>HG992024.1:10000000-11379583 GCA_905220475.3 Ennomos fuscantarius
TTATACTTATCATTAACGTAAATAATGCAAAGGTTATAATTATAATCTATAACATTTTCCTCTACATTTCTAATTTATAAAATACATTAGTACCTACTTATAGTTATGGAATCATCATCCTGTAACATGTTAGTGTATAACATCACTTTTGTATAATGAGATAGGTATAAAGATTTACAAAATGTTTTTGTTAAAATTGTGATTGAATACCTATATATATATACCTCTGCATATCTAAAAAAAAACCCTTCATACATAATGTATGTCGTTATAAGTAAACATTTTCTGTCTGTATATAATCAAGCCTACTTGGTTTCATATTCGTAATTGCTCTACTTAATTGATAGAGCAACAATCTTAGGTTTGACAATAATCACACTATCACACTAATAAGGTTATAATTATAATTTATAACATTTTCCTCTACATTTCTAATTTATAAAATACATTAGTACCTACTTATAGTTATGGAATCATCATCCTGTAACATGTTAGTGTATAACATCACTTTTGTATAATGAGATAGGTATAAAGATTTACAAAATGTTTTTGTTAAAATTGTGATTGAATACCTATATATATATACCTCTGCATATCTAAAAAAAAACCCTTCATACATAATGTATGTCGTTATAAGTAAACATTTTCTGTCTGTATATAATCAAGCCTACTTGGTTTCATATTCGTAATTGCTCTACTTAATTGATAGAGCAACAATCTTAGGTTTGACAATAATCACACTATCACACTAATATTATAAAGGCGAAAGTTTGTATGTGCGTTTGTGTGTATGTTTGTTACTGCTTCACGCTCAAACGGCTGAATGGATTTGGATGATATTCAGTACCAAGATAGCTTATACACTGGATATAACATATAGGCTAGATTTTATCCCGGAAAAGTGAAATTTTTCCGTGGTATGAGCAAATAACTAAAATAATTTTTAACCGCGGGCCGCAACTAGTGTTCCATAAAGTAGAGAAAGTACTGACATGACTGCTAAAATTGTCTTCCACATCAGTGAGCATGATCGGGTGAGCTCTTGATGAGTGGATAGTACAGTGCAGTGGTGTTTATGCGATCGAGTAGGAGCGTGGCTTGCAGTGGAAATGCGACTTGGCGAAGTGATAACGACCGCAGTCGGCCGGCACCGGACCGCTAGCTACCCAGCTAGTACGCCACAAGACACGACGCCGAGCGCCGCGACGCGGACGCCAACTTCTCTCCATGCACACCGCTTCGCAGCAAAAACAAACATCGTAATTATCTCTCGCGATAAAACTATGCTATCAGTCCGATAGCTCACTGTGATAAAAGATAAAGCCAGTGTTCGACGCCTGTGTATTATGTAAAAGTGAGTTTTCCTGTGGATCAATTATGGCTGCGATGGCGGCTCCTCGCAAGAGTGTATCCATTCACGACTATCCTGAGCACCTCAACCCCTTCCATGAGGATGACAACCACAACAAGATCCGGTTCTGGACACTCGGGAGGAAGCTGACCAGGTCGAACAGCATCACCTTTTCTGGGATCAAGGATATTAAAAACTCATGGTGAGTATTTTACCCCAGTATTTTTTTAGTACTTACCTACTTCATATCTATAATTTCTAGTTGAATTAAGAAAGTATTTGGGTTATTGGCCCATCATCATGATTCATTGAATCTCGAGTAGATTTCGGTCAATGATTTCACACAATAATTTCCCCTGAAGCAGTAATTAGACACCTAGCGCTATGTTAGCGGTTTTATGCGGGAGGTTATTCGCATTCTACTCTACATTTGTTGCTTTAAATATACAATAATGATTTAGTAATATCTTATAGGTATAATTAATACGTTGTACATACGTGTTCAAAGATTCCTTAAGTATCGCCGTGAGTTTCCGTAATAACACGAGTACTAATCAATACTGGCATTGTTTTATTTTGCGCGCTCAAGAATAATTTCTCAGAATGCATATAACTGTTTAACTGTGACTATTGGCAATAATAACGGATGATGCTTTTCACACACCTACCAGTTTTGATTACCTGGTTACGAGTATACCTTTGTAGGCATGTCATAACTTGTTAAGTATGAATTAAAAAAATTACTTATAAATCTATCTAATAAATGTCTAGATCTTTGTAAAAGATATAACTTTTATATTTCAGTAACAATGGAAAGAACAGCTTATAAAAAGTATTGTGGTACCTAATTGGTATACAGTTATTATGGGTCAGTGTTTAGTTCGTTCGATTACAACGAAGTCTTAAAATGATTCATAATTTAACACAAAGAATGTAAAGGACTTTAAGTTAATGCATGTTTACGCAATCGTGACGTTGCTTATGCCCCGCGTGATTTGTTTATCAATCAAATAAAGATAGATACATCACCACATATAACTCAAGTATAGGTACCTACCTATATATAGTACCTCCATAGTGTAATAAGCTCAAGTATGAGCACGATGTTCAGGAATTTCAATAACTTTCAAATTTTTTCCTTCTTTCGATTCCTGATTCGTAGGTACCACGCGTTTCGAGTGACACGATTGTAAAAAATCTGATCTGCTGTTATAACATTGAAATAAACTCAATGGAAATGTAATCTAAGACCTAAATGTAATCACTTGTAGTCTAAAGTCCTTAAATAGAGGATGAAACCTGTTTTTATCGATAGCAGGGTCTGAGTAATGTACCTAAGTATCGTCAGTGCATATTTATAGTGTTGAACTCACTATTGTCACTTGTGTTCTGCTGTTTATTTACATAATTATTCCGACTTGACTTAAGAGACACCAGTCGTTTTAAATAGCATATTATTCCTTATCAAGTAAACTAATGGATACATCTATTCCATTCATACTTTTAGCCAAAAATTATGATACTGGTGAGATTTCGTGGAGGTTATAAAAGTGAAATTGAACGAAATTTCCGTAAACGAGCATCTTGACCGGAATTTTTATTGCATAGTACGCTGAAAACCGTACAGACGCAGCAAGGTGCAAAGTGCAAGGCTGCAAAGGCTTATGAGATTTTACATTGCTTTTTGCATTATAGGAGATTTAATTTCATCTATGTTACGAGCCTCTCGAAGTTGACTGACAGAATCTAATCGGAGGTTACCCTGAAAGTTTATGCCAATGATGGTTAACTTATCGGTGCGAATTAGAGATATCACATCCACGATACCATTTTATGTCAATTGACGGAATATGATTATATATGTCTTGAGTACCTACATGTACATGTTGTGGCATAGGTTCTGCAGACAGACCGCTAGCTCACAAACTATTTACATTGTAGCCGTACGTGATTGACATTAGCTTGCGCGTTGTGTCTAAATAAAACATTGAAATTAACGCAACGTTTTGCATAACGACAAACATATCGATCTAACGTTTAGGTAATAAATATGACCACATAATGCCTAACATCATATTTGCTTTTTGGGTTGGTAAATAGCTTTGTAACAAGTATACGTAAGTACGTATTCAAGTAAGTACTAGGGATTTTTTTTGCCGAGCTTGATTTAGGTACAACACTGACCACTGTGTTTATTATTTATTGAACGGTGTAAGGATATTCTTTTCCAAAATGTTACGTTATCAGTTATTAAAGCTTCAAATTATGGAGAGATTGAGATTGCCTTAAGCCAGCAAAATATAGAGAAACGGTATCCTGCCGATGATTTATGATACTAAGCATGCTTGGAAGTTGCAGTGATATGCAATCACATAATTACTTATGATTATATTCACTGACGCAGTCAGGGTTACCATGTTTTAGGGTTTGTCCTGATATCACCGGATTTTAAGACTCTTCCAGCCTTATTAATAAACACGAAATAGCTTTGGGTTAGTTACACCATCTTTTGTCACTTTCGATCCAGCTAAATATTCCAGTAGCAAAAAAAGGACAAGAGCTGAAGTTTAGTTACTTCCCGAGACTAATACCTGTTTATTAATAAGTCTGTTCAAGATTAAGGTTGGATTTTTTAAATCTCAAGATATTAAGTTTTATGTATGAGTCTCAGGAGGTGAGGACAAACGACATTTTTGTTATTACTATTATTATTTTGTTCACACACAACCAATACTTAACACAAGATGTTCAAAATTTTCAATCATGTAAATATAATAATTTTTTTAGATCTTTTTACAATACCTACAGGAAATAATTTTATACATATATAAACTAATTAAAAAATAAACTTTGATCAGGTTAGTTATCTAACGCGTGAGCATGACCCCTGATAATCGAGATCACTAAGTGTGCAACGAATGCACAAATCATGAACCATGTGGCTTTTTTATTAGTACATTACATTATATATAAGATAAAAAAAATAACTTGAGACCTATTCTCAGGATTTTTGAAGGAAATCCTACAAAAATTCAGTCCTTTTGCTAAGGATTTAACTATTTTTCATCTGGTCACAGTGGCAGTGGAAAATTATTTTTCTTTCATGGAACATATTATGTAGTAACACGTTTTATGGGAATAAGTAAAAAACTATAAGTATTTAAGTACGTAAAATCCATAGACTGGCCCGATAGCTCAGTTGGTAGTAACCCTGCCTTCTGAACTGTGGGTTGTGGGTTCGATTCCCACCCAGGACAAACATTTGTGTGATGAACATAGGCGTTTGTTCTGTGTCTGGGTGTTATATTGTATTATATGTATGTATTTAGAAACAAAAAGTATTTAAGTATTGTATCAGTTATCTGGTACCCATAATACGAGCTTTGCTTAGTTTGGGGCTAGATGGCGTTGTGTGAGATGTCCGCACATATTTATTTATATTTATATTTATAGTAGCGACCCTCAGTCAGATATAACCGTAATGAATTGTATATCCTAATGATTTTGCAGAATATAAAGTACTTGTATAAAGTAAACCTCAAAATAAACGTGCTCCCAAGAAACCCTTTATCTGTTTTGGTAACTTCGTGATTATTCTGTATCCAGGATATTTTATTACTTATTCTTTTTTTACTCTTAAAGAACCTACCTATTAGTTACTCTGTCCCATTCTGTTTTCAAAATACGACTCTACTAGCCCATGTAAAATCAAATCGAAAATGGCAATTTATTTTATAGGCGCTTCAGCGGTTAAATAATTAATCTCTTTGGGTGATTTCGCTTGGCGCTTGCTTTAGGCTGTGCTTTAGACGTGCCAAAGATAATTCAACGTACTGTAATTTATTTAATTTCCATAGGTATAGCGCCAGAAAGTTTGCACGGTAATAATACCAGCATAAATACCTTTATTTCATATTCTATAGGTAAAACTATACCAGCCTTATTAATAAACACGAACTTGCTTTAGACTAGTTACACCATCTTTTGTCTCTTTCGATCCAGCTAAATATTCCAGTAGCAAAAAAAGGACATAGGCTGAAGTAACTAATACCCGTTTATTAATAAGGCTGTACGAGTATAACTTAAAACTTTAAGGATCATTCGGACTCTATATTAGTTACCAATAACTTTTATAGTTCTGAGAATTTTCAGGTGGCCTCATTTCGTGCATGTGTTTCCGCAAATTCCTTACTTGCCTACATTAATTTGTATTGAACATCTCGGCAGCTACAATGTATCACATGAGTTACGGTGCCTTACAGAAAAGTTCTAGTTGAATTTATTTTTATTACCTACTAGGTGGTCGAACTTTTTTGCAAAGTTCGTCTATGTATAGGTACCACCGCTTCGCCAGTTATTCTGCCGCCAAGCAGTAGTGTGCAAACACTACCTATTGTGTTCCGGTTGTAGGGCACTGTAGCTAGTGAAATGACTGGGGAAATGAGACTTTATGACCTAATTACACATTCTATAATAATAATAATAACGATCGCAAACATAGATCCTGGACCCTAATTACGCCGCGGGTGTAACCGTGATCGTAGGGCGAATTCGACACATTCAGATGTGCTTCAGTCACCTATGCATTCTAGTAGGTAGGGCTTGAATATTTTTAGAATTTTTAATTTTGATAAGTTTTTTTTAACTTTTGATAAGTATAGTTTACACTTACCTATGCTTCAAGAGCTAAGCGTGTCTAATACCGTAAGTAAGCAAACGAATCGATACGGGAACTTTTTTGCCTTTCCTCACATAATAGTTTGGTAGGTCGAAGGTTATGGCCTTCATAGGGCTGTTTATAGCCATTAACGATTCTGGGTCTAACTGACCCAGACATGCATTCTTAAATCGAAATGTTTATCACAATTTGCTTGACTCACCGACCTCACCGTAGTTATTACCACGCATTGTACTAATATTTAGTCTGTGCCTAGTCTTTATCCCTTTTATCTTGCTCTCGCAGATACAATACAACTAGTGCGTTGTGCAAGCTGATAATGGAGTTAGAATGTAGGTTATTATTAAATTAACACATTTTATAAATGTTTCAATGTCTTTATGCATTTTTTCATAAATGTTTAATGGATCACAATAACTAGACTACCTACCTAGTTAGTATATTTGGTCGGTTCGTTAGTAAAATTAAAATCGATAAAAATTTCCCATCCACGGGAATGTACCCACGGGTTGTAATTCGACGTCAGTCGACAACAGCTTCGCGGTTTATCCATTTTCTTTAGTCTCTACTTTTGGCTGTGGTAAAGAGTATAAGATTACAGTTTTGGCGGGAAAACGAAAAAGATCGCGTCGCCGCATTGTATTATTTTCCAAAACTTGTGTTATTTTCAGTGTTAGTGCATAAAATTGGTGGCATTTTATTCGTTAAGTGCTGAATTACAGGCATGAGTTTAGGAAAGTGGTATAATGATGATGAAACGTTTCTTTTCGTGTTGTTTCCAAAACTCCATAGAAGCTTCTGCTAAAGTTGCCACCACTTTACTAGGAGTATGACTTGACTAGACTATGACTTAACTTGATGACTTGGACTGTGACTTGACTTGACACACTATATGATATTAATTAACTTGAGATATATTAATTACTTGACACTGGCTAAATACACAAAAGTGTGGAGACAAAACCAAACAAAAAAAAAAAGATTTCTTTTCAGTTTAAATCTGGACTGTTTTTAGTCAGCGCGAGGTTTAACAGTAACACATTCATTATGTTTACGTATTAGAATAGGTATGCTATACTCTACACATTGTCACTGATAAGAGACAACTAGCAGGTATGTACCTACTATCTACCCAAACTTAATCCATTCTGCATACAGATTGTATCGAAATGTCCTTGGTAAAATAACTGAACGTGAACATATAAGGTCTTTTCACTGATAGTTAACAACTTTTGTATGAACATGAAATGTATTTATCACATATCAAGTTATCAAATGATCTTATTACGGTTAACTAGGTGTGCAGGTACGACAGGTATGATAGGCATTTATAAAAAGTATAAAAACATTCTGGCTTAGATTTACTTATTCTTCAACTACCTTTTGTAGGTGGTAGGACTTATCTGCAAAATTCGTCTATGTAGGTACCACCGCTTTGCCGGTTATTCTGCCGCCAAGCAGTAGTGCGCAAGCACTACTGTGTTCCGGTTTGAAGAGCACTGTAGCTAGTGAAATTACTGCGCAAATGAGACTATGACCTAATCTCACAGTGTAGTAATCTTATTGCTAGACTGTGCTGATGTCTCAGGATGACGTGCGCAGTGCAGTGTCACGCGAAACTATACTTTAAAGTTTTGACTGACTCTGCAACTGATATGGGCAATCGTGTCGCTTAACATCAGGCGAGCGACTAGCTCGTCATGTCATGTTATTCCGTAATTTTACAAATAACCTACATAATACACATAAATCTAATAGATAAGAGATTCAAATGAAATTCATAATAACTAAGTACTTATTTCACGAGTTTATGTAGGTAGATACCCATAGACATAGAAAATAGAACTAATTCTGTGGATAAGTGTAAGTACATAAATATATTTATATTTATTACCCTACCTACTGTCATTAGTAAACTTACAAATAGAGAAATACAAAGTGTTATGTCTAGAATGATTACATATTAGATTACAAGTGCATTTGGTCAATAAAAACACATTGTCAAGTGTGCAACAGCGCAGGCCATAACAATTTATGAAGGTTAGTAGGTCGAGATAGCTCATGTGGTATGATAAGTATGTGTAATCAGAGTGTTTGCTCGAAGAAAACTATGAAAATAACATAATAAAAAATTATAACTGTATGAAAAACTAGAGCGGACAATTTAATAAACGTTCATAGGTAAGGCTGTTGACGTCTCATCATCATCATTCTCATTGTTGATGTCTAATGGTATTTAAAAAAGTGTTTGGATTGGAGTACGAATTGAACGGGTGCCAAACTTCCAACACGGACACGATTACGTGGATTGAAATGCATCGCTTTGTTTTGCTTTATGACGTTTAATAAAATTTCCATGCTACTTCTGTGTACAATAAACTAGTTCTTACACTTATCTAATCTTAAAACATAAAGTGAATATTGTGATTTGAGCGTCCATCAATCGTCAAAGTAATTTTTTTTTGAGTCGTTTTCCTGATGTTAAGCGTAGGTCATCCTGTAACACCAGCACAGTTAAAGTTATAGAATCACTAGACTTTGACAGCTTCTGTGGGGTGGTGGTTGAGCAGGTCGGCTCATCACCCGGAGGTGGCGGGTTCGATTCCCGCGGCAGGACAAGTATTTGTGCACAGAAAAAAGCGCAAATACTTGTTCTGAGTCTGGGTATTGTGGGACCATGGTCCTCGTAGTTCCTGGGTCCCAACTGGGTACCAACTAACCCGCGTTATACCTAGTTCTCTAGGACAATAAAATGTCCGCCCAATGTATATTTTATTTAGGTACTATAGTCTATCAAAATACAACTTAGTTAAGCCATAATTTCCAGGGTTCTCGTACGTTTGTTAAATTCGTGTTACACCAAGTATTGAACGCTCATTGGTCGCCTGTTGATCATCGCCTGTCTTCAACCAATGAGCGTAAAGTATTCGGTGTGTTGACTTGACACGACACGACAAAGTTGACTAACGTACGAGAAACCGGGGAGTAGACAGATAAGTGCGAACTTAGGAGCTATTAAGCTTTAGTGCAGACGGGCAAATGCCGAATGCGCTACCTAATTATAGTATTTATTTAAGAAAGAATAAAAACATTTTAGAAACTAATAAATACTCCACAAAAAAATACATAATAAACTAATTTCAAGAATTCACCGAGATGATGATTTAATAGCAGTAAATTATTAACAAAGATAAGAATGCAATTAGTTGTATATTTATTACAAGACCGCATTACAAGCAACTGTGGGTGCAGACTACAGTCAACAGTTCAAGAACGGGTTAAACAAATCTGTGTTTTATCTGAACAACCTAGGAGATTTTAAGGTCATGCAGGCATTTAAAGTTTGTTTATGAATACTAACGATTGACGTTGGAACACATGACTCCTTGTCATAATACAAAAGCTATTAAACTGAAGGAATGGTACCTATTGAATTAGTGCATCGTTAAACTAGAAAGACCTATACGTTTGTATATCTTGACTTTGATTATTTGACACGCACATAAATAGGTATATTTAGGTATTTAAAATTCATATTATCCCGTCATCCGTGTTTTCCTTATTCATAAGTTCTAACCGCTGACAAAAATAAATATAATACTGACTATGTTTCCCTTGGCGAGCATGCTGTTAATTATTGTCGTCGAAAAAAAGAAATCACTGTAAAGTTTCTTGTAGCATCTTCTTTACAGCTTCACATTCGAGTTTTTGTTCGGTATTGTGCCGGATTGCTTGCACCAATAGTGGGAAAGAGTACTAAGAGTACTTCTTTTTCTTCAAACTCATATATTTAACCTAATAGCTTATGATATTGAACATTAAGCACTTTGCAATTGTATATGCTTAGTACAATAACTTAATTTTAAATACCTAATATCATTTTGACTTGTAAAAGTGCTAAAAATAGCCTATTTGCAATAAAATCCTTCAACTTTGACTTCGTACATAGGTACCTATTGTTATTAATAACCTATAAGTAAACCTAGTTATTTTTGTGGTGATAAAACGATACGAGGCATAATACCTACATAGGTACTTTACTTGCTGTTTACCACTCTATTGGTATCTATGATTGTACCTTCGAGCGTTGTTATTTTTTTTGTGTTTTGGCTCCACACTTTTGTGTATTTAGCCAGTGTCGTGTAAGTAAGTAATAATTGATAATTTAGCAAGTTAATAATATTTCACGTAAATAATGTGTCAGGTCACAGTCGAAGTCATCAAGTCAGAGTCAAGTCATAGTCTAGTCTAGTCAAGTCATACTCCTAGTAAAGTGGTGGCAACTTTACCAGAAGCTTCTATGGAGTTTTGGAAACAACACGAAAAAAAAAACGTTTCACCATCATTATACCACTTTCCCACACTCATGCTTGTAATCCAGCACTTATAAAATGCCATCAATTTTATGCACTAACACTGAAAATAATACAAGTTTTGGAAAATAATATAATGCGGTAACGTGATCTTTTTCGTTTTCCCGCCAAAACTGAGGGCATTGTTATTGCTTGAAGGATTGTGCTGGTTTTTTGTTTTTTTTTTTTTGGTTCCACACTATTGTGTATTTAGCCAGTGTCAAGTAATCGGATATTTTCTCAAGTTCCATATGTAATGTTATTTCATAGTATATAAATATATATATATGTGTCAAGTTAAGTCAAGTCATAGTTTAGTCGTCATACTCCTAGTAAAGTGATGGCAACTTTATTGAAGCTTCTATGGAGTTTTGGAAACAACACGAAAAGAAACGTTTCACCATCATTATACCACTATTTATTATTATTTATTATCTGTAGTAAATAATGCTATATAATTATTTACCATAAGTAATACTAGTAGGTATGGGAATATAATATACGCATCTATTTAGCAATTTAAATACGAATTTGTTTTATGAATTGAATATTACTGCACAAAAAGGTTTGTTACATGTACATACTTCTGATATTGATACCCTATAGTATACGAAAGGTCATCGTATACCTACTCTACTCGCAGCTGAGAAAGTAAACTATAAATTAGGGTAGCCAATGTATGCCTGTTTAGATAACAAAGCCCGATTAAACCAATCGTTTTAAAAATATCTTAATCGCCGTTCAATAGGGCTGTTACCAACATCTTGGCCATTGAAAGTCCGATATAGCACAATGGCCGGTGGGCGTGTGGTGTGGCGCGGCCGACAGACGGTCACGGCACATTGTGACCGCTCAAGTGGAAACAAGTGCACTAAACTTACATTACTTTTGTTATTGTTTCGCCTACAGGCTACGGGCATCCGTGGGAGAGTGATCTCTGAATAAATTAGTATACTCATACTAATTTATTTAATCATTTCGGCGAGCTTGCTTCTCATCGTTCTCTATCACTCTTTTGTACATGGCCAGCGCAGTTATATTTCCTATACGTACCTACCTATATACTCTTATACTACTATATACCTATATAACTGCGCTGGCAATGTACAAAAGAGTGATAGAGGACGATGAGAAACCAGCTCGCCGAAATGATTGAGTAAAAGGTGAAGCGCATAAAGATATTATTTTCAGCGAATAATAGCATCAAAATACATGGCACCTAAAAGTACGACAACAGATTAACTAATTTGTAATAAATTAATATTTAATGTTTCAGGGCTTTCCGATCGTTTATGAAAAAAGGGAAGAAGAGTTCAGAAGAGAAGTCTAGCAACCAAGTCAATGGAGAGACAAGCCCTATCGTCTACCGACGAGCAATCCAATGTAAGAGACTTCAATTGTTACTCTTATACACATCTTACGTAGGTACCTACTTACCTACAGTTATTCAAGAAAATTATTGTGACATCTATTCAATTAGCAAACTGAAGTGACAGTGGGCTGGCCATATTTGCCGCAGAACCGACAAACGTTGGGGAAAGCGTGTCCTTGAGTGGAGACTGCGACTTGGCAAACGTAGTGTAAGACGCCCGCCGACTAGGTAGTGCGACGACTTGCGCCGACTGGCTGGCAGTTATTGGATGAGAAGAGCCGAAGACCGGGCTCAATGGCCTACCTTGGGAGAGGCTTATGTCCAGCAATGGACTAACACAGGCTGATGATGATGATGATGATGATGAATGTGACATCGCCACTAAAGGTACCCCCTTTGGCATAATTACAATATTAGGTAACTTTATTGAAACTCTTAATGAAGGATTACATTACAACTGCACATTGCATTACTCGTTACGCGCATTAATTTTTATTATTGTATTGTGCACGCATTATTAACTTTACCGACATTGAAATCGGTACACTTTCCATCATCAAAACCTGCATAGATAGAAAATTATTGTTACAACTGGTCCGTGCCTAAAGATGCCTGTAAGTAATGCCTTAGATGTAAAGATTTCGGTCGTGGATAGATAGATAGATAAACTCTTTACTGATTTTTTTTTTAAGTTAACAAACGAAACGTAGCAAAGGATTGGATATACAAAACACAAAATAATTATATTAATTACTACTTATATACATATATTATTATGTATAGGTATACCTACGTATTTATCAATACCTAGGTACCTAATATCCTTAATGATTTGATCTGCAATTGAAAATATGGACATGTTTCGTGGGTTCGACTTTGCATGCTGATTACGTCATTCTCCCCACGTTAGGTTATCCAATTTGGACTGTGTTCTTTTAGACATTGGATTTACACTTTTGAGCGCGCAAGCTACTTTGTTTCTTATTACGACTGATATAATATTGCTTCCCAACCCAATGCCACACTATATAAATCCCTGAAACTTTTAAGGCGTTTTTCTAAGCAATTAGTAGGTTACACAGACGCTACGCCTACGAAAAATGTTTTATAGGTTTTTGTGGTTTCGGAACGCGCTCCAAAAACTCCTCGGATAACAAGTCATACTTTCCTGTTTGAATACAATTTTTTCTTATTCTCTTGTAATTCCAATTTCCAGACTCGTCCGGAGCTCGCAGCACCGTGGCCTCACCGGAGCGCTACGTGTACGGGGGATCGATCACGCCGCTCCCGCGCTCGCGGTTCCAAGAGCGGTTGCGAAGCTCCAGTCAGTACGACGCGAACTCGCTCAAGTAAGTCTACCAAAATCTATCAGAACTGCCTTAATAGTATGTATTACGAAAATGGAGTGCTGAATGAAAACAACTAAGTATAACATGCCAGCACTCACGGCTTCGATCGAATTTAAATAGAGGAGTGACCGAATTGAATCTTGGAGCAGTTTCGACAAATCACAGTGACTTAATGAGGAACTTTATTTTCCAAGATTTGATTTCATTTAATGCCCAATATGCCCTTAAAATCATTTTAAATAACGGTAAATAAAAATAAAAATAATAGGTAAACTAAGTACCTACAGAGACGTAACGTAAGATACGAGTTCATTATATGTTTTTGAATTTTGTGTTATGAATGTGTATCTTATAATATAAATACAAGATGCTATCGTCAGCTATATTGATGCTGTTTCTGAGTACGACAACAGTCTAATTGAAACTGACACGATTCAAACATTCTTGCCCATTGAAAAAGTACACTGAAGTAGGCATATCACAGCTTCAACTCAACTTCATATTCTTCTAAAAGGTGTGGAAATGATGATCATTAAAGACCTCAAATTCGTGATATCATTAATCTTAATATTCAGACACATTTTCCTATTATGTAACAGTCCGTCATACATTATCTGCCTACACTAAAACGAAACGTAGGTATTAAACAATTGGATATTTTCGATGTACTTACTGTGGCATTTCCTTTTGGCCTAGAACTCAAGTCTAGAAACATACATTCTACATATTGAACTGCGGTGGGTCTATTATGAAGAGCAATCGAAAACGCAATTGTAAAGGGATGTGGCGTACACAATACTCAATTAGCTAAATAGCTACCCAATCAGGAAGGTAATAAATACCCCTGTGGCGGCCATAGTCCGTAGTCCCATGTTTATATGAAGTATCATATGATCCGGAAGAACGCAGATGAACATTGCGATTTCCTACTAAGTTTACCACCTATATGTATATATATTTATACACGCCGCCGCCGCCCGCGTGACTACTGACTAGGTGTGGTTTGTTTACCATATCTAATTATCTACCTCAGTAGAAGATAATGTTCAGATTATTTTATACTTACGTGTTACTAATATAGGGCTGTACGCATAACAATTATTAGGACTATAATATCCGTCTGGGTTTTTGGCGGGAAAACGAAAAAGATCACGTCACCGCATTGTATTATTTTCCAAAAATTGTGTTATTTTCAGTGTTAGTGCATAAAATTGGTGGCATTTTATTCGTTAAGTGCTGAATTACAGGCATGAGTTTAGGAAAGTGGTATAATGATGGTGAAACGTTTCTTTTCGTGTTGTTTCCAAAACTCCATAGAAGCTTCAAGTAAAGTTGCCATCACTTTACTAGGAGTATGACTTTGACTAGACTAAGGTCCGTCTGTATTAAATCTTAACAGCTCCTAGGGCAGCACTTATCTCCCGAGCCCCCATTTTCTCGTACGTTTGTCCTCGTGTAACGTCAACATGCCAAATACTAAAAGCTCATTGGTCGAGACAACCGATGATCAACAGTCAACCAATGAGCGTTCAGCATTTGGTCTACCACGAATTTAACAAACGTTTACGAAAACCCGGGTGAAAATGTTGCTTAGTTAAGTAGTATTTTAATAGACTTTAGTACAGACGGGCATAAAACACTTATCGTTAAGTACTATTAAAGCATTTTTGTACTCATTTAAGTATTACCTAGTCAATTATAAAACACTTTCATCCTTACTTACAAACGTTAGTTATATTGCGACTATAGCTTAGTTGGCAGAGCGTCTAATTCGGTGAGTTAAAAGGCGCTGGCATCTTTGTATGTTAAATCAATGCTTAAAACTACCTTCCGGTCATGATACTTCACAGCGAAAAGTTCGTAGCATATTTTAAGCGTTGATTTAATTTAAATAACATTTCAAATCAATACTTAAATGTTATGGAAACTTCACTGACGTGAAATGCTTCGAGCGAAAATGAGACAGGGCATTCTAAATACTTGATTTAACTAACGTTTATACGTAAATTTTAAAAGGTTTAATAAAGGCATATGTAGCAGTTAAATTAAAACACGAATAATTTAATTTAAAGGTGGTTATGGAACTTTGATTGCAATACAACATTTGAAATTTCATTCCAAGTTTGAATATTCTCTTAGTACTATGCAAATAAACTATAGATTGAAACTGTCAACTTCATGACTGTGTCCTTGTGCTAAAGAATAAAAATAAATAAAATATCCATACAAATTTTTGTTTCTATTGTTTGCAATCAAGTCACATGATCGCCTAGCACGATCTACCTTTGGATAACAAAATAAGATAATGACCAAACGTAGACCAACCGTTTTGATTAGCTCTTCAATAAGCTATTACGGGCTATATTAGGTAAACCTAACCTTTGCCACACCTCTTATGTCCATTATTTGTATCTTTAACCGACTTCCAAAAAAGAGGTACTATGTTCGACTGTGTGTATTTTTTTTTGTGTATGTTCATCGATATTTTTGTCAATTGTGAACCGATTTCAAAAATTCTTTTTTAGTTCGAAAGCTTATATTATCGTCCGCATTATCATCAAGTCAGGATCTGATGATGGAATCTCAAGGAAATCGAGGAAAACCTAACTAACAATGTAATAAAATCTTAGAAGTCAATTTTGACGCACTTCCCGGTTTCCGATTTTGAAGAAATTTTGCATACTTATTTAAATTTAGTAACAATAACTAAAAAGGATAAGAAAACATTTTCTTTAAATTAATCTTATTATTATTTATTTTTTTTTGAGTGCCTATTTGTGGTTTTGAAGGTTTAATTTTTTTTCAGTATAACGCCTCGCATGGCCCGCAGCGAGGTTTCCGGGTCCCGTCTCAGTGTAGAGAGCACGAATCCTTTCGACGAGGACGAAGCGCCGGTGCCGCCGGTCCGCGCCGCGAGACGTAAGAAAAAACGCGCGCCGCCACCGCCGCCGCTCACTGGAAGCCCTTCTACGTCTGCCGTTGCTGATATCTCGGTTAGCATTGTTTACTTTTTTTTATAACATAGACAAACAAGCAAACGGCCCGCCTGATAGTAAGCCGTTACCGTCGCCTATAGACACCTGCAACACCGGGGGCGCTGCCGATGCGTTACCTACCTTTTAAGACTCTATTTACCCGACGTTTGAAGTGCCCCATGTTGTAGCTCAGCAGAGATACCTAAGATTAGCTCGTTCCACTTTCAACTCATTCCCCCTTCATAATAAACATTGTGAGCGTAAGAATTATGATTATGATTTAACTCTCTGTAGCGACCAAAAAAAAACGAGTGTGCTTTAGACCACACGACTAAAGTAAAACTTCTATACGAAACGTAACTCTCTCTTTCTATCTTCACTAACTTATATCTCCCTCTCAATTTCCGTTCGCCTCGCCCGATCAATTTTCGTAGCGCGTTCGTCACGGATTCACAAGCTTATTCCCCAATTCAAGCGTGCGTACAAAAGTTTTACTTCAAACCAAAAGAAAACACAGTAACATTCCAATGTTATGCAGCAGCAAATATTAGCAAAACTCCCATGCACTCCGAAATTTTATTAATTTGGAATTGACCCTTTTATTAGTTTTGATTCCGATTTACTTAATCAAACATGACATCCGCTACGTCGCTAACACCAACAAACCATATTAATAAGTGTGGTACGAAATTGTATGATTTACATATACGCGTTAGTTAATCATTTCTTTTTCGATCTTTACAGATTGGCAGCGAAACCTCAGAATTGCAAATTAGCGAAAGTGAAGATAAGAAATCGCCTACAGTAGATGGTGAATTAGATGAAATGAACCTTCCTAACATCGAACTAAAAATAGTTGAAGATGAAGACGAAAATACAAGCGCGAAAGCAACTAATACTGCTAAAGTTACCAATAGAGCTCAAGACGTAGAAACTATTGTTGTGACGAGCCAAGTTCACAATGGAGCTGAAGAATTAAAGGACGAAGAGAAAAGGCCAGATAATACGTTGGAGATTGTAGAAAGCCAGTTAAATACGAGCGGTTCAGACGACGATATTATAGATTCTGTCGCATTCCCTAAAGTAGACATCCATAAATACCGGAGAAATTCCAGTGTTAACGAAGACGACATTAAACTGCGGCGAGGCAATCTAGAAGACTTCCACACACTTAATAACAAGAGAAGCAAGAGTCTCAACAACAATCTAAACGCAACCTACATGACTTATGATATCAACCTTAATGAAAACATTGAGATCAAAGATACAAACGGCAACGATGAACCAAAAAGAGTGGTTTGTAAATATGACGAAACAGCTAGAAAGCAGAGCATTGACACTATTTCCAGTACAGATAAAGAGTTTATGGAAATAGATAAGGCAACGCGAGAACTTGAAAGGGAAATAAGTAAATTGAATTCCGCTCTGAACGAAGACGATATCCCAAGCGCGGATGATCGATTGTCGGTGGCAGAGATTAAAAGGAGATTCGACAAGAGTGGTGCTTCGTCGCCCAATCCTATACCAAAGCCTAGGAGAAGTCATTACGGTGGTTCCAATTCACCTTAAGTACCTACTACTAATAAGCTACTGCTACCACGCAGCTAGTTCTGTATCCAACGAATATTTTGTGTACAAATCGCAAATTTTATAAAAGATTATATTTCACTTTGGAAATAATGTTTAGGTAATTGGATCTCGTAAATTAAACATAAGGGGAACATGCAATATCATAATTACATGTCATTTACAAATAGCCTTTGAAATGTGCCTTTTAAGACCATTTAAGAATAATGCTTTTGTGGTAAATAATATAGCATAAAAGCCTAACATTATGGCATGATTTAACACGGATTTAGTGTAATCTTTTTTATTGTGATAACTACATACATTTCAAATGCATAATATCTATGACTTATAACTGGCATCATTAAAGTTCTAAAAAGCTGACTTATGGTGTTATCAAAAGAGTGCGAGTAGCTCACTATTCATTCTAAAAGCGGTGGAAGTAAAACATATGTATTAGCTTATTTTCTTTGATGGCGCTCGTTATAGGTACTTAATATAAGTACGCTTTTACTCAAAGGTTTATAGTTTACTATAATAAAATGCTTCTACTAGTTATTTTATGGGAATTTTGCATTAGGACTATTTTTAAAGAAATTTTATTAATTTATATTATTTTATGATATAACTGCTATATTTTGGTTAACACGTCCGTTTTTTATTTAGTTTATGAATGACTTCATGACAGTTATTCATAAAATGCTCAATAACCTTTGAGCATTAATTTAGCATTAAAGTATGTACAAGAACAAGATTCCTAAAATTGTCATTAATAATTGTAGCATTATTATTCGATTTGTTAGATCAGTCATTGTTGTTCAATAAATTATTATTTTATTATGATTTTTTTCATTATTTCATAATATATTTTTAAATACTATTCTAATAGTCATATCAATCTTCCATAGGTGTATAATGATTTAACAATTTAACATTTGTGAAAATAGTATATTATGTAAATAATAATCAACACTAATAAAATAGTAGGTACTTATTTATAAGTAACTGCACTTACAACTGACTTATTGTAACTTTCATGTACTGGATAAATCTCGGTAAGTTTGATACTGCTGTACTCACAAGTACTTTGTATTCTTTAGGAAGCTTCTTTTGTTGTCTCGCCTGCAACAGACAAAATATTAAAATAAACGACCGTTCCCACTAGTTCGATTACAGAGGATTTTTTCGGCTTATTAGTTCAATTAATATCAGTTGATTGTAATGCAGATAAATGTGTGTTCCCAGAAATACAAGTACCAGTTGAATTGACTGCACTAGTGGGACTGTGGTGTATCATTAGTTCAATGTAGCATTGTTTGTTCTACAGATTATACTGTACTGTATTTCCATAAGTACAAATCGACAAAACCAGTTCAATTGTAACGCTGGATGCTAACCAAACGAACGCGCGAACTTTAAAAAAGCCAATGATCTATCTTATGTGCAAGATGTTAACTTTGGAAATCTGATTTGTACCTTATTCTTCAAAATGGGAGCCAGTGGAGCTAGTTTATCAACCAGCTTAATTTTAGCTGCCAACTCATTAGTTTCATCTTCGGAGTACAAATCTATGATCGTGTCTATGGCCTCTGCTAACACCCATACATCATTTTCTTTATGCGCCTGCTCCAGAATAAAGTCGGTGATGGCGCTTATCACTTTAGCGGTGGTGTCATTCAAGTTGTTGACCAATAGCAACGCTAGTAGACCAGTCATACGGATGAGGTTGGCTCTTATCTCGGGCACTTGACATTCTCTTATGCCTGTTAACATTATCTGCAATGATGTCACAATTGCTTATATAAGTTGTTCAGTATAGGTGTGAGGAAAATGATTAGTGACATGCAGCCAATTCTGCGCGATATGAATAAAACGCATTCTTACACGTTACAATTAAGAAAAAATCGATTATTTTCGCACTGCGCTTACAATGGTGGAATTGGATTTACAATATTTTCTTGCTTTAGACAGCATCGTTTTTTTTCAATAACAAGCGTTATACTTACTATTATATTATTTTAAAGGCATTCAAGTGTATAGGTCAGTCCAACCATACTGCTGTAGAAGTGGTGCCAAAAAAAAATGTAATTAGTTACGCACACGCTAATTTAAATGTTAACTCTGTGCACATCCGTCTTTCTACTGTTCTATGTTATAAAATATTTGTGAAAACTTTTAAGTAGCTTTCTGTACCTACTAGTGTGATATTTATGTGTATGTATAACTAACTGAAAGTTTTCCTTTGAGAATAAAATAAACTAAAATAAATAAAATAAAATAGGATACAGGATGTAGTGTGATTTTTTTAAATAGGGACAGTGTGGAGAAATCCGAAACCATAGGAGATACGGGAAAACTGTTTTAGAATCCATTTACAGTGTAAATGGTAATGTAAATTTTACACATTTTGTATGAAAACGCTTTTGGTGCAGTTTGTTGAGCTCTCCGTAAAAATGAGATGTTTTGATCAAATTTTATTTTAATGAGGATCAACTCGGTTTCATATTAGAATTTCTAAGTTTAATTTAAAGAACTCATGGAGGTCCTTCAAAATTTGCAGGTGCAAATAAAAATTCGTTTATTTATGGAACATTAATTGAATATATAAGTTATATGATTCAGTATGAAGGTACATTGCTTGCGCTGTTGCATGAGTTTTTTTTTAATTTGCCTTATTTCTAGTGCTCTGTTTTTTCTCTAATACAATGAAACGACCCTTACATGAAACTGAGTTATTCCGTATTAAAAAATAATTTAATGCAAATTTTTTTTTATGGAGAACTCACGCTTTACCAACATAATAACTACACTAAAAACGCTTTCATGCAAAATGAGCAAATGGTCGCTAAGACAGTTTTCTTGTATCTCATAAGAATTCGGATATGCCCAAATTGTCCATGTTAAAAAAAACACACACTGTATAGTATTTAGTTAGGAATCTGCACTTGGCACCACTTCACTCAAAGCTTAAGCAACTTTAATGAATCAAAATAGTCATCATCATCATCATTATCATCATCATCATCATCATCATCATCATCATCATATAGAATTATTTATCATTCACTTCTTGGAAGTTTAGGTCACAGCAGGATGTAATTATATGACTTTCAAAGTGCATATTGGTCAAACATTTTTACTTTAATCTTTATGTTTCACTACATTCAGCAGGTCGTCATTCTCATCATCTGGGGTCTAGTATGCTAATTTAAGTGTGCGAATAACCACATTTATTGTTATTCTACTATTTATTTAAATGCAGTGGCTTTCCAATGATCTTCAAGTTAACTTCTACTATATTTTATTTCTCTTTCATTTCATAGGTATGAATGAACTTACAGGTAATAAGGAAGAACATAAACTATCCAACTATTCCCTATGCAGCTTATCTTATATAGTTTACCGGTTGAAAGGCAAATCTATGAGATTTCATTTAAATTAGCAGACTTGGTCTGCTCACATGGGGCTGTGATAGTGGTATTGTATACCTAAACATATTATTACCACTTATAACATGTCTATTGACTCTTTAAGAAATGTGGCCAGCCACCTGTTTCTCTATCATTCATTAAGCTTAACAAAACATGCATGCATCACAGCCACCAACATTATTTGAGTTTGATATGGTGTTAAAATTACAAGATTATAAAATATAACTGACAAGTCATTTATTCACACTAGATTATATACATGCAAACATAGTCAGTTTTACTTTACCTCTATATCAGAAAGAGCGAGGTCACTGAAGAGATTACAATCACTGGTGTTGCCATTTTCTCTAAACTTAATCTTGTCCAAAGCGGCTCTCATGACAGCTGTGGCTGATTCCAAAAGGTTAACATTCTCCGAGCTCTGTTTGAAGACCAGTTTGCCTGCTTCTGCCCAGATTTTGTAGACACCATTTATACCGCCAAGGTTTTCAATAGGGAGAGTGGCGAGCATATTGTTTATGCACAGTAAGGCTCTGGTCTGTAGGCTGTGGAGCCTGGAATTCATTGAATGGATTATTGAGTCTTATATATAGCTAAACTAACAAGTAGTTGTAATATAAAATAAAGGTTTTTCTACACAATGTATATTTGCAAAAATGAAAATAAAGTAAGCTTGAATAAATAAATAAAACTACACAAAGTAAAAATGCATAAGTGTAAATTTAAGTTTTCAAATAAGTAGATAAAGCTTCTATAACTTCATTGTACTTAATTTAGATGGCAGGGCTTTTTTGTAGCTACTATCGCTATGCCAGTTATTCTATCGCTTAACAGTGCAAGCACTACTGTGTTCTGATTTGAAGGGTATTGTAGCTAGTGAAGTTTATTTAAAGTTAAAGTATGTAATAGATGGAAAAAGAAAAGGGAACATAGTCCAAGAAATTTAATGGCAAACTTATAGTAATAAAAAAAAAGTACAAACTGATTAGTTATTATTGTTTGTTGTTCACTCTAAATAGGCAGTATACCAATCATCATTATTATTATAGCAAAAAACGATAGATTCATTATTTCTATCGTCTTTGTTATAACCTAAATAGAAAATAAAGCTGTAGAAATGAAATGTTTTGAATTCTATTAAATTCAAAACTTTAGCTTCAGCTTCTAAGTTTTATTTTCTTTTTGTTTAAAATGTTTCACTGTCTTCCATCTGATACTGTTAATCATCATCAGCCCACTCTAATCCACAGCTGGTCATAGGCCTCTCTAAAAAGACACAACTGAACACAATCTTCAGCTTTTCTCTTCCAGTCATTAACAGCCATCTTACATATACTGCCACTCCATCAAGACACAGGGCGCCCCACAAAAATGATTACTAATAATACATGTCTGACCCTTTGGTTGATATTGTAACCAGAAGCTGAAGAACCGAGGCCTGTCAGATAGCCTATATATTGTAGCCATTTTTCTTTCAGAGAATAGCCACCCTACTACAAGGATGCTGCTATAATTTTACAATTCAGTGTACCTCAACAATATACAGTAGTACATTCTGTTTAGAGCAAAATAAATTAACTTACTTTTTACAAATCAATTGTGATCCTTCATACTCTTTCAATATCAATATGACATTCTGAGCAGGCACCTGGGTTCTGGCCCAGACTTTGTCAAACAGTTCCAGAGATACCAAAGCTTCCATGACCTGCACAGGTAACCTATCTTCAGCTAAAACTGTTTGTTCACCTTCTATATGGTTAGACTCGTCTTCCATTTCATCGCTTTCGGATGACTCGTTGGTTTGATTGTTGTCATCATTGTCACTATCTAAAAACCAATTTATGTTTTTTTTGGCGGGAAAGCGAAAAAGATTGCGTCACCTCATTGTATTATTTTCAGTGTTAGTGTATAAAATTGGTGGCATTTTATTCGCTAAGTGCTGGATTACAGGCGTGAGTGTGGGAAAATGGTATAATGATGGTGAAACGTTTCTTTTTGTGTTGTTTCCAAAACTCCTCAAGTAAAGTTGCCACCACTTTACCAGGAGTATGACTTTGACTAGACTGACTTGACTTGATGACTTTGACTGTGACTTGACACATATTTGCGTGAAATATTGATAACTTGATAAATTATCAATAACTTGAAACTGGATAAATACACAAGTGTGGAAAAAAAAAAATTATGATATTATTGTGTCTACGGTCATTTTGCATACTCATTGGCCTACTCTAGAAACTAACGCTAATATGCACTAAAGTTTGACAGCTCCTAAATTAGCACTTATCCTTATTGATGTACTTACTGCAACACATTTGTGTACATCCTAGAGATTCAAACACCGTTCTTTATTAAAGTAGTTATACAGATTATAATGATTTTGCTTACCTTCACAAGAACATATATTAGCAATAATTTCTACAGCACTTTGCTGTGCATCCAACATTTGTGACACAGACTTCAATTGCTTCTCTAGCACCTGAGCTTCCTGCGACTTCAACTCTGGTATCTTTCCAGCAGGATTGACTAAAGGAATGTTGCTGGACAGCTGATTGCAGGCATGCCGGTGGTCAATTTCTAATGTGACAGCTAATATTGATATGATTTGATTTATTATATTCACAGGTAAAGTAGCAATGTTTCCACCACATGTATTAATAATGACACCAGCGGACAAAGTTTTTAAGAGCAACACTGATGGGTCACTGCCCTCTAGAGATAAAAGCCTTTGTAGCTGACTCTCCGAGTTGGATTTTATTTTCTGCATAGCTACAGGATTATCTTCAACAACTACGAAAAGGCATTGTAGTGCAGCAGTTACAATATCATTATCCTGTGTTGTGTCATCATATACCAGAAATCTGGGCAGTATGTCTAGTATTCTTGTTTGTCCAAGGTATTTTACTGCTAATTCTGGAATTATATGATATTTCTATTTACAAACATCACATTTTGCTTCACCACATAATAAACTAATACAAACTGCCTCCAGACATGATGGGAACTATTATCATCATCAGCCCGAAGATGTCCACTGCTGAACATAGGTCATAAAGTGCACATAAGTGCCATTGGGATATGGCTAAGAGAATCTTATTTTATAGTAGAAAAACTAATTGTATAGTAAGATTGAAGGTGCTTCGCCTAGAACTACTTTGAGCAGCTGCTTACCTCATGCATCAGAACTTGTAATCCCTACTAATATATGTACATGTAGTAAAATGATATAATTATATTTGTTTGTTTTGTGGCTTTCACATACAAACTGCTCAACTAATTAGGATAAAATTTTAAACACAGATTCTTTATCTATATTGATTATGTTTTATCATTCATAGATTCAAGCTAAAACACCATAAACAAGTATTAGAAAAAAAAAAAATAGTATTACCTGATCCTTCACAAAGATTCAACAACAGATTGATGCATTGAACTAATGTGTCAATATCTTCTAGGTTTGATTTTGAATTAGGATCTGGATTCCATGATTCAGCAAGCTGAAACATAAAACATAATATGTAAATATTATTTATAGTAATCTACTGCAATCACCACAACGCTGCCAAGAATTGTAATTATCACAAACCCCCTAGAGGGTTAATGTTCAGAAATAGATGTTTTACGACTGATGATGAACATAACTATATTAAAACCAGTTTTTAAGGGTAATTGCAAAGACAAACAACGATGACATAACTTGTGGTAAAGGTAAACTTTAAAAGAAAAATGGCCACAGAAGATACATAATGGAGCTAAGAACAAAATCGTACAACATAATGATCTTATTCTAGAGCTGATAAGTGAGCTATAAGAAAATTGTAAAAAAATAATACATTACCTCGTGGAAATAACAAGTCAAAGGCGTCATGACATCCTGGTCCATCATAGCATCACACACTTCCAACTTCACTGTGGATAGGTTCCTCAGCATGCCTGCTGTCGCATTTCTCACTGAACTTGCAGCATCTAAAAGTAATGGTGCAGCAACCTTAACTAATCCTCTCTCAATAACTTGATTGACATTCTCAGGGCTTTCAATCAGGAGCGCCATAGTTTGGAGGCCACAGTACTTCTCTTCGACATCAGCAGCCTGAAAATCATATAAAATTAGACAATTGGTGCACGACTGAAAATCTTTCTGAATACGTCCTGCCACGATCATTATTATGGAATTGTCTAGGATTTAGCAATTCGTGACAAGCGGAGTCTAGTAGGGATATCCGCAGACTACAGAAAGTAGATCAGAATTAATTTTAACACATTTAAGGCTGCTAACTCTAACTAACCTGCAACTGATCCAATATTGTGTGAATAGCGTTTTCTTTACTATCAACCGGTATTTCTTCTTCCTGAATATTACTATCCACGGGCACATTTTTCTTGCCTTTACTTTTACTTTTACGCACTTTTCCCATATTTCTAGAAAAATATGAAACTTATTCAGAAAATATAACCTCAAAATTTGCCCGTATTCGCAATTCGTATCACAGAGAGGTTAGGTAAAAAAAAAATTGTACGTTTCGTTAAAAAAGATAGTATTTAAAAAAAAGATCGTACATTTAGGAATAACACCAGTTTTATACGATAATCTCTCATAGTATTACACTGTAAAAGAAGAATAATTAAAGGAACTAAGAAACTTTACTTTAAATTATCAATTAACTTACAATTATAAATTATGGAAAATTTATTTTAAATTCTGCAACTTGTTCAATGGACTGCATACCGACAAAAATTTTGTCATTGGCTCTTCTTATTGCTTCTGTGGGTTCAAAATTGGTGCAGTTGCCACCTATGTGTTCAGTGTATCAGTTAAATAAATGTCATTTATGATTTATTTTATTCATCTCATACCTAACCATTTGTAGTTTATCTTACTCTTTCCAGTGTTTTATTATGTATTATTTTTCTTTTGTATGTGTATTGTGTATATTTTAATATTTGTTTTATTATGGTCACCGTCACCCGTCAACCATAGGGCTTAACTGAAAATCAGCGCCAGGTGTCGAGTACACCGGCATAGTGGTGGTTAATATAGCATATAGCAACATAAAGCAACGTGCTTATAATACATATCATATAGCAAATGCTATCGTGGCTCTTACTTGTTGCTATTTGCTATTTGCTTTATTTCGCACTCTGTATAATCTGTTCATCGCGCATCGCAAGTCGCACCGCAAAGCATGTAGCAAAGCAATAGCAAGTAGCACCACAAAGCAAGTAGCACGGCGGGGCGGCGCGCGGCGGCCAGTCGTCGCATGCTAGCGATTGCTATCGGTCGCATGCGTCATCGTATAACGCACCGCGTGCGAATTTGCGATCTCAGGCGGCTCACGTACCCAATAATACTTGTGAACGAATATTTTCTAAGTCGGGGTATCTCATCAGTGATCGAAGAACACGATTGTCTAGTGCAAAAGTAGCACAGATAACGTTTCTAAATGTAAATTATGTGTACAAAAGTGTATATATAATGTAAATAGTGTATAAAAATGTTTAAAAAAATAATATGTACATAGTTGATTGTTTGTACATACATGATTGTCCAGTACTATATATCTGTAGTATGAATTTATTTTACTTTAGTGCAGTAAACACCTTCATTGAGAGAACACGTCACTTTTATTTACCACCGGCCCATCAGACTAAAATGAACCCTAATGCAATAAACATAATGTTCCATATCGAGACGGATTAATGATGGGTCGGCCGCGTAGACTCGGACAATAGGCAGCCGCATACCAAAGAAAACGCTTGGACTTGTTTACTTGAAGAGTGCAGATTTATAAATCAAAGTTTTACGAAGTGAATCAAACGATTGGATTGAAGTGTTTAGTGAATAAATTGGACTATTTTATAATTAAAAATGACAGTGCCGACTTCGGAACAAAGTGCATATATATCTACACTGGAAGATGTAGCCAGTATGATGCAGAGAGCTCAAACAAACATGAAGAAATGCCCAAAAATAAGACTTACTGAAGGTTATATTAAAGTGAGGTTGAAGACTATTGAAGATTACTGGGAATCTTTTAAACAAGCACATAATGCCTTAAATAAATGTACGCCGCGGGAACAAAGGGGAATATTACCGTATTTTTTAAATGAAGAATTTTACAAATACGAAGAACTGTACCTCTGTTTACAAGGTGATATGAACGATCTATTAACAAAGATAATTACACAACAGAGAAGTGCAGAATATATTTCTAATGTGTCAAATGCTTCGCAAGAAGCACAGTTATCGAATGCTCGCCTCCCGAGGATACAATTGCCCACATATTCAGGTCGCTATGAAGACTGGCCTACCTATCAAGATTTGTTCACTGCGCTCGTCCACAATACCACATTAAGTGATGTACAGAAGCTACATTATTTAAAAACAAGTGTCTCTGGAGAAGCTGAAATGTTACTACGTCACATTCAAATAACTGAAAATAATTATACACAAGCATGGGAATTGTTAAAGGGACGCTTCGGGAATAAAAAAATGATTGTTAACTCACTTCTTAAAAGATTATTCAATCAAAAAAAGGTGACTACCCAGTCAGCCAGTCAAATTAAATCTATTCTTGATACAACTACAGAATGTATTAATAGTTTGAATAATTTAAAAATAAAAACAGATTCTTGGGATCCAGTAATTGTATTTCTGGTGTCACAGAAGTTGGATACAGAGTCGTTAAAGGACTGGGAAGAACTGGCGCACAAAGAAAGGAGTGATGACCTGTCAACATGGGAAGAAATGAGAAGATTCCTTGAGTCTAAGTTCCGTACACTCGAACTAGTCGCTCCGCTTCCATCATCTTCGAGAGAGAAGCAACCAACTCCAAGGTCTTTTCACTGCAACACAAAAGAAGAAGAAGATAGCATATTTCAATCTGCACACGTAACAAGCGTAAACGCACCACCATCATGCACTTATTGCAAGGGCGGCCACTATATATTCAGCTGCAAAGAGTTTGCGAAACAATCGGTGGAACAGAGGCGAGATTTCGTGAAGAAGAATCATCTATGTTACAACTGCCTAGTACCGAATCACAGCGTATACACATGTAGACAAAAAACATCATGCCGAGTCTGCAAAAGAAAACACCATTCTCTCTTACATGAAGTTAGACAACAAACAAATCAGGAGAAAGATGCACCACCACAACAACCAGAACAGAAGATTACAACCGCACACTTCTCTAATGAACAACCTGGTCGTGAAGTATTATTAGGGATCAGAGGCTTCATTCGTTTCGGCAAGCGTAGCTGAGTTATTGGGCCTGAATAAAACCCATATCAACGGTGTTGTCTCTGGAGTGGGAGAAGGAACTCAAGTACCATTGAAATACCTAGTTGACCTGTCAGTTACATCGCGATTTAAGGGACGGAAATCTATACATGTGAAGGCGTATGTGCTTAAGAAGATTTCTACAAGATTGCCGTCAAAACACATTACGATGAACTGGCCGCAGCTCCAAACTTTACAATTGGCTGACCCTACCTATTACATACCGGGCAATATTGACATGTTGCTCGGCGCTGACATCTTTTGTAAAATTATAGAAGATGGATTGCTTAAAATGCCCGATGGTGTAGTGGCTCAGAAAACATGTTTTGGATGGATTCTTTCAGGTCAAAAGGAAGATTCAAAGATAAACAATCACCACAATGTAATCACAATGCATATCACCAGAATGGTTGAAGAAGATAATGACATGTTAAGGAAGTTCTTGGAAATAGAAACAGATTTGTACAAGAAGAAAAAGATACTCACAAAGGAAGAACAAGAGTGTGAAAAGATATTTAAAAACACAACTAAGAGAGATGAAAGCGGAAGATACATAGTACACTTACCATTAAAACAAAGCATTAAAGAAACAGTAAATTTGTGCGGAGATACAAAACAACAAGCTATAATTAGATTTAAGCAATTAGAAAGAAAATTTCAAAGAGATCAGAAATTGAAAGAAGAATATACAAGGGTCATTCATGAGTATAAAGAGATGGGCCATATGAAAAGAACACAGACATCAAATGAAAATTTTGCGATTTACTTACCTCATCATGCAGTAGTACGAGAGGACAAAGACACCAGTCAAGTACGAGTTGTCTATGATGCTAGTGCAAAGGGATCAAATGGTCGAAGTTTGAACGATACCATGATGGTGGGACCTGTATTACAACCTGATCTTAGAAGCTTAATTTTAACATGGCGAACACATAAAGTATGCGTAGTGGGAGATATAGTTAAGATGTATCGGATGATACTTATGACAGAAGAACACACAAATTTACAACGCATTATCTGGAGAGATACTCCGGAAGAGGAACTTGAAAGCTACAACTTAAAGACAGTAACGTTTGGTACAGCAGCAGCGCCTTACTTAGCGGTACGAACGTTAAGCCAGTTAGCCGACGACGAAGCACACCAACACCCAGATACAGCACCTGTAATCAAAAATTCATTTTACATGGACGATTTGATGACGGGGAATGACAATATTGAACAAACAAAGATAATGTGTAAAGAAATAAGAGCTATACTAAAAAGAGGAGGATTTAAGATGCAGAAGTGGTCAAGTAACTCAGAAGAAGTTTTGGAATATTTGCAAAGAGATAACAGCACTATGGATATAAAGGAAATTAAACTTGATAAGGTTATAAGAATTCTAGGATTGACGTGGGATAGAAAAGATGACACATTTAAAATAACGGTGAACTTACCTGAAATGAGAAGTCCTGTAACGAAGAGATCCGTTCTGTCTGACGTCGCACGCTTGTTCGACCCGTTCGGATGGGTGTCACCAACAATCATCACGGCTAAAATCTTGATACAAAAACTATGGCTCTGTAAAATTGAATGGGATGATGAATTGCCGGTTGATATAAGAGAAGAATGGACACTATACAGGAAGGAGTTGACACATTTGCAAAACATCAGAATACCACGATGGTTAAAAACTACTACTAATAATCGCAAAGATATACAAATACACGGATTTGCAGATGCGTCAACTCTTGGATATGCAGCTGTGACTTACCTGAGAATTGTCGAAGAAGATGCTGTTCATGTCACACTGATTTCTTCTCGAACTAAAGTTGCACCGTTGAAGCAGCTCTCTGTTCCTAAATTAGAGCTCTGCGCTGCAGCATTACTAGCAGAGCTAGTCAATGACCTCATGGAATTGCTACATATTCCTAAGAACAAGATATTTGCTTGGACCGATTCCATGGTGGTTCTGTCATGGTTACAGTCTCAGCCTAGTCGTTGGCGAACATTTGTTGCCAATAGGGTAGCAGATATTACACGAATTTTGGACAGCGACCGGTGGAGACATGTTCAGTCTACGGACAATCCAGCTGATATCGCTACAAGAAGTGTACAAGCACGCGATCTAGCTGCTCAAGAAATGTGGTGGACTGGACCAACGTGGTTAAACCAAAAAAATGTTGAATTTGACACATGTGAAATCCCACAAACAGAACTGGAAATGAAAGGTTCATTTCATGCAACCCTAGAAGAAAGGCCTATATGGGAAAGATTCTCAACGATGTCAAGAATGAAGAGGGTACTAGCTTACTGTCGAAGATTTGTAAAGAAGGGGATAACAGAAGAAAGAGAAACATATCTTACCTCAAATGAAATGGAAAGAGTTTTAGAAGATTGCATAAGATATTATCAGCATTTAATTTATGGAAGAGAGATAGAAGAGCTAAAGAAAGACGGGAAGGTCAAGAAAAGAAGTACACTAATCACAATGTCACCATACTTAGATGACAAGGGATTGATGCGAATGAGAGGTCGCCTACAGAATGCTTCAATAGCTGAAATGACTAAACATCCTCTAATCATCCCTGGCAATCAGCACATTACTAAATTGATTGTAAATGAAGCTCACATAAAAACTCTCCACGGTGGCATACAGTTAATGATGGCCTATGTGAGAACGAAGTACTGGGTGATCGGACTAAAATCTGCTGTACGGAAATGTATCCATCAATGTAAAATATGTGTGGTGGACAAGGCTAAAGGAAAGAACCAGTTTATGGGTCAGCTACCAGCAGTAAGAGTCAACCAACATCGAGCTTTTATTAATAGTGGAGTCGATTTTGCTGGCCCCATATCAATAAGAACTTCCAAGGGCCGTGGACACCATGCCACCAAGGGATACATTTGCTTGTTCGTATGTATGGCTACTCGTGCCATTCATTTAGAGGCAGTCACAGATCTAACTTCCCAAGCATTTATTGCTGCATTTCGGAGATTTGTGTCGCGCAGAGGTCGTTGTTTACACGTATGGAGCGACAACGGTACCAATTTTGTTGGTGCTGCCAAAGAGTTGCGGGAGATGTTTCAAAGAAGCAAGAATAATGTGGCCAAAGAAGTAGCAGAACTTCTAGCGAATGATGGAATCACGTGGCACTTTATTCCACCAAAAATGCCCACATGTGGCGGACTATGGGAAGCAGGAGTTCAGTCAGCCAAACGTCACTTGACTAGGGTGAATAAAGATACCAAGTTTACCTATGAAGAGTTAACCATACAGCTTGCACAGGTTGAAGCGTGTCTCAACTCTCGCCCTCTCTGCCAGATAGACAACACAACGGACCCTCTGACTCCGGGACATTTTCTAGTGGGTGAGTCCCTAATCGGTGTCCCTGATCTAGACCATGAAAATAAGAAGGTCAATGTCTTAACTAGATGGCAATATATTCAAAGGACAACACAAGATTTCTGGCATCGATGGCAAACTGAATATCTGAATACGCTACAACAGAGATATAAATGGCAAGTTCCAGTCTCATCGCCTGCTGTTGGAGACATTGTTGTAATAAAAAACGAAGACATGCCTCCAACCAAGTGGTTACTAGGCAGAATAAAATACCTACATCCTGGAGCAGATAATTTGGTCAGAGTAGTAACAGTTCAGTGCAAAGGGAATCATGAATTAAAAAGACCATTATCAAAGCTAATACCGCTGCCAAAGATATCAGAATATGAGTAACGGGTTGTCTGATGGTTATACTATGAATTGTGTTGTGATTGTGATAGTGATGTGTTAATACTGTGCAAGTGAAGTGACATTTATTATTTATGCATGAGAATTGATATATTAATTACTGAACTATGAAATGTTACCTATATTTACTTGAAAACTTAATATTTACAGTCCATTGTTTTAACTTAAAATTGTTCATAACTAAAATATACAATAGGTACCAAATTTATTGCTAACAGTTACAAGATACTTAAAATTGTGCAAATAATAATGTAACATTTGATTTGAATTAAAATTGTTCACTATAATTGAATTGTTAAACATAACTACCTACATTGTTACTACACTCAACTACACTAAATATTGTTCGTTATTTACAAAATATTGTTCATTACGCAAAAATTGTTCATTTTGTAAATATTACTCAAATTTGTTAAAAACTATTCAAAATGTTTAAAAACTGTTGTTTTTGGTGGGCGGTATGTCCAGTACTATATATCTGTAGTATGAATTTATTTTACTTTAGTGCAGTAAACACCTTCATTGAGAGAACACGTCACTTTTATTTACCACCGGCCCATCAGACTAAAATGAACCCTAATGCAATAAACAATGATACTTCAATAAACTTTTAAATACGCCTATAATTGCTTTACATACTAACATACTTTATTTAATAATAACACTTAATCAATTATAGACAGTCCTAAGCCTGGAAAGTATCATATAAAGTTCATTGTTCTTTTTTACTGCTCCATTTTATCGTAATGAATTTATAAACGCGATGTACTTAATAGTAATAAAAAGCATGCTGTCGGTCCGACGAGTCCAACGATGAGGTAGGAGCTGCGAGTTAACAGTCACATCGCATGCTTTTTTCGCGCCCACCCGTTTTGGCGTAACAAAATATTATATGCTTATAAAAAAAGCATGCTATAAAAATAGCACGTAAAATAGCATGCTTTTTAAATAAAGCAAATAGCATTTCGCAAGATATTGACATAAAGCAACATTGAACACTACTACACCGGCATGAATGCTGAGGTAAGCCCTTTTCGACACCACTGCTTCCGTGCTATATCTACTCTTTTATTTTCCTTATTAAATACTTCTAACTAGGTACTGTTTATATTTAATTGTATTCTCTTGTTGTATGTATATTCTTGTATGTTCTTGTAAATTTTATTTTATTTTTGTAAGTGAGTGTTGAATAAATGTTTTTCTTTCTTTCTTTCTTCTTTCTTTCTATGCTAAGTTTTATTTCATCACATGACAATAAGATGATATCTAGTTTGCGTTACAAGTCTGTTCCGAGTATTTGACTTAGTAAGGTTGATCTTACTAAATATTCTTTCACAATCTGCATTTGCATGTGAAGCAAGAGACAATTCAATGAATTTATAGGTATTTATTGAAAATAACAGCTCAGAAATTATCGTATTTTTGCGTATGATCCTTGATGAAGGATAGTATATCGTACATTATAACAAATTATCGTACAAATACGATAATTATCGTACAAAATGCAACCCTGCTTTACATTTACACTGCGATGACATTTAGAACATTTTTTTTTCTAGTAGTTTGGAGTGCGATCTAAGTTCGACACGAGATGGCTCTGTTCCTCGTCGGACCGTTGTGGTGATTCAGTGACTTTCAAAAAGCGCTGGATTCTCAGAATGGCAAGTGTCAAAAAAGCGTTATATTAAGCATTGTTATGGTTTAAGTAAGTCCTAGAGAGATAAGGACGAACTTAGAAGCTGTCAAACTTTAGTCAATAATGTAAGCGCTTCATCCAATAATAATATAAACTTTTTGACGTGTAACGTAACGTTTAAAAATCGTTTATTATTTCTCTTCATTTAATGGTTTTCTATCGCTTTTTAGCGATAATTTGCCAATGTCGAGTAAGGATTTTTTTATACGGCTATATCATATCAAAGTCGAATTACCACAGTAAAATAGTGGATATTTTACTGAAGGCTCCAGAATGCTTTGAAGAGAAAACGAAAAGGCATCGTGTTAAAACTTGGAGCCATTTGCCAACATTCGTGCACGATCATAAAGATTCAACGGATAATTATCCACCCTTATCACACATTAAAATTCAAAAATACACGGGTTATGGAAAATAAATCTAAATTCACAACCGCCATTTCCGGATTCTTTTCAACGGTCTTCCTTATCGATGCCCGCCGCCGGCTGCACGCACTTCCGCCTGGGCCGAGCGTGCAAGCGAGAGCGCGGAACAAGCGATAGAGAGGCACGATCGGCCCAAGTGTTTTCTTATGACGTTATTACGTAAAATTATCGTCCGTAAACCGACTTTACAGGCAACCATTTTTTTTTGTTATTTATTATTTCATTGTTTCAGTAATTTTGTAGTTACCCGATTTAGTCGGGTAATACTTTTAAATGATATTAAAAGCCTACTCTGTGGCTGAACTAACATTTAAAAAGTTCGTGCTCTATGATCATAGACATGATTGAGTTTTGGCGGGAAAACGAGAAGGATCGATGTGAAAACAATTGTCATAAAAAAAAATCGATCGAGTCGCTGCATTCCGCATCGCATTGTATTATTTTCCAAAACTTCTGACATTTCAGTTTTGGTGCATAAAATTGGCGGCAATTTATTCCATAAGTGCTGAATTACAGGCATGAGTCTGGAAAAACGGTGTAATGATGGTGAAACGTTTTTTTTTAGTGTTGTTTCCAAAACTCCATAGAAACTTCTGGCAAAGTTGCCACCACTTTACAGCACTTTACACTTTGCAGGAGTATGACTTAGACTAAACAATGATAGATAGATAGATAGATAGATGAACGCTTTATTGAAACGTGGTGTAAATAATTTAAAAAAGTGAACAAATTTAACAAAAGTGGAATAATGGGCGGTCTTATCAGTCAGAGCGATCTCTTCCAGACAACCTTGACTTGGACTGTGATTTGACTTATTTGGCACATATATATTTCTATATTTCGATCTTTAACTTGGCAAATTATCAATTACTTGACACTGGCTAAATACTCAAAAAAGCTCTACTGAAAATCTCTACAAAATAAAACAAAAAATAGACATGATTTTCTTCACTTTTTATACGGTTTTGTAAGGTCATAAAGTCTCATTTGGCCTGTAATGTCACTCGCTACAAGTGCCCTTCAAACCGGTAGTGTTTGCATAGGTACTACTGCTTGGCGGCAGAATAACTGGCAAAGCGGTGGTACCTACATAGAAAAACTGCAGAAAAGTCCTACCACCTAGTAAATAATATAATAGTAATATAGGTGTAGGTACGTTTTAAAGCTAAATACCTATCCATGTCTACGGGACCATAAGTACACATAGGCCGAGTCCTATAATATTTTATAATCTGTGGGCCGGCTATGCTCTTGAAAAGTTATTACGATTGGCGGCGCTGATTGACTAGAACGGCATGGGGTGATGGGGCGACAGCACTTATAGGAAGGCAACTCCACAAAATATGACTCACAGCACTGCTGAGCTCATTAACATTCCTCAAATAACTCCGAGTAGGATGAGATGAGATTTGGGAGTGTCATAACAAAAAAAAAATCCACAGTAAAAACATAAAAACGTAGGTAAGCATGGCTTAAAGTGGGCTTGAAATACAATTTCTAAGTAGATAGGTAGAAATAGATTAGGTCTATAGATATAAATAATAATATAAAACGGTACCTAGGATGTAAGTAGGTTACATCTACAAGTATAGTGATGTGGTTCCGCATGTGCAGATATGTGCATTCTTTCTTCCACCCTTCTACAATATATTGCCGGATAGGATTAAGTAAAATAAGGGGAAATATTTGTTAACCTTCTTATTTCGAATAATCGGAATAGGAGCAGTAATCGATGTAGCCTGATATGACCTGATACTTATGCAGCAGTACCCCATGGCACTATTGGTATTGTCAGAGCGTCACTCATTTGTCCTACGGGTAAGTCACGGACTTATCTAACTCTACGGTAACGAGGACAAAGTTTATAAGCACAGAATAAACCTTACTATTAGGTAGTATCAGTAGGTAGTTCATTCGCGCTTTGAAACTATTATACGAGTACTCGACGAGTATTATACGAGTGCCTATGTTATAATAAATCTAACATAATAAAAATTACATCTAAGTAAAATGAAACAGTGCTCTCCGCTATTGTTTATCCACTGAGTAGGATGTAAACTTTGTAGATAGATCTTGTTCAAACACTAAAGGGGAGGAAGAGAATTGAATGCGCAAACATTGCCCCGCCAAACCGGCGCCAACAGCTAAGCTGAATTGCATTAGAATTTCCCCTTTACTACCTATGTACAGAGAACCAGGTATAACTGGAACCTACTTAAATTTGATAAGGTAGGTACCATTTACCATAAGTTGGTAACCAGAAATGTAGCAGAAACATTATACTGGCGATGGATGCGCCATCATTCCGTACTACCATAGAATAAAATCAGGTAGGTAACTAGGTAATCAAAAGGCGTTATTAAATTGAACGTGCCGTTATAGTTCCGTCCAATAGGAGTACGTCTACCTGCCATTTTCATTAATCTAGGTAGATTTCTGATAGTTACTAGCTGACTCGCCGGACTTCCTATACTCCTGACCAATTGACCATACAATAATAATAATATCCTTTTATAAAAACTAGGTATACGCGTCTTCAATCGTCTGCAGCTATATGGCCTGTGATTTTAACACACCTGAATTTCGGTACATGAGCGGAGTTAAAGTATAGTGTAGCTACATTTCATTCAGGAGTTCCGTAGGGTATCTTCAAAGTGTATAATTAAGTCCGTTGAGCGCTGACAGGTTCTTAAACCTAGGAGCACATTACCATTCAAAATAATGCAATAAGAAAAAATAAACAATTTACGAAAAGACATTGCTGTGAATCACTGATAAATTTCTCATTTAGATCTAGTGCTCCATCATCAGGTCCTCACAAAATGTATATGGGCCAAAACAAAAACAATCGTCAAAATCGGTTCACAAAAATTGGAGATATCGTATATAGGTACCTACACAAGAATACCTAAAACTGAGACTGAATTGAGAACTTTCATTGAAGTCGCGCAAAGTAATTCGTACCTAGGTTGGTTTACTTATTGCAGACATACTTACATTTGTTTATTTATGTAGTTAGCTGTTTTTATCATATAATTTATACATGGTACAATATGTATATGCTTGTCTTCAATATTGTAAAAATTAGTATTATCACATGTAAAAGATGCCGAACAAATAAATATTGAATAATGTTATCTTAATCTGCAATATTTCATTTAGGTTTTTTATTGTCAGAATAAATGTTTTTTAAATCAAAGCGTAGCTAAATAAAAGGCTTGGGCGCGAGAGGTATAAGGCGGCTCCTTTGAGCTCCGGCCCACGCCGCTCATTTACATGTTTCAAAATCTGACCGCGCGCGGGACGACGAGTTGTCGACTTTCCGCTGCGATAGTGATGTCCCCTAACACCTGTCGACGATCAAAAATAATATAATACTTACATACCTCTAAAAAAAATCCTCTAGTGCCAGCCTCCAGGGAGGACGTTAAGTTTAGACACTATTGTAAACTCTGTGATATTCTGTGATTTAGGTCGAACAAAAAGTATCATTAAGCCAATCTTCTCGGAAGAATGCTTTGCGGGGCACAGATGCTCAGTCGTTGCTGGTTAAAATTTAGATTTTAGAATTATAGTTACTCCATAAATGTGCGATAGATTTGCTTACCTACTAATTACGTAATACCGTAGTGCCATTATTTATTCTGTGGTAAAACCACCTATCTATAGTTACCAATGACATATAGGTATCTACCTACTTTAAATCCTAGATAACAGATAGTAGGTTAATCTTAGCCAAGCTTATATTATACCTCTACTTAAACTTAAACGTTGTGACGCAGCGAATACCTGCGAAGTGACTTCACTAGCGCATCGAGGCGCGGCGCCCAGTAGCCGCTTCTCCGGCTTTCTTCATAAATCAAAAAGTGGTTTTTGTGTCTTATCGGCGGATAATCGGCGGCTGCTACTGCGCTACCATTCCTCCCCCCTACAACACACGTCACCTCTTCTCCTTCCCACTCACCAATCGAGCCGCACACAGCTTGTCGAATTTTTATGTGAATTAAACTTAACGAACCGATGTGATTAAGGTTGAGAGATATTCACCGCTATCGCTTGCTCCCGATACGCTAAATGGAAACTATTAAAGGATTTTGGAGCAGTAGATAATGGTTTAAAAGTAGCCATTAGATATCTTTACCTGTCTTATGAAAGCCATGACTTATTTTTTATGGGTTGTTGTTGGTAGGTTCGTAGGTATTTTGATATGGTATGCGTATGCCGTTTTCTCCACTTTCCACACAAATGTCTGGGTATATGATAGGTCATGTAGCATTTAGTTATTAGGCATATGTTTAGTCATATGGCGTTTTCTTAGAATGTAGATGAACTCGGTAGAAGTAGGAAATAATACCAATAATGATCAAAAGGCGCGTTTATTATGCGTGCTAAAAAACCAAACCAGCCAGGCGTAGTGTTTTGTTAATAATGTAATAGTGTATAAAACGATTTTTATAATTCGTTTTAACGTAAGAATCTTGTTTATTATGTAACTTATTTTGAAGCCGAGTATGCATAACGACGGAGTGTAATTAAAACTGCATTAGATGTATTATGCATGGGCAAGTGTACCACCATCAAGCGGGCGCCGACTGCAGTACATCGGCGACGCAGCGGCCGCGGTCGTGTCAGCACATCCACTTCGTCCTAATTGCACCCCCGCAGTGTGATGGATGGTCCGCCAGCCGGCCGCCCCGAGCCCCTCACCCGCCCCGCGGCACACCCCACACAGGGTTGTTCCCAGAAATTCCATTATCATCGCTCTGCCTAACAACTTCGGTCGCTCGCTTCATTTGACATTGACATCACTGCTAACAACCGTCGTGTCGCATTGTATTCGGCACGAATTTTTCAGGGTTTTAGGTACCACTCGACTTCTCGATTAAGTAATGACCTAAAATAAATATTTTCCTGGATTCCTTTCATTCGGGTGTGTAACAAGGATTTTTTTAAAGAGCTTCGTTACGATCTGTATTCGGCTACATTATCGGCCTGCATTAAATACATTTTTTATCTATGGTAAAAACAAAATCTGAGCATTTGTTTAATACTTAGTTGTAATTTTTATTCTGTACTTACGTGACATCGTTTATTTTGAAAGTAAAATTAGAAAGAATGCAAGGATAAATAAACTGGTAAAGTGTAAGTAAAGTAATTAAGTTTAGAGTGCTAATAGGTATCCAGATACTTATTCACATTTTTAATACACGCGTATAGATATAGCCATGCAACGAAACCCTAACTTTTATTAGGTCATTTTATGAGTAAGCCAACGATGAGACACTCCGACCCCTAATCGTCATTTTAATGCTTTCTGTTTTATGGGCACAGATATAACAAAGACTTCTATAGAACTCTGTGATTTATACACGCCATAAAGGAATATTTTATAGCAGGCCTTAAATATAAACTATAAAAACAACTATACTCAAGTTCGACAATGGCTCCGTCTTTAGATATCATTGCTCGACTAAAAGCCGTAAAAGCCTCCCTAAATACAGAACACATAGTAGGTATGCACTCCAGCAACAGAGGGCAGACGATGACGCTTGGAGTACAGAAAGCTTTACGTTGCGTGTCCGGTCCGCCAACATAGAAATCTTATCGGGTTCTCCACTATAAACGTATAATAAAGGGGTGTCGAAATAGTATTGATTACGAGGTTGTCGACTAAAATCCACCCTTTTCCGGCTGATCGAATGAAGCGGAAGCGAAAAAAGATCAATATTTGGACAGAAATGATTAGGGAACGCTCGACCGGACGCGAATGCTCTCACTGGCGCTAATAAATGTAAGAACAGGATGCGATTTTCGACGGAATCATGTTAACTGGCGCGTTCTCAGCGTTCTCTTGTCACAACAATGATTAGTTTTTTGGTTCAATGCAATGGATTGGATCGGATATCGTGCCCGCGAGCAGAATGCCGACTCGACATTCGCATTGAATTGGCAGCGCACTTCCTTTACTAAATCCGGTCCCTTCCCTATTATATAAATAACGATTAATTTTATAAAATGGATAGGTATACCTATATGTCTTGTTGTCTACTTATTATCGTTATTTTATAAGCCATTTATGTATTCATAAGATATAATAAAGATATGAGAAAAAACCATTCAACTGTGAACTAAAATATTGTAGAGTCGTAGGCCCGGCTGATCAATCTTATACCTAAGTCCCTTTCCTAATATCCTCTCTCCACCATCCCACTCTAATGGGAAACACTCCCACTCACACACAACACTCACATACGAGCACTACACACATACATACGGGGGAACATTCTATACCCTTTCTCTATACACTAATTCCTTACTTCCTCTTCCCCATAGCTTTTCTAAGAAAACTTTTGTTACTCCTTCATTCTACGCCTTCCCTGGACAATCACTGTGGAGTGGTGGCTAAGCAGGGCGGCTCATAACCCGGAGGCGGCGGGTTAGATGATTCCCGCGACCGGGCAAGTACTTATGCACAGAAAAAAAACGCAAATTCTAGTTCTGTGTCTGGGTGTTGTGGGACCATGGTCCTCGTAGTTCCTGATGGGTCCCTAGATACAGGGAATCCTTGTTATGTCCAGGGTCTATGTATGTGATCGTTAGGAATTATTTATTTATTCCCTATCCTAATTCCTACCCCTAGGTATCTTAGCGGTCGTCGTCTTTTGGTGTACGGTAAGCGTGAACGCCATATTTAGACGACGTTGGTTGTCTAATATACGTTCATTCTAAATTCTCTTCCGTGTACTGATTTTTCCTTGGTCACAGATAACTGTCAACAGTTTTTCTAGATTTCAAATCTTTTTCTCAATTCTACCATCACAAATCAATTGAGAAAAATTCAAGTACGCTGGCAATTTCCCATCAAGTAGTAGGTAAATTCAATTACACTTGAAGGCTTCTTGAGGGTTTGCTTTGCCTCCCCCACTTGGGGAGGGGTGGCTTTCAGCGGCAGGTTCCAGCGAGAACTCAATCAAGTAACATTAACCAAGCAGGATATAAAATCTTTACGCACACATCCTGTTTACGTCTCGGGGTGTGTTTATTTTAGCTCCTAAATAAGAGCCATGGGAACAGATTATTTCGTTCTATATCCACTGTGGACTGGATAGACTCTTCCAATCTTATAAAAATTTCATTGCCCCGTACTGTAAACATCGCGTAAGAAAACATATGCCCTCTTATATCTTACCGCGATTATTTTTTTATGTCCTAGCTATAATTCCTTAAAGTTTACACTTGGTTGATAATAATTCTCTCTTTATTTATTTTGAGGCAATGGTTCCGGCTTATTTACACGGTGATAGATAAAAAGCGATAGCGAAGCGGCGCTCTTGTCATTAGAAAGAAAAGTAAACAAATAAAGAAATCCTGCTCTTGACTCGACTGTGTAACACCAGGGGTTACTCCGATAAGGGAAATCAACGAGATACTAACATTAAATATTCTTTAACTAAAAAACAACCATAAACAAACAATAAAGCCTGTATAGCCGGAGCCGGAAGAAATAGGGTAAGAAGAAACAAGTTTTATCTATACAACATAATGCAACGCAATATATGATAATGTTTTCCTAGATAGATCAAAGGCTACTAAATGTCGCGAGCTAGGGAAGAAACATTCGCAGCATTCTTGGCACTATGCCTATAATCCTAAAGTAATTTAATTTCGTTGCTGACTTTGAGTAATGTGCGTCGGACCTATACACGGATCGGCGGCATAGAACTGGTTACTTATTTCATGTTCACATATATTGGAAGTTAGTAACTAAATAAGTAGATATGTATAGATATAGATAGGTATAGTATCTATATATGTGTCGGGGTGTGTTTATTTTAGCTCCTAAATAAGAGCCATGGGAACAGATTATTTCGTTCTATATCCACTGTGGACTGGATAGACTCTTCCAATCTTATAAAAATTTCAGGTGTGTTAATTGTTCTGAAGACACAATAGGTAGGTAACAAACGTGATTAAACATGCGAGCGCAAAGCGTCTCCGTTTCAGCTTAAGCAAAATTGATTTTAATGTCCGGCTGATGATCGGCTATTCTCCTTTATAGGCCGTTTTTCTCAACTGATTATCATGAAATTTTATAAGCAGCTTCGATAGTTATATATAGTATAGATTTTTTTTTGGAGAGTCCGATTTTGGTAAAAATCAATGACTGGCTAAGGGGGTTGAAAACGTAAAAAAATATTCTTCAGTTGTAAATGCAAAGACTATTAGAAATGGCCCTGCGAAAGTAACATGACCAAAGTATCAGTAACTCGGTACCGCAGAATAAATAATAGGTAGATGTGCAGTACCCACGCAGTGATAAAGTACTTATTAGTCAAAGACGTTGATAGTCCAAGTGACCGTTGTAGAGTAACCTGTAGCCTGGCCTGTGTCTCTACATTCTTAAACATGTCTTAATATGAATTATTATTATTATTAAGGTCACATGCGGTGCTGCAGTCCTAGAAAATTGATAGAAAGTGTCTCGTACTCGGACACGGTCGCAAGTAAGGCGTCTGGTGTGGATACAAAATCAAACCTGTAATTTGAATATGGAAGGCGGCGGCCGTTACGGTGGATTGCGCTACTACCCGACTCCCTTTAAAACTCAACGATGTGGAAACTGGAAACTAGTTCCTCCAAAAACGTTTCATACTCATATCGGAATAAGTGAGCTATAAAAATGAGGGGCATATATTTACATCCCATTCAATATAATAATGCACTGCAATTACCCTTGTTCACATGCATTGGAAAATGCTAACAATCCAGGGCCGAATCTAAGGTTAGGGCGAGCGGGGGAATCTTTCATATATTAGGTGACCTCACCTCACGCATGTGCGTGTACTTAATAGTTATAATTACCTAGAAACTAAGCAATGTAGCTAGTGAAAGTACTGGGCAAAGTGGGCGAGTAATCTTATTATTCTTATTACCAGATTGTGCTGATGTCGTCTAGGTAGGTACCACCGCTTTTCCAGTTATTCTGCCACCAAGCAGTAGTGCGCAAGCACTACTGTGTTTCGGTTTGAAAGGCACTGTAGCTAGTGAAATTACTAGGCAATTGAGGCTTTATTATCTGATCTCTCAGTCGATCTTATTACCAGACTGTGCTGATGGCTCAGGATGTTGTGCGCAGTGCAGTGTCACGCGAAATTTTATATTTTGGAGTTCCGAGTGACACCGTTCTGTTATGGGCAGCTGTGTCGCTTAACATGAGGTGAACGACTAGCTCGTCACATCATTCACTAACGTAAAAAAAATGTATGTTCAATTAGGATTCTGTTGCTGTTCAGTCTTGTTTACAAATATTATTTAAAATAACGTCCGAATAAAATATTATACAATGTTGAGAATCAGAGAATAGTAATTTTAACGACCAATAATAAATAATCTTAAATAATAAATAAATAAATAACATTCACTACACTCTAAAGAGCTAAGAGCTAAGAGTTTCTGTCACCGGTGATTGTCTGTTTTTATTGTAGTGGGGAGGACATGTTCCTAGAATGTCGGAAATAACGCTTCCGAGTAACACTTGTATCACATCTCTTGACGCTCGTCTCACACAGGGTTTTCACGTGCTCTGAGTTTTGTAATCTCTCTAAGAACTTAAAATAAATAAAAATTTAAAATAAACCGTTGGTCGATGGGAAAGTTCCCAGAATGCTGGCTGCATTACCACGTTGAATGGCAATGCTTATTTTTTGTGCAAAATAAACGCCGTCATTCTGGTCACCTGAAAGAATCTGATCATACAATAAAATGTTTTACAGAATTCAGACCAAATAATAATTATAATAAATATTTATAATAAAAAAGCGTACATTCTGTTCTGTGTCTGGGTATTGTGGGACCATGGTCCTCGTAGTTCTGGGTCCCTAGACACAGGGAATCCTAGTTAGGATCCAGGATCTATGTATGCGATCGTTGGGTATTATTATTATCTGTTTATCTCTAAGTGTTCTCAGTAGTCCGTATACATATAGGTAGTTTTTAGTAGGGTAGGTAGAGTAGTATTTTAGTAGGTAGTTGTTTAACAATAATCAAGTAAGTCAAATAACATTAATTTGTAAAAGAAAAATAATTAAATAATCACACGAACCCGCATTCCTGCGCCGAGTAGGCGATACTGCTATGAAAATAAAAATATAAGTCGAACAAGTCAAGATATTATGTAAAATTAAGAATATAAGTATACCTATAACCCACTATCACAGAATAATGTCCAGAAAATATTTGACGCAATATGGATTTCATTATAATGTGTAATGAAAATTCCCTAAAGATGTTTATACCTTGACAACCCTCAGTCTGTATCTATTTATATGTCTTCTGTAATCTGACGGCAACGGCCACGACTAGAATAACAGTCTTTAATCGTCAATCCTTTTGTTGTGTCAGAGAGTTACCATACATTATAATTACACGCACTTCCTTTCAGATAACAATCTCAGTCGTGAAGTTAAACAAACGTTTATCTGTAAAGACTATCAACCGCCTCGCCTTGTGTTAAATTCTGTCTTTCTCTACATGTATATTGTAAACTTAATCTAAGGCGACCAAAATTAGGGTTTAAATTGTTCAAGACATCATGGAGATGTCATCGTCATCATATATTATGTGTGAAATACTCACGATGATGTGTGTAATTATTATGATGACAAGTTTGTGTTTCAACACCGCACTCCCTGTTTTTCTAATTATAATAGATCAAGTGAGACTTATCGTATAGACAATTTATTTGATATTGACGTTTGCACAGCTCAGACTAGTATTTACTTCATTTTCTCTTGTTTTTGTATTTTGTTTTAAACAATGGTTGAAACTTGAGTTGCTTTTATCGTTTTCTACATTCTATTAAATTCACGATTTAGTATTATCACCTAATGGTTCTCCTTGGTACGATCTCAATTTCCTTTTGCTCACGTTAGGTAAGGCTTAGGTCCGTATTACAGGACGATGCTCAGTCATCGATCGTTCCTCAAGCAGATATTTCATTCATAAAGTGATCAATTAGTGATCAATCAATCGGACCTTAAACTTGCTCACAGAACATACATGGTATTTGGATAATGAGAGTTCACGCTCTAAGTATGTTTCTACTGAAGTCAATAACTGTGGGCATAGATAATATGTATAATACGATACTAGACCATACATGGATTAGTAGGTAGTTATTTGAGGCATAGTGCATAGGCAAAACTAAGTTGATAACATAGTTACCTACCCTACCTACTTACAGATTAAGAAACTGACTTATTCATACCATCATTCTGCAAAGTCCGGTGTGCATCTCGCTGAGTGGCATTGCATTGTTATGTAGTGAGGAACTTTGGCAGTTGTGAGGCAGTGTAGGCTTGCGCTCGCGTCTGTCGGCGCGGGCAGTCGAGCGGCGAGATCAAAGCTCGCCGCGGGTCGACGCACGCGGCTCTCGATCGTCCCGTCACATCCCGCGCGCCCCGCCCCCCCTCTACACAACAACAACCAACCTCGCCCATGGCCATGGAACACGCAGATATGGCACCTGGATATAGTAGTATAGTATGAAAAAATACAACTAGTTATTTCATAGGTACAATATATCAAGGTACGCTACTAAAACTAAAAGAAGAATTAGGAAGAGCAACTTTTAATTATAATGTAACTACGTAATCATTATTTTTATCAGCCTACTACTGGACATAGACCTCTCTCCCTAACCTAAGCACGATTTATCTAATATGGATTGAATGTTACATATTTATATATCTAATCTATTTTATATTTGTGTAGTCAGGTTTTTAATTTGTGTCTTGCATCAGTACCTATAAAGTTTTTATTTCTTACACCCTTACAAATACCTTTCTGATCTTTCAATAGTTTGCTTTAAATAAGTACCACTCTTTTGACCGCTATCAAATTTCGAAGCTTTTTTTGTTTTGGCTCCACACTTTTGTGTATTTAGCCAGCGTCAAGTAACTGATAATTTATCAAGTTAATGATATTTTACGCAAATATGTGTCAAGTCACAGTCGAAGTCATCAAGTGAAGTCAGAGTCAAGTCATAGTCTAGTCAAAGTTATACTCCTAGTAAAGTGGTGGCAAATTTACTTGAAGCTTCTATGGAGTTTTGGAAACAACACGAAAAGAAACGTTTCCCCATCATTATACCATTTTCCCACACTCACGCCTGTAATTCAGCACTTAACGAATAGAATGCCACCAATTTTATGCACTAACACTGAAAATAACACAAGTTTTGGAAAATAATACAATGCGGTGACGCAATCTTTTTCGCTTCCCTGCCAAAACTGACTTCGAAGCTGAAGTTTTAGTTGTAGCGGTCATGTCTACATTTTGTATTTTCTAATCGTTAAGCCTCAATTCGTTTGTTCGACTTCCGATGCCGCGGTGCCTGCCGCCCTATCTGCACTCAGGCTGCAAAATAACGCCCAAACAAAACCTACCATCTTAGAACCGGTTGTTGTTTACAGACGAACACTGTTTAATGCCCATAAATTGCACCAGCGAATATAAGTCGTTTTATTCTTCGAGGAATTCGAAACGTGATCTTTCCGTATAATTCATTCAATGCCTAGATTACTTTGGCCGCCTCTTTTTACATTCCGGCTAAGTTTTAATTCATTTGAATAATACTTAGATGCTGGTAATAGCGCAAATACAACTATATCGAGTGGGTTCATGACGTAGTAATTACCTATACTTTTTAAATAGTTTTTAGCTAGTGTCCAGTGAGAGCATCGCAAGACAGTGTGAAATGTGGACGCAGTTATGTGATCAAATCCTACGTAGAGGCGGCGTGGTCGCGGGCGCCGAACGTGTAACGCATCGGGTTGAATTAATTAGTAGTGCACCAAGCGGCGGGCGCGCCACTCACTGTCTTTTATAACATAATTTGCACTTCGCGCGGCGAGATCAAAGCCGAGGCCATCTGATGGCGGTGCCTTTGATCACGCCGGGCCTTTGACTGCCGCCGCCTCCGCTGGCCACGCCTCGAAATAGTCAATTTGTCGCCGGTTTTTTTACATTATTTGACAAGAGTGGAGTAGTGAGCGCAGAAATAGTAAAATTAAATTGATTCATTATCCATGTAATTGGAGCGCAAGCAGTTTCTGATTGGTTGTCGGTGGATAGTTTACTTACGTTCAACCTCACCTGTATATTAATCTTTTTAGGCACTAGTGTTTATTCGTACTAATTCTGCTGGTGTGCCATTATTTTATAACCAGTTTTATTGGGTGGTACCTATGTTTATAGTAGATTATATACTGCAGGCAAAATTGTTCTCTTTACAGTGGTTTGATTGGCCCGATAGCTCGGTTTGTAGCTATGATTACCTTGTAAATAATCATAGGGTAGTAACCCTGCCTTCTGAAATGTGGGCTGTGGGTTCGATTCCCACCCAGGACAAACATTTGTGTGATGAACATAGGTGTTTGTTTTGTGTCTGGGTGTTATATTCTATTCTATGTATCTAAAAAGTATCTAAGTATTGTATCAGTCTATCTGTTATGTTATCTGGTTCCCATAGTACAAGCTTTGCTTAGTTTGGGGCTAGATGGCGTTGTGTGAGATGTCAACACATATTATTATTAAGTATAAGTATTATAGTTAAAATATCTGCCTTACATAGCACCAATCTGGTTAAATCACTGAATATTTTGGAAACAGCTTTTTACACTAAAACTATTATTTGTATCATCTCGCATGTTTGTGCAAGAATTTGACAATGGAGAACCGCAGACAACACAACGTGTTGGAACCAGAGGAAAAGGGAATGTTCAATTTTATTTAAGCTTACATTGTAGTCATGTTTTCAAGAAAATGATGACTGTTAAAAATTGCCTTGAATGACGGAATCATGGGGTTATAGAAAATTGAATTATAAAATTGAAGGTATTTCTTTGGACTCATACCGTAGCTCTGTAGTTAATTATATCTGTAGCTAAGTTTTTTTTAAATCGTAGGTACTTTCAATCAGTTGCCGATTTACACATTTGCTGCCCGTAGGCTATTATGCCGCCTAATTTTATTAACCTCTGCAATTCAATACCCCAGTCACAATATTAATTAGGTACATTTTATTTGTCAACGAAATTGCAGTATTACGATTTGTACTCTACATCAGCTTTAAAAATATTGTTATATCAGCAGCTAAAATATTGTCATTTTCAAGACTTTTTAACTCCGTGTATAACTTTTTTTTTTGTAAGTTTTGGTTTGTAAGTATTTAACTCAAATTTGCCACTGCTTACAATATTCTTGGCACTTCCAAACATTATTGATCACAGACTATGTAGAGACCGAACGTGCACGAAGCGGTAGCGAAAGCGTCTCCTTTCAGCTAAGGCAAAAATTATTTCATATGTCTCTCCGGCCGTGTTCCTCTACATGTAACATTTCTTTTCTCTACCGAGTACCGATAAATGTATGCAGGCGCGATTGGATTTTTATCCAACCTAATATTTTTTCATTATAATAATATTGATAAATAATATTACTGTAGTAGGTACCTCTCCAATTATTACAGAGGATAATCTAATATTTAATCTATAGGTAGGCTCATGTTTGGTTACGTCTACCTTATTTAACCCTTGAAAAAAGGAAGCAGATAATCATTAATAAAAACAGCATATACATTAGATTATCTATTTCCGTTCATCACAATTCCCACTTAAATTTACAATGAAAATCAATAAATACATATCAATAATGATAATTGATAATTAAGTACTAGTAATTGATAAAGATCCTACCGACTTATATGATAACCCATTCATTATTACGGAATTCAGTGCAATATTATTCTATCAGAAATACTTAATACATGAATACTTAACTACCTGTATTGCATAGAGGTACTTTTATAAAAACGCGGATAAAAAAACGCTTTCTCTCAAGTCAAACCATCCATTCAAAGTGTCGGTTTTGCTACGAAATATTTAAGACTTTTCACCGTCTCTTCGGCCATAAACAGCACATCACACATATCTGAATTCAAATGTTATTATTGAATGTAATTAACGCGCGTGTAGCGAGCGAGAGGCCCTCGGCGGCACATCAAAGGAGCCGAGATGAGTATCAGCCCGCCGCGCCCGCCGCCGGCGCAGCCAGAGGGCCGCTTCATTTTTTGTATACTTTTTAACAGCTAACAGCCGTGTACCTACGTTTCCTCGTTTACAAACAACGATTCGATAAATTTTAGGTAGAACGGAAGAATAAAGGTTAGGTTCGTTTTGTGGACTTTTAATCTAGATAGGAAGTAGTAATAACTTAGTAGAGGGTAGAGGGTAGTACTTAGTAATAATAACGGCTAACGATCACATACATAGATCCTGGACTCTAACTAGGATTCCCTGTGTCTAGGGACCCAGGAACTACGAGGACCATGTTCCCACAACACCCTGACTCAAAACAAGTATTTGCGCTTTTTTTCTGTGCACAGATACTTATCCTGCCGCGGGAATCGAAACCGCCGCCTCCGGGTTATGAGCTGCCCTGCTCAACCACCACACTACAGAGGCTAATATAGTAGGTAGTAAGTACCTAGCTGATTAATAGGCGTAGGTATAGATACCTATACTATGCATACAAAATATATCTAATCATATATAATAGTTATAGTAGTATATACCTGTCTATACAATATATAAATACCTACTGAGGTCTTTGGATCACTGAAAAATAAAACTACGAAACGAAATAATTATAAGGTCTATGTAGATTATCGGCACATAAGGTTTATCGTACCTACGTACTGTTAAATCGATGTTCGATAATTCGATATAGATCTGTTAGATCGAATATGGGTCTAACACTAATACATATAAACAAAAAAAGACGCTTGCGAGATTCCGGAATCGGTCGGAATCGGGCGGTGCCTCGAGTATTCAATCTCCTTAGAAACTATGCATTTGTTAAAACACACATTAAGGCCTACTACAAACATTTTGAAACACTAGTGTATAACATTTTTATTGTAGTTTTGAAGTCGGTTAAAAAAATTTTTGTTTGTTTTTTTTTTTAGTAAATCCAATTTACTTATTGTTAAGTACTAAACTTAGATAAGTATGCGAGATTTCAGCTCAATCGGAAACCGGGAAGTGGGTTTGACTTGATGATTGACTTCTAATTTTTTAAGACTAAAAATTTTATTACATTGTTAGTTAGTTAGTTTTTCGTCGATTTCCTTGAGATTCCATCATCAGATCCTGACTTAATAATAATGGAACCGCCTAGGAAGTATAATTATAATACCCTATCGAACTAAAAAATATTTTTTGAAATCGGTTCACAAAAATTTGAGAAAATATAATAACATACATAGAGGACACCTAGTACCTCCTCCTTTTTATAAGTCGGCTAAAAATCAATTTAAAATCTCCAACTTTATATTACTACTTTACCCATTCCTTCCGCTAGCTTTCACATTTTCTTCGTCCTTAGAATCACATAACATGGACACAGAATAGTATACAGGTACAGGACTCAGAACGAGGATCATTGGTCACACAACAGGCAAAGAACAAGCAGGTTGGCCTTTTTGCGCAAAATACTTTCTTGCTAGGTCACGGGGGTCGAAGTCGCACTCACACACTGCGGGATATATGTGCAGAGATGACAGCTTGACACGCTACCACACTACAGATGCTGTCTAGTGTCTAAGGCATATAGAAATAGATACCTACGTACATTTCTTATGCGGCTTTTTTTTGGTTTGGGTCCACACTTTTATGTATTTAGCCAGTGTCAACTAATTGATCATTTCTCAAGTTAATTAATATTATATAGTGTCAAGTCATCAAGTTAAGTCATAGTCTAGTCTAGTCAAGTCATACTTCTAGTAAAGTGGTGGCAACTTTACCAGAAGCTTATATGGAGTTTTAGAAACAACACGAAAATAAATGTTTCATCATCATTATACCACTTTCCCACAGTCATGCATGTAATCCAGCACTTAACGAATAAAATGCCACCAATTTTATGCACTAACACTGAAAATAACACAAGTTTTTGAAAATAATACAATGCGGTGACATGATCTTTTTCGTTTTCCCGCCAAAACTCTCTTATTTGGCTTTTATGACATGAAATAAATGCTGCTCGCATTAGAACACCTACCTAAATAAAGGTTGCTAAATGATATGATGGCACGTGACGCTGTAGTCAGCGGCTCCTTTGATATTCTCTTTGTAAAGTAATGGATTGGCCGGCGGCGGAGTTGTCGCCTGTGATGTTGCCGACGAAAAACTCGCCGACAAAGGGCTCAGCGCGGTAGCACAAAGGTATTGATATCGTTCAAATCCCTTTGATTATCGCCGATGCGATGCGTTCATCCCTCAATAAAATCAGAACTGAGAATAAAGTAGCAAGGGAGCTTTTCATTTTATTTATTTAAAAGTGATTTGCACTTAGAACCCAGTACCCACCACTTTGTTGAGTTTTTCGTGACGGAATAAATCGAGATAAGTATGCACTTAGTGGAATAACGGTTATATTTCTATGAGAATGCAATTATAGAATACGTACCTACATATTAATTATTTAAAAGAAGGAAGAGCTTGATCAGCCGTTAACTTCGAGCATTTACCAATGCTCAATGGCCGTTAAGTTTAGTTATGCTATGGCCACACTACCGTTACCGTCTATCGCCAATGACAGTGAATTACCGCCTAAATTGCCGTATCCAGTAGTATGGTCACACTGGGTATACATAGATATCGAGATGTTGAGTAGCGCATCCATCTCGCCCCATCCCGCGCGGCGGACGGATCACGTGAGGATTTTTGGTGGGTTCAAGTCCCACATAGGTACGTGTGCCATTAACCCCGTGATTCCAGGAAAGTGCGACGGCATTTTTCTTCATCAAAAAAAAGGTTATTTCATAAAAATCAAAAACGGTAATTTCATGTCCTTTTTTCGCATACTACCGCAAATATTGCCGTACGACACACGTACAGTTTAGTAATATTAAAGTCAGAACTAATATCTATTATACAAAAAATACAATTTAAATAGCTTACGCGTGTCTAATATTTCCCTGCATTACGATTGGCTAAATACACTAAGGTCGTTCGTATTACAGAACCACGCTCAGTCGTGAATCGGTAGGTATTCAACTGAAGATATAATTCAGAAAATTATTAATTTTAGAATTAAATCGCATGTAACTATCTATACGGAATTTTAGGGAAAATTTGGCGTAATTCTGGGAACAGAGAATGGCAACAGTAAATAGTAGTGTATTTCTGGATTAAAAATGCAATAGTTTTTATTATATAATGGAAATAGTATTTATCTTTAATACGACAACAAAAAAGACAGGTAGTGCGATCGGATGACATAATATATGTAAATAAATGTTAATTAAGCTATTGGTTATTGAGTATTCAGACGCTATCTATTTTCATTTATTTTCATCTCAGTCGACATAATTATGCGCTACCGCTAAGCTCATGTTACACACTGAAAAAACTAAGTAAGCGGTAATTAATGAGTGTCCCCACACTCATTAATTACCGCTTAAATCTTCTTTGATGTGAGAAAAAGACCGAAACTAACCGCAATATATCATGTAATCATATTGAAGGCCATTCTTAACTTATGGCCAGAATAGTGGCTAATCCAAGGGTTGACTTAATCATGGCCATAACTATTTCCATATTATCACGATAGTGTGGCCGCAGCATTAGAATTAGAGAGTGCATAGAGCGGTAATCACACGTCGGAGCTACTATGCCGGGTTCAGTTTTTACTTCGACACGGGAAGGAACTGGTTTCGATGTAGGTGAATATGTAGTGGTAGTATTGCCAGACGAGTTTTTAAAATCTCCATGTAAAAATCGTATCCTAATCAAAAAATTTACTTCCTGTAAAACGTGCATCTAAAATCATATAATACTTGATTTTATTTATTTATTTATATCACAGTTAATAAGATACGTACCATAGAATTATATAGCTAACGCGATTCTGTGGTACATACAGACACAATGTATTCTCCAATTTGAAAATAACAGGATACGTACCTATAATGCATAGTAAATCTTTTTATTATTCATTTTGAATTTATAAAACTGGACACATAAACTTTTTTCCGTTAAACGTACAACGCAGTTTTCTCCACCACCTAGCGAGAGAAAGCTTACAACTGGTAGCACAGAAGAGATGCTCGTGAAGTAAAAGAAACGCCTCGCTTTCGGATAAGGGATCCTCTCACAATCATGGCTTATTTTATTACAACTTTGAAGCGCCGCCGGACAATAATTTAATGATATCTTTTACAGCAAACTGCAAGGCTCTGACGATGTCGGACTGTGCATGGATTGGTTATATCGTGGCTTGAGGAATTTTTGACAATACATCGCTGTTAGAAGTACCTAATATAATAATTATTTTTTATATCAAGTTAGAGTCATACTTATACTTCGATATTTTTTCAGCGATTAATAAAATATGAATGCTTTTATGTTTAGAGGAAAGATTAAGATTGGAGGAGTGTGGTGAAAACACATGAGTGGGCAATGCCCACGCTACAGTTGCACGGCTGGTAGTGGCCGCGAGACCGCATCTGGCCTCGTGCCAGCCGGCTAAATAGCAGAAATAACGCCACTATCAACATTCCAGGTCACTTCGTAAGATTATCTTTTTATTACAAGATCGTACACAAAGATTTGATCCCCTTATGGGTTGTATAAATAAACATAACGCCAGCAGAGGATCAGTTAAGACGCGGCGTAGCAGTTTTGCCACGTTTGTTTGGAAATTCTCCAAAAGAAGCTTTAATTTTTAGAATAGTCCTGGTTTTTGACGAATGATTACTGGATAGTCCCTTTTATTTCTAATGCCATCATTCTGCCTATGATGCATGAGAAATCAACTATTAAAAGTTTAGAAGCTTTCCTAAATTCACGTTGTAACATCACACATCGATGAGGGTGGTCAATCAATTCTACCGTGGTGCGTGATTTTAGTTTTAGTGTTTTATAATTTCTTTAACCTTTTACCATAAAAAAGTGTCGGTGCGTTATATTGAATATCGAGTGCCAGAGTTTATCGATGGAAGATATTGAAGACTGGCCATCAACACTATTTCGTGGAACACGGTGCCACCCACGTCGACCTGCGCTGCACCGGTCGTCGCCGGTGTGCGAGTCTCCCGCCCGCTTCGCATGCCCATTCTCTACGTTGTGACATCATCAGGGATTCATTCTATGAAACCTCCCTGAATCATTTCTTACGTTTGGTTATGTTTATAGCACATAATTACGCAACGACCTTAGCATTAGCAGAGAAGTATATTTATGTTTAGACTTAAAAGAATCGGGTAAACAAAATTTACCTCAAGGCACATTGTTGTTACGATACGTGCGCTATTTTTCGGAATCAGGGAGATTTCTTTATTACTCACATAAAACAGTGTTTTTTGTAAGTCAGTTTTGGAATACGACCTCATCTCGGTCGACGATTACTCGCCGACAATAAACCTAACACGAAGAGGCCGTAAAATTCTAATTCGAAGCGCCTGGTAGTCGCTGGCATCGGCACCCCGCCACACGTTCCTAGTCCACTCCGGCACCCTTGGCGTTAGAAAAATACCGACAATTCATTGAGCCTTGATGGCGTGGCCTATAGCATAGACTTCTTGGAATATCCAACAATACACGAATGTAAGTCCAATGCAATCTATTTACTAGCGGATTTCTAAAGATGCATTAGTTTTTATCTATAATATATATACCTTTACGCAGTTAAACGTTTGCAGTGGAATACATACCTAGTAGGAACTAATGCCTACCCGTTTAATTGATGATTTTTTCCAAAGACCTCTTGTTCTAAGATTAACGATAAGTAAGACCGTAATCGCGACCAAATGGAGCCGATTATGTGGTTTAAATCTCGAATCAGAGTAGTGTCGAGTTTCCATTGCCACCACCAGGTATCTGCCTTCCATAATCTTTTTTGTAATCGCTGAGTCAGGGTCGACGACCGCATGGAGGCTGCCATTGCCAACGTAGCGGATGCGCGGCACCTTTCTCTCTATTACTGCCCTGCCCTGTAGGTATTTACTACTTTCTTAGCGAAGTAAAAGTTAGCGGATTGCGTGATCACATTGATACTGGCGCAGGCGCTATGGGAGCTACAGAAGTAGCTATAGGTATTTATGTAGCGATAAAACAATGGGTAATTCAGTCTGTATGCTAATTTGGCGTCGGCATTTGAAGGTTCAAATGCATTAATGCGTAATGAGTGTTTGCCGTCATCATCATTATTAGTCGGCGAGCGTCCCGTGCCTGACATACATAAACCTCGTTAAAGTCATGCTTCATCGGTCGGTTTTCTTGCAAACGAGCAGTGTTAATTATGATTGCTTTTAATTATCTAGCTAATGTTTTATGGTGTAGTGGAGAATTAAAGAGAATTTAACAATTCTGATTTCATGGTGTTTTGTGAAAATAATTAAGCATTCGTTGCAATGATTTTTAGGTTGGATAAAAGGACCTGATAAACCTCATGATGTCATAGACGTGTTCTGCAATGTAAGTACAGGTAAAGGGTCTACTACATGATATCGAATGCTGCTATTTCGAATAACACGACCTCGAAAGCATGTGAAAGAACGAACTAAAAAAAGAACTAATATCTTGAAGACCTACCACATCGATGCATCACCATCTCGAAGACTGCCTGAAAGCCTGGAAAACTTTTTACCGTGAACGTCAATTATCATTCCTCTACTATTAATATGTAGACTCTACATTGCAGATAAATGATAAATCTTAGAGACTTCAAGCAAGGAAGCTTTATTATACTACTTACCACCAACTGAAAGTAGGTACCCTAGTGGGGAAGGTACCGTAGGTGCGAGATATACCAACGACCTATAATTATATATTTAGTTAGATGTAAAACAATAACTCTGAACTTCAAATATAACGAAAAGCTTTAAAAAATTATAAATTCTAGCAATCTTTTTATTTTATTTAGGTTTTTCAACTATCGGCAGCATTCTTATGAAATGTAAAAGTCAAAGTCCAATAATTTTGTTGCAAACAGGCTATTTTTAGAAATTTTTCATGTCAAAATGAGATTACTTAAAATACTTAATAAGAAATTATTATGTAGGTACATTACAAACTTATTATTTTATTTTATTGATTGATGATATTGAAATAATAAGCATACATCATTTGCTTTTTTTTATAAGTAGGTGAGTTCACTGTATTTGGCAAATGTTGTTTTTTAATTGATAAGATAAATCCATTATCGCAACAATTATTATCTCACATTATTTTTGTTTACTATACGCATCGTAAACTTCGTTAAGTCGCTGGGTAGAATCGCTAGTCGCTAAAGCGAGTGCGTCTCGTTATTTGAATGAAAAGTACCCAAACATCAATGCTGCCGACCGTACGGCACGCCACGCTACGAGACCGAGCAAGAGACGGGGGCGCCACACCGCGCCGACCCTCACCCGCCCCTCCCTTCGCTTCACCCTTCTTCATCCATCAGTCAGTCAGTCGGCGATACGCGAGTAGGACGCTCGTTCGTTCCCTCCTAACAACTGCCGTTCACGCGGTCAACTGGGTCACAGTTTACGCACAAACAAAGTGAACCGACCCTGATGAGTTTTGTGTTGTGATCGATTGCCAGTGGAGTGGTAGAATTATTTTACGTGACCTTACAAACTCGCGGCTCTTTTGAAGTGTACGGGATGCGTGCGTGAGCGCAGCGCATGACGTGCTACGAAACATTGAGAGCTCCGGCACCGGCCGCGGACGCCCCCATGGCGCACCACTTCGTCAAGTGGTGGCGCAACAAGTTTAGAAATGGATACAAGAAATTCAGCAGTAAGTCGTTAAAAAAGAATGCCACTTCTGCTTGAAATAAACTAGATTGCCTTCGAATTTACCCTCGGATTATTTGTTGACAACTAAAGAATTGTTGGTGGCAAAAACAAAACAAAAACACATGCTTTGGGATGTTGTTTTTAAATGTTTGCTCTGTTTATTTAGGCAAGATATAAAGTTAAGAGAGAGAGAGAAGAGTTTTGCAGAGAGCTAACTTGTATGAATTGAGAAAAATAATTGAGATAATTAGAATAACGATAAAATTGAAGCCGTTTGTAGATTTTTTTCTATCATTTGCAGATATAGTTGATTATGTATCTGAAATAATGTATCAATTATACCTAATATATTACTTGATTTAAAATTATCAAAGATATTTCTTAATATATATTATATAAGATAATATATATTAGATAATTATATAAGAAGGCTTCATCATCATGTGAATGTCGAGGCGATCCAGCTCCTCGATAACACGGATATAGTGAGAAGACTAAAAAGGAAAAAACCTTTTGAGTTAGTCTAGTGATAGTGATATTGACCCTAGTGTAGTGAGTGTTACTCAAAAAGACTCATGAACAAAGTGTCTTCCCCTTAATAGAGCCATTAAGAAATGACACATTCTTATGATTAGTTTAGCAGTTTAAGTCAAATTTAAATTACTTATTAGCCGTAGTAATGGCTAGATTGTAATTTTAATGATGTACTATTTAAGGTACCTCATTAAAAAAAAAAAGATATTAAAATACACTTACCATTATTCCGTAATTAAAATAGTTTGATTGTGATCGTTGTGTAGCTAATAACTATCCACCTCGGCCCATTACAAATACCTGTTTCACATGTAAATAGGTAGGTACAGACATTGAGCTTATGGTATTTTATGATCTCAGTCGGACGTTATCAAAAGTCGGCGAGATCAAACAAACGGCCCGCCCCGCCGCGCCGGCTGGGTTTACCGGCACGACCTCGACCGCGGCAACGACAAGAACAGAAAAAAAGCAATAAAAACGATATAAATCTACATTAGCTTCTCGGTTTAGCTTGGATGATTCGCAAAAATGTTCTAAAAATATCTACGAGCAAGTATCAACAACAGTTTTGAGTAGAGAAATGTTTATGTAAAAAGATACTAGAAATCATCGATCATTAGAGTAGACCCAATACATAATAAATATACATAGGTACCTAATTTTAATATTTTTAAAATGCAATCTCTTAAGACAAAAATTAGGTTTGTTGCAAATGCAATATGGAATCAGCTGATGAATCTTGAAAACTCAAGGTTCAAGGCCAATGACCTGTAAACATTTCCTGGTGGTTTAAGCATTTAAAACAAATAAAAATATGCTAATCAATCGGTCAAGAGACGAGAGAACTAGTCGTTGAGAAAGCACCATACTTTATTATTTTGATCAAAACCCAAAGTCTAGGTATACATTGGTTTCACGTCGTCATCATCAACAAACACTACTTTTGATTCAAATATGAGAGTATTAACAGTCTGACTGATCCTACTTCAAAGCAAACGAATATCACTTTGATCTTGTTCTATTTAATGATGAAATAACGAATGTTGAACACTTCAATTTACAAGGCGGCTTCATTTTTTAACTCTCATGCGAGCACGTGATTAAAATCTGTGAAGCGGAGTTTGTTAATCAAGTTTTTGATGCAAATGGAACTACGCCGCTCATTTGATCTACTTCAAAGGGAGCTTTTGAAGCACGCTGAGTTGCCGCCAAAGCGGAGACAAAGATACCTTTTATTTAATATCAAAGAAAAACTCCGCCCCTTGGATTTATGCTTCTCTTTGCTTTCCTTTGAAGACTTGCCTCGCGTACAATTATGTAGATGATACTCGAATTTTCACATTGACAAAGTATAAAATTAAAGTAATAAACATGCGGATCAACATTACAATAAATTAGCTAGCCTGATAGCTCAGTTGATAGTAGCCCTGCCTTCTGAACTGTAGGTTGTGGTTTCGATTCCCACCCAGGACAAACATTTGAATGATGAACATAGGTGTTTTTTCTGTGCCTGGATGTTTTATTGTATTCTATGTATGTATTTACAAACAAAAGGTATATAAGTAATCTATCAGTTATTTGGTTTCCATAGTGAGCTTTGCTTAGTTTGGGTCGCTAGCAGACTCGCGCGTAATGAATATTTTTTTAATGTAAAACATATAAATAATAATCATCATCAGGGAAATAACGAAATCATAAATATTATAAATATAGCTTGAGCTAATCAAGAAAGTTGAGAATCAACATTACGATTTTGTGGGTGTGGGCTTCTGAATGATCTTGTTCGCGTTGTACATCATTCAAGATTTTATATGCCTGGACTTAGCCACCCCAAACACGTAAGAAATATTTAATTTCATAGACAAGGTACACGCTATCGCCGTATGCGTTATGACAGAATAGAATATTTATTAATTTGTGCAAAAATAATAAATTCAGTTACAATTAACGAACTAAGAAAATGATTTAAGCTCATTCGTAAAATTTCGCTGTTCAGCACAGTGAGATTCCCTGTGTTGTGCTGAACAGTACTCCTCTAATGAAACATTACAATAAACTTATCATAACAAGTTTATTGTAATGTTTCATTAGAGGAGTACTGTCAACAGTACAATAAAAATGGTATTGTGACGTAAAATATTATGAAGTTCATATCCACTTACATAGTACTAAGTAGCGGCGGATTTACACATTTGCCGCCCGTAGGCTATTATTAGACTTTTGCTGCCTAATTATCCTCTGCAATTCAATAGTCCAGTTCACAATCATGTTAATTACATTTTCTTTGTCAATGAAATTGCAGTATTATGAATTGTAGGTACTCTATCGTCATCACTATGACATCAGCTTTCACTACTAAAATATTGGAATTTTCTAGACTTATTTTCTCCGTGTATATAATATTTTATTTTCAACCGCCTCCAAAAAAGAAAGGGGTTCTAAATTCGACTGTATTTTTTTTTAATGTTCCGAATTTTGGAGTAGGTGAACCGATTTTGATGATTATTTTTTATTTGAAAGCTGGAGCTTCCCGTGTGGTCCCATTTCAATTTGATCAAGATCTGATGGGTAGTTTTTGAGTTATGCTTAATAATGAGTATTTCATCTTCAAGTACAGTCTACATTGATAATGTTCTAATTTTTGTGATAAACAAATGCGGTGGGATTTAAAAGAAATTAAATTAAAATAACGGAAAAATTAGACCCAAAACTTGCCGCCCTGGGCTCCAGCCTACTCAGCCTGCTGGTAAATCCACCACCACTACTACTACACTATATACCACTACCCAACATAGGTTTATTTAAAGCGTCTTAATATGTTCACAACAGTAGAGTAATAGGCACGTAACTGGTAATTAAATAATCAGTTTAATTATTCCTTAAAAGAATACAACCATAACGTGTCGTCAGAAGAGATAACATTTACGTGATAGCAAGAGATGCCTCTGTGACGCTTTCGTATCGCGTAACTCTTTTATCTTCACATCTTAAGTGAATATAAATGTAGGTAATTAGCGCTATGCGACCTGAATTGCACTTTATTGTCTGCGTCAAGAGTTGCTATTTATTTAAAATGATTTTGCGGAGTGAGCCTTCTGTACCTAGAACTATTATCATCTATTCCGCTAAAGGTAATAAAATAGTATATAGGGTAGATTAGATAGTAGGCTCTAAAATGTTATTATTGACGCAGATTTATGGTCAATTTGATGAACCGGTCTTACACCTAGTTGTAATAAAAGGCTCATGTCCTGAGTGGCTGCAGACTGACTGACAGGCAACATAATATAATCCAAGCCCTTGGTGGTAGAGGCATACTAAAAAGACTTTTAAAATATCCCTCTAAAGGTGTCAAATAAGTACATATAAATATTGTATTATGCATGTGATAGTTGGGCGTTATTATTATTAAGTAACGCGGTTGAAACCGAAAGCTGCATCTGGTACTGAAACATTAGACCCGATGTTATGCACGTAACATAAAACTATGCCCTTGATAATACTGATTATAGTAAATTAAAACTCTGGAATGTGACGTGACGCGGTCGTGAACGTTATACATCATGTAGTTTAAGGTACCAACGCTAATTATGTTTTTACATAATTTTTCTACAACATAAAAAGTCTGATTTCTAAGTTACTAGTTATCACGCAATCGGCCGAAACGGTAATTTGCCAATACAAACTTATTCAGTGTTGTTTGTGGCCATATAGTTTAGTTTAGTCTATATAAGGTTATTGACAAGGTACTATTAGTTTTTACATTTTGTCTGAAAGTAGTGTAAAATTGCGTTGCGACTGCGAATAAATCAATTAGAAGATTCCGAAGAATAGGCATTGAATATGAGGAATGGGAAAACTATTCCTTATTTCGAAACTGATTTAAATAGAACTTTGGCATGACACCTTTACCGGTACCCTGTTAATTCAACGTCTTCTGAATTTTTACGACTTTATGGACACCTTACTTTTAAGGCAAAGTGATGATTAGCATCAAAAAAGCCAATTGTGGTAAAAGTAACAACGTAGCAACAGAAATAAAAAAAATTACATTCAAATTCATGCGTTGTTCTAAAACATGAACGGTTGCTAATATTGCTTATTATCTTTTAATTAGATTAACAGATTTTTTTGTTCAATTCTCCGCTTGCTAAACTAGAAATGTACAGATGAAATAAGGCGAGGCCGCCGGTCGCCGTGAACATAATTTTATAAGGGCAGATGTGGCACGGCACATCCCAAGCGGTGAGGCTGGGCCCGTCTCGCCCCTCGGGCCTTCCAGGAAACGTCTCTGGCAGGCCCCCGTGTCGCTTACATCTCGCCCGTCGTCGGTCGCTGCGATTCAGAAAAACTTTTTGAGTTTCGCCGACAAAATTGTTTCGGCCATTCGCCGTATTTCTTCTGCCATTGTGGACGCTTGTTATTATCTCCATTGCAGTGATTACAATAACTAACCGAAATACCGTGAAATACGCACATAATGGTATGAGATTTCAATAGTAAAGTTTTACTTTATCCGTGAACTGCAGATCTGGGTATAAATAAATTCGTTTTTCACAATTTGACCGAAAACCGTAGATAAGGTGGGTGAATTGTGTAATGGCAGATATATGGATGAAAACAAGTAATAAAATGGTAACGACTGACATAGGAAATTGGACGGAATAGACACGGCAAGGCAAGAGGATAATTATTATGATATACCCATGCTTTTGAAATTTGTGATCAGGTATAATTCTACTCGATGCCTACATAGTACACACCAGCATATTATATTACACTACACTGCACTGAGCACTGAAGGTCAAACTCCAAATTTTCAGCAAACGACACTTTTTACGAATTAAATAGCCAGACCGGTGTTTTAAACATAGCACCCGTTTATTTGATGTTTATTTCATCTAACCCAACTTACCACATTTTTAAGCGCAAACCCAGTTTGACATCATGTTATGATCTACTATTTTCAACTTTAAACAAAGCCCTATAACTTCAATTCAATATAAATTGTCACCGTATACTGGATCCTTTCAAATTTCAGTTGGTACGGAAAGCGAGCGCACCGACACTGAAGAGCTGGTCGGTCGTGCGGCGTCTCAGTGCTCCGCCCCACCAGACCTGCTTCCAAGCGAAGCGCGCGCGCTGCTGCAGACGCCACCGCCACCGCCGCCCCGCCCCGCGCGATCTTCCGAGCCAGCGGGCAGGCCTCCGCCCTCGCCCGCTCCTGTACGGGAAGATGACAAGCCAAGACTGCGGTTTGAGGTAACCACCTGAATGTATAAAATTAAGTACCTATATCACCAGTATTGCTAGTTTAATTACGCTATTTGACAAAAAGAACAACGAATGGTTGCGATGACTATTCCTTACATTAGCTGTATACGTTGTTAGGAAATCAGGGTATACACGTTACGTATAAGAACGTTCGCCATTAACCTGCGCGCTGAGAGGTTTTTCGATTTCTACTTTGATTGTACTAGTAAAGTACCTATGATTCTACAACTGTACTTTACTGTGCGCAGATCAACGGCCAGAGTTCTTCTTATTCTACATGAAGGGAACTCTTAACAAGGCTTGCCACAAACCTTGGCTACGCAGGCTTATATTATTTTATGTGGCAGAAGAGAGTTATGAGTTTTGAGAGTTATTTGGGTACTTAAATCACAAAAATACGGTAAAGTTTTAACTTATAATTCACTCTTTATATCTAACAACAAATAGTGGTTAAAAACTACAGGTCCTCGGCTATGCAAGATAATCATATCATACCTACGTATTACAGAACGATGCTCGGTCATCGATCGGTGCTCAAGCAGAGATTTCATTCATAAAGTGATCAGTTAGTAAATGAAATCTCTGCTTGAGCACCGATCGACCGTTCTGTAATACGGACCATTGAGAGTACTCTATGGTCCGTATTACAGAACGGTAGCTACGGACGGGAGTGCTGATGTTTCATCTAAATTGATCTAGTAACATCAATTTAGATGAAACATCAGCCTCTATGGCTGATCAATACCTGTAGGCATGTTAAGCCAATTAGAATAAGGTACACATTATTCTCATATATATCCAGTAGGTAATAGCAATATTGCTACGGTAAATAATAAAAATAAGAACCCTAACATCGGTTGGTAAAGATCCACGGAAGACATTCAGGAACTAAAATCTTATAAGTAGAAAGTTTTCTTATAAGTATACCACGTCGTGACGCAAAGTTTTATCAAAAGTTTAAGACCTAAAATTGCGTAGATTCTATCTTCTCATAACTCCACTTCACCCACTTACTATAACTTTCACAAAATTTCTAAAACCTCTTCTCCGTTGAACCCGGGAGTGAAACTTTACTGTAATAACGGACTTACTTCCTGTAAAATGAAAGGGTGTTTTCAACCACAATTTTACTGTAAATTGTTTCACAACGTTCACTCGGAATAAGCCTTGCAGCAGCAACTACATGCTGCAAAGAAAATATTTTATTTACTGGATTTTCAATTTACTGCGAAGTATACTCTATAAGTAAGTCACATTTAACGATGATTGATATGTTTTACGGCTCATTACTCTCCCTTACGTATCGTCCCTCGTCCAATATACACCGTGACTACCTAAACTCGGAACACAGTACTTTCCAAAAGCCATCAATCTTTGAATTTCCTCAATTTACTCTGCGGCGAGTTTCCCGGATCTGATTTCTTCTTGGAACACAATTATAATTTTTTTTATTTTGAAAAGAGTTCCTTGTTGCCCCGAGTTCCTAGTAGGACACTTTTTTGTTTGTTTGTTCTTGCGTACCTACTACGCCCGCAATGCAAGCTGCATCACTTTGCTTAATATCTTAGTAATCGTAAAGGCGTTGCTAGTTTCCTTTTAAAGCTTGCGATAAAGAGGAAGCCGCCGCCGCCGCGCCGCCTTGTCCGGCGCCTCGGATATCTCCTACCTACTTACATACCGCGCTTATATAGATACCCACTATTCTCGACCGTAACCCCATAACAATATGCTATAAAGAACTCTTAACTGCCCGGAGAATCACCTCGTTGGAGGAAAGCCAAAGTCGTTAAGATCTGTATTAGTCATTCTGTTTCTTTAACATGGATTGTGATTGCTCTCATCCTCGGATAAGCGGCCATGATCCGTATCATTATGAGGTCCGTAGTTACGTACGTACGATCAATTGGTTCACTGGAAGTTTTGAATGAGTGAAACCTCCGATAAGAGTAAACGATGCGAGATATTGAGTAGATAAACCTCCATTCATATTTATGCGTCCTTTATCGCCCAATCCATAGTTATTCGATATAGCTTTGTTATTGTTTAGTTGGCTAGTAACGAACACACGAACGAGGGTCATTGTTTTATGGTCCAGTTCAAGACGGAGTCGTTCCCTTCCTATTGCGACATTAACTGCGAATGTTTCGGTTGATTTATAGATACTTATATAGTCGAGCCGTTAAAATGTAGCGAGTGGCGAGGTATTTTTAGACAGTGCTTTCAATTTAATATTTATCGCTTTATAGGAGCTGACATGTGACGTGGAACTGCAGCACCCGGAGCCTTCCAAGCAGCAGCCGCTGCAGTTCTCCTTCACTCTTTATGATTTAGACGGACACGGGCGCATGACCAAGGATGTAAGGATCATACGTTACGCACTAATTAAAATAAAATCAAAACTACTATCATCATCAAGCATTAGGTGAACAGTTTATTTGCTTGTTGTAGGATATAGCTGGCATCGTCTCAACGATATACGAGTCGATCGGGAAGTCGGTCACAGTTCCGCACTACGGTTCAAAAACAATTCAAGTGCGACTAACGGTTGTGCCGGAAGACAGTAAATCGCGCTGTCAGCGCGAGCGGCGGCGGCGGCGGCGCCGGGAGTGCCGGCCGTTGACTGCGCCGGCGCGGGAGTGCGAGCACTCGGACGACGAGCAGCGCGAGCGACTGTCGCCCGACGATGATGCATCCTCCAAGTCTTCGTGTTCAGGCGAGCGCCGCCCGGAGCCGCGGCCCGCGGCCTGCACGCACCCGCGCCCGCACCGACACCCTCGCAGGGACCAGCGCGAACGGAAACATAGCAAAAAGCGATCCGGAAGCCTACAGAGACGGGAGCTACTCGAAATCATTCAAGCCAACATGGAGAAAAACCACCTGAGCTTTCAAGCTTCAAGGTAATCATCGCTTTATTATTTGATACCGGATCTTCATCGTTTCGTTGTCTACAAATTATAATTAAACTTGTTTTTCGCTTTATTCCAGAAAGCCATGCGATCCTGTTGTGTACGAAGATGAGAGAGAGACCGCTCACAAGTATCAGAAAGTCCGAAATAGATCACACACGATCAGCGAGAAGCCGGTTAATGCATTCCAGAAATTGAAGTCCGAGAACTCTGGCAACGGGTACTTGGATTTGGCGAGCGGGGGAGACTCGCACTTGTGCAGGTACGATCGGTACTTGCACGCGGTTATCTGCTCGTCCGCACGTCACGCAGACACGGGCTATCATCAGAAGCAGGTGCAACCTCCGAGGCCGAAGGAAGCGCGTGCGCACCCGCACCACGCCCGCTCGCGATCCCATGACCTTCCTCAGCCGCAAACCCCACAACCACCCCGAGTGCTCCAAATAATATTCTTATAGAACTTGGGAAAGGACATCGCCGGCGAGGGCTATGTCCTTTTCAGTTTATGAATCTGTTCTCTGCTAAGTGTGCAACTGTGAGTTACCAATTACTGCGGAGACAATTAGATGGTCTAGGACAGAACTGAGAAACAAAAAAGTTGTGTTAATGAATGTCACTATAGTCAGTAGGCAATCCAGTATTTATTCGAGTACAGTATAGTGATACTGCGTTAGGTCTACCAAAAAAATTCATAACGCGATGTGGGGTGTCGGGGAGACCGTAACAATTTTTTAAACATTTTAAATAAATAAAGTTGTTGTAATTTTATAGGGCAGGACTAATAATTCTTGTAGAGTAACTTATTTAATTATAATTTTTAGCTGCTGCTCAAATAAGTATTTAAGTACCTATTAAAATTAAGGTCGCCTAAACGTTTGTCTCAAAATGTTGTATTTAACTTAAACTTTGTTTGCACAGAAAATATAAAAGTACTTAGTATTAGATGTTGTGCAAAGTGCCTTTACTGAATATGTAAGCCAATGTACAATGTAAAGTAGGTACCGCATCACTAAGCATTACTAGTTTCAGTGTAAAGCAATGTTCTTTCAAATACGAGAAAAGTCGACGCTCTTCCCTAAATCATATCTGTAATATATGTATTGTATTTATTATTACTCATATGCCAACCATTTTTTATTTTTGTTGGTATTTAAAATTGATGAGTGACATTGTTAATGTTAATATCTATATAAATTGGACAGTACTATTTGAAGTTGAAAAAATGACAGTAATACATTATGGTCAGGCTTTAACGTTGATAAAATTACAAAAATATTATTTTGTCAGTCATTAAAGTTAGTAAAATGACAGGAATATATGTTTGACAATCCTTCTAATGTTGATAAAACGACAGTAAATAATATATTTATGTAAGTATAGCGCTATTAACACTCTTATTGCTTATGTTAATGCTCAGTAATGTAATGTACCTATCGTAAACTCATTTTCGAGTTAACTGACTGATTTTAGATTTAAGTGTTATTGTAGGTGCTCTACGGCGATAGTTTAACTTTGTTATTCTTAGTATGGAGTAAAACCAGGAATGGAAATTAATTGTTGATTTACAGAAGCGTAAAAACAGTAAATTGAAAATGAAGATTGAATCCGATTTTTTATAGAGTTGAATTTGCATACAATAAGTCAACAAATAATTTCGGTTCTTTATTAAATTTGCATCTGGCTGTCAGATAGCAATTTTTAGTTTATTTGTATCAAAATATTTTTTTCTCAATAACATTACCAATATCAGTATTCCTTATCTTATAAGTTTAATGAATGAATCTCTAAAATGTAATCTACCTCCTATTATGCTTTCATAGTGTATTGATAACTTATTTTTGTCATTGGATTTCTTATGTTATTATGTACTATAAGCTGGTATTTTTAAGGTACTGTTTTGTGATAATCTGGTATATTATGATGGAGTTAGTTTAAGTGTAAACTGAAACGACCGTATGAGTATACTGAAGTTGACAATGATGTTGCACTTTTAAACCTGAATAGAATCAAATAGATAAATAAATAACGTCCAAGGATCACATACATAGATTCCCTGTGACTAGGGACCCAGGAATTACGAAGAACATGGTCCCACAACACCCAGTCTCGGAACAAGTACTGGCCCTTTTTTGTGCACAAATACTTGTCCGGCTGTGGGGATCGAACCCGCCACCTCCATGTTATGAGCCACCATTTTATCGACAATTGTACTTAAACATCTAACCATTTTACACGAGGTTCACGATACAAATACGATGTCGTTTCAGTATTGCTGTACAGTTATAAGAATTTGTACAAAGTGCTCGATCTTGTCAAATATATTTATTGTCGAATATAACCATGAGATTAATTTACAACAGTCTCTTATTGTGTCACCTCTTGATGACTCTAGAACTAATGGAGTACCATGTTACTATTGACAGCATTATCACAGCAGTTAACGCGATCGTCGTCTCCAAAGGCAGGCCGCATTCGTGGACGGAATAATCTTCTGGTGTTATTGATACCTAAAAGAGTATATACATTTTTACATGGAATACGATTATGTTGTGTGTGCATATGAGCGATCGATTATTTACTATTAATTATTATTATTATCATTAGGTATTAAGGAGTAGAATGAATTTAAGATCCACTTACCAGCATATACTTCGGATCGGGTATGTTTCGCCAAGAAAACGACGGAACGGAATACTCCAAAAAGCCATCCGCCGTGTGATTAACCAAGCAGCCATGGTGCGTGTGGCCACCAAACACCACTCTAGGGTTTACCTTAGAGGCTAAATACTTTGTCGCTTCTTTTGATAACACATCATATTTTACTTTATTGGGTTTGGGCAAAGGCGTCCCGGCCTTGAAGCAGATAGAGTCGGAAAATCGGTACAAAGGGAAATGCTGAAAACAACAGTAAAATTAAATGATGGTTAACTTTTCGAAATCAGCTTTATAATAAACATCGGACAAGCAGGCGCTGAGGAATATAGGAATGAAGTGAATAATGTATTCATAATCTACCTGCATTAGAATTGGTCGACTGTAATGAACTTTTTCAAAACTGCCGCTTTCGCACACACTTGGATGTTGTGAACATTTCATATTTTCTAAAAAAAAAAGAAATATAATGAAGCCGGTGCATTTATATTTCTCCTCATTTGGATGTCTTTAATAAGGACGGACTGACTCGTTTATTTTTAATTTGCTATTTATTGGTGTTGGTCTACTCTCCACCGATATTTACATTTCTTTGTTAAAAGTAATGGACCGTAAGTTTTGTCGTATTATTTTATTTTGGACGATGCAACATTACTGGAGAAAATGGGTGCAACGACTCGCCGAATTTCAACCAAATCGGAAACCAACACAGTAAAATACCGAGTATTTTTGTCGAGCTTACCAGATATGCTGTCAATTTTTCTTCTAGCTTCAGTGCACATGTTGCAGTTGTCACCTTCCATTGCCATTGAATTAACAAGAACGAAATGGTTTTCTTTCAGAGTTATAAACTGGACTGATGAAGAGTTCATTGATTTCGCAAATTTTTGCATCTTAGTTCCTATAATGCTGCAAAAATAGATTTATCATAATAAATGGTAGGTTATAGAACTCTATAATTTAATCATCATTATAACCCTTAAGGCGTCCGGAGCCGGCCAATACGCCTTCCTCTAGGGTGCTACTTTGAACGGCTGCTTACCTCTTGAATGATAAAAAACGAAATCCCAGCACAGCGCCCCTAGGGGTAACTAATACATAATAATGACCTAACTAAGAATTTATAGAAATATTTCACGATACTTGATACCGAGTACATACAGTAATAAACATTAGAAATAACTCGTACCTACTAGGTATATGTACTGGTCGTCGGTCTATCTAGTTGGGGGCCAGCCTATGCTGCGCTTCCAGTTCGTAAATAATGCTAGTAAGCAATTGATTTATTGACTGACCTGGTAGCTCAGTTGGCAGTAGCTCTGGCTTCTGAACTGATAGGCTGTGGGTTCAATTCCCACCCAGGACAAACATTTGTGTGATGAACATCGATGTTTGTCCTGTGTCTGAGTGTTATATTGTATTCTGTGTATATATTTACAAACAAATAAAGTATCTACGTATTGTTATTGCTATTAGTTATCTGGTTCCTATAGTACAAGCTTCGCTTAGTTAGTGACTAGATGGCGCTGTTTGTGCACAAACTATTATTATTATTAAGTTTATTGAATGAACCTACTAATTATGGAATCCAATGTCGTGATTTCCAACGGCGATATGCAAACTGACGTTTTCAGACACTGAAAACAGTTTGTAGAATCGGTCTACATAATGTTGAAACTGTTTTTCATTACTCCATTCGCCTTCGTCGAATAGGTCTCCTGCAATAAATACGTGATGAAATGAGCAATTATAGTGAAAATAAAAATTTACCGAAAAATAGGGCAAAATCGAGAAAATACCGAAATCAGTTCAGTAATTCTGAACCTTCTTTTAGTTTATGTCACGACATAATAATTGTGACAAGGTATCTACGAGACTTCGACATCTCTCAACAAGCTTTTGAACAATTCCTTGGGATATTTTTTACTAGCGCCCGCAGTCTTTCTCGGTATTGCACTGCTATCGTTCAATTTTTTTTTCTTTCCCTCTAATGTGCTCATAGAATAGCATCATAGGTTATGATCAAAATATTTAAATACTAACCTAAAATGAATACGGCATCTGGTCGATGCACCGACATTATGACTTGAAAGGCGCGATGCATTTGCGATTCTCTTCTCCATTTGTCCAGCCACCATCCTTTTCTCGGGCCCAGTAGATGAATATCAGCTAATATTAATGCTTTTAGAACATCGCTGTTTTCAGTCTGCTCAATGACTGGCCAGCTACACTGCAAATTATCGAATATAATTTCTTTTTAAATTATTAAACGCGCCACGATGGCTTTGTGGAATAAAATCATCTTAAAAATATGTAATAAGTGACAATAAGTTAATTACCTACTTACTTGAGCTATCTTCACATAATATATTAGAAACTCGCAATAAATAACGGTTAATAAAACGCCGAAGAACAATACAAATAGCTTTTTCGTCACGCGTCGCATGTTATATTTCCAAATAGTATGGTACAATATTTGTGGCGTTTACTCCATTCGTCACCAAACGTTTGTGAGAAAGTAAGTTTGATAGTAAGTAATGCTAATCTGTGGTATTATCGCTGCGTTATCATATCAAGCTATCTTTCGCTCGATGTGGAAATCAACACATTACAGATTGTTTGAAAAATTCGTGTAAGGAGTACGCTGGGGAAAAATAATTCGCGAAAAATAGCGATCAAGCGATATTCTTGAAGTAAAACTTCGTTGCGCATGCTTGAGTTGATTGAAAGAGATGCCGCCGGGGGAGAGTTGGCTGGACTGCAGTCGTGACCCCTTCTCGCCCCCGGTACGGCGGACGAGGTGCTCACGGGGTGCGAAAGCATTTCCCCCCCTCAAAAAATAAAATAGAAAGAGATAGAAAGAGAGTTACGTTTCGTATAGAAGTTTTACTTCAGTTGTGTGGTCTAAAGCACACTCGTTTTAATTTATTGGCATTATTCATCGAAATTTAAGTGGCGCTAATAAAATTGATAAAGAATTTAAAGAGATTTTAATATTTCCGCCCGCTTAGCTTAATCAACAGTTCAATTTAATGGTAAAGAAAACCCGCTCGTGATTCTAAATTTTCCTTTTTCGAGGTTAGTAATTCGACATATTTGCTTGATCGACTTCTTGGATGAATGTAAAAGTTGTATTTAAAAATAAATAGATTTATTATTAAACTACCAAATTAAGATAATCTGTATAATGTAAATAGGGCGAGTTCTGTGGTTATCTGTAAAAATAAATAAAAAAGGAACTTTACTGATTTTTAGCCTCATTTATTGTAAAATTAAAAAGTTTTTAAAGCAATAGGTAATGGTTAGTTTAGCGTATAAAATTAATAATAATTGATTATCATTTACAAATGCACTATATTAAACAGTTTAATGATTAAGTACATTATAAGGAAATTCATCGTCTTATATAAAGGTACATGATAAATCAACGCAAAATCCTGCGTACGTCTCATTCTACAATAAAAAAATGCGTTAATTTTAACACAATTAATTTTTAAAATACTTAAAATATTTGGTATATTTATAATACTTCACTGAAAGCATGATTTTTTGGAATAAAATAGACGGACCAATAATATTGAACATAAGGTACTCTTGGTTTCATAATTACGTCTTACACTTACCGTAAAACTTACTGTTGAGTAAGAATATCAACAGGTTAACATTAATCTTAGCTTTACCGAACATATCCATAATTGCGCAACCCTCGTACTGTTTCTGTAGAAGATCTTGGATATCCACTTCAATAGATTCCATTTCAACTCCCATAAACTTTCCTTTTACAGTAAACACCCCATTGTGATCTGTTGGTGTGATTTCAAATTGAACATTTTTGAATTGTGATGTCGATAAACCATCTATTTCTAATAAGACGCCGCGTTCCATTAATTTAGCGCCGGAGTATTTGACGGTCAGCTTAGATTTTAACTTCTGCATGTCTTTTCCTGATCGCCGTAAGCAGGCGTGGACGCTCCTAAAAAAAAAGAATTAATTATTTTTTTTATTATGTTTTGGCTCCACACTTTTGTGTATTTAGCCAGTGTCAAGTAATTAATAATTTATCAAGTTAATGATATTTCACGCAAATATGTGTCAAGTCACAGTCGAAGTCATCAAGTCAAGTCATAGTCTAGTCAAAGGCATACTCCTAGTAAAGTGGTGGCAACTTTACTTGAAGCTTCTATGGAGTTTTGGAAACAACACGAAAAGAAACGTTTCACCATCATTATACCATTTTCCCACACTCACGCCTGTAATCCAGCACTTAACGAATAGAATGCCACCAATTTTATGCACTAACACTGAAAATAACACAAGTTTTGGAAAATAATACAATGCGGTGACGCAATCTTTTTCGGGTTCCCGCCAAAACTCAAAATTCATTATTATTCCTAAATTTAAAAAAAAGTCACCCTCTTTTGTTTGCTGCACATACGTTTACTTTACAGTAAGTATGTATATGATTGAATGTCTATTTCTGAGCCCTTGGGGGTGAGCATGAAATTTTTATTGAAGAAGTTTTCATTCCTAATTTAAACATTTTTTTAGGAACTATTCACTACGTATATTGAAATTATGAAATCAATTCAAAACTTTCTATGCTGTAAATAAGTTCTGGAAACTCGCAAACCGCGCATTAGCAAAAATGTATATACAAAACGTGTACTACAAAGGTCACGTGGGTATGTTTATCACTACGACTTATGACGTACCTTTTTCCTGCGTGAAGATTATTCAAACAAGACTTGATATACTGATCATATGATTTGCATTTCTCCTCATAGTATTTTGTCTTTTCCGTCAAGCTTTGTTTTGTTCTTGTAAGCGTCGATAAGGCTCTTCTTTGAGCTTGTCTGTATTTTCCTTTATTGCATAGATCTAATGCTATAGATGTTATTAGAGCTTGGTAGCCGTCTTCACGGGTCACATAACCTTCTTCTTCAAGCAATTGAAGATTTTTTCGTAGTTTTGCAATGTGTTCTCGCAGCGACATGGCCTCGTCTTGCCGCGCTTGTCCGGAGTAAATGCGTCTTTGGATTTTCTTTGCATATTGTTCTTGTTGCTCTTTCGTAGTGCCGATGCAGAGGGCTTCCAATAAATGTTCACCTAAGAGAAAATATTATCAATTTTGATACCAGTCGGGAGCAACACTATAATTAAACTAAGCCTCTACTGGGTTATTGTGAAACTTAGAATTTAACTCAACTTGTGAAATTGCGCATTGCGAATTTCAGATTCCTAATTATAATCACATAATAGCCTAGCAGGAGCTCCATATATATATGCAATTTTCAGAGTACTTATGTCTCTCTCTTTATCTGAGATAGAGAGAAATAAATGGATAGATACAGGGAGGGACAAAGACAGATAAAAGAAACGGAAAGAGAGAGGCAAAAGAAGGTGAAGTAAAGTATGATGAGGAGGTACATCTACAAACGGTCGCAAATAGGTACAAACCATTCAAGAACGGTATGATAGCAACACACAGCTCCTTAGTCTTGATGAAGAGTTTATTCAGATCGGTCAAGTCATCAGCAGGCGCCTGGAACTTGTTGACAAGTGCCAAACACACTTCTAGTCGTGCGTTCTCTTCGGTGCAATCGCCCATTTGCTTCAAAAGTAATTTAGACATACATGAGTTTGAAATGAATGAAATCAGAAACAAACATTTGAGAAATTATACGTGTACATGTCTAGGTGGAAATTTTTACCCTGCCAACATTGGTCGCCAAGTTTTAATTAATTTAATTATCTCATAACAGAATTCAAAACATCTGCATACACATTCTCATTATATTAGCAAATACTTTGTTAATTGGGGCGCATCACTTTTCTCTTGATAAAGGTTGCATATTTTACGGTGACACTGATGATATGACATTTCATTTGCAGTGTTTTTTTTTTGTATGGGCCACTATCAATATATGGTATATGCGATTTATATGACTTTGATTAATCAACATTTAGAATAGCCACGATGGCCTAGTATGTCAAAAAACTTACATGATCGACGTCTCGCGAGGCTAGTGCTGTTACCGATGGCACCTCACCCAAATCGTCCAATAGTTCGTTAAGGCGATCGCGCGGATCTGGCGCTATTATTTCCTGGTATTCTACTAGTAGGGCGTGTGTGTCCACAATTTCCTGTGATTTGGATTTAATTAAATTACTAGCTGCATCACGCGGATATAAAGTATCCTATATGCTAATCCAGGTCATAAACTATCTGTGTTGCAAATTTCATCCAAAAACGTTCAGTAGTTTTTGCGTGAAAAACCCGCGGCCTCGCCCTCGTGGTGTTCGATAATAATTGTCCCACGGGAATATACTATAAGGATAAAAAGTATCCTATATGTTAATCCAGGTTATAATCTATATGTTCCAAATTTCATTCCAATCTGTTCAGTAGTTTTTGCGTGAAAGAGTAACAAACATTCATCCATACATCCATACTCACAAACTTTAGCATTTATAATATTAATAGGATAAATTAAATAAACGAGTGTGCTTTGGACCACACGTCTGAAGTAACACTTCTTTACTTTAGCTCCATTTATCGGCCGGTATAAATTTGTTTTTGCTTTGTTTAATGTTAATGTCGCCATCTTGATAATTATAAATTGTCATTTCACCGGACATGCCAACATAGTAATAAAAAAATTAACTGTGTTATGTTGACAATGGAGATTTACGTGAACCAACTTCAACTGCCGTTCGCCTCGCATTTTTAACCAGCTAACTCCCCAAGTCAAGCGTGCAAAATAAATTTTACTTCAATAAAAATCAGCACAATTATTGATACAATTATTTATAAATCAATGGAATGTCACACAAAAACATCAGAGAAAGTTGAAAGTCGGAGTTTTGGCGGGAAAGCGAAAAAGATCGCCTCAACGCATTGTATTATTTTCCAAAACTTGTGTTCTTTTCAGTGTTAGTGCATAAAATTGGTGGCATTCTATTCTTTAAGTGCTGGATTACAGGCGTCAGTGTGGGAAAATGGTATAATGATGGTGAAACGTTTCTTTTAGTATTGTTTCCAAAACTCCATAGAAGCTTCAAGTAAAGTTGCCACCACTTTACTAGGAGTATGACTTTGACTAGACAATGACTTGACTTGATGACTTCGACTGTGACTTGACACATATTTGCGTGAAATATCATTAACTTGATAAATTATCAATTACTTGACACTGGCTAAATACACAAAAGTGTGGAGCCAAAACATTAAAATAAAAATTGAAAGTCTTTGAAAGGCTTTAGTGACGGAAAAGTTGAGAAGAAAAACTACAAAAAAGTTGAGAAGAAAAACTTTTTCTTCTCAACCTTTTTCTTTCTTCATAACATAACGTATAAGTCGTATAACCCGACTTATACGTTATGTTATGAAGATGTTCTTTAATATTGATAAGGATGACAAAACAGTATAGGAAAACGAAAAAAACAGTTTAAATTTAGTTGAGGCTAGGCGGTTGACGATAATTTCATGTATATGACAAAACGCTAAAACAGGATTGAGTTTGACTACATTTCGCACGATGGAAAGCGAAGATGGGGTCTTTACGATGTGTCACGCGTACCACGAAGGTCTACAGAAACCATTACTTTTGTCAATATGCCCAATTTGTCAACACGTTTTAATCGTATAAAACAACAAGATATCAAATATAGACTGGCCTAATACCTCAATTTGTATTACCTCTGCCTTCTGAACTGTTGTTGTGGGTTCAATTCCTACCCAGGACAAATATTTGTGAATTGAACATTAATGTTTGTTCTGTGTCTGGATGTTATATTGTATTTTATGTATGTATTTAGAAAAAAAAAGTATATAAGTATTCTATCAGTTATCTGGTTCCCATTGTACGACCTTTGCTTAGTTTGGGGCTAGATGGCGCTGTGTGAAATGTCCACAAATATTTATTATTTTAAATACCAGTTCGCCTCTAATACCAACCTGAACAGTGATGTAAATGTGCGGATGGTGTAACAGCGTAGCTTCAGTGTACTCATCGACCGCGAAGTACTCTTCCAGTGTGGGTCCGCGGCAACATCTCCGGAAGAGTTCCTTCATCCGCTCGTGGCATCCGATTATAAACGGGTTCAGGCAGCGGAGGTGGCTGGACTCCTCGCCGAACTTAATACAACATTAAAATCATATTGTATACGTGAAGTTTTGATATGGATCAAGTTATCTGAATTAGGACATTGCTATTAACATTATGTGACATCAAATACCACGTTCCCTGCCCCTACGCTTTGACTAGATACAATTATTAATAGATTTCTCAATAAACTATGAAATATCTATGTTTTGCTCACTCACCCCTTTTTTGGCAGCAGAAAAATGCAAAATCTTAGCAACAGAAGCCAGGTTTTTCCGTTGATCGGTTGTTAGCGCAGCGCCGTTCGGTAGGTTTATAATATGGAACGCATCGGGTGCCACAATCGCGGCATTCAGAAACTGGTAGTATACCAAGTTTCCAATAACCTAGAAAAGAATTATGTACAGTTGCGAATTGTTTCGCAATGCAATCCATAAAAATAAAAACAGTAAGAAGATATTATGGTATCGAAAATTACGATATATATATATTTTACTAGGTGGTAGGACTTTGTTGCAAAGTTCGTCTAGGTAGGTACCACCGCTTTGCCAGTTATTCTGCCGCCAAGCAGTAGTGTGCAAGCACTACTGTGTTCCGGTTTGAAGGGCACTGTAGCTAGTGAAATTACTGGGCAATTGAGACTTTATGACCTGATCTCACAGTTTAGTAATCTTATTACCAGACTGTGCTGATGTCTCAGGATGATGTGCGCAGTGCAGTGTCACTCGTAACTCTGTTTTATGGCTCCGAATGACACTGTTCTGTTATGGGCGGCCGTGGCGCTTAACATCAGGTGAACGACTCGCTCGTCACATCACACAGTAGCATAAAAAAAAAAAAAAAGATATGGTATACTCAGATAGCGTTTTTACCTTCAATATATCTTTTTCTGGGGTGTGAGGGAATTTCGATGTAAGAGATCTATGTAAGACGCGAGCCATGTATGTGATGCAAAACGGTAGGATCTCAGTAGAATTGGTGATCTTGTCCAAGAACATCGTAACAATGGTCTTCAACTGGCTCAGAGCTGTTTCGAGGCGAGTTTTTACTTCGGGATATGTGAGAGCCTCCTCTTGACTCACATTGTATGGAAGTTTCCTGAAATTAAAAGTGACTAAGATGAATCTGAATATGAATCGTGTCGAGTTGTAACATCATTTTTATAATTTGACTTTACGTTGATAGCTAAATGTTTCAATGCCTGTTATTGATGAAGTGCATTCAAATTATTTTTGGACTTCTTTGAAATTTATAAAGGGAAATATGCTTAAATACTCACGAAATCTGTCCACTCTTCATTTCGGTGTCATTTCTCCAAGCTTTGTAAATCTCCACAGGTCCAGTTTCAATATTCAAGTCCTTATCTTTCAACATTTTTTCAACGAGAGGGCCGATTATTGATTGCAGGCTGTTTAAGCCAGACAGCTGCCGGGAGAGGCTGACTGCCATTTTCAACACCAAAGGTGTACAAGCGATTACGTCGAAAGGTTTCACAACCTTACAGCTTATCTCCTCTTCCAAAGTAAATCTGAAGAGCTTCAACAACAAATACTCGTCTCTCGCATAAGCACCAAAATTGTAAAGACTCAACACAACATTTTGCAAGAAAAAATTAGTTTTATTCTGAGGAATGCAGAACAATAGTTTGGATAAATATGTCGGATTTGTTTGCAGTTCATAAAACAAATGTTGGTACCCGTCTAACAGGAGTTTGCTCTCTTTAGTTAATGATTTTAACCCTTTGACTGCAGTAGTGATAGTCATTAGCCCTTTAGTGTCGGTGCCTTTCTGAAATACCAATTTAGTCATTGAATTGTGTTTCACGAGATTGTTAAGTTTCAGACCGTGTGCCGCTACTTCTTGTAACGCAATACGGTTTTGTACTAAAAGACCGATTTTTAAGTCCATGTCATCAATTTGTTTGGATAGTTCTTGGTTTTTACGTATCGATTGAACGACTTCGGATTTTAAAGACTGCAATTCTATTTCCCGGTCGTAATCTTCAGTGGAGAAGTCCAGAATTGGCACGAACTTTTTGATTACTTTTAAAGGCGGATTCGGCGAGTGAAACAGAGATGTAAACGCCTGGCGAGCCCGACGTCCGCGCCATAACGCCTGTATTTTGACGATTTTGTGTTCCTGTAACAATTTAGCAATAACTTGTCAAGAGTGTCGGACCATATATAATTTTAATTTTTTCAAAAATAATGGCTGCAAAATAGTTGGCATTGCATTTGACCACTGTTTCGGCCTATGGTAAGTGAAGACGCGTCCTACGGTGGTGCATGATCGCCTAGAATATATCCGATTGTTAGGTAATCTTCTAAATATATATAACTCAAAGGCTGACCAATGGACTGACATAGTGATCTATCAACGCACAGCCCAAACCACTGGACGGATCGGGAGGTAGATGTTATGACGTAGGCATTCGCTAAGAAAGGATTTTTCGAAATTCCACCCTTTCAGGGTCCTTTCCCGAGGGTGAAATGGGTGGTTGAATTATTTTCCCATAGGCCACGCCGCGGGCGAAGCTGCGGGTAGAAGCTCGTCAGATATAATAATGCATATTCAGTAAAAAATCAGCTGGCTAGCCATTATGGTTCAAGATACGCAGCCGTCTACAGATCGGACGGACAGACAGACTAGTGAAACAGGGGTTCCTTACTGAACATTCAAAATAAATAAAACCCAATACCTGAATTTTATACCACGCCATAGGGTTTTGTTTCCTTTCTCTTTTTAATTTAGCTTCAATGGCCTTCATTTTGATCAGAGTACCATACTTCTTTTCAACAACTACCCTCCTCCACCAAGATTGAATTATCACGACATAACCTTCATTTTCCTTGAAATACTTCAGTCTTGTAATAAGACGTTGTCTTAACAGGTACCCTCTACAGTGAGCTTGAATTTTTACGATGGATTTTTCCAAAATCATCTGTTTGTATTTGTTTATGTGGTGCTTATTTGTCTTCTCTATTATAGCATTAACATCTTTTCTCGTCAAATAGCGAGCGTAAGGGACGAAGTCTTTAGGAGTTGTCCAGCTATATGTGTATGATTCAACATCAATGTAAACCGTGTTTCCTGCATGGGTATGGCACACAATCCAAGGGCAGCTGTAGTGACCTCTCTTCTTTAAAGCTTTGGAAAACATTTGAAAGTACACATCTTTGCAAGAGCCTTCTATTAAACCAGTTGCAGAGAGAATTGGACTAGAGAGAGCATTCCAAAACTCATCAACACTGTTGTTTAATACTGCTAAATTCAACTGAACCAAAACATCTGTGAGCTCCTTAACTTTTAGAGATTCATCATTGACTTCATTAATTGTTTCAACAATGTCATCATACCACAGGTTCTGACATTCCTTCAATAATAGAGTCTTTTTTAACATACGCATGTAAAGATGGGTCTCTTCTTTATGCAAAGGTGTCGATAATTTCAAACAAGAGCTCTTTAGAAGAGACATCAGAGTTTCAAGTTTTTCATCTACAACTGCCTTGTTGATCTCGTCAATAACCATAACTAATTCTTCGTTGACATCATCCTTCGTGTTAACCATTTCTATAGCATCTCGAATATCTTCAAATGTGAGCAGTGGACACGCACATTCTTCTCTTATCTTCACTTGTAAAGCTGTTGCGAGAGCAGTCAGGTAGCGCCTACGGCAATGGGGTCTTAACCCTTCCAGATGTATAAAATTCGAATTAAGAGAACTCCACACAACTGCATCATCACCTCTTTCTACAGCTTGTGATATTGCAGCAATCGATGTCAAATAAGACAGTGAAGCTGCTATTTCACTTTCATTGAGATTTTTCTCTAATTCAAACTTCTCCAGTTTCATTTCCTCAAACAAGAGAGGAACTGCATATTTTTCAATTCTGAAGTTGAGCTCCAAATGAGGATTTGTTAAAGCATCATAAAAATCTTCAGGAGTTCCTTCTTCTAACGCTTTATTCACATTGGCAATGGCTATCTTGTGATCCGTGTGTTCAAGTGATTTGCGATTCCCTTCATTGATTATGTTTTGGAAAATCTTATGCCAGTTTGTGACACTTTCCACGTCAATATCTTTGTTGCATTCAATGATTTCTTTTACAACATCACAATAAAAATCAAGGTTTTTGCTGTTGAATTTTTTTACTTTTACCCAGTCTTCTGTGAATATTTTATGCAGGCTGTTGATATCATTATCGTGTGATGACTTGCATAAATTTTTCCAGAGATATTTATAGTTAACGGCAGTGATGTGACCTTGTATTTCTACAACATTTAGTATTTCATCATATTCATCAGGAATGTAGCTATCATTCAAGGATCGATTTTGAGCAGCTTGTACTTTCTCATATTTTGCATCTTGCAAAACTTTTTTATATACGTCAATAAGTATATTTTGAACATGTTTCAGTTTTAGTTTTGGATTGAGTAAAGCTGATGTAATCGATTTTTTTGTGTCCAAAAGTTTGTTCAGCTCAATGACTGCTTCTTCAGAGCTAGAATCAGCATCCACATTACTTTTTGACAAGATACCTCCAATCTTTTGGAACATTGGGAGTGGATGTGCACAATTTTGTAGGTCTTTTGAAACTGAATCTAATTCTTCATCTGAAATAAAAATTTGTGTTTATTGCCTAAATTTTTTCATTATTTAACCATTGGCGCCATTCTATTTCTAAACAAGAATCTTATACTTATAAAAAAACTGTTACAGATCCGATCCTGTACATTGAAGATATTTAGAAAATATTTTTGGGAATTTAGCAGGATTCCATTGGGAGAGGGGATGAAAGTAAAAATGTGTACGTTCTAATTTATGACGCATAGTTCGATTTCATTCGTTATTGTGATAGAAATAAGTACTTTAAATAAAATATTTAAAATATATTCAAAAATTACAAACATCAGAACCCTCAGTAATAGATCCAAATAACTTGAAACTCGGAATGTATATTTTAGTTTGAAAACTATCGTGAGTATGACACATTTTGTAAGATAAATAACGGCTAAACTTACATAAATTAAAAATTTCGACGTTTTAATTGACGTGAGTTTAGGTTTTTTTTTATTGTTTGATAGGTTTGCGTTTGACCACTATCACACCTGATGGTAAGTGACGATGTGGTCTAGGATGTAACACGCTTGCCTAGAAGATACCTGTTCACTCTATTTACTTTATTTACCCCGGAATGTATAAAAACATTTGATGTAGGCTCATCTTGAGTGGCATGCGCATTTCATCGTATAGACTTAATAGATAATGGATAGGGCTTAAGGACTTAATAGATAATATATAGGTCAACGTATGAACATTCCAAATGATTTAGATGTTGCCGAAAAATTACGAAGTTATTTTCATAGTGTAAGGTAATATTGATGCACTCCGCAGTGCAGAGCTATGTAGACATAGGTAAAACATCGTCGGCAACGAAAAAGAAACCACTCCTTATCCAATACTTTCACTCATCCCTTGGACAGAGTTAGGGCGTAAGACTAATTAATTCGTGCAAAGCCGGGTCAGCTACTTCCGGATATGAGTCAGTCAAGGTAGGTTATCAATGTATTTTATTAGGTCGTGAGGGAACAATAGCATTATGTTCAAATCGCAAAATGTGCAAATCGCAAAATATGCAAATCGTGTAATGTGTAGGTTGCACAATTAGTAATCTTGTGATGTGGATCACTGTCTGTAATATACAGGGCAAGATAACATTATTTTTGACCGATTATAATAGAGAGGTTTTATTTTTGCAAACTGTTACATGTGAGAATAAAACCTGCAAAAACCTGCACATTACAAGGTCTGCATATTTTACGTAGTCTGCATATTTCGCAACTTGCACATGATAGTATCATTTCTTCGTGAGTGAAGTCATGGTTACGAGATTTTCTGATATAGCATAGTGTGACCCATCTTAAGCTTTGTTCACATCGCATGCACTGTCAATATCACCATTCACCAAGCAGCTATCACCTCAAGATGGAACTATATCATCAAAAAATTTGTGCTAGGGAGGTCTACTGTTCTCAAACCTACTAGTTTTAATGAATTACCTGTGAATACTACTTTCCCAAAGACATCATGTATCAGAGGAGCTTTACCAAGCTTGAACAGATGTGAGCTAAGGGCATGTATGCAATAAATCAACCTTGGCATATTCTTTTTATCATATATATCTGTTGTCTCAGGCTGAAAGGTCTGCAAAATAGGTACAAACCAAAAAAACATAGTAAATGACATGGTAAATGACTTATTAAAATCCACATACCAAGATAGCATAATTTGAAAACATTAGTGAACAAAAACATTTTACACAAAAGTACCTATCCTGTTTATTTTTAATAAATACTTACAATAGGAAGTTCAGATTTTTTTAATATTTGCAAAAATTTATTTATGTTGTCAGTATGTTTAAACTGCAGCCCCATTATCTGGAATGAATTAAGTTTAATGATACATTAGCAAATATTCAAATTAGTTAATGATGTATTCATTTTAAAATTGTACCTTACTTAATTTATTCTTTACAGAAAAGAATGTTCGTTTTCTTAGTCTAATATAGGCCTAACATAATTATATAACATTACAAACAGACTTTACACTTTATTTCATGTTGTTCTGTTAACACTGGCACAATTCACACTAAGCCCTTTACTAATAAAAATTGGGTAGCAAATAATAGTTATTTTGTTTATCTCTATTGAATTTGAAAGAGGCTAAGATAAAACACTGATGGACAAAATATTTAAACAAGCTGTAAACTAGTGTTAAACTAGAGTTAAAGTTTTAGACTGCTATTTTGTATCGTTAACCACACATTTGATATCTGTCTGAGCCTTGTTTATGTATTTGTGGTAGTACAGTGAGTAGCTATTCTATGGTTATGCAGTGTTTATTGATAAGGGGTATACATATATGTACATGAAACTATAATTATTACATTGGCAGGCCCCCAAGCTGGGTCCATCCTTGTAGAATGTAACACATCAGAAAGTGTAGTCTACAATGTACCATTATGTGTGTACTCCCATCAGAAAAGATGAGATGCAAGAGACAACTTGTAATAGTCATTTGTTTATTATATAATCATTGTTTTCATCACATAAATTAAAATTCAAGTAATTATGTAATATGAGTAACATTGTGGCAGCAATGCAGTGCAAGAGGCACCCAAAATCAATGATGTTACAGAGAGAACACTAAAAACAAGCATAACACTTGATTATTTGTTTTTCCGCTTCCATTCTGGAAATTATCACCTGAAAAATGAACCTTGGTCATATGAAAACTTAGGTTGACAATGACGAATTAAAGGCGATTGTGGAAGCTGATGATCTATGGCTGAATTAGCAGTAGCTTTACAAGAGCATCAAAACAATATTGGTTTATTTTCATCATATTGGCAACATAAGTTTCATTTGTCCATGAATTTCACTAGCTACTGTGCCCTTCAAAGTGTAACACAATAGTGCTTGCACACTACTGCTTGGTGGCAGAATAACTAGCAAATATGTGATTCTTATCTAGAGAACTTTGCAGATAAGGCCTACTTCCTAGTAAGTTTTTTTATAACCATACTGCCCAGCTTACCTTATAACGTTTCAAGTCAATATCGTAAATTTTATTTAAAGGAAGCATATCTGGAGCAATAAAATTCCCAAGCTTTGCTAAATATACACCATTCCTTAAGTTCTCTTCAAATTCAGTGACCTGGGGTAGTTTCTCTTTTAGGCATGCTTCCATCCACGTCTTGGCTTCTTCTAACCGACAAAGATATTCGTAAGCTATTGTTCTTTGTCGAATAACGTCCATTTCTTGCCCCGTTTTACGAATGTCTGTGTCACCTATAACATAAGAGTGAATAAATTAATCAATCTAGAAAATCCTATATACTTGGGACCAAAATACAAAACTTAATTCTGATTAACACATTTTAATTTTACATACAATCATCTATTTTTCCGATTCGCATTTCGGCAGCGTCTTCTATACCCATTTTGCACTGTATTTCAAACTAATCTAAATATTCACATTTAAAAATATTCTCATACTAAAACAGAAATCACAAAAACCAATACAATAATACACAATCCATATGCTGATTTCAATTTTTAAATTTATTTTTGTAAACAGTCACTCGGCCGGCCGACCGGTTATTTTTTAAAATCATAGACTACCAGTGTGGCCAGCTCAACTACTACAAAATGGGCTAGAATGATGCTACAAAATGCCAAAAAACTGCTAAACATACATTATTATAGCTAAAAAACCCAACACTTCTTCTTCTCTTCGTATAATGATTTCTATCGCTTTTTAGCGATGATTTTGCCAATGTCAAGTGAGGAATTTTTCAAGGGTTATGTCATATCAAAGACTTATTTTTTCAAAGTAAAAATGCCATAGTAAAATGGTGGATATTTTACTGAAGGCTCTAGGAAGCCTTGAAGAGAAAACGCAATAACATGGTTTTAAAACTAAAAAAAATTGGCCAACACTTAACGTGAATTAATCCACCCTCATTACGCATTAAAATTCAAAATTACACGGGTTATGGAAAAAAACAAATTTCTCTACCGTCATTTTCGGATTCTTTTCAACGACACCAAAACCAACACGACTTATTAGTTATTTGCAAGTATTTATTCTAAAGTATTTAATTATTTAAAAAAATGAAATATCCATTTTCTAATCAATGTTATCAGCAGATATTATTAATCGGGAACTAGAAGACTCAAAGTAGCTATCTTTTTTACCTATACAGCTCAGGACAACGTTGAAAAGTGTATAGGAGTGGCAGCACCTACCTGCTCTCTTTAGGACAAACGTTTCATACAGAATGGCATACAAAGTTGTGCCGAACGATTGCACCGCTTGGTATTTTCGAAGTTTAATTGCTGAATACTCATCTAGTATCCGCGGTTGAACACAAATGTTAGAAAAGACGGAAACCCACGCAGAGCTTGCTCTCTCTATTGTACACACTCCTGACTAGGATGTAAATTAAACTGGTTAACTGTAATGCAAAAATGTACCTATATATGGGATGTCAACCAGTGTTGTTACTTGTGTTTCTTCGTGTTAAATTAATACGCTTTATGCTAAACGCTAGATAAAATGCTAAACAAGTAGAAAACATGCTAAATTTAGCATATGTAATACTAAATCGGTAGCACTGTAGACTGCGCTGAGCATGGTCCTAGCTAGGATCATAATGAACGGAGCCATGCGGCGTTGCCACTCCATATACAATATTGTCTCGTATCTCTGTCTACACGAATCGTAGCATAGAGTATGCGAGAAAGCAATTATGGGAACGGCAACCTCGTACCGCGTGTAATCACAGACCAAGTAGAGGATACTATGTATAATATATATGCGTGTAATGTTGGTTGTTGTAAACAGAATAGCCGGTGAATCGTATCATTGAATCGTGAGAGCATATAAAGGTGAAAATATAGCGATATATTATTATTAGGACTAAATATTGTGTCCTATAGTGAAACTATGTCGTGTTGCACTCTGTTTTGTTCATCAAAAACAACAAAAGGAGAAATAAGGATTTCAGAATCATCATTTGACACGTAAATGTTTACCGTTGTACCGTTGCAACCAAAGTTGAAGTAAACCTTAAGAAATTTTCAGATAAATAAAAAAACTGGTGCTCCCGAACAAAAAACAGTGGCCTCTATACATATAGAGTTGATATCATAAATTAGAAACGGAGATTTATAAATCAGGATACTAAATATTTTCGGCGGCCTATGTTATTAAAATCATTACTGCTCATTGTTAAATAATGAAGATTTTGCATGTGTAATAAAGTACTTACTTCACTTCTCACGCACACTAATGCAGTTTTAATACTCATCCATCACACCCTCCATCACACACAACAGAAAATGGACACGCATTTTCTGAATGCCTCTGTCCATTCTGTTACTAGAACCATGACCGCCGAAGAGTTAGAGAGAGCATAAGAGTTAAGTCGAAAGAGAGTTTTGGCGGAAAAACGAAAAAGATCGCGTCATCACATTATATTATTTTCTAAAACTTGTGTTATTTTCAGTGTTAGTGCATAAAATTGGTGGCATTTTATTCTTTAAGTGCTGGATTACAGGCGTGAGTGTGGGAAAATGATATAATGATGGTGAAACGTTTCTTTTCGTGTTGTTTCCAAAACTCCATAGAAGCTTCAAGTAAAGTTGCCACCACTTTACTAGGAGTATGACTTTGACTAGACCATGACTTGACTATGACTTGACTTATGACTTCGACTGTGACTTGACACATATTTGCGTGAAATATCATTAACTTGATAAATTATCAATTACTTGACACTGGCTAAATACACAAAAGTTGACTATATAAAAAAAAAAGAGTTCAGTCAAAACAATAAAAAAAAAAAAAACTTCGGAAATTGAAATAAAAATTTAATCAAATTTTATCCTCATCCGGATTAATTTAATTAGATACTATCAAAGAGCATAATATAACCACTACGTTTTAGATACTATTTTGTAGCAAGATGGAAGAAGAGGAAATTTCGTATCCACAACCAATCTCAATTTGCAAGTGTTTAAGAGATGATGAATCTTCAGAGAAAGTTGAAATTTCCGCCCGAAAACAACAAATACTAACCACAGTTCCAAGGACTGAATATTATTTACGGGAGCGTCGTATTCCGGAACTAATTAGATTTCTCCTGACTAAAGTAATAACACAAGGTTCAGATAAACCAATTGCCTACCTTGAAAAACTACTGAATGATTGTATGCTATTCCGTGCGGGCCATGGAACTGCACCTGTATTGTATGAACGCAAGTAAGTAATTAGTAAACCTATTAAACAAACCGAAGAAAAAAACGAGTGTGCTTTAGACTCAAAGATAATGGTGTCGAATCTTTTGTACCATTCTCTAAACTGAATTAAACTAAAATATCTCTAAATATATATGACCAAATAATAAATCAAATAATAAAATATCTCTATATACATATATATATAAGATCACGTTACCGCATTATATCATTTTCCAAAACTTGTGTTATTTTCAGTGTTAGTGCATAAAATTAGTGGCATTTTATTCGTTAAGTGCAGTATTACAGACATGAGTGTGGGAAAGTGGTATGATGATGGTGAAACGTTTCTTATCGTGTTGTTTCCAAAACTCCATAGAAGTTCCTGGTAAAGTTGCCACCACTTAACTAGGAGTTTGACTTGACTAGACTAGACTATGACTTGACTTGATGACTTGGACTCTGACTTGACATGACACATACAACATACATATATATAATATTAATTAACTTGAAAAATTAATTACTTGACACTGGCAAAATATACAAATGTGTGGAGCCAAAAACAAAACAAAAAAATTGCCTTTGTTTAATTTTAAGGTTAGCTCCTTCACAGATTGTAAGTTGCTATGTAAGAGTTAATACCATGTTAATACCGGATAATACGAGTAATTTTCGATAGCTAAAGAGCACCTACTATTACTAGTAATATTTTTCCGCATAGTAAACACCTGAAATCTGATAACTCACCAAGTGAATGTGGGGTACTATTTGTTCTTATTAATTTCAAACATTTAAGGTCTTTAAGACCATCATATGGGAATGATGCAATCAGTTAGGTGCAACTAAAACGGGAAGGAAATATTTTGTAAAGTTAAGTGCAAGATTTGCCCAGGACATAAAGAAATATTATTATATATCATATTATATTATTTATATTATATTGTTGGAAATCCTAAGTGGTTTTAGTTTTAAAAAAATAAGTTTACAATCTAGCTAACAATATTTATTAAAATTTACTAAGAACCGACAATAATTAATAGCGTGATTTTATAGAACGTCCGTCGCCTCTGAGCGCTGCCCGAAAAGTGAGCCCGAGCCTTCTTCGTCACTCGTATATATACTACGCCGCTTGCATCAGCTCCCGAAGTGAAGTATTTTGTAACACGGCCGTTCCTGCTTGCGTGTTGTCCTCAACAGCTGCTTCATCTTCAAGCGGCACATTGTCGTCGACCTCGGCCGTTGTGTCTTCTTCTATAACACAACAAAACATGATTTTAGGACCCGATGTACAGGCATAACGTTGGTAACTGAAACCATTTCAAAATTAAAATGAAGCTGTTGCTCAATTCAAAGAAATTTCAATTTAGAGAAATTCAACAGGTACTTGTAATAAACATTGAAAACGGAGACTGCAAAACAACTGTGTTAGAAGCACAAGCGTGCACTCAAGTACAACCAACACAGGTCTCGCATACTAATTTTATGAAAATTTGTAAGAAAAAGTAAGGTTCCAACCGCATGTAAGAAAGTACTTTAGAACCTTAGCATAGAAAATAAAGAAAAATAAATGTATTGCGAATTTCAGAATTCCGGACTTCTAAACTTCGCCACACATTGTAATAGAAAACGGCGATAACATTCATAAGCCACATCATACATTGCAAAAACGGCAACCGTATGACGTGACACTCCCAAATCACGTCAAACATTACAAAAACGGCAACTGTATAATGTAATACTCACAAATCACGTCATAAATAGCATAAACGGCAACTGTATGACATGGCACTCACAAACCACGTCACACATTGCAAAAACGGTAACTGTATAAGATAACATTCATAAATAACGTCATACTTTGCAAAAACGGCAACTGTATGACATGGCACTCACAAACCACGTCATACATTGCAAAAACGGCAACTGTATTACATAGCAATCACAAACCACGTCATATATTGCAAAAACGGCAACTATATGACATGGCAATCACAAGCCACGTCATACATTGCAAAAACGGCAACTATGTGGAGAGAATAATCTCGTCACATATTGCAAAAGGCAACTGCATGAAGAGGCATAGGCCACCTCACACATTGCAAATAGAGAGAAGGCAACTGTGCGAAATGATCACACATTGCAAACGACGCCACACAAAGTGCAGTCATCGCTGAGTCACATTGGTGAGACAGATATCCGCAGTGGAGAACGCAGAACAAGCCTCCAGCGTCCATTCGCCCCGCCAAAACACCATGTGATCGGCGGCCGCTTGCGTTGTCTTGCCTTAAGACCCGCCGCGAAGTTTCGAGCTACAGCGGTGGGTGGCAGCACATGCAGGACCTTGTAGGGCCCCAGCATGCCAGAGTCCAGCTTTCCCGTAGATTGTGACGACCTGTTCACGAACACAAAATCGCCAACGGTGAAGGTTCGTGACTGCTAACGACCCTTGTTGACATAAGCGTCTTGGAGTTGCTGGTCAGCATCAGGTAGTGTGGACTCAGTATTATTCGTCACCGCATCTTAACGGTACACCATTGCGAGTTTTGTTTTGAATGAATAACCGGGGATGTACCGTCTAAAGTAACAAAAACTAACTTAGTAGCATTAAAAATGTCTAACCTCTTCAGACAGTGCTTGGCACTTACGTGTTAACAGAAGCTTCTACCTTGTGCTCGCTCGGTCTCACCTGACCATTAGTAATCATTTGACCTTAGTAATCTATTTCAGTTGTAAAAAATTCAACGTTGATGGAAAATTCTGCCTCACTCTTTAGAATCACTATACTCGCGTTTTCGCTTGTTTTGTTGAACATAACCTTTGCGAAAAACACCACGAGCTCGAACGGGTGTAATCTGATGAGGTTTCACATAAATGGACAGAAAACTCGCTAAATTCATAGCAGTTGCGCGAATTTGAGGATCAGTAACACCAGCGTGTAACTATCGCTACAATGAACTCGTCACTCAAATCGTTAACCATGCGTAACGTAACAACAAACGTCTAGCGTATTCTGCATACGTAGGGTAGTTATCGGAATTAGTTTTCATAACATCAAATAAAATGTTCGCGATATCTACTCGTATAGGGCACAATGCTTGAATTTGCGCTTGAAATTTGACCAACTACGGTCGTTACTATCCCACTCGTATAGCCACGACCTCGCGTCACCTTTTAGACAATTACCTATACGCGCTGAACACTCACTGTCGTCCCATCTATTTAGTTTGCGCACATGATCAATATGACCACACAACGAATCAAAATCATGCAAAGACAGATCGAAATTCGACATAAATACATGGTTCGATCTTACCACCATGGCATCATAGCATTAACGAGGTTTTCGGTTACTTCATTTATAACCATATCCGCGGTGGGCGGAGGCGTGCTTGAACACGGCACGGACAGGTCCAGACTTGCAGGGTACGACTCGGCGCTCGACAGCGCAGTCAGCGGGCAGACGGCTCGCACGACGCGGATGGCGTGCCGGAGCATCCGGTGTAGGCGCCGACATGGCGCGCAATGTACTCGCAACTGCGTGTCCTGGAATCTTCCAAAACACCTAAGCGGCTTACGAAAGTTTGAAGCTGGGCTTCTAAACCAGGAATAGACGTTCGATCTCGGTTACGACTTTTACGTTTACTAGTCTCAGCCGTAGCTACCAAAAATTTAAGCGGAAATTCTTTAAAATCACAACAGCAAAATCAAAGCAATATTTGAAATCAGAATAACCAAGTCAGAATTGAGTTAGATCCCGCTTCTGATGTTGGAAATCCTAAGTGGTTTTAGTTTTAAAAAAATAAGTTTACAATCTAGCTAACAATATTTATTAAAATTTACTAAGAACCGACAATAATTAATAGCGTGATTTTATAGAACGTCCGTCGCCTCTGAGCGCTGCCCGAAAAGTGAGCCCGAGCCTTCTTCGTCACTCGTATATATACTACGCCGCTTGCATCAGCTCCCGAAGTGAAGTATTTTGTAACAATATATTATTCTTGTTTGGAACATGTACACCACTTTGTTGGGAATTCTTATTGATGTGGTTTTACACTGCGGTGCTGCACAACACTTATAAACCTTGGCATTCATCTTAATCACATGAATTAATTTAATAATTTGTTTACTTTCTCCGCTACGCGTAGACACAATTACATGTTTATCTAGGCGTGACGTCAGATCCGACGCCATGACACCTGCGAGCTGTTTTCGCACCGTATTTAAAATATATTATGAAAATGGCTTTAATCTCCGTTAAACTTAAGTTTATTACCGAAATAAGGGTTTTTTCGTATATAGTAAATGTATATATGTATGTATACCCACATTACGGAAGCGGATTTCAAAATCTTTCGTCACGCCTATTCTAAATTGTCATTATACCGGACATACCAACATAATAATACAAATTTTAAACTTTGTTATGTTGAGTGTTGACAATGGAGATCTATGTGAACCAACTTTAACTTCCATTCGCCTCGCATTCGCCAGCTGTCTCCACAAGTCGAGCGCGTGTGAAGAAGTTTTACTTCAAAAACAATTAAAATTCAACTTGAAATCTATCATTATTTATTGTATTTTAATATTATGTACAATGTACACTGTACATATACGAACTTTTATGCCTACTCGTAGGTATAACATTCCTCGGTGTTGTGTATTATTTTATTTTATTTTGTTTTAGCTCTGCACTTTTGTACACTAGCTAGTGTCAAGTACCTAATTGATAATTTTATCAAGTTAATGATATCTCACGGTGATATGTGTCAAGTCACAGTCCAAGTCATCAAGTCAAGTCAAGTCATACTCTTTACTAGTGGTGGCAACTTTACCAGAAACTTCTATGGAGTTTTGGAAACAACACGAAAAGAAACGTTTCACTATCATTATACCACTTTCCCACACTCATGCCTGTAATCCAGCACTTAATGAATAAAATTTCACCATTTTTATCCACTGGCAATGAGAATAATACAAGTTTTGTAATACAATGAAGCAAGGCGATCGTTTTCGTTTTTCCGCCAAAACCACCAAAAGGGTTATATCCTCAATTCTTGAGAGCTATTAGATTTAGCTGCTAGATCTAATTATAATTATCTAAGAATCTTATCAAATATTATTGACGTCACACGTTGCATCATAAATCCTCAATGTTAAAATATATAATACGGAATGCTGCATACAAAAATCTAATATTTTTTATATGAGCTCTTTATATGAAGGGCTGAATGTGCATTATCTAATTTAATGGTTCACAAAACATAGCTTTATCTATTTTTGTTTAATTATATACAATTTATGTATAATTTTCTTATATTTTCAAATAACTAAATATTAAGCTATAAGTTTTTTCTGTTTCTGAAAAAAGAGGAAAATAGATATGTTTTTGATAATTTACTTGCTCTTCGAAAAATACTAATATAAACAAAAAAACGATTTGCCCTAGTTATCGTTTATGGACTTCGCTTAACTTGAGCACCAAGCACTTGAAAAATATCCTGTCATTAATTTTATAGGCATTTGGAAGCAGTCGTGAAAAGCTTCGACCCAGGTCAACGTGGATGGTTGAGTGCAGGACAACTACGTCGTGCTTACATGACTTTGGGTCTTACACCAGATGAAACTATTGAAGATAGGATACCGAGCGATGTTGTAATAGATACTTTGGAATCAGCTCAAGAAACTGAGCTACTCAACCTACTATCAGCTGGTATGGGTGGAGATGAAGGCACTGAGAAGTCTGTTGACACTTTTTGGAATTAGTTTCAGCAATTTTATTATATTTACAAAATGATAATAAATAGATTTATGGTGACCTCTCTTACTGTTATTGTAGCTATAAGAACTTGCCTATGGTGGTAGGTGCAAGGCACAGACTAGGATTATTTGGAATTAGGATTACATTAGCTACTACCAGAATGAATATTGGAAGGAAGGAGGATTAGTAATGAGTAGTTTTTTTTTAGGTATCGTCATATAATAGTTTAGTTCTTTCCTTTTCAGGAGATGACGCTCGCGTGGCTTTTGAATTTTACTTTTTGTATCACGATAGTGGAGAACTTCGTTGCGTCAATATAATTTAAAAAAAAATAAGAAGTCGTGTACTTAAAATTATTTAATAATTAATATCTTTGTGATAGTTACGTACTTTGAAATATTTACGTCTTCACTTGTCTTACGATTGAGAGAAGTTCGACTGTCATGGCACATCGTGAAAATTTAAGAAACAGTGAGAACTCTGTGTGACTTTGTAAGAAGGAACTAAGGCAGGGCTGTATATGAGGTAGGGCAGGAAGTAAAAAAAATATCATAAATAACATCATAATGCAACAATAGCCTATTTGAAATAATATTAGTGTATTATAGTGCGAGAAATAAGTAATGCCAAAATGACATTTGAAAAATTGCTTATTCTCTATTATGTACTAGTCAAATGGTCACTACGGAACTATGGTGTTCTTGTAGAATGTGTAGTATGGATTGGATACATCAAGAAAGTTCTATAATATAGAAACTGCAACTACATGGTCTGTCACTAGTGTAGCAGCTCTGCTGTGCAAAACAAAATTTTTTTTTAAATTGTTTTGTCTCCACACTTTTGTGTATTTAGCCAGTGTCAAGTAATTGATAATTAATCAATTAATATTATATAGTGTCAAGTTGAAACAAGTCACAGTCTCTCACACACAAAACTCCCGTTTTACTCTCCTTCGCATGTGTTAACTCTCTTTGTAGTTTCGTATTACATAACTTAGGCCCGCATATGACATAAGTATGCTCAGTCTTTGATTGATGCTTAAGTAGAGATTTTATTCACTAATTATATAGATGATTTTGAGAATGAAATCTAGTCTTGAGCAGAAATTCACGACTGAGCGTAGTCCTGTAGTACGGACCTAAGAATATACTATATAACTTCCTTGGTTATAAATGCAAGCGCAAAATATTTGAAGACTCAAGAACATGATGCTGGAAAATGCACAAGACGTGCGGCGCCATCACAATACTATTACTTGGCGCCATTCTTTCTTCGAGAGGGGAAGCAAAGAGCATATAACCACCACTAGAGTAAGTATGAAAAAAAAAGTAATAGTATCCTGTGCTCTCTATGCTATTAGTCCAATGAGCATATAACCACTACGTTTAATTACTCCTGTGACTATTGTATACATAGTATCCTCTACTTAGTCTGTGGACTATTGTAGTATCCTCTACTTGGTCTGTGGACTATTGGGCTAAATGTTATAAAATTGAAATTTATATTTCATGTTTTCTATGTAATGTTTCATTTCCAACATTTCCTTCTAGTATTAGTAGTTTGTGAAATATTTCTAATATTCATAGGGGTTTGCCTTGGTATCTAAAATTCTTAATCGATAATGGTTTTATAAAAATAAGCGTCGGTATGTTTTTGTTTGGTATTTTCATTCATCTTACTTTTCTGTATTCTATTTTCGACATATATTTCAAGTCGCCGATTGTGAGGAATGTAGAAACCTATCAGCCTGAACATAATGCAGCGGCTGAACGACTGATTCTGATTGTGGTAGATGGATTGCGGGCCGAGTCATTTGTTAATCACACCACAATGAAATATTTAAGGTAATGTAGCGCTTCTTACTAATCGATTAGCATTACCAGAAATTATTGATGTCCAAAGGGTACATTATTATACATACTTCCCCACTAAATATTATATTATAAAAGTAAAATGTCATGGATCTGAGGGAGAGGAGATAGAAAAATAAGATTTCCAAAAATAGTCTAAAAGAGGATTAGGCTTAACCCCTGAAATACACCATCATTAAAATCAGTTGTGTAGCTAGACTATAGCCAATTGAAACATCTGATTCCATTTGTAAGAAATTTTTCACTTACATTACCTATACTACCAAGCCAACATGATACTTTTATTCTGGGAATTGAGAGAAATTGATAAATCAGGGGGATATCACAGGTGCCTTTTGTCAGAAATCTAGACTGGGTAAATGTAATAAATAAACTTACCCATTTATTATATTTATCAATATGTTTCTTGCAGGTCAGTGGCAAATTCTAATGGCAGATGGGGTATTTCTAACACTCAAGTACCAACTGAGTCTCGCCCGGGACATGTTGCTCTCATTGCTGGTTTTTATGAGGATCCGTCTGCAGTATTTAAAGGATGGAAAGAAAATCCAGTAGATTTTGACTCAGTTTTTAACCAATCAACATATACTTGGAGTTGGGGAACATATGATATTGTTAATATATTTACTAAAGGAGTAACTGACAAACATATAAGTGTTCAAGACTTCAACCCATATGAACAGAGTTTCAGTACAGATAAGAATACTACAAATCTAGATGCATGGGTTTTCAATAAAGTAAAGGATTTTTTTGATTATGCTAAAAATGATTCTGCTGTGCAAGAAAAGTTGCAAAAGGACAAAATAATATTCTTCTTGCATTTGCTCGGCACAGATACTGCTGGACACACCCACAAGCCAAAGACTTCGTAAGTATTATAAATATGTTTTTTTTTTAGCTCTTCTAGGCACTGGACAATAATAATTTAGATACAATACAAACCTATAACATATTTATTTTTTAGTGATTTACTTGTATAATTTCAATTAATATATTGGGTGATTGATTATGTCAGCCCCATAGTACAAAAAATGGTATAATAGACAGGGAAGAAATAGATGAAGAATAGATGTAAGTAGTTAAAGATATTCTGTTTACTTCATTAGTAGCTGTTATAACTCCACACTCTTTCCACACGCTAGACAAAATGTGTTTTGTGAGAAAGAGACAGGTGATGCCTCGTTACTTTTAGGCTACTTTAAGAAAATAATATTTCTGTGTTCATTTTTAGTAGTAGTAAAACTAATTATATGTTTATTTACAGAAACTTTTTGACAACTTTATCACATGTTGATGAGGGGATACAAGATATAGAACAAGTGATAAGGGGTTACTATGGTGATGATGGGAAGACTACATTCTTAATGACGTCAGACCATGGGATGACTGACTGGGGTATGTAAATTGTTACAGAATTGTAGAATAACCAAGTTGGCAATTAACAGTATTAGTGCTACTCACAACTTTAAAATACATTCTACTCGGTGACAGTCTATTCTACTGTATTGTGTTCTTGCCATCTGATAAATAAGCAATTATTGAGTTCTGAGATTTTTGCGTAATACACCAGTATTATGAGAGTCAATGTTTACATACAAAAAAAAAGTTCCTAAAAATTTATTTCGTTTAATTGATTTTATTTCAAAATTATTTTAGTGCTGCTGTAAAAACGTTTTTCTTTGCAACATGCACTAATATTTGTGTGAAAATGCATGTTTATTTGACCAAAGAATGTTGTATTGGTAAAATCGAGCTTTATTCAATAATAGATTTATAAATAAAACACATTCTTTGTCAGGATCGCATGGGTCCGGTGACAATCATGAAACAGAAACCCCTTACGTGATATGGGGATCTGGAGTACAACAAGTCAAACAAGGTCAATTGGATAATGAAACCCTGGATATGTCTATGGAACACAGGCTAGACATCAACCAAGTTGATCTGGCCCCGCTTATGTCAACTATTCTGTCCATTCCTGTACCTGTGAACTCTATTGCACGTATTTGGTCACTGTTTATCAGGTTTTCAATATTTATTGCTTAGGATTTAAGTCCCTAATAATAAGTGTCAGTAAGCTCAATATTCTCCATACATATTCAGCGGTTGCTAATTCCTATTGCCTCTAATCACCTTCATAAAATGCCTCAGCTTTATCAAACAAGGTCATTTGTACTTGCATCAATGCTTACTATTAAATACTTAATTCCAGGGAAAACCAATTAACGGACTCTTGGACATGTCTTTATCAAACAGAGCAAAAGCAATATACAGCATAAGCAGGCAACTTGCATCACAATACAACAAAAAGAGACAAGACGTTGATACAAATGCTTTGCCAATGTTATACAAACCTTATGAACCGTTCACTAAAGAAAAGTACAATGAAATGATCAAATTTACAGAGCAAATACTGCAAGATGGAGATTACGAAGAACTGATTGTTTTTAGTGAAGAGATTATTGATTTAAGTCTTTCAGGGCTCAGATATTATCATGATTATTATCAGAAACCGCTGCTGGTTCTAGTCACTTTATCCTTTTTGGGATGGGCTGCATGCTTGTTGAAAGTTTTGGGCGAGCAACAAGTTAATTCGGAAGTGGAAGCTGCCACTATAAACAGAAATCTCTACCGTTCTAATATACTTAAATTGAGACATGGAGTATGCCTTATGTTATTCTTAATTGGGATCTATCTTGTATATGGTAATTATTTTTATTATGTCCATTTATTTAAAACAAGATTATTTTTCGCTTTGAGTGTCTATTTGTGGTTTTGAATTAATTTTTTTTAGTATTAAACAAACTATTCGTGAGGAACAGTCGGGAATATATTAATTTAAAATATTTTTTTTGATGATGTAAAATTTCAGCTCAATCGGAAACTGGAAAGTGAGTCAGTATTGACTTCCTTGATTTCCGTGAGATTCCATCAGATTCTTTTTTTTTTAATCAAGAGTAAAGGGCTTTATCGCCATTTGCGATTATGCCGCCCTGGTTATTTTAACTAATACTAATACTTAAACTAATATATACCAACTTAATATTATAGATTAATTCCATCCCTCTCTATAAGTTTGTACATCATTCTTGCTGAGTCTGAGAGAGGCTCAGCCAGAATTATATTACAATCTCCCAGGTGTAGTGGACGAGAACCAAATAATGTATCTCTCTTGTCTTTGTTCCGGACACATTCCATTAGAATATGATACAGATCGTCAACTGAGTTACATTCTAAACAATTCGGAGAGCCATCAGATCCTGACTTAATGATAATGAGACCTCGAAAACTCAAAGGACGACCCCCTTCGAATCAAAAAGATTTTTTAAAATCCGTTCACTGTTTGCGAAAATATCGATTATCATAAAAAAAAAACATACAGTGGAACATAGTTCCTCCTCTTTTTTGGAAATCGGTTAACAAGAATTTAAAACTATAAAATAACTTTCGTTTTTGCAGTGCAAAGCTTGCCCATTCAGTATCATGTGTATGTCCAAATGCCTTTACTGTTGTGGTACAGAGTTTTATTCCCATGCAATATTTGGGTTCATACTTTTAAACAGTTGAAAAGCAGCAGGCAGCTAAATTCAATATGTATTGAAGTTCTAAGCTATATTATTGGTTCTCTGGCATTGGTAAGTAGAAGAAGGTAAGACCAGTAACTATTTTGTTTGTCATTGTATATGATTGCTTGCTTCTGCGTTGTTTAACTAATGAAGTAGCTTATTTGTTATTATTCTAATGCCCATCTTCACTAGAATAATAATAACTCTATTGCGCGTATTTCCCAAAAACTAACCTTGGATTCAAATCTAGATTTAACAGGTATTTTCTAGGCTTGTTACATCCTAGATCACATCGTCACACCATCAGGTGAGATAGTGGTCAAACGCAAACCTTACATCAATAAAAAAAAATTGACAGCTTCTAAGTTTGAACTTATCACTCTATGACGTAGCCATTAAAAAAAAAAAATCTGGACATTTCACACAGCCCCAAACTAAGCAAAGCTTGAACTATAGGAACCAGATAACTGATATAATACTTAGATACTTTTTTGTTCGTTAATGTATACATAGAATACAATGTAACACCTAGACACAGAACAAACATCGATGTTCATCACACAAATGTTTGCAACGCATTTGGGTACGCCCTAGGTAGGTAAATGGTTAAACTTTTATGTAGCTTGAGAGTGTACTTGAGTAATTTTATAACAATAACTAGCTTCTGCCCGCGGCTTCACCCCCGTGGACATAATAGGAAACGAATGGCATATTTTTCACACAAGTTTTGTGGTTAAAGATATTTCTCATAAGAAAATATTTCACTTACATGAGAACTATGTAACATAACGTACAAAATAATTATTGTTGTCGTACTAAACAGATATTCTTAAATATAAGTTATATTTTAGTAGTAGGGTAGTTAAAGAAAACTGGTCATTTTACGTGTGATATTGTTCGATACTGGTTACCGGCTAGCAGACAGCGATAAACAAGTTGCTTACATAGATCAAGCGTACCTGGAAGTGGCTCACTTTACTATTTGTCAACCTATGTCAACAATTTAAGTTTTGGAAAATAATACAATGCGGTGACGCGATCTTTTTCGTTTTCCCCCCAAAACTCAACGCGTTTATTTTCTATGCACAAATACTTAACCTGTTGCGGGGTTCGAACCCACAGCTTCCAGGTCATGAGCCGACCTGCTCAACCACCACACAGAAGCTGTCAAAGTAATTAATAAGTTAATGAAATTATGTTTCAGGGTATGTCTTTCACATACAGATGGACACTAAGCATTCCGTTGCTGGGCATGGGGTTGTGGCCATTCTTCTCATCGGCACGGCATCAGCGGAGGGGAACGTTGTACTCATGGTCAATAGGATCTCTCATACTTAGCACATTCTCCTTCATGCCTGTAGTGGGTAAAGACACTTTTATTGAATTAGTGTAAGTATTTCAAAGTTGTCAGTTCACTTGCACACAGAGCTTTTTGCAAAGATATTTTACATATTGTTAGTAGTAACGAGAGTAAGAGAGATAGCTATACAAGGTGGAATTTAATTCGTTCTTTTCCTTTAATGTATGTATTCAGTCCATGCTATAGAATGCTCCCATATAACTAAATAAAAAAAAGTACTTATGAATAAAACAAATCTAGGTATTATCAAATTTAAATTCTAAAGGAAAGCCTTGTGACATTGAACAAAGCAGGTGTTTTATTGCCTGCGAAACATTTACAAGGCACTCAGCTGGTGCCCGCGCTGTGTGTACGTTAAATAGACATTTCGGCTGTCATGCAGTTATTTTAAGAGGCACTAAATACTAAAACAAAACTTTTTTTTAAATTGGACCTTGTACTAATAATTTATAGCATGGTCTGAGTACATACATTTAAGGAAAAGAGTGAATTAAATTCCACCGTGTATATAGTCAAAATAATAAAGTGGAGTTTAAAGTCGCGCAATAGGCTATTTGACTGTTGTATTTTGATTGGATAAATAAATAGTATTCCTCAAAAAATTGATTCGTGATACTTCAAAAATAAATAGTATGTAACATTTATATATCGGGAATATGAATGACTTTATTTCTATTTGCGTATATTATATACAATATACCTTTCATCAAGACCGGTTCAGCTATTATAATCGCGAAAACTGGACAAATTACATTCGAATTTACAATAAACTAGTATGGATATTTGTTATTATAATAATTTTTACGTTAACTTTTATTTTCAGTTTATTGGCTGGGTGTATATGGCTAGTCATTCTCATTGTACACATGGTATTTGTGCTGGTGCCAACGACTCCTAAGGGAGGGAATCGAAGGGAGCTCTTGTTGACGTTTGTCCAAATAGCCCTATTGGTTGTATCGTTGTATAATATCTATGTGCAGTCGGAGAGATTTGTAACGGAAACACCAGTTTCACATTTTGATCAGGCTGTAGCCTGGTTTATTGCAGGTATAACTTATTAAAATTTCATGGTAACTAACATTATTTTGCAAAGAGCTTAACTGTTATTTTGTAAGATAAATAACGGCTAAAACTCACGTCAATTATAAATCGAAATTACTCCGACCAGGTTTCGGACATATTCGATGTCCTTCTTCTGGGAGCCAGTTACTAACGCAAGCCGCGGCGCGGAGTAATTTTGACTTTTAATTGACATGAGTTTTAGCCGTTATTTATCTTACAAAATGTGTAATACTCACAATAGTTTTCAAACTATAACTGTTATTTGTTTAACGCGATATAAATATGTGTAAGTGCCTTTAATCAGGATTCAAACTATCCCTGGGAGAGAAGGCCTGTGTCTCAGCTGTAGGAATGTATAGGTCTGATGAAGTATTACAATGTAAAACTGCGCGCTCCATCATCACTTTTTTAAAACTTCGCGTATTGATAAAGTAGCCTTAAGTTCACACAAATGAGGTATCATTTTGAAGTAAGACTTCTTTACGCACGTTTGACTTGGGGAGTAAGCTGGTGAATGCGAGGCGAAGGGAAGCTTAAGTTGGTTCACGTAGATTTACATTGTCAGAATAAGTTAAAAAAAATTGACATGTTGGTATATCCGGTAAATGACATTTTACAATTATTGTCAAGATGGCGACAAACAAAGTTATACCGGCCGATAGATCGAGCTAGACTTAAGAAGTTTTGCTTCCGTCGTCTGGTCTAAAGCACACTCGTTTTTTTAATACATATAGTCAACTTAGATACGTGCCATTTTGCTTTATATGATCTCTACCTACATTTAAATTTAATATATCTCTATTCTTTCAGTATTATCACCAGTACTTCCAATGTTTTATTCTAAAAAAACAATTAACCGTCTTATGGCGATCAACACCGCGTTGATAACTTTCTATCTGATGATGTCGGTGGCACACGAAGGACTGTTCATGCTGGCTTTAGCGATCCATGTGATGTGTTGGGTGCTCATTGAATTCTCTTTACTAAATGTGGAAAAGATTGAGGTAAGAAGAAATATTAATTTACTTGTTCAGGTAGCACAAAAAAAGAATTCATATCGACTATTTTTAGCACTTCTACAAATTAATAATAATAATAATAATACATACATTAATTTAAATTCTTGTTCTGTAGTTGCTGAGCATGACATACTATAGTTTTCCGGAGCTTTAATAAAATAAAATAATATAAGTAATTTGAGAACCCACTGATGGAACACAATTTTTGGATTTGGTCAAATGGTCGATAATATAAACTGATAACCTCTGTGGTATGGTAGTTGAGCAGCTCGGCTCATAACCCAGAGGCGGCCGGTTCGATTTCCGCGGCAGGATAAGGCAAATACTTGTTCCGAATCTGGGTGTTGTGGGACCACTGTCCTCGTAGTTCCTGGGTCCCTAAACACAGGGAATACTAGTTAGGGTCTAGGATCTATGTATGGGATCGTTGGGCGTTATTATTATTATTAAACTTGGCGCAACGCCTTGGTACTATAATTTGTAGCTCATTTACTAAATATTTATAGCTATTCTTTTTCAGATAATGGAGTGTACATTTGATTCAGGAAAGCATAAACACATTAACGAGATATTTGTTGAAAGAAGTTTAAGTAATCAAGATTTTCGAAGAGCATTCTTTTTTGTATCCTTTACATAGATAGAAAAAATTGGTGCACATTTCCAACAGCTTCGTCTATACTTAGCAAAACATGTACTGTGGCAACCATTTATCTGACTAATTTTAAGAATCTTTACGTTTGATTGGTCAAACATTCTTTAATTTACAGTATACACACCTATATACATGGTTACTAAGTGCCACAGCTGCATTAAATTATCAATTAAATGTGTGATGGTGGGGTTATACCTATTAGAGAGAGCCTCTCGAGATTGTTGATCGAGGCTCTTCGGTGTAAGGCCCTTCGCCGAAGCGACTTTTAAAACAGTAATAATTAATAAAATATGTTTTCTTTATGTTAATGAGTGACTGCGAGCTAGTCTTTCGCCTGATTTTAAGCGTCATAACTGCCCATAACAGCTGCAGTGCCACTTGGAACTCTCGTATTATGCACATGCACTGCGCACGTCATTCTAAGACATCAGCACGGTCCAGATTGTGAGATCAAGTCTCATTTGCCCAGTAATTTCACTAGCTACAGTGTCCTTCAAACCGTAATACAGTAGTGCTTGCACTACTGCATGGCGGCAGAATAACTGGCAAAGCGGTGGTACCTACATAGATGAACTTTGCAGAAAAGTGCTACCACCTAGTTCGTAATAATAATTACCCAAAGCTGTTTTGTAAACTTTCAATTTAAAAAGAATACATTTTCTCAATATTTAACTCCTCAGGTGATTTACATAATTCTAGCATTCTTCGGTACGGGAAATATAGCATCGCTGAATTCATTCGAAATTAGATGGGTTACGTGTTTCGTGACATCATTTGAACCGTTTCTCATCACCACATTAATATTGCTCAAAACTTTTGCCCCATTCATGGTGGTTGGCTGCGGCTTCATAGCTGTGCAGACTTTGACTGAGGTGAGACCTGTGATTTCATGATTTACATTTTAGCGGCCGGCTGGTGGAAATATAATATAGGAGATACAGTTCAATTGTGTTATGACTGATATCGCCCCGGCGATGGTTAAAACATTATAAAAAAATTTGAATAGCAAAATAGTGAATTACTTATATCAGTTATAGAATAAATAACGAGTAACAAGGTTGTGTTTGTGATGTCCCATCAACATCTACTAAAGCTGGGCTAGCTTTAGTAGATGTTGATGGGAGAAATGTCCAATACATCCCAAGCAGGACGCCAGTGCAGGCCTTACCGTTGATATAGAATCGTGGTGAAACCATAATTTAACCACAGCACGGTATATTTAGTGAGAGTGAGTGTGGCTCAGCTGTAAGCCCGTGCGAATTTCAAACCGACCCACCCAGGTTCAAATCCCTCTCGGCTTTTAAAGTTTTGTGCGGAATTTGCAATAGTGGTTTAATAATAATTTGCTTTACTGGTTTCCGAAAAGTACAATCTTGGAGTGAATCGAGAGTGAACACTGAACAGGTATCTTCTAGACAAGCGTGTTACATCCTAGACCGCATCGTCACTTACCATCAGGTCAATCGCAAGCCTATCAAACAATATAAAAAAACGAGAGTGAAGAAAAACATCGTAAGTAAACCGGTATCTTTTAGAATCACAAATTCGAAAACTTGTGTCATCTACAAACCCTCACTCGACCAACGTAGTTGATTATGGCCTACACTCCGAGTAAGAAGGCCCACGTTCCAGCAGTAAGAACGTGTTGGGCTGATGTCGTACTTATATCTAGTGACTAGTGCTCACCTGGCCATCTACTCACGAAGAAATCATTGATTTATTTTCAAGACTTACCCTGCTGGTTGCACTGTCCACGCAATTTTATATTCTCCTAACTATTAGTATAGATCATACTTTATATTTCCAGGCACCCATTGGCTGTTTGAATATTATTGTCCTGATCTATTCAAACCTAATGGGCATACAGTTGCTATACAATGTCCGCAACACAGGCAGCTGGTTGGAAATCGGCACTTCCATATCGCAATTTGTCATAGTTCAACTTATTACAGTATTCATAGTGATAATTAATAAAATAGCAAAATTGTACACTCATGTCAGCATAGCTGGTAAAATATACAAAAGTGGAAAGAAATATGTTTAAATTGTTTGTGTATGTCGCAATTAATGAGTTTTCGTGATGTTCATGCCACCAAATCAGATCTACCTATTAGTCGATTCATTTTTTTATGATTAGAAGAGCCCGCGGTCTAACCTCAACGGCGGAACTCTTTTTTTAGGATTTTTTTCTATGTAATGGTAGTATGTTTGAGGTGGAGAGAGCAAGTCATGGGCAAAAAAATCTCTAAAATCTGTTCAGCCGTATATTAAATAATATTATATATCCAAATCGTTTATTTACTAGGCAAATAGGTTTTTGACCACAATCATGTTCGCCTGAAGTGGTCAACGATGTAGCACGCTCGCCTAGAAGAAACCTGTTTTTTCTAAGCGAGGCCGAGGGTGCAAACTAGCCCATGTGTTATTTTAGAACCTCAGCTTTATTGACTGGCCCGACAGCTCAGTTGGTAGTAACACTGCCTTTTGAACTGTGGGTTCGATTCCCACCCATGGCAAATATTTGTGTAATGAACATTGGTGTTTGTCATGTGTCTGGGTGTCATATTGTATTCTATGGATGTATTTACAAACAAAAAGTATCTAAGTATTGCATCAGTTATCTGGTTTCCCATAATACAAGCTTTGCTTAGTTTGGGGCTAGATGGCGTTGTGTGAAATGTCCACACATTATTATTAATATTATTATCTACATTCCAAAGCGTCTCGCAGGCTACGCCGAAATCGTTTTCACACAAATTGAGTAAGTGGTTCCTAGTAGTTTTCTCATATTTTGAAAAATCATTTTCATGGTATGCACATAATAATTATTGTGATGTATTTGCATAAATTATTGTAGGGTTGTAAAACAATTAGTCAACACTGCATAATAATTGTACCTAGTGAGAAATAAGACTTCTTCTTGTACCAAAGACTTTCCATCTTCTAGAAAACTTTAATAGTAGGTACATACTTGTATTATTTAGTCTTATGCCTATAGTAATCTATAATAAGATTACATTATTACTACAAGAATGATAATAGTTTACCTATTTTTTCAACCGTGTTAAAGTCTTATTTTTTCAACTGTGTATAATTATGTGTCTAATGTGAAATATAATAATATTTGAATGAAAAGAAATGTGGAAAACAATGAGTTTTATTTAAGTTTTAAATTAAAATCCATTACTTAAAACCATTAGGTTAATTTTAAATTACATAACTAATTTATACAATTCACATGTATAGCTCAAAGTCCATTCTGTTTGAGCTGTAAAACTGGCTGTCTTCTCCATGTTTCCTCACCCACACTCCAGTCTTGAAGTAACCTTCTTCTGACCATTTATTCATCTGTTCAGTAGAATGTGGCCCAGATATTTCTGCATTGTCATCTTGACTCCATTTGAATTCCCATTTAACTACATTTCTATTTTCCTCCTCTTTATTTTCATCTTTGCCTTGATCTTCTGGTAACCCCAATGTTTCTTTTTCCTTCTGATCAAAATCATCAGCATACATATCCAAGTCAGCATCTTCATGTTTGTTTTTATCCTTCGCTAGAATGCCTGTGATCTTCTCATGGGTTTCTTGATAGATGTCCATGTTGCCAGTTTTTGTTAATATTTGATTTGCAAGTTCTGTTATTCTCGTAACAATCTGTCCACTTTCATCAACAATTCCGGCTTTCTTCCTTTTCCAGCGTTCTGCACTTGATATATTAGTGCTGGCACCTGCAATAAATATATTCACAATGTGATATGTTAGCTTGAAGACTTACAAATGAAAACAATAACAAGCAAACCTTTGAGGAAGAAAGGTCCTCAAGTGGCAACCACAAACCAGAAGATGCAGCTTAGGCTGGCTCCCCACGGTACCAACCAGGTTGCTGGTTCACTTGGGATGCAGTAGCTAAGCATCCTCTCGAGTGGCACTCTATGGAGAAGGCCTATGTTCAGCAGTGGACATCTTCAGGCTTATGAGTAAACCTTTAGATATTCTAGATTTAACAGTTGCAGACCCATATTACAGAACTTGTTGTTGCTGATAGTGTTATTGTTAAACAATAACCCTGGAATAGCTATTCAAAACAACTATTCTTCCGTTACATCATTTTTGTTAGTCAGGGGCAGTGTGTTCACAAACTAAGCTTCTATAATGCAGGTCATACAATGCAAGAGATAGTACACATCTGATGTTAAAAAAATTACTAATTTTTACCCAATCTCTGTATAGATTTTGCAATAGTTTCCCTTGGTTTCATATGCTGTACAATCTCTTTGTAATTCTCAATCAAGTCAAACTTCTCTTCTGGCTCTTCATCATCACTGCTAGATTCATCCCCTAGCCCTTTATTTTCATCATCTTTGTGAACTTTATATTTATCCTCAGGTCTTCCTTTGACCTTAACCCAGTCAATGTTGTCAAGCCAGCCATCTCGGATCTCTTTTTCTTTTTTCCAGTGGTAGTGGCCCTGGGTGTCAAAGTGGCCTTCTTCTAGCTCTTCTTTCATGTTGAAAGGTGTGATCGTTATCTGCATATTACAATAATAATATTAAGGTATTAGAAATAGAATGTAGAATCTGACCTTCTCATCCTCCAATTCAGGTACCAGACATCTATAAACAAATTTAAAAAATTATGGCTCCGACTTTATAACTAAGTAGGTATTTAGTAAATGGAGTTGCGCCGTGAAAGTACGATTTTTAGAACCATTTGTACCTAAATTATTGATTTTAAGGGCCATATTGCAGGACTATTCCTGATATATGAGTAAATGTTTGCCCAGGTTTATGGATTCAAGTAATCATATCGCACTGGTGACTGTCGATGTAAACCAGTAATATTGTCTTAACATTCCCTAATATCGGACTTTCATAGTAACAATTTAAATATTTGATGCAAGATTCACGAGTACAAGTTACTGCCGGGCGATCACGTAACTCTATTGCAACCATTAGAAACAAAAAAATGTATGGATTTGGTTTGAATACACAGTTTATAAGCATAGTATGGAAATTTCTCCTTTTGCATTGTAATCAAAGTTTCGTGATCACCCCCCTGGCCAACTGTTTAGTCTGGCACTGAAGCTGAAACTGTCACTTACTTCACCTTCCATTCCACTGATGCCATCCTCCTCTCCTTCAATTTCGTCAGCGTTAAGAACATTATTTTTTTCCTCTTCAGCACCACTATCCTCTTCGTCAGAATCTAAGGAATGTTTCTTGCCTTCCTTCTTTTCTTTTTGCAGATTCTGGCTATTTTCCTCGACGTCGAAAGCGACTGAGGCTGAACGCTTGGCCATAATTAATATCTTTATTTCACAACAAATAAAGAACAGACTTATGTACAGTTATAAGCACAATAACAACTAATAGTATTCTGTGAAAAACAACCCAACCAAGTGTATAAAAATAAAATCGCTGCCACTTTTTTCATTACTACGTTATACGCACAATCAATGGTTATATGCTCTTTGCGCGCAATCAAAGAGTATGTAACATGTAACGCTACGCTACGTGCAATGTTTTTTTTGTATGTTTTGGCTCCACACTTTTGTGTATTTAGCCAGTTCAAGTAATTGATAATTTATCAAGTTAATGATATTTCACGCAAATTTGTATCAAGCCACAGTCGAAGTCAAGTCAGTCAAGTCATAGTCTAGTCAAAGTCACACTCCTAGTAAAGTGGTGGCAACTTTACTTGAAGCTCCTATGGAGTTTTGGAAACAACACGAAAAGAAACGTTTCACCATCATTATACCATTTTCCCACACTCACGCCTGTAATCCAGCACTTAACGAATAGAATGCCACCAATTTTATGCACTAACACTGAAAATAACACAAGTTTAGGAAAATAACAATGCGGTGACGCGATCTTTTTCGCGTTCCCACCTAAACTCCAAGTCAAGCAGTTATTTTAGGAGGCACTAAATACTAAAACAAAACCTATTTTTTTAAAATTGGACCTTGTACGAATATTCTACAGTATGGTCCGAGTTAAGCATACATTATAATATTCACTCTTTTCCTTACATTTAAGGAAATACATGGTGTAATTGAATTCACTCTTTTCCTTTCATTTAAGGAAAAGAGTGAATTAAATTACACCATCTATGTATAAAAATTTCGTGTCAGGGTTTTTTAGAGGTAGTTCTACCTACCATACTCCTCCTAAACGGCTGAACCGATTTTGATGTAGTTTTATATTCATAGTTGATACGTCTGAGAAAACTCCAAGTCGAGCAGTTATTTTAGGAACCCTGGTAGCAACCCTGCCTTCTGGACTGTGGGTTGTGGGCTGGATCCCCACCCAGGACACACATTTTTGTGATGAACATCGAGGTTTGTTCTGTGCCTGGGTGTTATATTGTATTATAATATTATTATTATTGTATTGTTATTGTATTATGTATGCATTTACAAACAAAAATTCTATCTAATATCTAAGTATTGTATCGGTTATCTAGTTCCCATAGTACAAGCATTGCTTAGTTTGGGACTAGATGGCGTTGTGTGAAATGTCCACACATATATTATATCATCATCATCGCCGTTTTTCATCACCACGCGGGTGAAACCGGGGGCGCAGCTAGTATAATAATAATAATAACGCCACACGTACACATACATAGGACCCTAACTAGGATTCCCCGTGTAGAACCCAGGAACTACGTGGACCATGGTCTCACAACAAGTATTTGCGCTTTTTTTCTGTGCACAAATACTTGTCCTACCGCGGGAACAGAACCCGTCGCCTTCGGGTTATGAGCCGACCTGCTCAACTACCACACCACAGAGGCTGTGAACATACTAACAGGTGGGCCAAAAGAAGTCATCCGGTGTTATTTGGCTCTCATTTTTCTTCTAAATGAAAAATTTCGATTCTGTTTATTTGAGCACTTAGAATTTTATTGGTCAAGTCGAGAAGATGATACCGGCCAAATAGGCGCTGCCCACCTTGATTATGTGCAATTTTTATGTCTTACTCAATGAGTGAATGTTACGTTACAGAACATACTAAATACACGTTTTACAGCAATTTCAAGCCTAGCAAATGGTAAAAAAATGTCACATTGCATTATTGCTTAACATATTTTGTAAATTTATTATCAGTTCACTGACGGACTGAAAAATCCATTTATATGTAGATTGGGAATGCTCCTTTAGATATTAACAAAGATTACACACATACATCCTAGACCCTAACTAGGATTCCCTATATCTAGGGACCCATGAACTACGAGAACAATGGTCCCACAACATGTATTTGCGCTTTTATTGTTCAAAAATACTTGTCCTGCTGCGGTAATCGATCACGTCGCCTCCGGGTTATGAGCCAAACTGCTCACCTACCGCACCACAGTCTGTTAATATGTAGGTATATCTCATAAACTTTGATAAGTTGCCATTGCCCAACGACGGGCGCCACTAATTACACGATACGTCAAATGGTTAAAGGATGGACTTAGCTGTCAGTTGCAGTATGGGCTCGCCAAGTTTATGTCAACACGCAAATTGGTACTGCTCGGCTGTGGACCACATGGACCATTATTATTTTTCAATTATTTTGATAAACTACCAAATTGATTTTGATTTATATCGTCATCTCACAAAATTGGGTTCAGATATTGGTTTCAAGAACAAAACCATATGTGTCCAATCTGAAATAAAAGCATACTGCAATAATTTCTAAGGAACTCACAATACAGAACAGTGGATTAGCGAATGTGATTTAAGTAAACTTAACTATGAAAGATACAATTGAATAAAAATCAATCATTTTAATAATCATTATATTCCATATACTACTACCATATATGCAAATAAAATAAACCATTGAAAATGATACACACAAGATTACATAATGCCTACTATAATGTGTATTATACCTCAATGAAACCAGCCAAAAATATTTTTAGGAATCTTTTCAATAATAAAATAATTTTGATGTGTTAGTTACAGGTTAATTTGTAAAGGAAAAATTTCCATCTATCCCTAAAGCCAGGACATGCTTTACTTAAGCTACCATGACAAGTGATGCAAATGTACCACATTTTACAACCAACTAGCACAGGATAGGTAGCATCATCTATTGAAATTTTCAACTGGTTCAAATCTCGTACGTAATTTAAATTTTTTTTTTTTTAAACTAATTTGTCTGTTGATTACTCTAAAGCAGGCAATACTGCTATAAAATAATTAATCTATATAATGTTGTTAATATTATGATTAATTTTTCTTCCATATAAGTGTTTGATTGTTTGCAGGCATTTCTACTGTATCCATAAGAGATAGATTATTTTGATCAGCTAATTTAACTAGCTCAGATATATCACGAAGACCCCATGATGGATCTCTTCCTCTAAGTGAAGCATCAAATTGTATGTTACTTTCTGGTGTTATTACACCATCTTTACTGTAAGGCCCATAAGTTATTAAAAGAGCATCAGGTTTCAGGTAATTCCCAGCATTCTCAAAAAGACCAATTGTACATTCATATGGACTTATGTGCATCATATTAGCATTGTACATGTAATCTATACTGTTTTCTTGGAACCCATAGTTTGACATTTTGTTTCTTATATCTAGCAGTATTGGTTTGTTAATGTTCTTTGTCAGGCAATTCTTTGCATAGTATGTTAAACTTCCAAATAAATCTTGATCAAATTCAGTTGGTTGGAAAGTAACAGTTGGAAAATGTGGTGCAAAGTGTGCTAAATGTTGTCCCGATCCTGAAGATATCTCCACAAAAATTGGATGCTCATTTTCATTATTCTCATCACAGAATATTAGTCTTTTTAAAACTTGCAGTATTGGTTCTTTATTTCTTGTAGCAGCTGGGTAGATCAACTTTTCATTTTTGATACTAAAAATAATAAAAACAACATTAAATTTATAAGTATTACCTTATATATTGTATTGTATAGTATTATTATTTATAAGTATGAGCAAAAGAACTCTAGAAAATTCTAGTAGGACTTTAAGTTTCCATAATTCTATTTTATTTTCGATTCGGGGTTTGGAGAGAAAGGGTGAGAACAGCCCTATAGAAGGGAAAACCTTTTCTGAGTTAAGGATTTTTTAGTTTTTTGGTAATTCTATAGTAGTCCAGTATCTGGATTAGGGGATGGGAGTGCAGAAAGGAAGAGGTGGAAGGGAGCAAGGGAAAGATCGGGGGACCAACGCCTTAGTACTAAAAAAATTATAACTTCAGATATTTTCACTGCATTTATGGATGTTTACCAGAATTTATAGTTTTTCTATGTAGAAAAAAAACCATGAAGACAAATGCTTAGTCTACTATCTAGCCTATCACAGCCAATTCTAACTGCACAGGTGAATTTAATAATTTTTAAAATGTATTTCTCGAAATACGCAACTTAAAACTTGATGTGAAGATTTCATATATTCAAGAACTTCCTGTGAAAAAATATTAACCGCCAACTCGAATGGTATTACAGTAAATGCTCGTTATACGATCTTCCTTCATTCGCGTTTTTACTATTCGCGGATTAAAAAAATGCGACCAAATTCCCATATTGAGCGGATCAATTCGGTACATCGGTACATACATACACGTTGATAAAAAGGATTCCAATTATGTTTGTATATATCCAACCGAATGTTCCCAATAGATTTGGTATCCCATGCTTGGCACAAAAAATTATAAAAGTACTTAGTTTTTAACCTGATTCTGATGCACTTCTTTTTATATTGCTGCTGTAATATTATTGCATGATAAGTCCACTGTAACAAACTTAGCAGGTGTAAGCATAGCATTATGCTCTAATGACGAAAGAAAAGATTACATACCTCTCATTTGAATGATAATCCGTACCGGTATCAAGTGATTTCGACATAGGTCTTTTTAAAAACCTAAATGCTAGATTTCGTAACGAGTTTAGGGAATTAATTTTGTTGATAATTATTGAAATACGAAAACGCATAAATTATGTTCTTCTTCTCTTCGTCACAGACAGACCAAGTAGAGGATACTATGTATGCTCTTCGTTTAATGGCTTGCTATCGTTTTTTAGCGACAATTCTGCCAATGTCAAGTGAGGAATTTTGTACGGTTATGTCACGTCAGTCTTATTTTGTCAGTCAAAATGCCACAGTAAAATGGTGGATATTATTATTTTACTGAAGGCTCTGAAGAAGCCACAGAGTACTTTGTAATAAAGAAGAAGCCTTGAAGAGAAAACGAAAAGGCATGGTTTTAAAACTTGGGATCATTTGCCAACACTCGTGCACGATCGCGAAAACTTAACGGATAATAATCCACTTTTATTACACATTAAAATTCAAAAATACACGGGTAAAGGAAAAAAGTTCATTAGTCACAACCGCCATTTTCGGATTCTTTTCAACGACCACGCCCGGCAATGTGCCTAACAAATCCATGTACCGTACGAAATGATGTTCAGTCTGTAATGCCAATTTGCAATCCGGGGGGATTGTCCCCCTCACTCCATTTCTTCACCCCCTTTGGTCCCCAAGGAAGATACGTGGTATCCTCTATCGTCTCCTTAGTCTGTGAGGTTGTAGTATTATTCTCTACTTGGTCTGTGGTAGTATTTCCTCTGTCTGTAGCGTAGTACTCTAAGGTCTGTAGTCTGTGTCTTCGGTGTCTGTGATAATCTTCCAATCGCCATTTCGTTTTATTTTTCATTGTTTATGTTTACATGAAATAAATAATAAATGTGACCAATATTTGCGTCGAATCCATTCATAGTATTGTAGAAATCACAAATTGACCGCTGAATACATGGATAAATTACTTCTAGAAGAATATTAATGGTTAAGGTAAGTCCCTAGTCTAACAAGTTCGATCAAGTGCATACCACTGTAGATGCTATTTATGTAATCAGTCACTAAATATAATAAAAAAGAAGAAGGCAAGGTACTTGTGGGTATGATAGGCATTATTCTAGTTTTAAAACTTGGCCTATTTTTACCCAAGATAATAATTTTAGGAGAAGTTAATAGGTTATCTAGATACCTACCTAACATGGTATTTTAATATTTTCAGGCTAAGAAATGCATGTCTTCAGCAAATACTACCTACCTACTGCTGCTATCATGCGCTACTTGACTTCATATATTTGTAAGTAGAAATTTTAAGTGCTTACATACAATATTTTTGTCTAGGAACACCAAGCGTGTTAGGAGCTCTTTCATTCTGGCTCTACATCTATCTACATTTATGTAAGTCATGACTGACCGGTTACAATCAATGCAGATAGCCTAGATCACAATGCTGGCTGGAAACATGTTTGAAGTGTGCGTTCCTATGTTTTATGGTGCAGTGTTGTACTAAGAAAGGGTATTACAGTACATTATTTTGACTGGCCCGTTAGCTCAGTTGGTAGTATCCCTGCCTTCGGAACTGCAGGTTGTGGGTTCGATTCCCACCCAAGACAAACATTTGTGTGATGAGCATCAATGTTTGTTCTGTGTCTGGGTGTTATATTGTAAAGTATATAAAAGTATCTAAGTATTGTATCAGTTATCTGGTTACCATAATACAAGCTTTGCTTAGTTTGGAGCTAGATGGCGCTGTGTGAAATGTCCACAGATGCTTATTTATTTATTTATTCAACCCAAGAGGGTGTCAACAGTCAAGTAGGGTGAAAATGTGATTCTACTTAGCCTAATATGATAAATAAGTTTGATAAAATAGAAGTTCTTTCTTCTTTACAACTATGGTGCGAGCAACCCGGCACAGAACATAATCTGATCTGGAGAGAAACAAGAAACTGTTCAGTATTCTAATGTGTAATTTGAATGTTTATTACATTAAGAATCTTAGCCAACCTTGTCTCTGATATCTTACATATTCTACTTAGTTACTGAAAAAAACTGATCACAAAAATAATTGTACCACCAATTTTCTTTGTAGAAGACAAAATGTTAACCTTATTAAAATAATTACAGTGTGTTACGTACACTACTACCTACTACTATTACTAGCACATTTTCTAATGTTATATTACATTAACAGCCTCTGTGGTATGGTGGTTGAACAGGTCGGCTCATAACCCGGAGACGGCGGGCTCGATTCTCGCGACAGGATAAGTAATTGTGCACAGAAAAAAAAGCGCAAATATGTGTTATGAGTCTGGGTGTTGTGGGACCGTGGTCCTCGTAGTTCCTGGGTCCCTAAACATAGGGAATCCTGGTTAGGATCCAGGAAATGTATGTGATCGTTGGGCGGTATTATTATTTTTTATCATAGAATAGGCATATTATTCAATAATTTGCCTAATTAATTGCCTATTCTATGATAAAAAATAATAATACCGCCCAACGATCACATACATTTCCTGGATCCTAACCTTCTTAAATTACACAGCTTTGTCCGTTTTTATCTGTGGTGCTATCTCGAATTCTAATACCATTTTCTTTTTCAGCTTTATTTATATCCAATAAAATGGGGAGCCAATATGCCTGAGACTTAAAACCACATCTGAAAAAATTGTCGCTGCTGAAAATGCAAAGGAAGACTATTTATATGGTTATTTGAAATATTAAACGCAAACATATCATTTTCTAGTTTCAGTTCCGATTCCCTGTAGGTCTATATCTGTATCATGCAAAATGTACGCATCTATAGCTAGCATATACCTATACGTATGAATATTAGTATAATATATAGAAGTAGGTATCTATAGTTTCATACTATACTAGGTACATATATATACGTATAGCTATAGTAGACACAGCTGTCATCTTCTAAGTTTGCAACGATACATTGCTGATGTATGACACATTATCATCTGATACGAAGTATCTCTACCTAATCTGTGTCAACGACACACAACCGTAGTATTCTGTGCACACAACGCACAAATGATAAAGTATTGTATTATTTACGGTATTGTAAGTTAAAATTCCAATACGTACGATTCCAATTAGCCTTGTGTAGGTCGCGAACGACCTAGTTCAAAAGAGCGCTCCTTTGAGCGAACGACGCAAACTAGGTGTCGGTTGCGTCTGATTTTAGTTCGTTCGTTCTTTGACCGACCGACTTGCGGCGAGCGGCGAGAGAGCCGCGCTCCCCAGCGCGCCGCGCTCCGAGGCGCGTGTCGCGAGCGGGAGAGAGCGATGATCGTACATATCATTCTTACTTAGAATATTTTAAATATTGATTACATAAATGATGGTTAATTTTAAAGTCTTTTTTTCTTTAACAAACATTAAGAATACCTACATAGTTTTAATAAATACTTACTTAATATGTTCATCGAAACTAAGTACCTAGGTATATCATATTTTTAGTAGGTACTTACCTAGTATAATATTTTTATATCATTACCTAAGTTTTTTATATCATTACAGACTGAGTACCTATAGGTACTAATAAAAAAATGATTTTTTCTTAAATACCATGCAATCAATGCAATGGCATTAAATTAATAAATTAATATGCAAAATGTACCTATTTAGTAGTTATTACAACAGAAGCTATAACAATTTATAAACAAAATAGAGCATAGTAGTAGATATAACTACAGCTCTTTGGCTGTTGCGAACTAAGTAGGTCGCTCTTGCGGGACCAGGCAAGAGATCGCTGAGAGCAATCGTCTTACCCGCTCTCGGTCCTGCCGCGAACTACTGAACTAGAAGAACGACCTAGTTCACCGACGACCTGCGAACTAAAAGGAGCGCTCCCTGTCGCGAACTAAAATGCGCAAGGCTAATTCCAATACCAGTGTTGCTAGCCCCTTAGAATTTTTGTCCCAAGACTACTTTAATATCACCAAAAACTTTTTTGTTTACCTAGAATCTAGGACGATGAATCAGAATGGACGGCGCCATGCGGCGTTGCCACTCCGCATCTGTCGTGGTATACAAATTGTCTCGTATCTCTGTCTAATACACGAATCGTCGCATAGAGTATGCGAGAGAGCGATTGTATGAACGGCAACCTCGGACCGCGTGTAATGTTGTGACAGAACAGCACGTGACAACATTGAATCGCGAGAGCAAATAAAAGTGAAAATATAGTGATATATTGTTATTAGGATTAAACATTGTGTCCTATAGTGAAACTATGTCGTGTTGCGCTGTTTTTTCTTCATCAAAAAAAGGAGAAATAAGGATTCAGTATCATCATTTCACACGTAAGTGTCTACGGGCTAATATTAGGTTAAATATCGAAGTTTCGAAGTAAATATGCATTTCACATTAAGGATATACATTTTTAGCATCATATTATTACCATGTTATGATAATTACTTGGAGATTTAAAGCTTTAATTGATATTATTGGGATGGGTTATTTTACGCCTCTCAAATAGTGATGCACCCACACGGCGCATTAGACTTTGTCGATATTTGTAAATCTCATATACTTGCACAATCTTACTTTGATTTTGGTGAGATTAAAAAGTAGAAGATCTCATTCCTAAAAGTGGCCGAATGGATTTAGATCAAAGTGCAACCTTAATCTTAGAAAAATCTACAAATCTGCTAATATGAAAATAGACACCTAATACTATTTTCTAAAATTTCTGACATAATTATGGTTGAAGCGTAGCGTATAATAGTCTCCATAGGTTTCATTAGCTCATAAAATCGGTTAATAAAACATTCTAAACAATAAAATTATACATGTTGATAATATACACAGATTATACAGATTTAGTATTACCACAGATCTGTACCTCTAGATTAGAAATATGACTGCAAAAATATGGTACGATACGCTGTGTAAGCTGTCGCTCTTACGTTGTCGATTGTCGAGGGACAGCTTACATTTTTGTTGACCCAGTGTCATAATCTGACACTACCTGGGTCAAATACAAACAAACAGTATTGCCAAACTAATTATTGTTAAAATTTACCCACTGACCGAGCTCATCTTTCCAATAGGCGAGTTTTGCTAGTGAGCTGGTTTTTTTTTTCCATAGGTAGGTATACACATAGGAAAAAAAACATCCACTAACTCACTGACCGATGACTAATTGACATAATTGGTTTCAGCTCTCAGAAGTCTCAAAACCATGTAATAGGTGTACAGAGTTGGAACACGTAACCCCCCACCGGAAAAATTTGACACTAGAAAATAATGATCACGATGTACCCCAACGGATCTCGGAAACAATAAGTGATATGAGGGTACCGTTTTAACCAAAGTAGAAGTAAACCTTGAGAAATTTTCAGAGAAATAAAAAAAACTGGTGCTCCCGAACAAAAAACAGTGGCCTCATTATAGAATTGATATCATAAATTAGAAATGGTAATTAATAAATCAGGATACTGAATATTTGCGGCGGCCTAAGTTATTAAAATCATTACTGCTTTGCATGTGTAATAAAGTACTTACCTAGAAAATCCTTTCGTCCTATTATTTTCTTCAAGACTGTTTGGTTAGGTTTAGTATATACCGATACATTGTGTAATAGGGGCCTACTCACGCACGCTAATACAGTTTTAGATACTCACACCAACAGAAAATGGACACGCGTTTTTTGAATACACTCTGTCCATTGATTCATCGTCCTAGATCTCTATCACTCTATCTATATAGTTTGTGGTCATTGGTAGACTCTGTGGCTCGGGACAAAGGTTTTACGTTTTTTTTTTTTTTTTTGGCTCCACACTTCCGTGTATTTCGCCAGTGTCAAGTAATTAGGGGTTTTCTCTTTCGTCATCTTTCGTTTTAATTTAGCATTACATAGGTGTCGATTCTGTGTCGCATTCTCTAAAACTAAAGTAAACTTAAAGTATGGTGGTACTCTTCTGATAAAGGGGAAATGAAGAAGACGGAAATATGTTAATTTCGTTTAGCTTTAGAGTATGCGACACAGAATCGACACCATACTCTTTGTTTAATTTGTGTTTCGAATTTCGATTATCTTTTTGAAGTCTGCTTTCGTCTTTGGTTTATTATGAACATTATCCTCTACTTGGTCTGTGATTATGAAAATGAATGATTTCCAAAAAGAATTTGTAATGGGGCTATTTATGGATAATGCTAGTGTTTCTACTGTAAACAGAATAGCAATCGCTGTTGTGGATGTCATGATCGAAAATAACGACAATATATGTAATTTCAATACGCTTATGAAAGAAGAATACGGTAACGACCCGCAAATCGAGGCTTGTTTTGGTACTTCACCTGCCCCTAGCCTTTCAAAATATACAGACTACTATGAAGAGGAAGTACGTAAATTGAATAACGAAGATTACGTTGCAACATTCAAAATGAATAGGAGTACTGTTGAGGTAAATTTCACTAACGAATATGCATATCATTATCATAACATCACACCATCCAAGGCATCATCTCTGCTATTTTATTAAGAATGAGAAGTGATTTAAGCTCGGTTGGTAGTCATTGCGACTTGCGATCTGAGATTTCTGAGCTCGTATCCGGAGCATGAGCTTTCCTAAAAGAAAAACATATATAATACTACACTATATATATAATACTACACTATATATATAATACTACACCATAATAAAATAACGCCCAATACACATAAACTTACTTAGATAACTATAATCTCCAGACATTTATTTTGTATTCAATAACTAGTCCTGACTCAGGAATTGAAACCCCAGACTAACCGGATTTTTTATCAACCCGCTTAACATCATTACACCACACCTGCTTGCCTGTCTAGCTACCACCATTGTGTTAAGGACCTGTAGACAAGCACTTAGACAGTGTGTTTTGGTTTCCCTCCCAGTCTGGGTATCACATTCGGCCAAATTGTTACCATCAGTAGAATATGGTAATCATCAGTAAAATTATTTACTAGTTTAATAAAGTAAGGTTCTTGAAGATATTTTATTTATGTAAAGTTGAGTGGGATATGCACCTGCTCACATGTATCTTCCCCTTAGCGTGAGCAGATGAGAAAATTGTTTTCCCCTGTTGTAACCTCACTTGACAAGCAAGCAACTAAAAATGAGGAAAGGCAATTTTGTCTTAATGTTCCAAATGCACTAGGACAGGGGGAGGTGTTCAGTGGGCAGACCCATACAAAACTACTTGAGGTATTATTATTTTAATATTAGTTCCAATATTTTTGTTTCAGGCGCTCACAAAGTATTTAAAAAACTTTGTACCACCAGGAATTATATCACTAGACAAAAAAATTCATGTCTTTATTATGTTCCTAACAAGTAATTTATCATACAATGATGTTGGAAAACTTTTTGGGCTTCACAAATCTACTGTGAGCCATATATTTCATGAAATTGGAACACATCTTGCAGATAATAGATATAATTATATTAGCTGGCCTTCTGTCGAAGAACAACATGTGACTAGAGTGAAGGTAAATAGTAGGTTCAGAATTCCTAACTGTGTCGGCTTCATTGATGTCTGTCGATTCAAAGTTGGACTTAAAAGAAAAAAACATGACACTATCCTTCTACAAGCTGTTTGTGATGAGTCCCTCATGTTTATAGATATCTATATTGGAAACATTGGTAAGATAAAGAAAAGTAAAGTGTTCAAAGATAGTGCACTGGCTCAGGAGTTGCAGAACTTTGTAGAATTTGAAAATCACATATTAGGAGATTCTGATTACAAATTGACAATGAATTTAATAACACCATTTAGCACTGAGGAGTTATTGACCAGTGAAGAAATGAAATTCAATGAAGTTCATTGGAAAGCACGGTCATACATACAAAATGCTTTTGAGATACTCAAAGACAAATTTTGTAAACTGAATCGTATTGATATTTTTAAACCTGAGTTTGTGAACATATTGATATATTCTGCATGTGTATTGCACAACTTTATATTAATGCATGAAGGTAACCCTGAAGTGAAGGAGGAAGCCGTGATTTGTGATGACGGTGTCATCATGAATACAGACATTGTCTTAACTCCAGTAGAAAAGAGACAATTTCTATGCAATTATATTAATTATATTGATTCAGACACTGATACTTTAGTATCAAGATAGATGAATAAAACAACACCGTGAAGATGGGATAGTTTATAAAATTTCAATGAATCTATGCTTAAGGTAAGTCAAATTGTGATACAAAGTAAATAAAATACAATTTAATATTATAATACTTATATTTTCTCCACTAATATGGGAAATTAATAAAGATCTTAGCGTAATGGATTTATAATAAAATATAAATATAAATAAAAAGTTCTTGTCAGTATTGATTTATCAGAATGGAAATGATATATACAAATGTATTTGATAGATAAACCGTTAAAATACTACCACATTAAATGTCTAGAAACATTTGATGTAATATAACATAATTTATTTGCTAAGTCTTATATTTAAAAAAATACATATGGAAACTGATACATGTCCATAAAGAGACTTTGATTTTTATACGGTGGGAACACTAACTTAACATTTTAGATCTCTGGTGGTTACTGTAGCCTAATTATAAAAAAAATTCAAACATTCTTTAAAATATTCATCATTTATAACTTCCATTCGGTGGAAACTTCATCTTGGAAAGTTTTTGTATCAAATTAAAGACATGTCATCATGTCCAAGCTATTGTAAAGTAACAGGAATTTCATATGTAGGTTATAAATACTTTCTCTGTCCTAACATTAGGCACTAAATTGGCAACCTACAAGGCACTATGCACTTAGCACAGCAATGAATGCTATACATAATTATAATAATTTTATATATCAACAAAATGCTAATAACTTTTATTATGTACATGTTATGATTAACTTAGTACCTATAACTGTAATGCCAGCCTTTGTATATAAAATTGCTTGCAACTATTACACGAGAAAGTTATAAAAGGAAAATTTAATATTATAAATGTCATTTACCATAGTTATGTTATATGCATTCTCATTGAACATAAAACTCTAAAAAAACCACTGAAACAAGAATTTGTGGTCACAACTTCATAAATTATTTTCTGAAATCCCCTGAATTTTGTCTTCAATCAAGTTGGCTATCAATCAGTCAATTTGTGTACTCGTTTCAGTAAATTTGAATAGAGCCCGCTTAGTCCCTTTAAAATATTACTAGGATGTTTAGCGTGCGGTCCAATTCAATTGAATTATTGGAATTCTACAAATTCCAAGGAACGGACGCGTAAATAAACTAAAAATCATAGCGTAATCGCGTATACAGTATATAGATATTTATAGGATGAAGCCGACATTACAATATTAATATTTTGAGATAACTGACCATGTTGTGTCATTTTTGACTATGTCAAACAGAAGGTCTTGAGCCTTTGGGCTTTATTTCATTACCACTATATACACTTTTCACTATATGTACAAAATTTGCTGCACTGCAATTTAATCTACAATATTTTTTATGGAATGTAACAAATTAATATTACTGTAAATTTAATACTAAAGCAGCAAAATGATAATCCTTTAACTCATCATCAAATTTACGCTCTACGAAATTTCTGGCAAAGCATGCATTTTTCAACAGAAATGATATTTTATAGCTAGGTACTAATGCACTTCTGCTTTAGTTTACTATTAAATGATTTCAAATATAAGGAGAATGGTTTCGATATCCTACTTTTAAATGCGTATTTAATTCTTCTTTACATAAAAGTCTTAGGCATATCTAAACTGTACTGTACACGTATTCAGCTATATTTACAGGACCCAGCACTTCAGCTTCACTCGCACTTCACAATTCAACTAACATTGCCTTGGCCGATATGCTCGGAAGACTTGGCACACGCGACACGTAACATCATTCCGATCACTTTGAAATAGACCCGTACAATGTCTGTTTGGGTAATTCTCAAATATATGTCTTTTTCACTTTTTGCAATGTGCCGCACTTGAGATCTTTGTCGAGGGATTCCGTAGAGTTTCGCAAATCAAGCGTGCGCTCCTTGCCAAGCTCGAGGTGCAGGTTGTCGGGTTTCGGACAAACGTTTGCTACCATGTTCACATTCTTTGACCGTGGAGGCATGTATGTAGTGTTCGCATTCAATGGCGTTTCTAAGGCACATCTGAAAACAAAATTGAACGTCAGCGCAAGTTCTCACTTCAAAAGAGACGTAACATCAATGACTGCTGTACATTTTCAAAGGTCTGGAGTACTTTGAATAAAACATTCAGGTGCTTTAACGAAAAAAATTAAAGAAGCGTAACGGTTGGTAGTTGAATATTAAACATCGTTTTAATGTCAGTGCAATAAGGCTAAAGTGATTAATTCGGCGAGTATTTTGGACTCACTTCCGGATATTATAAAAACTCGCCTGGAAAGAAAAACTTTGGCATCAGTATTACTTACGTAGGTATAATTTACTAATAGACTATTATTTATGTATTTGATTCGTACCTGTTCAATCGATTGTGTTGTTCATTGAAGGGTGATGTATCTTGGAGAAAAGGGTGTCGAAATCGCCGGGAAAACAGATATCCAATGACGAATCCCACCATTAGAGTGACAAGGCATGATGCTACGACAGCCATAAGTAATGCCTGTGCACTGTAGATATTGCCTTCAGCAGCCTCCACTGTCAACAAGTCTGAAATATGAATGGAATGTAAGAAAAATTAAGAAAACTAAATAAGCTATTTAGGTAGTTATAGATTTATCAAAAACTAGAGGGTGTTCCGTGGTTTCACCTGCTATTTACGAATTTCCAGACAGGAACTCTATGCCCGTGTGTACTAAAGTTTGTCAGCTTCTAAATTCGCATTTATTCCTCTGTATCACAGAGGAATAAATGGATTGCAGTAGGTGTGTCATAGAGGGATAAGTGCGAACTTAGGAGAACTTTTAAGAGGCATTAATTTTCCGGCATAAAAAGTACCCTATGTTGATTATGCACAGATAGTGGTGCAATCTGTGCAAAATTTCAGCCAAATCGACCGTTTTGGCGAAGCGTAGAAGCCAAACAAATAAAAAAAAAAATTATTAGTAGAGACCGTTACAGATAGGTTTCTGACCTGTTTCGTGTTTGTTGCTATTCGTGTTCTTTTCTTCAGACAAAACGTTCGTTTCAACGACCTCTATTAAAATTTCATTTTGTATGTCGTCTGTTTTTTGACGCATTTCGGATTCGGATTGCGTTGGCTTTTTTGTGCCTGGGTTTCTGTTACTATGTCGGTCGCTCGGGAAGAGGGCTGGCAGCTTATTACATATTTCAGTCTTTCCATATTCTACATTTTGTAGAAATCTCTCGGGATTTGGAAATTGCCGGTTTCCGACCCAAGAACATTGCTGTTGCTTAGAATCCCACGCGCAGTGTGGGTCTTGAAGTGCAACACATTCTCTGTAACAGAATACGTATGTTAATTAAAAGAGCAGAGTTTATTAGGTATGTCTTTAAAAACTGCGATTAGCAAGATAAATAAAGACAATGCATCTGATACTAACCTGCAAGATTGCACGCTTCCGCAATGTGACAGCGTTACGGCTTTAATAATATCACCTGAAGACACAATGAGCTTCTCAGTAGTGAGTGCAACATGCATCTGTTTAATTGGTACACCTTGAGGTAGGACTTGCATCTCGGAAATCACAGCAGTTCTTACTGGGTTTCTGCTGTATTCATCAGAACTGGCATCAAAAACACCTTCATTTGATGCTACGTTAACAGCTTTAATGACTCTACCGTCGTCAGTACCGACATACATAACATCGTATTTGTTGCCATTCATCGCTTGCACTTGAGGATGGACAGCGATTGCTGAAAATCTATACTGTAAGCTAACTCTAATAAGGATTGGTCGCGCCAAAAACGAGGAGACCGCTTTATCCATTAGCGAGTGCGTCTTTATAAAGTTAACCGAAGAATCAGAGAGTGTTCGGCTATCTTCCACACAGGATCCAGGTCTCTTTTCAGGTACTTTTTCTCTAATTGGTAGCCAATTTGAGTTCATACTCTCTTGACCTTTAAATGATCCCTCGAATGCATCCAAAATGTCTCTCATCGCGAATGCGCACACAGCTGATCCACCAATGGCATTTTGTGGTGTCGTAAATACTGCATACACAATATCGTTTCTGCTGCTGCCGCTTCCATAAACACCGTTGATAAGTTCCGTTGTAGCCTCTGAAATAACAGATTCGGCATTATGATATTGCTTTTTGAAATAGCTGATAAATCTTTGTTAGTTTTATTTCAGTACTTATTACTTACGTATTTCGTCAAAGTAGAATGGATACTCTCCAGGAATGGAGCAATTAAGCCGAGCTTTTAAAAATGAAGTCCACCGGTCGCTGAACGTGTGAGGGCCCCCTTTATCGTTGGTGCATACTCTTGCCACCCTTGAATACACAGCCTGGAAATTAAAGGAGGTACCAATTGCAGAAAACTAATATTTATCATATACGACTGCAAAAGATTAAAGAGGTTGTGGTCTGTGAGTATACCTTTCCGCAGTTCATGTACTCGACAGCTGTTTCGCGGTAGAAGAAGTAGACGTGGCTCGTGGAAGCCACCGCACCAACGAAGGATGGATCGTTCAGCAATAGAGAGTCGGACCGTTCAGTGCGCACCGGCTCTCGGTAGATCAGTGGATCTGTTCCAGAGAAATCTGCAGCCGTCGCCGTGAATAGTTGACCGTCTGCAATGAACATTATTACAGCCAATAAATTATTTGTCTTCTTATCATTTGTATATTGAACTCCGATCCAAAAAGACAAAAAGTGTGACTAAACTATAACTTCTTCGCGTTTATTAAAAAGACCCATATTAATATGTATAATTTCCTGTACTATTTAATTTTGTGATGATATAGCAATGATAAGTAGGTGCACAGCTTTGTTTGCTTAATAATATGTAAGACATAAATGTTTGCTTAATTGCAACATCGCACTATTTAGATACCTAACTAGGACTCAATCTGAAAATCAATGTTAGTGGTACTAAATCCTTTTCGTATGCGCGGTTGTATTGAACGGTAAAGGTAATAAATCGATCGTTATCGTCTTGGCTAGGTCGTGCTCTGCGCAACCCTTCTACGAGCGAGCCTAGTCGTGTCTAGTTTTTAGATCATCTTCACAATGTATGTTCACGAAGACGCGACTGTACTAGGAAGCGCCGGAATAAAGGTTAAATGTATACATCGGTGACATTCGAGTGGTAAGAGTGACAAATGGGGTTGCAGGTTCATGAGACCTAAACTTTCCACAGTGAAAGGAGAACAGAATTACGGCGTTATTAAAGTACTTAATAAACTACGAATCCATTATGATTTTCTGTCTTATGAATGGAATAAATTTAGCAGGACTGACTGTACCTACATCTAAAATGGGTTTGTCTGGGTATTCAATTACGCACCTGTGAAAATCCAAGTAGAATTGTGTTGTGGGTCATACGGACACCGACCAGAACCGTCGATCTCTTCTAGATGGTGATTCGCAGGATGCCTGGCATATCGTCTGCACAAAGGCTTGAAGGCGTTGGTTCCGCAGACCAAGAGACGGCCGTGGGACCGCGCAGCCACGCGGGGGTAGTTTTGGCACTCGTCTGCCGACTTGCCTTTGAGCTGACATAGCTCTCTGTGGGCATCTGTCGATTGCCATTCTATTCGCTGTGGACAAATATAGGCTTAATCAACTACGTGGGCATATTAAAAGTATTAGACTAAGTCTTTGTAAAATTGTCAGTATAATTTGGCTTTATACCTCGTGTGTATTTCTATTACATACTAAAACCAACTAAAACGTTCCTCCTTATTCGAAGCCATTGTTTAAGATAGCGATCTTCTTCAAATACGACCCGTGAATGATAGACTACGCACGTGCGACTGGAAGTAGGTAGGTACCTACGTGCGCGGGTAGTGGCTATGTATTTACAGAAAACGTAGTTTCCTACATTATGTATGAACGTTCGCAGAAAACTAATTTTACGATTTGTTTCAAAATGGTGTCAGTGACAAAAAGTCATACGTGGCAAAGGAGTCGAAGAAAAGTGACCATGTAAGGTCGATTAGTATTCGGACGCCGCCGAGTAGACGGCCTGCGTCGCTGCGCTTGAATAATTCAACGCTCTACCCGGCCAGCTCTAATATGTGACGAGTAATTTAAAACATCAGCTTGACACGAACAATTCGTTAGATTACTATTGGCTTGGATTATATAGCTATAGAAATAAAAGCTTGCGTTAACCTGAGGTTAAACTCCAGCGTCTGTTTTATTTAAACCAAACTAACAAACAAATTAATAACAGCGCTAAAACGGTACACATGTTTAATAAAAGAATTAAGGTTTGTTATCAAATGATTCAAGTGGAAAATGCGGTCCAGTTATATCGTGACCTTTTTGTAGGTTAGATTTGTTTAAAGAAGTTAAATATAAATGAATTTTATGTATGCTGCTCATTCTAATGATTACGGTTTTAGCTTTAGAGAATGTTGAACGTGATTCCATAAAATGCTTTACCATGCCTGTTGTATAAATAAACTAAACATATTTTGATGAGTGATACGTTAGCGATTTCTGGCTACGCGCCAAAAGCTGATCCAGCCCTATGTCCGTCCATATCGTATTTTTATTTCATGCGCAGATTGTGATGCCATTAATCGTAGCCTCGAATGAATTATATATTTTACTCTCACGAGAGCCAGATTGAAGTTCAGCACCGGTAGTAGACGAAAATGTTTTACTAGCGCGTCTATTATTTTATTTCGCTTTTATTGTACTGCTTTCAGCTAGATTTTATGGCTTTTTCCTTTATGTTTCGATAGTTTTGTTATTTGTACAACCGACTTGTTGTTATGTGGCAAAGCAAAAGTAGAAACTGTTGCAAGTTGCAATAATACACTTCAATAACTTACGTAAGCTGGACTCGTATCGCGATTCATGGCATGCTAGAGATGCTAGTCGTAAAAGCACTCTAATGCTTAAAATGTTAATGCGGAGTATGGTGCAGATATTATTATTGTAAATGAAACCGACATTATATAGAAAGTAAACAGTTCGCCTACGAAATGGGTCGTAACATAACTAAGAATAAACAGTAAGTGCAGCATAAGGAACGGGGTTCCGTCGTTGTTTGCGCAAGATTAGATACATAAACCTGTAGTCGTACATAAAACGGTGCTAGACTGGGTCGCTGCCACCGGTAGACGGTAGCTATCAGTGACCGGATTTAATCAAAAAATTATCACTTATATCAATTTGGAGTAACATGGTTAGAGTTCCTCTTTTAAATTGTGTGAACGTTCTACTTATAAGCAAACATTTATTTATCAAAGTAACGATAAGTTTTTAGTTTCTATCCGATTGTGTCTAGACTACTCCCGGTACTACATTCAACTTAACAGTTGGCTTTAGATACCTAGATAGTGCGAAATCACTGCACGTTAATGTAATTTATGTATTTAATAGTCACCGCAGTATTATTTAATAGAATTATTTTTTTGCTGATCTAAGAATATTATAAGGAAGATAAAAATATGAATGTTAAACATACCTGATCAATATTTTCTGACAAATCGTACAGACTGAGATTGTACACTGTGTTTCTGGAAAAAAAGAAATTTCCTTGAATAAACAATATTAAAATAAATTATAAATGGTTTAACTTAGGCCTTTCGTATATTTCTGTGCGTAGATTACGTATAAGCTCAGTTAACAGAGTCGAGTCTATAACGACGAAATTGGTTTCATTTCTGCAGGATCAACGAGAAATAATGCAAACTTCGACAAATAAGTTAACTAGTTTTACAGCTGTAGAATGTATATAAAATATAACTTCATAGTATTTTCGTTTCAGAGTCTTCTATAACAAGTGACACCTATCACCATTGAATGGATTGATCGGGAAGTAATAACATATACTGATACTTATTATTAATCCGTACACTTTACGTATTGGCAAAAATAGAGGTATGTATACAATTAATATGATTTTTCGATGCGTCGTTAAATTTGCTACGAAAAATAAACAAAAGCATATGAATTAGTGAAAGGTTTCTCACCTGCCGCCAACTATAATAGAGAAGTCATCTTTGTCTAAGATGCGGAAGTGGTCAGGCGCCGTCGCATTACCCACGAACTGTTCTGAAGTTTCATCGCCTGTAACAAACCAATTCATTATAACTTTTGAACAACTACGGTCTACGAATCGATAATCTTAAACTTTAAGGACGTATAATAATAAATCCCCGGGTTTTAATCATCATTTTTGGAAAGCAACTCGTAATGTTATTCACCCCAGGCGTATTTTGCTTCAACGGGATTCAAAAATATTGTTTTATCCTTACTTACATTTAATTAGGACGCCAAACTTACTGTACAATCACGTTACCTACATAGCTTCAGTACATTTCTTTAAGTAAGTACTTGACCTACTTAAATGCTGTATTAAAACGCAATCCCAATTACGGCATTCGGTTTTTGAGAATCCAAAAAATCAATTATTAAAAATGCGAATGAAGTTTTACGAAAATAAATCGCATAAATGATTAACGTTCGTTGGTAGTCGCAAATGTCTAAAGAAATTTTTCTGTCAGATTAGACGCGTACAATACACCTATTGTAGAACGATTAAATAACAATGAACGATCGCGATTTCATAACAATCGGTTGGGGAGATTCTCACGTGGTGGAAATCAGCCAAAATCGTAAAGGTATGTTAGTATTATAAAATAACGCATTTCATGCACCTGCAGTGTGGGTTGCATGAGATGGGAACCTTTTTACATCCATATATGTATTTTATATGCTTTATTTATCCGAGCGAAACGCTGAAGTAGGTATCGTATAATTAGATAATATTAAATTATGTACCTACATATTTGTAGGTTCTTACAACGTTCGCATCGTGACTTTTTATACATAACTAGAGGCATCTAGCGGTTTCACTTGCGATAGCTTATTTAACCTTTGGGAAAACCCGTATAGTAGTTTGGTGAACAGGTAAAACAAAATGAACTAGAAACTATTACAATAAGTTGTCCTACAATATTAACTAAAATATATTTACAAATACTATCTAACATACAAAGAAATAAACATACTATATAATATAAATATATATAATTAAATATATACATATTGATTGATTAACATGTTTATATATATATTCTTTAATAAAAATTAAATTAAATAAAAATTGATTGGAGTTGTACCAACTACCAGTAAATTACTTCTTACCGACTTGCGACAAATAATTTTTTTTAACGTTTTAAAATTTGCAGAGACTCAGAGTGCCGAATCGACACCGGCAAATTATTCCAAAGGCGAACAGATTCTATGGTGAAAGAAGCATCATAAAAAGAAGATGTATGCAAAGGCATATGTAGAAGAAAGGTTTTGGTCGACCTCAACGTGCGGGAGTGCTGAGAGTGAGCAAACCCAAATCTCGCTTTAAGATAGCGCGGGGACATAGGGTTGAATAGTATATTGTACAGCAGTGAGAGAATATGGAGTATTCCGGATCAACTTATCAATGGCAATCGGGTATAAATATTTGGAATCTCTTGACTTCTTGTTCATCAATTTCATAGTTTGTCAACATCATCATCACTGCTTTTTCGTCTTCACGTCACCGCATTTTTTGACGTAATTAAATCTAAAAATATATATTATAAGTATCATACTCCAAATGCGTAGGAATAGATTGGCATACCTACCTTATAGATGCTTCGAAAGCTGCGCTTGCGCATGGAATTATAGCTTGATCACTTGATAGCTTGGATTTAAAATTCTACTCTTTTTTTTCATTAAATAGATACCTTGTTTGACGTATATCCTAGCATTCGCGTCAGGCATCCAGGCGTGCGCCGTGGATGCGAGAAACACGAGGACCGCGCGGGCGACGGCCATTTTGTTTTAGTCTCTCCTTTCCACGCACGCCATGTTCCGGCTCCTTTCTCTCCGTTCTGTAACAAATGAAAAAGAAATTATAGATTTCGTATAACATTTATGCATCTATGTAGGTTTACAATCCTATATTCAGCAGCGGATGTCTTCAGATTGTTGATGTAGATTTATAATATGATACGTATTGCCTACTTTTATGAAAGTACCTACTAAAAGAAACTTTACAAGAAACAATCAGAATTAAAATACATTCGTATAAAACATTTTTCTTGGTAAATGAAAGTACTTTTTTTTAAAGGATAAATTCATGATTATATATAGAAAATGTTAACGGTTGCTTAGCTGCCTACATAAATTACTATCACATGAAAAAACACAAAGTTAATAATTTTTAAGTTGAAATAACAATAACACCTGCTGGTTAAAATGTTATTTAAACTTAAAAATATATCTATCCAGCACGGTTTCTATGATTCAAATGTTTTTTACAAGCTTTTATTGATCACTACCTATGTAAGGCGAATAATGTAGGGCGAATTCTGTGACGACTTTATGTATATATTTTTATTTATTTGTTTGTTTGTACGGTACAAATTTTGGAGTTTTATGACGACTGCTATTATGATTTATGAGCTGTATATCCTGACATAAGCTTTCTAAGGTATTTTAAAACTGGTCTGATGATGATCATCGAAGTTGAAGCCAGGATTTCATGAATAGTTAATTGTTTTAGTGCTCTTTCAAATACATGCAAATATAACTTCTATTTCTATACAATTGAAGGGTTGAGAATAAAAAGGGTTTAACTGTCAAAATGATAGATTCGAGAAAATCGACTAAACTTCAACGGCTGCATATTAATGTAGAATGCTTATATAAGGTAATAGAAAAGGTTTATGTAAGTTTCAGCTTGAAAATGTATTAATTCTATTTTAAAATACTAAATATAGTACTATTATTACTGTAAAAATATAATATAATAAAATAATTATAATAATGTTTTTATGCTAAGCGAACTGTATTCCTGTGACAGATAAACCGTTTTAGACTCTAAATCTCGAGATTTAAACCTAATTTCGGTTTTTTGAGAATGTATTATTGTACATAATTTCACGCTGAATCCAACGATACCCGTAAGTAATTTAAAAAAAAAAGTTAAACCCTTTTTGTTCTCACCCCTTCAATTGAGACTCAGGGTCAGGGTGAGTATGTATGTGTCCACTTCGCCGACACTAATGATTAGATTATGAAATCACCGAACAGGGCAAAGTTCACTAACTCGAAATCGGCTGTTTTTAAGTAAACTGCTAATTATACAAAAACGATTGTAACAATTATTTCGAACAAACTTCTTCAAATTCATGATATTTACTCGTTAACTAATCAGCTGTTATGAAAGTCAATGGAATTTTAATTGGAAGACATAATGCCAAGTAGATATCATCAATTTCTTTTGTTTTTTTTTATAATATCGGACAGCCAGCCGCCTTAAATTAATCTTCTTAAATATGAATAAAAATAAAGAAAATAATTAAAAAAATAAAGATCGGCATAATATTTTGAAATACCAAATGAACGTAAACTAAAACAGTTATAAAATAATACGATGAATGTGTAATAGTAAAAATAAATAAAACGACACCTGTCTTATTAAAATCTTGTACCTATACATTTTTTTTCAGGCCGTGATAATATCGACAACGGCTCACAAAATTGTAAATAGAACACATTATACTGTACTCAAAATACTGTAATATGGCACAATAAAGTTTAAATAGATACAGTAAATTTGCAATCGAAAACATCTATTGAAAATGTGATAAATTTAGATTAAACCATATTTTTCAAATTAAGTTCTCAGGTTAAACAAAACTGAAATAATATCATGCAAATTACAATGGTAAAGTAAAGATGCAGAAAATGTTTTTTCTTGCACATAATTACACCTACCCACTCGTATGGTGAGCTCTCGGTCACACGGAATACCTGCTTGACGTCTCCAACTCTGCATGCACTGTATCCTCCCGCATTGATTGGTCAGGACTCGGCATTACCATTTATATTTTACTACTTTTTAAAGCAACTTCGTAATCGTGAGAAGCGAAACTGGATTGTCTAGCTTTGATCACCTGATGACAGGCGATACTTCGATATACTTATTGTATTCACAGTTTATCCATTTAAACATCCTTAAACGTCGTAAAACTATGTAGATCTAGATAGTAAGTTCCTATTGCAGAGTTACAGAATGGTTTATAGATATATTTGTTAAAAATTTAGGTAGGTATAATTATGTATATATAGAACAATAGGTATTATGACTAAAGTTGAGAATAGTCTGATAGTCTGAATATAACATAGGTCTCTGACTTGTTGTTAGAATCATTGCAGACTTGCCGCGTCGCGCGATTTATCCGCGTGAGCCTTTGACATAATATGCGTGGGCATTGGCCAAATAAATCATAATCTACCTATGCCACGGGAGCTACACAGTTTTCTGGAACGAAAAGTATCTTCAGCGCCGGGTGGTAACGTAATAGTATCGTCATTATAAGTAACATACACAATACACAAAATTTCTACCTAATAAATAATTGCTATGTAGTAGGATAGTAATAATAATAATAATAGTATCTATATTAATAAATATTCAGTGGGTAAATTTTTATACTTATACAGGTAAATAATATTTTAGAATTGCTTTGTGTTCTATTAGTAACGCTTATGAGTATAAAAAAGTACCTTGCTTTGTGTTTAACTATCAAGTGGTTTTATAAGTAAGAGGCACTGAGCCGATGTGTGTCACTAGGTACAACATTTGCATATGACTTTAAGCAGCGTTATTACTCAAAGGGTAGAGTTTCGTGTAACAGGAGGCGTGCTGGTGCACAATTGCGCAGATGTTGCACAAAAGGATCGCGAGGGGGTTGTGCGCCAATGTTACTTTCCGCCGTTCTATCCATCTGCTTCGGGATTGCGTTGCTGTTTTGGGAGTAGACTGATGTACGCTGCATTGTTACCGTTACAATATTTTAGCTAGTCTGATTCTACCGCGGCGATATATTACGCTTCGAACCTGCAATTTATCGTCGCTAGAACTAGCGGTATTGTTGCTGGGCTAAACAAACGTGCGGTTATTGGACAGGGCGTAACACCCGTAATATATCTATCTATTCTTTTATCTTTATTTTCATATAGCTATTATATACTAGCCGTGTATAGTTATACTCATAGTATAAGATATACTTACTATGAAACAATAAGACGTATAAGTATAAAAATTCAGCATAGCCCTGACAATTCGACAAAAAGTAGGTCGCGAAATAATGGCGGCATCGAAGTTAAGTGTCTTTTACTTACAAGAATATAATTAATTTATGATCGAAACTAAAGCTAAAATAAAGATACAAAGTGACCTAGATGTCTGGCATTGCCTATCTAGGTAGTTTTTTTTTACCAATAAGGTAATATCCTAGCATCTCACCTCCGAGAGTCTGTCTTAGTCTGGTTAAATATTTATGCCAGATAAATAAAACACGCTAGCACTTCAACATTTTATTCTCACATTAGTGTGATTGGCTACAGACTTTCTGGATGGTATTACAGTGGAGGGGACTGTATGTGTGGCATAAACAAGATAAGATTGTAATTATGCAGCCGCGGTTGACACCCGAGCCCTTATGCTGAGACGAAGACCTACGATCCCACGCAGTTTGAGAAGCTGCGGTTCTTTCTCCGAAGAATAAACCAGAAACCGCAAACGGCGCGTTAACATACGGGGCAGGAGGGTTATATGGATTTACCCTAAGACGATAAAAGACAGTTTTCGCGACATTTTTCCATATCAACGCACGATTTATAGCCGCTTCCGGCGATGTCACGACTAAAATATGTAGCTTTTCAAATGAAATGTGATAGAGATAAAAGGTTGAAACGTGACGGTGCTTTGGGAAAAAATGGCTGGACTTTAGGATTGGAAATTAGAGGCACTAAGTAGGTATAATCATGTGAACAAAACCATTCTTTTTACATATTACAACATAAAGTCGTGTTACGTAGGTAGCTAATCAGCTATTTCGAATGCGTAACCTAAATGAATCCATTGATTTAATCGGAGACAACAATTCGCCGGTATTCGTCTTGCAATCTTTCAAACGTCATCATTCCCGTGAAAAATTTGGATTTTACCCGGAATTAAACGTTATTTTTGCTAACTACTTAATCAGATAATTATGAGAATATATATACATAATTACAATTTACTAATGTATACTACGCTACCGTATGTCGCATAGTTAGTACCTTCAATGGCTGCAATTTATATATGTATAGTTTCCTAGTCATGCTAATGCCATGCATACCGTATTTGATACCTATTCTATTACTGATTCATCGGATTTGTGGCTATTGTTGTAATGTGTTTGATTTTTATCGATACATCTAATTATAATAACGTAATTATTATATCTTCATGTGATTACATACGAGTAATTATAATAAACCTGTCATCCATTTTAGTATAGGAACGAGTAATTGGTATATTTGTTATCATATGTGTAAATTGTCCATTGAGTTTGTTATTTGAATAGATAATGTTAACGCCCTACTAACTACAAACATCGTGTTATACCTAATTTAATTAATTAAGTAATTCTTGAGCTAAATGCTTAAATATGGAATTTTGAATGAACATTTATCTCGTTAATTTTGCATGGGTACTAGCAAAATGTGGCTTATTATAATCAGAAACAATATTAAGATTGATTTGTTAAAAGGTTCTGCACAAAATTAGGTTTGTAAAGCTACAAAAAGGGTTTTTTCTATGTAATAGGTAATCATTAAAACAGCTCTAGTTGGCCATCAGTTTCCATCTCCACACTATTATTCGATTTCTGATCTGCAAGGTATGCTAGGCTCCGTTTATTCCTTGGCCCTCGGCGCATCTGGTAGTTTTGTTCGTAAAGGGTGGTCATAATTATTTATCCTTTTCACAATTTCAATAATCGATATTTAAATTCATGATATATCTATCCGCAAGTGGTGCCGTAAGACATGCCATGGTTTAAAATATGGAGAATATTTGGTTTGGCAAAAATGTATGACAGCATAGTGTCCCTAATAATAAACACTGTCTAAGTGTCAAAACGTAAAATACAAACCTTACTAGCACTCCATATTCATTATCAAGACGCATGACGCATACATAATTACCAGGATGTTGATATACATAATATTATATGTACCTATTGTCTTTCATTCATTGATATTGTTACTTATAACGTAGTCTTACTATAAATAGAGATTCTTATATTTAATGTTATAATCGAGACTTTAAGATTTATCGGGATCTTTTAAACATTTAAGTTATATAAAAATACCTACTGCTTTGCTTTGATCTTTAGATCTGGAATCTACCTAAGTGTGCTGCTGTCGGTTATACATAATGTTTTATTTGACTGTTTGCTTTTGCGTAAGTAAAGTGATTATACACCTACCTGATTAGATAAATTTTATTATCGTATGTACTTAAATTGTAGTTGAACAAAGGACATAGTCGTAGCACCTAATTCGTGCCCATATTATTTACTGTTGAAAGTATGAAAATTACGTGCCAGAACGTATTTTTTGCTGTCTAGTCTATTCCATTCTTATGTTGGTATCTAAATTATCATTGCTAGGTCTTTTAATATGTAGTATGCATGTGTGTAGGTACTGCATACTGTTTCTTGTATTTTTGGTTCCACTCCTATCGGAGGTTGGACATCATCATGGAAGTTTTTGCTTTCAATGCTGCCGCTCTTAATAGAGATTAGGTACTGTAGCCAAACCACTCACAAACCGTGCAGCCAGGAATTACGCGTTCTACCCACACTTAACGCCATCCATGAGGTTTTGAAGATACGATGGTGTATCCACATCTCAAAGGCTTCTTTTTAGCCGTGTTCTGCGTGAAAGTTCAGGCTTCTATATTTATCATACAGGTAATGAATATAATTATTTATTTATTTGTATCATATTGCACATTTTTCTACTTTAGAATTTAGCGTAGACTACAAATTGTAGAACATAATTCCAAAATTTGTAAATGTGGATAAATGAAAGACCGAAAAAACATGATTATTGATTAAGTACCTAGTTGATTAGTACCTACATAAATATTTCTTACTCTACCTTAAATTTCAGAGTTAATTGTAATTACGTACCTACTACTTATTTTTATACTGTAGTTACTTATCGAGTATTATCTCTTCGATTCATTTATTACGATATCTATTTGTGTGTGTGTGTGTGTGGTATATTTAACACAAATGACAAAGTTCTTATCTAATTAGGTACTGTCATTTATCAAGAAATATAATCAAGACATACTAACACTGCGTTTCTCATCAAAAAAAGTGTACCTACGCTACTCAGTTACCTATTTCAGACTCAAAACAAAGCTGCGCATGCAGTAAAACGATTTTTCAATTAACAGACACCGCTATTTCAAACCTGCTATTGTTACCGATTGTAGAATTAAAAGAGGGTATAACAGTATGCTTTTGACTAATCAATTTACACCGTTTTGAGTAGTGCATTTCTGTTCACTTCTGAGCTCGTTCGTTGAGCTGCCTCGCCGCTTGCTTGCGAGTTACTTGCCCTGTGGCAACATCAAGAACGCACGCTCTCTCCTTCGCTCCCCTATTCGTTTGTTTGCGCCTTCACAACACGTCGAGCCTGTGTGCGAGCCCTGTGGCCGTTAATTTACCGAGTAACTGTTAGCTATATTTATTTAGTGGACAGTAGACACTCACCACTTGAAAATATTCTCCGCTCAGTAATCCAATTACGGTCCTTTTCCAACTCTCGGGTCATGAGGGCAGTAAAATCCAATTTTCGTTAAACAAACACTCACAATTTTATACAACGCTTTTCTGACTGGAAGTCAGATAATGCACAGCGATCACGATAAAATCACAAAATCGATCGAAGTCACAATATCACAGCGGACAGCAAAAACCGGTTGTAAAGTGGGAGAGTGTAACAACTTGGTTGTGTTTACAATGGACGCGTCGGTGGTTGGAACGAGTCGAGTAGCGCTGTCGCGTGCTCTCTCGGCGCACTCGTCAGGGGTACTGGCGCGACAGGGGCGCCCCTCTGTCGCCCGCGCGGCGGTGGCGGCGGCCTGAACTCGCTCAACAGGCTTCTCTACCATGATGCGTGTGCGCCGCGAAGCCACGTTTACAACTTGCTTGATACTAGCGTTCTATGATATTTTTTGTTTTGTTTGGCGATTCCAAATGAGGGGCCATAAAATACAGAGTAGTACTTTGAAGAATAAAAAAATAATCGTTTCTTAGACCACAAAAGACTACACATGTTACAGGTACGTAGACGTAAAGTAGGTGGGTAGGTAAAAGATAATTATAATCTATAGTTAACGGACATAAACAAAACAAGAAAACCTAAACTAAATACTTAACTCACAATATTTACCTATGTGTAGTTATCATCACATTTTTTTAGCAAAGCGTTTAATTCTTTACTAAAAAATTAAATAAATAATGCAAAGCTCTGACCAAGCACCAAATGGCAACAGCCACTAGCGATTCCCATTATCCCTTGAGCACCCCTCGCTGTGCGCCAGGTAGGGAGTAGAGTAGGCAGGGACCGTGGTTTTAGTAAAATAAAAGTAACATCGTGGTCTGACAGAAAACAAAAATAGCGCACTTTCGGTAATCATTGTTAAAAAATTATAGAACAAGTACTGTTTTTCTGTTTACGCATTTGGATTGATGATATTAAGTTTGCTTGTTGAAAAGAAAAAATTACTAACGCACTGAATTTACTATATGAGAAAGTACCTTAACTTGGGCAACATAAGTGATACATATTTATAGTGATATTTTTAATTCACCTAAAACTTTTTTATAACTCTTATCACTGAAACAAACAATATTTATTTAGATTTTTAAGAACTGACAAAAAAGATTTTTAAATTTTATTACATAAAAAAAAATCGGTTTGATGAAGTTAATGAAACATAATAATAATAAGACATGTTTTTTAAACATAAATTAAAATTTTTATCAAAGTTTTTACCCATTACATTTGCGAAATTAAAAAGATTAGAAAAAAGTTATTACAGACGTTTGTTTTACTCACATGAACTTATGACCTAAAAGGTAATTGGTGAATTAAAATGACCCTGTATAAAATAAACTAACTATAGGGACTTCTTTATTTATGCTACTTACCAATCTGAAACTACTATATAGTATTATAATTTAGTTGGTTTGAAAAGACATCAAAAGTATTGAATATGTGATTTACTTAGCCGGTTTTACTTTCGTTTCTCGTTTTACTGTGGGCTGTGTGTGTGGGCAGCCTAATCATTTAACAAATCGCTTCCAGCCATCTTCAATTGCAGTTATATTATCATAAAAAGAAATAAATGCTTAGGCCTAACGATGATTGTGGGAATTTTATAAAAAAATCGTCGACCGGGAAGGTTTTACAATAAAAGAAATATGACCAAAATTGTGCTAGTTAAAATAAAGGTTCAGTTGTATAAAATTGAGAAATGGTAACAAGCATAAGACTGTGATAATTATGTATGTACTTAATGTATGTATTATGTATGTACATCTACTGTGGGTATATTATACGTTTCAGGTGTTACTGCTCCCTAGAATACCTGCTGCGGTAATTCTTTTATGCAGCCACACAGCTTTCTGTCAAATCTGTGTTTGCATTCAAGAATTCCGATTTTCGTAACCGTGTGTTGATGCGCTTGGTGAAGCGATTTGATTTGCAACTTCAATTTCTTGCATTTGAGTCAGGTTTCCTAGGATCTGTGAAATGTTTTCTCGCAATAGAAAATTACTTGTAAGTACTGTTTTTTTTACCTTTCTGTGGATACTTATTTTCCTCACAAATAAATATCTCATATTATAAGCAAGTTATACTACCTAAATATTTATTTAGGCAGGAACTTTGTACTTTGATCCTATAGATTATAATATACCTATTCATAAAATCGACAAAAGTAACAGTCAACAACCGATGCCCTGTGGCAACAAACGTCCGACTTTCTCTTGAACAACATATTACGAAAGATAAGTAAGAAGAGGTCCGAGATTTCTGTCTTCCGATAGGCGACCGACGCCAGGTAGTATAAGCCTCGGGTGGGTACAACGCGGTGGGTTATCGCTAACATTTGTCACGAGACTCACGTGGTAGGCTATTCAGCTATGATAATGCCCCAAAACTAGGATATACAAGCTAACATACCATCTTGTATAAGAACCTAGTAATCAATTACATTTCTTAACTAATTAATCTAAAGAAGGTAAGGAAGGCGCCTAGAACAAAGATAAACTTGCTAAGTTATGGTCTAGGTATTATTTTCGCTCGGTACACTTTACTCGGAATTATGTTATCAGATATGAAACGGTTTATGATCTCTCCGGAACTTATTTGCATATCAGTGCCGGGTGTGGGAGCGGATAGCACCGCGTCTTGGGACAATATATTTCAGCAAAAGACGACGCAAAATCGCTATCTCTGCCTATTGTACAAAGCAGCAAGAAAGGTTTTGCACTGGCGTCGTGCCACGACCAAACAAAAGTTTTGAGACTTACTAAGCTATATTGTAAGGCATGCTTGCGTGCAAAGAACAACTTTTACGTCGCAGCCGGTGTTATTCTTGTTTTGACATCTTATAATCTGTGAAAAACTCTAATTAAAACGCAACATTCTATTAGGAATACTCTTAAATCTAGACGAGCCGCGTTCACTATTTTGATAGTAAAATAACAATTTCAAAAGTGGTGTTCAGTTGTTTGTAATATTTTTGATAAATCGATATTGAGGTTATCTCAGTTGTGCCTAGAGGTACTATAGTAGGTATTTTATAATCTGTACTAGAGGTGAGAGGGTGGCAGAGCTATCAGTGTGTTGGGGCTCTGCTAACGACATTGCGGGTGTTTTATTTCACATAGAATAGTTACGACTACTTTCCAGATCGCTCCGCAAAGGCAAGCAACACGGCACACAGCCAAAGCGTACCTACCTTATTTGGCTTGATACTTTTTTTGGTTAAATCCATCTCACACAATACTACAAACTAAACTACTGTACAATAATCTATGTATGTAATTAAATCTTTCTAGTTCTAGGATCAATAAACCCACACGAAAACATTTTTCTACAACATTAGCTTGCCTATGAACTACTGGCATAATTATAGGTTAAGTACGGAACTCACGAATTGCTTAAAGAATTCGACAAATAGGTTGGTAATATACCAGGTTTCTATCTAACCCAAAAAAATGACGTCTCACAGTCTGATCCACTCGAGTTTTCTAAATTCGGCTCGTCTACGCGCCGACGCTGACGATAAAATTAGAGCGTAGGAACGCATGTGTTCATCTTGTATTATAATGTCCATAATACACGACGCGTGACTTTGGAATCGGAATGCTATGCTTTTGGTATGGTAATGGTTGTTACGTGAATTCTTGTAAATGTTCTTAAAACTGACCTCTATGCGGCACACAACCCACAAGCTGGACAATGGATTATAAGTTATAACTTATTCAGTGGTATAATATTTTAATGGGATGTGACTAGAATAGTTTGGTTGATATTATGGCTAATGAAGACAAACACAGACTCACCTCACCTTGCTGAAGAACAAAGCCTATTGTGTCGTTCTAATCAAGGTGATTCGCTGATCTAAGTATGGCCTGAAATACCTGTTTAATTAAAACCAATCTCGGACTGTGTTCTCAATGCCACAAGCAATTGAATTTTATATGGAGTCAAAAATGGTTTAACTAGTTTTCATTCTTAACCATAACGAATAATTTGCTTCCACGATGGTGTTGGCGTCGAGTATACCCACCCGTAATGCAGTTACGTAGATTACGTATTACCAATTCAAAAACATAATTCATTTTGAGCTTGCGAACAATGACGTGGTTAGCCGCAAGGATTTTGTTGAAATTATGAAAGCGGGTACGTTCGACTCATTGCCACGAGGACAACAAGAGGACAGGTGATACAATACAACTCCCGTGGACGTGCATGGCCATCTATTTCTAAACAAATGCAAATTGAGCGGGCGCTGGTAGGCCGAGCTGGACATCCGCTTAATAACCACGTATTGTACTCCGTGCGCTAATGGCCGGGTAATTGGCACGAGGTTAACTGCGGTCAGAGGCCTACCATGCTTTACAACTCTAGCAGGTATCCAGCGCTCTTATCTCGTGATGCTTCCTCTCCGCACTGGACCTCTCAGTCGTAAGATTTAATTATATACCTAATCGAGACGTTAATTTATATGTACCATAACAGTTACGCTCGTTTACCAGATCACAATACTAGCCATGCAGCCATGCAGCGCAGCATATAGCGTCTGCACTGAATCAGTAGAGCAGAAAATACGAGTATCTATTTATCGCTTACAAGTGTATACCACTAGTACTATCGGTATTATTTTAGGCCATTTTAATTAAGAATTTCGGTGTACTATACTCACAATAATTTAAGGAAACAAAGTCATTTTGTAAAAGAGGACAAATAAAGTCTGCAAGCCTGCACAGCGACATCAGAGAAAGAGTAAGCTCTACGTCAAGTTTCAGCCGATAACATTAGCTTTCTATCAAATCAAAGTGTGGGTTTGGTTTGAGGCATGTCGCAATAGAGGCAATAGAGTTTAAATTAGAGTACCTACAGTGATTGTAAGATAAGCGAGTGGTCTCGCATGTCAGCCGGCTTGTCCTTGCTGGCCGCAGGAAGTAGCTTATTGTGTAGCGGTGACCCGTGTCCACTGCGTGCGCCCACATCCACACCACACCACAAGCCGTGTCGCTGAGTGTTGATGCTGCTCCATTGTATATTGCTTTACAAATATCACAGGGATCAATGCTAGGCCCTTATTGTTTATTTATATTCATCTGGCGACAGTATCACGAGTCTTAGTGGTTTTAGTTTAATGCAAGCATATGGGTGTCAATAGACGTGGTGTCTGCCCGGATGCACGCAAGTAATTACTCAGTGTGACGTCACGCGACGTCGCTCGGCTCGGCTCCCACACCCTTGTTACGACAATTAAATCGCTTTGACCCACTGCAGGCACTGCAGCTGACCCCTGTCGTCTTAGCTTGACTCTATCAATAACATGCTTTTCAGGATATTAAACTTGATTATTTTAACAATTAATAGTGTAACCACAAAAGATTTAAACAAGCCTTAGCCAAATGTTAAACTATTTTGTATTGTTAAACACACGTTTGACGTCTGTCTAAGCCTTGTTTATGTATTTGTGGTAAGTATTGATAAATGGGATGTTTTATTAGCATGTTATCTGTACCTATACAGAGAAGAAATTAGTTTCGCTCTAACATTTCAGTTAGTAGATTTACCGACAGTGCAGCAATTGTTCAAGGGTGGGATCTGTAATCATATAACTCAGGTCTGTAACAGAGCGGAAGCGTTTCGTGTGTAATTATGATTTCATTTCCGTATTTTATTTAATACCTACATCACAATGGTATCTTCTCTCGTATTCAAAACCATAGACGCGGCGACGAAGACACATAAAACGTAATAATTAATCCCAACAAAGTATTGAGTGTGAGAAAACGAAGTAAAATAGTGTCGTGAGACCACGCGGAAAACAAAAGTCGCTACTGCCGACGCGGGGCTTCACATAACACTATTTCCCACAGCTGGAAATATAATATATTTGTTGGGAATTGCTTTGTGTCTGCAAAAACACAGTGAGGACTTACTAATCAGTGAGGACGAGAATAAGATACGGACAATGGGCAGTTTTGCTTATGCGTTCCCAACCATTACCTACAATAGGCCTATATGCATTCACGGTGCAGTAAAATTTCGCACGAACTTGTAAATTCTCAATTGTATATGCCCCTGGAGCTAAAATGAGAACTTTGTAGAAGGTTCTTAACCTATGCCTTTTTGCGATCCGCGTTGCCTTTTTTTTAAAATGCCGTAATATCTCGTTTTCTATTTGCTACCTATGCATATGCCATGATGGGAACACCTGGGATGTGAGCACCGGTAACTCTAAACGTGCTATTAACGTGTTGCTTATTGTTTTTCGAGGCTAAATTAAATGCAATTTCTTTTTGACTACTTTTGACCGATCCACCACTGAGTATTGTTCTGTTGCTCTATGCTGCTCTATGTTTTTGTTTTCCGGAACATTATGCCATTTGCGATTCTCATAATTAACTTACTTATACAGATCACAGCGTAGCTTGACAGTGTGTGTGAGTGACAAAAGTGTGGTGCAATCATGCTACAAAATCGTATTGTTTTCAACTGAATGTTACCGTAATTTGATTGGGCTTTAATCGATAAGTACTGATTTTTGTCGTAAGACGACAAAAATCGACGACGTTTGTCACGTCAAAATTTTCAGGCCTCTGGATACTGTTTAGGTATTACACACCGGATAATTTTTAGCACGGTACGTAAGGATTTTAATGTATGAAACTTAAAGCCCATTAGAAAACTGTCACCCGAATCGAAATATGTCACAACTTTTGCATTGTTCTTTGAAATTTGCCATAAGTTAAGCAGGTAAGTACCTTACTGGTAGGCTAGTAAGTACTTATAATACGATTGTTCCATGTTATTATTCGGAACAAAAAAAATACCTACAGGTATACCTACCTACCGCACTAACAATGTCGGCATGGTTAGGCCGGGTGTATTGTGTCATCGTACCATTACTCACGTCGACTTCTCTTCGCTAATTCATACTAAAATGAGCATCATTATCGTTATCGATCTTTTACATCACATTACGAGGTAAATTTTGAAATTATTGCACAGACAGGCTGACACATGGTCGCATAGAAAGTTGGCGCTTATACTTACATCAATGCTTATAGATGGCGCAACGCAACACCAAACTCATGCCTCGCCTGACTGAAATACAAGTTTACTCACACATTATCACATTACGTATCTACTACTAATAGCTGCAGTTATAAAACAAGAATAAACCTCCAGGAAAATTTCATTGGTTAACTGGTAGGTTGGTAGGTTAGAGTATTGTCTTTTAATTAATTTTACAATAGCTTGACCTCTTTGCGAATTGGTTGGTATACTACGTAGAAGTGATGTTAGAGAGGTTAATTTTGAAAGACATCTAAGCTGTAATATTATATTAATTTGTGCTTGAGGTTTTGAATAGATAGGTAATGAAATGAAAACGTCGTTTCGTTTAAACCACAGTATGCCTCTATCCATACCTACTGTGGTAGTGTAGTGAAAACATATTTTAGTTAGTAAGCCATATTAACGTGTATGCGGTTATTTGAAATTGAAAATGTATGTTCGCCGAGTTGAGTCTAATTTTGGCGCGGTCAGTTAGCAATAAAGCAGCAACTAGTCGGTTAATTGTGACAAAAACTCATATGTCATTAGACGCTGTAATGTTTTACATCCTGCTTGGCTCGTGCCCTTTTTGTGCGGAGTTTCGCGATGTTTTGTGCGGTGGCCGGACACAGGAAGTCCGGAACGTTGCGAGATGTGTGTGGATGCTACTCTGGTTGTATCTATATTATGTATATCTGCTCGCCAAAGTTTATGTACCGGCCGGCAACCGCTGTAGGTCAGCTTGTAACGGTTAGCGTATATTGTAAGTTGAGTACCGGCACAGAATACATAATATGGCCCCATGGGCTCTGCAAATCTTTTTTACATTGGTATAAGTATTTGACAATGGTATCGCCTGATATAAAGTAATGCAAAAAAAAATGACGTTGTCTAAGATGGGGCATGCTTTACTACATACAAGGCTCTTCTAAACGTACTAAGCTATAAGTACACTACACAATCCATCCGTATTTTTGTTAATAAAATACTAATTTGCTAAATCAGGATACCTACCTAAGTAAAAATATAACATATACTACACCTCAAATAGGTTTAAAATTATGTATCTACGAATAACGAGCGGTACAAACTAGGTAAATGAAAAAATTCTTGTTTATTGTTAATACAACACACTAATATTATTAAAGTGAAAGTTTGTATGTGTGTTTGTGTGTATGTTTGTATGTTTGTTACTTGTTCACGCTCAAACGGCTGAATGAATTTGGATGAAATTTAGTACCCAGATAGCTTATACACTGGATTAACATATATGCTACATTTTATTTCCCGTGGGATGAGCAAATAATTAAAATACTTTTTATCCGTGGGTGAAACCGCAGGGCGCAACTAGTATTATATAATTCGTAAAGCGCACTGTCTCAATATCTACAGAAATATTGACATACATTCAATATAAAGAAAGTATTAGTAAGTAGCTTACCTACCTTAATATAAGATTGCTTTTCAACACCTACATACCTTTTTACTGTTTTACAATTTCAGTTTTGTATTAAAATTCTTTGTACCATAAGGGAAGACACTGCTCCCTGCAACACAGTGTAGGTATACTAAAGCAGAGGGCAGGGTTGTAACTTATTTTATGTGTAATGTATGTAGAAACAATAAGTATGTGTAATGAAGATACATATATTTTTCAGTGAGTTCTGTTCGCACGTGTGCACGTAATTATACAGTATTTGAATTCAATATGTTGCTCGTTAAGCGCTTAGCTAGGTGTAACATTATGTGTAATTCAATACTACAGCAGTCGGTTGATGTCTATTTGTCTTACGAGTTTGTTTTAGCTAGTTAAGCAAGGCTAGGTTTATTTTGCAAAGTAGGTTTATATTGCATTGAGTTATTATCATATTAGGTACTATTTCATTTGGTTTTCAGCATATTTTTACCGATACTTATTATTTTACACTTACCTACTCTACTATTTCTGTAAGTCTTAAGTGATAATACAGTAGATAATAATCCCAATTTGTATTCTTGTCTAAATCCTTTTTTAAATTATTATTTTGCTTATTGCTTTTCAATTGTTATTGTATGTATAATATATTGTAGATAAGGAGCAGGGTTTAGCAGCAGTGGAAACAGCGTGTTAAGAGAATGAAGAAATAAATATTTTATTATTAATCGTACATATTCAAGAAGTTTTTTTTTTTTTTTTTTTAGTTTTGGCTCCACACTTTTGTGTATTTAGCCAGTGTCAAGTAATTGATAATTTATCAAGCTATCGATATTTCACGCAAATATGTGTCAAGTCACAGTCGAAGTCATCAAGTCATAGTCAAGTCAGTCTAGTCAAAGTCATACACCTAGTAAAGTGGTGGCACCTTTACTTGAAGCTTCTATGGAGTTTTGGAAACAACACGAAAAGAAACGTTTCACCATCATTATACCACTTTTCCGTACTCATGTCTATAATTCAGCACTTAACGAATAAAATGCCACCAACTTTATGCACTAACACTGAAAATAACACAAGTTTTGGAAAATAATACAATGCGGTGACGCGATCCTTTTCGCTTTCCCGCCCAAACTCGAACACTAAGTTCTTTTAAACTCAAAATTTACTTCTACAGACGATATACAAATAAGTCTGTATATCCAAAATATATATACATATATCTACTCGCAATCTTATCAGACATCATGTCTTCCACAAGCACAATCTTTCTAAACTCCGTCTGACCCCTGAACTTCGAAACTAGTGATTACCGCTTTCTTTTAGATGACGACGTTAAAATTAATTGAAACTCGTTGATATTATCAATATAGTAGTGTAATATAGAACAATCCATTGGTTACATTTTGTAGAAGTATGTCAGTAACAGTCCGTCGACATCCGAGTCTAGTTTTCTATTGGGAAATAGTCGGAGTGAGCGAACAAGACGTTTAACCTAAATTGTATGATTGACCATCGCGTCTGTCCTGCGAACCCTAGAGATCCCGGCGATATGTCTGTCCCTCACACGACCATCTACGGAATTACCTATAGGTACCTACATTATTGAGCTGCCCATACTTTTTGGGCACATCTATCGAAGATATATCTATCGACGTCGTAGCTTAGGATAGAAAAGCCTTTTACTTAGGTAAACTAAGTCTACACGAGGATAAGTAAAATGACGGTATCCTATCCTATGGTTATTGTTAGATAGAAAACTGTAGTTTGACTGAGCCGATAGCTCAGTTGGTAGTGACACTGCCTTCTGAACTGTAGGTTGTGAGTTCGATTCCCACCTCGTACAAACATTTTTGTAATAAACATCGATGTTTGTTCTGTGTCTGGGTGTTATATTGTATTCTATGTATGTATATACAAACAAAAAGTATTGGATCAGTTACCTGATTCCCTTAGTACAAACTTTCCTAAGTTTGGGGCTTGTTGGCGCTGTGTGAATTATCCACAAATATTAATTTTATTCATTTAATTGTTAATATATGCTTAACATATTTTTGGCAAATAGCTGAAAAAACTTTCAGGAACATTTAGAGTCACCAATGAAATTATACGAATAAAGGGCTATTATGTATGTAATGTGAAAAAAGGTACCTATAAATCTCGAGAATGTCAATAAATAATATCAATCATGAAGATTTATTATTGTGTTTAGGTACTCGAGTATAGAGATTGTTTCTTGGAAAAATATTTTTTAACGTAATTGTTTGTCTAACCTCGGGACTTAACAAACCAGCGAAGCCTTATTTGCATAAGCGAATTCGGCGAATGACACCACCCGAGCGAGGATAATATAATGTGGATTACATAGCATAGGGTTATAAAACAAACCTGTCACTTTTGTACGCGCTCAAACAATTAAATTAATGTTATAATAAACAGCATGTTATGTTAAGCAAATCGGGGGAAGAGGTCAGGATGTTATTTTGAATAATTTGGCGTGTGGCTTTTGAGCTAAAGTTGATTGTTTTGTAAACGATTATTTTGTTGTATCAATTAAAGCGTAGCAAGTATTATGCACAAGCGCTTGTGCGAATTGGCTTAAAATAAGTCCATTTGGCTGATGCTCGCCATTTCCTTATGAACGAAAGACTGTGGGCGGTGCGGTGGCTGGTGCCACTTGCCTTCGCCAGTTTATGTTTGCCGAGACCGAAATAATTCACAATCGACGGCATCCGTTGTGGAAAGGAGTATTTTGAACCTGTACCAAAATGTTATGATTATTGAACAACAGTCCAAAAATATTTTCCATTTGAAATTATTTCATTAGTGAGCACTTCTGGTGTAGAGTAGATACCTAGTTTTCAAAACTATAAACGACATTCGGTACTAACTGCGAGTAAATTTTTCATTGATATTACTACAAAACTATAACAACATATTTCTAGTCTGAGATAAAAAATGTTAAAATTTCATTGGAAAATGGCATTATTGCAATACTCGGTAGTACTTAACTAGGTAAGGTACATGGGTAGGTACCAATAGCACCAATTGAATTTGAAATTGAGTAGTTCCCAAATGATTCTCGGAACGGACGCAGCTACCCCGATGACACCTAATCATGTGGCTACTACACTACCCCTAGAGTTTATATAAAAAGCGTGGTGCCAGAAGCTCGCGTGAAAGATCCTGAGCGTCCGTAGCGGAATGAAGACGTTGGTGGACTGCTTATAATTATGCATCTCTGCCAATCAAAATACCTACTTTGGAGCGTGTTTCATCGAACTAAATCATCACAATCGGCTACATCCGTTATTGGTCAAGAACATTGCAGTAGATACAGATGTTATGATGATGGAGCAACAGATCGCGGTCCGAAAATAGCACGACTCTACGTTCTCGAATTACAGTAACAATAATTGCATTACGTTTAGATACGTCAATATGGAACATTCTATGGAAAATACCGAAGTGCAAGGGAGTTTAAAATCATGACAAGTGGTTGTATAGTGTATACCTAATTACCTATACCCCTACAAGCACTTGTCATGATGATAATGACAATGCTTCACCTAGTTGATTATCTGCCTGTCATCATTAATAGCCTCAAGACGGTCCACTGCTGAACATAGGTCTCCCCACCATGAGGCTGTATCCATCGACTCTCCGCGACTTTGATCAGGTCGTCGATCTACCTAGTGAACAAGCAGCTGGCCTACATTACGTCTTCCAGATCGTGGTCACCACTCGAGAACCTTTCTGCCTCCTCGGTTGTCGATTCTGGGAGCGATGCGGCCTATTTACTGCCATTTGAACAAGTCAATTCTAAGAGCTTTACCGGTGAATTCAGGTAAAGCGAAGTTCGATACACTTTTGTTGTAATAGAAGGAGGTCCATAGGTTTGCTGAATTAATGATATGCCGATTGACTTTGTATAAGATATATTAATTAAAAAGATATTTACAAAAACCAAAATGCGGAAAATAAAATTTTCTCTCATGTGAAGTCTATATCAACAACATTCGTTGCCCCTAGCAACTAGCTGGAAAGTTTATCTATGAGATTGGTATAGAAACTTTTTCGTGGGCCAGCACGCCACATCACCCCCCTCCAGAGACCGTCCTACGGGCGATAATATTCTGGAAAACGCACTGTTCGTCCTGATCGAGTGGTCACTGGAGCGTCTCGGGTCTCAGGTGCTGCCACGGCGGGAGAATGGTCCAACTCACGAAGTATGTAGGCAGGCTTAATGCGGTCGACTGATACAGTGACTTCTTTGCCTTTTATGCGGAGCTTAAAAACTTTATCCCCTCGTTCTATCACCTCATGCGGGCCTGTGTAAGCTGCTTGAAAAGATGGATGCGAGGTGTCATCTCTTAGAAAGACGTGGGATGCTGTTGCTAAATCTTTGAAAATGAATATGGAGCGGTTATTCCCATGGTGAGAAGTTGGTAATGGCAACAATTTTTTGGCGAATGTGCGCAGTCTTTCAGTGTATACTGTCAAGTCCTCTGTGCCATCAGCCGATTGACAAAAAATGTCACCTGGGAGTCGTAGTGTCTCTCCATATACGAGCTCAGCTGGAGTCGCTTGTAAGTCTTCCTTAAATGCCGCCCGGATTCCCAGTAGTACAAGTGGAAGTGTTTCAAGCCAGCTGCTCGTCGCATGACATGTAATGGCGGCTTTAAGCTGTCTGTGGAATCTTTCGACGAGTCCATTGCATGCTGGATGGTAGGCTGTAGTTCGTCTGCGTTGAAATCCGATGATGTGGGACAGATGCTTAAAAAGTTCTGATTCAAACTGTCGACCACGATCAGTGACGATATCTTCAGGGCAGCCGAATCTGGATATCCATCCGTGAACTAAAGCTTTTGCCACTGTTTCAGCTGTTATCTCCTGTAATGGTATAGCCTCGGGCCATCGTGTGAAGCGATCTACACATGTGAGACAGTAACGATACCCTTGTGAGAGAGGTAAAGGTCCGATCAAATCTATGTGGATTTTCATGAATCTGGCTCGAGGTAAGCTGAATGATGCTAATGGAGATGAGACATGACGTGTTATTTTTGATCGTTGGCATGCTAGGCAGGAACGAGTCCACTCTCTACAATCTTTTCGCATACTAGGCCATACATAGCGTTCCGATATCAGTTTCGTCGTCGCATTTATGCCAGGGTGGCTAAAAGAATGCAAGTTTTCGAACACTTGCCGTCGCATGTCTTTGGTCACATAAGGTCTGGCCACATTGCTGCTCTTGTCACAATAGATTTCTGTGTGAGATCCAGGCAGTTTGATTTTTGTCAAGCGCAGAGAAGTATCGCTATCCAAAAGTTGTTCTAGTTCAGGATCTGTGCTTTGTGCTTGAGCAAGCTTGGATAGATCGATGGGCTGAGTAATCTCTTCGATGCGTGATAAACTGTCAGCCACAACGTTATCCTTTCCTGAAATATGCCTGATATCTGTGGAAAACTGTGAAATAAAATCCAGATGTCTGAACTGTCTTGGCGAGCACTTTTCTTTTCGTGAATGAAATGCAAAAGTTATGGGCTTATGGTCAGTGTAAATAATGAAGTCTCTCGCCTCCACCATGTGACGAAAGTATTTTATTGCTTCGTAGATGGCGAGAAGTTCCCTGTCGTAAGGCGAGTATTTCTGTTGACATGGCGAAAGTTTTCGAGAGAAAAATGCTAAAGGTTCCCACAGGCCGTCTCTATGCTGTTGTAAAGCTGCGCCCATTGCTGTGTCTGAAGCATCAGTGACTATAGCGAGCTTCGCTTGGCAGTCTGGATGAGCAAGTAGTGCAGCTTGGCAGAGACTTTCCTTGCAGGCGATGAATGCTTTAGTAGCTTCTTCTGATAAATGCACGGGATGTGAACCTTTAACTGATCCTGTGAGCAGTGCATTCAGAGGCGCTTGATGCCGCGCTGCGTCAGGAATAAACCTTCTGTAAAAGTTCACCATTCCTAGGAATCTTCGCAGTTCTCTAACGGTTTTCGGTGGAGGGTAATTCGCAACTGCTTCTACCTTCGATGGTAACGGCTTAGTGCCAGCTGCTGAGATGCTGTGTCCTAAAAACGTTACCTCTGATACACCGAATATGCACTTGTTCGTGTTGATTACCATGCCGTATTCCTTGAGTCTGTTGAAGAGCAGATGAAGGTGCTTCTTGTGTGATTCCTGATCAGGTGAGAAGATCAAAAAATCGTCCAGAAACGGGAAGCAGAACTCCTCAAGGCCCCTAAGCATCTCGTCCACAAATCGTTGAAACGTTTGACTGGCATTACGTAGTCCGAACGTCATGAACGGAAATTCGTATAAACCAAACGGCGTCGTGATTGCGGTCTTCGGAATATCCTCAGGGCAGACAGGAATTTGATTATAAGCTTTTACGAGATCGATAACCGAGTATACTTGACAGCCGGAGAGACAATGTGCAAAGTCATGTATGTGTCGAATGGGATAGCTGTCTGGTACGGTTCTAGCGTTGAGCATTCTGTAGTCACCGCATGGACGCCAGCCGTTATCTTTTTTAGGCGCAAGATGAAGTGGTGATGACCATGGTGACTTTGAAGGTCTGGCTGTTCCGTTCCTCAACATATCTGCAAACTCGTCTTTTGCAATTTTTAATTTATCCGGTGCTAGTCTTCGTGGTGTGCTGCTTATTGGCGGTCCTGCAGTAGTCTGTATATGATGCATGGTATTATGCTTCGGAACACGGTGGACACCGGAAGGTCGAGTAATCTCAGGGTATTCGCTTAGTATGTTATGATATACGGAATTTCCAGAAATAACTTTTACCGATGAAATGTTCCCAGTTGACTGTGCAGGTGAAGCTGGGGACGTAAGGCTTGTGGTGTTGTCGATTAAACGTTGATTTCGACAATCCACGATGAGGTTGTAAAATGATAAAAAATCCACACCTATTATGGCCTTTGTAACGTCCGCTACGATGAATCGCCAAGTAAAGTCGCGGCGCAAGCCTAGGTTCAGCACTAAATGAGCGTAGCCGTAAGTAGAAATGGGTGTACCGTTTGCCGCACACAGCTCATAATTTGTTTTCTCACGACGTTCCTTGAGTGCCGATCGGGGGAAGACACATACGTCACTGCCAGTATCGATGAGAAACTGCATCTTCGTAGCGCCGTCCGTGACAAATAGGCGACCGGAAGTTTGGCAATCGGTCGTCGCCATTACCGACTGCTGTTCGCGTTTCCCGCATGGTAGTCGCATGGTTTTACGCACTTACTTGCTTCATTGCCGAACTTACTATGATACCAGCACACAGGAAATTTTCTATAGTTCGACTGTGATCGTGTGGAGCTAGAACGACCGCGCGTTTTCTTGTTTGAACGATTCGGTGCACGTGAATGCCGGTTCACCTGCGCAGTTAGAGCTTGCACTTGTTTGGTAAGTTCAGCAATCTGTTGGTTCATGGCTTCTAAAGAGCTTCCTGGTATGACACTTGATGTTGATGCTACGTGCGCTGTAGGCGAAACAACGTCATGGATGCGGTCAGCGAGATCTGCGAGCGCTTCCAGTGAAGACGTCATCTGCGAAGCGATTATCGTTTGCGTGCTACTTGGTAAGCGACTGGTCCAGATAGTACGTAGAAAATCTTCGGGAACTCCAGGTCCAGCCAAATGTTGCAAATGTCTTAGAAACTGAGATGGCTTACGGTCTCCAAGTTCTGCGTGCATAAGTAATTGCTTGACCTTCTTTTCTCGTGACGCGGACAGTCGTTTGATAAGTTCCGACTTCAATTTTTCATACCTGTTGGTGTCGGGCGGGTTGATGATTATATCTTCCACCTCAGAAGCATACTGCGGGTCTAGTTGGCCGATAACGTAGAAAAACTTCGTATTGTCCGTAGTAATGTTCGATATCGCGAATTGGCCCTCGATCTGCGCGAACCAAATGGCCGGCTTTTCAGGCCAAAACGGCGGAATGCGCACGCCCACACGACAAATATCTTCGTTCTTATCGGTTGAGAGCGACATCTTTATGTGAATCAGTATCAGAATTATCGCAATCAGCAACAAAATCAAAATCACACACATTTACTGCAAACGTGGACTTTCGGTTCAAAACAGGTCACCAGTAAAGCGAAGTTCGATACACTTTTGTTGTAATAGAAGGAGGTCCATAGGTTTGCTGAATTAATGATATGCCGATTGACTTTGTATAAGATATATTAATTAAAAAGATATTTACAAAAACCAAAATGCGGAAAATAAAATTTTCTCTCATGTGAAGTCTATATCAACAACATTCGTTGCCCCTAGCAACTAGCTGGAAAGTTTATCTATGAGATTGGTATAGAAACTTTTTCGTGGGCCAGCACGCCACACAGGCATCTACTAATTTCTGATCATATCTCAGGGAAACTGCGATAAAAGCTCTCTTCCACCTACCTGTATTTTGATACAAAAACCGTATTTTGAAAAGAGTTTTCATAACAGGCATTGGAATGAATGCAATTCCAGTAATGTCGGCACAATTCGCGTCTCAGGGCAAATTTACGAGGCTTGAGTCGGAGTCATGAGTCATCTCGATTACAGCTCAAGTTACGCAGTAAGTATTATTTATTCTACAGCTGAAGTCGGATGTTCAACCGGTTTCCAGCATTCCTATAAACCCTGTCGGTCTATTCCTTCATAACCATGGCCATTGACGCCAGTACCTATATATTATGTAGGTAAACCAAAAGAAACTTATTTTTCCTGAAAGAAATAAGTAGGAGTTATAAGTAAGAACTACCTAGCTACTGCCCCCTGCTTGCGTGCGTGGACATATTATATTGCTGTAAAAAGTATCCTATGGCCTTTCTCAGGGTGCCAACTACACACTTACCAAATTACATCGAGATTTCTTGAACTGATTACGACATTTACATCCCCAGGGTTCATACATATCTCCATCGTCATCTACCATCTCCTACCCTTATCCCATCCAAATGGGATCACTATCCCATCTGCACCACGTGCAGCATGTTTTTCTTCCTCTCATTTCGCATTCATATAATTTTTATAAACACTATCTTTTCTTTGTAGGTATAGATATGCCACAAACTCACAATAAGTAACTCTCATAAAATTGAAAAAAAAAAAATGAGAGGATAGATTTCAGTAAGGTTATTTTGGAGAAAACAGAAGTTATAATATGGTACAATTCGTCCACGTTAATGAAGGTTTATAATATTTATATCGCCCATTAATGAATACACATGAGAACAAAACAACCGAGTTTTTTTCTTCCTGAGATCCAGGTTTGAAAATCTACTGAAACGAGCGGGTACCCGCGTATCACATTCATCTCAGCATTTGCATTTCGACCGCATGCAGTCTTCTTTCATCTATTGCCCAATACTCCGTACAGTACATCCACATGTCAATTTTCATAAGATCGGTTCAGCCTTTTATACTTTTAGTGGTAAAGAACTAACAAATAAAGCAGATAAATATTGCGTTTTACGTATGAAATTTCTACTTGAGCAACAAATGACGGCTGAACTTACGGGCCAATAAGGTGTAGGTAAACTGTCAGATGATAAAATGACATCGAATCGAGCGGTTGTAAATGTAAAATCGAGTATAGGCCGTTCCATAAAACATCTTTGAAATTCAGCTTTTAGTGCGCTTCAAATCGTTTGGTCTTCGGTATCCGATAAAACCGATTAGGTTCAAGACACGTGTGCTCGCGATCAATTTATTTTATTACTTCAGATATTGCGTGACCTATCTACCAACCAACGACGTTCCCCATCCGATATATTTTTAATTCTTCGGAAGAATCTGATTGGGTATGATCATTTCCGATTTTCTGTTATTATTTTTTCGTTTAGCATGATCGAAAAACACATTTATCAATTACTTAACTAGCCATGCTTTATTCAACTTTAAATAGAATTTAATGCAGTTTTAATGTTATAGTTGCGAAGCGGAAAGCCGATTAGCCGTAATACTGGTACATAGGCACAAATGGTCGCGTGTTGCTTGTACTATTGCGATATACCTACATAAATTGCTGCTTGCAGAGACAATAGAACTGCCCGTACCATTAAACGAGCAAAAATATCTTCAATCTAGTGGCAATTTTTATGTAGGGCAAGTGGATTGCTAAACCTTGATAATGGGGTGGCTAATGATGCTATTCAAGTTGCACAAGTACTAAGTTAAGTACCAAGTGAATAAAAATCGATAAGTGAGGGTACTTTAGTACTTACTCAAGGACTAAAATACCCCACACTTACATGTTTGATGAGTCTACAGTCTACAGGTTCCAAAATATTGGAACGTCACCCACCGTCCAATATTTATTTCCTCTGTAGAGAGAGGCATATAAACTTTTATTTGCATTTAGGTAAAATGTAAAATAAATTATCAAAATAAAGGGTCAGTAGTGTTCGACCGAATTTAGATTGACCAAACGGATAAAGTATGCGTGCCACGGTGATATAAGGTACTTTAAGTCCTTGACAATGCATCGGGCTTAACTGGAAGATAATGCTCGTTAGCATTAAGTTCGCCGTTGTATATACCATTGTATTCGTACGATAAAGAATGTTCTATCTATCTATCAACATAAAAATATCTGCTTTGATGAAAAAGTACGCTCTATCGTGAATCAGGTATGAGGTAATACCTACTACATATTTGGGTCGTCACGATTGGGATGACACGCTTGCGTGATTGGAAGATTTATTAGGATAACTTTTTCCACTACAAAGCGTAAACTATAGCAATAGCTGGCATATTTCACAACCACTAAGACTAATAATCATAACGAGGGAACTAAAATAGTCTGGAATTTGTTCTTGTTATTGAATGAGTGTGACGGCAGCTTCTCGTTGAGTGCCGACACAAATGGTTGTTTACAAAAGAGCAGCAATTGAGACGTCAGAACCGCAGGAAATGTACAGATTGAAACTTATGTCTGGATTGGACAATCTCGGCTCATCTAGCCTACATTATTGGATACACGTTTTACACGGATTACCTCTATCCCTTTTGTTAAAAGAGTTGCGTAAACTCTCAACGTAAACATAGAGTTATATTAAACATTCTGTACCTACTTATCTGCTTAATAATATTATCCGGGGAGAAAGTTACATGAACGATGCGAGTACGAGGTCTGAGTCCACATTTCCGGTTTACTATTGTTTGCAAATGACGTGTAAAAACTATTGTTCTATAATGAACATTTTGTATAAATGTACATGTAATATGTATACTTACGAGTACTAGGTACTAAAATGAATGATTTAGGTGGTAAGATCTTGAATGCTTGTTATACAAATATTTAGGCTATTAATTTAATTGGTTGGAAAGCTTTGGGATTTGTTGATAGGCGGTGAAAGCGTGGTCGGAGGTCGCGTCACTGCAGAATGGCGCCGAGGGGCTGTGCCATTTATTATCTGATTGAAATAATATTAAAAACTAAGTGATACTCCGACTTGTAGGGTTTTCAAACAGATTTAATCAAGGTACGAGTACTTTACAAGCCCAATTTTTTTGGCTCGCTTTTAGAGCGCTATGCAAAAGTCACAAAGTTCAACACAAGTAACAAAGTTGATTAATTGACTAAATTCGAATGAGTATTATAATGTTATTTTTATAGTAGTAGTGTAGCATTTTAAAGTGTATAGAAATTTTTATTCCTGCCTTACCATAAAATAAACAAAGGTTTGACTAACAATAAAAGTTGATATCCCGTTGTCAGCAATTCATGGTGACTACGGCCGTTGGTTTTACGATTGTCTCGGCAAAGACAAGGATCTTTTGTAGAATGTTTGGAAGGTCTATATTTTTTGCGTTACCACAGTCATGGTGGAAATGACGAAGGTTACCGTCGTAATGGAACTGAACTATTATTTTGCGTGTTATAGATGAGATCATTTCAATTGGGAGGCATTTGTTGCTTTCAGCTACATACTAGGTTTTTCATTAGTGAGTCGCAACGTGACGCAAATTGGTGGACGCAATATCACGCCGGGCGGCGGCGATGGCAAGAGGCGTGCGGCGACCGGACAAATCTCATTAACAGTCCAGATTGATAGCCTCTGGAAAATGCTTTAAATTATTTCACGCCACATTAATATTGAATATAAAGCCGATGCTGCTTCGCTGATGTCCGACACCTAGTTAATTACACTTTGAATATAATTTTGCTCTTAGTGAACTCACGATACATTTCTTGGTAAAGTACTTATTGCTGAGTTTGCTTAATTCGCTCTACGTTTCCCTATTTTGCTGTCTATTAGTTTTCGAAGAAATATTTGTGAATCGATAAGTACGTAGTAAGCTTGTGTGATAAAAATTGTTGCATAGATAAATAGAATAGATATATAAACTCTTTATACAAAACAATAATAATAATTAAAAAACAAAATGTTTACAAAAAGTGTAATAATTCCTAACTTTAACCTTAACCTTATCACTAAAAGGGAACAGGCAACATTTGGATGGAGAGAATTTAACGAAATAGTAAAGGTAAAATAGTTTATTTATTACATTGTAAGTAGAGTAGCTTACCTATTCACTTAACAACTAAGTACGAAAACACTTAGAAACTGTAATAAGCTTTACATAACTTGTGAATGCTTACAAGTTACAAGTCTCATGCTTTGAACCTTTTCGGCTTTAATATGCACCTTCATGATAGCATCAAACGTTTTTGTAACGGATGACATAATTGCAAGAAGCGATCTAGAGTCACGTAGTGCTGTGTAATCGGTCGGTTATTGTGCTCGGGTTTGAAATTTTAGCGGCAAACATCTCGCCTTAAGGGGCCTGCTACATCGAATCAATCCAAGCCCAATTTAAATAGATAGGGTAACGGTTTGTTGCGCAATGGAACATCGCGATCATCGACCCATGTTCCGTGAAGTCCATTTGATCACTTATGCATCAAACGCGTTCCGACACCCTCCCGCTCCGCCGACACCATAACAACCTTAGCGCGACGCTCGCGTCCCGCTCTTAATAACACTTTAATAGCCCCAGTCAAGTTCAAAAACATTTTGAATTTAATAGGCGGTTGCTGCCATATATACTCATGTTGGCTCCACATCAATCAAAACGTACCTTTTTGTGTTTTTATAGCTTTAACCAAAACTGCTCCTAGATTTTAAAATGCTGTTTCAAATAAAAGTATTGATACTAAACAACTTGTACGAATCTAAGTAGGGTCTTGTTAGTGAGCTACTGATAGCAGAAGCTACCGCTAAATGGCAATAACGTGATAAGTATCCTATTATTTTCTTAGCTCACGAGTCACGCACGACGCCAACGTCAAATTATACATCACGCAGAAATTACTAACGATCAATAATATTTATAGGTAATCTAATAATATTACTAGCAATACTTACATATCAATATACTACAAATCAATTCATTGGTTGCTTTAAAGCAAGCAAGAGGGTTCATATAAAGCGCTAAAAATACATTTCGTACAGACCTACGGTACGTCAAATTTTCTTATTTTTAAATAGAATTTTAGCTTTATTCGAACGGATCGTACAGAATACAGACAGACCTACCGCATTACTGGTAAGAGAATTTCTGTGGCGTATCCACCTATTTAGGTAAGTAACCGTGCTTTTCTAAGGTTAATTGATGGTATACGGTCCGAGAGAGAATGCGTGCTGGAATGCTGCCCTTGCAGATTTATGCTGTTTGTGTTATAATAATTTATTTACCTTGTCTGTCGACTTTGCTCCAAGTTTTGGCTTAGTTTAATATACGGAACGAACCGGGACTTATTCCTTTTAGAATATTTACTAACACCAAATTTTCCGAGAATTTGATAATTTTACGTGCTCGTAAAGATACCAGCTAATTTAGTTTATTAGTCGCAAGCAACCGCGCTGGTAAATGAAGCAAAGATGATTTGTTCTGTTTACTTAAATTGTTTTTTTTTTTAAATATTTGTTTGGTACAAACGGCTGGAATAAACAACATGGCGCGCGGCCTATGGATATGGATACGATCTGTAGCTGCCTCCAGGTGAGCAGTCATTTACAGAAACCCGTGCGGCCGAGCCGCTTTATTCCAACCTTTATTATTATTACGCAAATGGGATCAAATTTTAACTATTTTTCATTTTTATTCCTACTCCATCGTTAGAAGATAATTAAAGTAAATTAAGAATTGATTGCCATATTGTATGATGTCATTAGGTACGCTTCAGCGAAGATTTCGTCTGTTGTCATTTCACTGCACCACGGATCACTGAACAGGGTTGCCCGTTAGACTCCTGCTATTGAACTCTGTCCTTAGTTTGTTGAACTGCAGCGTTTATCAAACAATTTTTCATATTGCACATTCATTTTCATTTATATTCTACAACATCACACTAATAGTATAGGTCTTTACCTATGAAATTGCCGTATTGCAGTACAGACTTTTTCAAACAAAAAAAAGTTTTGATTGGCTATGAATTCTAAATTCAAATTAATTTTGTTTTAAAAATATGACATTCTATTTACAATATAAGTCTTTTGTTTATTGATTAGCGTTGTATTTTCATTACATTTCAACATTTTTCCTCATAATGGATACTTTGAAATTTCGTGTAATTATGGAATATGAGTTCCGTCGTGGCACCAACGCGGCACAAACGACACGTAACATCAACGACGTTTACGGAGAGAACTGTACAAACGAACGTACAACCCGTTATTGGTTTGCTCGGTTCCGTTCTGGGAATTTTGACTTGAAAAATGAACCTCGTGGTCGTCCGGAAACTTTGGTCAACAATGATGAATTAAAGGCGATTGTGGAAGCTGATGAATCTCAATCTACAGCTGAGCTGGCAGCAGCTTTTGATGTTAGCATCAAAACAATATTGGTCCATTTGCGACAGATTGGCAAGATAAAAAAGCTTGATAGATGGGTGCCCCACGAACTTAACGATCGCCAGCGCAACGTACGCGTCGAGACTTGCCTTGCGCTGCTTAACAGGCACAGAAATGAAGGAATTTTGAACCGAATTGTTACGTGCGACGAAAAATGGATTCTTTTTGACAATAGAAAGCGCTCAGCAAGTTGGTTAGATCCTGGTTCGGTACCAAAGCAATGTGCAAAACGAAAAATGACCCCTAGAAAGGTGATGGTCACAGTTTGGTGGTCTAGTGCTGGTGTGATTCATCATAGCTTTTTACAAAACGGCGAGAGCATTACTGCAGATGTGTACATTGAAGAACTGACCACAATGATGGCGAAACTCGCACGTCTGCAACCAGCTTTGGTCAATCGGTCGTCTCCACTGCTACTTCACGACAACGCGCGACCCAATACTGCACAACAGACCGTCTCTAAGCTGCATGAGTTGGGTTTGGAAGCTCTCCCTCATCCGCCATACTCACCAGATCTTGCGCCTACCGAATATTACTTTTTCCAAAATTTGGACAACTTTTTAGCGGGAAAAAAATTCGATTCCCGAGAGGCAGTACAAAACGCCTTTGAAGAGTTTGTTGTCTCCCGTCCTGCTGATTTTTTCAAGAAGGGCATCCATAAACTGCCACAGCGTTGGCAAAGATGCATTGATTGCAGGGGTGATTACTTTGAATAAAAGAAATAAATAAGCTCGAAAAAAAAATACTTTAACTTTTTTCAAACATAACGGCAATTTCATAGGTAAAGACCTATAAAGGCGAAATTTTGTATGTGTGTATGTTTGTTACTCCTTCACGCTCAAACGGCTGAATGGATTTGGGTGAAATTCGGTACCAAGATAGCTTATACACTGGATTAAAATATGGCTAGATTTTATCCTAGAAAAGTGAAATTATCCCGTGGGACGAGTAAAAAATTAAAATACTTTTGTCCGCGGGTGAAACCACGGGGCACAACTAGTTATTTATTATATGTATACTGCAGTTGGATACGAAGATTCGCATGTCAATCATAAACTTATTGAACTTTAAACCGAAGTGCTTACAAATCGATCCAAGGTAGCGAGTGGCATGTTCCATCACCTACTTATTAGCTAATATTTTGGTTCTTGTAATGCACGTTGCATTGGTAACCGATCATCATTAATTACTCAACGACTCCAACTAATCGATTGTGTAATCATCTCCCTCGGAAAATATTTACCACCTAACATGGATGAATAAGACATCATTTGAATTTGTTCTCTATATACCGTTTGCATAAAGTTCTACTTCGCATTTTTTAACGGGCTAAGTGCTTTTAGTCTTTTAACTAACTGCTACAATAATATAACAACTACATACTTCTAAATCCTACTAGCTACTCTTTGCATTGATGTGGAAATGCTCTTACTTATGTGTCCCCATCAATATCTTTATATTTTAATCGAAGAGCACATAATGGTGTCGATTCTGTGTCGCATTCTCTAAAACTAAACTTAAAGTATGGCGGTACTCTTCTGATAAAGGGGAAATGAAAAAGACGGAAGTATGTTAATTTCGTTTAGCTTTAGAGAATGCGACACAGAATCGCCACCAATAAGTGTATAAATGACAGCCTCTGTGGTGTGGTTGTTGAGCAGGTCGACTTATAACCCGGAGGTGGCGGGTTCGATTCCCGCGGCAGGACAAGTATTTTTGCACATAAAAACGTAAATACTTGTTCTGAATCTGGGTGTTGTTGAGACCATGGTCCTCGTAGTTCTTGGGTCTCTAGACACAGGGAATCCTAGTTAGGGTCCAGGATCCATGTATGTGATCGTTGGGCGTTATTAAATATAAAGTGGTATCGATTATACATATACATAATATGGAAATAACATGGACCGCGATAGTTTTTAAACATTTTGTACAAAAGAATAATATCGTTACCAATACCAATGTTTTGGTAAAGTCAGAGTGGCTTGTTACTGTAATTGACTCTTCCTTGATGGATTCCGAAGACAAGCTGAGTCGAAAAGGCCTAAAGAAGTGTCACGATGTAAGAGAAGTCATCAATCAAGTCCCCGCAAAAAGAAAGAATCCGCAACGGGAGACGTTTCAAGTAAAGTTTATAAAAATGAAATATTTTTTCCTTAGCGTTGACACGCATAATGGAAATGTAACAGGGTTGAAAAAAAAACACAAGATAAACGGGAAATAAAACATTTTTGCTTGAAAATCATAAAGAGCACTTGATCTCATAATATGGTTTGGAAGTGGTGAGTTTTCGTTGAGCAAGGTTATTATTTACGGTAATGATCCTCGTTCTTGTGCGTGATGATTATTTGAATTTCCAAACACAAGACATGCTGACTGCTGTATCTATACCCCCTGGATAGGTATTAGGTATACTACCTATCCAGGTAGTAGGTACACCTATTTATAGCTCCTGTCTTTAGTTTTTCTTATTTAAATTTTGGCAGTTGCAAGTTGTAACAAAGCGCGCCGTAATGTCAGAAAAAAAAATTGACGTAGCTATTAGGTAAACATGCCAAGTGCCACTCCTCCTTAACGGTTTCATGCTGCACCTTATCATTTAATGTACATTTGTATGTTAGTGTTCACAACGCCGCCGCAGGCAAAAGTGTGGTGGTGCCTTCTACATCTACGAGTATGTCCATTAATTAACAAGTGTTACGAGAACCGGCCAAGGTTATGCGATATTAGCGGAAAGCATGCAAGCGGTGTCGTGTGCGCTTCGGTAGGTATACCGTGAAATTCTTGGGCGTAGCTAGCTGGCGAACGTCTAGGAGTCCAAGGTTTCGAAAATTTATTGTGCGTAGGCACAAACACAGACATAATAACATTAATTACAATCTCAATCTTTTCAGTCGATGATGTCAAATAGGTATTAAACGTTATATTAATAAAACCTCATTGCCTACATATACATATACACATACATATATATATACATATACATATACATATGTATATATACTTAGATTACGATAACCTTCCTTACCCGAAATCAAGTCTCGTTCGCTACACTCAGATACACAATTGTCGTTGACGAATGACGATGTACGACGCACACACACATACATATATATATATATATACACACATACTATAGTTAGATAGTTCGCAGTACATCAGCAGAAGTAATGTAGGTATTTGTCACTCACTGCATGTGAGTGTGAACGGAATACCTAAGCATGGTATGGACAGTAGTAACGGTCACTACAGTAATCTGTTTATTTAGTACTGGATAACTTGACTTTTGTCCGCGAAAGTAGGCAGTGTAGACTCTTTGAATTTAAACCGTCTGTTTATTTGAGATGTTGATGTTTAGATGAGAGCATGATATTTGTTTCAATTTCCTTTATTTAGAGAGTTGGTAGTACCTATTTATGAGGAGATATCCAGCCTCTGTGGTTTGGTGGTTGAGCAGGTTGGTTCATAGCCCGGAGGTGGTGGGCCATGGTCCTCGTAGTTCTTGAGTTCCTAGATACAGGGAATCCTAGTTAGGGTCCAGGATCAATGTATGTGATCGTTCGGCGTTATTATTATTATATATTTCAAATTCATATTAAGTACCCACTTATAAAATGGCAAGCAACATATTCATACATTTTATAAAGCACATAGAACTAGCTTTATCCAAACCATGGCAGTTGTGCGTGACATGAACGAGATAAAAATCATTAGATTAATGATGGTCCGGATTCGCAGCCATATCCCAGTGTGTCCGTCCCGCGGGACTCGCACCATTTATTACACGCTCTGGCGTTTTGTTCGATTAATGCATGGAACATTTGCCCGTTTGTTGTCTTCCAAATACCTTGTATGGAAATGCGTTTGTTTCTTTCTCGACACATTTTGGTGTAAGCACCAAAACACATTTGTCGGCGAGGACGCGATGGTCTCATATAAATAATCTAATTAGTAGTGCGTGATAGTTAAAAATCTGTAAATTCTCCTCTCTCGTTTTAGTTCTTTTAATGCTCGATTATAAGGTGCTAAGATCTTATTTCAAAAAGACATATCAAGAGCCAAAGAGGTTGAAGCATCCAACTATTAACTCCTGGTCAAAATCAGTATAGTGAAGAGAACCGCGACATTTTCATCTGAAATTCAGAAAGCCAAAGAAGCAAGATGTGTTCATGAAACACAAACTTGTCAGTCTATTTTCGTTTACCTAATCTCCGGTATCTGTGTACTTTTTCATGGTTGTCAACTTCCAACATTTTCACAGACAATCAATATTATATACGTACTTAACTAATAAATTAAAAAACCTGATTTGAGTAATCAAATTAAATGGAAGAGCAAAACAAAAGCGATTCGAAATGAAATAGATTATTATATGTTTACTAAACATCGACTGTTTTTATGTTAGTCTATACGAAAAATACAAATTAGTTTACTCCTGGCTGGAAAACATTGGTACCCAAACTAGGAAAACCTGTGTTTAGGCATACCAATGCACTCCACCGGACAAAATGTTTGAGTACCTACTTATTTGTGGACAATTTTTTTTAAAGTGTTACCTATTCGTAATTCACCTGCGGTATTGGTCAGTCAGATACAGGTTAGGTATATAACTATATGTCGAAGTTACTTTTAACAATCTAGGGGTTCTGAACGCAAATAAAGGCGTTCGGCAATGACACACACAAACACACGCAACCCTAGCGTATGCAAACAGCTATGGTTCTACATGAATGACATGTTGAACACACAGGCCCGCGAACTTACTGAAGACTGCTCCGTCCATTCCGCTTGCAGTTGCATCACCAAGATTTTTACATAATACCCGCTTTATTGCATCCGAGTTGAATGTCAACCGCGAAGCCAAATCTCTCCATAATATACCACATACTTATTCAGCACGCATCTTATTGAAATAAGTATCTACTAGTGGCAGCCTGCAGCTTCACCCGCGTATCTTCTCACCCCATTTGACAATTTTGGGGCCTGATTTTTCAAAACCCATTTTTAGAACACCCTTATGCCATAAAAGGACGATACATTCCAAACATCAAGTCTTATAAGTCAGCTGGAAGAAAGCTGTTCTATAAGCTGCATAAAAGTATTGTGGCGTTGGAGTCCCTACTTCTACTAAAATTACTAATTTAATATCCATAACGTTACGATTTATATATTCGTCCATATATACTAGTTTTCGGTGACTGCATTTTGGCTCTTTATTTATTTAACGAATGTGTAGTGGTTACTTTCTCGAAATTTCATTGACTCACTATCAATGCCACTAAAATATCACTGCAAAAATATATGATAGATCTTTAAAGGTCACGTTACTTAGTACCTACCTGAAATATAAAATATGACAGGTTTAAAAAATTCTGCACGTAACACCAAATATTAGAGTAGATGCAAATTAATCTTAAATAGATCAAATTATCGGAAAACAATCAGACTGATGTTCAGCCACTGACTCATGAACCAGGGTTGCTAACTGACTCACGGCCGCTAACAGATATTCTGAGAATAGCAAACTAACCTTGACAATCGCAAGAATTGCTCATTGGACCACGTTTAAGCAAGATGTACTGGAATTTACTTTCCGAATCGTAAATTAGCTAACTCTTTTATTTTTATGTCATTAATCAGAGTTTAAATTATTAAACATTTTGCAACACAACAACCCAAATGAAGTCAAACAAAATCAGGCTTTCTACTATGTGGTCGTCGTCTTCGGTAAGAATAAGAAGCATAGAAGATAAAAATAAAATATTACAGCCATAACTATGGTATATTAAAATTATAGCTTTTATGTTTAATAACACACCATTGGTTCACAGAGTTTATAAATGGCTATAAATCCAAACGGTCATTGTACGTGTGTCACAAGCAGTCTCAGAGGCGAGTTAAGAAAGTTCTTAGTGATCGGAGTCTCAATCGGGAAGGGTATCGCATCGCCATTCACAGCGATCGAGTGCGTCGTTCGATTCTATCGAATAAAGATAAATGGGGGTACGACGGAACGTTTACACGCATAGGAGGAAAAGGTTAATAATATCAACTGAAGAGATGTTTCACTTAGATTTCTGCGTTAAAGAAGCTGAGAACGCTATGTTATTCTACTGGAGGAAATCAAATTCGCTAGTGCCTCTAAAATACAGCAGTATAGCCCATTCCTACATGCAACAATAAAATATAAGTAGGTGCATGTGCAGATAGGTACATCATATCTTGAAAGCATAGTTTTGATAAATTGATAAATCAAATAACGTTTAAGATGAGGTTACTTATCTCATATTACTTCATTAAGTTAGATTACCTATTAGCCTAATTTGTGTGTATGAGTCACACTGCACGGGGCATGAGGGCATGGGGCTAATTGGTTGTCAGCGATGAAACCTACTGTGCTCGTCTACTTGACAACAGAGTGCCCTAGGCGGCTAACCCGGCTACGGCTCACCAATGGTGTCATCGTCGGAGGGTAGCTCGGCTGGCTTCGTGACATGTGCGGCTAAAACAAAACAATGACGAGTGATTGGCCAGGGAACACCGAATCACCAAATTACAACAGGCACACCATCCATTGCGACGTAGACGTGTAACGTGACAGATTGAAACGAGTCTCGTGAACGAGAGACGTCTTGTTCTGATATTAAGAAACACGCTTGTAATTGTAAAATTGGAGTCTGTTCCTAATAGTATCCACCTAGACTCAGCTGTTTGAGGCGATTTTGGTTTTAATGAAAGCTAAAGAACAAAAGAGTAACAAAGTATGATAAAGCATCAAACGCGGACCTCTAGGTATGATAATAAGTAATTGGCATTTTCATCAGATAATATTTGTTTAGGGAAAATTATAATTTATGAACCTTAATTTTAAATTCATAAAGGTCTTGACTGAGTAAATTAGAAATACTAAAGCAAATAATATATTTAATAAGGAGCTCCTACTAATTACTAAAGGAACTTCAGTAGGTATCAGAGGAAATTACTAACCGGTAGTTAACTTATTCCTAGAAAGGATTAGGATAAATCTTCATCTGGCAATAAAATCTTACCTACAAAGATTTGATTGACTAAGGTACCTGAAGTTGATTTGCGCGTAAGTACAAGGTATGAATTGAGGCGGAAACGATGGCTAGCATTGACTACCTGGCGACTTGTATGGGCGCGAACGAGGCAGGTGTGCTCATTAGCATTATACAGTCATTAACGGTATCCCGCTCCAAAGACTCGTAAAACATGTTTACCCACTAAACTTGAACTTACTATCCACTGCCATGCTTCAAAACACAATTCGATTTGGATTTTTTGCTGTCATTTGTTTTTATCCAATGTTGTAATAGCATTACTTTAATAAATTCAAGGTCCAGTGCCTTCATTTGCCAAGGTTTAGTAAACGAATCACATAGAACGACAAAAAGTTTTCTGATCTTCGTCGCTTGACTTCTCAAGGCATATTTCTTTATTAAGATTAAGAACGGCAAGGATTTCAATTACGATTCAGAATTCTGTTCAGATTTAAATTTTGGTTAGAGTCCACTTTATCCTTATTCATTGGGGACTATTACTGCGTTTTTATTTTGGCAATTTATACGGTGTATAAAAAACGCAATTTCGTATTCCGGCCCACAGCAAAACACGGAGGCTCACATAAATCTGCGGAGACATACAAAGCGCCGAGGAGCGTCCCGGGACAAAGTAATGAACTAATTACATTAGTCTCACGATGCTCGCGAGAGATGCCACTGAAATGGCTAAACCGACCGACTATTAGGGGCGTGATGTCCCGAGAATAATGATGATTGCGGCTTAACTTGTTACTGGCTTAGGTCCTTCATATTAAATTATGTTTAGCAATATTAGATGTAAGTTAAGAGGAACACCCGAACTGTGTTGTCGTTTTCCAACACCTAAACACAAACTTCAAGCTAATAAATTTCCATATACCTACTTACTACATGGGTTTAATCTGTTTTGGGTGCACGATTTGTCATTGAACAAGTGTTTGTAGAGATTAACATTAAACCACGTAGCATTGCGTTGCAATTACGGGTTAGAGGTGTGGAGTTTGTTTTGTAATAGAATTTGTGATTATTCGATCTCGTCGTTGGCGGCGTCGTGAGGTTTTTGCCGGTTAGCGGGCGATAATGTTGGTTTATGTTTTCCGCAAATACGGAAGACAGTTCGAGATACCGTTATTCCGACTATGGTAGAAGGTTTGCGGCTGCTCTAGACCGCACGCTGCGCTTTCTTGTAATACTTATATGTTATTTTCCAATAAGTATCTACATAGCCTTATTGCCAATGATGATGTTTGTGATTTTTTACCACTCTATGAAACCTATCATTTTAGGATATCTATTTAGGACCTTGAACTTAGACCGCGGTCTTGCAATTTTAGGCATACTTAGGTCCGTATTACAGAACGATGCTCAGTCATCGATCAGTGCTCAAGCAGAGATTTCATTCACTAATTGATCACTTTATGAATGAAATCTCTGCTTGAGCACCGATCGATGATTGAGCATCGTTCTGTAATACGGACCTTAGACACCTACATATTGATGGATATGGTAGCTTTATTATTGTGGTATATCGTAATCATAACATCATAAAATAATGTAAGTAGTAAGTATGTTTACCCACTAAACTAACACTAAAAGTAGGTAGATATCAATTTCCTCTTAAGATTATTGTTTGTTGGGTAATCCCCTGTTAGACCACTGCGTGTAAATGATATTCAAAGTTCCAACGAAACTCTTTTATAGATTCTTCTTATATTTTAATTCAATGACCATCAAATTAATCACAATTACTAAACATTTTAACATTTACGACAGGTTGATAAAGTTGTAAATTCAGCACAATGATTCTAATTAGTAGTTTTAAAGGTTGAGGTTATCGATAGCGATGTGGGGTAATAAACGAATGGTCGTGTTATTAACAAATGTTCTCAAATCATGAACGAGATTACATTTTATTATATTTTCATTCGATTTGGCAACTATCAATTAAATATTGTAGAGTTTTTTCGTCTCACACATATTTAATATTTTTTATATCTGGTGCTTCGGGTATCGTTTTATTTATATACTATCGTGGAATAATAATGTTGAATAAATTACCTGGGTTGGCTACATTTGATGATGACTAGGCCTGTTTTTTGGCAGGGACCAGTATTTTTTGTACCTGCGTGTGTTCCTAATCAATTTTAGATTTGGAGTGGAGTCGTGACCTGACCGGTGAGCCCGCGGGCTTCCGCGCAAATTGGTCAGGCTGTAGCACTAGTATTTCTTTGTTATATACATAGGTAGATGTACTTCTGAGCCATTGGTGGTATTGTATTGTCGTGATCTTACACCTAATAAATAATAGTAAAAGTACCTACTCTCTCTTTAAGTGCGTAGGTTATGGCTATAATCAATAAATCATTAGAAATCACAAGTTATTATCTGAGTACTTTTATACTGACTGACTGACACAACTTATCTACAACCTAATCCACTGGACCTAGACTTGATATTTAGAAGGATAAAAAGTACCTATCTTATGTTGATTTTGACTTTGGCAGTATTAGCACTCTGTGTGTAAAATTTCACCAAAATCGGTTCAACGGTTTTGGCGCCAAAGCCTCCCAAACAAGCACACAGACAAAATAAAACGTTGCATTTTTGTACGTCAGTAGGGTTGTTTATTGTACATGTACAATTAACTCCGTGGAAAATAGTTCCATCTCAATTCACCGGTTAATTTATGGAGAGGTAGAAGCGATTTGCATTTATAAGAAAAGAACTGAGAGAGAGCGATTTATAGCTTTAACGTTTCAAAATAACAAGGAATTCTAAAAAGTACAGATCAGTAAAATCCGGGACAAAAATTGTCGCCGTGGCTTTTGTGGAACGTCTCTTCGAGGATAGTTATTCATGTGGGTAGCAGTATCCCGGCGCCCGGACCATCGGATAGTCTTCATTACGGGCGATCATGCGTACCCGGCTCCGTTGCTTCGGAAGCGGAAAATTCGTGAAATATCGTCCCGGATGTCAGACTTAACGTGTATGAATTGGCGCGAATCCTGCCGTATTGAGTTGCCATTCGGAAATATCCTTAAGCCACTACCGAGTTAATCAACGTTTATACACTTCCCGTTTCCCAGTTCGAATTAACATCAGCGTGGTATGGTTCAGCGTTACTCGGGATTCGAAATCAACACTCACATTCAAAATCATTGTATTGCTATTAGACTACTGTAACCATTTTATCAAGTCATCATTATAATGAGTAAATGAGAAAAATATACCATGATCCTTTATTAAGTAGCACCAACAAAAAAAATACATACAGAAAAACATAATAGTACCTCCTCCTCTTTGGAAGTCGGTTAAAAAAACCTATGTTTAAATATAAATTCGCGCCCTGAGGGGTTTGATGTAGGTACTTCCTTAGCTTCTTTGTAGGCATGTAGGTAAGTGTCTTGACAAAACAATATGAAATTGAAAAAAGGTTCCGATAAAGTTGCCAGTTCAAACGGGTATTAAACCACCAAATATCTGTAATACCTTTACCTATACCGAATGTTTTCCCAATGTCTTTCACTTATAACGAACGATGCTGTAAGCAAACGATAAGTAGGTAAACGGCACTAACGTGCGGGTGCGCATCAGGTTGCCCGACATTCCTGTCAAACGAGCGCGGCTCAATTACACTGCATGACAATATTCCGGAATGTCTAATTTGCTCACGTAATTTCGCCGGAATCCGGTCCCATGCTCGGAATCCCGGATGCACGAAACTATTTTTATTACATGTTTCCTATTTTCTCCAACGGGAACAATATAAGTAGAGCTCTCAAACTGACTAACTTTTACAAGTGTATTGTGACTTGCACGTCGCGTCCGTTGCGCTGCTAAATACGTTTCCTTTTTGTTTCCTGTTGGCCCCGTGGGAACAGTTTGCTGTCAACGTTTGTCGGTAGGCCATAAACATTTAAAAGTAGATTGTGTTTCGATCTGAAAAGAAGCGTTGATCGATGAGATGAAAATGGCCAATGTTTAATTGATGGAAATTTTAACTGAAATAAATAAAAAAATAAAAAGACATTTATTCAGGACATCACACAACATTATTTCACAATGTATATATGAGACGTACAGTATAATTTATGGAAGGGACAAAATAAAAGTGTAACGTTGTGTGATGTCATAACCAGGTCCCGACTCAGCATGTGATTAAGGTCAACGCGAGACCTTGAATAACTGATTTTTAGACGGAACCCATAGTTATGACATCACGAACTTCTGAGAATCTATAATATTTATATATATTTAAAACACATTTAAGGAATTCACAATAAACAAGCAATAAAGCCCGATAGCTCAGTTGGTAGTGACTCTGCCTCCTGAACTGCGGGTTGTGGGTTCGATTCCCACCCAGGACAAACATTTGTTTGATGAACATCGATGTTTGTTCTGTGTCTGGGTGTTATATTGTATTCTATGTATGTATTTACAAACAAAAAGTATCTAAGTATTGTATCAGTTATCTGGTTCCCATAGTACAAACTTTGCTTAGTTTGGGGCTAGATGGCGTTGTGTGAGATGGCTATTAAAAAAAATATATATATATATATATATAAAAAATAAAAAAATAGATTCGTTTTACTGCATGTAGGTACCTACACAATTGAAGGGGTGAGAATAAAAAGGATTTAACTGATTTTTTTGACAAAATGACTTATGGGTATCGTTGGATTCAGCGTGAAATTATCTTCAATAATACATTCTCAAAATACCAAAATGAGGCTTAAATCTCGAGATTTTGAGTCTAAAAATGGTTTATCTGTCACAGGAATACAGTTTGCTTAGCATAAAAACATTACTATATTTATTTTATTATATTATATTTTTACAGTAATTGTATGAATTAGTACTATATTTAGTAATTTTAAATAGAATTAAAACATTTTCAAGCAACTGAAACTTACATAAACCTTTTCTATTACCTTATAAGCACTCTACATTAAAATGACGCCGTTGACGTTTAAAGTCAATTTTCTCGACACTGTCAATTTGTCAGTTAAATCCTTTTTATTCACAAACCTTCAATTATAAATTTGTGCGTTTGTGGTTGATATGGCTCTGATGGAGATATACACACATTCTTATCTGATAAGAGGATACTGCTCGGCAATTATTATCCTCTTATTTTATACGTGACCATTGGCTACTTTCAAAAATTAATTATTAGAGAAAGATGTGTGTATGTGTGTGTGTGTAAATGGTACATTTACACCTTTTCTTTGCAGCTCACCGACGTTTGTCGATAGTGTGATGTGATGTGATACTGAGTGTTTCCTCAGTATCACATCACATCACACCAATCACATCACACTAATATTATAAAGGCGAAAGTTTCAAACTCAAACGGCTGGATGAATTTGGATATAATTCGGTACCGAGATAGCTTATACACTAGATTAAGATATAGGCTACATTTTATCTCGGAAAAGTGGAAAATTCCCGTGGGATAAGTAAATAATTAAAATACTTTTTACCCGTGGGTGAAACCGCGGGGCGCAACTAGTTATAGTAAATTTGCCTGTATATAAAATAAAACTTGGGCGAAGAAGCGCACATAAGTAAAGAAGAAGTAAGGTTAACCAGTCTAGCCACCGATATAGGGAAGTGTAAGTTCTAGGCCAGGGTCACGCGCGATGTGCCCTTGTTTTTGGAACAACATATTCAGCTGGAGCAGGACTCGCATCTGGGAACGTCATTCACCAGCAACACCTATAGGTAACCACAATACAGATAACGACAAAAAAATCCAAACCAACACCGAGTCAGTGTTCCTACTTCCGGGCAGGATAAATCCGTTATATCTAAAATGATAAATCGCATAGGCAGTTGCACAATTTAAACTTATCCGTATCGCAGTTCCTGTTAACAATAAAGCGAGATAAGTGATTTTGGAATGATGCCAGGACGTGGCCCGTAGCCCGTGGCCCATCTAGCTCCACTCCATTTGCTCTTTACATAACTCAGTATTCACGGCATCATTAATCTTCCTAGTTCCACGCCAGACCGAGTTTAATTTTAATAAACGGCTTTAGCCTTACTACGGTATTAATTTACATGCCTTAATGAATGGTACTTGTTTCTAATCGTAGATTTATTCAAGATTCTAATTGTGATATATACTTACTACGTTATTTCACTCTCCAAGTTTGAGGAATAATTTAATTAAGATTATGTGATTCATAAATCGTGAATCATAAAGTTTTTGAACCCACTTCGCTTAATCGTTACATCTAAATTAGCCATGCTCAGACCATTGTTTTATCTAAGCTATGTAACTTAAAAGTTATAAAAATTTTGGCACGAGTGTTTCAAAATTGCAATTTTGTCCCCAACTAAAATTAGCTTTTAGATTACGCCAGTGACAGTGTTAGGAATTTCACTTACTCAGCTACTGTTTGCTTTACCCAATTTGTTCTAAATGGTACGGTTTATTGAGTTTCAGCCGAGGTCCTGTAATAATCGTGAATTAAACCATAATTCACGTTTCACCGGCGGGCGGCTCGTAATTCAGTGGTCGCTGATGTGGCACAGTGGCACGTAATACAAGATTTTAGAAGCGCTCCCACCCCTGGGAATGGCCTTCGAATGGTCGAATTCGTCCTTCATCGCAGACGTTACCGTGTTTTATAGCTTAGGGTCAAAATTTTACTAGTGCCCGTCGGAGCACCAGGTGCGCCATGCTCGGGTTCAGCTGTATACCTGATATATATACTAACATCTGACCTTTTCCAAAAATAGTCTCTTATACAATCAAAATATTATTCAAAAAGCTAATTAAAGAGCAAAATGAAAATAATAGCAAGATTTTCTTCCACCGTTTCATAAGAAAACTCACGTAAGCACAGAACAATGTTTACAAATGTCCGCATATGAGTGCTTGTTATTAAAGGCAAGAACGTTTTGAATTTACATTTGTAAGTAGAAACACGGCGTGAAACAGAATGAATACTTTTCGGAGAATATCATACAAGGTAAATTCAGAGTATTAACATCACCTGTGCTCTCACAATGAGCAAAACAAATATTTTACCGAAATAGAAGCCACAAGCCGTTCGAACGTAGCCATGAAAATCGTGATTTATCCGTCTTCAGGGAAATACCTTCGAATGCCGTCTGTCGGTGTCGATGCGGGCGTAATACCTTAATTCGGCTAATCTCGGTATTGAGCCGAGTCTGTGGCTCCAATCTCTGAGTGCTTACTGCGCTCTGCTCAGCCTAAACATCTCCATCTCACAGCTCTTTGTCATCTATATAATTCAACAGACAATCACTAGTTCAGTTTATCTACGCAAACGTTGTGTATTATTAGATTCGTTTCATAAAACATTTCAAAATATACTTTGTTTGTACCAACTCCTTTATTTTAATAAAACAATGTCGACGCTTTTGTTTGTTGCGAACGGTCTATGAATAATAATGTTTTGAAATAATATAGAAACTTCTTTGGATAATTATGTAAATAGCTACGTAGAAAAATTCTCTGCTCTAACACACTATGTTCAGAAGGCAGCCGTGCTATATCTTTGGCGTTTTTTCTATAGAAACTTTACATCAAAATGCAAATTTCTATCACGACACTTGCCTTAGTTTAAAGTACTCGTAGTTTCAAGAAAAGTTTCCTAACTTCTTAAAAGTAGCTTACTTAGCAATTCATGTTTACTATTAAAAAGTACTTAATAATTAGATTTGCAACTAAATCATAAAATACATTTCCTTAGATTTGGTTTAAAGAGACTAGGCCATTGAGATGTTAAACTTGAAGACAAATACACTAGATAGACAATGGTATACAAATATAGACGGAGCAAAATGGTACTGGAAAGTGCTCAGAGCGAGACTTTCGCTAGCACCATTATTTTCATGTCGACTTCGATTCCTTAAAAGGTTTCAGAGCTAAGTAAGTGCAGTCTATAAGTACGACAACGGAACTGATGGTCCTGATTTGCATAGCGCTTGATTACAATGGTTGGACCGGCTGTAAGCGTTAGAGAAGCGACCGTAAAACGAAGATGACAACTTCTATTATTAGTAATCAAATATTTATTATAGTCATATGTGTTTTTGTTGATTTTCATTACAACGCTGATTATGCAATGCGAATTTGGCAGCTGAATAATAAATAACGCCCAGCGATCACATACATATATCCAGGACCCTGACTAGGATTCCCTGTATGTAGGGACCAAAGACCTACGAGGACCAGGATCCCACAACATCCATACTCAGAACAAGTATTAGCGCTTTTTTTGCACAAATATTGTCCTGCCGCGGAAATCGCACCCGCCGCGCAGTAATGAGTAGGTATGTACCGTACATTATAAAATCATGTTATGCTGTTTCCGACGTCCGATTTTCGAAGGAGGTTTTAATAGTGGCACCAAAAAATTCATGTACCCATGGCATGAAATTAATTAATGTCTTACAGATTTCGTGGCTCACTTGGCTCCGTCCGTAATAGTCTGAATTAAAACGTTCGGTTTCCGTGTCTTCAACTGTACTTACTATCTTTAAATTATCTTCTAAAGTTTCTCTTTAAACTCTCGAACTATGCTGAAAATGGGTCAATTTAATAAAAAAAGCTGAACTGCAAACATGAATACTTAAATCAATAACTTTATGACAATATTAATGAGTTTACTGGTAAAAACTGACTCTATTGCTACTAAAACCAGTTAGGTACATATCTAGGTTAGTTGCGGCTTGATTATTTGTAACAAAGTTAGGTATCTTTAGTCAGATATTCGTATTAACAGAGTAACATGGGTTATTATAGTCCTGCAGCAGCTGACGTCATCAGCCCAATGATTGTTCCCACTGCTAGGATACGAGCCTTCCCTCGCAGGGAGAGAGTGTATTATATAATTATAGGTCATAATTTTAGACAACGTTGGCCAAAGTGCGGGTTGCACAAGTTGCTCGTATTTTGTGGTTCATGACGATGCCGCTCCCTCACAAATTTTCGATCCGCGTTGTTAGAGCGAGTGCAAATTTCACACTTAACTTGAATGTCATTGGTGCAGGGCCGAGCGAGATTCGAACTAGGATGAATCGGTTTGAATGTCGCACGGGCTACTGACAATCTATCTGCACTGGGAATAACAATTGAAGTGTAGCCCATTTTAACAAGATTCCTTTAAATTTTTGTCTTGCAAAAGCGAAAACTATGTGAAAAGTAATTGTCCTGGAAAACGGAGCCCTATTTCGTCTTTTTGACGATCCAGTAGCTACCTACCGGTTAGATTCGCTTTCAAAAGTGTAATAAGATCAAATTACACTTTTATGATGCGTTCTAAATCCGCTTCTATTTCTACCGTAGTAACGTTCCGTCCGCTTTTGTTTAGATTAATCATTAGTTAACGTGCCTGCAAAAAACATTTCACCAACTTCTTCAAACATTTTTATCTTCAAAACAAAAAGATCTATAAAATCGGAGCAGTGAGGTTTGTTTTTCCAAATAAATATGGTGTGTAAGGAAACTCGTTTAGAGAGGTTATCTCTTGCAGAAAATTGCTTTGCATCTCCAAGGAAATATCGCGGATACGAAAAACGTTTTTTCGTAACTTGGGAAGGCACTTGAAACAAATATTGCCGAACTTACATCGACACTGACGTGGGGTATTATGTGAACGATTTCTCACTTTACTTTTATTTATGATAGGTAATATACGTATATTAGACGCGTGTCTGCTTTGATGAAATTATGAGCTTTCAAATATATAAAATAGTTTGCATTGTTATAGATTATTGAAAAAATTTTAATTTATTTACGCACGCTTAATTTGGGTGAATGCGAGGCGAACGAAAGTTGAAGTTGGTTCACGTAGATCTTCATTGTCAACATAACAAAGTTAAAAATTTGTATTGTTACGTTGGTATGTCCGGTAAAATGTCAATTTACAATTGTCAAGATGGCGATATTAAAAACAAAGAAAAACAAAGTTATACCGGCCGATAGATGAGCTAAACTAATGATGTTTTACTTCAGTCGTGTGGTCTAAAGCACACTCGTTTTTTTACAGAGCATGATTTTACGTAGGTACCAACATTTTTTTTCGGGTCCCCAGGTCCCCACAGCTCCACTACCGAAGCCGACGCCGCGCACCGCCGTAGATAAAGTTATCACTCTTCCCACAGTGGCGTTGTGGTATGTGGTAAGTATAGTACCTAGGTAGATAGATAGGGCAGATAGTACACTAATATATTATATTGTTAGAATAAAAAATCTGTTATTGAAATAAACAATAGTTAATTTTAACAACAATAACTAACAGTAATTTAAATAATTCATTATTTAAGTTTCGATAAAACAGTTAAATATTTAAATAATGACTATGAAATACTGTAAATAATTTACTATATATCTAGTTAATAATTTAAAAGTGGATGAGAAAGTGCCCAGAACGCTGGCTGCAAGAAAAGTATTTAGTATAATACTTAAAAATATTTTAAATTATTTAATTATTACTATTTTATAAAAATTAATATTATTAAAACTATAATTTAATAATAAAATCAAATGTAGTATTTTTCCATAACCACAACGCTTGGCAGGTGGCTTGGTGATCTACATGCCGCCACAGATCCTATAAAAAAAGTAGTAGTAGATTATATATATTAGTAGTAGTTTGTGTATGCAGCATGCACAGATCCTATAAAAAAAGTTTTTATAGGATCTGTGCATGCTGCATACACAATGCTGCTGTCTATTCCCTGGATATTCCCTTCCGGTCCTTCACCACCCACGGGGTGGTCCTATACTCATACCACTGGGACCACTCGGGTATATACATTTATAAAATTCTAAACTTGTATTTTATAGCACTGCAAATATAAACAATTTTGTTTTATAAATATAAACTTCCTGAAAATAAAACACAACATAAAAACGCATTTTTACTCTGATTTTTACTTTCCTATTTTCACAAGTATACAGTTAAAATAACTTATTGCAGAAGCAGATACTGACGTTTTAATAACCGGGTAGGTAATTTAGGTTTGGCAGAGAAGGGGTGCAAGGGTGCAAGTCACGCGACTTGCCCTGACAGCCGCTACATATTCATATTGTTGGGAATAGCCATGATTTAAAAAATAATGATAAAAAATAAAAACTGTTTTCTGTCGTGTACCGAATATTTACTTATTTTTCAAACGGCATATAAAATATTTGCTTCTAATTTAAATGTGCATAAAACCTCTCCCGGTTGGTAATTAAAATAATTCATTGCGGTTTTTTAAATATTGTTAATGCATTTAATGGTTTTTGTAGCTTTGAATTGCGTACCTAAATTGAAGTATGAATAATATTATTGCTTAATTCATAGTTATTTTGGAATTCCGTTATAAATAAGAATATGATCATTTTTACGATATATTAGAATAGAGCTTTGAGTTTGTTAGAGCTGCTAAAAAATTAAAAGCATTCCCATCCAAAATAATTATGAATTAAGCAATAATAATATTCATACTTCTATTTAGGTACGCTATTCAAAGCTACAAAAACCATTAAATGCATTAACAATATTTAAAAAACCGCAATGAATTATTTTAATTACCAACCGGGAGAGGTTAGTAAAACCCATGGCATAACAACGGGATACTCCCTATGCAGATATACATCTACCATATCAATTATGGGGTAAAACGACCGGGTAATGAAAGGGGAGTACACACAATGCCGGAGAGTCCAGTGAGTCATCCTGAGGCGACCAGACGGCGCCACTGCGCGGGACATGCACTGTCTTGCCCACCCCCTTACTTTCAAATTGTACAAGCCACGGTACGACTAAACTATTATTTTCGCTAACGGAAGTCTGTTTTGCATATAAAAGGTTTCATTGATTGCTTCGTTCGATAAATATTTAATTAGTTAACGCAATCGGCAATGTAGCGGTCGGTTGCTCTAGATGGACAGCTCTACTTTCGCTTTCGCTCCGATTTTTGTTATATTTAAATATTCCAAGGCTTTAAATAAGTTGACATAAGAGTTCTTTAATTAAGATATGTTACTTAATGTATGCAAACGGGTGTCGTTATTATAATTAAGTAGATATATCTGCAATCGTGACCAAATACAATTTGTCAATCATAGAATAGATAGGGAGTTAACAGGTGCAGGTGAGTACTAATATTATTGACGATTATTGACTGTATCGCACCCCCTGTGTTACCAAATATACGCCCATGTAATTATGTACTTCGATTTTTTATAGTTTAGGAGCTACAAGCACAAAATGAGTAATTTTCTGTCTAATCCTTGAATCTGCCTTGCTTCAGCTAAGCCTAAGTTTGAAAGCTTTTACACACAAACAAAATGATATGAACATACATGGGGGTGGTTCAGGTGACATCTACCTCGTACACTTCCGCTTGACACAAATTCGTGGAGCACTGTATACTTCAGTTTGACACTACTCTTATGTCTTCTGTGACGCTTCAGTTTCAATTCAGCTGTGAGTTAGTCGCTTCAGATGAAAACAAAACTTTTTATTGTAATCGGTATTTACCTAGTTGAATACATCATATAACTGATAAAAAAATTATAGAAATACACAACAACATGTACGTATTTTTGTCAATTAAAACAATTAAATGAGAGCGGTGCGCGGATAAATCACTATAATCATCATCACCTCATCTAAGGTTTTATACAAAATATATTCTAAAGAGAATATAGAATAGAGATATTCTATAGAGAATATTCTGGTTACTTTTGGGCAAAATACATGTCTACCATAACGAATAGGTACTGAGGTAGTACTCTAGTTCCCTGTTGCATGGTCATAAGTTCCATCTTTGCAACTGTTTATTCATACTGAAGAGATTTTTTAAATCATAATTAAATTTAGGTTGTCTGGAAGAGATCGCTTTAAGCGATAAGACCGCCCTTTGTGACACTTAAAGTTTAAGTTTGTGCTTGTCATTTGTTTCTGTAATGTGGTGTTTCAATAAAGAGTTTTTTTTTATCTTTCACTTTAAATAAATGTAGGTAGCTACTTCTGTAAGATTGGCAAAGCACCCGGCTGTGCCGGTTATGACCGCGAACTCTCCCATCAAGATAATATTATGAGATAGAGCTCAGACTGACTTGCGGTTTAGCTGCGCTCTCCACTTCTGATATGCCGTCGGAAACGTGCTGTTAAAGCTGTTGCCAGCTGTACTTCAACGGATTTGTTCTTTTAAATATTGAGGATGAATAAATGATTCGAAGGCTGTTGCATTTCTTGAAACATGATTTGGCTTGAGCGTCGCTACGCGATATCTTGGTTGGTCATCAGTATAAAATCTCTTCTGATATGCTGATGAAATATTTTTATACCGACCCGTGTTGGCAATTTTTTTTAATAGTGCGAAACTTTCAACGCAGTCATGTCATAACGTATACTATAGACTAATGTAGGCAATATATTGGAAACATTTTGTAATTATGTAAATTTTCTGGAGCAGATGTTCTAAAACAAAGATGAATATTTAATGTTTGCATATGTGAGTTGCAACTGTATGAGACGGTGGGGCAGACGGTAGTATGCGATCTTTTTATAGAGCGGCTGCTTCGTAGCAAATATAGCAAGCGGCGGGGCAGTAGCGGGCGTCGGCGGCGTGTCGGCGCGTGCTGCTTGTGTTGTAAACAATCAGCGAATTGAGGGTACTTTGGAATAAAACGAATAAAACCTAGCACATGAAGAATGATTGTAATGAAGTGCTTACGAATATAGACCGAGACACAAAGGCCAGGCGCCGGCGTCAAGGCGTTTACCTACCCGAAAAAAAATTACTATAATAATTATATTGCAATTTGAATAGTTTAAAGCCATAGCTAACCTATTGTACTGTCTAATTTTTTAGAATGTTATAGTAGTCTTTGTACGTAACGAAACTTGACCGACCATGTCATATCAAGATCAAGCAATAGTATATTTATTATTTGCATTTGGACTGTCTATAGGTCATCGCGGTAGATAGTCAAAATATTTTTTGACTGTTTGTTGTAGCTAGTGTAGCTTGTAGTATTTCTTATATTTTTGTAGTGGTTAAGTCAAAGTCAAAAGATTTATATTTTTAGCACTTTTGCAACTTAGATTACAGCTTAGGTTAGTAATACTGTATCATATCATAATATTATAGATTTAGTAATACTGTAACATATAATAATATCTTACAGTATTTTAATTGTATTATTATTCTTCACTTGCCATAGCAAGTATGCATCAGTTTACCTTTAACTATACTTACATTTTGTGGACAGCTGTTTAAACTTGCTCACTTTGAGACAAAGTTCTATCTATCTATTCTAGCACTTGTACAAGTCTGTATCGTTAACTTTCACTGAGTTCGATGCCCTGTTAAAGGCAAGCGCAGGAAAATAGCCTAAGGTGCAGTTATAGTCCAGTTCTGACTAAAGATCTTTCGAGTTACTCGCTTCATGAACTCTATCTGCAGCTTGCTATCTTAACAAAAAGTTATTTCATTAAATGGTCTGTAGGTAGCCAATTTAACTGATATTTATCAAGACCGTGACCATAAAAGCTCAGTGCAATGGGTGTGGAAGCTGAACGGGTGGTTTATGAGCTTTTTAAGTAAGTACGATATTTTTAAAATAAGTTCCAAACACTCATTTCGTGAACTTTAAAACTTGGTCTACTTTTGAAAAAGTATAATAAGTAAATATAATTTTTACGCTAAAAACTAGAACGCTACTTTGTCTTGCCAGTATTGCATGAATATAGTTGAAAAGACGGTAAACATAAAAATTAATCGTGTTGTCTAAATATAGCGTTATAAAGAAAACACCGAGGCGACGTTGTCGCAAGTCGATTTATGGACCGAAACGCTCGCACTGTACTGACGATGCTCCATTTACATTCTGCCACTTGCCTCGTGTGAACAAACCCTTAATAAAAATGTGCACCTAGCACTACAACTGTGAATTATTGAAACAAATTTATTCTTTTATTACATTCGCTTATATAACACGCCAGTTTGAGGTAGACAGTAACTAATTAAAATTTCATGAGCAGTAATTATTTCAAAGCACTGGTGGTACAAGTACGTTGTCTAGTCTATACAGATGGAAATTATTCACCTTGAAACAATATTGTACCATGACACGAACATTGGATACATCATGTTAAGAGCGTGGCTGTTACATTCGTTTTGTTATCGCCACGAAAAAAGTGTTCCTTTAATAAAGTAGCCGCAACCATTACTCGCCTACCCTAATGGATATTTACTCTTGCCACTAACATAAAAAGTCACATCTTATGGACAAGTCGATAGCTATAATAGTTTACTAGGTACGATGGACCAGACGTTTCGAAACTTATTTCGTATTTTAAAATATAAATTTGGTTGTGCGTTTTGATTAAATCTTGAATGAACAGGTCTTTTTTTATGTTTTGGCTCCACACTTTTGTGTATTTAGCCAGTGTCAAGTAATTGATAATTTATCAAGTTAATGATATTTCACGCAAATATGTGTCAAGTCACAGTCGAAGTCATCAAGTCATAGTCTAGTCGAAGTCATACTCCTAGTAAAGTGGTGGCAACTTTACTTGAAGCTTCTATGGAGTTTTGGAAACAACACGAAAAGAAACGTTTCACCATCATTATACCATTTTCCCACACTCGCGCCTGTAATCCAGCACTTAACGAATAGAATGCCACCAATTTTATGCACTAACACTGAAAATAACACAAGTTATGGAAAATAATACAATGCGGTGACGCAATCTTTTTCGCGTTCCCACCAAAACTCATGAACAGGTCTTAAACTTTTACAAAAAGATGGAAGATTCACAGATTACATAACAGTACATAGTAGATATCGTAGAGTCAAAGTCAAGTTGTTTTTCATTTATATATCATATGAAGTACAATATTTAAAAAATATTTTTGTGCTAATAATGTCTGTAATTTAAGGTCTCATTTAGATATTAAACATCTGATTGTTCGTGAAAATGGTTGAAGTCAAAATAGCCATCATGAATAATGAAAAATAGCGAGTGTTTATTTAACCGTTGCTAAATAGAAGATTGGGCATTAGGGCGTGGGCGGGCGGCGGTTCCACCACAGAGCAAACACGCCAGGGACAATAAAGTAGGATAGCATAAGCACCTATTAAATGAATCTATACCTCCTTTGAAAAAGCCTTTATAAATATAACCTCTTTGTTAGTGCTATAATAGGTTTGGATTTGGAATTAATTCAACTCATTTTCATTAAGTGTGAATGTTTAATTATTTACCCCGTTATGTGGCTCGTACTATAATAGAGTGCTCAAGTCGTGACTTAGTTCAGTAAACTTAGTTTAGTATTACAATTTTACTTGTCCATGAGTTCTTCATTTGGCATTTTTAATACAACAATTTAGCATTAAGCACTTGTTCATAACTATTGCCCATCTATACTAAAGTCTTTTAAAATATAACTTAGCAAAGCAACACTTTTCCTCGGGTTCTCGTATACGTTTGCTGAATTCATGTCACCTTAGCAGACCAAATACTGAACGCTCATTGGTTGCCTGTTCATCAACGGCTGTCGCAACCAATGAGCGTACAGTATTTAAAATGTTGACTTGACACGAGTTTGATAAACTGGAGGGCTAGGGATATAAGTGCGAACTTAGGAGCTGTTGGTTTTTGGCGGGAAAAAGAAAAAGATCGCGTCGCCTCATTGTATTATTTTCCAAAACTTGTGTTATTTTCAGTGTTAGTGCATAAAATTGGTGGCATTTTATTGTTTAAGTGCTGAATTACAGGCGTGAGTGTGGAAAAGTGGTATAATGATGGTGAAACGTTTTTTTTTTCGTGTGGATTCCAAAACTCCATAGGAAGCTTCTGGTAAAGTAGCCATCACTTTACTAGGAGTATGACTTGACTAGACTATGACTTGATTTGATAACTTGGACTGTGACTTGACTTGACACATATATCTAATACTTTTTAACTTGAAAAATTATCAATTACTTGACATTGGCTAAATACACAAAAGTGTGAAGCCAAACAAAAACAAAAAAAAAAATTAGGAGCTGTTAAATTTTAGTACATATGGGCATGAGTGTTGTCCTGTAATACGGGCCTAATAGTTATATCACGAGTAGTTAAGTGTTCATTCTGCTTATTTTTTACTGTGGCAGGCACGGCATCGACGGAAACAGAGCATTTTCTATGACCATGAAAACGAATAACTGCATAGTCTGGATATTGTGTGGTCTCAAACACACGTGAAGCTCTCCGCGTTACTGAAATAGACCAAGTCCGCGACCGTAGGTGAAGTCTATTATAAGCGCACTGCAAAGTATCTATATGAGGACTAGCGGCCCGTCCCGGCTTCGCTCAGGTGGACGTTTATTTATTAAACATTTTATAATATACGAAAAACAATGTATCACGCACCGGCGCCATCTACTTAAAATGTTGGTTTGTCCTGAATTTTCTTTGCTATAAACCTCACGGAGAGACCTTTCCAACGAATGCAAAACCGTGGAAATCGGTTCGTGCGTTCTGGAGTTATAGCGTCAGGAAGGAAAACCCGACTTATTTTTATATAGTAGATGGATAGTGTTGACTGTAAAATGTAGTAACATTGACTCACGTCAATGACATGTGAATACAGCATCCAGCTTTCTTTTTGATGTAAAACTTCTTTACGCACGCTTGACTTGGGGATTAAGCGGGCGAGACGAACGGAAGTTGAAAGTTTATTGTCAACATAACAAAGTTAAAATTTGGTATCATTGTATTTTTATGTCCGGTAAAATGATAATTTACAGTTGTCAAGATGGCGACATTAACATGAAACCTAATATCAGGATTCAAAAGGAGCTTTTTAATTTTTTTCATCACGCTGGGTCTTAAATTATATCCTATTACACAGCTTTTAGGCTTATAATTCAAGATATTAAGCACGTGTGCTTTTTATTTCACATTAACGCACTTGTGTTACTTTTGTTTAAGTTTGTATCTCACTGCAAGTCTACGTATGTATACGAAGAATTCTTAATTTACCCGGATCAAGGAGGTTTAATCGCCTATTCCTGAGTCCGGATAATACAGTTTAGCCTTACAGTTAGTTTACAGTAACCAAAGTAAGTAACTGTACCATTATAGGGCAAAATAATAGGTCTTTTTTTGAGGCATAATATTAGGCCTCTCTTAGTACTTGCAACCGTCTCTATCATGCGAGTCGAGGATTTGTTACCTTCATGTCAATCGTCAAATTCGTTTCGCCATATCCGATACGTAAGTCTGCCATGACATGCGTCGGCTATTTGTATCAGGTTACTTAGATCAGACCCATCGACATTTGAAAGTCTTATAGCAAACCGATTTCAGCTCTTCTGAATCTTTATAAAATATTTTGAATGGGTTGGTCCTAAGATATTTATAACCATGCATACGTCTAACATTAAACCTTAATAACTTAATTAATTACATACCATTTTTTCAGAAACTGTAAATAGCTGCTTCGGTTAAGAATGTTAGAGCTCTGGAAATAACCACCACCAATTACTTATAAAACGTGCGTATGGGTTGTAATTGCGTCATGACAGTAACTATGTAACGGTCACCATCGTTCCATACTACAGGACAGAGGCTTTATACTTACGCTAATCACAGCGTATCATCGCCATCTAGCCCAAACTAAGCAAAACTTGTACTATGGGAACCAGATAACCGATAGAAGTTAATCTACTTTTCTATAACAAACATCAATATTCATCGCACAAATGTTTGTCCTGGGTAGGAATCGAACCTACAAGTACAGTGCAGTACAGTTCACGAGGCAGGGTTAGTACCAACTGAGCTATCGGGCCAAAAGTACTGCGTTATACACGTATGTGTGTTTTATGTTGGCCATTGCATTATCACGGAAGTGCCCGGCGGTAGGCACTTTCGGGCCTCCTCGCGCCAATGGATGGGTGACCCTGCTCACCAGGGTCACCTATCAGACGTGTGGGACCGTGCACATACATAGACCCTGGCCCAAACTAGGATTCCCTGTATCTAGAGACCCAAGAACTACGCGGACCATGGTCCACAAACATCCAGACACAGAACAAGTATGTACACTTTTTTTCTGTGCACAAATACTTGTCCTGTCGCGGGAATCGAACTCGCCACCTCTGGGTTATGAGCCAACCTGCTCAGCCACCACGCCACAGAGGCTGTTCAAATGTTATAAAAGTTGGCCCTTTGCGTTTTCGACGGAACCCAGAGCGTGTGTTTATGGTTTATAATTGTAGATAACCAAGCACTTAAGTAATTATACGAAGATTCCTCAGCTATTAGAATCGGAATCAAATAATCCTTATCGCATGATTAAGATTTAGTTTATTTTTGAAGGTGAATGAACAAAGAGCGGTCCGAATATAAAAGCAGTTCAAAGTTTGGAAAATATTCAAAGTCAAAGTCGAAAGGATTTTATTGCAAATAGGCTATTTTAGCTCTTTGACACTTTTTACTTAAAATACTTGAATTATGTTATTGTACTAAGCGTATAAAATTACAGTGCTTAATATCAAATATTATATAGCAAGCCAATCCAACAAGTGACTTTAAAAAAAAAGTACCAGTGCAAGCACAATGCAGAATAGAACACTCCAATCTGAAGCTTCGATTACACCTGTAAAGAAGGAGCTACAAGAAACTTTACAGTGATGTCATTACAGATTGAAAACTGAAATTATATAGCAACAGGCAATAGGCAAAGTACCCAACATTTCATAACATCGAGCTTGGGATATTCTGGCCAGGATTTTTTGTCTGATTATACAATTGCGAACGGAAGTGCAGTATTATGGTGAAATATTGTTTTTCATCTTTGTTTCGAATTATATCGACCGATAAGTTATATATAGACAGTATTAATTATTATTTATGATATTATTAATGAACCACTACAATTTAAGTACTGTAATATTATATTTTATAGACAAGCCCAACACTTGTTCTATTGTTTGTTTGAACAGGGTAGATAACTTCAGAATTAACGACTGGGCTTTGTGCGAGTTTAGTTATCTTTTGAGATTGTTGTCGTAAGTTTTAATAGAGCTTCTATTATACAAACACGTGAACTTACCTATATTATTTACTTATATAATATTATATACGATTGTATTTAAGTAGGTATCTGCCTTGTTGAATTGTTCCCAGAGATCCTCAATTTTATTACCACCAGATCCACGGCTTTTATTTAGGTTATAACAATTTTATTACTCGAGAGCCAAGAAATATTTAACACAGTCATCATATTTCGATAAATATCAAGATACTAGATGTAGGTACAATATAATTTTGCATAGTTACAATATTAACGTTCCTTTACATCTCAACAAAAAGGCTTAAAAATATAAACCTGAATATTTAACTTAACCTTTTGTTAAGAATGTAACAGAAGGTTGTCTGGCCATTCGTAATATTTTCAAGGGCATGAATTCATCTGCTATTATTTATCGTTGTATGCAGCATCAGGTGTTCGCGATGTAGCGTTAAATATATCGCAAATATAGCAACACTTAGAGCAAATATAACAATATCGCGGGTTTCTAAAGGTCGGGAGAGTTCAGCGGTCCCTGATATAACAGGCAGGTGCATAGCAGCTGTTTTAGTAGCACGTGCTGATTAAAATAATTGCGATAACGTAAAAAGTAATTGGAAATTGTAGTCAATAGTGGATCCTAATAGCTGCCCTCAACTATTAGGTGCCACTATTGACTTCTATAGCGCTAGGCACTATCGCGTCGGGTTACAGTTTGAATCTGAATAATTTACAAAGCTGTTGCTGTTTCTGATGCTAAGAGATTGTTGTGCAGTGTTAGTATCAGCTTCGAAATGGCATCTAAGGTTCTCGGTCTAGAGTTGTGTCCTTAAGTAAAAGTAGTCGACATTGTACCTATTAAATGACACGTATTAGGTATAAGGACGTATATGTTTGGTAAATGTCTCGATCCTAATTATATAAACACGTCTTTTTATCAGGATGAAAAGTTAGAAGGCCATGGATATGGAATTTAGATGGCCACGGGCGCCGCCGCCCAGCTCCGCTATCCGCCTATTTTTGGTTTCGGCTAGGCACGTCTGCCTATTTTACTTTAATCATACTTAATTAATCCAAGTATATAATAGGAATATAGCCTTCATCAACTGAATTAATTATGAAAATACTGGAAAGAAGCTTAAACTAATTTTGAATTTATCCACACATGGTTCTAACTAAGTTCTCACACTTGTCTTATTCAAACTTGTCTTATTCAATTAATTATAAGGTTGTGCTCTCGTTTGAATGACACGAATGTGGGTCGGGAGGACGGCACTCTCAGAACTTTTAGTCCTCCATCATCAATCATCTTAAATCCATATATATCGGGTGAAAGAGGCTCCATCACACGCTCCAGACGTTTTCCCAATAAATATAGAAATGTAAGAACACACATATCGATACCGATGTTTTCACTTACCTAATTATACATTTAAGATCGCTTAGGATAACACTTAACATCACAAATTAATATGAACAATAATGTTAAACTGAGGCACAGATAATATAACACTATATACTTGAGGTGTCCAGTAGGTTTGTAACACTCAACGGGGAATCGAAAAGCTATGATCATAAATTCTATTAAATTAGAGGGTAATAAATGTCAGCGTGTAGTATTTCGATTAACCTTCCGAGGAACACTAAACGGTCTTTTCGTTAGTTCGATTTACCACGTGGAATGGTGCCGGAATTCCTGGAAAATGGTTAGGTATATGCCAAGTATAGCCATCCATCCATCCATTAGTAATATTTTTTCGGTAAGCGGTGGTTACTGAATATCGTGCTTAAGCACTTGTAAAATCGGACTTTCGTAAAGCTTAAGAAGACCGTCCTATCTCGACGTTTAAGCAGTAGGTATTTGAAAGTGTTACTGCCGTTGCTCTGGATCTCGATCTATATGATTCAATTTAATGTTGTCCCATGAGTATCATTGATTTGTTTTCGGCTCGCAACGAAACGAATGATAATTCCAACATTTAGACGCGACCTCCACTTTAAATTATTCAGTCGCTACTCGCTAGTCCTCAGACTTAGTTTCACTGACACGATACATTTTCGCAATTTACGACCGAACTAGATTTTAATACGATTTAATTATTACTACGAGTATTTCGTTGCAATGACAATAGCTATTAACTGCAACAGATTAATGCAATCATTCATGTAGAAAATTTAGATGTACCTACTCTACTACGCGTCTGTCTAATCTGCAAGATGTATAAAAATTTTCCTCTACATATGGTAAATTATGTAGTTTTCCGTTCCGGCGATGTCAGTAGCTAGCCTTGAGGGGGCAACATTCTACCTCATTCCTTTATTGCACGTGGAAATAGTGTAGAATATGAGTAATTATTATGTCGACGTACGTTTGCTGCGATTGAGAATTATGTCCGTAGATTTCAATAGCAGTGCGATTGCTCTATGCATTTGAGGTGCAAACAGATATCTATACTATATATATAAGTACAACTAGACATGACATGATTGTTTTCTAGTTATACGAGACGCTCTTCTCGTCTCGTATACTTTGCAACAAAGGCGTCAAGTTTCTGAAAACAAATAATAGGTTATTTATTTTCAGAAGCTTGGCGTCCTACGCTACGCCCCTTTACAAATACATAAATATTTGCAAAATTATATTTACGTCTACTTAGAACTGGCTAGCTGTTGCCGACGACTTCATACGAGTGAATTACAGTTTATTGCGAAGAAAATCGTATATCTTCAAACCAAATTTCAACGAACAAATTGTCTTCGCTTGTTATGGATTTTAAAAAACTAATCGGCTGCGTTTTGGCTGTGGAAATACCAAAATACTGTATACACACATTAAATGCAGTTGTCATATCGAGGATTTAGAGAAATCAAAACACTCTCTTCAATCTAAATTTAATTAAATCTACGAGAATTCTACTGTTTACAATTGTCACTTGGCGCTGAATTCTATAATCCGATGTTTCGAAGCGGGAGCTTCATCGTCGTCGCCTCACATAGCCTTAAATCTTAAACAACACCGACTGAGTGACATATACGATCACTTCGGGGAAAACTATACACAGTCGATACCACCTCTCTTCAACAGCTTTAATATAAGAGGATGCATATAAGTAGAGCCTGTTTAGAGTTTAGAGTTCCAGCAATAGGACTCTATAAGTCAATACCGATAAGTTCAAACATCAATGCATAAATGTATATCAAGCATAAAACGCACTAAAAGTGTAACTAATCACTGATACTATTGGTTTGCTATTCTGAACGTTTTACCACTCATCAGTCAGCATATCTACTCATACATCTACGATACAAAAGCTTGTAATGTATAAAATTGTTTAAATTCTGCATAGAGCAAATAAATACTAGCTGGTAGAATTTTAACGCATAGTTTCTTCTCGAAGTAAGTATAGATTTTAATAGTTGTATCTAAAGACATTATTATAAAATAATTTGAGCTAACTCTCAAACCGACTTTTTTCAAAATGAGTATAATATACAGGATTGACAAAAATGTTTGTCAAACAATTGATTTCGAAATATGGTAAATAGATATTGGTGTTTGACGATACTTTCGGTAAGTATATGTTAAATGGTTGGCCGTATACACGGACTCGGTGCGGGAACAGCAATGTCATCCTTACAAATTACCCTGCCTGCTTTTAGCTATGCGATGTGACAAGTATTTTTATAGCTAAATAGCAAAACAATGTAAATTAACTCACCCATTACTTTATCTCAAGGCAGCTAGGTACTTTCAAGCTGCAATTGTTAGTGCGTATTTTAATCTGAAACAAAATGAACAATGTGTAATGTTATTGGTATCTACTAAAACAACACACACACGATACACACTAGGTTAAAAAAGCAAGGCAGTGGACTATTTAATAATAAAAAAAACATCTCTACATTTCCATCTTCACCGTCAATTGGCAGCCTCTGAGGTGTGGTTTATGAGCAGGTCGGCTCATAACCCGGGTTCGATTCCCGCGACAAAACAAGTATTGGTGCACAGAAACAAAAACGCAAATACTTGTCTGGGTATTCTGGGACCATGAACCTCGTAGTTCCTGGGTCCTTAGATACAGAGCGTCCTAGTTAGAATCCAGGATCTATGTATGTAATTTTAAAGGCGTTATTAAAAAAGCATGATATTTTAGTTGTTCAGATCTGTTATTATATGATATATCTAACCGCTCCATTCCCGCGATTCATAGGGCCTACATTATTTAGTCGCACGCCTACATAATGTAACCCTATGAACCACAGAACCGTTAAGATAATTTGGATCGAAGTTCGTTTGATCATCAATTCTGTCTACAATATTTTAGCAGCGGAATAAGACGGCAACGGAGATCCATGAAATTAATATTGACATTGTTTTTACTGTCAGTAACTATTACATAATGAACGCCATCTTAATTTGGTAGTCAAATTGAGCAAAATGTTTCAAAATAAGCGTAGGTTAACGATTACCGAAGATTGAAATCATTTAGCAAAGAAGTCGTAAACTGACAGCATCATTACTTCACTGAGGAAATCCAAAGCGCTGACAATGACAAACTAATGCGGCAGCGACAGGCATGTCGACCTAATCTCCGTGGGGAATCTACCATCATGGTTTTCAGTCTCGATTTCTGAAGTTATACAATACTTTTGACCTACTTGTGAAATGTTGGGCTGGACTGTGATGACAGCTTGCCTTACTGCAAGGCATAATACCAACTTAGTTTTATATTATCAAAGCACAATTTAAAGAATTAAGTACGCACTTAATGAATGAGTGAAAATTTACAACATTTTCTATATTTTCTCTGTATCTGATCTATAAGTCTATAGTAGTGAGTGGAACACAATATGTATACCTGGTTAGATTTTTTTTTACGTTAGTAAATGATGTGACGGGCTAGTCGTTCACCTGATTTTAAGCGCCACGGCTGCCCATAACAGAACAGTGTCACTTGGAACTCTAAAACGTAGAGTTTCGCGCGACTCTGCATTGCGCACAGACATCAACACAGTCTGTTAATGAGATTACTCGACTATGAGATCAGATCATAAAGTCTCAATTGCCCAATAATTTCACTAGCTACAGTGCCTTTGAAACCGGAACACAGCAGTGCTTGCGCACTACTGCTTGGCGGCAGAATAACTAGTACCTACCTAGACGAACTTTGCAACAAAAGCCTACCACCTAGTAAGAGAGGTTAGATTGCAACAGTTGTTGTGATTTTCATTAGGATAAGCTTTCTACTGATCATTTTCACACACCGAGGATCTGACTGGCTTTGTGGTTTTTCTAAATCCCTCATTCAACCAAACTGTTTCTCGATGTAAGTGACGATTAACTCGAGGTCGCATGCAATATTTGATTTTGTAAGACAATACTGAACACTATGCAATCATCAAGAATCTTAAAGCAGGAAAGCATTTATCACGAGATTATTTTGCTTAATTTACATATTAAAACATTTTTGTAATTTAATTAATTCTATCTCCCATACAGCCGCATCTGTAGGCGCTAATAGGGCCAACTCACAGGGTCATTGATGACCTAACGCAGTTGTGAAACATTTCCTAATAAGCCACAACCGCGCCGCGCCCTATGTTGTGATGATTCCACCAAAATATATCATTAGATAGTTTATAAATCAGCTACAGTCAATTTGTGTAGCAATTAAATATAAATTTTAAAGTTACACCTACTCTATCGATTCTATAACTTGATATACCTGTTTTCACCGTTAAACGCTACGTCTTCTAACAACAGTGTTTACGCTTATAAATAATGCAAAGACATCGTGGGGGTATCAATCAGTTCTTAGAAAGAGTAATTATAACAAACATTCAAATTGTTTTTCTATCCACAGTGTTAACAATATCGGACAAAAAAAACAATTTGACATACTGAGGTCCGAGAGGGTATTTAGTTCTTGTTCCTTATATAAGTAAATATATATTCAGACATAGGTAGTTCGTACTGATAACAAAGTAGAATCGTGCTACTAATTAAAAATCAATTAAGCTCTTTGAAAACAAACAAAATATTGACGTACGACATTGTGACCTATTTGGTCACATTGCCGTCCGCTGGTTCTCAGAGTTATTTGTGGAGTGTAGGTACTCGCTGTGAAGATTAGAATTTTCGGTAGTTGTTAGCTAACTGTCGTTTTCATCTGGATACACGTAGTAATCGAATTTAACGGTTATTGGACTCTGTAAAAAAGTTGCAACCGCCGCCGCTGGTAGCAGCTGCGTGACGGACTGCTGAACCAAAGCGGGGTCGGTCACTGCTATGATGCATAACTTCTGATTTTATTACAAAATGGTTTGTTACGAAACTTTAATGGAAATATTACAAAACAGTCTGTTTCCCGGATGGTGGAGTAAGAAGATTACAAAGACAGTGTCAGATCAGAAAAGTAAAACATCCTTGGTAATATAGCTATGAAAATACTTCCGTTTATTTGATCTAATCCAGAAAAAGTATACCTAATTCTAGAAGCGATTAAAAACGTTGTTTGTTTTATGTCTGCTTGCTGACATCTCAATTACCGAGCAAATAGGAGTCCTATTTCTTGAAACGAAGACTAGAGTTCTGTAAATTAAGTTACCTATGCCTCCGGGTTTATTTTCTTACAATCCTTTATTGTATTTACCTATCTGAATAATGTTTTCGACCCAAGAGGCTTTTAACTGAAACAGGGTTAAGGTTCTTTTATTATAAATATATACTTAACATTAACTTCTGTTTGTATTCAAACCTAATATTTAATTATTGGTACGTACCTACTTTTGTTTTGTTACCTATGAAAATACGTTAACGTGTAGGTTTTGGCTGACAATGTCTAAACTACTACAATGCCTAGGAAGCGAAAGAATCCACCGTTCTATTACGTCCAGTGCTAAATTGTTCACTGTCCTTAAACTTCAAGTATGAAACGGTTTACTTACTGAAATGTCTATCTCAAAATGTCTCATGGTAAATGTTAGCTTGCTAATTTAATAAGCATTGCGTTTAACACTCGCAATAAGTGATATCTTATTTTGGAATTTCATGGCAGAGATGTTCCATAATGAGACCGCAACCTTTCACAAGAGTTATCACCGTCGAGAAAATGTTCAGATATTTGAAAATTACCAGTAATGGCCGCCCGGGAGATAGTATAATGGCTGTCTTAATCGGTAACCGCGAGATCGAGGTGTAATTAACATTAATCATAGAGATGTGGGCTCTGAGGAGTAATCGCGCATATCACTCCCGGATGACGTCTTGGAGCTCGGTCGGCTAGTACTACGCACAAACAGTACATCATAGTACAACGTACTGCTTGTGCGTGGTTGCGTGGCTAAACCCTCCAAGCGCGCGCTCGACGGCTCTCGCGTTATAGATGTCACAACGAGCTTGTGACAAAAGAAATGTTCTGCAGATGACGCTGACAAATAACCCTACGCTGTTTAGCAAAGGCCGCCACGGTAACCTTTTCTTCGTGGGTTAATTAAAGGTCACAAATGAAGGATGAACAATGTGCTATGAGTTTGTGTGATGTAACTTCCGCTCCTTGAGTTATGACAGATTTTTCAATTGTATCTTACCGGTTTTGCTGTTATAAATATATGCAGCGAAGCTTATATACTTACCTACACTCATGTATATATATACAGTCATGGTAAATGTAAACTGCGCAGAGTAAAACACGTAAAGTGCCACTCCGCGTGTCACAGCTCATAAATAATTTTCCTTTTCACACAAAAATTATGATATAACTATACTTAAATCAAAATCAAATTAAAAAGTAGAGTACCTTCCTACTATCAACATCACATCTACTTAGCACTTACTTTTAGTAAAGCTAAACTCTAAATTTACGGTTCTAGTACTCGTATTTCGGCCATAATTTTCTTAAAATATCAGCATTTTTTCTCATTCTTATTTTGTGTGGTGGATCGCGTGAGGCGAACGGTGCCTGGCGGTGTCCCGCCTGCCGTCGCCGCTGTCATGTATCTGGTCACGCCACCGCGCCACACCACGCCGCCGCCGGCCTCCCGCCGCCACACCACGCCACCTCGTCACCGACATCCGACCCTATAGCACTCTAGGAAAATGAATCCAAAAAGAATGAAACTGACTAATCTACCAAAGAATGATCCAATTCTAGTTCTCTTCTGGCAACACTATAAATTAGACAGTCGTAATTCGAACGTCAAAATGTTGTTTTGAAACAACTTGAATACTTTTAAAATAGCGCAAAATGTTACATTTTACGTGTAATGTTGAATTTATTTTTTTAATGAGAGATGCGAAAATACTCTAGGTTTGTGATACTAATTGCCTTTTGTTGTAAACTTTTTCGAACAAAAAACAATAAAAAGAGAGTCCAAAAACGTTATGCTTCCACTTGGCTAAGTACAATGTGTTATGCTTCTGTTTGTATTGCCTTGGTGCTTGTTTGCTACATAAATATAACTACGTTTCCGAAACTGCAATTTACTGCAACTTTGTTACTTTAGAAATGCTTGTTTAAACTAATATTATGAAGAGAAAATATTTGATTTTGCATTGAATAGGCTGAGAAACTACAGGACTGATTTGAAAAATTCTTCACCATTAGTATTCTTTTTTTTTTTTTGAGGGGCGGAAATGCCCTCGCACTTCCCTGCCACCACGGGGGCACTAGTTTTAAAATAAAGTCTATGAACGAAATTGTCTAGTACACTACAATAAAATAATCCAGGATAGTTAATCGATAGACAATTATTAACTCTATTAATTCCTAACTAACTAGTAATTCCTAGACCATTATTAAAGTACAGACATAGAGTTATGGCTATCCAACGGTTATTGAGATGCAGACATGTCGAAATGACATTTCTTGAGTGGGCTCTGGAAACACAAGGCTGACCATAAATAGACCGTTGAAATTGGACACTAACGAAGTTACCACCTGTTTCAATGGGATCTTGTTTCGCAACTTCCTTTATCTGACATGTCTAAACAGTGACTTCCTAGCATTAGTGAGCCTGTTCTCTATATGTAGCAGCTGCGTAATCCCGATTTAAATCAGCGCCTGCGCATCGCACCGGCCAATAGGAAGCCTCCGAGCAAGGCGTTATGCACCTGCCGAGAAAGGAAGCTCTAATGATACCCGTTGTTCCATGAGTCTTTGGTAGAACATCGTATCTTTAAACGCAAGGTGATGATTGAAAAATACTTGCGTGAGAGCGATAATTTGATCCAATTATTAAAATGCATATCCAAAAATGTATAGGCAGCTACGTAGCTTCTTTGACATAGGGTGAGAAGAGTACAAATATTCTGTAATATTTGTACTCTTCACACCCATAATTGGAGAGATTTGGTAGATACTCATCAATGAGAAGGGAAGGTAAAATAAAAACTGTGGAACTGGATCTCAGACTCTATATATATAGGAAATAGGAATAGGTTAAGTATATACGAGTTATGTCAACCTATATAGGCGTGCTTCAGATATAACCAACATATTGTTCATTGGAAGGTCGTGCTGACATCGAACTTAATAACAATGGTTTTTCGCCGGTTCCTGCTACAGGCATAGGTATATAAAAAAGCTATCATATTATAATGATTCAAGAAATAGAATTTCCGGGTGCTAGTTTAATGGATTTCATAATATAGCCAGTGGTCCCGTATAAATTGAATGTGCCGCGATCTAGAGCGACGGCGACCGTGTGTGGTTCATGCCGGGTATGCCAACGATTAAAAATCAAAGCCTGTAGAAATGTAATTACTTACTTCAACCTACTCATGGCCGTACCCAGGATATATATATATTATCCCCTATAATTACTGGAAAAAAAACGCGCCGATCCAGTGACTAGCGAGGGTGTGATGTGAATATTAGGTGAATTGAAAATTGCGATACCCATACGCGATAAAAATATACGTCATATGTATGGTAGGTTTTTTTATAATGTTTTGACTCCACACGTTTGTGTATTTAGCCAGTGTCAAGTAATTGATAATTTATCAAGCTAATGATATTTTACGCAAATATGTGTCAAGTCACAGTGGAAGTCATCAAGTCAAGTCATAGTCTAGTCAAAGTCATACTCCTAGTAAAGTGGTGGCAACTTTACTTGAAACTTCTATGGAGTTTTGGGAACAACGCGAAAAGAAACGTTTCACCATCATTATACCATTTCCCACACTCACGCCTGTAATCCAGCACTTATCGAATAGAATGCCAAAAATTTTATGCACTTACACTGAAAATAACACAAGTTAATGAAAATAATACAATGCGGTGACGCAATCTTTTTCGCTTTCCCGCCAAAAACTCCGTATGGTAGGTTAGTATTTGATGATTAAACGTTATAAAACTGTATAAATATTGTTTATATAGTACAATTTGAATATCTACTTACCTACATTTATACTACCTGTATACGAGTATAGGCACATTAGCATCTTGTATAGAGTATTTCAAAGCATCCATGGATTTATAGATATCTTGAACAATTAATATTAAAGATTGCAGATTTCAAAAAGTTTAATGGAGTCTTAGAAATATTATCAACGCCTTTAAAGTGTACGGGAGAATTTTGAAAACTCCTTGAGTACGTTCCTGGCTTACTGGTTCTATAGGTACATTGCGTTTGGTCAATGTTCTGCCTGTAGACTTTGGTTCGTTGTAATTAAATTTAATGCTGGTTTTACATCTTGATGGGAGTTTGGATTTAGATGGACCGGTCTGATGGGTCGTCATCTATCAACATCATGACAATTACCAAGATTCTAGGTAAATGCCGAAGCATTTAACTAGCAATTGTGTAGGTAAGCTATAGGTATATTTATAAACTGTATTTACTAGCTCTCGTACGGTAAGCCTTTTGGCTTTGATAGTGGAAATTAAGTAGGTGCCTCAATCAGCATATTTTATGCCTAAACCATGTAAGTTAGACTACTAATTAGACTTCGTAAACTTATTGGTACCTAAATTACTTGGACATAATTTTTAAGGACTATTCCCAACCAACCCTATATACCTAAACAGCCTCTACTGGGGCCAGTTGCCACATAACTACGTATTTAATCCTCTGTCACCCATTACTTGATGAATTAATACCTTTCTCAGATTATTAGGTCAGCATTTTTTGTGAAAATAGTTATAATGTCAATAATTTATAATTACCTAAACTAATGTACCTAAATGTAAAGAGGAAAGATTTGATTGTATGTTAGCGTTGAATAGGCTCTGAAACTACTGGAACGATTTGAAAAATTCTTTCATCATTAGAATTCTTCATTATCCTCGATGAATATGGGCGCGATTGAATATTTTCAGAAAAGTTAGGGTTCCGTGTGAAAATTCGCTAAGTATAACCTAACGTAAATAATATATTGCACTTGCGAAGCTGAAGCGGGCCGCTAGTGGGAAATAATATAAAAAGTATTGGCTTTGCTTTCCGTAAAGTTCATGTAAATTGGTTTATTAACAAAACTTTGTGCCTCAATCCCCGAAACAATTTGCTCTGGCACCTCCTACTTCTGAAACTAGGTGAGAGAGGTGCACCGCATGGCAGGCAACCAGGCATGTTCCTAGTCCCATTGTTCGTACCTAGTTCCACCCAGTTTGCTCAGGTGTGCCGACCACACAATATGCAGTAAAAAGGAATGGACTTCGAAGACACCCCACCACCGGCCTTTATGCTTCTTAATAGCTTGGTTAAAATTTTATAACAGGGTTTATCTCCAGCCCATTCTGGATTTAATGACCTCACCAAAATTGTTGCCGTAATACAAAACAAAACTCGTTTCACGATTTAAATAGAAAAGCTAAATGTTGGAAATTGTTTGATTTCAGTCCATTTGCGGTTACGATTCTTACCAACTACAATTTTACAGAGAGATGAGGTTGATGAGGTTTTTTTCTCAGTAATATATTTTTATGGTTTTGTATGGCAAACTAGGGAGATGCCAGGTTGGTGAATAATTGATAAACTATGCTAAATCGCCCTTTAGAAAGTAAAATACTAAGGCCCGTATTACAGAACTATGCTCGACGATTGATGCTCAAGTAGAGATTTCATTCACTATTTTATGATTTTGTGAATGAAATCTCGTCTTAAGTACAGATTTACAACTGAGCGTAGTTCTGTCATACGGGCTTAAGGCCTTGGTGCCTTCTGATGCCTATCCCATTTCCTACATATATCATACAATAGTACTTTATTATATAAATATACATAGATACTAATATATAGAATATATGCCACCATTATCGTCATCATCATCATCATCATAATCATCATCAGTGGGGAGCCTTCTACTGCTGAACATAGGTCTCACTCATAGAACTCTACTTTGATTGACTACAAAAACATATTTCTATTCATTTATTGATAACACTAGGCTTAGGTACAGGTCATTCCGGTAGAAGTTATATTACACAATGTGTAAATATTTGTAACATAAAATAAAATATTATAATTAAAGACATCATTGCAATGACTATAATTACTTTTATTTATGTTATTGAATGATGTGACGAGCTAGTCGTTCATCTGATGTTAAGCGCCACGGCCACCCATAACAGAACAGTGTCACTCGGAACCCTAAAACATAGAGTTACAAGCGACACTGCACTGCGCACATTATCCTGAGACATCAGCACAGTCTGGTAATAAGATTACTCGACTGTGAGACCAGATCATAAAGTCTCAATTGCCCAGTAATTTCACTAGCTACAGTGCCTTTCAAACCGGAACACAGTAGTGCTAGCACACTACTGCTTGGCGGCAGAATAACTGGCAAAGCGGTGGTACCTACCTAGACGAACTTTGCAACAAAGTCATCCCACCTAGTAAAAAAAAACGAAAAAAGAATTTAAGACATGTCAGACGCACACGCACACCATGTGTGCAGCTTTCAATTCTTAAATCACAAATTTATCTTATAATAGTAATATGGCTATTATACACTCAAACTTCTTTCTCTTACAAATGTTGGTATTGTTATAATATTCTATTGATCGTGGTTAAACTTTAACTAAAAATACAACTTTGATGACTTTTATGTTTTTTCTTGCGTAATATAACATGTACAGTGTGCTTTACTTTCAACAGTTAGTTGTACAGTTATTACTGCAGTTACCATACATTTACAGACATTTTCAGTATTATACGAGTAAGATCGTTATCTGATTCCAAGAGGACTACTGTTACGCAAGGTAGCCTCGGTAATATTATAATATTATATTAGGTCTTTACCTATGAAATTGCCGTTTTGTTTGAAAAAAGTTGAAGTACTTTTTTTTTCGAACTTATATATTTATTTTATTCAAAGTAATCACCCCTGCAATCAATGCATCTTTGCCAACGCTGTGGCAGTTTATGGATCCCCTTCTTAAAAAAATCAGCAGGACGGGAGACAACAAACTCTTCAAAGGCGTTTTGTACTGCCTCTCGGGAATTGAATTTTTTTTCCGCTAAAAAGTTGTCCAAATTTTGGAAAAAGTAATAGTCGGTAGGCGCAAGATCTGGTGAGTATGGCGGATGAGGGAGAGCTTCCAAACCCAACTCATGCAGCTTAGAGACGGTCTGTTGTGCAGTATGGGGTCGCGCGTTGTCGTGAAGTAGCAGTGGAGACGACCGATTGACCAAAGCTGGTTGCAGACGTGCGAGTTTCGCCATCATTGTGGTCAGTTCTTCAATGTGCACATCTGCTACTGCAGATGTGCACATTGAAGTGCTCTCGCCGTTTTGTAAAAAGCTATGATGAATCACACCAGCACTAGACCACCAAACTGTGACCATCACCTTTTTAGGGGTCATTTTTCGTTTTGCACATTGCTTTGGTACCGAACCAGAATCTAACCAACTTGCTGAGCGCTTTCGATTGTCAAAAAGAATCCATTTTTCGTCGCACGTAACAATTCGGTTCAAAATTCCTTCATTTCTGTGCCTGTTAAGCAGCGCAAGGCAAGTCTCGACGCGTACGTTGCGCTGGCGATCGTTAAGTTCGTGGGGCATGCATCTATCAAGCTTTTTTATCTTGCCAATCTGTCAGAAATGGACCAATATTGTTTTGATGCTAACATCAAAAGCTGCTGCCAGCTCAGCTGTAGATTGAGATTCATCAGCTTCCACAATCGCCTTTAATTCATCATTGTTGACCAAAGTTTCCGGACGACCACGAGGTTCATTTTTCAAGTCAATATTCCCAGAACGGAACCGAGCAAACCAATAACGGGTTGTACTTTCGTTTGTACAGTTCTCTCCGTAAACGTCGTTGATGTTACGTGTCGTTTGTGCCGCGTTGGTGCCACGACGGAACTCATATTCCATAATTACACGAAATTTCAAAGTATCCATTATGAGGAAAAATGTTGAAATGTAATGAAAATACAACGCTAATCAATAAACAAAAGACTTATATTGTAAATAGAATGTCATATTTTTAAAACAAAATTAATTTGAATTTAGAATTCATAGCCATTCAAAACTTTTTTTTGTTTGAAAAAGTCTGTACTGCAATACGGCAATTTCATAGGTAAAGACCTATTATTATAGTTACCCTGTAACCGGTTACAAACTGTCTTCAAGATTTCATGATTACGAGTAAACAATAGTTTTAACGGCGGAGTATATTCGGCGAATCTACGCTTGTATATGTTTTGTTATTTCGGGGATCTTTGTTTTACGTTTACTTTGAACTAAGGACCGAATAACCTGAACAATATGCTCATGAGCGCACAACGATATTTTGTTAAGTACTTACTTAATGTTGATTTACACTTAGGTATACTTACGTATCTCTAGTAAAAGATATTTTTTATTAATTTTCTTAGTATTTTTCTTTCTTAAGAACCTTCTCCTGACAATAGTAAACCCAAAATAATAGAATTAGCGAAAATTTTCCATCAGTTTACGCGTGATGCGATGACCAAGGGCAATAGAGATTCATTTTTATATATTAAGATTTTAAGTTATTTTTCAGTATTTTTTTACGCCACAATTGTTGTTGTTAAGTTAAAATAATTTTATGCTCTATCCCTCTTTTTTATTTAAAATTAAAAGACATTTTTGGCAATACTACCATGAATGATAAAGCGAAGAGTATTAGTAGTAATGGAAGTACCGCTATTTTGCTTAACCGAGTATGAAAATATCGTCTATTTTCTAGCATACCGACTTTGAACACTACGCTTTGTTTACCTAATGTCTTACGTCTAGTGGAATAACAAATACTTCTAAGAACCTCTCAAAGATAAGATTCTGGAAAATGTAGAGAACTCTTCAAAGTTTTAGTCAGAATTGGAGCGGGTACATGCAATCTTTCGCTATATAATGAAAACATGCTTAAACCTGAGGGAGCTGAACTTAGTAGGTCTTCATACAAAATGACGTTTTGCCGGGAATCGATCGCTCGTTGTCGTTAATCTTTGTTTCACAAGTTGTCATTAATCAGCTAACCATCCGTCTGCGGTGCGACTAGCTGTGTGCTGAACTGAATAAAAACGTTGCCAGACTCGGTAAATAAATCCAGGGCATATAATCACTGAGAATTTATTAATTTCGATTCTTTTTGGTTTCGATGGATGTATGGATGTATTTTTGTTACTCTTTCACGCAAAAACTACTGAACGGATTTGAATGAAATTTGGAACACAGATAATTTATAACCATGGATTATCACATAGGACACTTTTTATCGCGGGTGAAACCGCGGGGCGCAACTAATCTTCTAAATATATATAACTTTGGAAATTGCTTTGTGTCTGCAAAAATACAGTGAGGACTTGACAGTGAGGACGAGAATAAGATACGGACAATGGGCAGTTTTGCTTATGCGTTCCCAACCTACAATCTAAATATATATAACTCAAAGGTGACTGACTGACATAGTGATCTATCAACGCACAGCCCATCCGCTGGACGGATCGGGCTGAAATTTGGCATGCAGGTAGATGTTATGACGTAGGCATCCGCTAATAAGGATTTTACGAAATTCCACCCTTAAGAGGGTGAAATGTGGTGGTTGAATTATTTTCCTATAGGCCACGCCGCGGGCAAAGCTGCGGGCAGAAGCTCGTTATCGAATAAAGCAATTCATTTGAAGTAATATTTATCATTGGACAGATAAGACTAAATATTTAATTATAAGTGAAGTAACTGAGTCCTACTTTGCTTACCAGTTGGGCATTAAACTTTATCGGCTATTGACTGTTATCGATATCCATTGATTTAGTACCATACCTGAGCCGCATTCGGTTAAATACATTAAGGCACCTATTGACTAACTTCGATAGAGTTAGCTTCGACTTAAGATTGAATTATTAAGGGCGGGTGCAAGTCAAAGGTGATCTGAAAAGAATGACGATTAAGCAGCGGTGGAAGCCCAAAATCAACACTTGTGTTTTTGACGCCATTAATGTGACGTGGCGATTCAAAATAGTCAAGTAAAAAAAATTGTGCTAATAGAAAATAAAATATAAAACAGGAATTACTGAACAAAACTTAACTAAGTACCAACTTTACTTTATCTAAAATAAAATCGGTCATATGACACAAAAAACTTTGTGCACGTACCTAATTCGACAAATTTTAGCGATAACAATTTTTTAATACAAATTTAATAGCACGTTGGTGCTTTAAAAGAATCACCAGCTTAAATATTTTTTTGATTTTTACATTTCCTACACTTGTATCATAATGTACTATTATAGAGCGCCTATAATATATAGACACCTATTATAGAATGTAATTTATCCACAGTAATTCATTATAAGATAAAAAAATTACATGACGAAGTAGGTATAGTAAAACCCTACCTAGGTTATGTTTAGAGTATAAATCATATTACTTCGCTCATAATCAAAACTCTGAGTTGAAAAATAATACCTGCCTGATAGATAGTGCTTTCAGAATCATATAAATTAAAATAAATAAAATATAGAAAGTCTTAAAAACAAATAGGGAATTCATAACATTACATGAAAAATTGTATGTCTAAGACCTACTAATATTAAAAAGTATATAATTTCTGCTACAATGGATAGGTACGAGTACATATAACGAGTGTCACTCAAGTTACTTTCAAAGTCGATTCTCACAGATATACTTCTCCTATTTCCTGCTCTTCAAGCTCGAACGAAACCGGTGATGTGATACATGCCTTTTTTTAATATTCAGCATGTGTATAAATTATCTATTGACCTTTTTTATCAAACACAACTTTTTGCTAGACTTAGAAAGGAAGTAAGTTATATACCTAGTATAATAATAACGCCCAACGATCACATACATACATAGATCCTGGACCCTAACTAGGATTCCCTGTATTTAGGGACCCAGGAACTACGAGGACCATGGTCCCACAACACCCAGACTCAGAACAAGTATTTGCGCTTTTTTTCTGTGCACTAATACTCATGCTGCCGCGGGAATCGAACCCGCCACCTCCGGGTACTGAGCCACCCTGCTCAACCACCACAAGATAAACATACTCATCATGTATGTATAAGTTTAGTAGCTAAGTATTTAGGCACATAAATTCTTGTAGAAACATGAAGACATACAATAAATATTTAATATCTTCGATTTACGAAGAGAAGCTTCATGCAGCCAGATAAGACGGCTCGGCTAGCAAAGGCTTAACATGTGTCAGTATTGGTTCACAAACGACCATTGCAGAAGACGATAAAAATAAAAAAAGCAGTTAAATCGTTTTTTTCTCTTAAATAACCCTCGTTGACCCGTGGAAATCTCGTACAGATCGTTTCTGCCACATACCTGCAAGATGTGGAATGACCCTCCGAGATATTTCCGCCGAGCTACAGTATGGGGCACTTCAAACGACGACTAAATAGGCAAGACATCGGCAGCGCCCCGCTGTTGCAAGTGTCTATAGGCGACGGTAACTGCTTACCATTAAGCGGGCCGTCAGCTTGTTTGTCTGTCTATGTTATGTAAAAAAAGTAAAATTTACGAGATAAAAATACTCTAATGATAGAGTGAACGGCCTGAGTCTCGAAGGCCTTCAGTTGATCGGAGATTTCAAAAGAGCTTGATAGATTATTTTCCCAGATATACGGCGAGAAAATGTTTTCAACGCATTGTTAATTGTATTAGCAGTATGAACAAAAGGTTTTAATTAAGGTTGCCGCTCACCTGCAGCGTGAATTCTTCGATTGTGCGTTATTAAATGCTAATAGGAAGGTATTTAAATAGCTAGAATGTGCAGCTGTAAAAATATGTAAAGCCTTTCGATTCTATAAACACTTTTAAATAACTTTTAAAATAATACATAATTTTTTTTACACTTGAATAAAAGCCAAAAGTGTCAAATGGCTAAAGCTGATGTTAAATATCGACATTGATTATGTATCAATACTACTATTATATAACAACGACTACTAAACACTACATACTAAAAAAAAATGGACTATACAAGGTGGAATTTAATTCTTTTTTTTTCTTTAATGTATGTATTCAGTCCATGCTATAGAATGCTCCCATATAACTAAATAAAAAAAGTACATATGAAATAAAACTTAAATCTAGGTATTATCAAATTTAAATTCTAAAGAAAAGCCTTGTGACATTGAACAAAGCAGGTGTTTTATTGCCTACGAAACATTTACAAAGCACTCAGCTGGTGCCCGCGCTGTGTGTAGCGTTAAATAGACATTTCGGGTGTCATGCAGTTATTTTAGGAGGCACTAAATACTAAAACATAAATAAATAAAATACTAAAAATACTAAATCTATTTTTTTTTTAAATTGGACCTTGTACGAATATTCTATAACATGGCCTGAGTACATACATTTAAGGAAAAGAGTGAATTAAAAGCCACCGTGTATAACATACTTTTAATGTATTTATGAGTATGTATACATATACGTACCGAGGCTTGTGTGTCGGAACACGACGAGCCCATAATCATGGCTACTCCATAGTACTATTATGTATTCGGTGGTTACACCCAATCCCGTACATTCTAAAGATTATTGCTACTTCAGTACAAAACAACATATTCCGTAATAACATTACACTCGTCGGTCGGATCGTCAGCATTCCTATGTTAAGATTAATACCGAAGACCGCTTGGCGGCGGCTTGAGTGCAGGTGGGCCCTGTTGCATCATGGTACGGCATTCTTCGTGTTAACTGTCCGAGTCGCTCTGATACCTATGAATATATTCATTATGTTATTAGCTATAAATAATGTTTCTTACTGATAGGTACTAACAGGGCTTGCGGTTACGTAAGAACCCACGCCGCCTTGTAATATTACCAGCACAATATACGTCTCTTACAGGTACAATATAAGCTCCTAGCTTCTAAATTAGTATCTGCCTACAATGTACGAAAAAAATCCAGACGCCTACAACATGGTGTTGATAATAAAACTTACAGGAGTGAAAACAAACACCAGCCTGTTCCTTTTAAGATTTAGATATTTACGTGCTTAAAACGCGCTTAAGTTTATTACCTGTCAGTACTTTACTTAAAAGGTGTGAACAAACACGCACCTATATACATGTGTGCGTGCCTAGGCTTTTGTACAGATTAAGTATACTATATAGTGTCGTGCTATAGTGATGCCGCACTGGCGCGATGCCCCTGTCGTCGCCGTTTGAGACACGCCTTGAGCGACCTGGGCGATTCTATAGCAGCCGTAGTATCGGCTGCGCTAGGATCACCTGATTAGATTAGGCCTTCTGGCTCAGGTACCGCTTTCGGTATAGGATGCCAGCGTAACACAATCAGACACAGACCCCGCCAGCAAGGTCGACGTATCCCCCGTAGGTCAGCTAGAACGGTCGCGACTTTCAATAGGGTCCACTCTTCTAGTGGACGTAGTCTTCTCGATTCTCTTATCCCGGCAACGGCCCAAACTGAGGCTCGCACTTCAGGGGTACCCTTGAGCTAGTTGCCTCCCACTCTTGACAGCTGGGCGACTTAAGCGCCTGCCATCCCACCCGGTGACGCTGTAAAGGTCGATAGAGACGTGATTACGCACTAAAGTAGGGTCCTACTATTATTGCGCCAGCGCGGCGTGTGTCGCGCTATTGTCGCAGCGTGATGTCTAAAATACCTACTAGATAGGTATCGGGAAGGCTGACGACAGCTGCGTCATAGCGTGTGTATGGTGGTTGGTGCTGTACATAATTATTATTAAATACTGGTCGGGAGGGCTAGAATGCGGTTGGAGTGTGTGTAAGCTTGTTGGAGAATTTTTATACGCCATGGTATTACATCTTGTCGGTGTCAGCAGCGGCGGTACATCTGGTAAGGCTTTAACCGTCGAACCATATTGAGTCGCAGGGCTGTCGTACTCGTACAGACCTTTCGTACCAGTTCTTAGTATTATTTATATGATTGTATATTATTCGATATTTTGTAGTAATCAAGCAGCAGTGAATCGTTGGTTGTTTGTATGTAGTGTTGAGGAATACAATTCGGCGTGGGCGGTTCCATATGGTGCAGTGTAACTGGTATCGGTGATCGTGAAATGTCAATTTATTTGTAGGTTACGATAATAACTTTCGATTGAAATGTCACGTTTCTACATAATATATTCCAAAAAATAATGTAAGTAGATCGATAATATAATACAACGGTCGTAACTGTCGTGCCGATCCTTTTTTATTTTACATGTATTATTTCAATAATATGTTTATTTATTTATATATATATATATATATATATATCCTAATACCCATAGTTGATAGTCTCTGTGGTGTGGTAGATGAGTAGGTCGGCTCATAGCCCGGAGACGGTGGGTTCGGTTCCCGCGATATGGTAAATATTTGTGCACAAAAAAGCGCAAATACATGTTCTGAGTCTGGGTGTAGAGGCGTCATGGTTCTAATAGTTCCTGGGTTCCCGATGTATGGGAATCCCAGTTAGGGTCCAGAATCATTATGGTACGATAAGGTACCTATGTGATCGTTGGGCGTTATTTATTCTGTTATTTATAATGGGAATTGTTAATTTTTATTTGTTGTAATTATAAAGCATTTCGAAGAATAGGCTAACACTACTTATCAACAGCTTAAAAATTAAAAGAGTTACGAATTATTAGTGTTTTAGGCTTTAATATGCCTTCATTTGATCTTACGATGAAGTCAGTCGTGGCTAAATGGAAGAAATGGCTGAGCCTATGAACAAAAAAAAGTTATGATGTCGGTGTGACATTATTGAGATTGACACATTAAGTGTTTTTATTATTATTATTATGAAATTGAGGTTATCAGCCACGGGAAAGATCCAAACTTCAATTATTATAAAATTTATTAATTAACTTGAGAAATTATCAATTATTTGACACTGGCTAAATACAAAAAAGCGTGGAGCCAAAACAAAAACAAACTTAAATGAAATTAACAAAAAAAATGGGTTTCTTAGGTCCGTATTACAGAACGATGCTCAGTCATCGATCAGTGCTCAAGCAGAGATTTTATTCGCTAATTGATCTCTTTATGAATGAAATCTCTGCTTGAGTACCGATTGATGACTGAGCATCGTTCTATAATACAGACCTTAGATTGGTCTATATTTTTTAAAATAAAATGTAAGGTCGAGCAATTCTGTACATACTCTATTGACTATACAAAAGCACATTGCAAAAGTTATCGTAATTTTATGCATTGATATTAATGGAATATTAATTTGTTTTGCAATTACATATCAAGACCTATGTACTTGGAGTATAGGTATACGATTTACAATTCAATTAAATTTTTTTTGTTTAATAAATAAAATAAAATAAAATAAAAATAAAATTCAGTCAACCTACCAAACAGAAATTAGTACTCTACAATTGAGTAGACAGAATTGGTACTATACAAGTACCGAAGTACGCATACCAGATAAGTACTTAGGATAAGTGGGTTCAGTTGAGCTACGCCTCGTCAATCCGCGACACGGCCTTGGGAGCTCAGACGGCGCGGCGTGCCTCCGTGGCGTGGAACGATGACATACGCAGATGTCCCCGAAATAAACACGCATATCGCATAAATCATACATAATACATACCTACGTTTAAGTACCTCTTATAATATATAAGACGCATCTATGCCAGATAGGTATCTCAATAACATTTTTTTTACTACGATGTTTTTATGTTTTGATTATTGCTCACTGACGTTTTTGTCCTAACAAAAATAACGCAGACAGATCATTAGATTTGCTATTCAATTAACTTGATTGATATTTTGACGTGAAATAAAAAGATAATTATATATTCAAGATCTCAGCAGAGCCAAGTTTAAAAATTAATAAGTCTCTAGACTGAAGCACTTTTTTAGATTGTGTAAGATTTTCCTTGAAGCTTGAGAAACTAGAAATTGTATCGGCTAATCTGCGTCGAATCGATCTATAGATAAACTGACACCACTAACTAGGTACTCGAGTTATTGCTAATCGATTGCCAGTTTCGAATTATCAATGATTTTGTTGCACTGATTTTATATTTTACGGTTACTGCGCAACCTACTTTTTGCGGTAGACCGCCAACCAAACAAATAAATAATCGATTTCCATTTTGATTAGCAAACTATTTGTTTAAAATGACGTAATCTAAGTAGTTACCCCATCATTTCTATGGTTATATAGATATAGATACCCAATATGAATACATGTTTATGTAAATGCGTGTAATATTATCAGATAAACCCAGAGCATTACGAGTGTTGTTACGTCAATGCCCGTTGCATTCGCTGCATCTAATCTCATTTCTAAATATACTGCCTGTACTGGTTCCAAATGTTTGAATGGAACAAATTATAGCAAATGGCCACCTACGCAGCGACTAATCGGTTCTCCAAACACCCGTTTAAAAGCTCCAGTTTACTTTACACCTTCCTACATTACCGGAATCGCATAACGTTTGTTATTTGTTAGATAGGTACCATTCTTTACACAACATTGAATACACATAAGTTGCGTATATGGAATTTTATGCCACTGCGTAAAATAGAATGGGATTCGAATTATACTATCTTGTAACTGTCCTGACAATATATAGGATCCCCTTTTCTATTTCCATTTACGGAGTCCGGTAACCGGTAACGAATGTGCCTATCGGGATTTTGCAATTAGATTAAAATTGGATTTGGTTTGATAACTTCAACAATTGTTGTATAAATCAATGTTTTATCTAAAACTCTAGGTGCTTTGCTATTTTTTTTTGCTTACGCTATAATACGATTATATAATGATTTTTGATACGGACAGTTATTTATGGTTTTAAGTAATGCTATGCAAAATAAATTCTGCTTAGAATAATGAATAGAATAATAAAATTAACCGTCTGTTAGGTTCATAAAAAGTAGGTAACTCTAGCTTCTGTAGCAACTTTGCAAAAAGTCTAGTTTAATACTTAATCTAGTCTAGTTTCTATCATTTTATCAAATAAACAGCGAATGCCGCGGACTTGACGAGAGCGTGTGTCTTGACTACTAAAACAAATTAAACAAAAAAGAAAAGTTAGCCTTCAAATTATTTTCAATAGTCACGTTCTTCTTTTTCTCAGTAGAAAAATAACAAAAGTGTTTTAATGGCATCGAATCACTTTCGATTAGATTAACAGTCCGGCCGTGACGGGATTGTGCGTATTTATACAAAAGAGCAGGGTTTTTACCTCGTTAATGAGAACTTTCAATTATATAAAGTAGGCAATAATAGCATTTTTTATGTTAGTAAATGATGTGAGGAGCTAGTCGTTCACCTGATGTTAAGCCGGCCACCCATAACAGAACAGTGACACTCGGAACTGCGCCCATCATTCTGAGAAATCAGCACAGTCTGGTAATAACAATACTCGACTATGAGATCAGATGATAAAGTCTCAATTGCCCAGTAATTTCACTCAGTGCCCTTCAAACTGGAACACAGTAGTGCTTGCACACTGCTTGCAGCACTACTACCTAGACGAACTTTGCAGAAACGTCCTACTACCTAGTGATAATATACCAAATTTAGATTTTAGATTTAGAAAACTCCGGAATGGACCATTAAAGCAAAGATATGTATTTCAGTAAATATCAGGTATCTACAATGTGGGTACTAAGTACCACTGTTGTAGGATTATAACACCTACGTAGTGAATGAAAATTAATTTATGTTTTAAGATATAGAGCACGAAGTTCCAAGGCTGTCGTTGATTAATAGTGGTTTGGCTGCTGCCATCGTTGCGCGCTGAACTATACAACTGTGTACGCGCGTTATGAATGGAGATGAATTAATAAGAGGCTTTATTACTCGTTAAACCTTGAGAAGTACATACCAACGTAGCATTAGAATCGGTATTCGTTTAGTTATTATCCAAACTGCTATTAATCACTAAAAGCTTTTTGGATACTGTTGAAACATCCTAACACCGTACAATCTTAGAAACACATTGAGATGTACGTTTCTCTCACATTACTGTATATTTTCCATTATGATAATGCGGTGCTCTAAATAAGGTTTGTGTATCTTTAAACCGTTTTCTCCGTTACTCCCATTATGGAATCATTGGCAGTTTACTCGAAGTGGAGTACAATCGTCCACTTTACTTTCCCCGACGGTCAGTAAATAGCTCTCGCCTTGTTCCAAGTTCCTGTTACGGAGATTATTTCCAACTGTGTTTGTATAGTTTGTTGTACACTTTACAATACTTTATTAGACGTTTGAGGTTCTCAAACGGCTCTAACACTTCGTTAAACTTTACAGAACCGGAAATTTCATTAGTGTATACTTAAGTAATTTGGTTTTATGTTTCAGTTTCCTTTGTTAACCAGTTTTGAAGATAAAATAAATAAAGAAATATACTCTTTGTTGATTGGGGTTGAATGGAATGTTTTATAGGTAATGATATTAAAACACTTAGTTGACACAATGCGGCTCGGATGGCACTCGGCATCCCTCCGAACAATAGCCTCGTTAATGCAACAATAACTGTTCACCTGCCGCCACTCGGTCGACCCTCATATTATATCTAGTTAAAAAGGAAGCTTCGACACGTTCTGATTTCAATCACCCGTAGTCCATTTAGTCCATACGACATTTAGTGCTGCGACAACCGGTCCGCTCGGCTGTAACTGCGCTGTGGCTATAGCTATCGGGTTAAGTCCGATACATAAACTAGCATGTTGCAGAGTCGTTGTATAAACATCAAGTTTTATTGCTTGGCTGTGTTCCACGCAGGAGCGTTAAACCCGGCTGAGCCCTCGAGCTGTTAGTATTTACACGATAGTTTGTGTCGGCCCTGCCAGTTGCCAGAATTGGGGTCGTCGCTCGGCGGGATAGCAGAGTGGATGCCTCATGGGAGCTCATAGAGCTCGTTTTTCATTTCATTACCGCATAATGCCATTTAATGTCCAATTATACAAAACACCGTGGCCTGTTGGATCTTTTACATAATAATTGTTGTGAATTAAGGTTATTGTAAAAGTGTGAATCGTCGTTTCCCATCAGGTAAGGTTGTGGTCAATTGTTAGCCCAGACATCTATGAGAAAAAGTTTGCAAAATGTAGCTGCTATTGACAATCATAAAAATACCCTCATTTTGATTATTTACGGGTTTCTAGGCATAAAATAAAGTTATAAAGTCAAGGGTTTTTATAAACTTGTTCTACGAAAAATATTAATGATTATTGGTCATTTTTATTGAAAGATGATTGGTGAATTAATAATAATAATAATAACGCCCAACGATCACATACATAGATCCTGGACCCTAATTAGGAATCCCTGTGTTTAGGGACCCAGAAACTACGAGGACTATGGTCCCACAACACTCAAGACTCAGAACAAATAATTGCGTTTTTTTTTTGTTCACAAATACTTGTCCTGCGGCGGGAATCGAACCCTGTCATGTCAAAAATTGGAAAGAAAAGATTAGATCGAATTGAGTGAATTATCTTTCAGATGAGTTTTTACCATGTCATAACAGAAACCTAGGCTTCAGTACTACATCAGGGTCGTGCATCAGCATGCGTCGTGCGCGCCACTTGCTGCCGTAGGCTTCCACGTACACAGTGGGTACATGTGAAGATTTAACGATGGGGTACCTTCTGTATCCTTTAGGCTCCCTTTCCCTCAAGTTTATTCATCAGAAACTGCGAGATATTTACGAGCATGAGTAAGCACAAAGGATCACGTATTGAGCTATCCTGTCATGAGGATAAGGTGAGCGATGAAGTGTAGCAGCTCTGATGAAATTGTAACGTATCTTTTAATGTTTATTGAAAACTTTATCGTGGAAAAATGTAAACGTTATCCAAGAAAATATTTTTGCGTTATTCTGTTGCAAAAAACGTTTCTTTTGTAGGATTAGAGACTTCTACGAAGTCTTCACTTTATTACTTTTCATTATCATAAATAAATCTGTGTGGACATTTCACACAACGCCATCTAGCTCCAAATTAAGCAAAGCTTGTATGTACTATGGGAACCAGAAAACTGATACAATACTTAGGTACTTTTTGTTTGTAAATACAAACATAGAATACAATATAACACCCAGACTCAGAACAAACATTCATCACACAAATGTTGGTCCTGGGTGGGAATCGAATCCACAAACAACAGTTCAGAAGGGTTACTACCAACGGAGCTATCGAGACAGTCAACTATTTATTATTTTGTTAAAATTTGGGAACACCAATTTTTGTTAGCATACTCAGCCCCGACTTAAGTACATCGTTGTTCTAATTATAAAGTAGGCAATTCGTGTTCTAAAACAGTCTAAAACTAAACACATTGTGTGCAAGGTTCGCTTCGTGCTGCCATATTGTGGTTACTACAGTAATAACGTGACAGCGTGTCATCCGAATAAATTGTATTACAAAAATACACGTATATAGACACGATATTTTGTGTAACTTGGTATAAACGCTGTATTAAACTAAAGGGATTCAATTTATAAATATTACACATAGTAAAATTCAAAGTCCTGACTGACTGACTGAATGACTTATATACCAACGCACAGCCTATACCGGTGGTCCTAGAGACTTGATATTTGGAGGGTGTGTTCTTTGTAAAGTGTAGGTATCCTCTAAGAAAGAGTTTTTCGAATTCCACCCCTAAGAGGGTGAAATGGTTGGTTGAATTATTATCCTATAGGCCACGTGGGTGAAGCCACTGGCAGAAGCTAGTTACGTACATCGTTGTTCTAATTATAAAGTAGGCAATCCGTGTGTACTAATATAAATAGTAGTCAGAGCCATAGTCGTAATTCAATCATACTATTTTATTTTTCACAGAATGTTTAAAGGTATCTCGGTATACCTACTATAGACATTTTTACGAAAAGCAAACAGAAACTTAAATAAGTACCCACTCAATATATTTTTTATGTTAAGGAATGACATGACGAGCTAATCTTTTGCCTGATGTAAAGCGACACCGCTGCCTATATAAGTTGCAGTGTCACTTGGAACACTAAAGAATAGAGTTCCGCGTAACACTGCGCACGTCATTTTGAGACGTCAGCACAGTTTAATAATAACGTTACTCAAGGATCAGGTCATAAAGTCTCATTTTCCTAGTAATTTCACTAGCTAAATTGCCCTTCAAACTGGAATACGCTTAAAAATAATAAGTGGACCAAGTGGTGGTACCTACCTAGACGAACTTTGAGGAAAAGTCCTACGACTTAGTAAATTTAATTCAAACCCATCGACTAAAATGCAGTTCAGTTGCAGGTTGCAGTTCGATAGCTGGCAGCAGTGCCAGCGTTTGACGGTACCTAGGTAGAGCTAATGGACGACTGCCAAGTAACAAGAAGCAAGTGTAGCCAAAGCCGAAACAATATTTTGACACCTAAACGCTAAGGGAGATTTGATACAACGTAGCTTTTGCCAATACGATACATCTCTCTGTTCAGAACTCTGGAATCCTTTAATAAATCTACGAAATTCAATATAGACTTGTTTCCGGATTTTACTTTGGTGTGTTGCCGTTATCCAATAATAATGAGAATTGGTTTTGATTTTTTCGTTTGAAAAACCAGACGATGCACTTGCTTTAGGAGTTTTTTAGAACCGAGAATTGGATTTTAGTTAGTTTATCTAGAACAAAGTCCAATTTTCGATTCAAAAATAATACAATGATGCAATGAGGTCACCAGTCTAAGAGACAATTAGCCAACATTATTTTTATTGGTACATAACTACAACAAAGCAGCGCATATCTACAGCTTTCTTATAACATGGATAAGACCTTTTAATAGCACACCGCTGTACCATTATCAACGTTCACCGATTGGAGCAGAGATCATGAGCACAGATTATCGCGGTTGTGTTTTAGCTGAACCCTAATGTATTATTCAGCCGCTGTCGCAGGCGGGGTAATTCATATACCTACCTATCTAGCGCATTTATGCCAGATGAATGCGGCTGCGTCGCTTTGAGAGTTGATTGCTGCTTCTAGCGGTGAGATAACAAAATAGGTGCGCTGTCACGCTGTTTTGCATTTGCGGGGCTTTGACACAGTTTGAGCTAACAACTAATTCAGCATACAATAATTGCAAGGAGGTAAATATATAAAGACCATTGTCATTCGGGCCATGTTTGTGGCTCGGCGGCGAGTGAGCATCCTTGCGCGCATCCAAAATAAGCATCAGCCAGCGCCTCCAGCCTACAAATGAGCATTTAACTTAATGCTCCCGATGGTAAAACTTTTCAAAACAATAGCGTTGAATGGACAATGTTCGTGCCTGTAAACAATGTACGGAATCGGTTACTCGGTTCGTTTATTTATGGGATTTAATATTCTAAGTAGGTGCTTAAACATTATACTTGCGTTGATGTTACATGTAGTCAAAGTCCTCGTTCATAACGTGAATAATTTGAGTTAACATTTTGAACGAACATAAGAGTCGTGCCGTGATAATAGTGTCCAATTGAAAGCTTTCATAAGTGTTTATTTGTTGGCTTGTGTTTGTATTGTGTAGTAAAGCAAGCAGAGGTAGAGTTGTACGTGTATGTAAACAGCGGGATGTACCGCTATCGGCCTCCCAACCAGTTTAATGAAGAGATTTGGCACGACTGCACGAGCTTTAACGGTCTCTGTCGCTCTGCCGAGATAAACACGTATATTAGATACAATAATTATACAATAATTTCGTCTCACATTGCCCTACTAAAATTGTAACACATTACAAACAATAGTAGTGCACGAAGCTGCTTCATGATATTGCATTAAATTAAATCGTGTTTCAAAGTTGAGCACAAATAAGATAAACAAAAATAAAAACGAGTGTGCTTTAGACCACATGACTGAAGTAAAACTTCTTTAGTTAGTGAAGTAAAACTTCTTAGTATCTCTCTTGCTAGTAATATAAGAAGCGTAACTCACTCTCTTAATATCTTCACATTGAGATACAAGTATTCCTCCCTCTCAACTTCCGTTCACCTCACCCAATCAATTTCCGTTACACATTCACGTTAGCGCGTGTAAAGAAGTTTTACTTCAAAAACAATTTTGAGTTCGAGCTTTTGAAAGATACGTGGGTAATTGAAGCCTCACAATTTCGTGTGATCTAAGTTCGAAAGTAAATAAAAAATCTAACACGGGAGTTTATATAAAGAACCGTGCAGGGATTTCTTATTTCGATTAAGCTTATATATGTAAGTGCAGTACTTCAGATTGGATCGTCAAATTATCCATTTGGAGTAGTCACGACCGTCGTCACGACGCGACGGCAGCCCACGAGCAAAACGCAGCAAGTAAGAAACCCGTCAGAATCGATCACGACTTGAAACACTCTGCTCCGGTGGTACCGTTTTGTCAGACGGATAACAATTGTCATTCAGGCCTCACACATTATATCGAGGTACGAGTACATTCGTCGACATATAAAATTTTCTGGACCACAAAAATTATTATTATTTGGAAATAAAAGGAAACTAGTTTTAATTTATTGCGTTATTAACACTTACAATCGTTATATTAATTTTTTTTCATGGTAATTAAGTCCTCGTCTTTCACGCGGCGCAGTAACGTTTGCGTATTAAATCATTTGCAATATTAAAAAAAGCCAATGAAATGAAATTCGTAAAAGTATCTTTTATACAAAAAAATGTGACCAAAATATAAGGGTGAGAGATAGATCTGTTTACAACGAGCCCTCGTATAACTTAACTCTCTGAACTGGAAACCTACGTTCAAGTATTCCTTAGAAGATTGAGCACATTTTGTGGGGCATAGTACTAGCGTATCACCGCGGCCCACACAATGGGTATATGACGACAATAGCGCACCAAGCGACTGACGTCTCGCCTACTCCCAATATTTCTCATTTGCATGCTCCTGACGATGTACCCTCTATTCCGACCTAGCATGTCGCTTTGAGACGCTCTCATATACAAAAGTGAACAGGGAGATATCCTGTGATGGGTATAAAGTTATATGGTGGCATGTTCACATAAGTACACGCCATTATTAACGCGCTGCGCCCTGTGGTTTCACTTAGGGGTTAAATTTAAAAATTCCTTTCTCTAGACCTTTTACGTTTCATAATCATAAAGATCACCATGAAAATCCGTTTATAAAATTTCTGAACATTGTCATCGGTCAGCCAGGACCATGGAACAAGAATGCTGATGGTAGAAATAATAAATAATAATAATAACGCCCAACGATCACATACATAGATCCTGGGCCCTAACTAAGATTCCCTGTGTCTAGGGACCCAAGAACTACGAGGACCATGGTCCCACAACACTCAGACTCAGAACAAGTGTTTGCGCTTTTTTTCTGTGCACAAATATTTGTCCTGCCGCCGGAATCGAATCCGCTACCTACGGTTTATGAGCCGACCTGCTCAAACACCACACCGCAGAGGCTGTCTCAAAATATATATACTCGTATATACACATATGTAAAAGTCTAGTTATATTGTATGGTTACTTCTTTGACCCGTTTATATTAATTATTATATTGATTTTATGAAATATAAAATGCTCTAGTATTAAATTTAATTTAAAAAATTAACAATACTTATATACCTTACTCGTAATTTGTATTTATGCAAGAAAATTAATAAGAGAATGAATTTTATAATTTTAGCGAAAAATACAAAATTAAAACTATATCTACTTTATTTCATAATAATATAAAATTCAGTTAATATAATATAAAATTGTAAAAGGCTATAAATTAAATAACAGAATGTAAGGAGGTTCCGATGTTACATTGTAAAAGGAAAAACTGTAAGAAGACAATTGCAAAAACGACAAAAACACTGGAAACAATCCAGCGGGCGTGCTCTTAATTGGATGAGACCACTTCCTCTAAACGACATCGCGCTCTCCGCTAACGCCAGCTCTATTCCTCTAGCATATTTCATATTACAGTAACAAGACCTATTCAGAAAATTTCTACGATTGTAACATCTATTTCTAGGATATTTAGAACAGTTTACTACATTTCCCTCCGCACGCAGGCAAATGGCTGTGGTGTTGCGAAAAAGGTGGCTTTTGTTAGAGCGATATAGAATATGTTCACGTATTGCGACAACAATTTCTTGTTGAAGAGCGTTCTTGCGGAGTCATGTCACGCGACGTGGCCTATTGTTCTACGCGATGTCAAACGACGCTAGATTGTTCAAGTTTTTTTGCTGGCAATTGGCGAGTCGAGAATTAATGAGGTCAATGTGAAAAGCAGGCGCGGCAACTGCGTACAAAAATAAATCGTAAATTTGTTTATTTTTTGTAGAGCTTTTGAACTGAAAATTATTTGAATTCTGTGTTTTATGGCCCATGAAGTGTCATCTAAATTACTTCCTGTGAATAATTGTAGACATTCCCTATTACTAATTAGATAATTCGTGGCGTAAATAATATTATGTCAATTACCTAGAAAGATATACATTTACAGCGTATTGTTTGATATTTTCGTTTAATATGTACTGCTGTTTATCAAGAGAATACTAATGTCAAATTAAACTGGGCCTGCCTGCCTCTCAAAACGGTGCGGTGTATAAATTACAGTTTTTGCCTATTCCAAACATACTCTATCCAGTTGATTTAATATGGAACCTTATCAAATTTACATATACAACAAAGGCAGTTTAGTCAAGGGTTGAATTTTAATATAGACGTACTGTTGGTAGCGAGCTGGTCGGTTGCTATCCAAAAATAGGCTCGACGGGGTCAATGCCACCGTGTGTCTGGCAGGTGGTTCCTCCTACCCAATGTTATAGCTACAGAACTGGTACCGGCCACAATGATTTATAGCTAAATCTTCTTAGAAATATAACCAAGGCTTAAAAACGCATAGTATCAGACGTAAGTAATGCATAGAAGCATTCATAAACTTAAAACATTGTTAGTGTTAGTTTCCCATGTTGATGATGCTTCTTATTTTTTGTTTCCGTTTTAAGTTAATAATATTATAATTGTTATTCGTTACAAGATTAAAATGTATTATGTTATAGATTAACTGAAATGAGATACATGTAGAGCCTTAACCGTAAGTCCAAGAAACTTTTTGTATTGAATCTAAATTTTCTTAGTTAAGTTTACATTTTTATGAAGGAAGTAAAAATACTAAGGAAAAAGAAAATTCTAACGAAAGCATGTGGGCGCCATCTTGTCACTGACAGAAAAAAGCTTTGCCATCGCTTTTCAGAAAGCAGATAGGTGAACCAATTAAAATAGATTTATTTCTTGCTCTGCCTGAGACCTCTGTGCTAACGTCTCGTGTGAATCGCCTTTCGGTGGCGTTCCTATGACAATGGCCTTTCAGCTCATTATTTTGATGGAGGCTAATTTCTTCACACTGTTGCACAGACTAATTTGAACTTTCATTTTTTGTTTTGTAAAGTGTGAAAACATCATAGATCTTCTTATTACCTTTTCTGTTAATTTGTCATTCTTCCACTAAGCTTCTATAGGATGACTTAACCCAGAAAGTCGTTAACTCAATTATTTACATGGAAATGTAATCCTGAGGACTCTACTGCGCAAGTAGATACAAAGTTCCAATGGAGTAACGCTGGTTCATGAATTTTAAATGAAATTTGCTCTTATCGCTCAGACAATACAATCGAGTAGCGTACGGAACCAGAAAGATGGTTCATAAAACAGATTCCAAAGTATTTTATTAAAAGTTCCGCGCGTTGTCTATGACGTTAACCCGCAGCTTTTGTCCCTTTTTCTTTTTAAAGTTTATTTTACGCTAACTCTTATCGTCTAAGTCAGTTTAAAAGAAGTTGACAATGAATTCAATCTTTTTCTCTGGCAAGTGTCTATTAAGGCACAAAGAACCGTCTTTCAGCCCTAAAGTGGCTACTTACTGAGAGGCATAATGACAGCCAATGAGGAAAAATAACGTTGGGATAGTCGGTCTATTTTTACATTTTACAAAGCTGCTAAGGGTTAATCTCAAAGCTCGCTCATAAAGTTGAGCTTTGTTCTATTTAATGTAGAGCTCCCTTCTACTCTTTTCTATGGAAAAAATTAAAAGCTAAAAAAGTGAAAAGCTCAGTAGCGGTAGATGTTGACAAACTCTAATTGGGGCTATAGAGGCGGTTCATTGAACGAATGACATCGTTTATAAACTACGGTGCACCGGTTAGGCAAACGAGGTGAACGAATCCCTGAATGAAATGGAAATGAATGAGTGGAAGGAAGCTCGGGTTTGTACTAGCATTATAATTGTTGCGTTGTCTTCGGATAGCAAATCGGTCAAGCGAACGCGGCAGCGTGACCCACTTATTGCAATTGGTTCGAATTGATCTTGATCAAAGTACAAGTACTCTCATCGTATCAATCAAAATCTATTCTAGCGCAATCGTCGATGTTTATTGATCTCTAGCGCAGCCGCATTGATTGAAAGATTAATGTTTATTTTAAACATAAAAAGTAATAATTAGCTGCACTAAAATAGTATTATAATTTAGTTTTAAATAATGTAACAATAACGAAGATGAAAATCGAAACTTGTTATTTTTAACCGATTTCAAAACTAGGAGGAGGTTTTATGTTCGACTGTATGTTTATTTTTAATGTATGTTTACCGATTTCTCTAAGATTTCTGGGTCCATGTAGGTACCTTGCTTCTTTTTGTTCGGTAGCTTGCGCGGTAGTCCCGTGACTGCTATATAAATTTGGTGGTAACTAACTACCTATAGAAAAAAAATCCTCTAAAATCAAAGTATTCAAGCTAAGATTGAACTTAAATGTTTATTCAGTTATTTAATCAGTTTTGAGCGTTTATTGATATAACTATAGATATAATAGGTAACGGAATTCCTCAATTATGAAATTAAGGCAACTGAATTTGGTTTAACCCCTTTTATAATAATAAATAAATCATGTATATGTCGCTCTGATAATCTAAGGAGTATCATTTTTTTTAGGAAATCCAGTTTACTACCTACACGATAAAAAAAACCCATACATGAAAAAACGATAATCTGGTTGATAGTTGTTGTTCTTCATCCAATGCTACGTACAAATAATATAATAATAAACTCTGAAAAACAAAACCCAACTCAATTGCGTATTCGGGTAGTGACACAGCACTTGTCAGGCCTCCGCAAATTTAATGTCAGGAGCGGCATTGAAACTTGTTAAATTCAATGATTTGTGGTTACTTGTTGCCCTAGCTATATGCTGTTGAACGCATAGTTTGGAAGTTAATACCTTATTTACCTATTTACAGTCAACGAACGCGTTAGTAGAACTTGGGCACCTACATTGATTCTTGTCTATTGAAATTTAGTAAGGCTTAAAACGTACCTACGTACTTAACGCGATACTTGTTTCGTGTTTCAAACTGGAATAGTACGGATGCTTCATACTTTAAACGACGAGTATGAGTTATCCGTGCAGCAAATTGTTAGAATAATATTACGTGCCATATTGTGTCCTGTGTAAGATATACTTGAAATTCCTCTAAAATCAAAGGATTCAAGCTAAGACTGAACTTAAATGTTTATTCAGATATTTAATCAGTTTTGGGCGTATATTGATATAGCTATAGGTATATTCATAAGTTTAAGCTCATTTAAATTAATGGAACAATTCAAATATCCAATTTGTATTGAGCACAAGTAAGCTGGCGTTCACCGGTCGCCAAAGGTCACGACCCAAGTTCAACTACTTTTCTCCATTTGCGAATTCAATATTGAATCTACATGCAATATAAAGTAATTAACACATCTCGATTTCTTTAACAAGCACCTGTTCAGGTCCAAATTTGGTGGCCATTGTTTTTCATCTAGGGCTGCAATAATGTCTAGACCATTGTGCTTTGTAATTTAAAGTTTAGTCTCTTATCCACGCTGCATTATAAAATCAAATGTAAATTCTCTCCATAAATGACAAGCCTTACAAACGCAACAAATAAAAATAAATTACCTACAAAGAGACATTAGAATTGCCGATTTGCATTTTAGTGCAATTTGCCAAGTCTACGCTAATCTTCATCCTTTAATAAATAACGTCCTTCTACATCGGCGAGATAGTTGTACAGACAAATAGTTAAAGCTTTGAAGAGCTTTGTGTTTATGCAAATGTCATTATTATATAATCACGTAGATCGCAGCGGGGTCAGATTGGTGTGAGATACGTGAAGCGCAGCAGTGGCTCACGGGTCACGAAGCCCCATGTCTGACTACAGATACAGTGGAGCCATGATTAAACCTACTTTATATGGCTCTCAAGCTGCAAAATCCCTACAGGATCTGGACGTGATAAAAATGCATTTTACGCAGCACGATGCACCCATCTATCAACATAAAATGCCACTGTCTATTGAACTATCAAATATAACTATTTCATTATTTACCTCAAGGAACTTCTATAGTATTCCATAGTATAGAACTTCCTTGCTTTACCTATATGTGCTTCTAAATCCTAGCTCGGAAAGAATTCTGTAATCTCTTAATCTGACAAACTGGATGGATTAATGCTGTTTGATCTGATACGGGCCACGAGGGTAAGCTCGATGCTAACGAGGAACGAGTGCATCCGGACTATGAAGATATTTTTATTTATTTATCTATTTCGATAATTAAATTTTATGTACATTATGTCAACTTTATGGATAAGCATTTTAGGTTGCAATAAAGCCAAAAGAAAGTGGATTGAAGGTTTTTACCTATCACTTCGACAGGGCATGTTAGCAAAACTATTGTTTTTTTAAATGTTACGAGCTAGTCGTTCTCCTGTTGTTAAGCGACACGGACCCGCCCATAAGAGAGTAGTGTCACTCAGAACTCCAATATATAAAGTTTCGCGTGACACTGCAGTGCGCACATCATCTTGAGACAGTCTTCAGACAGACATCAGCACAGTCTGGTAATAAGATTAATCGACTGTGAAATCAGATCGTAAAGTCTCAATTTCCCAGTAATTTCACTAGCTACAGTGCCCTTCAAACCGGTACATAGGTATCAGGTAATAAGACCCGATTCAGTACCTCACAATTTTTTATTAAATTTACTAGAACAGTACCTCGGTGTAATAAAATAGCTGAGTAATCATATTTTTTAAATAATATAAGGACAGAAACAAAAGTAACTTTTCATTGTGGACAGCCTCTGTGGTGTGGTCGTTGAACAGGTCGGCTCATAACCCGGAGGCGGTGGGTTCAATTCTCGCGACAGGACAAGTAACAAAAAACAAAAGCTTGTACACAAAAAAAGCGCAAATACTTGGCTGGGTGCTGTGGGACCATGGTCCACGTAGTTTCGGGGTTCCTAGACACAGGGAATCCTAGTTAGGGTCCAGGATCTATGTATGTGGTCGTTGGGATTATTATTATTTTTCTGTGGCACGTGCTGATGTACGAGTCTCATCCCACGTTAAGACTAGGCGTATTTATTATTTATCAAGATTTAGGTGCATATTACAGAATTTACAGAACGATGCTCAGTCATCGGAGCTCCGCTTATCAATTCGCTTCAGAAAAATAACTGACTGACTAGAAATTAAAAGGTGCATCATGCTTGAGCACCGATCGATGACTGAACATCGTTCTGTAATACGGACCTTAGGATAGAAAGACATCACGTAGTATCTATAGATATACCAAGAAGTGTGTTATTCTGTTTTGTATGATGCACCTTTTAATTTAAAGTCAGTTATTTTTCTGAAACGAATTGTTAAGCAGAGCAGGATCTTATTGTAACGAAGTCATGGTGCGGTGATCACGAGTCACGGGTCGTAGATCGCGCCGACCTCATCTGCATTTCGCTGCGTGAGATCCTTGTAATTGTTTTTGCGATTCTATTAAAAATTCTTTTACGTGCAAAAATGAAAATTAACTTCGCAGATTATCAAGCTTTCCGATCCTGATCACGTAACGCCCGACCCGAGCGATACATTTTTAATTGGGTGTTGCAAAATTAGCCAGGATCGGGCGGCTTTGTTTACGTTAACTTTCTAATGGGGAAATCGTATTATGGTACCTTAAATATTTGTTTACATGCAATAATTCAACGCTTTGATGCCGCTAATGATTTAATAACCAGGTGATGGGATTATGGAGTTGCGTGTGTGTATTCTTCATAAAGTAAGTGTATATTTTGTTTTCAAGTACCCAGTAATTAGTCCCCGGGCAGGATTAAGTGGGGAATAATTAAAAGACTTTCATTAAAAGCTTTGTGCTATTATAGAATTAAGTTAATTGGTTAATAAAACCTTCACGTTCAATGTTAAAGTCGGTCGCTACAATCACCGGCGCGGCGGCGGCGTGCGCTCGTAGGCCTTATTCCTACCACTGAATTACTGACAGTCACCCACTTTCAATCACACAAACCGGTCCGGACAAAGAGCTTGTAGTTTCTTAACACATTGTCGCACTTTAATACTGAAACTTGTTGATATTTAATTAAAATGGCAGGTATATCAATTTAATTCTTATATTACGAGCGTTGAAAGATACATACCAAAGATTTCAAATTTGGAAAGTTTAATCCAATTATCAGTTTTTAACGAGAGCATAACAAATCGTTGAAATCATACAGAGTTAGCACAATGTGAACCAAAATATCAATGAATTTACGTCATAGAACAAAAACGGCAGTAGATGTGGGCGTTAGTAGAGTAGACACGACGTAGCCGGCGCGCGCGCCTCGGTAACTATCGGCTGACATCGGATAGACCAATGAGTAAACAAAAAGAAAATATTACCTTTCTCACTCTCACTCAGCAGTGAGTCTTCAGATTAGATCACTGAACCAAAGAATACAAGACCAAAAAGAAATATAAGAAACGTTCGTCCGGCCGCGTCGCGCATCGCAGAACCGGTTTTCCATTGTAGTATAGCTTTTAAGTCCTTACAAATAAAAACTCATGCATAGATAATCGAGCAACACTCGCAGCGAGCTTACGTAAGGACTAATTTTATATTAAAGCTTGGAAGGAAACTGTTATTGAACGGAAATGGACACAGGCATAGATTAAAATAAAATTATATTAATAAACGTATAATTATATTATATTGGGTTGGTATTAAAACATCTAACAGCCTCTGTGGTGTGGTGGTTGAGCAGGTTAGCTCATAGCCTGGAGGCGGCGGGTTCGGTTCCTGTGGCAGGACAAATATTTGTGTATAGAAAAAAAGTGCATAAGTATATTTGCTCTGAGTCTGGGCGTTGTGGGATGATGATCCTCGAGTCGGCTCCTGGGTCCCTAGGCACAGAAAATCCTAGTTAGGGTCCAGGATCTATGTATGTGATCGTTGGGCTTTATATTTATTATTACTATTATTATCATTACTATTAGTATAAAAGCATCTAAATGGCTATTGTTATATGGTTGTAGAAAATATTCCATACCAATTGGTAGATTTTGATGTAAAGATAATAAATCTAAATATATATAACTCAAAGGTGACTGGACTGGCTGACATAGTGATCTATCAACGCACAGCCCAAACCACTGGACGGATCGGGCTGAAATTTGGTAGGTAGATGTTATGACGTAGGCATCCGCTAAGAAAGGATTTTTCGAAATTCCATCCTTAAGAGGGTGAAATGGGTGGTTGAATTATTTTCTCATAGGCCACGCCGCGGGCGAAGCTGCGGGCAGAAGCTCGTAAAGAATATATCGAAAATCTACTACGTGGTAGGACTTTTCTGCAAAGTTCGTCCAGGCAGATCGTAATGCCGCTTTGCCAATTATTCTCCCGCCAAGCAGCTTTTGCCTTCCGGTGCTGTAGCTAGTAAATTAACTGGACTAATATGATTATATGACGTAACGTAACGTAACTTATTATAAGACTGTTGATGTCTCAGGATAACGTGCGTAGTGCTATGTCACGCGAGACTATAATTTAGAGTTTCGGGTGATACTGCAACTGATATGGGCAGCCGTGTCGCTTAACATCAGGAGAAGGTCTAGCTCATTCACATAAAAAGGTTTTTTACAAGAAATTCCTGTAAAAGTCGGTTTTGAACATGTAGGTATATGCGGTGGGAACGAATGTTAAGTATCTTATTTAGAAAGCAGTGTGTTTTAATTTTTACATAAATAAAAATTTTACTTAAGTTGTCAACTTGTCATATCTAATTTTCAAACTAAATACTATAATGATATAATAACTAATACTAAACACTACCTACTAAAAAAAAAAACAATTGGGCTCTATAGTGGCCGCGATGACCTATAGACAGTCCAAATGCTCCAGCCCACTACCAGTAGGTAGCGTATAATGCGTATAATATTCATATCTAATGCTCTGTTTTAAATAGTGTGAAGTATTCTTGACTCTGTTAAACAAGTCCAGGCATTAGTATACAAAGTTAACCGTCCTAAATACATACAATAAAGAGATTTCCCAGTGTTTTCTTCAGTCGTAACACAACAGACTGTCGCTACATTTTACTGTCCCGAATAAATATTATAAGGAGCGGACTCGGGACTGTCGCAATCGCGTTACTTTGATAGCGGTTTTATTGCGGTGGGTTAAAGTTGAAATTGGGATGTAAATTTTGGTGACAATTGCAGCATTTCCATGGTTCCAGTGGAGGACAAGAGGCCGTTAACGAGAACAACGGTTGTTTGTTTTCCCACGCCTCTTGAGCGGTGACAATCAGTGGAAACCGCGACGAAATTGTCGATCATCGACTACCCACTGGTCCGTCGGTAGACAGCGATAAACGCGATTAGCGATTTTAACAAAACCTTCACAGACCTGTCATGATATTTTTATTTAGTGATGGGTACTTTCGTGCAGTACCTAATTGATTTTTGATTGGTTTCTGATTGACTTGTTTGAGCATTTAATTATTTCGGCTCCGTGATAAACATAAATACTACACTGATTTTAACGTTACAACTAACAATGCAGTATGTAGTATGCATTGTGACAGCCTCTGTGGTGTGGTGGTTGAGCAGGTTGGTTCATAACCCGGAGGCGGCGAGTTCAATTCCCACGGCAGGACAAGTATTTGTGAACAGAAAAAAAGCGTAAATACTTGTTCTGATTCTGGGCGTTGTGAGAGCATGGACCTCGTAGTTCCTGAGTTCCTAGATACAGGGAATCCTAGTTAGGGTCCAGGATATATGTATGTGATCGTTGGGCGTTATTATTGTTATATTATTATCCTAAAATCTTGACGTTAACGTTGCAACCAATTACAGAGAAATATGGAAAAGCTTGCCAACCAATCAAATTATTTAACCATACTTATGGATGAAAGTTAAACGATCACTTCGGAAAACCCTAATTTGGATTAATTTCTATAGAATTAAATTTTCATTGTCAATGTTGATATACTTCAAAGGTATTTTTCAAAGCTTACGTTGAACAATTACCCGCCGTTCCACATTTCCCTATTCAATTTTCTCCATGCGCTATTAAAATTATTCATAAAACGTTAACTCAAAAGGTTTCAGGCTCACCTTTTTCCGGAGGTCATACAAGTTCGTATTCTCTTAAAGAAGCACGAAGTCCCCTCATTTAGAAGTTTTTGGGAAATCCGTAAAGTTTGTTCAAAAGTTTATTCACTTATAGATATGATATGATTCTTTAGTGGCAGTCAGTATGGTTCGAGCATTCTCATTTTATTACTTGCTGAGCGAGAAAAAAGGTACAGCTTTTATTTTCTTAGAATGACGAAGTGTGCAAATATATATTTTGTAATTATTAAAAATAATATGCTACTTATAACAAAAAATTGTTTACTAGTTAACTTTCGTGTGTTCTGAAGCCTTGTTACACTGCTTGTAATGAATGATTGTGTCTTGAACAGATATATAATTATATCATAATTTGTCTATAAACAGCTTAAACACCATTTGCGTATTTATCGGAATTTAATTATTAATATAATAACATAATATGACAATTTTGTTTTTTGACCGTTTATTATTAACTGCCTACAGCTCAATAGCGTACTTTCTAAAGTGTAAAATAGATACATTTCTATTTAAGTTGATATAAAAATAGACAAATCATGAATTACCAATTTAGTGTCCGCCTGAAAATATGGATTTGATACAAAATTAAATGGGTCACCATTGGCTCATCAATACATTTTATTGGGAAAGCTCACCTAATTATAATCAAAAACTATAAAACATTTGGTTAAACTACAATTTAGGAAAAAATCATATTAAGGGCTATAGCATTTTTTGTCGCTCTGCAAGGGGCATCATTAGCTTCAACACTTTCATTTCATCACTCACTGTGCAAATATTCGTAAAGTGCGAGTCCAACTGACGACAGTGTTTACGAAACCAATCTATTTTCAGAATGTCGGCACGCGTTCGTTTGGCTGGGCGGCTCGCGCTACACTGGGCGGGCGGCATCCAATGATCGCGACTCGCGACCGCCCGCCCTTGCGGAAAGTTCACGGCAACACTGACTTTCTTTCTGCTCAGTGACGTTATTACATTTCAATCGTATCGAATGTTTGCTAAACAAATACAGAATTCATTTCTACCGGGAATACAATTGCTATGATATTGAAAAGATAAACACATATTCCATGTGCCCAAACAAAATTATCCAGCAACTTTCATGTAATCAATTTGCGAGTTAAAAAATATATTCGGAAAAATGAATGGTCGGTCGTTTTAGCAGTTGAACTTTCATAACGCCTATATTTTACGAGCTTACTTCGACAAAACGAGGCAGAAGTGTATGTACTAAGCTTAAGCTTTTATTAATCACAGTTTGTCAGGCAAGGAAACTATCAACATACTTTACTCTGATTTATATTTTGCGGTATTTATGACGATACTTTTAATATTATATGCCTAGTATCAAAAATAGATATGAATAACAAACGAAAAGCGTAAAATACCGACTTCAGACTTATATAGTTTTCTAATGGATGCCACTGTCCGAATTAGGCCAAATTGAAATGGATCACAAAGAAAGCACCAGCTTTTATTTGAAATAAAAAATATTATTGACATAATATTAAATAGAAAAGAATATTTATATTAATTATAGGTTTAGTATAGGTATATATTTTAACGTAATTTCAAATTATTTCCACTTTGTTTTTACAGTGATAACCACTTTATGATAAAACATGTCGCTGTTATGCCATTATACGTACTCCTTTGATTTCTGTATCTGATGGTTTTTATAATTGTACACTAGTCTTTGAATCTATTGGAGTAACGGATAGCAGCGACGGACGTGCTAGAATGGAATTCTAGCTATTCGGGAACCGACGACAGCATTCCGTACGTAACATTTTAACTGCTTCAGTCTAAAACGTTTGTTACAAGACTCAAAGCATGCAAATCGAGTTTAAACCGAGAGTTTAATCTGTAGACTATTCTGGTGTAACAACAGACACGGAATTGGACGTAGTTCTGGATTAATAATTACGTTTGGCTTCCGTTATTGCATTAATTTTATGTAGAATGGATATACGATTACTGGTTGGAAATAAGTTCAAAAATTCAGCTAACGGAGAGGAGACGCTATTTATTTTTCTACTATTCAAATCTCACTCTTGATCAACTGATTGTGTTGTTTTAATCAAATTGTACCAGCAAAAATTAAAAAAGAAACAACTGTGGTTCAAAATATATATCAATAACATGTTTCCATTCTAATTTGTTTTAGCCGAAAATTCAGGAGTGCGTCTTAGATTTTGTGTATTTACATGTAAAGAGAAAATTAATAAATTAGACCTTAGTTTAATTTGTTATGAGAAGGATAACTTTGGGACTGTATTTCTTATAACAAAAGAGTTTTAGACACAATGTTGTCACAGAATACTCGCAATTGTTCCGATTTTTTAAATTTAACTTGAATGCTTTATGATGGACTTGCATTACTTTTTTTTGGTGTTTCTATTACCTCTTGTGTAGGTATATGGTATTGGTCTTGACTGGCCCGATAGCTCAGTTGGTAGTAACCCTGCCTTCTGAACTATGGGTTGTGGGTTCGATTCCCACCCAGGACAAACATTTGTGTGATGAACATACGTGTTTGTTCTGTGTCTGGGTGTTATATTGTATTCTATGTATGTATTTACAAACAAAAAGTATCTAAGTATTGTATCAGTTATCTGGTTCTGACAAGCTTTGCTTAGTTTGGGGCTAGATGGCGCTGTGTGAAATGTCCACACATATTATTATTATTATTATATGTGTTGTACAAGGAAGTTTTATAAAACTATAGTATATTCTATATTAGTGTCCATGATAATAAGCAGAATACAAATATTTGATTATACGCCAAATCTTCCACTTCCAACCTTTTTATAGGGTTAGTTCGATATCAGTGGATAATCCTTATCGTAAACTTTCGTCGTGATTTGTCATTGTCACGTGACGTAACAGTTTTCTATTTTGGTTTATTTGCAGTACCGATATACGATTTATGTGAACACGAGACGGATTTGTGTCAATAATATCATGAGGATTTACGAGCAAATACGTTATAAGTAGACGTACGGAACGTAAAGCGAAGGTACGACGGTTTGACACGCAGATGGTATCGGTGACGCGAGTATTATATGAGAAAAATAAGGCTGATATTATGACATAAGCCTCCGCCATCTCATCGCTTTCCAACGATTCATTATTTGATAAATTTTATGTGACAGAGGAGCATAAATCCTAAATAAGATTCTTCCGTAGCTTGGCGAAAATCATAAACTCTCTCAACTTAGCTCTTAACTTAGCAAACTCGAGTGTAAACTCTTGTTAAATTAACTAAGGTTTTTTAAGTAGGTTAACTGTTTATAAAACAAAAATCTTTTTATGTATCTACGTTATCCTAGTATATAATTTCAACGCTTCATTTTGATATGTAGTAGCTAATGAAAAACCCACCACACACAAAATAGGCAAGAAATACTTAGTATTAAATAAATCAAACGAAAAGAACACTGAATGTTATTAGAGAACAAAGCAAAGTTAATCAAGTGTATTAATATAAACTCAACGTTCACTGAGCTGGCTGAGAAATAAAGCGCATAATTAAATTTCTTAGCTTACTTATGCGTTGACTCTAATGTTATTATTTTATATTAACGTAGAGCTAAAATCGGCGATATTTCAACAAGGAACTAAACTGAGCCATTGTTTGTGGTGTTAAGATGACGAATTGAAAATATTGGCGGTAGGAATATCAGCATTTCTAATATTACAAGAGCGTGAGCGGGCTGCGGAGCTCAGTGTCCGATTTTGGATTCATCATTTAATACTGCGTCGGCTTAAGCTACAAAAATATTAACTACTATGACCTTCTTGTCGTATATTCCAAGTTATAAACGCACTGAAGGTTGTCTTTATACCATCAGCTACTGTTACAAAAAGCTCATTACTCCGTAAGCCTTGTGGGTATTCATGATGGAATGAATGACACGATACGAGAGAACAGGCTCTGCCTTTTATCCAACGTATATCTTAGTAGCTGATAACCGCGAGTTGACGTTCCATTGATTTACAACTAGGCTTCCAATTCTGACCGACAAAGACAGCTCAATGAGGCTGACCCAAATATTAAACATTCATTCTACTTTGATTTGTGGGCCCCGTCTACGACTGACAATCCTTTTGTACACTCCGAAGCCCTGATTGAGGAATGATAAGCCACAGTTATTAATTAACTGCTGTTTGAATGTATCTACGTATAATTATTCCACCAACTTCGTTCTAATACCCATTTCCAAGAAGTATTATAATGATTTAGAAAACAATCCGTACGCTGTTGTTTGTTTGTGACTTTGGGTTGAGTCTAAGTTACAGTAAACAAGAAGCTATCTTCCCTAATTATCAAAGTTAGATTATTATAATACAATGATGCAAACCCCACATGAGCACAACCTCGCGGTAGAATTACTTAAAACAAAGTATTTAATGTTATCCAATTTTACGGTACTGAATTGTTCATCGCTGAAGAGGCTCGCTTCGACTCAAGTCTTCCCTTGGTACCCTTAAACCCGAGTTCAATTAAAACGTAACAAATGAGGTTCCGTCTGGGAAACATGTGCCAGTTAGTACACGAGTATGAACAAAAGCGCATTTCTAATTTAGCTATTGACTTATACTGTACTCCATCTTACGTAGCCTCAGGGAGGTGATGTCTAATATGTTTCTCGCTCATTAGAAGGCTGTAATAGAAGACCGTATGTCGGTATGTTATTAGAAAAAACCGTATCGAATTGATAAGTTGTTTCGACATTCCTACCGTGATTATAATCTTTGTAGGCTGTATCGGGAGCCGAAAACAAATTACTCTAGTATAATAGAACGGTAAGTGTCGGCAGTAACGGCGATAGAGGTGCGTAAGCTATATAATATTGTAATAATATTACATTAACATAATATATTTTACGGCAGGTATTACGCTGGCTTTATAAACGGTCTATCTGTTAGAAGGAATTTGTTGAAGCTCATAATTTAGGTTCGTATTTATATTCGTGAGGGTATAATTTAAACACATCTTTTAGATTATTATTATTAATTTTTGTTAATGAGTTAGTCGTTCACCTGATGTTAAGCGACACGGCTGCCCATATCTGTTGCAGTGTTACTCGGAATTTTACTCTAATGTAAAGGTTTTCGTGACTCTCGGAACTCTAAAATATAGCGTTCCGCGTGGCACTACATTGCGCTCGTCATCCTGAGACATCAGCACAGTTTAACAATAACGTTACTCAGAGATAAGTCTCATTGCCTAGTATTTTCACTAGCTAGAAACCGGAATGGAAGTAGTGTTAGCACATTTCTACTTGGCGGCAGAATAACTGGCAAAGCGGTGGTTCCTATCTAGACGAACTTTGCAGAAAAGTCCTGCCACCTAGTTTTATACTACATATGTTATACTAGTAGAGCCCCGCGGTTTCACCCGCAGATAAAAAGTATCCGATGTGTTTATCCAGCGTATAAGCTATCTGCATTCCAAATTTCATAAAATTCCTTTCAGTAGTATTTGCGTGAGAAATATTAATAAACGCGAACTTTACTATATCCATACATACAAACATATGTATGGATATATTGTAAAGAAGGATTATTTGAAATTGATGTATTACATCTAAGACAGAAAATATAAATTTATTTGTTTTAAAAACAAATCAGCAATGTTTTTGTTTGTTTAAGTATTCGTACTGATCGCGTTGATATAGCAGTGTTGTTTGATCCTAGACTGTCGACCAAAAACTTGACTACTGATCAGAAAAGTAAGAAGCAAAACGACTAACAGTGCAAGATGTCCAATGATTGAAGAAGAAACCAATTCAGTCCTTTGGAATAATAACTTTTATTTGTAAGATTTTCTGCACACAAAACCATTGGATCGGGCTTGTCTACATTTACCCTACTTAGAAATGCTGCTTTCGCTAAAGCAATGATGTTCTATTTTTATAGTAGTTTTAAGACTGGCATATAGAATTTCACCGCAGGCATAGATAATAGGTTACACAGAGTAGACAATCAGTATGGCAATGTTGTACTGCAGTAATTATTCAAGCGCATAATAGTTAAGTACCTACTAAAATGTATACAGACTGATTTATAAAAAAATGGTACTATTATTAGCGTATATTGCGACTAATTTAAAGGTAGGTAATCAGTATTAGTTAAACTTTTTGTTTTACTGCCTGTTATATTTATAGGTATATAAGAGAACGTTTCTTGTATATAATGTCGGTACTAGACCTAAAATCTACGTTACCATTGAAATCTAAAAATATTTTTCTCAATATTCGTCCATCTTCTGTTTTCCGTAGTCTTTGGTGAATAAAACAAGCAACAATATCCTTGAATAAGGCACCGGACGCCGTTGCTATCACCCCCGGAGGGACAACTCGTAATTGGTTCTCTGCATCTTCAGGTTAAACCAGTTGTGAATAACCTGCGACAAAACTGACGCTTGACTATATATAGTAACTTCTTACTATTCTGCTAAGTTGGACAAAGCAGGATCTGTACTTAGCACTAATCTGTGATGCTGTTAAAGTACTTACATACTTAGGTGTAATCTGGAGCCTGCGGTACTAGATCCGCAAGCAAGCCATTAGAGGAAATGGTGTGCGACTTACTTGCAAGCCGGACCGGCTCACTCGGCTTGAACTGTCGCAAGTAATTCTAGTGAATTGATGAAGTTTGTATATCATTAGTTTTTACGATGAACCGTCCTTTTAAAGAAAAAAATTATAGATACACTAGTATAAGTATCACCGCTGGCTCAGCACGCGTGCATGGTGTCTCAGGATAAAAAGTTAGTGTTACTCCAACGTTTAATCTATTTAATTTCTTAAGTAACATTACAAAAAAATTTGTTCAATATATGTTTAAGAAGAAGGAACCTCTGTGGAAATCGTCCTAAAACACACCTTTTTATCATCTGAGAATGCTATTACTTCTTTCGACGCTGACGTTCTTAGGAGTAGTAGTAGGTAGTACAGCAAGACGTCGTGATCCAAACGACTGCCTGTTTTAATGGTGTACAACGCCATCTAGTTTAGATTGTGCGCACTATACATGTGTAGCAATTTTGGGCCTAAACACCCTCAGCCTTATTAATAAACACGAACTAGCTTTAGACTAGTTACACCATCTTTTGTCTCTTTCGTTCCAGCTAAATATTCCAGTAGCAAAAAAAGGACAAAAGCTGAAGTTACTAATCCGAGACTAATACCCGTTTATTAATAAGGCTGCCTGACATTACCTTTTTTCTACAATCAGAAAAGATCAGTTCGTTAGTTTGGGAGCTATCGATGCCACAGACAGCTACACAACCTGCACTTACACACGTTAAGCGTTATAACATCCGTTTGGTCGGGGATAAAAAATCCGTCTAATCGTTGCGGGGTAGTGTTACTAAAACTGATATTTCAGGTATATTCAATTTTAGGCTCTAATATTACTTTATTTTAAGAATGAAGCACTAAAGAGTACGCTGCGAACTCTACCCGTTTCTTAAGTCTAAGTATCGGCATAAAATTAATTAAGTCACATATTAGAATCAGAAATTTATATACTTAAATTAAATAACGCTTTGCTTACAAGTGTCGCCTGCTCTTGGTAAATTATTATATTCTGGTCACCGCTTCCTTACAAAAATTACGAATGAATTACACTGCTCGTTTACAAGTTCTTTCATAGAAGATGTCCATCATATCTTGGTGGAATGTGCGCGGAGCCAGTCAATTAGAAGCAACATGCTCACTCAATACGGATCCAATCTTCTCGATGTCGGTGTAGTACAAGCGGTCTTGTCCGCTCCACATAGTGAAGCGGCAAGAGCGCTGTATAAAATGGTATATCAATTAATGAAAGTCTGAGATACGGATTGTAGACAATGGTGCCGGCATAGTCGCGAAGCGACTCAAGACACCTAAAAATCTAAGATAAAAAAAAAAAAAAAAAAAAAAAAAAAGTTCTTTCATACAATGAAAGCGTGGTTCGGTCCTGCTATTGTCTATTGCCAGTTGTTTGTAATTCATAAGCCGTCATGCAGTGGTGTAGTGATATCCAATTGGTCGATTGCGTCGAGTGTTCTGCAACCACAAAGGGCATGGGGACATGCAAATTGCGTCTGTATTATAATGCTGTCGGATGCGGCGACGGGATTTACATAGGAATGGAGGCGACGTTAGCGGCAGTTAGGCGCTTCCGTGAGGCCGCGGGCCCGGGCCGGTGGTGGCCGCTCGGCCCGGCCCGGCGCCGTGCCTTTACGTTCACGACAGGACGATTACAGACGCAAATCTGCAAGGCTCATTCATAACTCCAGGCGAAACGTTCACGAACTAAATCTGCATAAACGGCCGATTACAGCGCTGAAAATCTAATTTGAAAACCTACATTCTGAAGAACTGAAATTGTCACGTTTTGCTGAATAAGTAACAGCTTTCAATTTCATATTTCGCAGCTTTTACGCTATAAAGTTGAATATTCATTTTAGATTGTTAGTGTTCATCATATTTATGAATTTATTCGTATTTAATCACCGAAGGAATTGACACTTTACGCAACCCGTATGTCTTCTAATCGTAAACAAAATACCATTAGAATATCTCTTCTAACATAAACTATTGCTAAATTTTTGTCAGTTGCTCAATAATTACAGTTAAAGTTCAAAACAGTGTTTAGCAAACATGATTTGTTTCATCACTTCGATATGTCTAAAAACGTACCATCTACGTCTTTTTGTAATTTGACTGGTGGTCAGTCTCGGTAGACATATCGTGGGTTGTGTAACCGGTCGCGTATTGCGGTGTTAGCTGACTGCACCGCGCTGTGCCCGCGCGTGTCGACTGCGTTAACCTTGGACTCAACAAATGAGCAGCAAGCGTGTGGCGTAAAAGACAGGCAGGAGAAAACTAGTTTCTTTTGTTTGTAAACTGAACTTGTAAATTTAAAATAGAGCTATTGCTTTCAACAACAATCTAGGTCGTGCTACGAAGAGAATGGAATAAAACCTTGTAATATGGCACAAGCTTTTGGAAATATCATTAGGAGAACTCGATTATAACTTATAAGTAATAATTATGACCCATCAAAGAAAAAGTCGAATAGTTGCTATTATTATAGCTAATTTTGAAGTTTCAAATTCTAACACAAACGTGAGTGAATAAATTGATTCTTAGCAAATTGCATTTCAAACATACTTTAAAATAGGCTACCTGGTCTACTTCTGATGCCTGAACCGACTTAGTCTCAATTCAATAACTGGAATAACTTATCTCATAGATCTACAAACAATAGTGCTCTCATACTCGCACAGTCAATTTAATCCGTTCACTTATTTAGGAAGTAGGTACTGAAGAACCGTTTTTAAAGCATTCGAAGATATAATATAGATTCGAATTCGAATTTATTAAAATTCGAAGATATATATAGATAGAAATCATTTGGCATTGTCTATAACGTAAATGACCTATTAATGGTAAAAGCAAAGGTTCAGATCAATTTTAACTAATTTACTAATCCTTTTAATCATGGCGAAAAGTGATCGCGCGAGTTTTGTTTATTTACTGCAGTAATTAAAATACTTTTCCATGAAGTTGATGTCTATTGTCATGCATTGTAAAACACCCGTTTTAGGAGGACATACAATTTCTCAAAGTTTCATGGCAATGTTTCGAGCTTTATTATATGTATTATAATACTAGCTTTTCCCTGCGGTTTCAGCCGCGTGGTGAAAAATGCATATACTTTTTAAACTTTTTTTCATAAGAACCTTCTCCTTGCAATAATAAACATAACAAAAAATTAATTGGCAAAAATTTATCATCCGTTCACGTGTTATGCAATGACCAAGGGAAAAAGAGATTCATTTTATATTGAAGTAAAGGTCCCTAATAATAAACCTGATTTAAATATATATATATATATATATATATATACACGGTGGAATTGAATTCACTCTTTTCCTTAAATGTATGTACTCAGGCCATGCTACAGAATTTTCGTACAAAGTCTAATAAAAAAAAAAATTGGCATTATTTTAGTATTTAGTGCGTTCAAAATCACTGCATGACAGCCGAAATGTCTATTTAACGGTACACACAGAGCGGGCACCGGCTGAGTGCTTTGTAAATGTTTCGTGGGCAATAAACGATTGCTTTGTTCAATGTCGCAAGGCCTTCTCTTTATAATTAAAATTTGCAGTAATTTGATAATACCTAGATTTAAATTTTATTTCATAAGTACTTTTTTAATTAGTTATATGGGAGCGTTCTATAGCATGGACTGATTACATATATTAAAGGAAAAGTACGAATTAAATTCCACCTTGTATATATATATTGAAGATTAGCGTATTGCGTCACTTTACAATAAAGTTGTATAAATAAATTATTAAAATAAATAGCGTTATTATATTAATAATGGTTAAATAACTTTTTCCATTGGTTCAGTCCTCGCTTATCTACCCTATCGGTCCCCGCCGCTGCCGCTGCGCTGGTATTGAAAATAGATAACGCAATCCACAATCTCGATCATGTTAGATACTTATTAACTGAATGATCTACTAATAAAATGACAACCTTATACTTTGATACATGGTAGAGCGCGTATGAGACATATTAACCTTGTGGGTATGTAAGCGCTAAAACGTCCTTCATTTTCTAACAATTTTTTCTTTAATATCAATGCAATAATTAATAATTAATATTATTAATTTTCAGTGTAATTCGCAAACTATGTAGTTCTCAAAACTCATACTTACCCATATCGAAATTGGTTAAAGGAAAAGCGAATTTGAGATGCGGAGGTACGCGGTAAACATATTTTGAATTTAAAATTATTACAAAGATAATAAAAATAAATAATACTTTATGATCCAAAATATTTCAGTTTCAGTATTTTTTAATGTAAAAGAATGACGTTACGAGCTAGTCGTTCACTGATGTTAAGCGTCACGGCCCCGTTTATAAACAGATTGCAGTGTTACTTGGAAGTTTACAGTTTCGCGTAACATACGTCATCCTGTATCGTCTACCCTGTGACATCACATAGTCTAGTAATAAGATTTTCTGAAATCAGATCATAAAGTCTCGTTTGCCCAGTAATTTCACTATCTACAATGTAAGCCTTTATACCGGAAACAGTAGTGTTTGCTTGGCGGCAGAATAACTGGCAAAACGGTGGTGACCTATCAAGACGAACTTTGCAGAAAAACCCTAGGTTTGATTTTATATTGATTTCATGTACATTGATTGGATATTATCATTCTTTTTTCAAAATACCTAAAGATTTTTTTTATGAAGTAACCATTTTCTGTTCCGTAATAAGCACAAACAAATCTTTTGAATGTTTTCTTTGATGTCTTCGTTTCACCTCATTAGCTCTGATACTTATCAGACATTTAGAAACATTTCATGGAATACTTGCTTTTTTATGTTGTCTTACATTATTCTGTAATATTGTAAACTTTTTTTTATATATTATAAATGTATATACCTACCTACGTAAACATACATCTAATTTATCATTTCATAACATAATTGCATTTGTCTTAATATATGTATATTGTTATCCTCCTAGAATGAATGAAGGTGTACTCTATAATGTCATTGCAAGAAAATATAAAACATCGTCGTAAAGTATTTTAATAGCGCTGATTACACTAATCATTTGTATATCACTTGTATAGGATGAAGGTGCCTATGTATCAGTTCTTTTGCACCAGGTAGCGCTTGGTTCTTTTGTAGTGTTTCTTATATTTTTATAAGTGCTACCATATTATACGTTTGTTCTGATGATAAATTAATATATAACTTATGTAGGTACCGTCTATCTTTTAAGGGAATAATTACTGAAAGTTTGTGTCATCCACAGAGTATGATTCTGTTGAAAAGTTATGATGCCTGGTTCTTAATAATATCGCTATTTTTGGTGGGTGATAATGGTTTTCGCACAAAGCCACCATGCCAGTGACGCTATAATATATATATATATAACTTATGTAATATAATATATAAGTTGTAGAGTCTTAAAGACCAACAGCATTAACTCCTTCAAAAATAAAATAAAAAACATTTTCAGTCCTCCTCTGTGGTGTAAGTGACACTCTGAGAGTCTCGTCTTATAATATTTAAATTGTACTAAATGTTAGTTAAAAAAAATCAATTATAAACTTCAGGTGGCTAAACCACAAACACAAGTAAATTCATTTTAAAATATAGCACACTATAAAGACGGCAAGGCTCAAAATTGTTTGTTTTAGAGTTTAGCAAACAGTTCACCTCCGACTTTAGGCTTAAAAGTGGTCGACCTAAGGTTTACGTCGGTGACCAAAATCAACACAATTTCGTGACGATATTTCACGCCAAAATTATACGGTCGTTGGCCGGCGCACGAACAAACTCTCATTGATTCTTTTTTCGTAGCTACTATTATTACTCAAGAGTTCGCAAAAACTTATCAAATGAACCGTAACTTTCAAATACTGCATAAAACATACACTGTTGCTCTGGGCTCGTTGGATAATAATATAACTTGAAACAACTTGAAATGCTATTTGAGAAGTTTCTAGTTTTAAACTTGATCTCAACCTCGATCTACGTGGCATAAACAAACTGAAGATGTTCTATTGTTGTCGTTCGTTTATCCATATTTAAAGCATACTGAGCTAGGATTTTGGAAAGTCCAATATATTTTAACACTTTAATACGTAAAATCTTTGCTCAATCTAAAAGTTTGTCTGTGCACCAGTCTAGTGCTTTGTGTAGCTAAAAATATATTTTGATAAAGAAAACTTTGCTCTTTTTAAGGGACATTTAACATTCAGAGAAGGTTCATTAGCTAAAGAGATTCATTTATGGAAGCGGTCACGAGCGATAAAGCCAGCGTCGTGTCATGTCTCCTCTTCGCTCTCTCATCTGTGACGAATCCTTTATGGAAGCTCTTGATTGATAGACTGAGGACATCAGAGAGAATCTTGCTTCGATTTTTTTCTGTAGAATTCTTTTCGAAGTCTCATTTTAAATCTAGTTGGCTATATTTTCTAAAGAAAAGACTTTGATATTAAGTTAAGTGTTTGTATAATTTGTTTGTTTCGAATATTTGGCTATACATTTTAACGAAGTATTCATGAACAAGAAAACAGGTAGTTTTTCAACTTCGTGCCAAAAAACGTAGATTCTTTATCAAAATTGAGAAAAAGTAATACAGACTTTAGTAGCGTAAAAACGATCACGTAATTCGTACCCCAGTTCGGAATTCATTTTGATCCGAGGAAACTTTTACACCGAGGAATTTTATAAAAACGCCAAAAGAAAACAATATCGTTCACTCCATCAGCTGCGATTCCAAAATGAGCAAGTGGTGAAAAACAACTTTGTTATCTTCAATTAGTTTCCAAAGATCGGGGCCAGAATCATAAAAAGGAGCAATATAGTTGGGCTGGGCTTGCTGTGTTGCCAGATGTTTTGAAATCCTGCAATACCCTGCAATCAAAGTCGATACGAACATTGGTACTTTTTACAGCATAAATTAACATACGTAAAATTGGCACCTCCACAGACCTATGCAAGGTGTGGTCTCATCCAAACTGACCCATCATGCACCGTCGCGCATCGCTACTGCGCCTTTCACGTAGCCAGTCGAGAAACCAGTTTCAAAACGCGTGGTCCAGCAGGCACCCGAATAAAACGAAAAAGGTTTCTGCTTCAGTGCTACCCTACACCACCCTACAGCCTACAGAGTACTTATACTATTGATGGTGAAGTCCGGTACTATAACGAGTTTGTAACGTTACACCCGTCCTTTAGGCATCGAGAATGAGAGACTAACGTAAAAGATTTCGGTTTATTTAGTACTACAGACTAGAATTCTCTCGTTAATTTTGATAAATGATATTTCGGTTATATTTGTTGTATAACTTTCTTATAAGTTTCCAAAGCAAAGGATTTATATAGCTGTACATAATTGTAGGACTAGGATTTGGGTACAAAATGTGGAATCGTATGTAGTTGGGGCGTGGGTCTGCATGGGTATGTTCTTTGATAATTCACTACCAAGGTGTTCTGTGCTTCTACTTAACTTTTATTGGATGAGTGAACTTAATAATATGTTAATAATATACTAATTTTCCCAAATAACGGTTATAATACTGTTATAATATTCTCTTGTGTTGGGACAACAATAACACTGTGTATACTTAATTTATGGATTGAGGAGACTGAATGATACTTTAACAGTATTTCTTAACATATTGTGACTTTAGGATAGCGTATAATTAATTAGCTTGACTCATTAATATTTATGCTATTATGTCGCCTTCATTTATAAATGTTCCTTTAGATTTGTAATTACTATGATAATTAAAATCTGTATAATCTGGTTTATCTATTTTAATTTCCAATTCCATTCCAGGTAATGTTCAGTAAGATAATTTCGCTATTTATTAATGTGGATAAGATATTCTATAGAATTTAAATGTTTGGTATTTCTTTATAATTTAAATGCATTTTAAATTATAGATGTAGCATAACAACTTTCCAAAGCAAGTCTGTGGTACTTACTGTTGTCTTAGCGTATTATACATAATATGAATACATAAGCGAATCCTATTCGTTGACTCACAGTTTCCTTGGTTATGCTAGTTCCAGTCTGCCCGGTACTCTAACCGGTGCTGGATTATTATAGGCAATACTTACTATAACTTTGGGAGTATCCCATCTGTCTCACTGCTTTGTCCCCGAGACTAAGTGGTTCTATTTCCCCCATTTCTTTAGACTGGAAGCACTATTTAAATATGTCGTGATTTTATTTGGTACTTCTGAAATATCAGTTATGGTGGCAGTATTGAGTCAGTTATCATTGAACGATACCTTCGACCAATCACGAGCTATTAGGTTGGCAGCACTGATGTTGTTGATATTTCTGGTAAAAAGTGTGTTTGGGGGTACAAAAAGGAGCGGCTGTCAATTCAAAGAGCATATAACCACTGTCAATTCGGATCAAGAAGCGGAGTAGTGCACACGCAGTTGAACAAGTCAATATTGTTATAAAATAAATTGAGTATTCGAGTACTTTGGTGTATTTTACTTCAAAACTGAAATGTAACCAGCAAATTTCACTCGTTTGGACGTATCGATTAAACTATTATCATTAGGCTTTCCCCCTACCCACACAAGTTTACGTCATTATAGTCCACACATTCGTGCATAGTGCGAATAAAATATAAGCTGGAGCTTAGTAAATAACCTGAATGAAGGCGCAGCCGCATTTCTATATTTAGTATAGAATCGGCCTTACTTAATAAACACTGTTAAAATTAACGAATTATTCAATTAGAATAAAAATTATTTATTTGTAGTAATATAAGTAGTTATCATTATTACAGTGTTTTTAATATTTTATGTTAATGATCATTTTGAGCCTTACCTACTTATATATAGAATCTATATATTACACAAACTCTTCATCCATCATTACTTCCCAGCCTTAGATACTTTACCTACGCTACTTTGCTATATAAAATATATAATACTAGTTGTGCCCCGTGGTTTCACCCGCGGATAAAAAGTATTTAAATTATTTGCTCATCCCACGGGAACATTTTACTTTTCCGGGATAAGATGTAGCCTACATGTTAATCCAGTGTATAAGCTATCTTGGTACCGAATTTCATCCAAATCCATTCAGCCGTTTGAGCGTGAAGGAGTGACAAACTTACGCCTTTATAATATTAGTGTGAAGTGTCCATGCATAACGTTTCATGGAATTCATTATATTTATTTCTTATTTGAATTTACAGATTTGTAGAACCACATAATTACATTCTATAAACGGTAAATGTTATCTCGTATACACAATAGACGCCTTACCATCGGAAAATAGATAGAAGACCATACGCATCATACCGTAAATAACTATCACAATAGCTAAAACGTTTGTGTAAAACGTTCATTGGAGACATTTCACTGGCAAAAATTTAACAGCTAACAACAGTCAGTTTGACTCAGACCGACTTGCATTCACGTCGTCACCATCTCGGTTCACTGATGGTAACAACGACACCGAACCGAATTTTCAACTTTAGGTACTAACAACGGAATTCACTGGAAATTGTACAGCTGGCATCGGCAGTGTTTTGTTTTGCACTGTGAGTTATTCAAGTGGGTATAAAATAAAATATAATGCTTTGTTACTCACTACATTGGCTTCTTATTTAAAGCTTTGTCGCGATAACTAATAATTTACTTTGGCTTCTAAGTAAAATACTACCACTTGAATAAATAGACGTATATTATACATTTGCTGACTAAATTCTCTGAGTCGGTCGTTTTCACGGAACGCCGTTGCTGATCGTGTTTCCTGTATACAAAGTTTCGCTTTACTGAGCTACAATCTTGATTTTCAGATTTTAAACAAGAGTACATGACATGCTGTTGCTGAGGCCTTTGAAAAGATTGTGAGTAAATTTGTTAAGGATCTGAAACCTGGCTTTGGGATAAATCCATACCGTAATTAGTAAATAGCTGACAGCTTGGTGATACATATCCTACACTTGTTTTAATAATTGTGTTTTTCGATGGCAGCTTTGGGAATCTATTGAATTAGATGTAACAAACTAACGTAAGATCTTACGAATTATCAAAAACTAGGTATTCGGGATATAATAATAATAATAATATGTGTGGACATCTCACACAACGCCATCTAGCCCCAAACTAAGCAAAGCTTGTGCTATGGGAACCAGATAACTGATACAATACTTAGATACTTTTTTGTTTGTAAATACATACATAGAATACAATATGACACCCAGACACAGAACAAACACCTATGTTCATCACACAAATGTTTGTTGTCGTGTGTCGTGGTTGTGGGAATCGAACCCACAACCCACAGTTCAGAAGGCAGGGCTACTACCAACTGAGCTATCGGGCCAGTCAACAACAGCATATGAACCATGCTGAAGAAAGTTTTGTCTTTAGTTATACTACGAGTAGTTCTAACTTCTTCCTAAGTGTGGGTAGCCAAAGAAATTTGCTATTAGGCCCGTAGTATATTGATACGTTCGATTTAGAAAGTGAGGCCAACATATAGAGTGAGGACCTGTACAATCAGTGGCCTCTTATGTCATGCAACTATTGAGTCCGTTACGGCTATATTTATACGGCTATATTTTACGGCTATATTTATAGCGTATAAGAATCACACTAATATTATAAAGGCGAAAGTTTGTATGTGTGTATGTATGTTTGTTACTTCTTCACGCTCAAACGGCTGAATGGATTTGGATGTAATTCGGTACCAAGATAGCTTATACACTAGATTAACATATAGGCTACATTTTATCCCGGAAAGTGAAATTTTCCCGTGGGATCAGTAAACAATTAAAATACTTTTTATCCGCGGGTGAAGCCGCAGGGCGCAACTTGTAGTATATAATAATAATACTGTTACGTAGTATAAGATGCAAAACTTGCGCACGAATCTTAAGATAAGCATTAACTTAGTCCGTAATGAAAATCGCTGACAATCGATCGTCTTATCACACTAATATCACTACTTTCGAGGTAGACAATTCAGATGAGACATATTTGTCACTTGCATTCAGTAGAAATTATATCATTGCAGTAGAAATGATTTTGATGCAAGTGAAAAATCTATATCTACCAAATTTACAAATTCAGCTGATACGATGAGCAACAAGACTAAGCAAAGACAAGGATAGACATATGTGGTGCAAGCGAGACAAACTTGTTGACAGTTTTTTTTAATGTTTTGGCTCCACAATTTTGTGTATTTAGCCAGTGTCAAATAATTGATAATTTATCAAGTTAATGATATTTCACGCAAATATGTGTCAAGTCACAGTCGAAGTCATCAAGTCAAGTCATAGTCTAGTCAAAGTCATACTCCTAGTAAAGTGGTGGCAACTTCACTTGAAGCTTCTATGAAGTTTTGGAAACAACACGAAAAGAAACGTTTCACCATCATTATCCCATTAATCCAGCACTTGACGAATAAAATGCCTCCAATTTTATGCACTAACACTGAAAATAACACAAGTTTTGTAAAATAATATAATGCGGTGACGCAATCTTTTTCGCTTTCCCGCCAAAAACTCTTTCTTCTTCCTTGTTGACAGTTGATTATTGCATGTCATAGCGTATCTTTCACACCCACAATAATAATGTCAATCTGGCTCTATCAAATTATATCAAATAAATAAAAACGAGAAATAAAGTTTTACAATTTTTAATATAATTAAGCGTCTTCATGACAGTGTTCAGAATATGAGAGAATCTTAGTTAGAGCCTAAGATCTAAGTTTGTAAGCGTTAAAAAAATTGTAATGTGACTGAATGTGACTCAGTGGACTGTGCCTTGTTTACATCTATACAACGTCTGTGGATTTATCAAAGATTGTATTACTCAATTTGGAAACAGTGATCAAAACAAATTATACTTATTTTCAATATTTTATAGATTGGATTAAATTTTGGTAAAGGTTAGACATTCGATAATATTGGGTTTTCCCTACATAATTGACCTCGATTTTATCACAAACCTTAGGTACTCATTTAGAAACTTAGCTTGAAAGTATTTATATTCACTGAATTCAAGGAAACCCTGTCACTGTGCAATTCCTTCTTTCATACTAAGTCACCAACTTTATAATTAAACAGGATTCTAGGTCAAGTCCGCTGCCTTCGCATTTAATATTTAATTATAAGATTTAATTCTATAGATTTCGCTGGATTAACTCCTCAAAGCCACTGTAGAAACCTTTATCTAGATTAAAACGAATTCTTCAATAATTCAAGGGCGTCGTTTTTCTTATCTCTTTGGACGCCTTCGTCTGTAAATTGTGACTGCCCCCTTCAAATTATTGTTTGCGACTCTAACGTTACTTACGTAATATAGGTACTATCGAGGTCTAAAACTGTTTAGCAGTTTTAAAATTAGATACTTTTAACACACTGTGTGCAGGAAAGTCTTAAATGCTATATCTAGGTAGGTACATATTACTTTTTAATAGTTGTAGCATCGATCAAAAAGTTATGAATACTCTTTATGTTAGAACATAAAGAGTATTCATAACTTTTTGATGATGAAAATCTTTTCCTAATTGAAAAGTTGATACATTAACATAATTGCATTTGTTACAATGACATTTATCAATAGTAGTCTCTATGCCAGATATTATCATGTTTTTTAAAAAAAAAGGTAATAAAATCATTTCACATAATATCATCGACCTTGTGTCATAGATTTCTGTATGCAATTAGCAACCTTAAGGGGTAAACTGAAACTCGGATCGCGAGCATACATAGTTAATCATTCATTTAAATTGAGTGCCAGTGTAACAGTTACGTCACTTTTATATGGTACCTACTTAATACAGACAGCATTAACAGGTGTTATAAAATATAATTAAGGTGTGGTAAGCTCTAACCTGTTTAATATTCGCATGTTTCCTGTATTTTAAAGGAAAAACTTGTACACACCGCCGCCGTGCAAATGTAATTCCAGAACAGGTTTAGTGCTCCAAATTCGACCAATGTAGTCATTAATTTTTTTTCATTTACTCATTATAAATATTACTTCACCTATAAAGTGGCTAATGGCAATAAAACCTACTTGTTCTCTTTTAATATGCAAAGTGAAATCGTTAAATTCGAAACATGTGTCGTGTTCAGACACCGATTTTATTGCCCGCGTAAGTAAACTACTAGTAAATGTTAAGTGTCACGTAACTAATGCACGGAAATATGTAAAATAGCTCGTAAAGGGGGCGCCCTTCACCTTCTCGTAAAAAATATTTTAAAGTTATTTTTAGGTTGAGGTTAATGTCCAAGTAGCTGTAGACTACGCTCAGGCAAAACCACAACAAACAGTACCCTGAAACCGTGAACTCTAAAATTTATTAACGTTAAATAAATCTGTGAAGAGGTATTTTTGCGGCTCCAAATGGGACAAGCTACAGCTTCTATCTGCAGTTAAAATCTTGAATAGATAGATAAACTCTTCATCGTGCACACCAAATATTAACAAAATTACAAAGAGTACAGTGATTTACGAGAAGCGTAAAACAATGAGGGACCCCATGACCATATGACGCCTACCCACAGCGACCTTATCGCTAAAAGCGATCTCTTCCAAGCAACTTTTGGATGGAGAGGAATAGTGTTTTTATATTTTTAATAAAACGGATGATATTATCCTTACATGATCAGCCCAATACATTCCTACCGAAACACGAGATTCATCTAACATGTAAGCCACCATCCACCACGCTGGGCACGTGATGGTGGATATTAGACCTACAATACATAATTATTACACATAGATTGCTTGCTCCAGATACTCTTTTCAGAAAATAAAGATTTAGGAAAAACAAAGAATCTTACTTATCTATTTAACTGTACCAATCCTCCTCCCAACTGTACCCACAGAAATGGTTACGTAACCAGTAAGGCACTAACGGGTACAGTTGGGAGGATGGGTACAGTTAAATAGGCAAGTTAGATTCTAATACAGCCTCTTTGGTGTGGTGATTGAGCAGGTTGGCTCATAACTCGGAGGTGGCGGGTTCGATTCCCGCGGCAGGACAAGTATTTGTGCACAGAAAAAAAAGAGCAAATTTGTTCTGAGTCTGGGTGTTGTGGGACCATGGTCTTCGTAGTTCCTGGGTTCCTAGACACAGGGAATTCTAGTTAGGGTACAGGTTCTATGTATGTGATCGTTGGGCGTTATTATTATTATTAATAGAAAAAAAAGACGATGGTGATTGATGATATTGGGTATGTTACATACCATTAATGAACACATAACTTTAACAAACATAAGTTCATAGATCATAAGGTCGTATAAATAATAATAACACACATAAATTATGAACTTGCAGATATTATAAATTAAATGGAACATGCGGCTACACGCAAAATTTCACTGACGAGGCCATGCAACACCGCGCCCCGCCTCTGGACATAGGCACGCGGCACACGGCACGCCATAATTTATCCGAGTGCATACACACTACACACTATACAGTCTATATTCCCTGTACATAAACCTACAGTCAGTATTGTCTGGTTATCTAGATATAGTCACTGTTCACATAGTAGAAACATTATGTGTGACTCAAGCAGCTATAGCTATATTTTACTAGGTGGTAGGACTTTGTTGCAAAGTTCGTCTAGGTAGGTACCACCGCTTTGCCAGTTATTCTGCCGTCAAGCAGTAGTGTGCAAGCACTACTGTGTTCCGGTTTGAAGGGCACTGTAGTTAGTGAAATTACTGGGCAATTGAGGCTTTATGATCTGATCTCACAGTCGAGTAATCTTATTACCAGACTGTGCTGATGTCTCAGGATGATGTGCGCGATGCAGTGTCGCGCCAAACTCAGTTCTGAGTGACACAGTTCTGTTATGGGTGCCCGTGGCGCTTAACATCAGGTGAACGACTAGCGCGTCACATCATTCATTGATATATTTAAAACATTAGTATATGGAAACAATCATTTGTTGAAAATCTGCTGTTTAAAATAATATGCTTAGTTATAATACACTAGTTGCCCCCCACGGTTTCACCCGTGGATAAAAAGTATCCTATCCAGCGTATAAGCTATCTGCATTCCAAGTTTTATTCAAATTTCAATTCGTGAAGAGTAACAAACATCAATACATCCATACATTTATTTATTACACAAAAACTTTCGCGTTTATACTAAGGAAAACGGTCTTGTCATATTAAAGGAAATAAATATAAAAATGCTCGCAATTGAACCAGTAGTACAGTTTCTGAAAAAATAAATAAATAACGTAACGCGAAATTGATCGGCAATTGTTTCAACATCCTAAGATTTCTGAGTTTTTTTTAGAGTTTGTTATACCCAGTGTGTTATTAAAATCAAACACACGCCTTGACTTCCAAATATCATTGTACCCAGTCATTGTTCCCGACTGCATTAAATAATAAGCAAGGGTTAGTTACATTGTTAACTGTTCTTTGGCTCAATGCATTGTTGCGATGATCAGATTAAACTTAACCTTTGTGTCCCAATAATGGACATCCACTACGTGTTAGAGAAACTCAAACGTTGTCATTAAAATTCATTGGATTGCACATATTGAAGCAGACGTGGTCATGTGGGCTGGCTATTAATATCTACATTATAATTGACAGCCTCTGTGATGTGGTGGTTGAGTCCGTCGGCTCATAACATGGAGGCGGCGGGTTCGATTCCCGCGGCAGGACAAGTACTTGTGCACAGAAAAAAAAGCGCAAATCCTTGTTCTGAGTCTGAGTGTTGTGGGACCATGGTCCTAGACACAGGGAATCCTAGTTAGGGTCCAGGATCTATGTATATGATCGTTGGGCGTTATTATTATTATTACTATAAAGTATTAGAAATGTCATCAAAAGGGTTACCTGAAGTCCTGCTGCGCCGTTTTTACTTTTACAGTATAGTACTAGTGTTTTTTTAGACTCGGAATAGAAAGAAGCTTTGGATGTTCGAAAATCCCAACATGAGAGCTGTAGAGTAATAAATAGCCCCAATAAGGCACGATGACAACGATTTCGGTACTCAACTTACGTAATATACAATATGAACTTATATTTTTCTTTCTAACTTTCTTTCTTGATTCCTCAGACTGCACTGCAATTCTTGAAAAACTCGATGATAAAATAATTTCATCAATAAAACATTTTCCGAATGCTTCTCCGCTGTCGGGCACATTATTAGTGTTCCATCGCTTGAATTTTTAGTGCAAAATGGACGTCGTTCAGGTTGATGAAATTTATATATCAACGCGATTCCATACTTGTAGTATTATGTATTCTGTGTCGAAGCAGTCCAAACCAACTCCGCGTCATACAAACAAGCGTAAATACTATTCGTACAAAACAAATACAATATTTGGTACAGAAATTAATTAGAACACTTCTGCTAAACCGCTCGCCAGTACGTTACACGTGTTACCTACTCGTCCGGCCAGTTCATGGGCCCATGTTAATTTAATCAAAACACGTAGACGTGAGGAAATCTAATTAAACAAATCTAACAAGTTGATCCAACCTATTCGGCTTCTGTTAGGGTTACCAAACAATCATACTGGATTATTGTTAATAATTTGAAAATTTCGTAGCAACCGTCCGTTTCCTATGTTGGAAATGACGTAGATGCTAGATACAAATATACTGGAAACAGGTTCTGGGCATCAAGATTTGAGGAAAAAACTAGATCAAAATATAGTTACTGAAAAATATTATGCACTTTCCGTAAGTCATAATTACGGCGTTTATTAACCAATTTTCTTACACACAGAACATTTACTCCGTAGTAAGCATTTCTCATTCATATACTGATTTTAATTTTAGGGGTATTTATTCAGCTGCATAGAATATACACACCAGCCCTGGGGTCAAACTCTCAAAGTCGGACCTTAGCATCTCACAGTATTCCTTTGTGCTCGTCCTCTGGGATACGCTCTAATTAAACTTGACTAATTAACACTTTCAGCAGCTTACTACATCATTAGGGATTGTAAAAGAAGCTAAAGTGGAATTTCATATCTGATAAAATAACTTTGTAAATTACACAGAGGTGTCATTACAGCACTGCAAGTTGAACACTTGTGACATTAATTTGAAGATTGGTGGGTGTTCTTCTCTCTAAGATTTACTTGATAAATATCAGATGTTTTCGCCATGTTATATTTTAAGGCAGTTAATATGTCTGGGTATTAGCATTTATTTTATCTTTGTAATTAGAAAATCACCATTTCTTTCAAGTTGGATCTCATTTGAAATGCATAAGGCGTTTTATATATTCGTAATTTAAAATTGAATTTCGCTTAATATTAGTTCTTGAAATGACTGCATATAAAAGTCACGCAACTAGCGACCTCTAGTTCACCTCGCTTATACATTATGCCTGGCTCATGCTGACTTTCTATTATGTCTTGCTGAAACTTAACTCACTCCATTAATTTGGTTATGAGCTTGCACAAATTGGCTAGGTTTTACATATATATTACTTACCTACATAGTTAACTTGAGTATAGGTGCGCGTGCCTCAGTTCAGTGCATTTTTGGTTGATACAAGTCACTGCATGAACCTAAACCAACTGCATGAACCTAAACTTATTGCATGAACCTAAACTAACTGCATGAACCTAAACTAACTGCGTCACTCGTGTCAAATGTGTAGAATTAAGGTTCTGTGAGATTACAAGAACTTTTTATACGATAAATTAACGTAATTGGTTATAAAATTAGCGAGGATCAGATACATTTGAATAAATAATTAAATTCACAAGAAGTACTTACAAAAATATTGTCGATGCGTGAAATCCACATAACGTAAAAAGCTAGAAGAGCAGGCTAGAAGTGAATGTTTATTTTATTACATTTTCTACGAATATGCGCAGTAAACAAACAAAATTCACGCCGACAATAGACAAACTGGCTGGATGTTAGACATTCATATTGTAGAATATTTACAAGGAAACAAACGATGTAGCGTTCTGGACTGACAGTGTGATTTCTCGCACGTATAAAGTGTAAACTATAGACAGCTTGATGATAATAATAATAATGTGTGGACATCTCATACAATGATGATGGTGAAATACATTAATTGAAAGGTTTCTGATTCTTTGCGTTTGAGGAATGTCATCATCATCATCAACAGCCTGAAGACGAACCACTGCTGAACATAGGCCTCCCCCCACAGAGCGTCACTTGATAAAGCTGCTTGTCTCCGGCATCTATCAGCTTCCCGCGCACGGTATTTACTGGATCATCTGTCCACCTAGTATAATTTTTTTTCTCATATCTATTCGAAAAGAGAGAAATGACTAAAATGTCTCTTTAATCCCTAGGGAGTAAAAGTAATTAGAATTTGAAATGTAGATATTGTTAGTAGAAGTTCCAATCACCAAAGATATAAATTACGAACATTGTAACAGGCTGCATGATAAATCCAATATATTATAATACTATAAGCCGCACGCAAATAATACCGTGATCAAATGCTTTTAACAATTTAAAAAAATGTGAATATTAACGTGCTAAATGCATTCAGCCTTTGTTTATTCTGATTCAGATTTAATAAGTTTTATGAAAATTCAATGTGTATTACTCAAATAGTGACAATAAATGTATTATATTGAGGACAGAGAACCAGAATGCGCAAAAAGTGCTCCGACGCTAAAAATGTGATACAAATAAGTTGCATTTACTTATTTTATCATAGAGGGTGATAAAAAGTAGAATGTCCACCTCGAGAGCAACTTGCTGCACTCCGGATTCTACCTTAGAATACTTGCTTCACTCCGCAATGGATTCAAAGAAACACTCGCCTTAAATATGTTGTTGTGGAAGTACCCATGGTAAACAATCTATTATTTACTAGGATTTTAGAGTTCAAAATCGATAACAGCTGTAACTGTAACCTGTATATGCATGCAATATATGGTTGCGTTCATTTGTTTCTATCTTTTTAAATCAGAGTTTTCATACCTTTAAAAGATAGACGTATAATTTATTCAGAATCAGTAGCAATGTATTCTGATCCAGACTAAGCGTTCAATTTTTTTTTTCACCAAGCATGTCATTCGAAACCTGGTTTATGTAGGTAACTACTGTAAAATACAAAACTGCTACATCAATATAACACCTTATTGGAAGCTGTGCAACATTTTCCAGGTCAGAGTTAAAGCTCGTAGGTCGCGAGGAAATAACTTTTTAAATGAATCATTTCCAGTGAAAATCCACTGAGAAACTTTAAGTGTTAGGTATTTCGTATGTATGTGTTACTGACTTCATTAGTTTTTCTTTCGCAAATAAATGAGCGGGGAAGTGTTGCCAACTTACTTAGCAAGTAGGGGCTGAGCTCGTGGTTCAACTCTCTCGGTAAACTTCTATTTCAATATTCTCAAGAGTGCAATGTCAAGGAAATAGAAATGAACTTAATTAGCATGGAGGTCTGGACTCGGGGGCCGGCATGTTGTTTATCGAGTAGATAATTAATCCTGGTGGTCCGCACCACCGTGTAAATAACTTTGTGGATAAATTTATTCTTAGATAATATCTAGGTTTTTGCTACAACTTTTGTTTGTATTAAAACTTTATGTAATGATGAAGTTATTTAATCTACTGCAAGTTTTTTGAAATTAGATGAGCCTGTTGTTTTAATGCTTGGCCTGTATGACAAAGTCAAATATAAACAATTTAAAACAGGCAGGCTATTTTAGTCCTTTTAGTAGTCATAATTAGAATACAAAAAATAATCTAAATTAATGTTCTGATCGAATGAAACTGTAACCTAATATTATAGAAACTGACGTGAGTAGTAATCATAACTACAACTATTACAAAGCTAACAGTCACGAGATACAGTCGAATAACTCGACCGGTGTTCGGGCAATATAGATGCCCATCCTCAAGAAGTACGCGCGGCGGCGGTGGCGGCTCGGCGCTGACTGAGTCTGGTCGAGTTATTCGACTGTATCTCGTGAGTGTTAGCCGTGTAATAGTTGTAGTTATGAAACTTTAACCTGCTTAGTTTTAAAATATATCAAGCCTAAAGGTTTTATATAATTAAATGTATAACATCACAGTCATCAAGTTCGACTGAACAATATCTCATTAACTACTATGTTTTATCTAAAAGGAGTCAAACTGCTTTCATTTTGTTGGACTAACACATATTTTTCATCCAACACTATGATTAGTTTCAGAATCATGTACTTCTACCTACTTTCTTATTGGATAATTTTTGGTGTTTTTCTATTACCTGGGCACTGTTCCATATTAAACCGAGGATATTATAAAATAAGAAATAAATTAGGCACTTGCTCGCGTCCTCATAAATCTTTATGATATACCACCTACATGCACCAATCACGTGACGACCGAGAATATCAAATCACTCGTAGGTAGTCTCTAGGTCAAACAAATAATTCTCCATTCATATCACCAATTTCGTCAAATCAACGTAACTAGGTCGCATATTACCGTGATGACCGCTAGAGACGCTACACAAAGTCTCACTGGAACGCTTCAGCTTTTATAAACCGTTAGCAAAATTACTCTATCTGCTCAATTAGTCTGACTTCTAATTTCATCCTCCCAATTTATGTCTCGGAGACTCGAGATGTCTAATTTAGAAATTCGGTAGACCACTCAATTTAGTAAGCAGCGTACTTACGACTATATATATTTAATTACTGCACGAAATAAATAGATTGATAAACTTAAACCGTCTTATTACAAATAGACTAAACATGGACCAAAGTTAGTACTAAGTTTAAACCTAGACTAGTTAAAAACCTTATTACAAAAACAAGTTTATCGCTGATCCGGGGATCGTCCATGGTCTAAAGTTAGTCCTCCGATGACCCTAGTTTAACTATGGTACTAACTCGCTAAACGAAAGAAACTAGCGCCAAGGTGGTGGAAAAATGAAATTTTTAAGATTAAAAACTATTTACCCGCTATATTTGTCAATGTTGGGCTATCAACCTTTTTTATTATACGATTTTGAGGTTGTCTTGGTCTTTGATAAAATATATCTACTCGGTTCAGTTTTTATATTTTGTTGCTCCATTTTTACGATATTTATGTTTATTGCAGTACAGTTAGTTATAACAACAATAAACAGAAATAACAATTTTCGCGCGTTAAGCAATGCCATATTTACGTTCTGATTCTTGCAAGCCTCGTTGGTAACTATAATAATATTAGTTTTATTAGTTGAAAATCATTGTAGCAAAGCTGACTTTCATGAATCTGATTATTTATTAATTAAAAAATATGCAAACAATACGCTTTCCAAGGCCAACGCACGTATATTATAGATGAAAACAAAAATTCTAAATATATGAAATGTGAAAAACGGAATGTGTGACTAAATGTGGTCCAAATGAACAAACTTTTTTCGTATTGAAACAAAAAAAAAACAAGCCTCCATTTAGTCCACGTTTTGTAATAAGACTGAAAGAGTTTGGACACACCAAATATAAAAGATTACAAATAATAACAATTACAACAATGGGCGACGTTATCGCTAAAAGCGCTATCTTCCAGGCAACTTTTAGACGGAAGTTTAAGAAATGTAGGAAATTTAACGAAATGGTAAATAACAAGGTGCACACCACCAAATCAATTAGTATAATATCTACCTAAAAAAAAGAATGGGATCGTGTTTATGATAATTAGCTTTGTTAAATGAATGGCTTTTTAATGTGATCTGTGCTCATGGCACCTCATTACCATCTTAGTCATTTAACAAGGTGTCAGGCAGGATATCTCTATCAATTTTAATTGCCTTGTTAATTACATTATTATTATAATTTACGCCGAGACTTATATGAGGCAATAAATATGCGTCGTATGTCATGAAATCTGCTCGCATGTGCATATTATACTAAGCTTTAACAATGCGCAGTTTTCCTCGTACACACCTACTATAAAATGCATGACGGAACAAATCTTTAAATTCATATTCATTGCAATTCGTCGAACACGGTTCGTTGGTGCCTCGTCTATGGTTGGTGTCAATTTGTGAATATTCATGAGATCTGTACCATGGTCGTAATAAGGTATCAGTTTGGAGGGAGCAGAGATATATGGGTGGTAGATAATAATTCTTCTTAATTATGAGTGATTTTACGAGCTAGTCGTTCACCTGATGTTAAGCGATACAACCGCCCATAATAGAGCAGTGTCACTCGGAACTCTAAAATATAAAGTTTCGCGTGACACTGCACTGCGCACATCATCCTGAGACATCAACACAGTCTGGTAATAAGATTACTCAGATCAGATCAGATGATTAGATCATAAAGTCTCAATTGCCCCGTAATTTCACTAGCTACAATACCCTTCAAACCGGAACATAGTAGTGCTTGCGCACTACTTGGCGGCAGAATAACTGGCAAAGCGTCGGTACCTACCTAGACGAACTTTGCAGAAAAGTTCTACCACCTAGTAAAAAGTATCGTTTAAAAACTCAACACCCGAAATCCTTCCGGGCTAGGGACGATTATTTGTGGTTTCTCTAAAAATCTAACAGTCAAACTGCATTAATAAGCAGCAGCTCTAAGATTTAACTTCATAATGGAGTCACTATATTCAAGTAGTGATTTACTTCGGGGAGTTGGAGTTTGAACCCCCTAAACTTCTTATTGCGTCCATTATCTGCAATCCTTATACCCGCACACCGAAATGGGCGATATAATCAATAGATCTTTGTTTCATGTCCTAACCGTTTTGGATAAGGAAGTGGGCAAGTATTCGTTCTCGAATGGGCGTACGTGTGCGTTCCGTATGCGAAAATGTGGGTAATGGTGTCATTAGACTCCTAATTAGGTCCCAAATTATGGATATGGCATCGTTTTCCTGTCACTGTATATTTACTGACTACTGGCTTTTGACGTTTTGGTATTCGATTGCGTATGCTGTTGTTAAAACAATTGCGCTCGTAACCGCACATTTCGTTGAAACTTATTTGTGGTTCACATAGAATATTAAAGGTAACAAATGTACCTCAACATCCATTAGCTAAATTTCTAAACTGCTAAAGTTTTTGCAAAGTCAAAATATAAACCAGTCATAAATACGATAACTTATCATTGTTGAAAATTTCTTCTGAATAGTAACAAAAGCACGTAGCTATATACAAATTTGTGGTTTTCCAAGAATAAAGTTCTAGTGGAGTTATTGATGAAGTAGGTAGACGTTGTAATCAAACAACAAAGAATGGAAGATAGATGAACCCACTTCGGGCTTAGCTTAAAACGAGGCGAGAAATTCTTTGTAATCCTTTGTGGAAAGCGCTGACATGTAAGTTTGTGGGAAATATGGGTCATAATATTTCTCTTGGTGATTTGTCTGGCTTACAGCTTTGGACGCCTGAAAAAATCAAGTGTCTTTGCTTGATATCAAATGCTTTATTATTTATGTTGTGCGTGATATAGAAATGAAATATTTTTGTTGGCTTTTACACTCATATAGTGCCCAAAAGATTGTTTTTAATTTTAAGTAATTATATTGCATAAATGCTTCTTATATATAGGATTTATCTGACTACTCAATATGGTATGCATATTTTAAAAATCCATCATTATATTTAGATAAAATCATTATTTTAACCTATACCGTAGTACTATTATATTATACTCTGTGCCTATACATACCTTACCTTATACTTAGCAATTTCTAAGCTGAGGCCTTTTTTGTCCTTAAAATTTTGATCTGTAAATAGCGAAGTGGCTGGGAGAAGACATCACTCCATGTGAATTACTTCATACGAAAACTTCTTCATTTTAGTATTAAAATTCTCATGAGTGTGATTCATTTTAACTCACCTTTTTTTGAACTCACCTCTGAGGAAGAGCATCGGATATTCTCGAAACCTGGTCGAGTAATCGACATACTATTCGTGAGTAACAGTCGGGAATATATTAATTTAAGACTTCTTCATTATCATACATAATAACAAAGTAACATATACACTGTGTGTTGTAGGTATATGTAGATATTACTTACAAATTTCAATTGTTGTAGTTATTTCTCGAGTTTCTGGAGCTAAATATATACAAAATCTGTAAATCGGTGGCATCTTCTACGAGTTTACTTTATATTACACCTTGTACCGAGTCCCTCAGGAATGAGCCTTGCTTGTCCTAAATAGAGTCGTGCTGCGACATCACTTCTGAGACGGGGCCGACGACGCGAGTGTCTCGTTACGACGTATTGTGCATGTCAGAGCGTCTTCTCATATTAGAATGAGACACTTCAGAACGTAGCTTTTCATTTATTTTATGCAGTAAAATATACTTTACGTCCCGTAAAGTGTGAAGACTAAAATGAAAAGACGTGCTACTGCTTCTGCTATTTAGAATTTCTAAATTTGAAAAAAAGCTATTATTTTATCGATCCGTATCAGAATGACTGCTTAGCAAGACAAGAAGTAGCCAAATTGCCTTGTAACAAATGTCAAACATCAACATTTATATTCGGTGTGTGTATTTCACTACAAATTATAACGTCATGTAAATTATAGCCGTTTTTATAGTTTCAGTTTATTCAGATTCATTGTATCGTTTTAATTGACTGGCCCGATAGCTCAGTTGGTAGTAACCCTGCCTTCCGAACTGTGGGTTGTGGGTTCGATTCCCACCCAGGGCAAACATTTGTGTGATTAACATAGGTGTTAGTTCTGTGTCTGGATGTTATATTATATTCTATGTATGTATTTACAAACAAAAAGTATCTAAGTATTGTATTAGTTATCTGGTTCCTACAGCACAAGTTTTGCTTAGTTTGGGGCTAGATGGCGTCGTGTGAGATGTCCACAGATATTATTATTATTTATAGAGAGAGGAATATTTACAATTCCGTATTTGCGCATTAAAGTGAGTTACTCACCACTTGTATTCGTTGACGGTAATGATTTTACCGGGACGTTTGTAACTGTCACCGCTACCCGAAACAAATAATAGGCTATTTGACTACTATATTTTTATTACATACATAAATAATTTACCTCAAAAAATAGATAACTGTGAAAACAAAACTTGAATATCTCAAAAAATTACTAAGTTACAGGCATTTTAAAATACAGAAATAGAAAGAGACAACTCAAACACGCAGTGACGTCAGTTACCAGTCCTCACAGTAACTCATTACTAAGCTGTGGTAGCTCTACATACAATCTTTTTGTCACGTGACGTCACAAGCCATGCCTTCATAGTAGCTGTGAGGAAGCTCAACACGATCTCTGTTTTGCAAGAAACAGATGAAACTTTAAAAGCGCACTACTCCGTGATTAATTTACCGAAATTACTTATTTTTACAATTATTACATTCATTTTTAAACTACTTTATGAAAATAATATTTACTTGTTCATTTTTAATAGTAGTCAAATAGCCTATTGTATATTCGATGTAAATGTTTTTGTAATGGCAAAGCCTACTACGAGGCAATATTTTATTCATTTGACGTCATTAGAGTGATTAATGAGACATCGGCACCACGCGAAATAGGAGAAATCGGCTGTTGGTCGAATGCCTGAGGTCAATATTATTAATCTTTTATCTGACACGCAAACCAATATTCATCTTTCTCCGTAAGTGTGGCCACTTTAATTGAAACGAAATACGTAGAGGTCAGTAAACCAGCGAGTCATGCCGCATAACAAACCAGCCGTGAAATATTAGGTTAACTTTATTAGTTTGTTTGGATTAACTGTAGTAGTGCGCGACTTGTAGGTACCGTTAAAACATGAATCTCATTTCACCATTTGCATCATTATTTTCAAAACCATGTAAAAATACTAATATCTAATAATAATAATAACGCCCAACGATCACATACATAGATTCTGGACCCTAACTAGAATTCCCTGTGTCTAGGGACCGAGAAAATACGAGGACCATGGTCCCACAATACCCAGACTCAGAACAAGTATTTGCGCTTTTTTTCTGTGTCTAAATACTGCCGCGGGAATCGAACCCGCCCCCTCCTGGTTATGAGCCGACTGCTCAACCACCACACCACAGAGGCTGTCTTATAAATGAAGAAGGTACATATAAAACTTTACACATGTCAATGTAAAAAGCAATGGTGAAAAAGTTAATGTTAACGTTAACATTTTTATCATCGTTTTATCACGAATACAGATTCGTGGCCCGAGATAGCGTGTTTTCGCACAAGTGGTGTCAGTACAAAACCTAAGAAGTGTTCCGGTCGCCCGCAGCTACGGGTCCCTTCCGATGACCGTGACATCTAGAATCACCCCGCATTGTACCCCGACAGTGATATCATTGTATATTTCGTCCTCACTCGCCCCAGATGAAAACAAATGTGGAACCATTTATCTGTGTAGATAGATAAGTTTTACGCTCGCTCCATACAAAGCACAAAGGCTTTATAGAACTGAAAATATTTATTGAGTTGATTCGTAAAACAAATATCAAATGCAGTTATACTGTACTAAATCTGTGTATATTTCGTGCTTAACTAATACTGGCGATTAGGTTCGGTTATAACGCAGGGACAAACAAAGGGGCGAAGTGACTGGAGCAGTGTGCCGACATCAGACAAAGTTGGGCGTAGGCAAGTTTTTGAGAGCATCGCTCCGGATCACTGCTGCACCGACCGGAATGGGACCGCTATTGTAGAGCATCTATAGCACCATTATACAAATAAATAGCTTTTGGCAATTGGCGTACAAAAGGCAAGCGGTGTGTGCCCCATTTATACCATGCCCCAACTAAAACACGCTAATAATAGGTCTTTACCTATGAAATTGCCGTTTTGCAGTACAGACTTTTTCAAACAAAAAAAAGTTTTGATTGGCTATGAATTCTAAATTCAAATTAATTTTGTTTTAAAAATATGACATTCTATTTACAATATAAGTCTTTTGTTTATTGATTAGCGTTGTATTTTCATTACATTTCAACATTTTTCCTCATAATGGATACTTTGAAATTTCGTGTAATTATGGAATATGAGTTCCGTCGTGGCACCAACGCGGCACAAACGCCACGTAACATCAACGACGTTTACGGAGAGAACTGTACAAACGAACGTACAACCCGTTATTGGTTTGCTCGGTTCCGTTCTGGGAATTTTGACTTGAAAAATGAACCACGTGGTCGTCTGGAAACTTTGGTCAACAATGATGAATTAAAGGCGATTGTGGAAGCTGATGAATCTCAATCTACAGCTGAGCTGGCAGCAGCTTTTGATGTTAGCATCAAAACAATATTGGTCCATTTGCGACAGAATGGCAAGATAAAAAAGCTTGATAGATGAGTGCCCCACGAACTTAACGATCGCCAGCGCAACGTACGCGTCGAGACTTGCCTTGCGCTGCTTAACAGGCACAGAAATGAAGGAATTTTGAACCGAATTGTTACATGCGACGAAAAATGGATTCTTTTTGACAATCGAAAACGCTCAGCAAGTTGCTTAGATCCTGGTTCGGTACCAAAGCAATGTGCAAAACGAAAAATGACCCCTAGAATGGTGATGGTCACAGTTTGGTGGTCTAGTGCTGGTATGATTCATCATAGCTTTTTACAAAACGGCGAGAGCATTACTGCAGATGTGTACATTGAAGAACTGACCACAATGATGGCGAAACTCGCACGTCTGCAACCAGCTTTGGTCAATCGGTCGTCTCCACTGCTACTTCACGACAACGCGCGACCCCATACTGCACAACAGACCGTCTCTAAGCTGCATGAGTTGGGTTTGGAAGGTCTCCCTCATCCGCCATACTCACCAGATCTTGCGCCTACCGACTATTACTTTTTCCAAAATTTGGACAACTTTTTAGCGGGAAAAAAATTCAATTCCCGAGAGGCAGTACAAAACGCCTTTGAAGAGTTTGTTGTCTCCCGTCCTGCTGATTTTTTCAAGAAGGGCATCCATAAACTGCCACAGCGTTGGCAAAGATGCATTGATTGAAGGGGTGATTACTTTGAATAAAAGAAATCAATAAGTTCGAAAAAAAAATACTTTAACTTTTTTCAAACAAAACGGCAATTTCATAGGTAAAGACCTATATATAAAATTGAAATGTTAACGAAGCCCTCCACAGCTTTATGGGGGTGCTTATTACTGCACTGGCGTCCGGTTTGGGCTGTTAGTCTTTGAAATACGAGAGAATGGCTTTGGGTTGCTAGCATCAGTCCAGTCCAATGATGAGGCATTTGACTCCACAGTTTCCTTTGTATTTGAGATCGTCTAGATAGTTAACGCAAGTTTTATGAAACTTTGCACTCTATCAGCGGATTGGTTTAAAATAAAAAAGCAACCATTCAAACTTAAAATGAAACGCCAGCAACTTATATATTCATTCCTTATCAGGAATTAAAAAGGGTAGGTATTCCGGGTGTCAATTTATTATAACAAATCAATCCTGGCAACAGCTGAACACGACTACGTATTATTAAAGAGTAGTTTTCCATTCGGCACGTCTTTCAGGCAGATGCCAGGCCCACTTCTGAGATAACGGTTAAGTTTTCAACTTTTCGCATTTCCTCGACGTGGCGCGTCAGTCTCGCGGCAATCTCGGCGGCATTGTCGCCTGCGAATTTGTCGTTCAAAGTATTCTCAGCAAGCGATTAATGAATTGGAAATAAAAACATCTCGTTTACTAATATTTGTTCGTTTTAAATATTAATTGAATACTTCGTGGATATTATTATATTCCTTTTAATTTCAATGTTAGGTTATGATTACGGTAGCAGCTTATTTCTTATATTATCAAGACTTTAAATGATAAATAGTAGGTATTTAAAAAAATCAGACTTGCCATATACACTGAGACTCAAAAGTACAACAAACAAATAAAAAAAAAACCGCTATAACACAGAATAAATATTTTATCACATTTAACAATTTCATTACATTTTTCAGCTGTTAAAAAAAAAAAAAAAATAAAACGTATGAATAAAATTTAACAAGATAAAAGTGCGCAATCAAAACTTTGTCTTGAAACGGGATTTACAACTATTTTTTACGCCTTTCTTATCTCTGGCTTCAAGCACTTCTCGCGAGTTTCGAGTGATCTGATAAGTTAATAGATTACTTTTAAACCAGATTTGAAGTGTGAAGTGATACACAAACGTTTTTGTTTGCTCTAGCTAACCGGTATAACACGTTTTCTTGGAAATTATGTGCTTCGGTTAAGGCACCTGATTTTTATAGAGCAGGTTAAAAGGTTTTCTGGGGTGTATACAAAAAACAAACGAGTGTGCTTTAGACCACACGACTGAAGTAAAACTTCTTTAGCTCTATCTATCGACCGGTATAACTTTATTTTTGCTTTGTTGTATGTTAATGTCGCCATGTTGACAATTGCAAATTGTCATTTTACCGGACATACCAACATAATAATACAAATTTTAAGTAATTTTTACCTTTGTTATGTTGACAATGGAGATCTACGTGCAATTGTTGTTTTTACTAGGGAATGTAATGTTGTTGTTGTAATGGAAACTATGTACAACTATGCACTACTAAGTAGAATTTTTCTGCAAAGTTCGTCTAGATAGGTGCCATCGCTTTGCCAGCTATTCTGCCACCAAGCTACTGCTTGGTGGCACTACTGTGCGCAAGTACTGCCGTGTTCCGGTTTGAAGGGCACTGTGGCTAGTGAAATTACTGGGCATATGAGACCAGTCTTCCAGAGACCAATCTTATTACCCGATTATGCTGATGTGTCAGGATGACGTACGCAGTGCAGTGTCACGCGAACCTCTATACGTTAGAGTTCCGAGTGCATGACACTGCAAATGATATAGGCAGCCGTGTCGCTTATTATCAGGCGAACGGTTAGATTCACTTCATTACTTAGATAAAAAAAAAAATGTGGTACATACATAAAATTGGACACATAAATAAATTAAAAGGTGAAAACTATTGACTATAAACAGAATATTTTTGCTGAAATAAATGACGTTTCTTCTTTTCTGCCAATGACACCCATATATTGATAAGGTAAGTATCTCTCATTGACTCTCTTAGCTATACATCGTACATAGTGATTACAAGTCACTATTTATTCTGTGGTAATACTGCAGTATGTGAATGTAACCGATTTATGTACTTGCTATTGATATTGTAGAATCAATTTATGTAAGCAAACGCAATTACGTTACATCACAAAACAAGGAAATTGAATCTCAATTTGAATGGTTGTTAGAAACTGTCTGAGATGTGGCAGCGCAGATTTCATCATCATCGTAGGTACTTGTACCAGTAATTACACCTGCTTAAGTGAATATATACATGGTGGAATTTAATTCGTTCTTTTCTTGAAATGTATGTGCTCAGACCATGCTATAGAACGCTTCTATATAACTAAATACCAAAAATACTTATGAAATAAAACTTATATCTAGGCATTATAAATTAGTATCATATAATACAAGAATACTTAGATACTTGATGTTTCAAATGCTAGACTATATGTATTATGAAAAGTTAATTGATTATTGTAATACAATTCACGTGATGCCTTGACTGAAGCTTTGATAAATTAATATAACACTCAAAGAAGAAAGATATAAACTTCTTGATAATACGTCACTGTACTAAAAGCCAATTTTAGTATTTTAAAACGTTCTAAAATATGTTATAATCTAGTCAGCCTCATAAAATGTAATATTTGTTTTCTTGTTAACTGGAACAATCGTCAAATTTTACGAGTAGATAAAGATGACGGTCATGAAATAGAAAACATTAACAGCCCTATTAATAAACGGGTATTAGTCTCAGGTTAGTTACTTCAGCTTTTGTCCTTTTTTTGCTACTGGAATGTTTAGCTGGATCGAAAGAGACAAAAGATGGTGTAACTAATCCAAAGCTATTTCGTGTTTATTAATAAGGCTGTTAAATATTAGATTGTGATAACATATATCGAGTCAAAAAAATAATAATTTGGTAAAAAAAATAATAATAATAACGCCCGATGATCACATACATAGATCCTGGACCCTAACTAGAATTCCTTGTACCTAATAGGGACCTAGTAAATTCAAGAACCATGTCCCACAACACCCAGACACAAAACAAGTATTTGTGCTTTTTTGTGCAAAAATACTTAATCCAGTGGCGGGAATCGAACCCGCCACCGGTTATAGCCGACATCAACCACCACACTACAAAGGCTGTGTGTGGGTGAATTACCTGGTTGAAGTACTTAGTACTGCTCCTTCAAATCTGGGTATATCCAATGTGAAAGTAAACCTGCTCCCTGCTCAATATACATTTAGTGAACTAGATACATCGTAATTGTAACACATTTTGGTTACAAATTTATGCAGTCATATACGCACAATACGTTTGTTATATTTAAATTAATATGAAATCCTTTCATATAGGTAACACAAACACTTGTGTACTTAGTTATTACGAAAGGTAATATGAAAGTAGGTACAGTTTTTCTTAAACTAGATCTAAAGATGAACGAAGAATACTTGAAGATATTTGAAGAATACTTCCGACGAAGTTTCCGAAGAAGGAAAATTTTCAGTTTTTCGCGAAAAATTGCGAATCACGGGTGTCTCCATTACTATTGGATAATGATACAAAAACTTAAACCGGCGGGCAGCACCGATATTTATCTATTATAGATCAAATGCAAGCCTATCAAATAATAAATAAAAACATGGTAAGCAACACCAATTAATTACCAAATTTTAAAAAACCGGTTTTTTTTGGCTGGAAAGCGAAAAATATTGCGTCATCGCATTTCCAAAACTTGTGTTATTTTCAGTGTAAGTGCATAAAATTGGTGGCATTCTATTCGTTAAGTGCTGGATTAAAGGCGTGAGTGTGGGAGATTGGTATAATGATGGTGAAACGTTTCTTTTCGTGTTGTTTCCAAAACTCCATAGAAGAACTTCATATCCTATACAATATCAACTATAGCGCTCTTTTCAATCATAAGACCCGTACTACAGACTCTCAGTCATGAACCGGTGCTCTAGTCGAGATTTCATTATTTAGTCAGATTGATTTAGTAAATCTACCCAATCCTACGTAGTAATATTATTTATACTGTGGCAGTCATAGTATTATGGTTATCTATAGCTCAATGGTGGCAAGTACCTACCTAGTGTTGCCAGACGGTAGCGCAGTTACAACGCTAACTAAATTTCCATAGTCGTGGGGGACCGAGGGTCTATTACCGAGCCGATCGTCACAGCGATAAGTTTCTACTTAACAATTAGGTTGCAATTTGCTCGTTCTAGTATAACAAGCTGAGATGTAGGAAAGTAGTCAATACACTCCGCTAATACAAGGGGATGGGGCTTGTACCTTATACCTACAGCGGTGTAAGGTTAATTGCTAAATAGTACTAATTTAATATGAATGGCCACATTTTATATTATGTGAAAATATTCTTATAAGAATCACCTTCCTTCATTGTATTAATATATTCTGCTCAATATGTATTCTCTCAACATTCTGAACAGAAACATTTTATTCTTCTTCGTTTAATGGCTTTCTACCGCTTTTTATCGATAATTCTGTCAATGTCAAGTGAGAAATTTTTGTACCGTTATGTCATGTCAAAATCTTTTTTTTGTTGTTTTGTTTTGGCTCCACACTTTTGTGTATTTAGCCAGTGTCAAGTAATTAATAATTTTTCATGTTTATTTATATTACATAATGTATCAAGTCATGTCACAGTCCAAGTCATCAAGTTAAGTCATAGTCTAGTCTAGTCAAGTCATACTTCTAATAAAGTGGTGGCAACTTTACCAGAAGCTTCTATGGAGTTTTGGAAACAACACGAAAAGAAACGTTTCACCATCATTATACAACTTTCCCACACTCATGCATACATGTAATCCAGCACTTTATGAATAAAATGCCACCAAATTTATGCACTAACACTGAAAATAACACAAGTTTTGGAAAATAATACAATGCGGTTACTTAATCTTTTTCGTTTTCCCTCCAAAACTCCTGTCAAAATCTTATTTTGTGAATGTCAAAATGCCACATTAAAATGGTGGATATTTTACTGAAGGCTCTAAAAAGCCTTGAAATAAAAACGAAAAGGCATGATTTTAAAACTTGGAACCATTTGCTAACACTCGTGCACGTTTACTAACACTTAACGGATAATAATCCACCCTTATCACACCTTAAAATTTAACAATGTGCGGGGTATGGAAAAAAATCTAAAATTTACAACCGCCATTTTCGAAATCTTTTTCACGACACAAAGTAAACGTAAAACATTTTCTATAGTTACTTTTTGCGACAGCACTATTTTTATAATGGTTTTTTTCATTGATAGACAGCTGCATTAGAAAAGAATTCCGCATTTTCTATAATGAGGTTGGACATCTTATATATCCTAACTGTACATGCGTTTATATCTTGCTGTATGTAGGTATATTTTGAATTTTAGCCAGAGATTGTCATCATGCTCAGCGCCATAAGTACCTAGTGTACTGTAACTAAATATAATTTTCAAAAGATATTAATTGTACAGATGCAGAGCCATTATAGTTTTATTACGTTATGTAATATGTAAGTAAGGTTAGATTACAATAATTATGTAGATTATTACAGAAATAAATGTTCTATTGACATAAATATCTTTTTTTTTTGCTTTATGATATAAAACTGAACTAGGTCGGAAAAGAAATTACTATATTTAATTTATGTTTAGGAAAATAAAAAATTCGGAAAATTCAGAAATTGTATTATAATTGTATATTGAAATATAAACGAATAAAATGAACAAAATGGAAATGGAATAGAAAATATAGAACGTAGAAAATCCTGAATATGGAACTTATCACTGACACCATTTACATACCATTTTAAGTACTACCTAATGCTAGAAAGTATTAGACTGGCATCACAGATAACCCCCTATTATTTGTGACTGGAATTCATGATATATTTAATACGCCAAAAATTTCACTTTGATTACACGCCATTTCATAAGATATTTCTTTCCCCAAACACGGCCAGTGACTCCATAATCCATTTTCAGCAGAATTTTAAAGCGCTTAATAAATCCTTAACTAGCAATGGAGATTGCAGCTTAGATCGTGAAGCACTGGCAAGCTCGTTCGTCTATAAAATTAAAACTTCAGTTCAATTTGACTGCGTTTTACCGATAAATAGGTGATATAAATTCGCGTGTCCAGCGCAGACTATCTCTATCAGTGCGGTGGTAATTCAGTGCCACACTGCAAGCCAGGGCACATGTATTACGGAATACTCGGAATTCCCTGAAAACCTGCGGTGGCTCAGTAAATTCCATAATTTATAGCAAAATAGACCCTCTCGGTCAAAAAGGTGTGATTTCATTCTCAGTAGTCGAGAGAAAACTATTCTTATATCTACTGTTATGATTAGGTTTTTGTCAAAACTTTACTGCAGCTTTTATAAGTACGTAAAACATTATATTGGCCATAATTTAATGAATAAATTACCTAAGCTCTATTGAAGTGAAAGCTTCAAGCTCTCTTTGCTGTGCAAACGTGCCCTTTTGCTTTAGCTTCATTCTTTTCAAAGCTTTGACCTCTAGAAATTAATTTGGATACGTAGCTTTGAGCAGTTAATCTCCTTTGATGGTCTTAGTCAAAGTCAGCAAATGGTTTTAATTTATTTAAAAATGTGTTTTCTATAACTTTAATCTCCGGTATTCAGTTTGAAAATATCGTTTTATCTTTATTTTCCGTCAGAGGGCAACAGCAGAGGTTGAACTTTATGCGGGACGATGTAAATAGAGTTATTTTTTGCTATGCCACCCGCGCTGCGGCCTCACTCCATCTGATTCGGCATTTATAGCGGGGATAGTGCGAAAGGAATCGTAAAATCTTCAATAAAAACCGCTTTTATCGCGTTCACACTCTAACAATCGTTTTCCTTTTACGTCTCTAATCCTAATATGATTACCAAAAGTCGAATAAATCCTCATCCATTATTTCACAGCAAACTTTCAATGAGTTTGAAAATAATCTCAATCAAATACAATATTTTACAGCAATAAAGCCCATTAGAGATAATTTATATCGGCCATTTGGGAAGATAACTCGGCCATGAACGCTCCCGAAGGCACCGGGAGTCACGACGCAATCCCAGCCGAGGGAGGGCCAGCTAACCTCGTTACTTACCGATACGAGTCTGACTAGATTTTGCAAGCAAGCAATTTCTCTGTAATTAATTATCTGCATTGCAACCGAAGCAGCGGCGGCGGTCACGGAAACCCTCAATGAGAGCCGATTTCCTGTCGTGCTCACATCGACCGCCACCTTCTGAACATGTTATCTTACATTTCTATGATCTTAACTACCATGGCGTATAAATAGTGCTCTCGATGCAACTGCAATCGCAATTTCCCTTATCTGCTGTCTCATCAGCAGAATTTCATGGGACACAAATAAATTATGAAATGTATTAGGTAAAAAGGGTTCGGAGGAAAATTTTGAACTTCAAAACGGTTTGAATCTATATGTATCAACAGGCCCGATAGCTCAATCGGTAGTATTCAGCTGCCTTCTGAACTGTAGATTGTGGGTTCGATTCCCACCCAGGACAAATATTTGTGTGATGAACATTGATGTTTGTTCTTTTCGTTCGTTCTGGGTGTTATATTGTATTCTATGATAAAAAGTATCTAAGTATTGTATCAGTTATCTGGTTCGCATAGTACAAGCTTTGTTGGGGCTAGATGGGGCTGTGTGAATGGCATAGATATTTATTACTATATTTTATATACAGCCAACGTAAAATCCTTTTCTTATTTTATATGAAGATATTTGATAAACTATATTGTTTCAAAACTTGCCTTACTAATATTTATATTTTTATATAACTTTCAATCGTTAATGGCGTTGTAATTCATGGTCTAAACGTGGTCAGTTAACGAGGATATTCGTTCCCATAATCGGAGCATAATAAATTGTTTCAATTCTCGACCATTTATCTCCGCTCGCGACCATTGGCATCGACCATCGACTTCAATACAGCGGTGGCATAAATTTCCGAGTGCGCTCACGCCAGCAGAGCGGATGTCAGGAGATGAAAAATGTAGTCGCGACTGCGGCGTGCGGGCGCGGCCGGCGGCCCGTGGCGATGCGACTGATTGCGAGCTGCAGGGACGCGATAACTAGTCGACTATCGATATACATACTAGAGACAATTCGGGGTGTAATCCTCATTTTTAATTACCTTTCAAAAAGGATGAGGTACTATATTCGCCTGTATGTATTTTTTGTGTACGTTAATCGATATTTTTGCCATATGTCTACAATATTATTCTTCACTTCATTTAGCTGTTTGCACATAATTTTCAAACATAAGTATGATAGCTTAGAATTCATATTTTTTTACCATTGTAATGTGTATTGTATATAAATAAAACAAAAAATAATACGTGGAATGTGTAAAAAAGAAAGTCAAAAAGAAAAAAAATGTGTACGTGCATTGGGGAATGTCTATCTTGCAATTGGTTAATCTGAAGCATGGTGGATTTTTTCGATGCTTTCTTTCTAATACATATTGTATCATTTAAAATATCATCAGTTATGATAGGAAGATATCACCATTTAACTTACCACCTAAATTATAACTACCGGAGTTAGTAATACGCGTTTAGGAAAGTATCGATAAAATATTCACTAACCACAACACTAATACAACTGATTCAACTCGCACATACAATGCGTCATTTATACATACATGCACGTATGCACACATGTTAGTAATGCATAATTTTATCAATGAATAAGCACTGAGTAGTTCCTCTGACGCATCTTCTATTTTCCTTTAAAGGATAGCGCTATCGACAATGTTTAACAGAAAAGTTGAAAATGGTTTGTTCTCAGGTAATTTGAAAACAAAATATATTATACATTATTGTAGCGGCTGGAAACGGAATCTTTTCTGGATAAACGTGATAATGTGGGCCGAGGCGCAGCTGAGGCTGGTCTCTAACAATGCGTAGAAATTCGATCAACAATAATTGTCAATTCCAGAATCAATATTAGATTATTAGATCGCGGACGACAAAAAAAATCTATTGAGTATAATACCATTTGTCAAGTTGAAAATACGCGAGTCTTAGGTATACCATATTATACTTGGTACACCAATATCCATGATCCGGACAAATGAAAGCATATGGCATTTGTTCCAACCGTAGACAACGCTCGCTCGGTCAATAATAAGTTAATAACGCCCAACGATCACATATATATATCCTGGACCCTAACTAGGATTCCCTGTATCTAGGGACTCAGGAACTACGAGGACCATGGTGCCACAACACCCAGACTCAGAAGTGCTTTTTTTTCTGTGCACAAATACTTGTCCTGCCGCGGGGATCAAACCTGCCTTCTCCGGGTTATGAGCCTATCTGCTCAACCACCACACCACAGAGGCTGTCAATGAACAACATTATCAAATTTCAATATTTTGTATTCGTTGGCGATTGGCATAATTGTTGGAATAATATTTTTTCCAACGTTTTCAAACAGCAGTACCTGCCTCTACCCCCTCTAACAATCTCCAATGTTTTGTAATTACGTGGAGGCGCTTGTATTAATTCAAGCAAGTGTTTGCTTCAATTAATACAAGCACCTCCACATGTTTGATCCCCCATGCTGTTGCATTTGAGTTTTGGGAAATCAAAGTTTATTTGTTGAGACAACAGATTAGCCAATAGTTACTATAATACATTTTGTACTGGTAATTAGTATAGGTAATATGAACGTGACTTAACAAATAAACTGTGCGTAATTTACTCGCAAGTAAGTACCTACGGATTATTGTGTGTGTTGGTGTTTGGGAATAACATGGAATGGTACTCAGAGGGTCGGTCGGGAAGCACGAGGCAAATAGAGCGTACGAAGGGAATTATTTGTAGTTGGGCGATTCGGAGCTGAAGTTGAGTTGGTGGTGTTGCCAAATAGGGCATGGGTATTCCGCCCAAGCCTCTAAAATACCTTATTTATTAAAATCCCAAAATGAGTTTGACTATAGTTCTAGATTTGAATTAGAAAATGCAACATCATCACTCGCGTTTCATAAATCTCAGTAAGTCACAGGCATTATCAGTTGAGTGCATTTAGGAATAGCCCGCGGATTGAGGGTGATTTGTTTCTGAACAATAGCAATATCCTCAATCCACAGAGGTTGCCAATAAGACTTCAACCCATAATTATTTGTGTTTAGAATTGGAAATTCAATAAAAGAGTTTAGTTTAATTTAATCACAGACGATTTAAAGACTTAAATGTGTAAATCAGTTAGTTTAATCTAATTTATAAATCATTATAAAGTTCCGAATAAGTTACGTATCTTTATTTATACTTCCCTACGTAATATCGCTATATCATAACTCAGCAACAAACATTTCCCCAGTCTTTAATTTATTAGGTAGCAGTATTATGCCGGTCGGTATTTGCTTGCGGTATCACGATTCAGATACACGCGTTAAGCAATTGTTAAAATCTTTTCACACAAGACTTAACAGTTGGTTAAGTGTATAAATCACAGATCCTATAAAAACTTTTTTATATGATCTGTGGTAGAAATCATTATAAAGTTTTTTTTTATGTTACGTAATGACATGACGAGCTAGTCGCTCGTCTGATGTAAAGCTACACGACTGCCCATATCAGGTGCAGTGACATTTGAATTCAATAGTATAGTTTCGCGTGACACTGCACTGCGCACGTCATTCTGAGACATCAGCACAGTCTAGCAATAAGATTACTAGACTGTGAGATTAGGTCATAAAGTCTCATTTGCCCAGTAATTTCACTAGCTACAGTGCCCTTCAAACCGGAACAAGTAGTGCTTGCGCACTACTGCTTGACGGCAGAATAACTGACAAAGGGGACCTACCTAGACGAACTTTGCAGAAAAGTCCTACCACCTAGTGAAAGTTCCGAAAGATTTGATTTTAGTTATAACTTTGTTAACTTAAAAAAAAAATCCCCGGTCTTTAAAATAGCTGCCAATTCATTCGGTAAAATATAATCTGGCAGTAATGTTATGCCGGGCGGTATTTGCTTGCGGTATCACGCTCAGATACACGCCTTAACGCGGCGGTTAACTTCGAGTACGGATTTAACCGAATGTTGACACACTCCCCATTTGTATGCGAGCTTGAAATAAAGCTATTTCCATTGAAGGATAGCTAAAATTGTGTTGTAAATTGTTGTTTTGAACAGAGCTTAGTAGAGGAAAACCAATTTAATCCACATACTTCCCATTGTTAACTTCATAGACATTTGCAGCACAATTAATAAGCAACCTCCAGGTATGTTTACTGTTTCACAATATATCGGCATAGTTTCGTGGTATTCACTCCGCTGGACTGTACTGAAAAACGTTCTGCCCTTTTTAAAGAGGCGACGTAACAAGTTTCTGCAATGACAGTCTACAACAACGCCACCAAGTGGCGAACCAACAAAACGTCCACAAGTCAATTATACTATTCAATACTAGTATTTTGACGATAAATATTGTAAATAACTTGACTCAACTCTTTTACATTTAATGTGTGTAGTGCATACACCCGGAGCACTCATGCTCACTAAAAAGCTTCTTCTTGCGGCGGCGTCGTGTGTCAGGTCGTCCTCTTCCCTCAAATATGGTCGAGGAGGACGATGGCTGGAACATGCGTCAAGCTCGTGAACGGGTGCTGCTTGCGGAAGCTGGTTTGCTCGGTGGTGTACGCACAATTAAAAATTAGAAATAAGAACTTAAATGCTTATGTTTATGTATCTTTTTGTTATTGGCTGTATTATCCTTCCTGTATTATATATAAGTTCATGTTAATAATATGCTTAATTCATAAATATAAAAAATGATCTTACAAAAAGCACGGACCCAAGTGTCTGTGGAAATGCAGATTAATAAAAAAAAAAGTGTGTAGTGCGTAAATAATACTTTATTGTTAACACCATTTAATTTCAGCCCGCTATTTACACACACATTTTAATCCGCTTTCTGATCAATGAATGTTTTTAATTTAAAACTGACTGAAGGAGCGTAATGTGGGAAAATTATGGAGATTAATAATCACAGGATCACCTGTATCTAGGGAGCCAGGAACTACGAGGACCATGTTCCCACAACACCTCTGGGTGACCCACCCAGAACAAGTATTTCTGCTTTTTTCTTTCTGTATACAAAAAATTGTTTTGCCGCGGGAATCGAACTCGCTGCCTCCTCGGTTATGAGCCGACCTGCTCAACCACCACACCACAAAGGCTGCAGTTGTTTCAAAACATAAATAAACAGTTTCGGTTGATCAGATGGTCGTAGTAGAAGAACCTTCTAAAAATAGGTGTACATAACCATAGAAAGAAATTCACATTAAGAATAAATATTGGTTTATTATTGGTTTTAGGGCAAGCGCAAGCTCCTGTGTTCTGGTTTGAAGGGCACTGTAGTTAGTGAAATTAAGACCGTACCAGACATCCCCTCCACTGCTGAAACCGACAAAATGTAATTATAATACCATGCTGGATGAAGATCCTCCAACAAGCCTATAAGCCAACCGCATGGATTCTAGCCCACCCTGCCAGTATTTAATAATAATTATGTAGGTATATAGCAACAACCGTCGTACACATTACTGGGCAAATGAGACTATGTATACGGCTGAAATTTCAGGATGACGTACGCTGTGCAGTGTCACACGAAACTTTATACTTTGTACTTTATACTATACTTTATATATCGAGTGACATCAGGACTGGCTTGTCATGATGTATTATTTTATCTTGATTTAAAAGCCATGACTTATACAAACCGAGCACTCAGTGGTGTATATGTAAATGTAGGTACTGGTTCATAGTAAAAAACTATAATTTGCCGTTATTAGACGACGTTTTGCAATTAACAATAGTTTACGGATAATTGTTTGGTAATTGTTTCTGCAAAATTGATTTTAGGATTCAGTATACACATAGTGATAACTGGCCCGATAGCTCAGTTGGTAGTATCCCTGCCTTCTGAACTGCAGGTCGTGGGTTCGATTCCCACCCAGGACAAACATTTGTGTGATGAACATCGATGTTTGTTCTGTGTCTGGGTGTTATATTGTATTCTATGTATGTATTTACAAACAAAAAGTATCTATGTATTGTATCAGTTATCCGGTTCCCATAGTACAAGCTTTGCTTAGTTTGGGGCTAGATGGCGCTGTGTGAGATGTCCAAAAAAAAAAAAAAGTGATATGAACAATATCACTATGTGTAAGAACAATACTATATATACTTATTTGTGGTCCATTCTTAAAACCATTTCTAATATTAAAAAAGAGTCTGCTTTAGATCACACTGAAGTACAACTTCTTTATTTAGCTCCCTCTATCGGGTGGTATAACTTTGTTTTAGCTTTGTTTAATGTTAATGTTGTAAATTATCATCACCGGACATACTAAAATAATAATTTAAATCTTAACTTTGTTGTGTCGACAATGGAGATCTACGTGAACCAACTTCAACTTCCGTTCGCCTCGCATTCACCAGCTCATTCCCCAAGTCAAGCGTGATATAGATGGTTAACTCGGATTTCTCAACAGAATCAGGAACTACGAGGACCATGGTCCTACAATTCATTGACATATAACATGTATTTGCGCTTTTAGTTTCTGTGCACAAATACTTGTCCTGTTGCGGGAACCGCCTCCAGGTTATACGAGCCGACCTGTTCAACCACCACGTCACAGAGGCTGTATAATAGGTATACATATATCATCCAAGTAAAAGCTAAATCAAAGATAAATTTATCACAAAAGTTCAAGATTAGATAGATAGATAGATAGATAGATAGAGAATAGGCTATTTGACTACTATTAAAAATGAACAAGTAAATATTATTTTCATAAAGTAGGTTAAAAATGAATGTAATCATTGTAAAAATAAGTAAAATCGGTAAACTAATCACGGAGTAGTATGCTTTTAAAGTTTCATCGCCTGTCCCTTTCTCGCAAAACAGAGATCGTGTTGAGCTTCCTCACAGCTACTATGAAGGCATGGCTTGTGACGTCACATGCCAAAGAGATTGTATGTAGCGCTACCACAGCTTAGTAATGAGTTACTGTGAGTACTGGTAACTGACGTCACTGCGTGTTTGAGTTGTCTCTTTCTATTTCTGTATTTTAAAATGCCTGTAACTTAGTAATTTTTTGAGATATTCAAGTTTTGTTTTCACAGCTATCTATTTTTTGAGGTATATTATTTATGTATGTAATAAAATATAGTAGTCAAATAGCCTATTCTTTATTGTTCCACCAATGAAATATACAAGTATTAAGGAAAATCTTGTATGGATATAAAATAATACTACCTACCTATAGTGTTTATCCAAGAATAATTATTCTTTTTGTCAGAGTCCATTTTTTTCCATGTGTAAGATGAGTAACATTATAATTGGTTTCCTTTGTCTTTATTATTAAACTATACCTACTACAAAATTATATTTAGGTAAGTAATTAGTTAATAAATGATACTAAGCTGCGGGAAATTAGGATTTATGTATCCTATTTTACCCTGTGTGTGTGAAAAATTTCATCCAAATCGGTTCATCCGTTTTTGAGTGAAAGACATAACTTTCACTTAACGTAAGTAGTCAGAGATAGGGAAGCAGATTAATTGGCCTATCGCTTTTCCGTGGGAGGTACAACGCATCAATCGATACATGATTAGTATGCATACTATAATCAACTTCGAAGCCTTTGTGTACTTTAAATAAGTAATTTATAAGCATTATATTAGGGGTGGTAATAACAACAACGAATATCATCGAAGAGCATATCATGAGTTATTAGCTTATATTATTTTTTATTGGCAAAAAAAAAAAGAAAAAAAAAGCGAGAAGAGGTAAAATGTTTGGCCACCTTATACGACATGACAACGTTATGAAAAACATCATAGAAAGAAAGATAGAAGGGAAGAGAAGAAGAGGCAGACCTAGAAGGGCTTATACAGGTCAAATAAGAGAAAAAATAGATGTCATGTAGTACAGGGAGGTTAAAACGTTGGCCGAAGACCGAGAACGATGGCGATTACTGCACCGACAAGAGCTGGACTCTTAAATAAGAAGAAGAAGCTTATATTATTGTTATCCCCTAAGTGCTTTAAGTGATTACTAGGTGGTAGGACTTTACTGCAAAGTTCGTCTAGGTAGGTACCACCGCTTTGCCAGTTATTCTGCCGCCAAGCAGTAGTGCGCAAGCACTGCTGTGTTCCGGTTTGAAGGGCACTGTAGCTAGTGAAATTACTGGGCAAATTAGACTTTATGATCTGATCTCACAGTTTAGTAATCTTATTACTAGATTGTGCTGATGTCTCAGGATGACGTGCGCAGTGCAGTGTCACGTGAAACTCTATACTTTAGAGTTTCGAGTGACATTGCAGCTGATATGGGCAGCCGTGTCGTTTAACATCAGGCGAACGGCTAGCTCGTCACGTCATTCCTTAACATTAAAAAAAGTGCTTACTAAATCAACAAGAGTAGCGGACCGCCCGGTGACGCTGTAAAGGTCGATAGAGACAAACAGCATTAGCTCGTTCAAAAAAAAAAAACAAGAATAGCAAACGTAATCTAAACTTTCAAATCCAACTAATGCCTGTCTATACTTAAGTTAAACAGCTCTTAAGTTCGCACTTATCCTTCTGTGACATACCCAAATGCAAATAAGGCGAACTTAAGAGCTGTCAAACTTTAGTACAGACGGGCATTAGTTTAATAGTAGCGCCTCCGGTCACGGCGGAACAAATCGGTTGTAGCCGGCAGCGATATAGAATTCGGTACTGTAGAGATGAGATCGGGTCGGATGTTGTAAAGAAATTACATGCGAAATATTCTAGAACAGCCTCCGCTATTTTCTCACTGAAAGGACTATGTGATACTGTTATGAGCTTGGACGATTCAGCCACGCTGAATTCATAGAAAAGTGTCATACTTATGTCATATAAGGATCCAGAAATTAACAAAATGACCCACTGTATGTAGTTATGTACTTATATTATGTAGGTAATGCAGTGAAAGGGAAAGCTGAGGAAAATGCAACACGAAATATCACAAGAGGAAGGTGCTAATAATCTTAATATATAAAAATGAATCTCTATTTCTCTTGGTCATCGAATCACGCGTGAACGGATGGAACTTTTTCGTTAATTCTTTTTTGTTGTGTTTATTATTGCCAGGATAAGGTTATTATAAAAGAAAAATTAGGAAGGTTTAGAAATATTTTACAGCGGCTAAAGCCGCGGGGTGCAGCTAGTTACTATTAGTTTTTATGTGCCACACATGTTTATAATTCAGTTACTTCCATTTCATTCCATGTCCGTACCATCAAGTCACATTATCATGCCATATACTAAAACTACAACACTAAAAAATCACTTATCACTATAAAATTAATTAATGATTTGAGCTGTAGCTTTAGAGAAACACAATCGAATAAAACTTTCAACTAACTTCCACAATACTGTGGCTTTTGACAGGGCGTGACAAATTGATTGTTGCCCTGTGGCGCGCCAGCGATAACGCTCGGTAGCGGCCGCCGCTGTAACTAGCCAACGATTACGTGATGAGATCGTATCGGTTGCTATAAATTGTATTACTAATATCCATGCCGATATATTAAATGTTACGGTGATTAAAATCACTTTATCGCCACTTTCGTCTTCTCCTTCGTCTAAAATGCGCTCTTCAATCTCGACGTTATGTATAAGTATAGTAAGTTTTATATATGTAAATAATTGTATTCATTATAATTATGTAATTTAGGTATTTCATATTATTTTTATAATTTAGAATATAATATTTTATATATTTATTATTTTTCTTATATATACGTATTTTATTCTAATATAAATTTTACTGCACCGCTACCATTTTTTTCTTGCACATCCAGGTTGACTGGTAGATAATGCTTCATAGCATTAAGTCCTCCTTGTACATTATTTTGTGGTAAGGTATAAATAAATAAAGCGCATCTTTTCTTTGGGCTCGTATGCTAGTATAATAGGACGCTTAGATAATTATTTCTACTTAGGGAAGTTACTTAATCAATAATTAGTCAATGAGTTTAAAATTCTTATTTTGGTATTTTATCAGCCTTTTATCTAAATATATATAACTCAAAGGTGACTGACTGATTGACTGACTAATATAGTGATCTATCAACGCACAGCCCAAACCACTGGACGGATCGGGCTGAATTTTGAATGCAGTTAGATGTTATGACGTAGGCATCCGCTAAGAAAGGATTATTCGAAATTCCACCCTTAAGAGGGTGAAATGGGTGGTTCAATTATTTTCCCATAGGCCACGCGGGCGTAGCCGCGGGCAGAAGCTAGTATACTATATATTATGATATGCTACCGGCGACGCCACAAGGCGGTCCGGTAACACGTGCCTTGAAGTATGTAATTAGTCTTCCAGTAAACATATCGCTTCATACCATCCATTAACTAATTTATGCTATCGCATCGCATCAAACTGAACCCGGGCATTATGTTACCTATAACCTACTCTCTCCTATACCTACCCAACAACAGCAGACAACAGCTTGGATATTTTTTATGCTTCGTTTGTTTATGTTAATAAGCTGTAAACGAGCTAGTCGTGTCGTGTGTTAGCCGTGGGTGCTGTAAGAGCCGACTAAAGGAATATCCAGGGAACGGGAGCAGCGTTCTTCTCGGTACATCTAAATCTGCTGCGATCACCAGGCCACCCACTAACCGTGGTGATTATAATGATACCCTCTGTGGTGTGGTGGTTGAGCAGGGCGGCTCATAACCCGGAGGCGGCGGGTTTGATTCCCGCGGCAGGACAAGTATTTGTGCACAGAAAAAAAGCACAAATACTTGTGATGAGTCTGGGTGTTGTGGGACCATCGACGTCGTAGTTCCTGGGTCCCTAGATACAGGGAATCCTAGTTAGGGTCCAGCTTCTATGTGTGTGATCGTTGGGCGTTATTATTATTATAATAACTAACCCCCCCCCCCTTCCCTATAATAAGCGTCCATAGTGAAGTTTTATGGGGGAGGCCTGTGTTCAGTTCTGCATCGGCTGTTTTCCGGCTGTTGTCGTGTTATAAAAAAATTAAGAAACTTTTTTTAAATATTCATCAATAATCGTTTTGAAGATCTATGTTGATGAGGCACATTCTCATTGTTACATAACTCCATTCAATCCAAAAGCGAATGTTTCTCAGATTCCCATCAAATAACGAGATGAAGCATTTCTAATTAAAACCGAGTAATCCGAGGAAAAGGTAGGAAGCGATTATCTCTACTGGGTTACGGAGTTAATTGTGACCAAAACAAATGGCTTACTTCGCGATTTCTCTTCGCAGGCGATTACAATCTTTAGTACTAAGTACAAAACAAGAAATACAAGGCAAAGAGATGCTACCTAATACCTACCTCTAAAGTTCAATAAAATGATGAAATTGTTTCCATAAAGTTTAGTTTTAATGTTCAATTAGTAATTTAGTCTTTTAATAAAAATACCCGTTCATTAAGCGACCGTACAAAATTTACTTTGATTCTTTTTTGACAGTAATTAATGAATGTTTACTAACACACTAAAATTTCAACACACAATACTGGAAACTGATAGCATCTATACAGGGCTACAGGAAAATTCGTGCTAGATCCGTTAAGGGCGTGGAGTACCCATCATTTCTGACTTATTTCACTATGAAACACCCTTTTTTTAAAGGGAGAAATGCCCTCGCACTTCCCTGCCACTACGGGGGTGGTGGCAGTGGGTATGTGGGACTCAAACCCACTAAAACCCCCCAGCCAACTCGTCCCCAAACAAAATAAACAAAATTAAATTTTGTAGCCTAAAAATCGGCAATTTTCAATAAAAAAATTAAAAGACGAATATGTATCTCAAAAAGGGTTAAGTTTAGGCTAGGGTTAGGGTAACTAAATAATTAACACATAGTATTAAAGAAACAATCTAAATGCTTATACATACGTACATTAACTTTAAAAAAATCATATATTCCAATTATGCTTTAATATGTTGTTTTATAGAGCTGAAACTAATCTATTATTTACTTAAAAGCCAAGAAGCACTCAGACTTATACCAAAAGCCTACCTCGAGAGAATAGGTAGGTGTGTAGCTGTGTAGGTGATGTGTGTACTCTGTATCAAATCGAAGTCTATAAACACAACCGGCTATACTTGATTGCTTATATTATGTACTGGCTCAGGGAACACGTAGTACGTACCTTGTTACAGAAATTTATCGAGAAAGTCTCATCCTTGGTTAAAGAAGTGGTAAACTTTCTTATTGTGACACAATACTAAAGAATTATTGATAGGTTGACTACTCGAGTACCCACACAATGTAGGACGACCTCAGACTGCTCATTCGAAGACGGCACTTCAATCAGTGATAATGTCACGTTATGCAAAATCATGAAAATGTCAGAAGAAACCAGAACCAAACAACTTTCAATCTCAGTTTTGTAGTGGTAAAGACTAAAAAGGTTTGAGCTTTCTGCTCACTATATATGCTGCGGATAATTTTTGTGTACGAGCTCATTGCACTTATTGTATTTTAAAATCGAAAATACCTATAGTTGAATTGAAATGGTGCATTGGCTACGTATTGTCATAAAACGTTACGTAGTGAGGATGAAGCTGAAAATTCAATTATACTCAGTGCAAATTGTAAATAATATTGTTTTAGGGTTGGCATTTTATTTCATTTATTTTGTAATTTAAATGTAATGCGAGACGAAACTACGTGGGACGAATGTAGAATGAATCTTACTATCGGGTAAATAACTAAGTATTCTCACACGAATAATTTTCAGCGCTGTTAGTATTTATATTTATTAGAGGCGCCCGTGATCACTCACTAATCTCCTGCTGCATTGCTCTTAGCATTCCTGAACAAAATGTTCTAAGTTGAGCCCGGTACGCACAATTAGAATATTATGTGTTATTGGCTGTCATGTCCTCCCTGTATTATATATATGTTCATGTTAATAATAGGCTTAATTAATAAATATAAAAAATAATCTAACAAAAAGCACGGACCCACGTGTCTGTGGAAATGCAGTATAAAAAAAAAGTTGAGCCCGGTAATATACGCAAACCATGTGCGAAATTCATCTAAATCGGTCCAGCCGTTTTGACGTGAAACGCAGATAAACGGGCAAAGTACATATTAGTAAGAATTTACGGGTTTGTATTTAGGTAAATATGTTTTCCGCAATGTTGCAGCAATGGTCTAAAATTAATATAACTATATATACTATAATAACATACAATAGGCTATTAGATACATTAGTACAAAATTGACACAGCTATATAAACCTAAAGTTCAATTATAGCCGTACACAACATCTTTGACAATATCTATATAAATTTACTTTATACAAATAAGTGTTGGCGTTCTACAGAACTTAAAAAGAGCACTCCCTTCTGAAATATAAGTTTATCGAACTGTAGCTTTTCGATCTTTCAGTGATAGACAAGCCACGTTATAAACTTTGAACCGTTTGAACAGTGAACGATGGTCACGCCACAGGTGAAATAATTACATCGTCTAATAAAAAACTTACTAATTTGAGAGTCTAGTAGAGCTCCAATTTCATAATGTCATATTACACATAGCTGTAATCCAATACATAAATAAACTCTTATACATCGTAATTAAATCTAACCTAACTCAAAATGCAAAAGTTTAGTTTAACTAAATAAATAGTTCACCTAAGCTCTTAAAAGCATGCTTCGCATACAGTAATCGCTTTGCAAACGTTGAGTAAAAGCCATTTCACTAAAACCCTTTCATGTGGTATTAAAAAAACTTACAAAGTACACTTGAATAAATAGCTCCATTTTAAAGAGAAATCGGACTCGAAGGATTTGTTAACTTCAAAGAGGTCACAATTGGTCACATTGTATTAGTGTTCGTTACAATAACCCGACAAAGAAACACGTGCGTGTGTTCAAAAGTTAACATTTTTACGCGAAATCTATGGTATGTACGGTAACGGGCAGTTATCGACACAAGTAGAATGACAAAAATCAATAGCAGGTATTTAATTTAGCCTGAGGATTCAGTTGAATACTCACATTAATTAACGATGGCCAATGCGAAGACATGGATATTTGTGTTGTTTTTAAATACTTGCTTGGAAGTATAGGTAGAGAATAAATAATAGTAAGTACAGGCTCCGTCTGATTTGAAGGTTAAAGGTTCAAAAAAATAAACGAAACCCGTTGTTGCCGGTCTGTCTATCTGTCTGTCAAGACCCCTTTTTTCAGAAACGGTATTAGGTATTGTGAAGCTGAAATTATAACGGATAAATAATTAATGTTCTAAGGTCCGAATGGCGTAATAAAACCAATAAAAAATGCCATTACTAACTTTACGAAATAAAATATGTATGAAAATCATGCTTCCTCAAATCCTATTGCTTCTCGTTCAACTAGAACACTAACACTGAAATTTCGCATAAATGAAGCTTGTAGGTATTGCAGTAAAGGAGAAATCTCAATATTGAGTTTCTTTTACCAGTTGGAATCATCAGAAGACAAAGTTAACTTGGGTATCACTTCCATACAGCTTGTGTGAAAATGCCGCAAGAGTATGTTTGTAAGATTAACCTACAAAAATACTCTTTCGGTATTTTCAATAACCCAACTCTTTGAATATATTTATCGGGTAAGGCTATTCACAGTTTACAGGAGGTACAGAAACCTCCACTTTCACCTGCTTTTATTCATCTTAATAAATAAATTAATAACTACTAGTTGCGCCCCGCGGTTTCACCCGCGGGTAATAGGTTTTTTAATTATTTGCTCATCCCACGGGAAAATTTCACTTTTCCGGGATAAAATGTAGCCTATATGTTAATCCAGTATATAAGCTATCTTGGCACCAAATTTCATCCAAATCCATTCAGCTGTTTGAGCGTGTGGGAGTAACAAACATACACACATACACACAAACACACATACAAACTTTCGCCTTTATAATATTAGTGTGAATAGTGTGATGTTAGGGCCCATTAAATAATTACCTCTTAAAAATCGAATCAACGAATGGCATAGACCTTATGGCAACGCTATACCTACCAGTTATAACATGATCAGCCAGAAAAGGTAATAAATAGGTACATAATCAGTAGGTGTAGATTGCTTATTATTTCAAACTACATATTATAATGAGCAAATACAGGTGCATATATCTACTTTACTTACTTAATCTTACACATAATATTTAAAAAAAAGACGAAAAAATAAAATACTTGTTCAACGCACAAATTCGTTCAACAAGGCACTTATTGATAAAATTACCCATAAATCTTATCATTATTGCCAAATGAGCTATATTTCCAGCCACAGAGTACTTACATACTAATAAATAGGTAGCTAATCGCAATAACGGTAATGGTGTTATAACATTTGCCTTATGAAAGCATTTGCCATTTAAACACCCTGATTTGCGTGCAAAATGGTGTTTGTAAAATTTTTCTCATTTACCTATAATAGTTAGTTGTAGTTATAGTATATTATCTATCTATGAAGATACCAACATTTTTAGGATTCCGCACTAGTTTCGAAACAGGAATGGAACCCTTATTTGGTCGTGACTATATTTTTTCCGAAAGGACTGGAGGTTGATATGAATTCGATAAAAAAAGGTCTACGGCCTCAATCATAATCTTACTAATTCAAGCTTCTGATCTAACCCAATGAAACAGTAAAATATTGGACATGATTCTCATTTCAATATAAATGGAAGCTAATTTTAATGACTCCTGGGTGACAATCTGACAATGTTCAATAAATGCACAACGAATAAGAAAATTAAATATTCATTTCATTCCAGTTTGTTGTTCACAGTTTGTACTATGTAATAAAGTTATTACAAAATACCTATTATAAATTCATGCTGCATTCGTGAACTAAATACATACAAAAACGAAATGGACAGTCCGAATCTGCCCGTAGTTTAACACATGTAGTTTTCGCACGTGTTAAATTTGAGATAGAACGTTGTAGCATCCTAATATCCCGTTAATTCTCTCTAAAGCTGTTTAATGAACTAGATTAAGCCCTCTCCCGTAGAGTCGGTACCTGCGGTCGTGTTCAGGACAAATTAGCAAATAATTCCAGTAATGAAAGTGCGACGGCCGCGCCGCCCGCCGCTCACTAATTTATACTGCCAACCTGTAATGTTCGAATTATGAGGTTAGCTGCGATTCAGTTTGGGCTTTATACGACTCACGCCACTGTTGGCGGCTCGAAGGGTACCTACTCGCAACTGTGACAATGTCCTCGGGCAGTATGATTTATAGACACGAAGCATGGCTGTGAAAAAAGCAACTTTCACTGACAATTTCGTTTTGCCAGAGCTATATACACATGTCAACATATCTACTAGATAGGCAGCATTACCGCGAAGCGAGGTGACTGACTGAATAGAAATCGCGTGTTGCTATTTTTGTATTGCTTTATGTGAATTTGATCTAGCTCAATGAGGACAATATTTTTCACGAATGGGTACCGCGATTCCTATTGTAATAAAAAGTTAAGCATACCTTTTCTATTCTACTTACTTGACGTTAGTGTATAAGATAAATCCAATGATACCATTCGCTTCGTGGTTGGCAGTTATATAATAACAATAGTGTAATTTCACACACTCTATTCTTAATAATAGGTCTTTACCTATGAAATTGCCGTATTGCAGTACAGACTTTTTCAAACAAAAAAAAGTTTTGATTGGCTATGAATTCTAAATTCAAATTAATTTTGTTTTAAAAATATGACATTCTATTTACAATATAAGTCTTTTGTTTATTGATTAGCGTTGTATTTTCATTACATTTCAACATTTTTCCTCATAATGGATACTTTGAAATTTCGTGTAATTATGGAATATGAGTTCCGTCGTGGCACCAACGCGGCACAAACGACACGTAGCATCAACGACGTTTACGGAGAGAACTGTACAAACGAACGTACAACCCGTTATTGGTTTGCTCGGTTCCGTTCTGGGAATTTTGACTTGAAAAATGAACCTCGTGGTCGTCCGGAAACTTTGGTCAACAATGATGAATTAAAGGCGATTGTGTGGAAGCTGATGAATCTCAATCTACAGCTGAGCTGGCAGCAGCTTCTGATGTTAGCATCAAAACAATATTGGTCCATTTGCGACAGATTGGCAAGATAAAAAAGCTTGATAGATGGGTGCCCCACGAACTTAACGATCGCCAGCGCAACGTACGCGTCGAGACTTGCCTTGCGCTGCTTAACAGGCACAGAAATGAAGGAATTTTGAACCGAATTGTTACGTGCGACGAAAAATGGATTCTTTTTGACAATCGAAAGCGCTCAGCAAGTTGGTTAGATCCTGGTTCGGTACCAAAGCAATGTGCAAAACGAAAAATGACCCCTAGAAAGGTGATGGTCACAGTTTGGTGGTCTAGTGCTGGTGTGATTCATCATAGCTTTTTACAAAACGGCGAGAGCATTACTGCAGATGTGTACATTGAAGAACTGACCACAATTATGGCGAAACTCGTACGTCTGCAACCAGCTTTGGTCAATCGGTCGTCTCCACTGCTACTTCACGACAACGCGCGACCCCATACTGCACAACAGACCGTCTCTAAGCTGCATGAGTTGGGTTTGGAAGCTCTCTCTCATCCGTCATACTCACCAGATCTTGCGCCTACCGACTATTACTTTTTCCAAAATTTGGACAACTTTTTAGCGGGAGAAAAATTCAATTCCCGAGAGGCAGTACAAAACGCCTTTGAAGAGTTTGTTGTCTCCCGTCTTGCTGATTTTTTCAAGAAGGGCATCCATAAACTGCCACAGCGTTGGCAAAGATGCATTGATTGCAGGGGTGATTACTTTGAATAAAAGAAATGAATAAGTTCGAAAAAAAATACTTTAACTTTTTTCAAACAAAACGGCAATTTCATAGGTAAAGACCTAATATATGATATTGAATAGATAGAATATTGGCGGCAGGAATCAGAATTTCTCAGCAACTAAACATTTGTAACTAATATTTATGCAGTTCATTTATAATATATCATTTTGGTTTTTGGTTAATTTTTACAGATAAGTTTAGCTTCTGTCTCTTTTAGAAATGTTCCAATGCGTCAGCTTTAAAACCCTAGTTTATTGGTAGAGATTACTCACTCGTCGTAGTCAAAAATCTCCCCCATCAGTGACTAATGTTTTCCAGCACCACCTCGCATGAGCTCACTTGGTATATTGTATACAGTAAAGTTCTATTGGGTCTAGACGTTATAGTGACTCAGTTTAAAAGCTCCTAAAATTAAAAAGGGCAACCCATTTTATTAATCACCGAACTTTCCCCTCTATCGTGTTATAACTTGCCTATTAAATGAATATAAATATACCCCATTAAATTAGACACTAATTGCTTTTCATTGCAAGCTCATACGTCCCAACGCCATTTGTCCGGTATCCTGAGCTCCGGTATTCACACTTATAACGCTGGTAATGTTGCCATACAAAAATACAGGTAGTATTTAGAAGTTCACTTTTCAATCGGAAATGTTCGTTGAGAATTTCAGAGAGCGCGCATTAATTAATCAAAGCTAATTATATGCACTCGGTGATTATTTATTATGTGGTTCTGGTCGATCTCTTCTTCAACTATTTAAAATAAGTCAAGCTTTCGTAGGACAATTGAATAGGCTTCTTCTTCTAATTGAATAGGATCTTATTCGATCGACGTTAAGTCTACAGTGCAATGCATTTTGATTGCTGCACTATGCAAGCACTAGATGTATCAAACCAACAAGGTATCGAACTCAAATGGGTTTTTCCGGAGTATGGGTATTTTACGGAAAAGACCATTGCGGAATATCTATGGGGTTGGGGTTCAACCAACACTTTTAAATGTAAAATAATCTTAAACCACCGTTTTGTTAGAGTCACTACTCTATCGAGATTCCATGCTGCATGGAGCGAGGAACTGTAGGTAACTACACTAAATTTGCATAATGTGATTTAAATTCATCAATTAAATGACATAGTGCAGGGCTTAATTGTGAGAGCACCAACGTACTATCTAATTACGCAATTTCCAGTCAAATATCCAATCTATTTGAGGTTTGAAATATAGGAAAGATTTAGCCTGATCCAAATAATGAGCTATATATTTCAGTACGAGTATTCAAGTACACAGTTGATTAATTTTATTACTGTGATTATTGTCTCCCATTCCGTTTGATTTACCCCAATATAGTTCAGGATATTGTGACTTTTCTGTATAGACTTCCGTAAAAACTTCCGATAGTGGTGTTCAGTAGATTTTTCCCCTCGTCGTCTTTTTTAATATTTCCTAGTTTTATTTACTGTAATTTAACTTGCAGAAACCTACAATATACAATTTTATGTAGGCGTTGTTTATGTCAATGAGATGAAAACCTACTTTGTAAAGTTTAGACAGGCCTTGCACCTTAACAGATACCTCCACATACCTACGCGAAATTGTAGTTCCCATGTCGTTTAATAGGCTTAATTAAATAAATGTTCTACCGATATACCTAATCTCGCCTTCAACTGGCCGAGTCGGCTTCCAATCCAGTTTTTCTAGCACTCGGGAATGCAGTCCAATGCACCTGCCTACTGTACGTACGTACCTTGAAAACATATTACTCTGTAGCTTTTGTTGGGAAAAATATTTGTATTGGAGACAAGGACAAATATGCTAAGCTTGTTTAAATTGGAATTTGAATGGCAGCTATAATAATAACAACCAAGGATCACATACATAGATCCTGGACTCTAACTAGGATTCCTTGTATCTAGGGACCCAGGAACTACGAGGACCATGGTCCCACAATGAGCAGTGAAGATTTGTATATTAGTTGAGCATCAAGTGCTCACTTACATATGCTAGTTTAGCTGCCGTAGTCAAGTGGAAAACTGTAACGTATATATCATACCAACCGACGTATGACCATCTGCATTAACCGGTAAGTATAACCTACACTACAATTGTACAAAAGCTTCTTTAACCACTAGGTTTATCTAGATGCCACCTCAATTATGTATGTGCAAAGTTCGTCTAGGCAGGTATGTATCACCGCTTTGCCAGTTATTCTGCCGCCAAGCAGTAGTGCGCAAGCACTGCTGTGTTCCGGTGTGAAGGGCACTGTAGCTAGGGAAATTACTGAGCAAATGAGAATTTATAACCTGATCTCACGGTCTAGCAATCTTATTACTAGATTGTGCTGATATCTCAGGATGTCGTGCGCAGTGCAGCATTGTCACGCAAAACTATTATAGAATTCCGAGTGATACTGCAACTGATATGGGCAGCCGTGTCGCTTAACATCAAGCAAACGGTAAGCTCGCACGTCATTTCTAACAATAAAAAAAGTACGTATGCCAACTGTCATGGAATAAAAATATTTGAAAGAAACCATCTATAATCGGATTTTTATATAATGTAACGATGTGATGAAAAGCCATACATAGGAAGTAGAAAAATAATCGAGGCCTGGGCTGTAAAGCATGTAGGTATAGGTACCTAAAAATAAATATGTTCATTTAACGCATTCAAGAAGCAATTGACTCAATACTTTACGACGGATGAGTTGCCGAAGTAAACATTTTAAATTAAGCCGTGTTGAAATGTAATGTTACTTAAGCACATGTTTATATATATGTTACTATATACATTATTTAAAGTGATGACGAATGTACTTGTATTGAATGTTTTAAGTCTAACTGTGTTCTCACGGAAGTGGCTTTTTCGTCTTATTTGAGAATAAATTTCTTTACGCCTAACTAACTACCTATCTAGTAGTACAATTATAAAATGTATACATTTTACTAGTGAAACTCGAAGATATCAATAAAACGGTAGAACATTAGTGTCCCTTGATACAATAAAATAAGCTGAAGCTTATGGCAGACGCGATGAAATAACATCGCCGAGGACTATCGCCTTGAATTGATATCGCGTGATGAAAAAACTTTTTGCATGAAAGCACTAAAAGTTTATTACATTCGAAATGAGAATATCCTGAGTCGCGAAGCCTATAGAGATTTGTGGCTATAAAGATATATGTTAGCATGATTTTGATATGCTACTGAGATAGTTGAATCTTTACTATAAACAGCTCTTAATATAATATAGGAATTCAAATCACACTTAAAAAACTGTAGACGGCATTCTCAGAACTATAAAGTAATAATGATAATAACGAACAACGATATCATACCTAAATCCTGAACACTAACTAGGAAACCTTGTATCTAGGGACCCAGGAACTACGAGGATCATGCTTCCACAACATTCAGACACAGAACAAGTATTTGAGTTTTTTTTGGCCTGCCGGGGCAAACGAACTTGCCACCTCCGGGCTATGAGCCGACTTGCTTTACCGCCTCACCAAACCAAACCACAGAGGCTGTTAAGTGAAGCTAAGAAATACGAAGTCGCATCAAATTACTCCCAAGCAATCGTCAAGAATATATTTAGGTCATGTGTGTTCTGTCACAGAATAGATAAACAGTATCGCGAAGCGCGTCATCTAAATATTGATACTGCTCATAAAAAAATCTGCTCATAAATCATAAGACATATGTATATCAACTGTGATTTTTAGACGTCGTTGTGATGTGCTATTCTATGTGATACATCGACAATAGTATACACCTATATCGCCAAATATCTACCTTCAAAAAGCCCTTTTACATAACCACAAAGCTTTTACATTTCATTGCTTTTCAGAGCATAAATCTGATTTATGTTTATTCGGATAGATATCAATAGCACCTTTTTTGCACTTTTTGCTCCCCTTTTTGTGTGAGTTTTATCATTTTTAGCACTGGAATATCAGAATTCAAATAACGATTCAGTATTGTTTCTGCGCCATAACAGCTCCCAGCCCCTGCTTACGTAAGACAAGGCATTAACATGTTCATAATAAAATGTGACTTAAACAAAGCAGTAAAATAGGAGGATAAAAAAAATCCTACATGGTTTATAATTTTATAGTAACCCATTACAAGTTTATTAGTCTTAATGCTTTGTTGTTATATTGTGATTTTAAAGTAGTAACGACATTTATATACTACTTTTACATTAAAATAAGTGTTGCTGACGACGACTCGGTGTTTTCGTGGTACAAAATAGTAAGGTGCGAGATATCAAAGAAACGAAAACGTGGTGAGAAATCTAAATAAATAAAAATTACACAGGAAACTAAACCAACATATTTCTACTTGTCAACCCAATGTTCTTAAGACTATTTTTAACAGCATAACAAAAAGAGGCAATACACTGCAATCTCCGTGACAAGGAAATAAAACGGTACGATAATTAACTATGCAAATTGCGATTCAGAACAAATGGTGTATTGTTCGAAGGTGCTCGATGCCAAACCTACACAAACAAAACTAAATTGTTACGACCCACACAGGACTTTGTATGTCCCGACCCGATTAACGGCGAAACTTGATTTCAAGGCAAAGGCAGAATTTGAATAGCTGCGAATAGTATATGATATATAATAAGGACTTATTTAGAGAAAGTATAAAAGGACTAGATGCGCTACGTGGTTTCACCCATGAATAAAATATACCTACATAAAATATTATGTTAAGCGTATAAGGTTTTCTCCATTTCAAATTTCATTGAAATCCGTTCAGCCATTGCGATGTGAAGATATAACAAAACACGCGCACAAACTCTCGCATTAATAATACTTAATAAGTTAATTATTTTTATTCATAATAATAGGTAAACATTATGGTACCTACTTAATTATTGTGAAATGTTTTGATGATAAATGCACTTATATAATGTTAAGGCAATTATAAAATAGAGCGCTGATCTGGAGAAATAACAACGTAAATAATTAAATATTGTTCCTCAAAGTCTAACCCGATATTCAAGGTTTTGCCATTAGACTTGGTAAATAATTAAATAACATCAAATTTGAAATATGATAAATCAAGATATAAATATGAATGTGTATATCTGTGTGTGTATGTGTATATTACTCTTTGCATATATTTCGACTCTACGGATACTTAGACGATACTTACCTAACTAAACGCAGGTGTAAGGAAGTGGGACCGGAATCTTGTGGGCGAATCTTTTACCGTCTCGCTACTTGTCTTTTTATTTTAGTATAAATAGGTTTTAGTACCTGGGAGTCTTCAAGTCAAGAGTGAACAGGTATCTTCTAAGCAAGCATACACTATCGTAGACTGCGGCGTCATTTTCCATCAGGTGAGGCAGTGGTCCAATGCTTTGTTCTATACTGTTTTGCTATGCTATGTCTTCTATATTGTAATGGTAATTTTTTTTATTTTTTTTTACGATTTGGCTCTACACTTTTGTGTATTTAGCCAGTGTCAAGTTATTGATAATTTATCAAGTTATCGATATTTCACGCAAATATGCGTGTCATCATCATCATCATATAAGTCGAAGTCATCAAGTCAAGTCATAGTCAAGTCAGTCTAGTCAAAGTCATACTCCTAGTAAAGTGGTGGCAACTTTATTTGAAGCTTCAATGGAGTTTTGGAAACAACACGAAAAGAAACGTTTCACCATCATTTTCCCACACTCACGCCTGTAATCCAGCACTCAACGAATAAAATGCCACCAATTTTATGCACTAACACTGAAAATAACACAAGTTTTGGAAAATAATACGATGTGGTGACGCAATCTTTTTCGCTTTCCTGCCAAAATCCTTCGTAATGGTAATGTAGTATGATATCCTGAATAAATATCTTTTTTTCTTTCTATAAACAACTACTTGATGAACCAGAATTAGAAAAATAGATAAACAAAATGTAGCTATACCTCACCAGGTGCTTATACTTACTTACCAAGTGTGAAACCAAAACTCGAACGTTTAGCTCTACCCAATTTTTTTTTGTTTTGGTTTTAGCTCGACACTTTTGTTTATTTAGCCAGTGTGAAGTAATTGATAATTTCTCAAGTTAATTAATATTATATAGTGTCAAGTCAAGTCACAGTCCAAGTCATCAATTTAAGTCATAGTCTAGTCCTCAATCAAGTCATACTCCTAGTAAAGTGGTGGCAACTTTACCAGAAGCTTCTATGTAGTTTTGGAAACAACAAGAAAAGAAACGTTTCACCATCATTATACCACTTTTCCACACTCATGCCTGTAATTCAGCACTTAACAAATAAAATGCCACCAATTTTATGCACTAACACTGAAAATAACACAAGTTTTGGAAAATAATACAATGCGGCGACGCGATCTTTTTCGTTTTCCCGCCAAAATCCCCTCTACCTTATTATATGGAAAAGAAAAATAAAGTAAAAAGGCTAGGTATGATATGAACCGTAGCAAGTAGGTAATAGAATGGTCAATAAATAAATACGCGTTATATCGAACCCTGGTATATTTGTTATATGAATAGGACTTACCTTCGAAAGAGTAAATATCTATTTTTGTATTATTTTCGTGTTTTTCGGACTAAAGTTATTATTGCACAAGATTACCGCAATATTAATAGAAGTAGTTTGAGCAGTTTCTAGAATCCCTCAATGAAAATAAAATAACACTGTTATCGATTATCATCTTGTCCATAAATAATAAACCCACGCTTTTAGTTTTCATTATTAAAACAAGTTATTTTATTTGTATTAATATAGTTGTTATTTTATAACATTTTAAATAGGTAGTTGAACAGTCGAAGTTCGTCGATCGCATTAGTCAAAGCGGTTTCGACATGAACGGTCTTAGAAATTATACATATTGAAATATTTGCATTTGGTGCTTTACAAAGTTTTCGTGACTTCCGGCTTCAAGTTTGCGAATAACTGAAAAAAGTTGAATTATTGAAGTGGCGTTACCGGAGTTGTACTATTAGTTTTTTGCGCACAAAAACCTCATAGCACTTTCTGGTTGTTGCGTCGGCAACACGGCATTCATAAATTACGTCACAGGTAAAGGGGGGAGGAGGGGGTCGACGAAGTGTGATATTAAGTGACAAGAGGGGAGTCCTAAATTTTGTGACATAACATTTTTTCAAAATATAATATTTTATATCTAAGTATTACAACTCTAAATTTGGAATTTCATAAATTTCTAAATGTGAAATTGCAAAATGTGTGACATTACACTAGGTAGGTGGAGGTTTCACAAATGTGACCAGCTGTGACAAAGGCGGAGGAGGGGTAAAAAAAATCATGAAATTCATGTGACTAGATTTATGGATGGCCCCTTAAAGCTTCTTGTACCATGCTCCCACAACATCCAGACTCAGAACAAGTATTTGCGCTTTTTTTCTGTGCACAAATACATTTAGATTTTTTATTGCAAAAACAATTTAGATTTTATATTATTATAAGTTGAAATGTAATCTGACCTGCCTTTTGTAACGTGCAAAGTTATATAGCCAATAAATAATATTCTATTCTATTCGATTCTGTCCTGCCGCGGGAATCGAACCCTCCCTCCCTCCGGGCTATGAGCCAACCTGCTCAACCACCATACAACAGAAGCTATCAAAAAGTCAGTGGCAGTGGACGTCTTCCAACTATTGGTGTAAAGACACCAAAGAAAGTGCCCTTAAGCCTTAGTGCTAACGATCGCAGCCAAGCGAAAGTAATCATAATATTTGAAACACAACACTGCCTACAGCTAAAAGCTTACGCAGAGGGCGTTGTTAAGAAGGAAATAAGTAAGTTTCATAATTATACATTTTAATGGGTATTATGTTGATGTAAAGTTTATAGGATTCCGTCGTATTTTACTACCTATTTTACTGCATCCAGTAAGAGTTGGGCATTAAAACGACTTATAGTAGACTAACTAGTATTAGGCATCATTCGAAGTCAACAACAATTGCCTATACAAAATGACGACGCTCTATTATGAGGTAGCTTGCTCGGAAATGTTCAAATTCAAAATCTACACTCTCTGTCTCTTTCATCCTGAATGCAGAAGAAAAATAGAGACAGTGTAGATTACGAATCAAGCACCTACATAATTATTTAAAATCCCAAGTGTTTATGAGTTACCTAAACATTTACCATCCATTTGCCGCCAATTTTCATCGACTTTAATATTTCTCATTCATTACATTTTTATGCAATTGTATTAAGTAATAATAAATCGCCCAAAGATCACATACATAGATCCTAGTTCCTAACTAGGACGCCCTGTGCCCAGAGACCCAGGAAATACGAGGAGCATTGTCCCACAATACCTAGACACAGAACAAGTATTTGCGCTTTTTTTTTTGTGCACAAATACTTGTCGCATCGCGGGAATCTAACCTGCCGCCTCCGGGTTATGTGCCGACTTGCTCAACCACCACACTACAGAGGCTGTCGCAATCGATTAAATTTCACTTTCAACTTCTTTAGTGCCCTTACTTCTAATTCTAATGTCACCTACAAGTAATTGTAACAGTTTTGGCGGGAAAATGAAAAGATCGCGTCACCACATTGTATTATTTATTTATTTATTTATTTATTTATTTATTTTCAAAAACTTGTGTTATTTTCAGTGTTAGTGCATAAAATTGGTGGCATTTTATCCGTAAAGTGCTGGATTACATGCACGAGTGTGGGAAAGTGATATAATTATGGTGAAACGTTTCATTTCGTGTTGTTTCCAAAACTCCACAGAAGCTTCTGGTAAAGTTGCCACCACTATACTAGGAGTATGACTTGACTTGATAACTTGGACTGTGACTTAACACACATATTAAGTAACTTGAAAAATTATCAATTTGACACTGGCTAAATACACAAAAGTGTGGAGCCAAACCAAAAAAAAAGTAATTGTAACGTCTTCATAAGGGCTGTCTTTTAGGGCCAAACGCTCCTTTGCATAATAATAAATAACATTAATATTCCGCGATGTCGTCTGCGAGTTAGAGATAACAGACGACACATTTTCGTTCTTATTTGCTTGACTTTTTTCAGCTAATGTAGGTAACTAAAGTACCCGTACGAGATAAGCCTTCACTTTGTTCGAGACGGTGAAACTTTAAACACGTGACAAAAATGTAATTGCATACCTATAGTGCTACGAAATGGTTTTTTTTTTGTTTGTACCGAAAGTATTTGAAGTAATTATACCTATGTTACTCTCATTGTTGTTTTTAATATGTGTAACAACACTAACCGCAATTTTAGTTCTTTAATTTGTCCAGGGTTGACCACAATTAAAGAACCAAAATAACCAGGAAGGCCTGGAAGAAATCGCTTAATTCGATTAGGTCGCCCTTTCGTTCTACCAATCTTTGTAAGTATTTAAGGTGCATTGTTATGTATTACTTGGTGTTTAGTAAATTATTATTCTATTGTATTGTATACCTGTATGCTTTTTGGAGGATATTTTTAGTCGGTTACGTCCAGATGTAATAATAAACACTATTACTAACTGCGTCTGAAAATTACATGGTAAAACTAGCATAACTAATGATGTGACCGACAAAGGTCGTGAATACCTAAAATTTCATCATCTACAAATTTTAGAGGGCTTTGTGGCTTAGCTACTACCGCGCCTTGTTGTAAAAACCAAAAGCTATGTTGGTAATTTTAATCCTAAACCCGTATTACAGAACTACGCTCGGCAATCAAGATTCCATTCAAAACTTTTTATTTCTTTATTAGTTTAGCTAGCCCCTTTTAGTGGTAGTTGTTATATTATTGTAGTTAGTTAGTTAAAAGAATAAAAGCAATTTAGCCCCTGTTGAACAAAATTCATTAAAAAAAACAATTGAATGAAATCTCGACTAGGATCTATTCACATATTATAATTGCATTTTTTTTTATGTTACTGAATGATGTTAAGTGCCACGGCCGCCCATAACAGAACAGTGTCACTCGGAACCCAAAAACAAAGAGTTTCGAGCGACACTGCACTGCGCACATCATCCTGAGACATCAGCACAGTCTGGTAATAAGATTACTCGATTGTGAGATCAGATCATAAAGTCTCAATTGCCCAGTAATTTCACTAGCTACAGTGCCCTTCAAACCGGAACACAGTAGTGCTTGCACACTACTGCTTGGCGGCAGAATAACTGGCAAAGCGGTGGTACCTACCTAGACGAACTTTGCAACAAAGTCCTACCACCTAGTAAACAAAAATAAAAAAGTAGTATATAGGTAGGTACCTAATTTAATAAACGAAATGATTACGCAATAGTTACACAAACACCAAACAATCCATAAACATGTGTTCACGGTTCCATTTCCGTATAAAAAGTTTGCTATGTTTTTTCATTTGCAGTGAAGTGCCACTTACATTGTTTACAACCTAAGTAATCCCCGAACATCTGGTCATCTCCCGCACTTATGAAATATAGCTGTATCCTAAACGGGTTTATAGACCTACCACGGGTGAAATGGGTCGGGCTTGCACTAAAAATAAACATAAAAATTGTTTTAATCCGCGAGTTCGTCTATGCCATGGCGTTTTTGCAAGGCCTTTCGTTGGGTAATAGCTAGGATGGCCATAATTTCCTAATTTACGCCGGACTGTCCCGATACAACTTAATTACTCTCTGGCCGCTGGCCGTAGTGAACTATATCAAGCTTGTCTATTCCTAAAAATTATACTGAAAAGTAATAATTTTTTTATAATTTAATAAGTGACGGCTTCACTTATTAAATTATAAAGTTAATCTGTTGCCGGCAGTTAAATCGAGTTTTAATTATAGATAGATAGATAGATAAACTCTTTATTAAAAAACCTAAACATCTTAAATAATTAAAAAAAAGTGTACAAACTTAACTAAAGCGTAACAATGGGCGATCTTGTCTTGTCTTGTTGGTCTTGTAGCTTTTTTTTAAACATACATCATGAATCCTAACTAGGATTCCCTGGGTCTAGAGACCCAGGAACTATGAGGACCATGGTCCCAGTTATTAACATATATATTTTGAAAATAATTATAGAAATTCTTAAGTGATGTGTAATGCGATGGCATTTCAAAATCAGAGTAATTAATCAATTTATCCTATATTATAGCCGTTTTCTGTGATAAATTTACACAACATAACGTAGGCAATAACACTAAATGTACTAAGCTTTTATGATTGTTACATTATGGATGTTACAATAGTAAAGTTTTTGTAGTCACAGTAAAATTATAAAGGCGAAAGTTTATATGTGTGTATGTGTGTATGTTTGTTACTCCTTCACGCTCAAACGGCTGAATGGATTTGGATGAAATTCGGTACCAAGATAGCTTATACACTAAACTAACATATAGGCTACATTTTATCCCGGAAAAGTGAAATTTTCCCGCGGGATGAGTAAACAATTAAAATACTTTTTATCCGCGGGTGAAACCGCAGGGTGCAACTAGTAATACATAAAAATATCGAGAATACAACGTTATTGATAATTCCTTTTGAATAACAAGACAACTTTTGTAATATGACTTTTAATGATTCGCAATAATCATATTCCTTTTTTTGAACGGGCTTATACTGTTGGTCTCTACCGACCTTTACACCGGGTGGGAGCAAAATATTATAAAAAATAAAATATTTCTTCCTACAGATATAATACAGACCCAAATTGATGGTGCCCCTCATAATGGCGCAGTTGACGATATTACCTCCCTTGGATTATGACCTAAATTGTGCGCTCAACATCGGATTTAACAGTCGTCGATGTTTTATTAATACGGTGAGGATCTGCCCTCTCCTGGTCTAATCATAGCAGTATTGTACAACATGTACCTACTACATCTATACATATAAAATTCAAAGTCCTGACTGACTGACTGAATGACTGACTTATATATACGCACAGCCTAAAGTGCTGGTCCTAGAGACATGAAATTTGGAGGGTGTTCTTTATAAAATGTAAGTATCCACTAAGAAAGGGTTTTTCAAAACTCCACCCCTAAGAGGGTGAAATGGGTAATTGAATTATTTTTGCAGAAGCTAGTGCAGTCTATAGCGAGATCAATGAAAATATGGGTTCCGACTCAAATCAGTTAATAAGGTCTTACGACCTTAATTGTATGCTGAGTCGGGACCTATATCATGACGTCAAGCAACGTTATATTTTTTTATTAGTTTCTCTCTTTTTTTCGTGTGATTAGTCTAGTATAAGTGCCTATTTGTAAAAATGTAATATTGTGTGATGTCTTGAATAAATTTATTTTCTTTCGTTCTTTTCTGCTTTCTTAGGTCGGTAAATAGATAAACTCTTTACCTGAAACACCACATAACAAAACATTAAAATCTCAAAGAACAGAACTTAAAAAGCCTTGGAATTTTATTCCAAAAAATTTACATCATACAAGATGGTGCGGAGCGTAGCTTAGTTAATTTAAATAATTTTATAACTGATATTTTAACCCACAGTGTAGCTAGTTATTATATTATAATAAGTTATCTGAAACTGACTAAACAAGGTAAAATATCAGTTGAAAAATTACCAAAATGGATATAGGCCATTTTGGTAGGTAGGTAAGTCAAATGAAGGACATCATAATCATTATTGCAAGCGTAGACTGCCTATTACTTTTTGTGGAAAAACGTCAACTGTATGTAGTAGAAATCCTCATTATGTCGCTCATACTGAAAAAGATCGTAAAATGATAGTTTTGTTTTTGGTATGGTACCTAACCTTGTTATTTCGATATAATGTATGTTTGAAATATACTATGTTGATAAAAAAGTAAATTATAGATAGATAGATAGATAAAACTCTTTATTGAAACACCACATTGTAGTAACAATTTACAGGCACTATACTTTATTATATACAAGTTTATTTAATATATTATACTAAAATAGAAAATATTCTTCTTCATATTATTTTATTGGAAAGAAACCATAAATAATTAGGATAGAACAAATGCATTACTTCAGAAATGAGTGTGTGTCTGTAGAGAAGCATGAATGTCTTTCTAAGGTTGGTACCACCTTTTCTGTCAATTAGATTGGCTTACCATTTAATAAAATAATCCCTTAGGGAAAGTAAAACGTCATCTGTTATCATTGCATCTTCTGTTGTTTGAGCGGCTTTCACTTCAAAACTACTGTACTGATTTGAATGAACACAAAATGCTAATATTACAGATATTATCACAGGAGACTTTTTATTTTGGAAAACTAAAAGTTGCCGCGGTAAAACCGACAAACAGCTGGTAAAACCGCTGGGTACCTCTAGATATATGTAAATTAATTTTTTGTATGTTAGGTATTACGAAAATAATACTTACATCATTAGGCACTATAATATTGAAAATATTTGTCATAATTGGTAGTTTCGAGAAAATTGACTTTGAACTTCAACGGCTTCATTTTAATGTAGGGTGCTTATTAAGTAATAGAAAGGTTTACGTAAGTTTCAGTTGCTTGAAAATATATTAATTCTATTTTTAAATACTTAATTACTGTAAAAATATAATATAATATAATACATACAATAATGTTTTTATGCTAAGTGAACTGTATTCCTTTGTCAGATAAACCGTTTTTAGATTGACAATTTCGAGAATTAATCCTCATTTCGGTATTTTGAGAATGTATTAGTGTAGGTAGATTTTCACGCTGAATCCAACGATACCCATAAATTATTTTGAGAAAAAAATCAGTTAAACCCTTCTTGATCTCATTCCTCAATTATGACAAACATTTTGATACAAAAGAACTTCTACCAGCAATAACAGAAACGCTGATGTGACGTATGTAGGGCAGCGTACAAGGTACAATATTTCACCATCAACAGATCCCTGTTAACACCTGCTGGCATTAAATAGTCTTCCCAAACTAAATCAGTAAAATGTCCCCCGTCCTGTAGTTAACGCATATCCCGGCGCTAATTTAACGTATTGCAGGTAGCCCCGTCGTTCGGTAATCAAACGTCAGGTACCCCAACTACCAATCTGAAAACTAATTTCCCTCTAAATTGTTAGGGTGCGATGTTGTTTCAGAAGGGAGGCTGCGATCATTAGCAAAGATTACCTTAAAACGGTGCCAGCACGCCGAGATTCGGTGTTTCAAAACCAGTATGGCTACTTCATAATTTTATGTCACTGATTCATTTTATCAGGCGAAGTTTTCCTCCGCAATTGTTTTAGTGTAACCTAAGAAAAATATGAAACCTGAATAAAGTGAAACCTATAAAAAATAATATAGGTCTTGGTATCTAAGTAATAGGTTTGCATTAGTGATATACCAATAGGTGTTTAAATATTACTTACATTACTGGTCTTATAAGTACCTACTATCATTTATGCGTGGTTTAATTTGCTATTTTGCCTTGAAGGATGAATATTGATGCTAAGTAATGAGTACTAAATTTGAAATTTTTTCATGAGGGCTTATCAGGCTGGCACAGCGCAGGCACAAAATAAACAGCAAAAGCGAACGCGTCTTGCGTTCTTTATAGGCCATTTCTTATTTCTGCATAGCTGAGCTACTGCTTTTATTTATGAACTATTGTATACTGTAGCGGTTGGGTGCCGAGTAATCAAATTGTTATCATAGACCCCCAAGTCTTGCTTCGGTTGTTTGTAGTAAAGGTATCGTACTTAGTGACTATTACATAGCTAAACAATGCTCTATGTATGCCTAGACACGTGCGGGCTAGTAAACCTCTGGTAATATAAAGGCCTAATTTTTCTTGCTTTTGTCATTAGGCAGTCAGCTCTTTCCACAAAAGGTTATGCTGTCAGTAAAAACACCTTGAAGCTGCAAAGTGCCTTTTTATCGTATTGTTGACCAGCTAATACTGATTTTATTATCATTGACAAAAGAGAAATACATGCAGTAAATAAAAGACAGCTGCTAGAAGTATCATCATAAGACAAAGTAAAAACTTTGCTTATAAAGGTAAATATATACGTATATAAAATACGACATATCGCAACGAGGGGCTTACTCACTCCTCAATATTCTGATGCACAATGCAATGTGTCCAAGTGCGTAGGACTTAAGCCTAGCAGAAATGGTCCAGTGACGAGCTGACGGCATAGATTAGGTTACAGACAGTACGCCATATCATGCTTAAGCTATAGATTAGGTGTTAGTTATACGACTCCCCGTGTTAATAAATCCTGTTAAGGTTCCGCCCACGGACTTGGATCCGGACTGTGCTGCAACCTAAATGTTACCTTTGAGTTGGATTGGCTTAGTTAAGTGAACAGGCAAAAAAGATTTTCCGATGTAACAACCCTAAATAAATACCGACATTAACGTTCCAATTTCTGTACTGACCCTGACAGATGGGTGGGCTTGTGACATTTTTATTTGTCAGTTTGCGTAGGCGAACCTAGGCGTCTACTTACCGATGATAGATAGATGATAGACACGTAGACATAACGTAAACCTAATTTTCTAATTCTCAAGGCAGGTACTACTGATTTATTATAAAATCGATGCTGAGCTGTATGTTTGTTATCACCTATTTATTCATGCGTTTTTTACGTACGTAATTTATAAATTATCGGTACCTACATTTAACACAATGTCACAAAATACAAATCAGTTGTAATAATACAAGTCGCTCTTTTGATTATATCTCGTCGTTTAACATAAAATATACTTTGAAATAAACTTTTTTGCCCGGGATAGAGGAAAATTCCCGTGATTTGGAACTTTTGATTGTGAGTAAAAGTTTTGTTACTTATTATTAGAAATATATACTGTAGTACTTAAGCAAACATGACACCTTTCTTTTAGTTTGTAATTAACATTAGAAACTATTTAAACTTTATCCGTAACTTTCACTATAAGGTAGCGCAATAATAAGTATTGAGTGTGTTATATTTTCCAAAATCTACAGTCTGGATTAATCTAGATTTAAAAAAATTTGAAATATACAGTTTTAATCAGTTTTTATCTACTACAATAAATCCAAAGATAAATTAACGTACCTCCACTCTAACTATAGCTACCGATATTAAAGACTTGGCGTATCTTACAAAACGATCCCAGAGTTTTGTCTACAATACCAAAAATAAATGGTTAGACAAGAAAATACAGCTATTATATTTTGTATTTAGGTTGAAATGGGAGGACCGCAGGCTTTGCGTGTTTTAGGCAAGTCCTCCTAATCCGGATTGTAAGGCCTTGACATGGCCCAAGTTCCAAATGTATTTTATCCTAATATATTAAACCATTAAATAAACTTTACTTTCGAAAATTCGGGATGAGCTTATTTATTTTGACTGGCCTGATAGCTCAGTTGGTAGTAACTCTGCCTTCTGAACTGTGGATTATGGGTTCGATTCCCACCCAGGGCAAACATTTGTGTGATGAGCATAGGTGTTTGTTCCGTGTCTGGGTGTTATATTCTATTCTATGTATGTATTTACAAATAAAAAAAAGTATCTAAGTATTGTACCAGTTATCTGGTTTTCTTATAGTACAAGCTTTGCTTAGTTTGGGGCTAGATGGCGTTGTGTGAGATGTCATATTATTATTATTATTTCCACGTTTATAACGATTACTATTCCCCTCCGTTTATGTCGAAAAAATAACATCTATTGTGGAAGAACAGTAATTTAAATTTATTCGAAGTATTGTCCATCACTAGCAACTACTTTTTCCCATCTTTCAGGCAGAGTTCGGATTCCACATCTGAAGAACTTCTCATCTTTTTATGCTATCCACGAATCAACCAAATTTTAGTATCTTCATATGATGTGAACCGCTGCACAGATAGAGCGTGTGCCATTGACCGGAACAGATGATAGTCGGACGGCGCAATGTCTGGTGAATACAGCGGGTGGGGTAGTACTTCCAATCAAGTGTTTTCAAATAGTTTTTCACCGGAATTTCTGCATGAGCATTATCATGTAGAAGAATAATTTTGTCGTGTCTGGAGTTTATTGTGTCTTGATCGTGTATTGAGGGCGCTTTTCCTTCAGAGCTCGGCTCAATCTCATCAATTGCGTTTGGTAGAAAGTTCCAGTGATTGTTTTGCTTGTTTGAGAGGAATCTTCCTCCAATAGTTCTTTCAATTCTGCACATTTATAAATTTTTGGCCTTCCACTGCGATATTTGTCTTCTACCTCAAAATCACCGTTGTTAAATCTTTGAAACCCCTCACGACATGCTCTCTCACTCAAGGCAACCTCATTATATACTTCTACGAGCGAGTGATGCGCCTCAGCGGCAGATTTTTAAAATTAAAGGAGTAAATTTAAAGTTCCCGCAAATGACGCATTATTTGGCTCAAATTTAGAAATTTTTGGGTTAAAAAATCATATGATGCTAACTCAATAATATGATAGAGTTATGTTGTTCTTAAATGATGAACCTTATTTTCAAGCCAGTTATCTACTGCAAATTCTAACGTAGACCTCGTGCCACGTTATCTCTCTCAAAACGGTGAAAACTTATTTGCACACCCAATATTATTATTTTTTTTATTATTATTTATAGGAAACGTAGACAGAATTATACTAGTAGGTACAATGGATATGACAAAAGCATTCGACAGTGTAGAACACAAATTATGAACTCGTAAATTAGATAATGTTATGGAATTAGAGGGAATATACTAGATTTAATCAAATCATTTCTCTCAAATAAGAATGGAAACAACAAACTGAAATATTGAGTTAACACAGCAGGAGAGATGAGAATTTTTTGTCAGAAACAGAAAGTTTTATAGGGAGTGCTTCAAGGGAGTGACTTCGGGATAGAGCCATTGCTTTTTCTCTGTTACTACACACTACTACTAATTAGCTATTTATAACTGATACTACAGTTTATACTCAAGTAAAGCTATAAGTAGGCAAATTAATAGAAAAGCAGTTTTGAATCGAATTTGATAATATTGCTAAAATAAGTAAAGCTGGTAGCTTGTTTCTACTTTAAGACTGTCTAAAAAACCAAACTACATACAGTTACGTTGTCTTCTAGTATTTTCTATAAACTAACCCTTCTGATTTTAGAAAACAAATTTATTAATATTAATCTACCCTGAAAGTTTCAAAGTCTTAGTTTAGCCCCGAAGGAATTAACTTTAATGCTTAGTTTAGACTCTAAGTAATAGGCAACCTCTAACAAACGATGCAACTCGATATTTAAATATTTATTATAGTCCTAAAGAGTAATGTAAACAGATGTTTTTTTATGTTTTTTGTTCTATGTATATATTTACAAATAAAAAGTATCTATGTAAACATAATTTATACATGTATGTTTTGCGGTTTCTAATATTAAGACTTTTTTTGGCAGTGCGGCCATCGATGGGAAAGATTCTCACGGAGCTGTTAATGCTCAAAATTTTATTTATTTTATGATTTGACCACACAGGTGCTAGTTGCAACAGCTTGTTACGCTGTCACAAAGGCCTAACGTATAGTCTAATAAATCAATATAATAGACCTAAATACATAATAGTGACAAATGCTATAATTCAGGCAGTCCTCCTACACCCATGTCAAAACGAGTTATGGAGTCAATGGGTGCAATTTGCTTATTAATTTTGCAATATTATGAGTAGGTAACCAGACACTATTATACAATTGGTTAGGGTAATCTAATTAGTAGCCAGGTAGGTCAGTACTTCCTATGAAATCGTCATCATCAACCTTGAACGCCAAAATGAGTCTAAAGGTTGGAACAACCGGCGAAATAGACCATGTATAATGTATAACTTCAATATCTTTTAATATCATAGTATTCAAAATTTGGTTACAGCAGGCATTTCGTTTATGAAATATCATCTTGGGAGACTCGGTCTACGTAGGATTCCTTTAAGTTCAATTCTCTTGAAGATCTTTGTGAACTAAGGGTCAATGACCTACACTGTGGCTCACCGGGCCCTGTATTTTACTTGTATTTAAATTACGTAATTTTATATTTTTCGGCAATCGTGGAATTTTACAGATTTCACACAGCGAATGTGTAATGTATTGTATTCTATGTATGTATTTACAAACAAAAAGTATCTAAGTATTGTATCAGTTATCTGGTTCCCATAGCACAAGCTTTGCTTAGTTTAGGGCTAGATGGCGTTGTGTGTGATGTCCACACATATTATTATTAAAAACAGTTTTCCATATTAGAGGGGACCGACAGGATCTTCTGTAAAACTATGTTTTTCTTGTAAGAGAGGGTCCGGCTGGCCATGTTTTCTTTAGGTTGGCCACGTTCCAAGTCAGGTAGGAACAAATAATAAAAACAGTCTCGCGTACTTATGCATACTCACATTGTTTTGGATTAATTTGTATTATGTTGGCATAGTGGCGTGGTCAAACTAACCTCGGAAATTACTGTCGTATCTATATTGTTAGTCATTCTATTCTATCGTTTATCTAGTATCTACAAATATTAAACTAATGGATGAATTTAATAATGTTGACTTTTGTGATTAACTATATACTATTTGTGCGATATTGTGCTTAAAGCAGAACAGTATAGGGGTGACAGAATTAATAGTCTTGTTATTTTGCTTATCAAGTCCTTTACCTACACATTTTCAAAAAATGTATGCCATAACTCGTACCAATAAAGAAACGCTTCGGAGCTAAAAATATGTCTGGTTTCTCACTCGCACTTGGTGCCTACTTAGACAAATGGTTGGAGTGAGAAAATTAGCTGATTCCGATTAGTTATTGTTTTGGTTGCACTAACCGTGAATATTATTGTCAACTAGTTGCGCCCCGCGGTTTCACCCGCGGGTAAAAAGTATTTTAATTATTTACTCATCCCACGGGAAAATTTCACTTTGCCGGGATGAAATGTAGCCTATATATTAATCTTGTGTATAAGCTATCTTGGCACCGAATTTCATCCAAATCTATTCAGCTGTTTGAGCGTGAAGGAGTAACAAACATACACACATACACACCAACACCCATAAACACATACAAACTTTCGCCTTTATAATATTAGTGTGATGTGAAGTGTGATGTAGAGTGTGATAGTGTGATAACCTATAATATATACTCCTGGCGGGAGTAAAACGGGTAAAACAAAACTTTTTTGTGGAACTTGTGAATTATTGCAGAGGCGTTTTCGCGTATTTGTCCTTATTCGTACCTTCAAAATCAAAACAACAATGTTGCTGGGAGCCTGTGAGCTTTCTTGGAAGCTTGGAACCAGTTTAAAACTTCATCGGCCATTCTTTTATTGACCTTTTAGCTCGGCAACTTGTGTCACTTGCTTTTTTTATCCTTGAACGTTTTCCTGTTATGGTTTTGTAAATATCGACTTATTATGACATATTAAATGTTGACAGTGTAAGGTTCAAAAAAATATCCTGTTATCTTTATTCACTTCACATATTGTAAAAATAACAAATTTCTCATCGGTAATAGTCTATACCTCCCAACATAGGCATGTCTATGTTGAGACTTGATATCAGAAAAATATTTATAGGCTTAAAGAATTTTCACGGGGAATGGTAAGAAGTTTATCTACTCTAGTTTAAAATATTAAAATCGCGAATTTAATTGATCAAAGGCATCAGTGACTGCAATGGATCATATTACCGATAGCAGATACACAGAAAAAAAGCGCAAATACTTGTTCTGAATGTGGGTGTTGTGGGAACATGGTCCTCGTAGTGACCTAGATATCTATAGATGCCTATATAATCCAAGTTATAGAGTCCAAGATCTATGTATGTGACCGTTGGGCATTATTATTATTATTATTATTATTACTATATTCAATATAAGAAAATTATAGTTATATAACTCGTAAATTTAAAAGAATTCCTAAATTTCGACAATGTTACAGATGATTATGATCGATCGCAAATTATAAGCTTAAATTAAATAATTTTTGAATATTCCGTGATGAATTCTAGTACACTATCATAATATCTTAGCCTTATAGATTTAGATCTATAGCCTCATAGATTTAGATAGGTAGGACTATAGTAAAATTTATATTTGTGTAGTAAGATTTTAGTATTCTATCCTAAATGAATTCTAGTACACTATCATAATATCTTAGCCTTATAGATTTAGATCTATAGCCTCATAGATTTAGATCTATGAGGCTAAGATATTATGATAGTGAACTAGAATTCATTTAGGATAGAATACTAAAATCTTACTACACAAATATAAATTTTACTATAGTCCTACCACCTATATATAGGTGGTAGGACTTTTCTGCAAAGTTCGTCTAGGTAGGTACCACCGCTTTACCAGTTATTCTGCTGCCAAGCAGTAGTGTGCAAGCACTCCTGTGTTCCGGTTTGAAGGGCACTGTAGCTAGTGACATTACTGGGCAATTGAGACTTTATGATCTGATCTCCCAGTCGAGTAATCTTATTACCAGACTGCTTTTCCTGTTCCAGTTGTGCGTAGTGTAGTGTCACGCAAAACTTTACATTTTGGAGTTCCGAGTGACTATGTTCTGTTATGCCAACATAGTCATAATCAGGCGAACGACTGGCTCGTCACATCAACATTAAAAAAACCGTAAAAATCTTAAACCCATTCAAACAATTGTAGTAACATCTACGGAAACTACATGGACATTCTACCTGGACATTGGAAGAATCGGCAATAAATACTGATCGCAATTAGTGCCGGCAGATCAATTAACGTAGAATTTAATTACGCGAGTGCGCAGAACGCTGTTGTCTAGTGCGGCTTGCAGGGCATAAATCAAGGGTAACCTCTATAGGCTATACCTGCGTAGATATTACATGTTATGGTACAGCTGGCTCGCCCTAATTCGATTTTACTAAGTGTTATTATTGACCAATAGCAATCAAGATGACTGTGTACTTAAGTGTATTTAAAACCAGTAGTTAATAAACACATAACCTATGGTTAGGCAGTTAGTAACTTAAGGGTACCTACTGATTTTATACTTACAGTCTTTTCGTTTTTTTTTCGTTAGAATACCATGTTTAATAACTGGTGATCTTTAATTTGAGATCGGCGCAATTATCATTTTCTTCCACTTTCCTCTACTAGCCACCATTGTTTCATTCAATTCACCTATTTAAACAATTTTTACAGAGTTTTTCAGTTTCATTGACCGCATTGTTTATATCATAAACTAACTACTATTAAACGTTGTGTAGCGGAAGGATATATATTTTTGCTTCTCTTTATTTTAAATTGGCACAGAGGAAACAAGAGAAAACACTGTAGCTAATTCAACTATTATGCAGTGTTTATTTGTAAGGGGCATTAAGTTTAATACTGTATAGTTTCTGTAATAACTTTAATGTAATATGTACACCATAGAGCATATAACCACTACGTTTATGTACACCCTAAGCTTTTGTCTCTCTTTGAATACAAGTGCTGCCCTCTAGTAATGGTCATGAAACTAAACACCTTCGTAGGCGTAGTATTAAGTATTGAGAATCTAAAGCTTGGCATAGCTTTGCTTGGTATATAGCTCGCCTCTACGAAACTGTCGATCGCCGTAATTTATCGAGTATTGGATAGATGGCGCTATGAAAAATGAAGTGGAAAACTGTTGTTATTTTAATCTAAAGTGAAATGCGATAGCGCGTCTCGCTTTCACGTTTACCTAAACCTAGGTATTATTATGTGTATCTCTAAACCTTTTGGCTATCATTGGACATTCTAGTTTATTTTTCCTAACAATAGTGCGTAACGTCATGTTCAATATCATATCAAATATCAGTTATCTGCTCTACTCTCTATCGAACGAAGCACCAAAAAGTTATTAATGACGAGGCCCTGGATGAGAAAAAACTGTATAGCCTTGATCTCTGACGAAAGCCTGTCTATCAAATTGCTACCGTTTGCATTTCGGAGAATGCGCACAAAAGCATAAGATTATTCCGTCATCTCCATTCCGAGATAGAACAACTACAAGCCGCGGAGAGTCGCTTCACCCCTAGAGTCTGGCCAGTGAGTCGAGAGTTCTAGTAGTAGATTTACCAACATGCCGCACGAAGAAATTCGCTGGTTCCTTTATCAGGCGAACTGCTAAGGAATGGTTTCCTGACATACATAATATGGGTCTCTTTAAAACTAGAATTGATAGGCTCCTCATATGCCAATTTGCTTCACCTTCGACTGCATCGTTTGCAGTCAAATTTTAGCCTAATCGTACATAAAAGAAATCATAAGAGGCTTTACAATAAGGTTTTGTTTTCATATACCTACGTACGCAAAGAACTTCGAAGTCATTGGCATTGGTTAGTCGTAGTATAGGTACCATGCAACTCTCAGTGTTTGCTTGTATTAACATAATTTGCGTGCTCGAGCGTAAACATTGCATTCAGGCGTCCGTCAACCGTGCTGAAGGTAAAAGTACAGCGCAAATACAAATCTGTACACAATAATATTCCATTTTATTTTGCATTGTTAACTTCTATTTATTTTCGTAAGACTTTTCGTATGACTCTATTGACCATTTGAAGAACTATGCCGACTTATAAGCGTGATGTCGATTTTATTATTGTACACTTGACTACCCACTTAACAAAATATTTAAGATCTTTGAATGCGGTTTAGTCATTAATTAATGATATTGATTAAAATGTATTCTCATTAAATCGTTTCTAACAATTTCTTCGTTGCAAACATCATTTGATATGTGATATAAATAAATATGTACCTACGTCGACCAGATGAAAGTTAACTCATTTCATTTTTAGGGTTCCATGTTAAATGCTGTAGTTCTAAAATATATTATAATTGAAGGGAAAATAATAAAAAGGATTTAACTGTCAAATTGACAGTTTCGAGAAAATTTACTTTAAACGTCAACGGCGTCATTTTAATGTAGAGTGCTTATAAGGTGATAGAGAAAGTTTGTATAAGTTTCAGTTTCTTGTTTAAATGTTTTAATTCTATTTTAAAATACTAAATATAGTACTAATTCATACAATTACTGTAAAATATAATATAATAATGTTTTTATGCCAAGCGAACTGTATTCCTGTGACAGATAAACCGTTTTTAAACTCAAAATCTCGAGATTTAAGCCTCATTTCGGTATATTGAGAATATATTATTGTAGATAATTTCACGCTGAATCCAACGATACTTTACGATACCCATAAGTCATTTTGTGAAAAAATCAGTTAAACCCTTTTTGTTCTCACCCTTTCAATTATGTTTAATGGTTTTAAATCGGTAGGTACTTTAACATACCTTACCTTTCAATTTAAATCTATGTCAACTTAAGTTAGTTGGATGCTTTTTTTTGATGCAAGCGATTTCTTTCATACAAATCAAAAATCATATGACTTTAGACATATAAATATCCTCTAAGACTATACAATACGCAAGGCCTAACTTCAGTGGGGTAAAGTTTCGTTTTGTTGACATCTCCGAACCTATTTAACTATTACCGACTGAACCCATGTTCATTTTTTATGGTCTCTCATTAAGCCACTTACCGCCGTTATTTTCACGTGGAATTGTCACGAATGTCGTCTCAATCAAACGGAGGAGATTATCTTACATACATAGATTGTAAGTGCAGACACCTTATTATTATCTGTGACAATGCATTGTTATTCAAATGAACTAAAACTGACCATTCGATGAGGCTAAGGATGTCGTTCTTGTTATAGAAATTAAAATTAGGTAGATAAATAGTACCTAATTCTTTACGTAACGTGTGCAATATATAAGAGTTTTCTGACTGAACGAAGGATTACTTTGCAATAATGAGTATATTGCAAAGTAATCCTACTATATCACTATAGTATATGGATACTATAGTGATATAGTAGGATTGTATAATGGATTGGGTGCCTTTGAGTTAGTTGCCTCCCACTTTTGACGACTAGGCGCCTTAATCGCCTGCCCTAAAGCCCCACCCACCGCTGTAAAGCTTGGTAGAGACCAATAGCATTAGCACTTTAAAAAAAAGTAAAAATTCAGCAAAGTTGCGTTTTGTTTATCGCATTAATTCAGTACGAAGAAACAGGTAATATGTATGTGATCGTTGGCCGTTATTATTATTATTTTAGCTTTATGAAAAACGTCTAGAAAGGGCTCAAGTTATTTCTTATTAAAATTCTTGAGATGGATGGACTGAATCATTGTTTCAGTAATGATTTAACTGTAATCCATTATTTATGGACATAAGCAATGACTTAATTAAAAAGCTAAACAATGTATGTAACGAATCTGCACCCACTGCCACAGAAATAAGTTATAGTTAACTAGTCTAGTAACGTAATGACGTCATTAAATATCTAAGGCGCAGTAAAAAATTTTTTATAAGTAAAAGTAGGTACCTCTCCATAGGCTCCACTTAGTTCTCGTTCAGTGGAAGTAGTCGTCTCGATTAGATTACTATTTAGGTGAGTCATTCGCAAAACGTTATTAAAGTTACACTTGGACCATTATATATATTTGATTAAGGTATGATTTTTAATGGCTGGATTTAACTAACCAATTATAAGATGACTAAAATAAAAGTACCATTATTACTGCAGTATTCACTATACAAATTTTGTTTTATCCAATGAATATATTTTATCTGATCACTGAAAAATCGCGTCAAAGAAAAATCTTAGGACAGTGCAAATTCTAAGCACATTTTAGCATGGATTAAAAATGAATTATGTAAGAACTACGTGCATTGTCCGATCGTTCATCTACCCCGGCTCGTATTAGGGTCACTTAATCTGCCATACGCAGCGAGGCATAGTCTGGTTGAAACCTAATATTCACGGAAGCCAATGTAGGAATGGGGCAAAGATCTTATAATAATATACGTATAACATGCATGGTAGGTAGAAAGGCACTATATACGTACTCACTTACATCGTTTAACTATCACTTCTGTTAGCGACGCGCTCATTAACACTTTATGTACCTTTTATAGATTCCTTTTTTAAGTTATTATCAAATTAGTTCGATGTCAAAAAGTTAAAGCGAACGGGCGGTCTTTTCCGTGCCAATGTTCTCTTATTTCTATACATATTTTTACCTTTAAATTCGGTCTGTATACGCTTATTTTATACCTATATATTTTATTTCATCGCATCCGTGATCTTCATCTCCAAAAACTTCTTGCTGCAGTTTAAAAAAGATACCGCTACGAGGTACGATGGACGAATACGAAAAGATCTACGATGTATCTAAGTTGTTATATGTATGACACGAGGCGATGTAAATCATATGATAGGTACTAAATGGTACCAAAACCTACACTTTTGTAGGACTACATATAATTACTGCTATATACCAATGTAGTATTATTATTATTATTTCTTCAGTAGGTACTATTACTATTATTCGATAACCTACTCTATAATATGGAGATTATGTAATCAATTTAACATTTAATTTTATTTTATTTCATTTCATTTCATGCTTGAAGAAATGAAAATTCTAGTTGCATTGTATTTCGAAGATATCGCTGTAAGTACTATATTTTTTATGAAGAGCTGAAATATTTGACTTTTATTTTTATTATTTTAATTATTGTATAACTTTTATAATTCTCTTACATGGCGATGTAGTAGCTAAGCTACAAAGCCCTCCAAATAAACTTAATAAAGAAAAATATTCTCTTATGGCCGTCTGTACTAAGGTTTGACAGCTCTTAAGTTCGCATTTATTCCTCTATGACATACCTACTGCATTGCATTTGGCATTGCATAGGGCATAAAGCACACTGCGGTTTAGGTAAGCAGCGAGCAAACGAACGACGATTGGTATTGGTAATGGATTGAAATTGCTGCTGATGCAAATAATATAATATAACAATAATAACACCCAACAATTAAATACATAGATCCTGAACTAGGATTCCCTGTATATAGGGTCCCGGGAACTACGAGGAACATGGTCCCACAACACCCAGAATTAGAACAAGTATTTGCGTTTCTTTTCTGTTCACAAATGCATGTTTTGTCGCGGGAATCGAATTAATCGCCGGCTATGAGCCGACCTGCTCAACCACCACACCACAGAGGCCGTCAAGTCGAAACCGAGTATTTGATAGCGCACAAATATTCGTCTTCCAAATCTTCACGAGACTAATAATTTTCATTCTGTGTTGTACCAATATTCAACTTTAACTATGATTATTAAAGTTATCAGGTGCTACCAAAACAACTACGATGGAAATTTTATCATTACCAATCTGTTAATGCCTGCTAGAGAATCGTTAGTGTTAGGTAGAGTTAGCTAAGTTAATGACGACGTCGCCTGGATGGATCACGAAGTCATACATGTGGCGGTCTCGACTCATAGCACACGCACTCTTCGACGTGTGCCACAATGAAATTAAGATACTAAAGCATTATTTGAACAGCTGTGAAAAAAGTTATTAAACTAAAGTGTTTATGGAGCTGCATAACGTTATAGAGCGCTCGTGTGTTGACAATCTGTTTTTTTATTTTATACATGCAGAATGAGTGTGAAATATGGTTCTACAGATGTCAAAGATGACAAAGTTAATAGAACCGAAAACGGGGTTGGCGACGGTGCTGAAATTAATATAAGGTATGAGAGATTTCCTGAAAATCATGCAGAAATTCCATGCAGTGCTGATTATCCAATCTGGAATCGGAACACGCAACGGGAAATAATTGAAGTTGTTTAGTTAATCTTCTCAGAATAAGGAAACATCAATAACTTCGTAAGATTCGTGTGCGTGAATGTGGGAGGTCATACTTATAATCCTTAAAGATGGATCCATCTTATAAATAAGCGCGCACGCCCGCGTATAAACAAATAGGCACTAAAAAGTTATATCTATAAATCATTGTTAAAATTGTTATAAATATCTAATCGGAATCTCTTTATTCCTATGAGTAAATACCATCCACACAGATCACTAAATAATACTATCATAAATATACAAATTAGTTCGGCAAGAGATTTGTACCTATAATGATGATGATATGATAAATACGCAGAAAATAAGAGAAGCTACCGGTGGATCTCACAATACCAATCCCTTTTTTCAAATATAATATATTTATCTGATCCAAAGGATCGATTAATCAGACCACATAAATAATACTACAAGTAATCATAATCCTATTGGATCCTACATCAAATTAATTGTTTGTATAGTCACCATCAATGTTAAATATTTTTTTTAAATATACTTACCGTTTATTCTCAGCAGTTAATTTACGATGTTTGCTAGTTTGTTAAAAAATCTATTTTCATATTTATAATAAAGAATAAGGTTAAAAACCAGTGAACCAAATTAATTGCAGATCGTTAATTTTGAATTTCGTATTTTCAAATTCTGTTCTAGTACCCAAATTAGTCACAGATAATGTTATCACCGATCAAAACCATTGTTTAAACGCAAAACACCGCCGAGCCGATCACTTAAGGCCGTGTTCAATCATAACTTTTATGTATTTGAGGGGGTCTCTAAGGGGCTTTATTTAATGTTGACAATCGTAAATCATTTTGATGTCAAAATGGTTCAGCGCTGGCGATTGTGTAAAGTTTGCGCGTTTTATTTTATACGTGAAATATGGATATCAGATAAGTATTAAGAACTGTTCATAGTTATAAAACTAAAAGTGGCCTATTTAATTCGTAAAAAAAATGTGTTCATAATGCTGTCAATTTAGAGCATTACGTTGATAAAGTATTTTGATGAAATTTGACACTAATTAGAACGAGTTTAATTTAAAAAAAAACCAAAGTACTTACTTGTATTTGAGTTTTATTTGGTCATCTCTGGTTTTCGTTTTATTTCTACATATTTACACTTCTTTTTTCATCTGATTATTTTGGCTTGACTCGTCGCACTGGGCTTTCCAAAATAATGATTTTTATTGATTTTATGATTAATAGTTATAGTAATAATAATAACGCCCAATGAACACATACATAGGTCCTGGACCCTAACTAGGATACCCTGTGTCTAGGGAACCAGGAACTACGAGGGCCATGGTTGGACCGTCTCTGTGGAAAAGTGAAAAAACACCAAGAAATTATATACTTAAGCTCAAAGAGAGGGCTGTTGTGGTTGACGTTTGTAATATTCTGTTCCATAAAAGAACTTAAGCTATGAACCTACTTGTAAAATGAACCCACCGCACTTACTTGCACCGATATAAGCACCCAATTTAAGTATTTTCGTTGAACTTCACTTTACTATGAAGCTACGTAGCTTGTTAAATAAGTAATCATGTTACTCATCGGAATCAGCATCAAACCTTGATTATGTTTTTTTATACATTGGAGTTTTGGCGGGAAAACGAGAAAGATTGCTTCACCGCATTGTATTATTTTCCAAAACTCGTGTTATTTTCAGTGTTAGTGCATAAACTTGGCGGCGTTTTATTCGTTAAGTGCTGGATGACAGGCATGAGCGTGGGAAAGTGGTATAAGTATGGGGAAACGTTTCTTTTCATTTTGTTACCAAAACTTCTAGTAAAGTGGTCGCCACTTAGGAAATGAAACTATAGGAATATGGATAGACTATGACTTGACGTGATGACTTGGGCTGTAACTTAACACATAATTATATGCGTGAAATATTATTAACTTGAGAATTTTTTTTATTATGTTTTATTATTTTTTTTATTATGGTTTGGGTGTATTTAGCCAGTGTAAAGTAATTGATAATTTATCAAGTTAATGATATTTCACGCAAATATGTTTCAAGTCACAGTCGAAATCATCAAGTCAAGTCATAGTCTAATCAAAGTCATACTCCTAGTAAAGTGGTGGCAACTTGAAGCTTCTATGGAGTTTGGAAACAACACGAAAAGTATCGTTTCACCATCATTATACCATTTTCCCACACTCACGCCTGTAATCCAACACATAACGAATAGAATGCCACCAATTTTATGCACTAACACTGAAAATAACACAAGTTTTGGAAAATAATACAATGCGGTGACGCAATCTTTTTCGCGTTCCCGCCAAAACTCTAACTTGAGAAATTGTCAATTACTTGACACTGGCTAAATACACAATAGTGTGGAGCCAAAACAAACCAAAAAAAAAATACGTAAAAGTTAACCTTATTTTATTTTACGTACAAAACTTATTACTACATACAGGTAAAAAATATGTTCTTGAAATCATGCGTTTGGGAATTTCTGTAGTGGCACTGCCGTAAACAATTACACGTAGAAACGTGTAATTGTTAGGGGACTTCCGGACGATTTGAGCCACTTCCTAACTGTTCTATTTCTAAAGTAGTCCACTTCCTAATTTGTCTTCATCGTAAGTTGACAATTTCTAAAGCCGTCACTTCCAAACTTGTTCATTTCCTGATTCGTCTTCTTTTTATCTCGTTTTTCCTAATTTATCTACTTGGGACCTTGTAGACTAAAAGCGAGCTTTTTTTTAAGTATCGAGGTATACGTACCTACTTTAGTTTATAGGACATATAGGTGGTAGGACTTTTCACAAAGTTCGTCTAGGTAGGTACCACTGCTTTGTCAATTATTCTGCTGCCAAGCAGAAGTGTGGAAGCACAACTGTGTTCTGGTTTGAAGGGCATTGTAGCTAGTGAAATCACTGGACATATGAGACTTTATAGCCTAATCCCACAGTCTAGTAATCTGATTAATAGACTGCTCTGACGTCCCAGTATGACGTGCGCTGTGCAATGTCGTGCGAAACTTTATATTTTGGAGTTCTGAGTGACACTGTTCTATTACGGGCCGTGTTACTTAACTTCCAAGTTAATTAATATTATTTATATTTGTGTCAAGTCAAGTCATAGTCCAAGTCATCAAGTCAAGTCATAGACTAGTCTAGTCAATTCATACTCATAGTCATACGCATAGTGGTGGCAACTTTACCAGAAGCTTCTATGGAGTTTTGGAAACAACACAAAAGACACGTTTCACTATCATTATACCACTTTCCCAAACTCAATCTTGTAATCCAGCACTTAACAAATAAAATGCCATCAATTTTATGCAATAACACTAAAAATAACACAAGTTTTGGAAAATAATATAATGCGGTGACGCGACCTTTTTCGTTTTCCCGCAAAAACTCCCAGCTTCAAGTGTTGATTTTCGTTCTTCATCTTTTTCAAAATAATTTTGCAACTTTTTCAGATTTATCTTGCGTAGTTTGTTTGTGTTATTTTTTAATTATTTTATGTAATTTTTATTTAAGTTTTTGTTATTTTAGTTATTACTAAATTACAAAAGTTGGGGAAACGTATAAACACGAGTATTACCCCGAATCAAAAGTACGTAATTACAAGGATCAGAGAGAAAATTAACATACTTATCTTAAATTCAATTGTAAAACCAATTTTTGTTGCAGTGGTCAGTACAGAAGAAGATGGTGGGGCGTGGGTCAGAATGCCCTATTCGGGTTGGGCCATGTTTACAACGACCTCTGCGCGGCCATGTGGTTCTCATATATGATGCTCTTCTTCCAAGCAGTTCTAGATATGAAAGCGGCTGTTGCTGGGACCATGTTATTATTAGGTAAAAAAAACTCCTATTCGTCGATACAAATACATAGTTTTAAAAAAATTTGCAACCACTGGATCTTGAACCATAGCTCAGTTGGCAAAGCGTTTAAATGGTGAGTTGGAAAGCGCTGGTTCATGTGCCGCAGGATGCAAACATTTTTTTGGAACTATAATATTTTTGTAGATATACAAGGTGAAATTTAATTAGTTCTTTTCCTTTCATGTATGTATTTAGCCCATGCTATAGAATGCTCCCATATAACTAAATAAAAAAGTACTTATGAAATAAAACTTAAATCTAGGTATTATCAAATTACTGCAAATAGTAAAGCCTTGTGACATTGAACAAAGCAGGTGTTTTATTGCCCACGAAACATTTACAAAGCACTCGGCTGGTGTCCGCGCTGTGTGTACCGATAAATAGACATTTCGGCTGTCATGCAGCTATTTTAGGACGCACTAATTACTAAAACAAAATCTATTTTTTTAATTCGACTTTGTACGATTATTCTATAGCATGGTATGAGTACATACATTTAAAGAAAAGAGTGAATTAAATGCCACCGTGTATATACCTAAGTGTAGTTTACCTAGAATTAAAAAAAAACAATTCTATGGTAAGTATCTACTCTACCATCATTGACACTCGACACATTCTTTAAACCGATTTACGGTCAGAGCAATGCCGTCATTCGATTTATTGTACATAAATCACAATTCAAAATAGTTGTAGGTAACGGCTAAATAGTCTAAAGGTAGGCAACGTATCGGCAGCGCCCCGGTGTTGCAGGTGTAAAGACGACGGTAGATAACATGCTCTCCATCAAGCGGACTCTGCTTGTTTGTTTGTCAGTGTTATAAAAAAACGAGTGTGCTTTGGACCACATGACTTAAGTAAAACTTGTTTAGTTTAGCTCCATCTATCAGCCGGTATCACTTTGTTTTTGCTTTGTTTAATGTTTGATGTCGCCATCTTAACAATTTTAAATTGCCATTTTACCGGACATACCAACATAGTAATAACACAATACATTTTTAACTTTTTTATGTTGACAATGAAGATCTACGTGAACCAACTTCAACTTCCGTTCGCTTCGCATTCACCAGCTTACTCCCAAAGTCATGCGTGTGTGCGTAAAGAAATTTTACTTCATAAACGCTAAAAAGCCTTCCTTTTCAGGTCAAGTTGTGGACGCTCTAGCTACACCAATAGTAGGATTACTGGCTGACAGATACGGCACGAAGAAAGGCTGGCATTTAGCTGGTAAGTGCTCTCCTTTAAAAGGAATACTCATTCTCGTCTGTACTAAAGATTAACAGCTCCTAAGTTCACTTATTCCTCTGTGACATACCCAAATGTATTGCAGTGTCACAGAGGAATAAATGCGAACTTAGCTGTCAAACTTTTGCAAAGACTGGCATCAAATTTGAAACTGTAATAGGGGTTTTTGGCGGGAAAACGAAAAAGATCGCGTCGCCGCATTGTATTATTTTCCAAAACTGGTGTTATTTTCAGTGTTAATGGATAAAATTGGTGGCATTTTATTCGTTCAGTGCAGAATTACGAACGTGGGAAATGGAAAGTGGTATAATGATGGTGAATCGTTCCTTTTTGTGTTGTTTCCAAAACTCCATAGAAGCCTCTGGTAAAGTTGCCACCACTCAGTCATACTCCTAGTAAAGTACTAGGAGTATGACTCAAGTCATCAAGTTAAGTCATAGTCTAGTCTAGTCATACTCCTAGTAAAGTACTAGGAGTATGACTTGACTATACTAGACTATGACTTAACTTGATGACTTGGACTGTGACTTGACTTGCTTGACACATTATATGATATAAATTAACTTGAGATATTATCAATTACTTGACACTGGCTAAATACACAAAAGTGTGGAGCCAAAACCAAGCAAAAAAAAACTGTAATAGGCGTAGGCGACTAAATGTTTCCGGTGCCGCGTATAGCGATAAGCGCTTACAAGCTCTGATTTTGATTGGCTGGGGCTAGGTGTCTACCTACTTATATTTTTTTAATACTGCTTGTAATAGTACAAGCCCATAGGGGAACCAGAATAACTGATACAGTACTTATATACTTATTGTGTGTGTACACACAGAACAAACATCGATGTTCCTCATACAAATGTTTGTCCTGGATGGGAATCAAACCCACAACCTATAACTGCTCAGAAGGCAGGGTTACTACCAACTGAGCTATCTGGCCAGTAAACTAATGATCAGCATAATACAGTTAAACAATACGGATGGAGCTAGAAGCAACTCCAATTTAGTATTGGCAACAAGTTGTCGTAAAATACCCAAACATAATCTTTTGTTTTGTGTAACAAAGACTGGCTAATTGTTTATTCAAACGTTTGCCAACTGATGGTTCCGCACATAATTTCTACGTTTGTACGAATGTATAGATTGAGACATTCATTTTTAGTTGACATTGATTGATGATTCAAGGATAGACAAGTCTTAAAGGATATACGAGCGACCAGGTATTTGAAAAATAGGTATGTGAAAAAAGTATTGGCTTCGCGCTACGAATTCAAGAATTAAAATAAAGTGTTTATCTATCTATATATCTAACTTCAAATTAAATTAATTGTTGACTCCTAGAATAAATTACAAATTGCTCCCCAAGCCTCTACACAACGCTATTTTTTTTTCTGGGTCTGTTACCGCCCTTTAGGCCTGCAGCGCCAACAAAGCAACAAGGGGGCGTTATCGCCCACTTTGGGAAAGGTTGGTTTAAACGAACTGCGAAGCTGGTATAAATAGAACATTTGACTTTGAAAGATTCTGATTATTAATATTTCAGGTTGCATCTTGGTGACATGCACATTTCCTCTTCTCTTCGTGCGGTGCTGGGGCTGTTGGGTGGGCGGAACTACCGAGTACCTGACCTGGTGGATGCCGGTCTATTACGCGATCCTGATCGTGTTCTTCCAGATTGGATGGGCTGTGGTGCAGATATCCCACTTGGCCATGATACCGGTAATATCCGAGAATTTGCAAGTCCGAGCAGAGTTGACGTCAATAAGGTACCTACACCATAGCCGATAGTAATTAAAGACTATAATAACTTAGCACTTATTTTCTCTACTTTCTTAATTATGTTGGTAACTCCTGCTTTTTTAAAACTATTTACCAACGTATACAGTACAAGTTACCTAGAGAGAGGTTACCTATTTTTTATTTATTTTTTTATGTTAAGGAATGAAGTGACGAGCTAGCCGTTCGCCTGATGTTAAACGACACGGCTGCCCATACCAGCTGCAGTGTCACTCGGAACTCTAAAGTATAGAGGTTCGCGTGACACTGCACTGCGCACGTCATCCAGAGGCATCAGCACAATCTAGTAATAAGATTACTAAACTGTGAGATCAGATGAAAGTCTCATTTGCCCAGTAATTTCACTAGCTACAGTGCCCTTCAAACCGGAACACAGCAGTGCTTGCGCACTACTGCTTGGCGGCAGAATAGCTGGCAAAGCGGTGGTACCTACCTATAGACGAACTTTGCAGTAAAGTCCTACCACCTAGTTTTGTATATAGGACCGCGAAACTAAAATCAAATATTTATATCTAAATATTTCGTGTTGTAAATCAGATCGTTTTGTGTGTGTTTCCTTTTCAGATATATGGCTTCCGTGGTATCAAGTTTAGCCGTATACCTCATAACTTGGGTGGTGTTGAGGGCATCGAACTATAGCACTTTTATTGGACCAGCAGATGATTATAAATTCAGGGTAATATATGACAAATTATCAACAAATTTCCTATTAGTGTATAAGTATATAATATAATAATATAATATGTGTGAACATCTCACACGCCATCTAGCCCCAAAGTAACCAAAGCTTGTATTATGGGATCCAGATAACTGATACAATACTTATATACTTTTTGTTTGTAAGTAAATACATAGAATACAATATAACACTGAGACACAGACAAATACCTATGTTCATCGTAAAATGTTTGCCATTGGCGGGAATCGAACCCACAACTCTAAGTTCAAACAGGGTTACTATTACCAACTGAGGTGTAGGGCCAGTCAATAAGTGTAACTAAGTATGTAAAAAGTAGCGAGTTATATAATCTACAGGCTTTTTAGTTATTGTGCAATATGTGTATAGACCATTAAGCACCAAATATTAGTTACTAACGATTGACAGATTGGTTATTCTGAGTATTGGGCGTTTAGCGAAATTGCGTCATACTAGGTATTGATCATCCTGCAAATGGAACATTTTGCAATTTACATAATTGGTCAATTATTAAGTACCAACATTAAATTTAGTGATGCGTCCAGAACCACTTAATAGGTACGTATAAATACCTACCTAATGACCTATCCTAAATGTAATATGATGCACAATTGCACATACACGCAATGTGTTAGATAGACAGTGGTGTCGATTCTGTGTCGCATTCTCTAAAGCTCAACGAAATATAACATATTTCCGTCTTTTTCATTTCCCATTTATCAGAAGAGTACCATTTTTTTTGAGGGAGGAAATGCCCTCGCACTTCCCTGCCACCACTAAAACCCCCCCGTGATCCGACCGCCACCGGGATGGGGCGAGATGGAGACGCACTGCATTAACCATCTCGCCCTGGAGCGGCGGTAGGCCCTTTCGGGCCTCTGCGCCAGGGGGTGGTACCGCCATACTTTAAGTTACTTTAGTTTTAGAGAAAGCGACACAGTATCGACACCAGTATCTCTTTATTAAAACGCACATACTTAACAAAAATCATACAGCTAAGTAAAACTTTTTAAGTATTTTAAGTTAATAATATTATTATATGAAATATGACTAGATAAATTTACTTATATTGATTATGGTAATTGGCTTTGGCCGTCTAATTGATGAAATAAATAAAACTAAGAGAACAAAACTTTACAAATGCTTAACGATTGGCGGTCTTATCGCTTAGAACGATCTCTTCCAGACTTTGGGTGACGAGTATGATAATAACAAAATACTTATTATGCACGTCTCCGCCGACTTACTTTCACATACTTTACAGAGCACACACAAGCGTAATGTTCGTTGTGAGAGAATTACCTACTCTCATAATAATAGACATTGTATTGCGTTTAGGTACAAAATGTCATAGTTTTAATATTATTGTGCAAGTATTATGTATCCCAAATTGTGCACGGAAAATACCTAGAGCATTATTTCCTAAAACTTATAGGTAACTATACGAATAAGGTATCTAAGTTTAAAGTAGCCTATACTAGCTTTAGATCGCAAAAACTGTCACTCTCACCGGGTGACGCTGTAAAGATCAGTAGAGACCAACAGCTGTCATTGAGGACAGAGAGGTTTTTACACAGGAATGACACCGAGCACTTACTAACAAAACCATGGCATACGCTAATATGAATTCACCATGACATTAATTTTACAGAACGTTTCGGTCATTATATCCGGAATAGGCGTCCTCAGCTTCGCTCTTTTTCAAGCATTCTTCAATCTCAAAGTGCCGAAGGACCAAAAAGCGGCAAATGGAAGCACAAGCAACGGGACCCCTGCAGCCGTGAACGAAGCGGGCGAGCCGGTCAAGTTGGCAAAGTCTAAAATTATTCACTTCCTGCAGATGCCGCTATTGTACCAGACTAGCTTGTTGTGAGTACTTATTGCAATGTCTAGATGTATCTAGACTCTCGAGCCAATTGAATGCAATTGATGCAAACAATTTTGCTCGCTTTAAATAGGAAAGGTTAAAGGTACGAAAATAAATATGCAAGTATACTATGAATTATGATAAGCACCCAAGTGGCGTTTTATGGAGTAGCCAACGTTCAGCAGTGGACGTTTCCCGAATTCCGACATATGATGTGATGTGATGTGAAGTAGGTATATATGTCTATACTTTTGATTTATCAGGCCTCCCACCATCTTTATTAAGTAAACTTAGGTATTCCTTTTGATAATTTGAAGTTGTCCGCATTTTAGGCATCTGATAATAGACTGTAGGCTACAGCATCTCTAGCGTATATAATTTTATTTTATTTTATTTATTTATTTTATTTTTTTAATGGACATCTCACACAACGCCATCTAGCCACAAACTAAGCAAAGCTCGTATTATGGGTACCAGATAACTGATACAATACTTAAATACTTTTTGTTTGTAAATATATACATATAATACAATATAACACCCAGACACAGAACAAACACCTATGTTCATCACACAAATGTTTGTCCTGGGTGGGAATCGAACACGAATTAATAATTTAAATTCTTTTTTCAATATGAGTAAGAAAAATCTGTGCTTCTATCACGATCAATTTTCTTAAAATATCGCTATGGCGCGTTGCATTGTGATTGCTAACGCCACCTCATCATATAAGTGTGTAGGTACCTACCTACAGGTGTCTCAGATAAATTTGTGTGAAATGAGTAGGTATCTAGAGGTGCACACTCTGGTATACCCAAATTACCCCTAGGCATTTTCTGCGATTTTTTATAGTTTAGTTAGCTCGGGAATTTTTTAATATTTTTTTCGTTAAGCTAACTACTTAATCAAAAGTGCTAAATCGGTTATGATATTTTATCAGTGCTCCAATAGGACCTTCCAGAAAATACCATGCACAATGGTTATTATAGTCGTGCATGATGCAACGTCACATAACTCCACAAAAAAACAATCTTATATATATTATAAGCACTAAGTGTTTACCTCACAGAATATTATTACTTCTCCCGAGATTTACCTACTTCGGTTTTCTAGCGATTTCATCAAAAATGTTTTTCTTTGTCTATTTTTCATCCTTCCAGATACGTTTTCTCTCGGTTATATTGGGCATTGAGCCTGGTGTACGTTCCGCTGTTCTTGGAGGAGCGGTTAGCCGTCAACCCAAGTGCTGGATCTGAACTGGTGGCTAGTGTTCCTCTGATGCTGTACATCTCGTCATTCTTCTTTTCACTTCTGTTGAAAAGCAAGATTTACAATATTGGGAACCAAGTAAGTACCAGTCGAATTACATTACGTACATCAGTGTTTAGTTGTCCAAAATTAAGAATTAGATTTATTGTTAATTAGCTAAGCGTTGCTTTTCTCAATCTCACAGGCGCATATTTTTTGATCATTCTTGAACTAAGTAGCTGTTATTCTTTCCAGGTGTCCTACCTTTTGGGAAGTTCTCTAAGTTTAATCAGCTGCTTATGGATAGCATTAGCAATACACCCACAAGCAAATATAGTGCAGATTTATATGGTGGCAACTTTGATCGGTAAGTTCTATGAAATCAAAAATAAAAAATGTAGGTAGGCAGGTAAATGTAAATTGTTAATCACGACATGGCCTTCCATTCTAAAAGTCTGCTAGAATATACACATTTCCTTCTAAAACTGAACTGGGAACCGATTGTCTAGAAGGTACTACCGGTACTAAAAGCTTCTATGGAGTTTTGGAAACAACACGAAAATAAACGTTTCATCATCATTATTCCACTTTCCCACACTCATGCCTGTAACCCAGCACTTAACGAATAAAATGACATCAATTTTATGCACTAACACTGAAAATAACACCAGTTTTGGAAAAGACCCATTTATTTACAGGTGTTTTCCAGGGGCCGGGTTAGCTTTAAAAGCGGAACTAAACAACAATCTTATATATACCTACCTATAAACCATAATTAGTTTTTTTTACCATCTCTATTATATCAATTATAATTATGTAAACCATAACACGGCGCAGGAGAGATAATTCCCAATGGCCACCACTGCTGGCGATTGTTACAAATGTTTTAAAACGTTTTTTGGCATCTACCCTACAGCCGCCCTACTGATCCCATTTTACGTTACTTTTTTGTGAAGTGAAATAATCTCTAACATATTTAATTTCTAGGAGCGGGCAGTTCCATCACTTTAGTATCCAGCCTGTGCGTGACCGCCGATTTGATCGGTCCACATTCGCATCAGGGAGCCGCCATATACTCCATCGTCACTTTCGCTGACAAACTCGTCACTGGAATAGCCGTAGTGGCGATTGAGAACTAGTAAGATAACATTATGTTTACTATTTAAACTAGATCATACTGGAGAGCCGCGGTAAATTTTAAAGTTTTCCCGTCGTTTTTCTGGGTTGATATATGATGGTAGTAAACTATTAGAAAACGGCTATACTTTATAGATAACGCTTTTATTGGCTGTCAATATAAAATGAGGTATCTACCTACATAGATATTATAAAATGAGTCAATGTTATTTCCACCCGAATTTCGGCCAAATGTATTGCTACCATTGCGTCTCCTCGATTTCTGTCTAATATCGTGTTTAACTAATCCTACCTTCATCTTTATCCCTCTCGAACCCATAGTCTTATGGCTTCGATGGACCATCCGATCAGGAGCATCTGATCTTCCGACGACGACAACGTAGCTATCCATCTCATAAGGTTAATCATAAGGCTCAAAAAAGCAGTCTTCGCATTTTCATCCGTTTAATAGTGCTATTGGTTTAAATAATGGTCATTAATAATAATAATAATAGCGCGCAATGCTCACATACATACATAGAATGCATGCATTGCTTAGTATAGGTATAATGAGATATTCACGACATCACCAGTCAGAAGACATTTCACTGCTGAACACGGGCCTCACCCATAAAACGCCATTTTGAACTCTTATATAGGAGGGGTATGCCATAATCACCACGCTTGGTAGACGGCCCAGAGGATTTTGATGAACCGAGGAGAATGCTGCAGTTCACTACCTGGATATTCCCTTAGCCGGCTCTTACGGAGTCCTATTCTCACACCTCCGGGACCACACAACAATAAGGTTTTTTTTTTTCTTTTTTATTACGCCCAACGATCACATACATAGATCCTGGACCCTAACTAGGACTCCCTGTGTCTAGGAACTCAGGAACTACGAGGACCATGGTCCCACAACCCAGACTCAGAACAAGTATTTGCACTTTTTTTTCTGTGCACTGTGCTGTCGCCACCTCCGAGTTATGAGCCAATCTGCTCAACACAGAGGCTTTCATGTAATTAGGTATTAATATTAGGTCTTTACCTATGAAATTGCCGTTTTGTTTGAAAAAAGTTAAAGTATTTTTTTTTCGAACTTATTTATTTCTTTTATTCAAAGTAATCACCCCTGCAATCAATGCATCTTTGCCAACGCTGTGGCAGTTTATGGATGCCCTTCTTGAAAAAATCAGCAGGACGGGAGACAACAAACTCTTCAAAGGCGTTTTGTACTGCCTCTCGGGAATTGAATTTTTTTCCCGCTAAAAAGTGGTCCAAATTTTGGAAAAAGTAATAGTCGGTAGGCGCAAGATCTGGTGAGTATGGCGGATGAGGGAGAGCTTCCAAACCCAACTCATGCAGCTTAGAGACGGTCTGTTGTGCAGTATGGGGTCGCGCGTTGTCGTGAAGTAGCAGTGGAGACGACCGATTGACCAAAGCTGGTTGCAGACGTGCGAGTTTCGCCATCATTGTGGTCAGTTCTTCAATGTACACATCTGCAGAAATGCTCTCGCCGTTTTGTAAAAAGCTATGATGAATCACACCAGCACTAGACCACCAAACTGTGACCATCACCTTTCTAGGGGTCATTTTTCGTTTTGCACATTGCTTTGGTACCGAACCAGGATCTAACCAACTTGCTGAGCGCTTTCGATTGTCAAAAAGAATCAATTTTACGTCGCACGTAACAATTCGGTTCATAATTCCTTCATTTCTGTGCCTGTTAAGCAGCGCAAGGCAAGTCTCGACGCGTACGTTGCGCTGGCGATCGTTAAGTTCGTGGGGCACCCATCTATCAAGCTTTTTTATCTTGCCAATCTGTCGCAAATGGACCAATATTGTTTTGATGCTAACATCAAAAGCTGCTGCCAGCTCAGCTGTAGATTGAGATTCATCAGCTTCCACAATCGCCTTTAATTCATCATTGTTGACCAAAGTTTCCGGACGACCACGAGGTTCATTTTTCAAGTCAAAATTCCCAGAACGGAACCGAGCAAACCAATAACGGGTTGTACGTTCGTTTGTACAGTTCTCTCCGTAAACGTCGTTGATGTTACGTGTCGTTTGTGCCGCGTTGGTGCCACGACGGAACTCATATTCCATAATTACACGAAATTTCAAAGTATCCATTATGAGGAAAAATGTTGAAATGTAATGAAAATACAACGCTAATCAATAAACAAAAGACTTATATTGTAAATAGAACGTCATATTTTTAAAACAAAATTAATTTGAATTTAGAATTCATAGCCAATCAAAACTTTTTTTTGTTTGAAAAAGTCTGTACTGCAATACGGCAATTTCATAGGTAAAGACCTATTACATGCTAAAGTTTACTTTCATTTCAGCAAATGTGACGACGCGGTTGACTGCCCGCAGTACTACAGAGGAGTGCTCACATACGCCTGCGGCGGAAGCGCACTTCTCGGCATCTTGTCTCTATCTATCACTAAAATTATATCTAAAAGCAAACTTCAAACTCATTTATAATAGTAAATAATAAAATTAGTTCCTTATTTAATACCTTGTCTTTTATTACAAGCTTTCTTCACAGATAAAAACATCGAATAATTCGAATACAACAGATGTTAAACATACATTTTACTATTATGTGTGACTTTTACATGTTAGCTTCTAATATGTTTATATTCACACTAGTATAGTAGATTAGATAGTGTATAAAAAACGAGTGTGCTTTGTTAGACCACACGACTGAAGCAAAACTTCTTTAGTTTAGCTCCATCTATCGGCCGATATATTTTTTTTTTTTTTTTTTTTACTTCAAACTTGTCTAGCATTTGACCACGCTCTCACCTGATGGGAAGTGACGATGCGATCGAAGGTGTAACATGCTAGCCAAGTAAATACCTATTCACTCTTCTCTTGAACACGCCCGGGTCATATTTCGCCGGAAACACAGACGCTGGCAGGGCATTCCATTCCTTAGCCGTTCTAATTAAGAACGTTGAGTCAAATCGCTTGGTACGAATGGGTGGTATTTCGACCACAAAAGGATGGCGCTTAGCCGAGCGTCTAGTAGTCCGGTAGTGGAATGGTGATGGGAGAATTAGATCATGCAGTTCTTGAGCGCATTCACCGTGGTGTAATCTGTAAAAAACCGACAGACTTGCCACCTTACGTCGATGTGCAAGGCTCTGGAGCCTTTCACCAACCAAACTTGTTTTTGCTTTGTTTAATGTTAATATCGCCATCTTGACAATAGTAAATTGTCATTTTACAGGACATACCAATATAATATACAAACTTTTTTAACCTTGGTAAGTTGACAGTGAAGATCTTCGTGGAAGGGCGGGAAAACGAAAAAGATCGCGTCGCCGCATTGTCTTATTTTCCAAAACTTGTGTTTTTTTCAGTGTTAGTGCATAAAATTGGTGGCATTTTATTTGTTAAGTGCTGAATTACAGCCATGAGTGTGGGAAAGTGGTATAATTATGGTGAAACGTTTCTTTTCGTGTTGTTTCCAAAACCCCATAGAAGCTTCTGGTAAAGTTGCCACCACTTTACTAGGAGTATGACTTGACTAGACTAGACTATGACTTAAATTGATGACATGGACTGTGACTTGACTTGACACATTAAATGATATTAATTAACTTGAGATATTATCAATTACTTGACACTGGCTAAATACACAAGTGTGGAGCCAAAACCAAACAAAAAAAAAATAAAAACTTCCGTTCGCCTCGCATTCAACAGCTTACTCGCCAAGTCAAGGGTGTAAATAGAAGTTTCACTTATTGAAACGGATTATTGAATCCGTAGCTTCACACGCGTGCTGGTACCAGGATAAAAAGGCTAATGTAATATTTAAACTCTGAATATCATCAAAACCCGTAATTATTACGTACTGTGCCAAATATACTCAAAAGGGATAATGTAGTTAGTAACAGTGAAAGTATTTTGAGAACATAATCAGTAGTTTCAGACATTACCTAATACAAAGATACATAGATTTTATCACATTAGTATATTGATATACCTACATTCACAATATGAATGCCCAAGATATTCTTATTATTATATATTAATAAGTCATATCTTTTACTGCAACATTGTATTTACTTAAGGTAATATGAGTAATAACATTTATCAATACCATTTATATTTATAACAAACAAGACACTACAGTTGATGATCATATTATGTTACACCTACTTATGATAAAGTGCCTGTGCACTTTTTATATATTTTAATAAATACAGTCCTTTCTACACACATATAATTACTTAATTAATATACCTAGTCAATTATAAACTAACAGTAATAAATGCGAGAGAAGTACTTGTCTAAAAGTATCCCTCTTGAACACTAAAGCATACAAATTATACAATTTGTATGTATATGAATTTAAGCAATGGCAGCTGGTACTTATGTTCCTTCAACTATTTGTTTAATTGGATTCAAGTTGTATACACTTAGAAATGGATCATAGCTGTAAAAGATCCTGTTGATATCTGACTTGACATGTAAAACTAAATTGAGGTGATGTTTGTTACAATTCATTTTGGCATTATGCAGTATCTGAGTTTTCCTTATTCGAACGGTCTCACTCATTGGAGCTTGAATGTATAAATGGTACAAATTAGGACATTCATCTATAATTATTGATGGATCTCCAATATCAACAGTCTCGCCAACAGTTAGCTCCAATACATGGACATTTTCTAATGTCTTACATTTTGCCAGGGAAGAGAAAAGCATATCGAAATCAATCCTCTTATCAGTCAAGCGCAAGTTCTTCAATCCTGGACTCAAATGAATGGCTCGGCTAATGGGACCTGCACAAGGGAATATAGGTGGAGATTCAATACTCACAGTGGCTAGATTTACGCAACTTTTAAATAAAACCGTAAAAAAATCTGCACTGAAACGCACAGATCCAGTTATGCTGAGAAATGTTAATTTCTGCAAATAATTGCAGCTGGTTGGAAGTGCAACAGGATTCCTGAGGAATTCATCGAATATAAGCGATAGTTGGACTCGTTCTTTTGTTTTAAATAGCTCATCATAATTGAGAACATTCATAGGTGGCGCTGCTCGTCTCCGTCTGAACTCACAAGGTGGGGGAGGCTTTTCACAATTGTTGTCTGCTCTATCAGCTGGCTCTGGGGTTATATAAAACCAGTTATATTTCTCTGGTACAGATGATCCACTGTACAGCTGGCAATCACAGGGAAAGAATGGTTTAAGCAATTTGGTTACCTTGGCAAAGAAACAATCATCAAATTCATGAGATTCTTTGTTCCAAATCATTATAGCTGCATTACCTATAATAGCATCTTTATATTCCGTGATATATATTTTATCAGCATCCACATCAAAGTTCTCTTGAAAATAATTCTGGAATGTGGGTGTAACATATATGCAGTACTGTTTGAAGTTCTGTTTAATTATGATAATGGCTTCGATTGTGCTTAAGTCAAGCATCGACAGAACAGGTAGCATAAAAAATGATCCAAAAAAAGTATATATGGTTGTCCAGTCAAGGAAACACAAAAAGAACTGCTTGAACCGAACCATTTCTGTCCTTTCAGCTTGTTCTGGTACATAAATAGTATGCAAACGGTCACTTTCTGCTATGGTATACTTCAAGGTATCCAATTCAGCATCTTGTAATAAAAGAAATGGTAATCTGGAGTACAATAAATTGGTTGCTGATCCAACAAAATGAACTTGTTTGAAATTTTTAAATACTTCTTGACACTGTACTATTGAATCTTCAGAAATTTTTGAGAGTCCAGATTTATTAACCATGAAATTTAATGATACATTTATGATTGTTGGACAGGCCTCAAATATGTCAAGAAAATCTGGAATATTGAGATTAGTAAATGAAACATCTAGTGTTTGCAAATGTTTCATTTTTTTCATGGCAGGTATTAAGTATGACTTCCTAAGGTCAGGCACACCACACAAGTTTAGTTCCAGGAGGTTACGAGCAATATCTTTAAAGAAATCTGTTTTAAAAGAGTTAACTGTAGCTAAGGTATTCATGGACAGTTGGCATTCTTTCACCACACCTTGCATTGATACTATGTTCCTTAGATATCTACAAGTGTTATATAAATTATTAATTGATTTAGTGTCCAAGCACTGAATGATCATAATGATAATTTCCTCTGGGACATTCATCAATGACATGCTGAAAAGATTGAAAAACCAATGTTATGTTCCCTTTCTATACCAATTTAAATTTCTACAAGTATTTCCAAATGTATGAGAAACTAGGGATCCCCTGCGGTTTTATCTGAAATTAACATATTTTTCCTACTAGCTGCATGTAAAATTTAATCTAAATCGGTGATTATATGCAATATAGCTAGCTAAGCAATTCAGCCTACAATTACTATTATTTATTGATAACTGAACTTACATGGATAAATTTCACTTGGCTTGTGCTGCCTCCTATTACAGTTATATTATTCTATGCTTTGGTAATTGTATATCACAGAAAGTTGAAAGTGTACAGAATACAGAGCACACTGCTCTTCTCTCCTCAAAATCTGTAACTGGATTTTTAAAAAAAAGCTCATTTATTATAGTTATTTACTCCAAATAACATTAAAGCTAATATTCTGATAGCTTTTATTACATACCGGCACAGTGCACACGGGCACAAATTCAAAGAATATGAATTATTATTTACGATGATTACAATTTACATGCACAAATACAGCCAAATGTATCTATGTATGTAACCATTGATCTGCGTAAAAGACTCCGTAAAGAGTACTTAAGTTCCTTGGTATAAAACGATGCAGAAATTCATGTTTATTAGACTTCAGCACATTAAACTAAATTAAGATACATTGGTCGAAGTCATCACAGCGAAATCTAGTTTTCTTTCACAGAATAATATCAACTCTTCCTCCTGTCATCAATTATTCTGTAATAATTAATATTCTGTGGTATACATATTACTGACCACTGACAACTCTGTCCGACGAGTTTTTGGCGGGAAAACGAAAAAGATGTATCACCGCATTGTATTATTTTCCAAAACTTGTGTTTTTTTCAGTGTTAGTGCATAAAATTGGTGGCATTTTATTCGTGAAGTACTAGACTACAGGCATGAGTGTGGGGAAGTGGTATAATGATGGTGAAACGTTTCTTTTCGTGTTGTTTCCAAAACAACATAGAAGCTTTTGGTAAAGTTGCCACCACTTTACTAGGAGTATGACTTGACTAGACTAGGACTTGACTTGATGACTTGGACTGTGACTTGACTTGACACATACAAAATACATATGTATAATATAAATTAACTTGAAAAATTAATTACTTGACACTGGCAAAATAAACAAAAGTGTGGAGCCAAAACCAAAAAATAAAACTCTGTCCGACGTTGACAAAACAATCTTTCACTTTAACCAAAGAGGATAATAATTTGATAATAACTACCCTAGGTCCGTATTACAGAACAATGCTCAGTCATCGATCGGTCCACAAGCAAATTAGATAAGAAAAGATTTCATTCATAAAGTGATCAATTAGTGAAAGAAATATAAATAGCTCAGTCATCGATCGGTGCTCGAACACCGATCGATGACTGAGCATCGTTCTGTAATACGGATCGTAATAGAGCTGGGCTGAGCTAATGTGTCGTAAAAATGAGCTAAAAAATAGCTAACATTTTCAGCAAAAATCAGATAAACAATTTTTTCTAATTTGTATTTGTTTGTTTGTAATATTAATATTACGGTCTGTATTACAGAACGGTGCTCAAGCAGAGATTTCATTCACTAATTGATCACTTTATGAATGAAATCTCTGCTTGAACACCGATCGATGACTGAGCATCGTTCTGTAATACTCACCTAAATCAACGGTTCTGCTTTCTGCAGCATTTTAACTGAGAAGCAGATATGGCTGCGTTCACGAGAAAAGTATATGTAATGAAAGAAGCGGAAGCGGAAGCAACTAATACCTGAAAGTGCCTAGGAGCTAAAAATGATTTTTTAGAGCTGCCGATGTGGAAACGGACCTATATTTAGCTCTAGCTGATTCAGCATCACTGATCCTAATGAAATGAAATGAAAATGAATTAATTCAAATACAACTTTAACTTTTTTTGTAGCTTCTGGTGTGCGTTCCTACACGTCTTCCGACATCGAGTGATCGGCCTAGCGTTACATACTCTTTGCGATCGGCTCAAAGCGAGCGACGATCGTCATCTGACATTAAAAAAGGGCGCTCCACACAACAGTCACTTATTTGAATACATAGTATCCTGTACTTGGTCTGTGTTTGAAACTAGATTTGAAATTATTAGTTATATATATATATCTAGACTTTTTTTAAAGCTTTAGGGTCCACTAATGGTGTTCCTTCCGTAACTAATCGAAATATTTGTCTAAATAGTTCTCTGGAAGAGATCGCTCTTAGCGATAAGACCGCCCATTGCACCTATCTTATTATGTAATTCTCTTTTCTACATGCTTATTTTCGGTGTCAATAAAGCGTTTGGTATTGTATTTTATTGTATTCGGAATTTTCTCCCACAACGTCAAGTGTGACCGGGACGACCATTTTGATTTTTTTTACGGGTTAATGCTGGTGTTCTCGCTATGAAGGTTGGTAGAGACCAACCTTCATAGCGTCACCGGGCCGGACGACCATTTTGACCCATCGTCGCCTTTTTTTTACATTTTGGCTCCACACTTTTGTGTATTTAGCCAGTGTCAAGTAATTGATAATTTATCAAGTTAATGATATTTCACGCAAATATGTGTCAAGTCACAGTCGAAGTCATCAAATCAAGTCATAGTCAAGTTATAGTCTGGCCAAAGTCATACTCCTAGTAAAGTGGTGGCAACTTTACTTGAAGCTTCTATGGAGTTTTGGAAACAACACGAAAAGAAAAGTTTCACCATCATTATACCACTTTCCCACTTTTATGCACTAACACTGAAAATAACACAAGTTTTGGAAAATAATACAATGCGGTGACGCGATCTTTTTCGTTTTTCCGCCAAAACTGAAAACTCCCATCGTCGCCTTGGCTGGGCAAAAACATAAAAAGTGGCTTAAGTCGGTGAGATTTTTTAACCTTTTTACTTCTACTCGAACATAGAAGAAAACTATCATAAACACTTATGTACCGTGATCAATTAATGATTGGACTTTAATTTGCATGTCAGTGCAGGGATCATTTTCATTTGGTGTAGAACGACGTTTGTGAATGAAATGAAAATAACGCTATAGTTCGACTGTAACCCGCCTTATATTGTCTTATCTCAGCGGAAGTTACGTATTATTCTCACTGGCAGCATTGCTTTGGCTTTCAACTAGTGATGCCTTAGTTCTTTACCTTAAATACTAAGATATTTTCTCAGCATATACATAATACATAATTTCTCACTCAGAGCTCTTCCATAGATTGAGCGTATATTACCATTTGCATTTCCAAATAAATCACTTAAGAGCCAGTTTCAGGCGTAGTCATAAACGTTACCCTGTGATACGTTAAAAAAATATGGATGGTTCTTATTTTATGCTGCGATCTTATTTGAACTTTTTCAACTATTTGCGCTTTTTGGAATGAGTAGTCCGGTTCGAAATGCGCAATATGCACACACTCATTGATGATAACTGTATGAAACGTGATTTTTAACATAATCTTACGATGCTCTACGATGATTAATCTCAATAACAACTCTCTAATTTGTGAATTCTGTCACGTCTAAGTTTTCATCGAATTATCACCCATAAATAATAATTATTGTGTAGAATATATGTTCAATTTCAACTTCATAGTAAATTTTGATAATAACGTTTTTTCCTTAGCAGTAATACAACATACAACAACACAGTTTACATTCTTATAGAGTCAATTTTTGGCGCAAACAATAGATAAGTTCATTTAAGTACCGATGAATTTGATAGTACTTATTAGTTTATTTCATTTACCACAATGCAATAGTGGTCCTATCAAACATTAAAAAAAAAAATTAAAACGCCACATAGGCTACACAAATAAAATAACATGAAAACATGATTTTATGCCTGTTGCATTGCATGCTTGTGCATGGGAAAGAGGTTTTTAGGGTCCCGTACCAAACAAGTAAACACTGGACCCTGTTTACACGCTACTGGTACCTTTGTATGGCTGTCTGTCGGTCCGATCTATATACAGCTACAAGTATCTTTTGAACCATTATATAAAGATGGCTGAATTTTACAGAATACTCGTTATCATGTACTAAAAATTACTTCAAATAATAAAAATTACAAAGGGAAAAAATTACTTGCGTTATTATTAAATTTATATCATTAAAGGAAATAAAATTAACAAAAACGCTATCATAAAACCGATGAAAATACGTTTATTGTGCAAGACATATTCAATAAACATATCCTTTGCAATATAACAATAGATACAGTATAACCGCCCATGTGCAAGTTTAGCTACAGGTTACAGATTTTCAATGAGTACCTTTGCAATTATGAGCAGCTATTTTTGTGATCTGATAACAAAATTAAAACTACATGTTTACGTAACGCTCGGGCCTCAGTGCGTGAGTTCGATGTATAGGTAGGAGTACCTGGCCCGTTATAAATAACAGTGTGGAAAATAACTACAAATACTTACTAGTACTTGAGTATCTATTATACCATACTCGACAGTTATTATTAAAGCACAAAGATACCTTGACACCGCATCCCTAAAGAAAATTTTCTAGGCAGCTGGCATTTGGCAATATGGCTGTAGCTTTCGAAGTTCGCTGGCAGTGTGCGGTGCTCGTATCATTTCCAGTACAGGACTAGTATATCTGACGGATCTAAAGTTTTCATTTTCGATTTTTTTAGTGATTCTTGGTTCTGTTTACATAAATTTTACTGAATTTGTGTGGCAAAAATCCTGTTTTTTCATATCCGTCGTCACCAATTCTTGCGACGACAAAATGGCGTCGCTTGACGAGGTTTTGCTGCAAAATTATTTTTTGTATTTAATAGCCCTCACATAAAAATATTCAAAATTATTTTATAACCAGTGTTTTCACTGGATTTTTGTCAATGTACGATTTTGATTAAATTTAATTTGGTCGTCAGGTTTCTTAGATATTGTGTGTTCCTTGAATTTGCAACAAAATGCTTCTGGTAAGTGTAATAATGCATTTTTACGAATTGTTTTTGTGTTTTCATTGATATATTATTATTTATGGTGCTTCAAATATTGGTGGAATGTTCTAGAAGCCTTGGGTGTGGCCATGGAACACTGTGAAAATTTAAGACGTAATTCAGGATTTTAGGGTTTTTGTGATTGTTTACAATCTTTTTCCATGTTTTCATGTAATAAAAGGTTCCTGTAACCCAAAGGAATTGTTTTCCAAAGGGTCTTTGTTACGTAATCTTTCTATACTGGGCAGTGAAAATGAGCCCAGAAATTAGCCTTTTCCTACAATTTAGCTTTGAAAATGGGTCTTCATCAATGCATTTAATGAAAATACAGACCAGAGAGGTTATGTTGATGTATTGTATGAAATAAGCTTATATTTGAAGTGCTTAAAATGTTTAAAGGAAGTAAAACATTTGTGATTTTCAAGATTTTTTTTATATTCATTTTGTTGGGATTTTGTTGTGTTTTTCATCTTAGCAACTTTGGATTTTGAGGTTAGCTCTTTGTTTTTGTGCTTAATAAATAGAAGTAGGTCTACTTTAGCTTTATATCTGTGCTACATGAATTACATGATACATACATATCCATTTGTATTTTGCTTAAAAATTTGATGTTGATTTCTTGGAGTAATAATTATTACCGGGTTCATCTACTTCACCTTTAATACAATATAATTACCATCCTTGTGTTATGTGAAAAGTTTATTTTTATTTAAAATCATGTATAAAAACTTATTTATGGTTGTTTTTAGAAGCTATTTTACTGGATATTATCAACAAAATTATATTTAAAGTGATTTGCTTTTTCAAATATCACAAACTTATTAGCAATAAATTTATTTAAAAAAAAAAAATTACCACATGTTTTAGAACCACTCACATTATTAACTACTACTATTTCCTTACAGACTGGGTCCATGCATGAGTCTGGAAGTGAATCAGCCAGCGATAAAGGTGGAAAGACTGACTCCAGTGGCTCTGGAACTGGAAGTGAAAGGTATGCTCTTTTTAAACTTCACATTAGTAAATTCTGTAATTACTGTTTTAGCTATTTATTTTCAATATGTTGTTTCTTCCCATAGTGAAAGCGGATCAAGTTCAGGCTCAGGCTCAGGATCTGATAGATCTGGATCACCAAAATCTGGTGCTGATCCATCAAATCATAGTGATGATACCAAATCATCACCTAAACACAGTAATGCTAACTCTTCAAAATCAGATCCGCACACAGATAGAAATACATCAGATGATGATTCACCCAAATCTAAATCTAGGAATAATCATGGAAAGCTAAAATCTGACCTTTGGGAAGACAACCCTGACATTTATGGTATTAGGCGTTCAGGCAGATCAAGGAAAGAACCAGATAGATTAAAAATTGCTGATAGTGACTCAAGTGAAAAAGGCAGAACACACAGTAGAAAAAGTAGAAAAAGAAGGTAGGAAAATAATAATATGAATACTAGATGACTGATTTTAAAAATTTGCATTAGTGATTCCCTTCAATAGACATTAATTTGAAATTTATATTAGGGTATAATTTTTAGTGATTCATGGAATTCTGAAACCTCGGAAAGTGATAGCGACTTAAAAGGTTCCCCACCTCCTCCTTCAAAACGACCAGGCCAAAGAAGTGTACCTCTCAGAAAAAAGAAACCAGCAAGAAGAAGAAAGTTTACAAGTGATGAAGAAGAAAGCACAGAAGGCTCAGATGAGGAAGGGAGAAGGTAAGTCTAGTGTTAACCATCTCATTACATGTTTGTCACCATGACCTATTTACATGAGGGTTTTTTCCATTAGAACAGCAACAAGGCGGGGAGCAGCGGTTAGTTATAAAGAAGCTAGTGATGAGCAAACAGATTCTTCTGATCTTTTAGAAGTAGAAGGTGATGGTGAAGCGGAAGTAGAACCAGAGCCAGAAGATCACAGTGAAACCATTGAAAAGGTTCTGGGTTTTCGACGAGGCAAAAAAGGAGGTACTTATAACAAAATTTTGTCAAATGACATTCTGAAATTATGTGCTTTTTAAGTTTTGTGTATAATTTCTTTTGATTTGCATTTGGGTGCAAATATAATGTTAAATTTTAGCTAATGCCTTCTTATCATTATGCAGTCACTGGAAATGTGACTACAGTTTACTATATAGAAGAGAATGGAGACCTAAATGAAGGATGTAATCCTTCTGATGAAGACACCACTGAACCTCAGTACCTGATCAAATGGAAAGGCTGGTCACATATACATAATACATGGGAATCTGAAAAGTCCCTTGCAGAACAAAAGGTTAAGGGACTTAAGAAATTAGAAAACTATATAAAAAAAGAAGCGGAGTTATCATGGTGGAGATCACAGGCTGGTCCAGAAGATATAGACTATTTTGAGTGTCAATCAGAGCTTCAGCTAGAATTAGTCAAAACATATAACTATGTTGAAAGGATAATAGGTAATAATTATTTTATTATTAGATTCATAATAAAAGCTATGGTTTTGGTAAGAAAATTTAAACTGACTGCTTGTTTTGTCAGCTGAACAGACAAGGGAATTGGAAAATGGTGGTACTGCCCATGAGTATTTTTGCAAATGGGAATCTCTTCCATATGCTGATGCGACTTGGGAAGATGCTGTTCTAATAGAAAGAAGATGGCCTGAACAAGTAGAGCATTTTAAACACAGAGAGGCTGCCAAGACCACTCCTTCCAGACATTGTCCGGTTTTGAAGAGAAGACCAAAGTTTCACCAAGTCAAAGAACAACCAGAGTATATGGGGAAAGATCAGGTAAAAATGTGATTTAATGTACTATTGAGAAAGTTACTAATCTGACAGGACCTAGAAAGTTTAATGTTGAAATTGGATAATATTGGATTTTTTAGAAAATTTTTGATAAAAGGATATATAATGCTAATATGACTTCAAAAATAATTTCGCAAACAACAATCATAATTATGGTATATGTATATTTATTTATATTGTCGTTGTCAACATTAAATCCGCGATGCTGTAAATACTTATAAATGTTAGTTTAGTGTTAAGAGATATTGCTCATTTCATATGGATAGTTGATAATATCAACCATCCATATTAATAAAATTCATATAATGAATTACCCAATAATTTCGTAAGCTACAATCATATAAATGATATATTGGGAAAATATTACTATTACTCATTTTAATTTGTTATTTCAGGTATTATTTTGGAATTATATTGCGGATAAATCAATATTATAATAGCGATCCCACAATACTCATAGTTTTGGTAATTCAGCGGTTTTTTTATATTAAATTTATATTGTAGTAATATTAAAATGAAAACTGACCTTGCAAATAACCATTTTAGTTTCGTATTAAAACCGCTATTTTGGATTTATATTACGGATGAATCGCTATTAATACGTAATATTGTGCATATTAATTTAAAATTCGTAGTCCTTATTATTTATTTATATTGCAGGAATATCTATATTATAACAGCGATCCCACAATACTCATAGTTTTGGTAATTCAGCGGGTTTTTTTTATTAAATTTATATTGTAGTAATATTAAAATGAAAACTGTGACCTTGCTAATAGCGATTTAAGTTTCGTATTAAAATCGCTATTATGGATTTATATTACGGATGAATCGCTATTAAAACGTAATATTGTGCATATTAATTTAAAATTCGTAGTCTTTAATTTTATTTATATTGCAGGAATATCAATATTATAACAGCGATCCCGCAATACTCATAGTTTTGGTAATTCAGCGGTTTTTTATTAAATTTATATTGTAGTAACATTAAAATGAAAACTGTGACCTTGCTAATAACGATTTAAGTTTCGTATTAAAATCGCTATTATGGATTTATATTACAGATGAATCGCTATTAAAACGTAATATTGTGCATATTAATTTCAAATTCGTAGTCTTTAATTTTATTTATATTGCAGGAATATCAATATTATAACAGCGATCCCACAATACTCATAGTTTTGGTAATCCAGCGGTTTTTTTTTTATTAAATATATATTTTAGTAATATTAAAATGAAAACTGTGACCTTGCTGATAACGATTTTAGTTTCGTGTTAAAACCGCTATTTTGGATTTATATTACGGATGAATCGCCATTAAAACGTAATATTGTGCATATGCTAATTTACACACACATTATATTATATTACACATATTACATTATATTATATTATTATATATACACATATTATATTATATTATGCTAATATAAAATTCGTAGTCTTTATTTTTTATATATATTGCAGGAATATTAATATTATAGCCGTCATCTTAAGATTACTCTTTTTAATTTTGTATATATGCCATTATTTTTGAATTATATTGGGGAAATATCAAAATTAAGCTGTGGTTTTTCGAATACTACAAATAATGTTAACTTTTCATCAGTATTGCACTACCACTTTAAAAGATTCCACTACACACCGGGGTCAACTGGAAGATAATGCTCTATAGCATTATGTTCGCCTAAGTACCTAAACTTTTTTTTGCAATAAAAAATGTTCTATTTATTAACTATCTAATACTGGCTTAAGTTTCGAATTTAGTGTTCGTTTGGATTTATATTGCGGATATTATATAGAGACTACCAAACAGTGTTCTTATATTCATTTTAGTTTCGTAGTTTAACTTTGGATCTTGCCGAGTGAAAACTTTAATTAAATAATATAATCTTACTCATTCATATAATGTATGTATTATATAATTATAAAAGTAAAAAGTCGTTCATTTGTGCAGATATTTTAAATTAAATCCGTGGTTTGGTCATCTATTATTTATATTGATATTGCAGCTAGCATTTCATATATACAATGTTTTATTTGCGACATTCGAAATTGCAACCTCTATTATAGGTATATATTGCGGACAGTGCGTTATTAAAGAGATCGGTTTTTAGTTTTGCGCAAACCTATTGTTTTGAAGTACAGAGTACTGTAGGTAGGTAACTAATTCATATTTATATTGCGGGTAGAACGGTATTTATGCTATTATCTTATAAGAATTGGTATTAGTTTCAAAGTGCAGCTATCATTACTAATTTATATTGTGGGTTATCGATATTACAGCCGCTACGTTGCGGAAACACGACATAATATTGAATATTATTCACCAATATTGAAAATCTAAAATATGTTTTATCTCATAATCAATTGTTGATGTTTTGCGGATTGTTTTTAAGGCAACAGCCATCGACACATATATTTTGTACTAAATCTAATAATATGGTAACAGCACTCGGTTTGTTCGTATAATTTAAAAATATAATTATTTATAAAATAAAAAATATTTATTTGCGATAATATAACGTATATTTTCCATAATTACAAGCGACGATTAATTTCTTTATAAATATATTGTTACAATGAAGTGGTACATTCTGAGCTCCACGTCATGAAATGGCGGCCATTTTGTACGCTACTCGAGCGTGTTTGAAGGTCAATCTCGATTCCTCAAATGAAACTGTAATAATTAGTAGTTGTAGTGCAAGTACAGATTTTTGTATGCATACCTACACGAGATATATTCCAAAAATTTTTACGATTTTATTTTTGGAATAATTATAGTTATTACTAAATGTACGATTAAATATTCATTCATTATTATTGAATCAAATAGCCTTACACCAAAGGTTTTGACAAAATTCAGAGTTACATTCTACATCTTAATTATGAAGAAGCTACACAAACATAGGTTTTTGTTTTACCCATAAGTTGTGGTAAATCATCACAGCTGAATGGATATTTTAATAGATAACCTCTATTTATCCTTGTGACGTAAATTCTAAAAATAAATTAATTTCCATGTACTCAATATTGCTCTAAATAATTATGAACCCTTATTTTCAAATTTTGCTTCATTTGTTGTTCTAAAGTAATATTGTGAAAATAACATGCATTAGTTTCAATAACACTAATGTGTTATTTAATACAGCGCCATCTCTCGGATTCTATTTCAAATATAACGTTAGCAACTTTGTTTGCTGGTGGGACTTGGTCAATTCTGCATGATTAGTTAGGTGGCGCTTTAAACAATGTTCGAATCTACGTTAAGGTTTTACTGTTTAGTAATTTTACATTATGTTATTATTTAAATAGCCATATTAATGTTTATACCATAGCATTTTACTGCCAAACAAGAACTTCGCCTTGGTACAACTTGTTGATTTGTTAGCATCCTAGTAGCTGCATGCCTGTGCGATGTAGCCACATGTAGCACACAATAATGCCAAGTCTTTTAAATTATAGGCTTAAGGATTTTAATATACTTCAGAACACGAAAGTTAATAAAATTTAATATTACGTAATTTTATTTTTCAGACATATGTACTCAGAGATTATCAAATGGATGGACTGAATTGGCTGATACATTCCTGGTGTAAAGACAACTCTGTTATTCTTGCCGATGAGATGGGTTTAGGTAAAACTATTCAGGTAATACATTTAATCAGAATTATGAAAAAAAAATTTGATTTTTAAGAAACTTACCTTGTGATTGACTTGATTTTTTTTTCTTTTCAGACAATTTGTTTTTTATATTACCTCTTCAAGTCACAGCAGCTGTATGGACCATTCCTATGTGTAGTGCCCTTAAGTACCATGACTGCATGGCAGAGAGAGTTCCAGCAATGGGCACCGGACATTAATGTGGTCACATACATAGGTGATCTCTCTAGTAGGGATATTGTGAGTAAAACATTTATACAATACAGCTATTAATCTCTACTATAGTTAAATCATGTGGTTTTATGTTTGTTTTGGTTCGGATGTCGATACACTGGATTTACGAATAAAAACTGCATTCGACACACAGTTTTACGACATTATCTCTCCCCTGATTATATTATCTACCCTATATTCTCTACCCTACCCTATAATAATGGAGACTGTTAATTTTTCAGTTAAGACAATTCGAATGGAGTTTTGCAAGCTCGAAAAGACTGAAATTCAATGCAATATTAACAACGTATGAGATTTTACTGAAGGATAGACAATTCTTGAGGTCGTTTAGTTGGGCCTGCTTGCTGGTAGATGAGGCTCACAGGTTAAAAAATGATGATTCACTTCTGTACAAAGCACTGAAGGAATTTGACACCAATCATAGGTTGCTGGTCACAGGTACACCCTTGCAAAACTCATTGAAGGAACTATGGGCACTCTTACATTTCATAATGCCTTACAAGTAAGTAATTTTTTTAAAACTTTTTTATATGGATTAGAGGCGACCCCAGTTACATTTTGAAAAGGTTTTTTTCCATTAACTTATAATGTTACGGTAGGACTGGTATAACCATAGAACAAACAGTGTACGGTGATCTCAATTCAGGCAACTTCTGTGATTTAAGAAATTGCAAACTTTTAGTAAGCTATCGGAAACTGCAACAAGTAGTTAAGTATTGGCTAATAATACATAATGCTTTAATTTCAGGTTCGAGTCATGGGAGGATTTTGAAAAAGATCATGAAGATGCAGCAACGAAAGGTTATGAAAAACTACACAAGCAGTTGGAGCCATTTATACTGAGGCGACAGAAAAAAGATGTCGAGAAATCTCTTCCAGCCAAAGTAGAACAGATTCTGAGGGTGGAAATGACTTCAATACAAAAGCAATATTACAAATGGATCCTCACAAAGAACTACAGCGCTCTTCGAAAAGGTGTGAAAGGATCAATAAACACATTCATAAATATTGTGATTGAATTGAAAAAATGCTGCAATCATGCTCTGCTGACGAAACCAGAGGACTTCGAGTCTAGGGCGTCACTAGCGACCACTGATGCTGTAGAGGTAATATTTTCTTTCATTTATTTCCTGTCATATAATAATTATCGTTTTTTTATGTATCCTTTCATAAAAGTTGTTTCTATGTCCAAAAAATCAAATGGGTATTTTGGATTTGGACTGTTTATAGGCCAGTGGGGCTAGTATACAGTCCAAATATTTTTTGTAGTACCTGCTGGACTATCACGTAACTCGATTGCAACCAATAGAAACACAAATTTATATGGATTTGACAGTTTGAATACGCAGTTTATGTGCATAGTTAGTGTGGAAATTTCTCCTGTTGTATTGCAATCAAAGTTTCGTGACGTTCACCCCCCTGGTAGCATTTTGTAGTACTTGGTAATCAATATAAACAAAAAAGCATTTTGCCCATTAAAATACTTACAATTCGTTTATGCGTGTATAATTTTTATCTTGTTTTAGAAACTACTCAGAGGTTCTGGCAAACTTCTACTGTTGGACAAATTGCTGTGCAGGCTAAAAGAGACTGGACACAGGGTTCTCATATTTTCACAAATGGTTAGAATGTTAGACATTCTGGCTGAGTATTTGCAAAGGAGGCATTTTCCATTCCAACGCCTTGACGGCAGCATAAAAGGCGAAATAAGGAAACAAGCGCTTGATCACTTCAATGCGGAGGGATCGCAAGACTTCTGCTTTCTGTTGTCGACAAGAGCGGGAGGCTTGGGAATAAACTTGGCCACTGCTGATACCGTAATTATCTTCGACTCTGATTGGAACCCACAAAATGACCTACAAGCGCAGGCTCGTGCACATCGTATTGGGCAGAAAAATCAGGTATAATATTTATAATAAAATTCTTTTCGACGTTAGTTTTATGAGCAATTCAAAATAAATGAAGTGAAATTCACAGGTCAACATTTATAGATTGGTTACTGCCAGGTCTGTTGAGGAAGATATTGTGGAAAGGGCCAAACGTAAGATGGTGTTGGACCATCTTGTGATCCAACGGATGGATACTACAGGGCGCACGGTGCTGAACAAACGCGATGGGACTTCTGGAACTACGGCTAATAACCCATTCAATAAAGAAGATCTCAACGCGATCTTGAAGTTTGGCGCCGAGGAATTGTTCAAAGACGATGATGAGAATGATGAGGAACCTGTCGTAAGTTTTACATAAATCATGTAATATACATTATTTAGTTTGATTATTTTATGGGTCTGAACATTATATGTTTATTTTAGTGTGATATTGACGAAATCTTACAAAGAGCCGAAACTCGGGATGAAGGACCAACTATGGCTGGCGATGAGCTTCTATCTGCATTCAAAGTTGCCAGTTTTGCTTTTGATGAAGAAAAAGCTGTTATGGAGGTTAAAAAAGAAAACGCTGAAGAAGAAAGCAAAGACTGGGTGTGTGTTATTTTTTAAATATCTCTCAAATTATTGAAACCTATTTTCTCTTTATTGTATTCCATGCGATTATTATTTATTTGCAATGTTATTTTAGGATGATATCATTCCGGAAAATGTCAAAAAAGCTATTGCTGAACAGGAGAAAAGCAAAGAAATGGAAGACTTATACTTGCCACCAAGACGGAAGAATTTGCAGCAAAATAATGCTGATGCTAGTAAGTTTTTAACAGACCATTAAACAATTTCAATCTTCCCTAAATATGCACATATTTAGAGTTTACAAGCACTTCTGTAACATTTGTGTTCATGAGTTCATACTGCATGTTGATCCACTTTACGCATTTCGATTTACAATAACAAGAGTAACATTATTATCACCTTTTTGTCCAACACTGCCACTATATTACTGTAAGCGTAGAGTGGCGCCACCTGAGGATAAGAGTATCTCTGCATGCGCACCTGTAGACAATTAGAAATGTTTACTCATGTTGAGTTGGGAATGTTGATCAAACAGAAGGTGGTCGCAAGCGACGCGGCCGGTCGGGAGACGGCGGCGAGGCGGACGGCGCGGAAGGTGATGGTGAAGCCGACAGTGATTATTCCGAGGGTGATGGTAGCGCTGATGATGACCGCCCCAAGAAGCGAGGACGGCCGCCTGCGTCACATCGGGAAAAGATCAAAGGTTTCACTGATGCAGAGGTTAGTTGAAATTACTACATTGTCGGTGTAGGTTCTATGTTAATCCACGTGAACTGATAAATTGAGAATACCCAAATATATAAAAAAAAATATAATGGGAAAATATCTTAAAAATTATATTTGTTTTTGATTTGCACACAGTACAAATGGATAAATTGCCAACGCAAATAAGATCTGTAATGAATCATCATATTCTTCCAGATTCGAAGATTTGTCAAGAGTTACAAGAAATTTTCTGCACCGCTGAAGCATTTAGATAGCATAGCATGTGACGCTGAACTGCAGGAGAAACCACTTGCGGAGCTTAAGAAATTGGGAGAAATCTTAGAGGAGAGATGTAAAGCTGCACTGAATGATACCTCGGAAGCATCCCGTATGTTGTCCCTAGATTTGGAATTATGTCAGTTTTGTATTAGCTTAGGCTTTCGGTAGATGTTATTAAACCTTTATAATAATTTCAGATGATCAAAATGACGGTGGCCGTAAAAATGCCAGAAAAACGTTTAAGCTTGGTGGTGTTCCTGTGAATGCAAAGACGTTTTCCGCTTGCCTGGAAGAGTTGGCACCCCTGGATGTGTTTTTGCCAGATACAAAAGAGGAGAGGCTAAAATGGCAGTTAGACTTCAGGTATGGGCAACATAATTATTGCTGCATTACCAGACTCCTGGGGCTGTGCTCTTTTTAATATATTACTTATTTTTCGTATTTTTTTTAAACAAAATCGATGCATCTTTTTTTTTCATACAACTTGGGACTCTTTATGTAACAATTTAAATATCGGGAATAAAAAATACTTTATTTCTATTTGCGTATACACCAAGAGCCACCAGCTCCCGCAAGTAGCGCCTAAGAAAAAGAGCGTAAGAATTTAAAAAACCGTTATTACGCTGCTACGTCATTATAGGTAGAGTTTCAAAATTTCTGTGGTGCTCTAGTTTTATGTACTATTGTTCATTGATAACCTCATTACCGGAATGGGATTGTAAGCAACACGGAGGAAAAAGCATTAGGCGTCTTTTGATTGCTTTTTATATTTAGTTTTTTAGAACGGTCTGTTATGACAGGGAGGAAAATGTCGATTTAGTTTTACGTAAAAAAAATATAATTTTAATATATTTTTCGCCAACTCTGCCGCTCCTTTACATTTCGCACATTATTATTTTATGGAAACGCCCAAGCCTAGTCGTCAGCAACAGGGATAAATAAAAGTTTTATTGTTGCTTTTCACCACACATATTGTTCTCCCGAACAAAACACATAATTCACAATATAAAATGAGTAAGCCCGGGGTATGTGAGGACACGCGTCTCCAAAGGTCCAAAGTCTCCAAACTCTATGCAACTCTTTTTAAAGTCTCGCGGCTCTTATATAGGTCGGCGCTGGCGACGTCAAGAACGTAAAAAAACGTGTGTCCCTACATAGTGTTTAGAGGTGTATGTCATTTGGTAGTTAGTGACTCTGGGGAAAGTCTTTTACTAAATAAGATTATAGATTTGTTTTGTACATTTGCATTGAGTGTCGGTCTATTTATTTTTGTAGGACAAGGCCAGCAAATTTCGATCTAGAATGGGGAGTAGCGGAAGACTCGAAGCTCCTAGCTGGTATTTACCAATACGGCATGGGTTCTTGGGAGGCTATAAAAATGGACTCGTCTTTCGATATTGGTGACAAAATTCTTACTAACGAAGACAAAAAGCCTCAAGCAAAACATTTACAATCCCGAGCAGATTACCTCCTTAAACTAATCAAAAAGCTTCTCGATCAAAAGAATGGAAAGCAGAAGCAAAGGAAGCCTCGAGGGAAGCGAGGCAATAAAGAACCAGTCACAAAGGACATTATTGAGGATGATATCAGTTCTGGAGATGATAAGAAAAATAAGACTGTAAAAAATGATAAGGTCAGCTGAATATAATTATTTGTTACGTTTAAGTAGGCAGGATGTTATCAGTGTTTATTTACTTCTCATAATCAGTTCAATATATTCATTTTGTAGTCATTCCATCCAACTTGATTTAACAATACTGTCAGCATCTGTGGTGTGGTTGTTGAGCAGGTCGGCTCATAACACGGAGGCGGCGGGTTCGATTCCCGCGACAGGACAAGTATTTGTGCACAGAAAAAAAAAGCGCAAATACTTGTTCTGAGTCTGGGCGTTGTTGGACCATGGTACTCGTAGTTCCTGGATCCCTAGACACAGGGAATCCTAGTTAGGGTCCAGGATCTATGTATGTGATCGTTGGGCGTTATAATATTTTTTTATATTAATAAGTCTTCTAATTTTAGAGTAAATCAAAATTAGAAGAAATATCAACACATGATGAGACTTCAAACGATAAGAAGGAAAAAGATAAGAAAAGAACAAAGAAAGATGGGAAGGATCATCGTTCAAAGGGAGATAAAGTAAAAGGTCGCAAGAAGCCAGCTGGCCCTATGCATTTTACTGCCAACAATGAACCACGGGCTTTAGAAGTCCTGGGTGACCTTGATCCTTCAGTATTTGAAGAGGTAATAATCACATATAAGGAAAATAATTCTCAGCTGTGTCTCATTTTAAAATATTTATTGTTTTTTCATTATTTCAGTGTAAAGAAAAAATGAGGCCCGTTAAGAAAGCTCTCAGAGCTCTTGATAATCCTGATCAAACACTCACGGAGACGGAGCAAGTAGCGAAGACGCGGTCTTGTCTCGCACAAATAGGAAGCCAAATAGATATCTGCTTGGAAGCATATCCCGATAATGACAAGAAAGCGGAATGGAGAAGTAATCTCTGGTATTTTGTGTCCAAGTTTACAAACTTTGATGCCAAGCAGTTGTACAGGCTGTATAAATTTGGGCTCAAGAAAAGTGAAGGTAACAAGAAAATTGGGAAACATAAAGAAAATGTTAAAGTAAGTTTCGTTTTCTATTAGTTTTATTTCAAATTGAATAGCAGGTGGTCATGGTTTGATGTATGGTCTTTTATTGCAGGCAAACAACAAAAATAATCACAATGTGAACAATCACGTTAAAACAAAAAAGGAGTCAAAGCACGACAATGCTAATGACAAGAAAGAGAAGAGATCAAAAATTGATAAATCCGAGAAAAGTGACAAAACTACGCACGCATCGGGCGTCAAGCGAAAATTAGAGGAAGGGGAATGTGATCCCGACCCGAGCGAAAGTAAACGCCACGAGAGGTAAGACATCATGACATGACGCTTTACACATTTAGCTACTATCATACTACCAAATAATTTTCTCTACCTATGTGCCCCTTTTAACTGTCATGGGTTACTATGTCCATTTTCCAATGCATATTCCATTTATTACCATTTTGTCATGTAGCTAACCACCCCTAGTTTGTTCACCATCACCTCGCTTCTTCCATCAGACATAAACACAAGAACAAGGATCGCAGGGATAGGGATGGAAGCCTGAAGCGGGACGATTTGATGTACAGAGAGCGGAGTCGATCGGAGCGTGAGAGGGATCGAGATCGAGATCGAGAGCGGGACAGGGATCGAGACCGAGACCGGGAGCGAGATAGGGATAGGGAACGAGATCGGGATCGGTCACGTACTCGGCGTGATAGCGGCGGGCTGGGTACGCCTCGCTCGCGGCCGTACGCCATGCCACACCCGCACCCCGAGCACCCCGCGCACCCGCCCGCCTGGACGCCCGCCTACCCTGGCCCGCGACAGTACCGCGGAGATCGCGCTCCCAGGACACACGACAAAAGAAGGTGAGCTAAATATTAAAGAACCATGATCAATATTCAATGGCTTTTGATCCCATGAACATTTTGCACTCGATTTAAACTTTGCTGCCGTAATACAGCAGGCGCTGACTGCAATTTATCTCTCAATTTTAATGTATGAAATAACAATAACATAAGCTTTTTGATAAAACTTATCTCTGTCTGATCAAAATTGATGACGGCTCAAAACTGACACATCTTTTACAGTTTAGTTTTATGAGCAAAGTTTGAATGATCGATGTATTTCAGTCGATATGGCGCTGGGTTCGGAGCCATGACGGCCAACCCGTACGGGCAGTACTACGACGCCGCCGCCGCTGCCGCGATGGCCAGCGGCATGGTGTTCCCAGGGAGAGCCTACCCAGAGGACTGGCGGGGGTACTCCCAGCCACCCGCAGACTACCCGTACGATGAACGCGATTACGAGCGCGAGGTCTACAGGCGGGATTACGACCGCCGAGCGCCGCCCACGTAATCACGCGAACGCACGCTCTTGTAAATATTAATATTAGGTACTTGTAAATAATCTGTGTAAACTTTCCCAAGACTCTGACGGAGATACTGTAAAGTGTAAGTGACATAGTGCTGTGGTTTTTATCTATGTGATAAGCGAAGCGCATCGATTTCAAGACTAGTGTCCCTATTTTAAGTGAGACTGTATAGTGAATTTATTTATTGCCGAATCAGTCGATTGTTTGGCGATGTACATCGTACAGGTTTTAAATGAAATACCAATTTATTTTATATTGATTAAATTTTGTCGCTCATTTTATCGGTTTTGAAATATTTGTATTTTTTGTATCTGATTCTGATATATGTGTATTACATGCCTCATCATCACGTTAAATTTATTTAATTTAAATCGCAAGTGATATAGCGGGTAGTAAATGTACAAAACTAGAAATCGTTAGTAATATGCATATCGTGTTTTTTTTTCAAATCATGTGCAATTCACTGAAAACATAGCTTGATGAAGAGGGCACATTATATTTGTCATTGCATTTTAGCAATTTGAATGTTTGATTTGTGCATTATGTTTTCTCATTTTAAGTGCATTTCTAGAGTCCTGTTGGGGCTCATACAGTCCTATTTTTATACATTATGTAAATTCCTATTCTCTGTTACATGAAAGGGAATGTAATCAGAGTCAAAGCATCTTAAATGGTATAATTATACCATTATAATAAATAAACATATTAAAGTTGTCAAATTGTTTATTTTTCATCCTATTTCCTGTTTAGTCCTATGAAAATTTGTCCTGAAAATTATTTCTCTAAGTAGGGTCATGGTCACAGATATACAGTAAAGTACCTAAATAATGGCAAGAACTGGAACACGCCCAATAAATTTTATCTGTGGATACATGGGCTGTCTGTTCCTAGAAGTTCCATTTTGGACAGCCTCTGGTGTGCTGGTTGGGCAGGTCGGCTCATAACACGGAGGCGGCGGGTTCGATTCCCGCGGTAAGACAATATTTGTGCACAGAATAAAAAAAAGCGCAAATACTTGTTCTGAGTGGGTGTTGTGGGAATGGTCCCACAACACCCACTTCGTAGTTCCTGGGTCCTTAGACACGGAATCCTATTTAGGGTCCAGCAAAGAATATAGTGCATATTTGAATTTGTAAAGAATAAATTAAAATGTTACGCTACTTATAGTAGTTATAGTGTGGTCTCAGTTCTCACGCTGCAGTTTCCAAATTTGGGTAAGTATATAGTTTACTGCCATGTTTTCTATACCCAAATTTTATAAAACTCTTTTTCAAAGTATGACAAAATAAGAAACAGTGCGAATATTATGATATTATATATAGAATTACAAATGTCATATCGAGACCATATATAAGAAACAAATTAATTACACCATAAAAACGACATTATGTTACATTAAATTCCGTAATGTATCTAAAACTAATTTATTCATATTTAACTGTGGTCACTCAGTTCACACATGGTTGGTACCTAAAAAATTAAATCATTTAAAAATATAATATAATAATAGAAAGTATTTGAAAATTGGCTTACTAAAGTTTCCAATGTTCAGTGAAAAATGTGAACCTACTATGAGAATACGCGTTTTTTTTAAATCACAAATTGATTATTCATTCGATAAAATAATTGCATTGTAATATTTTCTGTACAGTGTATGTAATAAAGTGACCACAACAAAAAATCGCACCAATTAATGGCGGATGATTAAGAGACAAAATCAAGGGCACTACCTGGCACTTCATTTTTAGAATCTGGATCTAAACCTATTTTCATAAATCCCAATGGTTCGTATATATTATGGAATAGCTGGTGCCAAGTTGGATCGAGGAGTTACGCGCTAGTATATACTCCTTGGACCTACACAAAATAGATAAGATAATAAATAGATAAGGTATGTACCACCTAATTAAATATTAATATTGATGTTGTCTGGAAGAGATTGCTGTACCTATAAAACCTCCGTTATTACAAAATTATTCTTAGGCGTGATTTTTTGATGGTCTATTGTCGGATAAATAACTAACCATCAATTTTATAGAAATAAGTACAATCACAACATAATTGCTCTGCATTTTATTACCTACTCTTTAGTATCTCATTTTATCTTAGCCGTTCTGAAAACCACGTTAAATGACCAACGTTAATTTCGCCATCGAATTAGCACGATCATTATATTTTCCTTTGTCAGTTTCTTTATTTTAGTTGAATTATTTATTAAAATTCGTGTTACGGTGAGAAACCCGGCCTTTTATTAAGTTCTGTATGCCAACTTTTTTACAATTAAAAGTTCGGTGCCTCTGTCCAAAAACAGACCATTATTGTTGCTTAAACCCAGACTTCTAGCCACAACCTTTGATAATAAGTATTTTTGTTTAGAACTGTTTAATTTAATTATTTAGTTAGTTAGTTTCATTAACTATATTTATACCTATTATTTCACTTTCATCAAATTCTGATTTAATGCTATGTTATAAAAAAAGTTTTGGGTAAAATAACTTTTTTAGACATTTTATTGTACCTAATTATTTATGACTCGTTAATATTTTTAATTAATTTAATATAACCTGAATTTTTACTACATATCCCGTGACTCGTAAAACGCTTAGCGACAGCGCATGACTTCATTCGTAAGGCACCCTACCGTCAATTTCGATGTTATCAACATTCCCGTGTTCTCATCAACGTTACCCGCAGAACAAATGGCGTTATACTAGACTCGCGTTTCAAATCAACAACAAATAACAAAGACGCAAACAAACGCATCATATTTCGTGAGATATTCATCATTACTTATTATAAAATTGATATATTTATTTTATTTTAATAGATAATTTAGCCCCTATAATAAATGAATTGATTGACGATTCCTAACAGCTTAAAACTATTAGTTATCCAAAATTGCGTGTATCTAACCATTGAGAATTATGATTCCCGTTGGTCAGACTTGTCCAACCACTAATTTGACCACTTAAAAAATCGCACTGATAATAAGTAGGTATTACTGTGGTTAGCCTTATTAAGGTATGGGTACAACCATTTCTTTCCTCATAACATTTCTTAAACAACGGCCTTCTAGCAAGTTTTAGCACGTGTTGCTAAGTGGCGTCGTAATATTTTATCAGTCATCGTCCTTTCCACTAGTCCCAATCGTGTTGCGTGATGGAAAAATAACAATTTCCCATTAGTCCCCTTTGGAGCATGTGATTAAAGGGCCGCAACGTCGACTTAGCAACCCTGGGTATGCCTGTGACTGGCTATAGTGGCTTTCTGGCAAGGTGTCATTTACGCATGCGTGTGGCCATACCAGTAGTCTTTGATTCAGTTGCCCCCTTGCTTTGGGGTGCGAAACACGTCAGTTTTCAGATACCTACTTACCTACCCATCTACTTAAACAGCCACTATCAATGTGAAATTCCTGTTAGGTACCTTAATTTTTCTTGTGTTGGCAAGCGATATCAATTGGTAAGTATTATTTTGTTATCTATTAATTACTTAGTAACTGCTTTTACATGTACCACAGGTATGAAAGCTATCTGCGCTAACACCTTAGTCCTTGATGGCACCTATTATTGATCGGGCTAGAAGTTTGTACCCTAGATACATTGTCGCACCCACTTATCCTAGTGATTGACGTCTTTCAATTTCGTATTTTCTACAGCTTTTGCAAACGTTGGGTGAATTTAAAAGGTTTTTTCTTCATATCATTCAAAATTTGCTTACTGTGACGCAAGTGCAATTATCCGTTAATTATGCTAACGCGATGATCGCAGAAATACCGACGCCATTTACTAAGCGGAATCCATTTTGAATTGAACACTCGCATGAGCTCATTTGATAATTCTACGGTTGTCCATTTTATTCCAACTTTTGTGGTACTGTCTTCGAAATCGAACTTAAAAATCTTCTTAAATATATATAACTCAAAGGTGACTGACTGATTGACTGACTGACATAGTGATCTATCAACGCACAGCCTAAACCACTGGACGGATCGGGCTGAAATTTGGCATGTAGGTAGACATGCCTACGCCAGTTATGGCGTAGGCATTTTTGGCATAGACAGAAGCTCCTAAGCAATAAAGTCGATAGGTAAGTCCACAATGATGTGGATGGTAGATTATTTTAGCACTGTATTATTCCTTTTATCCTTTTTGTTTTAGTCATATGTGCAATGAAAGCAGACGATGTGTGATGGTCGGAAGGCCCGAGTGCGGCGCGATCGCCGGACAATGCTGGCAAGGGCGGCCGTCCTGTCTATATTGATGGTAGCTGCCGAATGCTGCTATCTGTTCCCTAGTGGTAAGTTAGTTTTAAAGAGCATATTAGTATTAAAATTAGCGCTGTGGTGGAACGTGAATTCGTCAGTGGTAAATTGACAGACTACCGATCGGGAGCTCTGAAAAGAGCGCACATTTCTATTTCTGATGTCTCACTCTCATCGATTGAGTGGCGAGTGATGAATCAGTAATTTGTAGCTTTCTAGATCAACTTGGCGCACTCTGCTATAAATACAATTTTATAAGAATCTATTTGTGAGGCAAGTTTGAATTTTTTTTAACATTACGGGTGTTTTTACCTCGATATCGAGTACGATACATAGGTCAAGTAAAATAAAGCTAAATTATATAACTCAAAGGTGACAGACACAGTGATCTATCAACGCACATCCCAAACCACTGGACGGATCGGGCTGAAATTTGGCATGCAGGTAGATGTTATGACGTAGGCATCCGCTAAGAAAGGATTTTTCGAAATTCCACCCTTAAGAGGGTGTAATGGGTGCTTGAATTATTTTCCCATAGGCCACGCCGCGAGCGAAGCTGCGGGCAGAAGCTCGTAACATATATAATACATTAAGTCCAAGTTTCGCAGTCCGAGAACATTGTATCGAAGCGTAATTTTCAGCTCCATTGAAATACAACGGTATGTACTCTACAGTACCTTTTACTTTGCGTGGTTTTGCCAACCAAAGGGAAAAAAGCTGGTATCTAGACCAGCCAAAGTGCTGACTTTTCTATTGTCTGCCTTCCAGACGTTCCAAACCCGTGCGTGGGTGTGGAGTGCGGGCCGGGCGCGCTCTGCCGTCCCACTCCCGATGGACGCTCGTACAGCTGCGAGTGTCCCGAGTCTTGCCCCAGCTACGGCGACCACGAGGGCTCCCGTCCCTTGTGTGCCAGCGACGCTCACGACTACCCCGGCGAGTGTGAGATGCGCCGTGCTGCATGTGAATCAAACACAAATATAACCTTTAAATATTACGGTAAATGCGGTAAGTAAACTTTTTATTGCAAATCTTACTCTTCTCGTCGTTATAGGTAAAATGGGCAACCAATCAATATGTGTGTACATCACACACAACGCCATCTAACCCCAAACGAATCAAAGCTTGTATTATTGGAAGCAGATAACTGACACTTAGATACGTTTTGTTTGTACATACATAGAATACGATATAACACCCAGACACAGGACAAACACCTATGTTTATCACATAAATGTTTGTCTTGGGTGGGAATCAAACCCACAACCTACAGTTCAGAAGGCAGGGTAACTACCAATTGTGCGATCGGGCCAGTCATTCAAATAATAATAATATTTAAGTATAGTAGTAGGTTAGAGGCTGCACGAAGACCCCCCGGAATTTGCATAATTATTTGTAGACGTTTTCACATATCTATGAGCCACGGTTGAGGAAAATAATAATTTGACATAATTATAAAAACGGGCCTAGTAATTTCGGGAGTAGCTTAGTAGGTACTTTGCCACCGATATTTCTCTATTCATTCTGTGATTTACTTCACCTTTGAAAATACACTACAGATCCGTGCGCCGGCGTGACCTGCCCTGATCCTGAAGTGTGTCAGCTCGACGAGCGCCGGTCGCCGTCTTGTCGCTGCGCCGAGCCCTGCCCTTTAGAATTCTCGCCGGTTTGTGCTTCCGACGGCAAGACTTACTCCAACGAGTGCCAGATGCATAGGGAGTCCTGTCGAGCTAGAAAACAGTTGAAGATCATTTTTAAAGGACAGTGTAGCACAGGTAATATCATTGTACTTGTCTATTGTACTTATTTAGTAGTGTCGTTTAATTTTTATGACTTTTTGCTGAGTGTTCGTGTTGGGGTCCATAAATATAGAATATGGAAGAAATAGTTACAGTAGGTACCTACCTACTAATATAACACCTATTTAATTTAGGCTAATTTATTTAGGTGTAGAGCGCTCTGGCACCTACCTTAATTATTCACTCTTAATTTGAAATGGTTTTGTAACCCGACAATAACCGACCAATGGGAAATTTACACCTATGTTCTTAACGTGTTGGTGGTACAGTTCGTCCGTATCATAATCATCATCAACAGCCTGAAGACGTCCACTGTTGAACACCCTGTACAATAGAGCGCCACTTTGAGGCCGCGATTTTGACAGTTAAGTTCATCAGTTCAGTTTGGTTATGTCCAGGGGTGAATCCTTGCGCGGAGGTAGAGTGCCGTCACGGCGCGGAGTGCCGCGTGGAAGGCGGCGGCGCGGTGTGCGCGTGCCCGCCGGCGTGTGAGCCCGTGCTGCGGCCCGTGTGCGGCGCGGACGCACGCACGCATGACTCCGAGTGCGAGTTGCGCCGCGCTGCTTGCCTTCTCGGCCGGGAGCTCAGGGTCTTGCACGCGGGGGCTTGTGGTAAGCACTCTTCTATTGTCCTTGTTTTCGATTCGGTCGATTATAATATAATTAGATAAGTTTTATTTTAAATAAGTGTGAGTTACGTCGCGGCGTCTGCCTGCTCGGCTGGGAGTACGAGGTCTTGCACGCGGGGGCTATAGTCCGTGTATTATAGTTTGATTATAATTTTTGAGTTTCATTTTCAAATGACTGTAAATGTGAATTAACTGCGCCACCGCATCTGTCGCTCGGCTGAGAGTTCAGGATCTTGCACGCGGGGCTTGTGTTAAGCAATCTTTTACATGATGTCTTCTATTAGTTCCATTTATTATAATTTGATGAGTTTTATTTTCATCCTTATCTTCAATAACAGCCTAAAAATGTCCATTGTTGTACATTAGGCCTTCTCTAAGCAGCTGCTAGCCTCTTACATCCATCGTCTCCCCGCGATTTCGACCAATTAATGTATAATTTTTAAATAACTCCAAATGCGCTACACCTTCTGCTGGACCTAAAAGTGTTTAAGAAGTCGAATTGGTTTATGTATATTATGTATTGTGGAATACCTGATGTGCCATACAAGCTACTACAGAAGCTGTGTGCCACATCATCTGTTCTACGAAACGTTAACGCATCTCTGGTCTGGAAGAATATACTTCATCGCCCCTTGAAAATAGAAGAGTGTCCGGACAATATTCATCGATACGTCTGCCGTTCCGACGTGTGCAGGTTTATAATCCGTGCGCGCGTCGGAACGGCAAATTTGTCGTTGGATATAACATCGATTCATGTTACCTCGGACTAAACAACATTTGGTGAGTTTAAATATGATAATAGTCAATATCTACTATCTACAGATTTGGTGGTAAATATATAAAAACCTACATATTCGGTAGTTCCTATTCCTCTACCTACGTCGTTGTGTCAATGACTAGAGGCACTGACCCTGACCCTTTGACCCTAGGAGCTGAATTTTCAAAAACCTTTTCGGGATTAGTGCACGGCGTAAAAGAAAGACATATTCCAAATATCAAGTCGTTAGGCCTAGCGGTTTTGTTTGCATGTCAGTCACTCAGTACAAAGCCTAGGATTACTAATTTAAGATGTAATTAACATGATGTAGTGAATATACAATATTTTATTAAAAGTAAATGTAGGTTTTAAGTTAATGGATCAACTGCATGTATGGTTTCATCCAAGCAAACAGCCTAAAGTCAGCATGCTCGGCGGATCGATTCACAAAAGTTCCGACAAAAATCTTCTCCCTTTACAGGTTGTTAACAGATCCTGTATAGCGTGTATGTATGGTTCATCAAGCCCAGTGAACAAGTCGAACATTCATACAAGTTGCGATACAATCTTATCCTTTACAGGTTCGAACGGAGTGTGTACAGAACGCGTGTGCCCTCACGGCGGCGAGTGCGTAGCTTCAGGCGCACGTGGTGTCTGCCGTTGCCCGCACTGCTCTAACGAGTTTGCGCCCGTTTGCGGTTCCGACGGCATCTCTTACGGGAACCGGTGCAAGCTGCAGTTGGAAGCGTGTCGTCATCGACGTGACGTGCGGGTGCTGTACATTGGGCCTTGCAGTAAGCATCTTATAAATTATAATATTGCATGCTTTCTCAATCGTCTCGATCAATTCTGTTGCTCCTATTTGTATGTATGAAAACCACTAAATTTAATCGTCAATTTGTTGAAGTGAGACTTCTTTATACACGCTTGACTTGGGGAGTAAGCTGGTGAATGCAAGGCGAACGGAAGTTAAAGTTGTTTCACGTAGATATCCATTGTCAACATAACAAGGTTAAAAGATGTTATTATTAAGTTGGCATGTCCGGTAAAATTACAATTTTCAAGATGGCGAAATTAACATTAAACAAAGCAAAAACAAATTTATACCGGCCGATAAATGGAGGTAAGTTAAAGGAAGTTTTACTTCAGTCGTGTGGTCTAAAGCACATTCCTTTTTTTTTTATTTTCAGACGGATGCGAAAACAAGAAGTGCGAATACTACGCAGTTTGTGAAAGCGACGGAGTTTCAGAAGCCAGTTGCGTTTGTCCCAAGCATTGTGAAGAAGGAACTGTGAGTATCTTATTAATTTATTCACAGATAGAATTGTTTCGCACACAACATGTATTCCTTATTGAGAGCACCCGAAATTTTAAACCGTAGCCGAAAGTTTGTTAATATAGTAAGATATGAGATGCTTTTTTTTCCAGGAAACAGAAGAAGTTTGTGGGAACGATAACAAGACTTACAGCAGCGTTTGCTCACTCCGGGACGTAGCTTGTAGAGAAAAGAGACGACTCCATATCAAGCACATGGGTTCTTGTGGTATGTTCACATAGGTTTTACGAGCCCATTGCGATGATATTGCGAATTGCGATCTACCAGAAATAAACTTAGCTTCTAAGAAAAGTGATGCTAATTTAAAGGACTAAACAAAAAATTCAGTTTATTTATGATGCTATTTAATATGAAAACATATGAATTCATTTTACTGAATTTGAAGCGGTTTTCAGAGTTATAGCTTATTCTTTTTTACAACAAATAAGCTCATAAACTTAGTTTAGTAAAATTGAACAAACGTTATTCTATTCTATTTCTTCTATTCTACATCTTCAGAATCCTGCCTCTCTGTGCAATGTCCGGCTGGCACTTGGTGCGCGCGTGGTACGTGCGCATGCGCTAACCCTTGCGCGGATGCAGCCAGGGAGCCAGTTTGTTCATCCACCGGACAAACCTTTATTCACGAATGTGCGCTGCAGAAGGCGGCCTGTGAAGCCAGGATGAGAGGCGAAGCGCAGCTGAGAGTAGCATACTACGGCGAGTGTACAGATACGATCGATGAGAATGGTACTGTTGGTAAGTTTCGACACATTATTATTGTTGTTTCTTGCTATATATAGCCATTTCAATAGGAACCGTGCAACAACTGATCATTATGCACGCACACATTGCTTCATCTTCATCACTGCGTCATGATAAACAGAATGACACACACATACTTAGCATGGTTGGCCCGTTTGTTTTAGTTGCATTGAGCCACGTCGCTCGATCTAGAGATGTAGGTAATCATAGGTTTCTAGTAATTAACAAAGAGTGTGAGTATTTCTTTAAAGAAGTGTGATGCGAGGATGTGAGGTCAACTACTTTTGAAAGTGAAATAGTAGTGAGAGGTGAGAATGGTATAGTCTCTGCAAGTATTATTAACTCATGTTTTCCAAAAAGCTTAGAAAAAAAATAGCTGGTAAGGGTGGTTTGAAACGAGAATGAAAGGCGAGGCAGAGTGGCATTTGTGTTCAACGTGGGTTCAAATCTCTCTGTTATTACAGTTTGTAGGTATATAAAAATATCATAGATTTTCTTTAAGAAATATATTCTATGATAATATGAGAATATACCATCCCTAAGAGTGAGTGTACCTAATGATGCAAGATAAGAAATGGTAGGACATGTTGGTAAAGACCTTTTGATGACAGTGATATGCGAGTTAAAATAATAACTTTTGAAACAAAATTAAGAAAGAATATTTAGTATAACTACAAATAGTATAATGCCGCAAAAGATGTATATTCCTTATTCGTAAATTCAGTACAACCAATTAAATTATTTGAGTTAAACTGCCTTTTTCAAATGATTCCACCAATTCTTGTTGTTGTTCTGTGGTTGGGCGTTATATTGTAATATATGTGTGGGCAGAACGGGTTCTGCGTAGGTTGCAACCCATATAACTATAGGCCTTCAGCATGTCCACACCGCGCCGTGTCTGGCTGGAACAAGAATGATCCGTAGCACACCAATCGATCCCTTTATATAGCCAGATGGGTGGGTCAGCGACGACAGTTGCCGGTGTTGCCACTGTAATAAATTTAAATGCAGCCACAGGGTAAATTACGGTACTGACCGCTGCGCATAGAGTTTATAACTGGACGTAGCCGCCGTCATATGTATGTATTTACAAACAAAAAATACCTAAGTATTGTGTCAGTTATCTGGTTCTCATAGTACAAGCTTTGCTTAGTTTGAGGCTAGATGCACCGTGTGAAATATCCACAAATATTTAAAACTAGTTGATCCGCCCCGGCTTCGCACGGGTGAATTAGTAAAACGTGGTCGAAAGGGATAAAAAGAGTTTGTATGATGTTTTGACTCGCGATTACAATATTTTCCGTATGCTCAGCACTATAAGGCAAAAATCTACGTGTAATCCATAATGAATTCGTTCCAAAGCGTGTACGATCTCAAATTTATTATATGTTTGTCACTTATATTTTTATTGTTATTTTCCAGGAGCAAACAAATCAGCGAAGTTGACTGAATTAAGTAATGATATCCGTTCAGGAGACGAAAACCCTGAAAGTTCTAGCGAGGCTGCCGCTGGTACCGCAGTGTGCGCAAGGGTCCAGTGCGCTTACGAAGCAACCTGTGCCGTGGACTCTAATGGACAACCAAGGTGAGAATCCTACAAACTTACAGGACTGTCATATTTATTCATTCCTTTTGCAGTTTAGCATTTAAAGGTATAGTTATATTTGAACGCCGAACCCTCACATGGATCCTGGATCCTAACGAGGATTCCCTGTATCTAGGGACCCAGCAACTACGAGGACCATGGTCCCACAACACCTAGACGCAGAACAAATACTTGTCCTGCCACAGGAATCGAACCTCCGGGTTATGAGTCAACCTGCTCAACCACCACACGATAGATCACAATTAAAGTCACACGAAGTCTCGTTAATGAACAATATACTTCTCATTGTCTCCAGATGTGCTTGCCTATTCGACTGCGCAGCTGCTGCTGCCGCCGGTACCTCATCTAATCCCGTCTGTGCGTCGGATTTGCGACTTTATCCTACACTTTGCCATATGAAGCTGGAAGCGTGTCGACGACAGGAGGATTTGAGACTTCGACCTTTGCCGCTTTGTAGGGGACTGGAGGTAAGAGCCACATGTCTTGAGGAAACGAAGGCTTAGAAAGATGATGTTATATTTAGCTATTTATGATATACATTTAGATGGAAAGAATTAATGCCTTTCCATCTAAATGTATGCCTTGAACGAAAAAAATACCGACTGAAACAGTCTTATATTTCTCAGTTTTTTTGTAAGTATCTAATCCATTGAATTAGGAACCGATAAGTTCTGTTGAATTCATTCTGATTATTAATCGTACCAACAATTTTTTAAAATTTTAAATTACCCAAGTTATTTATGCCCTCAAATCCCGGTTAAGGGAATATCCAGGGAATGGGCAGCAGCATTCTCCTCAGTCTGTATTATATCTACTGCGATCGCCAAGACGGATGCCAAGCATAGTGATTATGGTAAACAGCCCCTCTAATGGGGAGGCCATGTTCAGCAGTGGACGAATAAAAGCTGGTATAAAATGGTTTCCCTCAAATTTAATAATTATACACTTTGTAGTTGTAGGGACGAAAAGAACAAAATAAATAAATTAAATGGAATTTTCACCAATGTATATTTTTGAAGTATTTTTACAAGCAATAATATTCTTATTGAAGTTTGACACAATTTTAAAGAATAATTTTAAATATTATGATTACATATCTAGTTAAAAGAAGCTTTATATGTAATGACATAAAAGTTTCTACTACATATCCTCCCTTAATCAAGGTAATTTAAAATATCAGAACAAGTATAGTATCAAAAACAAAATCAATAAAGTAAATACATATTATGAATTATAAATCAAGTAACACCCATACTCTTCAAACATCTGAGATGTTTTATAGGACCCAGAGGTTTGGTGAGAACATCTGCTGGTAATTTATCAGTGGGCATATAATTTAAATGTATTACCTTATTGTTAACCTTTTCTCTAATAAAATGAAACTTCACGTCTATATGCTTAGTTCTATTGTGGTGAACTGGGTTCAGCGCAAGTTTCTGTGCACTCTGGCTATCAGAGAAAATATCAACTTTTGGACACTTACCTGTTATTTCAGATATAAAACGTTTCAGGAAACATGCTTCTTTAGCGGCTGAACTTAAAGCCATATATTCAGCTTCTGCCGAAGATAACGCAACGGTAGGCTGTTTCCGTGATTCCCATGATATTGGCCCACCTGCGAGTTCAAAGTAAAAACCAGTTACCGAACAACGTGATTCCGGGCAGTTTGCATAATCTGAATCCGAAAATCCTCGCAGTGTATCATCTTTCACTTTCCTGTAAGATATACCAACATCTTTAGTAGCGCTCAAATATCGAAGACACCGTTTAGCAGCATTCCAGTGTGTCAAATCACTTCTAGTGTTAAATTGACTCAAATAGCTAACTGTATAAGCTATATCTGGTCTCGTATTAACAGCTAGAAACATAAGAGATCCAATCAGAGCCTGATATGGATAGGTAGACTCACCTGTACCAGGTTCAAGTTTCTTTTGTGCAAGAGGCGTTGAAACCGCTTTGCAATCTTGCATATTAAATGTCTTTAATAGCTCCTGGATATAACTTCGTTGGGATATTTTAATAGTATTTTCTTCACAAGAAATATTTATTCCCGTAAAGTAAGTAATAATCCCTAAATCTTTGATAGAAAAACATTTTTCAAATTGGCATTTAAAGTCATCAAATGTCACGTCATTTTTATACAATATGACAAGGTCATCAACATAAACTGCCAGTATCAAAGAGTTATTATCCGAAAAGTTTTTGATATAAACACAAGATTCGGAAGGAGTTTGGACGAATCCCATGGCAGACAAAGTTTGCTGTAATTTTATATTCCACGCTCTAGATGCCTGTTTAAGACCATACAAAGATTTTTTTAATAAACAAACTTTGTTGTCTTCGAACAAAACCTATGGGCTGTACCATGTACACTTCCTCTTCCAAATCGCCGTTTAGAAATGCTGTGTCGACATCCATATGTCGAACTTTATAGCCACCCTGAACCGCTAGGGCTAATAGGGTTCGCAACGACGAGTTGCGTACAACTGGAGAAAAAGTTTCGTAGTAATCTATACCTTCTACTTGAGTAAACCCCTTAGCTACTAGTCTAGCTTTGTATTTTACTACGTTACCGTCAGCATCTCGTTTCAGTTTGTAAACCCATTTGCAAGGTATGCAGGATTTGTGACTTGGTTTATCCACCAAATTCCACGTTTCCTTTTTGAGTAAGGAATTGTACTCTTCTTTCATTGCAGAAATCCACTTATCTTTGTCATCTCTTGAAATAGCTTCGTGATAAGTTTTCGGATCATTGCATAAAACATCGTTGCCAAGAATACAATACGAATAATAATCAGGAGGTTTACGTACTCGGTGGGGATATCTTCTATCAGAACTATCAACATTTTCATCAATGGATCCATTTGAGGGAACCACAGACTGATGAAACTGTTCACCTGAGCGTGCTAACTCCAGTTCTTCACCAGGAACATCTTCATCGGCATCCACAAAGTCATCATTCTGCTCTTCCAAAATTATGTCATTATCTTCGGAAGAAGGAGAATCTTCCGATGATGAAGCCTGTGATAGCAAATTAACAACATTAGAGTTAACTACACTAACAGGGTTATTTTTTAGTCCTATGAAATTATTTTCAAAGAAAGTAACATCCCGTGACTTGAGTAACCTCTTTGGACTTTCCGCATCACGGAAATAATAACTCCTTGGATCATCTGAATATCCAACAAATATGTGTTCCGTGGCTTTCATGTCCAACTTAGTTCTCTGACATGAAGGTACATGAACTAAAGCTCTACATCCAAAAACCTTTAGATGAGACAGGTCAGGTTTAGTATTATACCACATTTCATATGGTGTTTTACCATTAAGTGCGCGATGAGGGGACCGGTTCTTTAAGTAGTCACTGGTCTCTACAGCATCCTGCCAATATGCCTTAGACAAAGAGCCATGCGACAGCAGAGAACGAGCCTTCTCTACAATACTACGATTGCATCGTTCACTTACTCCATTTTGTTGAGGGCTATACGGTACCGTCGTCTGATGATGAATTCCTTGAGAATTCAAATAATCTGTCAACTCCTTATTGACGTATTCAGTACCATTATCGGAACGTAAAACTTTAATTTTCGCGTCAGTTTGTCTCTCAACGAGAGATTGGAAAGCGCAAAACTTTGACTTCACTTCTGTTTTCGAAGCCATAAAATAAATAAATATCAAACGTGTATAATCGTCTACAAAAATAATAAAGTATTTATTACCTTTGAACGAAGTTGTCGACATAGGTCCACATACATCTGTGTGAACTAACTCTAGTGCTGATGTAGCTTTCTTATACTTCAACCTTTTAAATGGTTTCCTCGCTTGTTTACCTTCTATGCAAGGTATGCATGGTTCTGTATCAACCTCCGTAAACTCAACGCCAGTAGCTAGACCTTTTCTCATTAGATCCATACCTATACGGCAAAGATGTCCTAGTCGCCTATGCCAAAGTTGATACTTTGTCAGTTCAGAATACACATTTAAAGCTGAAACATTTTGCGGCAACTTAACTGAACAATCTAAATTATACAGTCCACCACAAAAAGAACCGTGCAAAATAGCGTTACCCGTAAAAGATACATCATTCGATTTATAAAAATTACAACCGTCTTTATCAAAAATAATTGAAAAACCTTTCTCAACAACTTTCTTTACCGAAAGTAAATTACAGTTTAAACCTGGAACATGAACGACATTAGATATTTTATTTACCTCAGAATCAGTATTTACCAATACCTCACCAATACCCACAGCTGGCAACTTCTCGCCGTTAGCAACGGTTATTGTTCCACCTTCAATCGGCCGGTAACTTCCAAACCATTTGGCATTCGAAGTCATGTGCACAGTTGCTCCAGAGTCTATGATCCACTTGTCATAATTCTGATTACTTGGTGCAGATAAAGCCAATTCATTAACATTTTTCGTCGTTGTAAATAGTTCCGTATCAGTGACATTCATACCCGTTTCCGCAACACAGTTTGCCTTCTTCTTGTCCTTCTTGAGGGGACAATCTGGACTTTTATGTCCAGGTCGACGGCATCTATAGCATATTATAGGCCTTTTATGCGAAGAACGTAACGCAGCCACATCATTTTGAGCTTCTCTAGTCATTTCGCTCAATAACTTAGTCTTCACTAAGTCAGAAGTCACTTCAATATTGCTATGCTCGAGGGCCATAATAAGAGGTTCATATCTGGCCGATAATCCACCCAGAATTATCGCAGCAAGTGAGCTATCCTCTATCTTTTTACCAATATCGGCAAGATCTTGAGCGGTCGTCGTAATCGCAGTAATGTAAGATTCTAAATCTGAAAAATCTGATAGAGAATATCTATACAACCTTCGCTCCAACGACAATTTCCGACCTAATCCTCGATCTTCATATGCTCTTTGCAATGCATCCCAAGCCCCTTTTGCTGTAGTTGCTGTACGTACGTGTGTAATAGCAGCACCGTCCACAGTCAGGCATATTTTTGAAAGAGCCTTTTGGTCACTACGTACACGAACTTCATAAGGAGTTTTATCACTATCTGCGTAGCCATTTACAGCACACCACAACTCCTCATGCATCAACAGCATCCTCATTTTAAATTTCCAGCATGTGTAGCCATCTCGACTGCTTAACATCGGAATTCCTTGGAAATTTGTTCCTCCCGCCATCAGTATCTTCTTTTAAATAAGATATAGATATAAAATGCTGATAACGAATGTAGGGACGAGGAGAACAAAAATAAATAAATTATTTAAATGGAATTTTCACCAATGTATATTTTGAAGTATTTATACAAGCAATAATATTCTTATTGAAGTTTGACACAATTTTAAAGAATAATTTTAAATATCTTGATTACATATCTAGTTAAAGTTCGTGCTGATAACGAATGTAGGGACGAAAAGAACAAAATAAATAAATTAAATGGAATTTTCACCAATGTATATTTTTTGAAGTATTTTTACAAGCAATAATATTCTTATTGAAGTTTGACACAATTTTAAAGAATAATTTTAAATATCTTGATTACATATCTAGTTAAAAGAAGCTTTATATGTAATGACATAAAAGTTTCTACTACAGTAGTCCATCTATATTTCGTTCACACTCAAAACGGAAGTAAAGTCTCGATTTTGAGTTTAGATTTAAAATTGGAATTGATTTTATTGTATACTTGCAAACCACAGCTACATCTATAAAGATATTTTTATTAGGTAACTTTATAAAAATATCAAAACCACGAAAATATTTCGAGATCAAACAAAGTGTAGAAAAAAAGAGTGTGCTTTAGAACATACGACCGAAGTAAAACTTCTTTAGTTAAATCCATCTATCGGCCGGTATAACTTTGTTTTTGCTTTGTTTAATGTTGCCATCTTGACAATTGCAAATTGTCATTTTACCGGACGTACTAACATAATAATACAAATTTCGAATTTTGTTATGTTGACAATGGAGATCTACGTTAAGCAACAACTTTCAACTTCCGTTCATCTTGCCAGCTTCCTCCCCAAGTCAAGCGTGCGTAGAGAAGTTTTACTTTAATACTCGCAATGTCTCCAGTTTAGACCATGTGGTGACGACGAGCCGATAACCGACGCGGAAGGGCGGCCGGTCGACTGCGGCGGCGGTCCCCATCGAAAGGATTGCCCTGTCGGCAGCTACTGCCATCATACTGCTAAAGCTGCAAGATGCTGTAGAAAAGGTAAACATTATTTAGTTTCAGAGAATGCTATAGATTCCCATTTAATCACCATAATAATGCAAAATTTTGTGTGTTTGTTCCGTCTTCACACTGCACGCTGCAACAGTTGATTGGGTGGCTGATTCGTCCGATAATATCATAAAATTGAACTCTTGGAAATGTACAGAATTCCAGGAAAGCTGCTCGCTGAATTAAAGAATAAAATAATAAATTGAGTGTTGCGGAGTCTAATATATAATACGCTTATAAAATTTCTGGAGAGGAAGGGCATCATTTTTCTCGAATCCATAGTCTATTTAGATCGTATGGCCTTGTAGCTAGTATGAAATTACTATGTGTCATATATTTTAGCACAAAGTGTATGGAGTTACTATAAGAGCTATTAGGAAGTTAATAGTGTCGCGTTCTCTTAAGCTTAACGAAAATAAAATATTTCCTTCTTTATCATTTCTCTTTTATCAGAAGATTACCGCCATATTTTAAGTTTAGTTTTTTTTTATGTTACGGAATAACATGAAGAGCTAGTCGCTCGCCGGATGTTAAACGACACTTGAAACTTTAAAAAATAGTTTCGCGTTACACTGCACTGTGCACGTCATTCTGAGATATCAGCATCAGTCTAACAACAAGATTACTAGAATGTGAGATTAGGTCATAAAGTCTCATTTGCCCAATAATTTCACTAGCCTGTTGGTAAACTACGACGTGGCTGAAGATGGAGCACTCTGGCCTTGAACAATGTGACACAGAATCGATACCAGTGTTATGCGTATATGAGCTGTCTCTTTCTAATATTAAAAAAAAGTTATAAAAAGTCAAAAAAAGTTTTTAAAAAAGTTAAAAGAGTTAAAAGTTAAAGTTGGAATTTTCAAAAATTTTTTTCCTTGTTACCACAGATAAAGCAGTAGCAGAAAAGAAAGGTTGCCAAGACTCCTGGCACGGTTGTTGCGCAGACGGCGTCACCCCCGCGCGGGGTCCGGGAGGAATGGGATGCCCCTCTCAATGTGGATGCCATAGACTGGGTTCAGTTACCGAACAATGTGATGAGAGCGGCCAGTGTAAATGCAGACCGGGGGTTGGTGGATTGAAGTGTGATCGATGCGAGCCTGGATACTGGGGTCTGCCTAGGATTGGTACTACTGGACACAGTGGATGTATACGTAAGTCTATCATCATCATAATAAGCCGAAGACGTGTACTGCTGAATTTATGTCTTGTGGCGCTCTTTGGCTTATGCTTTCCCCATAGAGAGCTACCCTGACCAGCTGCTTGTCTCTTGCGTCCAACGACTCTATGGTTCGGTCCAGGGGGGTGATCACGAAACTGATTGCAATGCAACAGGAGAAATTTCCATACTAACTATGCACATAAACTGCGTATTCAAACTGTCAAATCCATACATTAGTTGCAATCGAGTTACGTGATCGCCCAGCAGATCGTCGGTCTACCCTGGTGGGTTGGTAGGTTGCTATAGTAGATTTCGAAGGCAAAACGCGTGTTCACAAACAAACATTTCAGAGACAAACATATTAAATTTGCGAACAACTTCAAAAATGTTTGAAATAGTTTGCGTTGTTTTTAACGTGTTTTTAACGAGATAAATAATTAAATTTATTAATGTTTTGGAATACTTCACCATAGTTCAATTTGAGGTCCGCAGTTTGAAACAATTTCGATCTTTCAATTGAAGTTGCTGCGATTTTCTCTACAGAATTCACTTCAATATGTGACATTTTGCTGTGAAATTATGAATCAGGGGCACTAATTTTCGATGTGCCATTTTATAAACAAGCATAAGTATAGCAAGCAAGCATAGTTTAGATGTAAACCTCCATGCATCTAAGCCGTTCTGTAATATTCGGATCGATTCCATTACTCCATCACTGTAGTCCTCTGGTTCATCTTCCGTCATTATAATTTTACATTAGAACTTTAAGTCATGGTCTAAATATTAAATGCCAATCGGTATTTTTCCACAGCATGCGGTTGTTCAGCGTTCGGTTCGGTTCGCGAAGACTGTGAACAAATGACAGGCCGCTGTGTGTGCAAGCCTGGCATACAGGGGCAGAAGTGCACCATCTGTTCCAACCACGAGCACACGCTTGGACCTAGCGGGTGTTTCGATCGTAAGTTATCATTGTTGATGATGATGAAAAAATTATCTATAAAAACATTCAAGGGGATCCATTGAATTATTTATTTAAAAAATCGATGAGCGCTACAAAGATAACAGAAAGAGAGAAGAAATCAACCGCTCAGTGCGTGCACTTGCCCTAGAACTTCGCTGTTATTTATTTTATTTTTATTTTAGTCCTACTGTTCTAAATCAAAATTTTCAACAGCATGACTAAATAAGCTTCTGAGTTCGCACTTATCCTTCTTTGATATACTTACTGAAATGCATTTGGGCATGCTACAGAGGAATAAGTGCGAAATTAAGGGCTGTCAAAATAGAACGTCTGCACTAAAGTTTATTTATGGCTTTCATATTTTGTTTTCATTTACAGCGGAATCGACGCAGCTGCCGGCTACCAATTGCGAACGCATGACGTGTTATTTTGGTGCGCACTGCCTCGTCCGCAGTGGCCTGGCCACTTGCGACTGCATCAACAAAGAATGTCCCAAATCCGAGGAACCATCCGTCTGTGGCAGCGATGGACGAACGTATCTCTCCGCTTGCCATCTCCGCAACCACGCTTGTAAGACGCAGTCAGATATAGTCGTGCAAGCGTTCGGGCCGTGCAGTGAAGAACCCCACGTGAGAAGAGGTAGCCGCGCCGGTAGATCGATCCTCCGCCAATCACAGCACTCCTCACAAGAATCACCATCCGATAGAACCTCCCTCAAGGAGTACCAGCTAGTCAGCATCCATACAGACGTATCCGTAGACACAAGCGATAGCGGCAAACCAGACAGTCCCGAGCCGGAGCTAACCTGCATTGACATTCTGCCCCCGGTCGGATATCGCTAGTGATTACAGCTAGTTTAAGTAGTGTTAGTAGAAAATTGACCTTTCATTCTATCTTCGACTAATTCGCAGAGAATCTCTACGCTCAAGTTAATACTGAACCTGCTAATTGCGCGCTCAAGACAACGAAAAGACCAAACACGTTCAAGGAAGAGGATTTTGTTGATGAAGTCAATGAGGACTATTCGAGTTATGAGTATTTCGAGGAATACGCGAGTGTAGGGTACGAGGTGCCGTTGTTTGATGGGAATGCGCGGATGATGGCTCGGATGAGATTCCCAGCGAAGAGATTCGATGTTTGGGCGGAGGTTTCTGCCGTTTGTAGCGAGGGCGCTTTAGTGAGTGCTTCGGGAGCGAGGGACCATGTGTGGCTTGGATTCGTACAGAGCAAAGCTGTATTACGTTTGGACACCGGCAGCGGACCTTTTGAGTTACACACTGGGAAAGTAAAAATTGACGGTAGACAGAAAGTATCCGCGAAGAGGTATAAAAAAGATGCTATGTTGAAAATGGGATCGGCGACGGCGAGCGGTACGGCGCGGGGTCGGATGACGTCACTGGACGTAGATCCTTACATTTACGTTGGGCAACCACCTGAGAATGTTACTAGGTAAATACGTAGGTGTATTTTTTTTGTCTTTCCGGCTAAGTCGTTAAATTAAATTTGAACTTTTAATTTGAATTTGATGACATACAAAAAACATTGATATTATTACCAAATAAAATTAATCTACCAAAATGTTTATAAAACTGGACTCTAAACAAAACAATGCTGTTGTTAAATTGTTCTTGATTGTTGACAAGTAAACACAAAAATCCACACAAATAGCTTTATTTGCTAAATCAAGTTCAAATAAAAAAATATATAGTTTCAAATGGTTTTTAATAGGATAAAATAATCAATAGTGGTTTACGGAGTGATTAGGGTTTCGACAGCCTCTGTGGTGAGGTGGTTGAGCCGGTTGGCTCATAACCCGGAGGTGGCGGGTGGTTCGATTCCCGCGACAGGACAAGTATTCGTGCATAAAAAAACCGCAAATAGTAGTTCTGTATCTGAGTGTTGTGAGACCGTGTTCCTAATAGTTCCTTGGCTCCAGATACAGGGAATCCTAGTTATGGTCCAAGATCTATATCGTCGGGCGTTATTATTGTTATTATAAAAAAAAAGTGTGCTTTTGACCACACGACTGTAGTAAAAGTTCTATGCGAAACGTAGCTCTCTATCTTTCTATCTCCACTAACTTATATCTCCCTCTCAACTTCCAATCAATTTCTATAACGCTCTCGTCACGCATTCACCAGTCAAGCGTGCGTAAAGAAGTTTTAATTAAAAAACTAAGGTATTATCTAAACCGTGTCTTCAATTTTTATATTATCTTTGGCCATGGTTCTTCATAGTTGTTTCTCTTCTATTACGCAGGTTAGCAGGAGCATCAAAGGTACCAGGCTTCATAGGCTGCGTCCACAGACTACGAGTGAGTGGCAGAGATCTGATTCCTCCAGTCAATGGACTCACGTTTACCTCGCAAGGGGTCCGGGCTTGCACTCCACAAAACTTGGCTCAGTTAGTCTGTTTATAACTTGCTAATAAAGAAACTATTCGAATTACAGCTATCTTGCTCCCACCATTCTATAATTCAGTTGTGGGAGCGAGGAAACAGAATTATTGTCGATTGATAAACTTTTAAAAGTTCTTTATTAATGTTAACGAATGACGTGGCAAGTCGTTCGTATTTACGATGATACCTATTTTATCTCTGCCAAATATTATTTGTGGTTCCTAAATATTTAATATCAGTCTAGTATATATACTATAATTACTTGCTCATTTCTTTCTTGAAATAATTACTAAAATTATATTTAGGTCTTTACCTATGAAATTGCCGTTTTGTTTGAAAAAAGTTGAAGTATTTTTTTTCGAACTTATTTATTTCTTTTATTCAAAGTAATCACCCCTGCAATCAATGCATCTTTGCCAACGCTGTGGCAGTTTATGGATGCCATTCTTGAAAAAATCAGCAGGACGGGAGACAACAAACTCTTCAAAGGCGTTTTGTACTGCCTCTAGGGAATAGAATTTTTTTCCCGCTAAAAAGTTGTCCAAATTTTGGAAAAAGTAATAGTCGGTAGGCGCAAGAACTGGTGAGTATGGCGGATGAGGGAGAGCTTCCAAACCCAACTCATGCAGCTTAGAGACGGTCTGTTGTGCAGTATGGGGTCGCGCGTTGTCGTGAAGTAGCAGTGGAGACGACCGATTGACCAAAGCTGGTTGCAGACGTGCGAGATTCGCCATCATTGTGGTCAGTTCTTCAATGTACACATCTGCAGTAATGCTCTCGCCGTTTTGTAAAAAGCTATGATGAATCACACCAGCACTAGACCACCAAACTGTGACCATCACCTTTCTAGGGGTCATTTTTCGTTTTGCACATTGCTTTGGTACCGAACCAGGATCTAACCAACTTGCTGAGCGCTTTCGATTGTCAAAAAGAATCCATTTTTCGTCGCACGTAACAATTCGGTTCAAAATTCCTTCATTTCTGTGCCTGTTAAGCCTGTTAAGGGCATCCATAAACTGCCACAGCGTTGGCAAAGATGCATTGATTGCAGGGGTGATTACTTTGAATAAAATAAATAAATAAGTTCGAAAAAAAAATACTTTAACTTTTTTCAAACAAAACGGCAATTTCATAGGTAAAGACCTAATATTATATTTGTGGACATTTCAAACAGCGCCATCTAGTCCCAAACTAAGCAAAGTTTGTACTATGGAAACTAGATAACTGATAGAATACGTATATACGTTTTATTTATAAATACATACATAGAATACAATATAACACCTATGTTCATCACACAAATGATTGTCCTGGATGGGAATCGAACCCACAACCTACAGTTCAGAAGGCAGGGCTACTACCAACTGAGCTATCAGGCCAGTCGGGTACTTATATATGTTACGTTAAAGCTCCCAGATCTTATTATCGTTAAATTGTGGACAATTGTTTAATCTTTAAAATACATACTATAGTCACCGGCAAAATAATGGCACGTCAAGAATCTTATCTGAAGACAATATATAAGTTCAGTACCGTTGAGTAAAATACTGCTTGGTATTATTCTTGTGTAGCTGTAATGTTGCGTGGAAATCGTGTTAAGAAAATCTCGTTCTTCATTTCCGGACGTGCCAATTTTCATGCCGGGAGCTGTCAATAAGTGAACTTTCCTCGAACTTTGATCTACTACAAAAATGTGATATTTAAATAACTCGTTCTTCTAACTATTTCTATATTGTATCATATTGTTAACATATCTAATTCTATGCATTTTGTGATATAAATTATCTTCTTATATTATACCGTTATTTAAAAACACCCGAGTCTTTCATTGTTATAATATAATTTACTTTTTCGTTTTTTTAAGGATTTTCGACTCAACGTCTCTTGGTAAAGAACTCTTGCATTTTTAGTTTAAAAACGTTGATTGTTTGAGTGAAGTGTTGGAGTTACGCGCTGACGGTCGCGAAAGCCGCCGCGGCTTATTAGTAACTGGCTCCCAGAAGGACATCGAATATGTCCGAAACCTGGTCGGAGTAATTTCGACTTTTTAACTGACGTGAGTTTAGCTGTTATTTATCTTGCAAAACTCTTGCATTGCTCTCGGTTTCATGCATATTTCATACTTTTTCTTGTAAAAGTCAACTACGGGTAAAACGCTTTTATAAATAATAATTGAGAAAAGACCATTAATCTTATTTTAATAACAATGGTGACCCCGCTGTAAGATACAGTGGGGTCACCATTTTACACACACATTTATTATAGGTACTAATAACCTAGGATAATACCCACTGTATACTAATATCGAGGTTATTAGTACCTATTAAGAGTTATTTAACTACTTAAGTATTATAATATCCATCATAGAAGAAAAGACAATTAAATATAAAGCTTCTAAATATATATAACTCAAAAGTGACTGACTGACTCACTGACATAGTGATCTATCAACGCACAGCCCAAACCACTGGACGGATCGGGCTGAAATTTGGCATGCAGGTAGATGTTACGACGTAGGCATCCGCTAAGAAAGGATTTTTCGAAATTCCACCCTTGAGAGGGTGAAACGGGTGGTTGAATTATTTTCCCATAGGCCAGAAGCTCGTTTAATATATATCGCTCAACGATCACATACATCACCTGAACCCTAACTAAGATCTAACCTAACTAAGAGAGCCTCTGTGGTGTGGTGGTTGAGCAGGTCGGCTCATAATCCGGAGGCGGTGGGTTCGATTCCCGCGGCAGGACCAGTGTTTATGCACATAAAAAAAGCGAAAAATCTTGTTTTGTGTCTGGGTGTTGTGGGACCATGGTCCTCGTAGCTCCTGGGTCCCTAGATACAGGGAATCCTAGTTAGGGTCCAGGATCTATGTATGTGATCGTTGGGCGTTATTATTATTATTATTACAACGAATAAAATTGGTTTGGTGTTTCCTCATAGACCTAGTAGGATCAGGCAGATCAAGGAAACTCAGTTCTTCGAGGTTCTATTGCTGTTGTGGTACAGGTAACAAAAGGAATACAAAAAGTAAAGAAAAATCTATATCATTAACTTCTTAAGGACTATGCAAACAGTGAATTAAGGATACACGGTTATAATTCGTTACATAACAAGTAGCCGGACCAACTTTACACCAGCAGGTAATTAGCCTCCATTTCATCGCCGCTCCATTATTCTCTTATCACCCCTTCGCCCCCATTTCCCTTTTATAATCAGCCTTATCAACCCCTACTTTATAAAAGCCGGCGCAAACTTCATTTAAATCCCTTGTTTTATTTCTTATACCAAATAATATAGGAAAAGTTTTTATTATCTATTCTTATCCATAAAGTAACAAGTGTCCATTATTGATTTTTATTTCAATAAAAACTAGCTACTGCGGAGTCGTGGTTCATTATTGCATTTTTTTTCCACAAAATTATTGATTTTAAACAAAAAATTAGTTATAGCAAATGTGATGTCCATAGCCACGTTCTCAAGTGCTGACCTAAGAACAGCAGTTCATTTTTATATCCATATATAGATTGATTATTTTGTGCCTTATTGTTTCTAACAGAAGTGTTAGATTATAACAGTAACGACTTTTTCCATTACGTTAAATTACGTTTTCCATCAAAAACGCACTAAGCTATAAAATGCCGCGAGGTTACGTTGTTAATGGTGATAAAACGTCCGCCTACTTTGTACAACCAGAATCCTTTTCTTCTTTTAGGGAGGTGTACACATTATATAATTTAAGGCACAACCACGCCTAGTACACACTATAGTCTTAAAGCTAGGTAGGTATGTAATTACTATAAAACATACCTATTTGGATAATTTATTACGTCTACCTAAGTTGGTATATTGTTCGTTTGTAAGTGCGCGTGACTTGAAAACGGCTAATAAATATATTCAGACGTTCTCAAGTGATGCGCTTTTTTGATGCAATAATATTCGAAATAAGTAATATTTTTTCATACCAAACATATAAACGTATACGGCTGTAATGATGGGAAGTAAAATTGGAAAATGCTTAAAAATTACTTACCGTATAGTGCATAGAATTGATTATGTTGAAAACCGATTACGCGATGTGGTCGCACAGCGACAAAGTAAATTTTTTGGTTACGAAGTAAATTAAAAAAAAATAGAAAATAAATCTGGAAAGTTGTACATCCTTTTTTATATGGAATTTTTGTATGGAAAATTTGGTTTCATTAAATTACGTGACACGTTACAGGAGTATCCACCTTCAACATAAAAATTAAACAGTGATTCCATACTAGGCTTGGAATTCATTTCTGAAGTTCCGATTTCGATTCGAACAGAGTTACGTAGTTACATTCTCTGTACTTTTTGGAACTAGGTATAAGAAACCAAAAAAGAAACAAAGATCAATCTAGTCTAAGTATATGACATCTACTTATAATAATTATTTCTCCCACGCAACCTGCCTTAGAACATTTAGCTCATTATTCCCTGTAGGTAGGTACTCTACGCCTAAGTCATTCACGAGTTATGTTTATAGCTCGGCAGTAAACGCATAACTTTCTTTTACGGTGTGTTTAGCTGATGAATACTCGCTCTGGAGTCGCATATGGCTCCCCCATCATCAAGAATGAGGTGAACCATATGAGCACTCACTTAGAAGGAGACATTAATTTAGTCATAACAGTCGCTTGCTCAACCGGCTGCGCTGTAATATACCTAAAAGCTTCTATTCATTATGGTTGCGTTCCCCTTAGATGTTCAAATTCTGTATTGATGTGAGTTCTCGGCAAACGTTGATTTTGTTTACCTATATTTTGCTGAGTTGCGTCGATTAATATAGGTACATAATCTGTTCGTGCTCTAACTTCTATGGCAACCGAACTGATGCCTCATAAAATCAATCTCGGTTAAGTAATTAGGTATTTATCGATATGTACTTACCACTAGCCTAACTAATATGAAATTAGAAGGAATTAGTATTAGTGATCCAAGCACGGACGTGTAGGTATATAAGGTAGACATACTTACCTATTTAGGAAAGGTCTCTTATTGTCTATTTACCAGAATTTCTTTCATATTTAGATCGATGAATCTTTGTTTCAGAAAATTGAAAATAAGGCCTCGTCCAAGCATCTTTAGTGTATTTGAGAGGGTTTCTAAGAAGCCTAGTTGAAAGTAAAAGATCGCAGTTTAATTTGCGGTTATTATCAAGTTAATGATATTTCACGCATATACGTGTCAAATCATAGTCCAAGTCATCCTGTCAAGTCATAGTCTAGTCATATCCCTAGTAAAGTGGTGGCAACTTTACTAAAAGCTTCTATAGAGTTGGAAACAACACGAAAAGAAACGTTTCACCACCATTATAGCACTTTCCCACACTCATGCCTGTAATCTAGCACTTAACGAATAAAGCGCCACCAAGTTTATGCACTAACACTGTAAATAACACAAGTTTTGGAAAATAATACAATGCGGTGAAAGGATCTTCCTCGTTTTCTCCCCAAAAACCGGCGCTATACTTAAAAACATAATACTAAAGTATTATGTATTTAATACTAGTATTATGTATTTAAGTATAGCGCCGGTACAAAAAAACACAAATACAAATATGACGGCGGCAACGTCCAGTTATAAACTTTATGCGCAGCGGGCAGTACCGTAATTTACCCTGTGGTGGCATTCAAATTTATTACAGTGGCAACACCGGCAACTGTCATCGCTTCCCTATCCATCAGGCTATATAAAGGGAGCGCTCGGTGTACTACGGATCATTCTTGTTCCAGACACGACGCGGTGTGGACATGCTGAAGGCCCATAGTACATAGGTTGCAACCTACGCACGACCCGACAAATACAATAAATGTATGCCACGTTTATCGACGCCACAAGGTGTTATTTGGCAACCTAAGTTGCTATTATCTATAGTTTGTTTATTGGCTTGTACCATTTATTTTAATTGGAAAAGCACTAACACTTTTCTACGAAATATTTTACTTAAATGAACTCTATAAAAACCCCTAAGCGGCCATAGAGTATATTTGCTTAGAACGGCGCAGAAATAGGCTTACATTTTCTAGCAAACATCGGCCAGCACTTAGGGTAGGTTTTAAGTGAGGGTCGACAATGTGTGCCCAAGGATAAGATGGTCGAATGTACAAAGGAATGTTTAGAAGTGGTACTGGTGGAATAAGTCTGAGATGAGTAGGTAGAAACTTGTATCTTAACCCTTATTTATTATTCAAAAGGGACGTACATTATTAAGTTGGGACGAGTTATACGGAGGAAAGAGCTTCACATCACTCAGTACTTTAGTCCCATAACAATTGTGCATATCTTTGATGTTCCATGGTGAATTGTAAAACTAATAGGTAGGTTGTAGGTTAAAATATCATATTCTTTACTTTTTATAACTGCAAAATAACATCGCTCCGTATCTGCCTTCTTCCGCTCTTCTACCATCTTGTGTCTAGTAATAAAATTACTAGACTGTGAGATTAGGTTATAAGGTCTCACTTGCTCAGTAATTTCACTAGCTGCAGTGCCCTTCAAATAGGGGCACAGAGCACGCACCCAGGAGTCTGTGGTAAAGCAGCATTAAAAAAAAACCAAACACAGTATTGCGTAAGCGGTAGAATGACTGGCAAAGCGGTGGTACCTACCTAGACGAACATTGCAAGAAAGTCCTACCATCTAGTAAAATATAGATGAGCCATCAACCCTGTTCTAGCACTATTTTTCCAGAGCCGCATACAGAACTCTTAATCACAGAAATCCGAATAGATTTTTGTCAGATTATATGGTTGTGCTCGGGTCACTTGAAAATTTCGATTTGTATTTTATACAGCGTAATGGTACCACCTACTTACAAATCTGGTGTTAAATCTGATGGATTGATTATTCCGAATCGAGTGAAAGTTAAATAAGTTAAATTGATATTATACACCAAGCAATTTCTCTTCGAAATTTACCAAAGTGCTCATGTCTCCCAGTAACGTTGATGAAAATATTCTGTGAAATATTTTTACACAAATCTCACATATATTGCCAATTTAGAAATTCCCAACGCGCCACTGCAACAGGTTACGTACGAAGCTGCGAGCAATTTTTCATAAGTGCGGAACGCCAACACGTTCTAGATTTCACTCTTCTCTGGAAATTAGCGAAAGCCACGACAATTATTTACGAGGTTTCCACGCAGGATTACATCCGCGCGGGCTTTCTGTTAGTTTATACGAGTAATTCTAAAGCTAGCAGGATATAGATAGCGGCTATTGTAGGGTTATGTATATATAGTAGTTTATAAGTAATAATAATAACTGGGCCCTAACTAGGATTCATTGTGTCTAGGGACCCAGGAACTACGAGTACCATGGTCCCATAACACTCGGACTCAGAACAAGTTTTTGCGCTTTTTTTTGTGCATAAATACTTGTCCTGCTGCTGGAATCGAACCGGCGCCTCCGGGCTTATGAGCCAACCTGCTCAACCATCACATCACAGAGGCTGTCAAGTAATAATCAATCAAGAAATAAGTAATCTATAATTATCTCAAATCCACGGATAGTAAGTTGATGAAAACGCTCTAAATGCCTGCACGACCCTGACACTCATGATTGTTAGAAACGCCGGTCAAAACATCACAGTGCTAGTAAAATTGACATATTTTAATGAAGTTCTGTTCTTGAATAGGCCTGGTATATCGATATAATAGGTGCCTATCTCATCCAAATCTTTGTTTAGGCAGTTTTGTCTACCTGAGGCTGTTTAGTACGTTACGTTGGATAAGTGTACACTTCATCTGATCATTAACTATCGGATATATACGCAGATTCCAAATTCCTAACCTTGAAATGATGTCATGTCGCTTCACGGTTTCATACATGAGACAACGTGGCAACCTAATATAAAACAAACATAATACAATAAACCAGATTCATTTTTCTCCAAGCTAGATATTCATTCAGAAATTTTTGATTCCTGGACCTCTTTGTGGATACAGAGAGGGCAAAATTGCATTTGTTATGCATTGAAGGAATATATTATAATACCTAATATATTATAACACTGGATTTTTAGATAGATCACTGAAACCATGGCGCTACAGCATGATATCTGTGGGTTTTGAATTTATAAACAGGTCGGTATTTTAGTAGTTACAGTGAATACGTTCAAAATAACTGGTATTAGACCATAGAGCCTGTGAGCTACAGAACGTGCGATTCTGCCTTAGCATAACGTAAAACTTAAAAAATTGCAAATATTGAATCGACGAACAAGTTCCATGTCCAGTTCCATTCCACCAAACCCGATCACAAAATTTCACGAAAATCGGTTGAGTTCTGAGATATTCCTACAGAGAACAGCTGGCTGTCCGCCGGACAGAGATATACGAAATTATTTTTAAGCTATAAGGGAGACTTCGCGCTCGCTCAGTCAATGTAAAACTATTTTAGCAATCTAATTAAAGTGTTACATTTTTTAATGTTAGTCGTGCATGCTAGCCTTTTTGTTATATCAGACGCTAACTTCTGCTCGCGGGTTTGCCCGCGTGGCCTATAAGAAACGAATGACATATTTTTCTGCCAAAACAAACATTATAAACGCTCTCACACTCTCTCGATATATTATACAAACTGACAATATTCCAAATAGTGCAACAATAATAATAATAATGTCCTCATATATTATTATTATTATAGGGGGATAAGTGCGAACTTAGGAGCTGTGGTTTTCATAGATAATTCATCCATCCATTTAATCCTCTTAGGGATGAAATTTCGAAAAATCCTTTCTTAGTGGATACCTACACTTTACAAAGAACACACCCTTCAAATTTCATGTCTCTAGGACCAGCAGTTTAGCTTGTGCGTTGATATATAAGTCAGTCAGGACTTTGAATTCTATATATATAGAAGATTATGTCACTGAAGTAAAGAACGAAATGACACGCTAGGCGGCGCCAGATCAGTGCTATGCTTTGGCTTTGCTCACCATTCAGAAATTATAAGGCTATAACCGTTAATGAAGTTAATACACTTTACTAACGCTGGTAATACGACTGTCGCTGACAATAAACGTGGCCATTATTGGATTCCGAATGAGCCACCACGGGAAATGCAAATTATCGAGTATCAAATGGCGGCCTTTTAATTTAGACTTCTCGTTTATATGGTAGTTTACCTTGCTATTAGGTATAATCACGGAAGTTTAACATATTTTTAAAGTGTTCTTAAGCTTAAGATGGACCTAAACAATCTATGTTTTAGGTATTATTCTGTGGTATTTAGTTTTTGTGTTTATTTATTTAACCAGCCTTTTTATACGTGCAGTATTTCTGATAGGTATAATATAGTATCACTACCAAAACTAAGTTTTTTTAAAGGACAACTATCAATTAATTTTGAACGGCAAATTTTGCATTTTTCTCTTTATTATTCGAAAAGTTATACAAACTTAATTAAAATCATGTTTAATCATATTCCAGCTATACCTATGATCATCATCAGGTTGAAGATGTCTCTTGTTGAACGTAGGCCTTCCACGTAGAGCACCGCAAGCGGCTGGTTGTTTCCTGCATCCAAGGGCTCCCCTTGGTTTTGACCAGGTCATTGGAATCATTTTATACTCCTAAGAATTTATGGCGAAGTCATAAATCTGCTTATGAGAATAGAGTGAATATTGTGGACGCAGCCTCTATTGATGTGGAGGAAGGCTTAATTACCCACACTATAATAATGTCAATTACTTACATATAAAATAAAAACAGATCTAAGTTAGGCTTATCGCACGAAACGTAGGTATTCACCTAGCTATATTCGAGTATACTGACATATTATTTGGCGCGTAATCCGAAAGCCGACGTGTAAAATACGGGACGTCAGTAAATATTACGCTTAAATATTAAGCAAAATATTCCTCCACTCGATGACATAACATATATAACATAACAGGGTTTTATAATAGGCAGTAAATTCTGGTGGTATGATATTGTATAGGACTTAAGTAGGTACTGAAAGAAGATTTTTTTACCAGAAATCTCAGCCGGCGTTAAGTTTTAACCTTAATAATTAATTTCAGCCTTGGTTCTGGTAACTCTATGATATATAATTCAACCTGAAATACTTAAGTAATACAATTTTTGGATATATCCTCTTAGTTGTGCCTCCAACGGGAAAGTATTGATGACACGTGAAATACTTACAAATATAAAAAATATTGTTCCATAAATCAAGATGTTTAATCATCTACATATATTTTGATTATGCACCTACTCGGGCACGTTCAGGAATATTGTGTAAAAATCTACAAAAGATATACACCATACCTACCTATAACATAACAATATCATCGCTCAATACATACATGACGGCGGCTATGTCCAGTTATAAACTCTATGCGCAGCGGGCAGTACCGTAATTTACCCTGTGGCAGCATTTAAATTTATTACAGTGGCAACACCGGCAACTGTCGTCGCTGCCCCACCCATCTGGCTATATAAAGGGATCGATTGGTGTACTACGGATTCTTCTTGTTCCAGACACGGCGCGGTGTGGACATGCTGAAGGCCTATAGTTATATAGGTTGCAACCTACCCACAACCCTTTCTGTCTACATACACAAGTTATAAAACATCAACAATAGCACATTTTCACTTCAAGTCAAAACTCACCTGCCACTATTTGTAAACAAAGAGCCTATCGGAAATCGGACAGAGAATCCAAATTGTTTTTCCGAGCGTTTTGGACCCCATTATAGGACCATTACGCCCCTCTGCAAAGAAATTAGACGCAACGTTAAACACAGATTTATTGAGTCCCAAATAACGTTACAGCTGTCCGACTCGACAATCTAATTAATTATTGGTTTCGTTAGTAGATTAACTCATACAAAGGCATAATGGCTGTAACCAGGAATCACTAAAATGATGTTAGCTTGAGTTTTAATTCGTATAATATCCCGTAAATATCTACTCCCCAAGGTCGACAGTGTTTGTACTAATGTTAATGAATGATGTGACGAGCTGGTCGTTAACCTAATGTTAAGCAACACGACCACCCATAACAGAACAGTGTCACTCAAAACTCTAAAATATAAAGTTTCGCGCGACACTGCACTGCGCACATTATCCTGAGACAACAGCACAGTCTGGTAATAAGATTACTAGACTGTGAGATCAGATCATAAAGTCTGTACACAACTGCATAGTAATTTCACTAGATGACCTTCAAACCGGAACATTAGCTAGCGCACTAATACTGCTTGGCGGCAGAATAACTGGCAAAGCGGTGGTAAACCTAGACGAACTTTGCAGAAAAGTCCTACTACCTAGTAGACGTTTAAAATTTCTTAGCTTTTCTGATTAATTTTAAATTTCCTTGCGCTTGGACAGAAAAAATGTATATATGAATAATTATCAATGAAATAGGATTAATTTCATCAGGAGACACAATGGTCAAATAAAAGTCAAAGGTAAAAAAATATTTGGCTAAAGAATAAAGTTTTAGGGTTATTTAAGAACAAATTATAAGTTAAAATTAAAATATAAAATAAATGATGTATTTTTGTATTAAAAGCAAGAGTTATAAAGATTTAAACAAAACTAAAAATTACAACAATCTACCATTATGTCAATAGTGAATACCAATCAGAGCACATCTGTACGTTAGCACGAACGTACGTTCCATCTATATAAACGACATTTTGCTTTGCTTCAACGATGTCTACACTGTTTTATCTGATTTGAATCAATTAATGAGTGATCAATTCTTTGTCTTAAAGTTTATCAATTGCCGTGTAAACATGCGAATTCAAATACGTTAATACGCTGTAATTTGCCTAGAACTGATTACTTGATGCTGGGACCGTTTCTTGCACCAAACACTTTTGTTGTACAATTTAGAAATGTTACAACTTCATGGGGGATGTACCTACATTTAATCTAACATTATAATAAAACTATAACTGGGGAACCCTACATTTTAATTCACAATTAAGTAGAAAATTTAAATAAGAATATCCTAAAATAAAAATAAAATATCAAAAGCAGTGTTATGATTATAACCCAATAGGGTATCCCATAATAATAAGATAATATAATTAAAGAAGGTTGGCCAAAATCTCAATATATTTCTTTTGATACGATCAAAAGGAATATTATGAGATATTGGCCATAGATATAAATAATGTATTTTTGGCGACAAAGGCATAAGTAAGCTGTCCTATTGTACCCAGTTCAAGTGATCTTTGGTTTTATTTGATCGTATACGGTACGAGCCCTCGCGTTATTACGAGATCGCTGGATCATTGACTACGTTTCGGTGTCACGCAGTTCAGCGGCGGACAATTTCACTATATTTCGCTTTTAATGAACCGTAAATCGTAATGTATTTCATAAAGATTTAAAAAAATATATTTAAATAAATTTATTTAATCTTTAATGTGTTGGTTTATTGGGAAGTAGAGTGAAGCCTACTTCCTACTTCCCAATAAACAATCACCGCCACGTTAATTAATTAATTATGTTCAATAGAAACTGCATTATTACCAACGATGGACCATTCGTAATGAAATAAAAATATCTAGCGTGATTCCGCTAAAAATATACCTAAGTGTTTTTAGCGGAGTCACACTACATATTATTAGGTATATCATTTTGTATTTAAGATGAACTTCCGCGAGTTACGCGGAACTCCGGAACGGTTTCCGCGCTTACCAACACACATAGTATTAAAATCTTTGTAAATAATAATAGGTAATATTACTATACTTCCTTATAAAATACTTACTTATAAAGGCTCACTTTTGAATTATCCATCATTGACACGGCCAAAGTATTTCCATGGAGCTTAAATTCCACACATCATTCTCGCAGTATTGGTTACTTAGCTAATACATTATGCTCTCAATCTCCTCACATCGATTTCGTAATAAAAACAGTACTTTTCTTTCTGCCACCCTATCCGAACTACATTAAATTTTATTGAGACATTTAGATAACAAATGATCCTATTATATAGCCGTGTAAAAGGAAGCGATAGTTTCTGGCCCGACAAATCAAGATAGTGACGATAAATGTCGCATCCAGTCTATTCCAGTCACTGGTGCGGTGTGATATTACTAGCTGCGTGGGGTTATATACGCGAGAGCAATCAGTATGTAAATATGTGGGGTAGGCTGGGTAGGTGAACGAGCCTAAGTGAGTGAGTGAGTCCAATAGCCTGACACAATCGACCTATATCTAGGGAGTAGCTTAGATAACGCGTTGTTAAAAGATTTAGATTTCTAATAATTGACAGCCTCTGTGGTGTGGTAGTTGAGAAAGGCCGCTCATATGCTGGAGGCGGCGGGTTTGATTCCCGGACAAGAATTGTGCACAGGAAATAATACGCAAATACTTGTACTGAGTCTGGGTGTTGTGAGTTTAGTTATTCGTATTAGTTCTTGGGTCCCTAGATTACAGTATTACCTTGGGATATAAGGTATCCTAGTTAGGGTTCAGGATCTATGTCTGTGATTGGACGTTATTATTATTATTGATGAAGGGTATGGGTATTTACAAAACGATTTCAGTCACAATTTATACACCAAGAAACTGTATGCGGTGTCTCGATTCTTCTGATGCGGTGCAATCGAGATAGTTTACTAGAAGCATCAAAAATGACGATTTTGTAAGTGTGTGTGCATTGAGTCTGGTTGAGCCACTGGATCTGAATAACTGTCTTAAAGTCCAGAGTGTCTGAGAAACGTTAAGACAGCCTCCGGCGCGGCCTGCGCTTGTGCGCACGCTTGTAACGCATCCTTCGCGTGATAAACTTGCTAAACTGTGCCCGGGAAATACAAACAGGAAAATTTACGTGTAACCCTCATCAAACCTATGGAATATTTTATTCATCATGCGGCCTCTAACGTCGTTCATTCTACTGACAATTGCTTTGGACATTGTCAACGCTCGCGCGGAATTGCCTCACGTCAGACGGCAGCGTTACGCGATCTCCGCCTGCAACGCTAGCATCACGTACGATAGGGTTTTATTGAAACGCGTCACACTTCTATCCAAATACATTTTCACGGGAAAAGTGTTCAGCGTGAACAAAGCGTTAAGCGGTACGGGAGTGTACAAAGTGAATATTCGTCGGGTGTTAAAAGGTGATCTGAATGATGTTGGAGTTGTGGTGCAGTTCGGAACGGCGAAGTCATTGCGGTTCAGAGATGCAACTGTGTTTGTGAGGTCGAGTGCGGTGATGTGTCCTACTTTACGCGTGCGCACTTACGGCATTTTCCTGACAGAGCGGAGACGCGACGGAGGCATGCTGTCACTGAGCCTCGTGGTTGAACCGCTAGTGATGACTTTGAGGAGCATCGAAATCATTGAAGCTGCTGTTGAAGGTAACTTTTACTAAGTTCATAATCCTATTTTATTAAAATAATGCCCATTTGTTCTTAAGCCTATTAAATATAATTTAGCTAAGCAACACTTTCCCACGGGTTCTCGTACGTTTGTTAAATTTGTGTCAATTTGGCAGACCAAACATTAAGCGCCCATTGGTTGCCTGCTGATCATTGGCTGCGTTCGACCAATAAGCGTACGGTATTTGGCGTATTGCCTTGATACGAGCTTGACAGACATACAAGAAACCAGGGGCTAGAGAGATAAGTGCAAACTTAGGAGCCGTACTAAACTACTTACTGACGGGTATTGTTGTTCTTGTTTGAATTAAGCCATCTAATATTGTATTATTAACAAATAGATTTGTCTAACGAATGGTGGTATTAAAATTGAAAATTCCTAGTAATACTGGAAAATATCTAAACAATTACTTACTATCAGGGATATCTGCAAGTCGAGCCAGTCTGTAAATAAACAGGTAGGCTGCAATTAGTCTATGGGCGTGGCCAGTGCCAACGTCCGCCGTTACGCAGCAACTGTTTACTACTTCCAAGTCGTAAGTAGCCCTGTGAACTGTATGTATAGTAAACCCTAGAAACCTTTACAGATTATTGTGAAGTTACTGATAGTTGGTAGTTCGGCGGGACTCTATTACTTTTAATTTCGTGGTGATTTTGGTCCACGTGGTAACTCTTTACCATTTACTACTAACTTGACAGCTTCTATGATGTGGTGGTTGAGCAGGTCGGCTGGCACGGAGGCGGTGGGTTCGATTCCCGTTGAAGGACAAGTATTTGTGCATTGAAGAAATAAGCTCAAATACTTGTTCTGTGTAGCCACTATGCTCGTATAAAAAAATACATCGTAGTACATCAGTCTGTGGCTTTTTGATAGTTATTCAGTCATCTCAAGTGCGTGTTGAACAAATCCTTTAATTTTTTAGGTACTAGCAGCAGCTAATATTTTATTAAAGAACAAGCTCTGAACGGTCTCTACATAATTCCAGAAATCCCAGAATCCAGAAGAAAACTAGATCTTGTGAGAATATTAAACTTACGAGACCCGTATTTATGCTGCGGACTTTAATGATGAGAGTGATCTTGAGACCTATACAGGTCTCATTAAAAATATCATCTTTCACCACAGTTTGTTTGAGATGCTAACCCAAATTGTTATCCTTAATACTTAATCACAAGACGTTTGAGATCAATTCATAAAGATGCAGTTGTAGTCAATTATGTAAGCACTATTTTGTCAGCTTAAAATTAAAAAATTACTAAATCACTACATTGATATTGGACCCTAAATAAGATTCCCTATATCTAAGGACCCAGGAACTACGAGGACCATGGTCCCACAACACACACACTCATGTTTTTTTGTGTGCAAATACTTCTCCTGTCGCGGGAACAGAACCCGTCGCCTCCGTTATGAGCCGACCTGCTCACCCACCACACCACAGAGGCTATCAATTTAGTATTTGTTTTATCACGGTCTGATACTATAGATACATTCATATTGTATGCTGTACAATATCAATGTATATGCTCATGAGCTGGAGGTGGCGGGTTCGATTCCCGAGGCAGGAGAAGTATTTACGCACAAAAATAAAAACGCAGATACTTGTTCTGAGTCTGGGTGTTGTGGGACCATGGTCCTCGTAGTTCCTGGGTCCCTAGACACAGGGAATCCTAGTTAGGGTCCAGGATCTATGTATGTGATCGTTGGGCGTTTTAATATGCTGAGATATGCTTGGCGTTTTCAGCGCGATTTCTTAGGTAAGAATACAAAAAAATAATACTATACCTAAGAAATCGCGCTGAAAACGCCAAGAGTTGGTCCGATATTTTATCCAATCATCATGCGAGTGGAGCCTCTGAAAAACGCCAGTGTGGTATTATTAAGTTAAAGTGTTATGGATCTCAAGATCCTGCACTCTCAGAATTAAGACCAGCTTATAAATACGGGCCCGTTCATTCCGAAACTTCCTTACGTTTTAAACTTACGTGTACTTATTCTCGGAGCTTAGACACAATTTTATGAAACCCTGAAGTTACTGAAGTTACTTGAGTGCAAGCATGTGCATGCTGGGCGAGAAATAATTTAAGAAGCCTTACTTTTTGTGTTGGTCTAGTGGTGCTACTTTCTACTAAATCGTAGACTGTAAGCTGGAAGTAAAAAAAAGATGACGTCATTGGAAAAATTGGAAAAAAAAGAAATGCGAATTCATACCATCCCATTCAAATTCAAAAAAGAACGCGTCGCCGCATTGTATTATTTTCCAAAACTTGTGTTATTTTCAGTGTTAGTGCATAAAATTGGAGGCATTTTATTTGTTTAGTGCTGCATTACAGGCATGAGTGTGGGAAAGTGGTATAATGATGGTGAAACGTTTCTTCTCGTGTTGTTTCCAAAACTACATAGAAGCTTCTGGTAAAGTTGCCACCACTTTACTAGGAGTATGACTTGAATAGACTAGACTATGACTTACCTTGATGACTTGGACTGGGACTTGACTTGACAAATAATACATATAATATTAATTAACTTGAGAAATTACCAATTGCTTGACACTGGCTAAATACACAAAAGTGTGAAGCAAAAAAAAGTACCAACGTTTTATTTTTAATTATTATTAAACCTAGACATTTATACACGTATTTTAGTTCGACCTAAATACAGTATTTCAAGGAACTATTTTGTGTTGAACTACACCTGCCTTTCTAAATATTTTATTGCAATCTGCGACTTTTTAGGCCTTTTAATCAAATACTAGTTTAATTTAATCAATACGTAAATTGCTCCGTGTTTATTTGCTTGTGACATTCACGTCAGGGAATTTGAATTGAAGCCAAGATAATGGCTTCTGCAGTAATTTCACCACAATTTCGCCAATGTCAAGATGACAGGGTATTTTGAATATTGATTAAAATTAACTAATGACCATTTCAATGACAAATTCAAAAGATTTTATTGCAAACGAGCTTCTACCCGCAGCTTCGCCCGCGGCGTGGCCTATAACCACCAATTTCACCCTCTTAAGGGTGGAATTTCGAAAAATCCTTTCGTAGCGGATGTATACGTCCTAACATCTACCTGCATGCCAAATTTCAGCCCGATCCCTCCAGTGGTTTGGGCTGTGCGTTGATAGATCACTATGTCAGTCAGTCATTCAACCTTTGAGTTATATATATTTAGAAGAGAAGATAGAAGATAGATAGTTTTAGTACTTTTACAAGTTAATGTTTAAATAATAATAACAATAAATAATATTTATACGTAATGTTTAGGCTGTTCTATGTAGATAAGTATAATACATACCTTTGGATTATTCTGTTTCATTTTTGGTGTTCCGTATCAAGCTATCAGTTTTATACATACGTGTATGGTATACACATATTATGATCCAAGTCATAAAATACACATGATAAATAAAACGCACTGACAATAGTCCTATTTCAATAAGTGCTACAATAAAATACCGCTTGCGTTTACGACGCGATCATGAAGAGTAAACTCAAGTGTTCTGACAATGACTTATTTGCCGAGTTATAAAAACGAGGTTCTAGAGGAATTTTATGTTTATTTCAGCCTTATATTTCACACGTCGTAGCCAAGATTATAAGAAAACATAAAGTTTGACGTCCGATGTTTTATGTTCGTGCAAGCCGTTGTAGGATTGCTAGGCGTGTAATTGCTAAAGGGAACGCGGGACGAAATAAAATCAAGCGTTTTTTGAAATATTCACTTTATGCTTTTAGTATTTGAAATAATATTTTGACGGCTTCTGTGGTGTGGTGGTTAAGCCGGTCGGCTCAGCGGGTTCGATTTTCGCGGCAGGATAAGGGATTTATAAAGCCCGTATCAGGGCTGGTGTAGGTCGCGTCACAGACCTCGCGGCAGTCCATTTCATTCTGAAGCAACCAAGTACCTGTAAGATATATCAATTATGCATAGATTTTTCATTTAATTACACGTGTATTTATAAAAAAAAGCTTAGGAAAGATTTTTGCCTTTGTAACGCAAGTCATTGAGAGCAGGTGGATGAATGACCGCTTCAATATTAGCTTATTAATTATTACAGTGGTGATTCACTTACCCGGCGAGTTTTGTAAAGCTCAAATTAGGAATCTTTCGAGTAATAGGAATGCTTATAATCATGTCATGCGGTTTAAGGACATTTTCTGGTTTGAATTTGAAATGTGTAACGAAATTATTTTGTTTGCTTTTATAAATTTAAAAGTAAACAAAATAATTTCGTTACACATTTCAAATTCAAATAAATTTAAAAGTTAACAAAATAATTTCGTTACATACAGTTACGTTGTGTCCTGTTTTGTGTACCGAATAAATAAATATACGATTATTCAAGGTTATTAATATAGCCATAAAAGTAGTGTTAATGTATGAAGTTTAACGGTGCTAACGATCGAGTTTGCTTCCACTGCCGACAAGTTGGGATCCGCTGGGATCATACAATATGAAGCTTAAGTTTTAGTTTCTGTACTGAGGCTATTTACTTGAATATACATTGCGTAAAGGTGGCTGCAGTATATGATAATAATTAAGTATTTGTTACCGCATAAGTTGTTACTGAGGGTAATAATAACTAGGTGTATATTACTATTACGTGTTTGTCTCTATTTTGTATCTCTTCACAAACAAATGGCAGACGATTTAAATGCTGCATAGCTCCGACTAGAAAAATGGTTAGTAAAAATGTTCTATGTCCATTGATTAAAAAAACGTGCACAGTCTGACTGAACTGTTAACTGTAAACAATAAATATAATAATAACCTGACTATATACGGAGCCAAGCGCAGCAGCTAGTTTGTATATTGTCAGCCAGTAACGTAAAGCTACGAATCCAAAGTAATAAATTGGTACTAATAAAAGTTAAGGAGAGTTAGGAGGCGCGATAAAAGAAAATATATTTATGTGAATAGGGTCTACATCTATAAAAAAAATTATATCATACCTATACTAATTTAAGATATTTTTAATCAAATAAAAATAAAATAACTCTCAACGATCACTTACATAGATCCTGGACCCTAACTAGGATTTATTGTGTATAAGAACCTAAGGACTATACGATCACCGAGACAAAGAACAACTACTTGCGCTTCTCATTTCTGTACACACATACTTATCCTGCAGCGAGAATCGAATCCGCCGTCTCAGGGTTATGAACCGCCTGCTCAATCACCACACCACAGAGGCTATCTATATTAGCTATTAGTTAGATTAAGAAAAAGTCCGCGGCTTCAACTACAATTAGGTTTGAAGGAGTCATAAATAAAGGAGCGACAGAGCGGATTGTTCAGAAGATTTTTCTTGAGACCGAGTCTCTTCCATTATTAACCCGAAAAACCTTCAGGCGGTTTTAAATGAAATCGTGAGGCGTCTATATCTTTACATAATTAACTTATCCCCGATTTAAATCACCAGAAAGGACGGCACGGGTTGTTGGAACGAATTTATCGGATATAAATCGGTCTTCCATAATTGTCTATGTGAGATTAATTGTTCTGCGTGGGCCGGCCTCGCCAAAGGCGGGATCTCGTACATCTCTGACAAGAGAATCAATTAAAATAGGGAACGACAGCGGCCGGTCAAATGCATAACATTTCATAAATATTCGCATAATCTATGGTTTAAGTGAGAGTTTATACGGTGGGTAAGGATTATATCAACTAAAATGCACTAAAGTTGCCTAATGTCGGTTTTCAATAAGTTGTATCTTTGGGTAAAAACTGTCGTTCGACATCTAGAATAGAATAGAAGAATACTTTTCACACTAAAGATAATAATATGAAACATTTGACAAAACGGTAGCTAATCTTATTGCTAAAAGTCTAGCTGTCTTGATTGGATGCCATTATTATTCCGCTTAATCAAGACAGCTAGAAATATCGATAATTTATATTAAAAAATAGCTTATTTGAAACCAGTGTAAGATACCACAAATACCTACGACCCAAATAGGAAATAGGCTTACATCATAGGTACGTAAGTTTTTGAGTAAAATTACAATTTGTTTTCACCAATGTTTTTCCCAAAATGACGTGTAAGTACTTAACGTTACGCAGCGTTGAAATTCGATCTATCAGAATTGTTCATTTACCCCTATCCATGGCACGAGACATAACGGACTACCCTCATTATCAACGATTAGTGCTAAGAAGGTTCTGCTATCATTAATTAACGCGCTATTTTTTACACAGATAGTAAAAGCATCAACATCATCATCATTAATGTTATTTTATGCAACACTCGCGATTAAATGATTGTCGGCGTCTTAAAGACAAGTCGAATGGTGACTTAAACGACTTGTATTCCAAATGGCTTATTATCTTAAACGCCATTATTAAGATTACAAGCTCCAAGTGGCTATAACGATATTGCCGACAGTCCATTTACAACGTTAGATTGAAACCATTGAGCTACAATTTATTTACATTTACCGTATAATGACCACATTATATTTGCATGATTGTAGCATGAAAGTGTCTACAACGTTCGAACTTACATAAAACAAAGGTTAGAATATCACCGATGCCAATACAATACCGCATTAGCCATTAGTAAAAAAATTACGTAACAAAACTTGCCTGAAATAAGCTTTGTTAACGGTTAATTTATAAAAGTGGTATATATGATTGAGCGCTACCGTTCTTTGGATGTCTCAGCTTTTATAATAGAGTTAAACCAAGATAGAACTTACAAACCTTTGCCTTCGGGCGACTTAAAAAATCATCCTGACACATACTTTCAATAGAGTCCTACTTTCAATAGGGCCCACTCTTACAGTGGACGTAGTCTTCTCGATCCTCTTGTCCCGGCAACGGCCAACGGCGAGGCTTGCACCGCAGGAGTGCCATTGCGCTAGTTGCCTTAAGCGCCTGCCCTGCCCACCTGGTGACGCTGTAAAGGTCGGTAGAGACCAACATTAGTCCGTTCAAAAAAAAACACTCGTTGACACGTCTCTCACTGTGTCTTTTCTTCTGGTGTCATGCCTACACAAGAAGATAAAGAAAGAAAGTCCCAATTTTTTCATTTATTTTCATAATCAACCGTTTTGTGCCCGCTGCTGAAAATAGCACACCACATTAGTATAGGGTGGTTCTTTCACTAATTTATAATGCAGACCGAGAAGAAAGCTCAATATCTATATATATATATATATATATATATATGCACAATTAGAAATAAGTAGGTATTTATGTTTTTGTTATTGGCTGTATTGTCTTTCCTGTATAGTATATATGTTCATGTTAATAATAAGCTAAATTTATAAATATAAAAATAATTTAACAAATAGCACGGACCCAGGTGTCTGTCGAAATGCAGATAGAAAAAAAAAACTTATACATTAATTTGAAGGTTGCTTGTAACCTATCATACGATGTAATATGACTGTATTTGACTGGCAAGCTTATTTTTATCCTTAGTATATTGCATACCTATTATTAATGTCCGGAAAATGAGAACTTTGCGTGTCACCAACCGTTTGCTGAGAATACTTTTACCTTGCAAGGTCTAGGGAATCAATTTTCTTCACAAGATCGAGATAAGGTAATAAATAGAAAATAGCTGCTTATGTATACTAAAAATAAAAATGCCGGCAAATGCTTTTGCAACTATTTGCGATTACAAAGATTTCATACCGTTTTTTTTAAATGTTTTCATTATTCTATTGACAACTGGACCGTACTGAATTTAACGAACTCAATCCATTGTTAGTTTTTTAGGTATTATATTGCTCTACAAAGATAAAGATAATGTACGACTAAGTTTGCGTTCTTCCAGCTTGTTTATTAGTTTTATTATTATGTAGACAATTTTTGATGCTTTCAATTACCTAATACTAAGAACATAATATTAAATATGCAACGAAAAGGAGTGTTGAATGAAACGTACAGTGACGGAAAATGCAGTCAATTACCCTTACCTACACCTATACATTTGCAACCGACCCACTAAATTCTCATTACAAAATTATTTCGTCTAAATTTAAATACTGAAATTTTTATACACAGCCTCTGTGGTGTGGCGGTTGAGCACGTCGGCTCATATCCCGGAGGCGGCGGGTTCAATTCCCGCGGCAAGACAAATATCTGTGCACAGAATAAAAAGTGCAAATACTTGTTTTGAGTCTAGGTGTTGTGAGACCATGGTCCTCGTAGTTCTTGGGTCGTAGACACAAGGAATCCTACTTAGGGCCCAGAATCTATGTATGTGATCGTTGGGCGTTATTATTATACACAGATTCCATGTTTTAGATTGCGGATTAAGTCCTACAATGCGTTTAATCGCCCGTCGCATGAAAAGAGCAGGAGTATGCTTGCTGGTTATTGTCGTGCTCGCTTTTATGGGGTTGGCAAAGAGCGGCTATTGTGCAGTAGCCATCGATTTAACAATGCAATATCGCAGACGAAAACAACCCGACTTGATTGCACTTTAGAGGCATACTCCTCACAATTTGACCGAGTGTAGTTTTTCAGCAAAATCGAGCTTTTTAAATATTGAATCGGAACTTAGATGCTTTGGGTAAATACGTACCTGAAACTTATTCTATTATGCACAAAGTGAAAATCAACATTTTATTGCAAATAAGCTATTTTTAGCACATACGTTATTGTTCGATTAATATACTTCTAAGACAGAAATTTATTGTTCGGCTTCGAGACAAATACTTTGGCCTCGGGCGTACATAGATAACCTACATGTTCATATAATAGTTAATACAGTTTTACAAAAAATATTATTAAGTAACTGGAAGATATTGAATGATTGGGATTTTATTATATATATCCATTACAACCATATTCCAATAGTCATAAGATATGATTACCGGCTTTTCATAAGGTCCACTCTTCCAGTGGATGTAGTCTTCTGTATCTTTTTATTCCAGCAACGGCTCAAGCTGAAGCCCGAACCCCGAGGTGCACTTGAGCTAGTTGACGGCTTTGACGGCTGGGGGCCTTAAGCGCCAGCCCTTCCACCAAGTGTCGTTACAAAGATCAGTAAAGACCAACCACATTCACCCGTTAAAAAAGAAATTATTACCTAATTCTTTCCTTCCTCAATCCTATCCTAATGACAATTGGACTAAATGCACCGTAAGGCTGAAAAATTGTGATAGGGAAATATCCCTTTCTGGTTTTTCACTACATTGTTTATATTAGTACACGTGAACATGGTGGAAATATCGGGAACCCAAGAGCAATTCCAAACACTTCAAACATCCCACGAAGTAACTAACATAAATGTTTTTCACTATGCCTTAAATCGATATCTACAGTAGGTTAATAAACAGCTATAGACAAATTACACAGCACACATATAGCGCTTCAACTATCTATAGTATCCAGTATGTTTGTGCTAAATAGTAAGCCAAACCAGTACCAGACATTGAATAAATTGAAGTAACGATCACATTGACATTCCCGGAACGCCTGATGCTGTCTCCGAAACATGCAAATGAAGACATGATCTCGACACGGGATGTTTATGCTGGGGCAGATGTTGCGAGCGCAGCAGCACTACTGTCGCGTTATCAGCCCACACCGTCTTAAACACGTTTTACGTAACACCGATAGCTATTATCATAAATTTGCGGTTATTTGTAGTGCCGACCATTTGCACATTTTACGATACGATATCGGTATCGGAAGTCAATGCGATATTGCTGAAAAATCAGGTATCTCAGTTTTCGGCAAGTGGCTTTAACAATACCGTCGATCCGATGCTGTATCGGATGGCATCCCAGTGTTGACACCGCTTTGATGATATCCTAATCAAAACAAATACTTGACCACATAGGCTGGCGCTCGACAGTTATTTGCACCACAGTGGTGCTCTTTTAATTGTTTCTATTATTATTCAAATAAGTGACATCCAAACGCTTCTTATTCTTCTTGTTTAATGGCTTTCTATCGCTTTTTAGCGATAATTTTTCCAATGTCAAGTAAGAAATTTTTGTTCAGTTATGTCATGTCAAAGTCATATTTTGTCAAGTCAAAAGGTCACAGTAAAATGGTGGATACTTTACTGAAGGCCCTAGAAAACCTTGAAAAGAAAATTTAAAGATATGGTTTTAAAATTTGGAACCATTTGGTTTTAGTTTCTAGAGAATAGAATCAGATCTCTATATAGTTTCCGGTAACGATACGATATCGTATCGGACAATGTGTAGGTAAATTCTCTAATGGTGTAATTTGCGAGATGTAGCGCCGAGTGGTGGCCTATTCGGCTGATGTTGTATTCCCGTGATATAATCAAGCGTGTAATGGAGGGCGAATTTTTGACGACTTTATCTAAAAGCGTTTGATGGTAAAGCTGATGTAAGCGGGGGTTGTTGGTTTCTTTGTGAGCGTAATTGTAAGCAACCGGTGGGTTGGGCGGGACACCTTTGTTGTAGGCAAGCCCTGTCGGATTTAATTAGTCCAACCCGATTATTGTGTTGAGTTTTTATTTGTAATTCATGATGTACCGTGTGAAATTCTAGCAATGAGTGTATGTGGTTACGGAGATTTGTATTAGGTAGATATTCTTATAGGTATATACTCACACCCAGTTTATTATAGTATGGCCTACTCATTCAATAAACAATAACTTCATTAATTCTATATTCAAATTTAAAATGAATAGTCAATAATTAAAAACTAAAATAAAAATACATTTTCGATACATTCTGTTTTGAACAGAAATTTAATTGGTGACCACTCAATGTCCAGCGATATAATTTTCCAAACAAAATAATCTTGTTGCTCGTAATTGTTCCACGTTTAATAAATTGATAGCACCTCAACCGATTGACTATTTAATTACACCGGCTCAGTTCATTAAGCGTGTACCTTTGTTTAAAGCGCAATTAAGCCGAGCGCGGCGTAATGCCCATGCGCACCATTAGCCCACCTCCGCCCCTTCTGCGGGTTGGCCCTCAGGGGAAAATAAGTGACAGAGGCGACCCATCTGTCTCATTGATCCCTTTGCATACGTCTCAGTCAATGCTCGTGGGGACCGTAACTAAACGGGCTACTACTGTCTACCGAAACAAGTAAAACTTTTTTTAGACTATTGGTGACTGTTATGTTATTAAGCGGACTGAAGTTTAGACATGAAAAATACGAAAAAAAACGAAAATTAAAATTGACGAAAAAACTCACCAAATCAGCTTGTGATTAGAATTTCACCTACTACCTATGGGGGCAAGTAGAATTGAAGTACTTCGGCCTTTTCCAACACTTCCCTTTTCCTTACCACAGGATCGTCGGTGATGCTGGGATTAGACCTTGCGAGTGAAACGATAGAATTCCACGGGAACACCCGCGGATTGACAAATTCCGATAGCGAGAGGACGGTTGACGAACGACAAGTGTCAAAAAATTAGGTGGGAAATAAAGTTAGGAGTTGCCAGTGTAAACATACAAAATTTGAACTATTTCGCAAAGTGTGACCACTCTGAATTAAAAATAAATATCAATAATGAGCAGTGACTTTTTCTGTAGAATTGTATTCTATGTACATGTGAAGAGCTGAGAGGACTAGTGTCTTAGTAGTGAATGTGAAAATTGTATAAACATGAAATAGAATATTCCGTTTTTCTACGCTATTACAACGCTATTAAAATGCCGAGGCAGCAAATCTTCATCATATTGACATCTATAAAGAGTCATTTGGCGACAAAAAGACGTCCAACAATGACGTCTGGGAGTACCAGAACAGTAGGTACCTACGTACATTTGGTCGTAGCCTCAAGACGTCATTTTATGACGTGAATATGACGACTATTGAAGACGGAAGCATGAAGTTCGAATAGGCGTCTTTGTGACGTCCCAAAAAAGCATACTAGACGTAAAAATGATCACTATTGGACGACAAATCTTATACATTACCGTAAATTTTTAGTATCTATGTGTAAGTATACCTACCTACTTATAGCAAATAAATAATTCTCAGTAGGCATAGATGTAAATAAACAAGAGAGAAGAAGAAAGTGGATCGCTTGAATTAGGTGCACAATTAACCGCAATTTACCGTGTGAAAAAGAGATACAGTTATGCGCATCTTTCTTGAGCACTAAACAAGAGATACCTGAAATGCGACGCAGAGTGAGTTTTTAACTAAACGATCCATACATATTTCATCTTCCTTATATCTGTGTTAGTAGGCACTTTAGTACTTAATCATGTATCTAAATAAGAATAGATTGTATAATATAACTTCAAAGCTTTAAATGCAACTGAACCTTCAGTTGCAGAAATTTACTTCTGTGACAGGATTATTCAGCGCTCTGGCGCCTTTATTCCAAAAACGCTGGCCTTTGTGTGGACTATAAGCTAAAAGCCCGCTGTCATATGCAATGTATTCTCTTTGTATGCAGCGCTTGCCTATACATTGTGACCACTGTCAGTAACATTTTGACAGATTTCGTTCACTATCAGGATCTGTGAGATAACCCGTGGTAGCCCCTTGTGGCAAGGATTTAAAGGATGTCCTATCAACAGAACAAGGGATATAGGGCCGTTTATGCCTGAATTACTTGTACGTTTTTTCTGGGCATTTTGATCTATCCCGAGTGACATTTGTAAATAGATGTATGGGTGGAACGTGTTTTGACGAAAGGAAACTGTTTGTTTTGGTTTTCTGATGAAATAGAAGTAGGTAGAAAGTCGTAAAAAAATTAAAATATTTGGATTAAAAAAAGAGCATTTTGTCACTTTTACTTTACGTATATAAATGGTGCAAATACATCAATTGTGATTGATTACGTTATCTGCTGCAGTAAGAAAGCTGTTACACATGCAGACATAAATACACGTTACTTACTTGACACTGGCTAAATATACAAAAGTGTGGAGCCAAAACACAAAAAAAAAAACACAATGTTCAATTCCATACGGGCCGCCATTAATGTGAATCTCACTAAGCCCCAAACTAAAAGTAAGGTGTCAATTTCTCACTCACTCTACAACGGTGAAGGGAAACATTCTTAGGACACCGGAATTCACAAAATTGAAGAATATATTATATTGTGCTATCCAATACCCGCACTTGTATTGATAGGAATAGTCGCAAGTGTCCCATTTTTTATGATAATGAATGATGTGACGATCTAGTCATTCACCTGATGTTAAACAACACGACCGCCAATAACAAAACAGTGTCACTCGGAACTCGAAAGTGAGACATCAGCGCAGTCTAGTAATAAGGTTACTAGACTGTGAGATCAGATCATAAAGTCTCAATTGCACAGTAATTTCACTAGCTACAATGCCCTTCAAACCAGAACACAGTAGTGCTTGTGCATTACCTACTGCTTGGCGGCCGAATAACTGGCAATGCGGTGGTATATAGGATACATGGACGAATTTTGTAGAAAAGTTCTACCACCTAGTAGTACCTCCCATTACTGGTTCATGATGTAAATTGAAGGGTGAGAACAAAAAGGATTTAACTGATTTTTTTCACAAAATGACTTATGGGTATCGTTGGATTCAGCGTGAAATTATCTACAATAAGACATTCTCAAAATACCGAAATGAATTGAGATTTTGAGTCTAAAAACGGTTTATCTGTCACAGGAATACAGTTCGCTTAGCATAAAAACATTATTATATTAATAAATATAATATAATAGAATATTATTATATTATATTTTTATAGTAATCGTATGAATTAGTACTCTATTTAGTGTTTTCAAGCAACTGAAACCTACATAAATCTTATCTTTAACCTTATAAGCACTCTACATTAAAATGACGCCGTTGAAGTTTAAAGTCAATTTTCTCGAAACTATCAATTTGACAGTTAAACCCTTTTTATTCTCAACCCTTCAATTGTAATGTACTTTGTAGTGTACGTTGTTACCGTACTTTTTGCAACAAGCTAGCTCCACGAGGCCGTCCCGTTGCAATTACAATATTTTAGGAGAAGGATCAGTTAACTTTTCTATCTCCATGATTTTAAAACATTACCAAAGCAGCAACCATTTCAACTGGATCACCATACAAAGTTATGTAGCAACATTAAACCATAACATTTAATAGCGTGGCATATAATCAAGCAGATACAGCTGTGCTATGAAATCTACATGTCTATTGCATCTTGTACGTTTCACACTAAGCTTAATGAACTTGTAATGACCGAGCAACGCTGCGGTATTACTTGAGTTAATTTCAAACTTATAGCACCTATATATTTGAGTAAGTAGTTACTTACTCATCATTATAGAGTAGTTACTCTATACAGGTATAAGTAGATAAATAAATCCTTACATAGTATAAAACAAAGTCACTTTCTCTGTCCCTATGTATGCTTAAATCTTTAAAACTACGCAATGGATTTTGATGCGGTTTTAAATAGATAGAGTGATTAAAGAGGAAAGTTTATATGTATAATAACATGTGAAAATGTAAAAAGTAAGTAAGTAAAAATGTAGTGTATGAATTTAGATATTCCAAAGATAGCCGAAAATTTTCATGGTTTAGAGAAATAAGGATTGTTTTACTCTAAATTTAACGCGTACGGGCCACGGGCAGTAATGAATAAATCAAAACTATTGGATCGTATTTAAACTTTTTTTTTTTTCAGTGAATGACATAAGATATGTATTTTATACCCGTTCGAAGCCGGAGCAGGCTGATAGTTTATTATAAATTCAAAATTAAAAATCCAACCAAAGTAAATTAAAACCGAGTATTCTTGTTATTATAGAATTATATTATTTAATTTAATTATATTATTATTATACGTTCCTAATCTTCGGGATCAGAAAGCAGACCAACGTACCGCTGCGCTACAAGGGCTATAATATGGAAATTTAGCCTTTAGTGCATACTAGACTCCTATTTCTATAATACTATCAGCCAAAATTGGCACAGGGTTTATAAGTCTGTCTTTAAACACTTATTTATTTATATTATAAACGGTATCGATTTTTTCCATGAACAATCACAAGTGATGGTTAGGTACCTACATTACATGATACATCAACTGCTCAGTATACGAGCAATATATATGTAGTATACATACTTTATGTTTTTTTGAGCTAGTAGTATTTAGTAGTAGTTGTTATTTTGCATTAGTTAGTTAAAAGAATAAAGACATTTAAACCGCTAAAAAACATGCTCTATTGTTGTTTTTCGTTTACTCGGCCAACATAAATTATAATTGCATTAATATTTAAAAACACTTTTGCCGCCATTAACGGAACCACAATCACCAGCTGTACTTACCTACAAGCTTTTAACGCAATTTCCCTGATTACCTTCCTTTCTGTACCAAGACGATATTTGCTTTACAAAGGCTGAATAGGTTTGCTTACTTCATGTTTGCTGCTAAGTTCCGGTGTGGAATCCACGCTTCGATGACAAGAAATGCAGTTTTACTACTACTACAGTACACTTGTTTAACAGTAGCGGCACTCTAGCTGGACATTCAATGTTCAGTTCTTTGCTTAGTATTTATTCATAATTTAGTCACTGTATGTTTATAATTAATTGATCAGCTAACAATAATGTACTGTATGTTGATAGATGGTAGGTAATCTTAACTTCATAGAGTAGGTAAATAATCACGCAAGAAGCATGTCCCGGCTTTAGGGACAAGTTGATCCGGATCACGGTTAAAACTTTTCTTTTACGTGAATATAATATAATCCGCTGTAAGTAATGAAGTGTTGTAATTTTTTTTTTACATCAAAATTATTACATTATTTACTAGGTGGTAGGACTTTGTTGCAAAGTTCGTCTAGGTAGGTACCACCGCTTTGCCAGTTATTCTGCCGCCAAGCAGTAGTGTGCAAGCACTACTGTGTTCCGGTTTGAAGGGCACTGTAGCTAGTGAAATTACTGGGCAATTGAGACTTTATGATCTGATCTCACAGTCGAGTAATCTTATTACCAGACTGTGCTGATGTCTCAGGATGATGTGCGCAGTGCAGGGTCGCTTGAAACTCTATGTTTTAGGGTTCCGTGTGACACTGTTCTGTTATGGGCGGCCGTGGCGCTTAACATCAGGTGAACGACTAGCTCGTCACATCATTCAATAACATAAAAAAAAAATTTGAGCAATTTACTACGCTCTCACAAGATGGGTACGTGCTAGCGTGCTACACCTTCGATTGCATTGTCGCGTGACAATGCAATCGAAGGTGTAGCACGCTAGCTAAGTAAATATACCTATTCACTCTTCTCTTGAACGCGCACGGGTCATATTTCGCCGAAAACACAGACTCTGGCAGTGCATTTAATTCTTTAGCCGTTCTAATTATGAACGTGGAATCATATCGCTTGGTACGAATAGGTGGTATTTCGACTATGAAGGGATGGCGCTCAGCATAGCGTCTAGTAGTCTGGTAGTGGAATGCTGATCGGTGAATGAGATCATGCAGTTCTTGTGTACATTCACCATGGTGTAATCACAATATTGTTTACAATTTTATTAATTACTTATCATATGTGCTTAGTATGCCTCAGTAGCCTTAATCACAAATGAATAACGATGCATTCTTTGGTAATATCAAAGATAATAATTTTCCATGATGTTTAAGTGCAGTAAGAGTGTGACAGAAATAAATAAGAGAAATATCTCATCACAGATTTTTTTTATTGAAACGCGTTGTACTTAATATGGCAATGTACTTTTAGGTATACACCTACTGCGTTGGGTGCATGCGCCAGTCAATTGTATTTCGTGTGACCGTTTGGTAGTAAGATGAGCTACTGTTTATAATTATATAGAAGTGTTGTTTTACTGGCTCGACTCTTCAATTAACATAATTGGAAATTTGACACGTACACAGGCTATTAAAAATAAGGTAAAATACGATTTTGCGTAATTAATAAGCAGGCACAGTTTATGACTGGAATCACTAATATACAGAAAAAAATAATTTGTTCTTGCTGAAAAAATTTAAGTAAATACTTTAGTACATTCTTGAGGTTTGAGTTAAAAAAAATTAAGTACTTCATACTTAAGTTACTTAGTTAATTTAAAAAAGTTTTTATAGGTACCGTTCAAGGATTTAGTAACGCGAGGAACTTGTTCTCCAGAGGCGATATAATTATCATGTTGTACAATGCGGATAAACGGCCTTAATCAGTACTTTTAAGTTAATTATTGACACAGAATAAATAATAGCAAATAATTGTTATTTATTTTTTTAAATTAAGAGACAATCAGAAAAAAGATAATTAGTTATAATGTTTGTTCTGTGTCTGGGTGTTATATTGAATTCTATGTATGTATTATCTAACAAAAAGTATCTAAGTATTGTATCAGTTATCTGGTTCCCATAGTACAAAGTTTGCTTAGTTTGGTGTTAGATGGCGCTGATATTTATTAATTTATTCACACACTTATGTTCATCACACAAATGTTTATCCTGGGTGGGAATCGAAACCACAACCTATAAGCAGAGCTACTACCAACTAAGCTATCAGGCCAATCAAATAATTTAGCAAATCCGTAGTATATATATAGTTTATTTATTTTTTCACATTATTTTGACAGCCTCTGTAGTGTGGTAATTGAGCAGGTCGGCTCATAGCCCGGAAGCGGCGGGTTCGATTCCCGCGGCAGGACAAGTATTTGTGCACAGAATAAAAAAGCGCAAATACTTGTCCTGAGTCTGGGTTTTGTGGAACCATAGTCCTCGTAGTTCCTGGGTCCCTAGACACAGGGACTCCTAGTTAGGGTCCAGGATCTATGTATATGATCGTTAGGTATTATTATATATATTTATTATTATTGGGATGTTTAAGAATCATAAAATTCGAGGATTCCCAGTTTTCTCATGATATTTTTCTTCACCGAGAGTGCCGATTCCACTCATAAATTTAAAGTTATTGAGAGCAGGGCTAAGCGGGATTAGAAGCAGGATGCGCATTGGCCTAAAAGCCGTACGGGCTACCGCTAAGCCACTTATACCTTTTTATGGAAATGTAAATACATCGAGTACAGTAGCCAATCAAATCGCTCCTCAACTGAACCGACAGTTAATCAATATAGAAAAACGTTAAGAAAGCTAAAGATACCGCTTCAATTAATGTCAAAGTGTCAAATACACTGTATAGAGCAGGGTACTTGAGTCTAAATAGCTTTTATGTCGATATCGTTTCGAGTTCAACTTCCAGCGCTTCCTGTCAGTATGAGGAATAGTTGGGCGTTGCGACGGCCAGCACACATCGATCTGTTTAATGAAGCGTAACTTTGGATAAAGTTACCCTTTCCGAAACTTTCAAAAGTTACCCTTTGCGGTGAATGTTGAGCAGCTACGGTTATTTTAAGAACATTTTAATGATATGTTTCCTGTAAATATATCGGTTTAGATTATAATATAACTTTACTAATACTTTTTAAATGTAATTTTACTAGGTGGTAGGACTTTTCTGCAAAGTTCGTCTAGGTTGGTACCACTGTAGTTAGTCAAATTACTTGACAAATGAGACTTTATGACCTGATCTCACAATCTAGTAATCTTATTACTAGATTGTGCTGATGTCTATATCGACGTGACGAGCTAACCGTTCGCCTGATGTTAAGCGACACGGCTGCCCATCTCAGTTGCAATGTCACTCGGACCTCTAAAATATAGAGTTTCACGTGACACTGCACTGCTCGTCATCCTGAGACATCAGCACAGTCACGAGATTACTAGATTGTGAGATCAGGATAAAGTCTCATTTGCCCAGTAACTTCACTAGCTACAGTGCCCTTCAAACCGGAACACAGCAGTGCTTGCGCACTACCGCTTGGCTGTATATAAACAAGGTCTACTACTTTACAGCTAAAGCTGATCTAACTGGTACATTCACAATGTACAGGTAAGTTAAACACGTTTATTCAAATTCAATGCTATACAATACAATAATAGGAGTGCACTTAATCTATCACCACCCACACCGTTTTCAATATCTTAGCTTGGCGTGCGATCTGTAGGTTACAGAATAGAACGATACCTAGAGATGCGCCAATATTATTTTACTTATAGAGTATCTATATACATATATACACATCTATATATATAAAAGAGAGTCATGCTAGTTACACTATTTATAACTCAAGAACGGTTAAACCGATTTGGCTGAAAATTGGTGGTAGCTTAAAACCAGGAGCCAGACATAGGATACTTTTTGTCCCGTTCGACCGCGTTTTACTAATTCACCCGTGCGAAGTCGGGGCGGGTCAACTAGTAGTATATAATAATAATAATAATACCGCCCCAACGATCACATACCCTTAATAACATTCCCTGCATTATTATTATTATTTATTGACACAATGTTTTGTTAATAACTATCATTTGTTACTTGTTGATATTGACAATCTTAATCTATTTGTCTGTACTTATATACTTTTTGTTTGTAAATACATACATACAATACAATATAACACCCAGACACAGAACAAACACCTACGTTCATCACACAAATGTTTGTCCTGGGTGGGAACCAAACACACAAACTACAGTTCAGAAGGCAGAGCTGCTAGCAACTGAGCTATCAGGCCAGTCAGGATCATTGTTATAGTAGGTTTTTTTGCGTTTGTTAAAAAATAAAGAGTAGTCTATGTTAAAACAGTTTTATATTATCGATACCTATTCCGGGTGTATAGGAACATCTCTAGTCAAAGAGGCTAGGTGGCGTCTATCTTGTATCTCGTCTGCCATCACGACGAGTGGGCATCTTTAGATCCCGTTCCACTATTGTTGACTGGACTATAAATACCCATCAATAAATCTTGCGAATAGTGTACTTTGCTGTAGGACACATTGTGTAATAGACTAGATGCAGTCGGCGGATTTATCCACGTTTCTTTATACAATATTTTGACATTTATACATTGACAGACAGACACATTAGTATATTGATAGCTTCTGTGGTATGGTGGTTAAGCAGGTCGGCTTATAACCTGGAGGCAGCGTTTCCCGCAGGATAAGTAGTTGTGCACAGAAAAAATAAGCGTATTCCAAGATTAAATTATTTTATCACTCCACTTAAAATAAAACTTAAGCTTTAAAGAACCGGGTGAAACCTTAGCTCACTTTACAAATTGTTTACGTCCACTGCTTTTCCGCGTCTGTGAAATATTGAAGCTTTTAGCTCACTAATCATACTCGATGTTAGCAGGAGTGCTACAAAGCTTAAAATATTTTCTTCATAAATATGGAGTGAAGTTCCAATTGAAAATAATGTAGAGTAAGTTTTTCTCCGTGACTCGTGATTTCAACATATTATGACTGAGCGTAGCTCGGAAAGAGCAAACAAAACGAGTATATGACTCAGCGAGAGTGAGTGTGGTTCAGCGAGAGTGAGCGTGACTCAGAGAGAGTGAGAGTGCCTTAGGAGAGTGAGTGTGACTCACCAGTAGCTTGTGCAACTACACCCATGGTTTGAATCTCGCTAAGCTCCACACTAAAGACTTTCAAAGCTATTAGAATTTACACTCTTATAATGGTGAAGGAAACATCAAAAGGTAACCGATTGTTCTTCCTAATTTTTCTAAGGAACTTTACCTTTTTTGACAAATTGGGCTGATTCACTCATCACCAACTTCACATGTGAGTGATGAGTTCACTCACTTTACATGTGAGTGATAAGCTCAGTACTAAAAAAAGGGAAATAAAAAAGAATACTGCAGTGTAGGGGCTGTATTTATTTAACCAACAAAGGGAATCAAATGTGACGCGCATTCCGTCTGAGTTACTAATATCATGAATATAAATTGAAACATCATGGGTATTTATGCGGGTTTGGCGGGATATTGCTGCTAGCGATACGGCGACCAGGTGTTCAGACAATGTGCCCGCGAGCGATAGATCCCTGATACCCGATGTTTATATCGATTACCTGAAACCTTTCGAGATCTATCCTATTTAACCGAATGAGCGGCGCGTAGTCGATATCGCACGTTCAAAAGCAAAGTCCAAATGTTTTTTATAGTCGAGCTGGTGTAACTAGTAGCATTTAGTATTACTTAGTATTACTGTAGTACTTAGTTAATAAAGATTAACAAATACATTTTGGTATAATTTTTTATGATATGTATTTATATGGTAAGTGGTCATGAACATGGAACATAGAACAACTCACCTGATGGTAAGTGACGAAGTTAGTTGTATAAGGTGGAGCACGCTTGCCGATGAGATGTCCATTCACTCATGGCTTAAAAAGACCCAGGTTTATACCCAGGAGGAAACACTGTTGCTGGAAGAGCATTCCATTCCTTGGCCGTTCGGACTATAAATGACCCAACAAAACGCTTAGTGCGGACTTGGGGTACACTAACGACGTAAGGATGTGAAGAATCACCAAGTCTTGTAATTCTATGATGGAAAGGGAAAAGGGTTATAGTAATAGTATCACACTATCACACTACCACACTAATCACACTAATATTATATAGGTGAAAGTTTGTATGTGTGTTTGTGTGTATGTTTGTTACTCCTTCACGCTCAAACGGTTGAATGGATTTGGATGAAATTCGGTACCAAGATAGCTTATACACCGGATTAACATATTGGCTACATTTTATCCCGGAAAAGTGAAATGTCCCCGTGGGATGAGCAAATAATTAAAATACTTTTTATGTGGGTGAAACCGCGGGGCGCAACTAGTAAGAAATAAATGCATATTATTACAAATTAAAATAAAATCTACGCGTCACAAAAACAAGTGTAATTATGGTGTGTATAAATAGTAGTATTCCATATTTCCTTTTACTATCCCAATTAAACAAAAAGCAAACTGTAACGAAAGCGACAATCAAATTAAAATATGAGGCGCTTAATTAAACTAATAAAAACCGAAAGTTCGATGATAGCCGCATCGGATGCAATTACTATAATCCGACATCGTCCATCTGCATGGATTAAGGGCTCATACGGGTTCGTGCTTTACCGTGTTCCAGTCGAACGCCAATGAGTTGCATAATAATGGATTTACAATAATTTTATTAAAATATGCACAAATTCCGTGCGTCCGACTTTCCTTGAATTGAATAATATCACTACCGTTCTTACGTTTTTACAGCCTATTTATATGCAGTGCATTGGGATCTGTACGATACATTTTTGGTTGATGTACAAGCTAATTACTATAACTTAAAATTTAAGTAAGTTAACAAATGATGAATAAATTAATCGCTAAACTATCGCAACATCTTTTTTGACAGCCTCTGTAGTGTGGTGATTGAGCAGGTCGGCTCATAACCGGAGGCGGCGGCTTCAATTCCCGCGGCAGGACAAGTATTTGTGCACAGAAAAAAGCGCAAATACTTGTTCTAAGTCTGGGTGTTGTGAGATCATGGTCCTCGTAGTTCCTGGATCGCTAGACACAGGGAATCCTAGTTAGGGTTCACGATCTATGTATGTGATCGTTGGGCGTTATTATTACTATTATTATTATTATCTTAACTGGATTAACTCTACCAATCCAATTTTCACCTCACAAGTTTAAAATATACACTCTAAAATACAAAAATCCAGCGGTTTATTTACGAAATATCATCCGAACGAATAGTAAGTGGTATAAATATTTAAATCCATGCACAAAATCCAACCCATAAAATTGCAGACTGCATGCAGCGTAGAACTAAATTTATTCTGTTTAAAAGCAATATGTTAGTTTCAATTATTTCTCACAATCGTAACAAGTTTTGACCTTCCAACCAAAAAAAAAAAACAAAATCTCAAACGAAAAAAATCACTTGGTTTTCCAAAAACCGGTCAGTGACATTTTAATGTCCATTTAGGCCAAAGGCTGCAGGTGAGCATATCGTTAATTGAATTATTGGTGCAGCGTTCCTGTCTCAGTTAAGGCACGAGAGCCGCAAGCAGCTGTCGACAGCCAGTTAGCTTTAACGTGGCTAATTTTATCTAAACCGAGTAAATTCACCGTACGTCCAATCACTGTGAATTTCGGGAATATTGGGTTTATTTATCAACTACGGTTTTAGATTTGTAGCGGTTAAATTGGCTGATAGCTGAAAATATATTGAAACAGACTAATCGGAGACAAACTGCTAACGAATCGTGGGGTCACACATATGCGTATTAGACGTGATTAAACAATTGTAAATTGTAAATCTTTGCTTAATTATCAAAAATATTCTAAGGCTCAGTTGATTGTAAAACTAATCTCTAAACCATGACTTAAGAATGCTTTTTCTATTTTTATAACAGAGTACCTTTTGCCCGCGCCTTCGCCCGCGTGGCCTATAGGAAACGAACATGAATTTTTTTCATAGATAATTCATACACCCATTTCACCCTCTTACGGGTGTAATTACAAAAAACCCTTTCTTAGTTGATACCTACAGTTTACAAAGAACACTCCCCCAAATTTCAAGTCTTTGGTCAAGATTTTCAGTCAAGGACCAGTGGTTTAGGCTGTGCGTTGATATATAAGTCAGAGAGTCAGTCAGGTCTTTGAATTTTATATGTATAGATACTTACTAGTATTGGGAAAAAGAAATCTGACCTGAATCACATAATAATTTTATCCAACAGTACTTTCAACCTGGATGCTAAGATTCCTTTATAACAAAATTCCGTCTCCTATTTTTAAAAGACTAAAATTGGAAGGAAGGAGGACATCATTAGCCTTTTACTACCTCGGTTCAATAGAGCAGAAGAGGGCTCAAAGGTGTCGAACTCAGACAGACGTACTCCGGAGCACCGACTCGTTTGTAGCAAAGCATCGGCGCGTTTGAACCTTGGGCGCAAACAGGAATGGGGCTAAAGTTGGATACATACAAAAATTTCGTCACATTTTTGTCACCATACTCCTCCGAAACGGCTCAACTGATTTTGATGTAATTTTATATTCATACTAGGTAGATCTGCTAATAGGTTATCTATTTTTCATCATCATCATCATCATCACCCTTTTGCATCACCACGCAGGTAAACCGCGGAGCGCAGCTAGTATAATATAAAATAAAGTCATGTTAGTTACACCCCTTATAAATCAAGAACGGCTAAACCGATTTGGCTGAAAATTGGGGGGAGGTAGCATTAAGCTCGGAGTTGGACATAGGATACTTTTTATCCCGTTCGACAGCGTTTTACTAATTCACCCGTGCGAAGCTGGGGCGGGTCAACTAGTAAGTACCTAATGAAATTGATGTCAATCAATAAAAATAATTAGAAATCATAAACATGGACATTCATTAACTGTTAGGCGGAACGAAGTTCGCCGGGTCAGCTAGTAAGTTAATGTAACGAACATGATCAGGCGGTAATATGTCATATTACCACCTGCAATCGCATGATGTTCTGGCAGACTGTTGTAATTTCTTGAAGCTCTTTGGGTTTGTTTTATTTTGTAGACTCATATATGTCCACGATATCGTCTTGGAACCTAGTATTTTGAAAACTAAATAAACTCAAAGCTATCGTTGTCTGTAGAACAGAATTAATAGTATTGACTAAACTGATGGCGTGCTTTTTATATCGATATTATCGATTAGAATATTTATGCTTTATAATTATATTTTATTTTTTCAAGGAAAACTTTTTTACGCACTCTTGCTAGTAATAGCTAGAGTAAGCTGTTGAATGCGAGACGAGCGGAAGTTGAAGTTGGTTCACGTAGATCTCCAAAATGTCAACAAAACAAAGTAAAAAAATTGTATTATTATGTTGTTATGCCTGGCAAAATCCCAATTTTCAATTGTCAAGATGGTTGGTGACATTAATATTAAACAAAGCAAAAACAATGTTATACCGGCCGATAGATGGAGCTAAACTAAAGAAGTTTTACTTCAGTCGTGTGATCTAGCACTCATTTTTTTTTACTATTGGCTCCCCTAATTATTTATATTTAGCTTTGTTAAGCTTTGATTTACTTGGAAATAGACGTTTTGAATGGAATTTAAACCCCTTGGAATAACGCACTTATTACATCTCTGAGTAAACAGCGGCAACGTTTGAAGCAGCAAATATCTGGACTTTCTAGAAATGTAATGCGATGTAAGATTTGCATGGTACTGAAATACTGTTTCGGACGAGCTTGCATTCAAAACGTTATTTATATAGGACCAGTATTGTGTTTTTGTTAATGTAAGTTATGTAAGTATAGATTGAGTGAAAGCGAACCTTAAAATTTTATTTGAACGCTTCTGCAATTTGACTATTCATTGAGTGATGAATTATCTATTTACATACAGCTACAGAAAATTTGGCAGCTTAGTCTCATTCGTTCATTTTTTCACTATTATAGCTAAGTATATTATTTTATGAGCTGTGTGATGCGTACTTTGTAAACAGTTTTACGAGCAATTTGACGGACCCAATAGATCAGTTGGTAGTAACCCTGTTTTCTGAGCTGCAGGTTGTGGGTTCGATTCCTCCCCAGGATAAAAATTTGTGTGATGAACATACATTTTTATTCTGTATCATATTGTATTCTATGTATGTATTAATAAACAAAAAGTATATAAGTATCAACGATCACATACGTAGATCCTGGACCTGAACTAGGATTCCTTGTGTCTAGTTACCTAGGAACTACGAGAACCATGGTCCCACAACACCCAGACTTAGAACAAGCATTTCGCTCTTTTTTTCTGTGCACAAATACTTGGCGCGGGAATCGAACCCGCCGCCTCCGGGTTATGAGCCGACCTGCTCAACCACCACACCACAGAGACTCTCAAGAGAGCTAAGAGGGTGTGTGTGTATACCAGATATCTGGTTTCCATAGTACTTTGCTTAGTTTGGATCTAGATGGCGCTGTGTGAAATATATGAGTGCAATTAAAATAAACAAAAGCCTGAGAACATTTTACAGCTACAAATCAAAACTGGAATATTTCTCGCAATGCAAAACCGCAACGCTTGCAAGAACTGCGACATTACGGTGTGAGGTGAAAATTGCTTTGCATCGCGGTTCTTTGCTTCCCCAGTCTGTCGAGTCAATGCAGCGCACGCATAAATCAGAAGGCGCTTATACGTGGCGCTTAATATTTCTTTGGATGGATGTTTCAGCTTTGTTTCAACACAGTGCATACCATTTTGAACCACTAAATACAAACGCCGATACGCTTAATTGCGACAAAAATCACGTAAATTGAATACCTTACAAAATAAATATTTGTGAACATTTTACAAGCGCAAAGTATACAATACTGATATATTTTTGTTTGTAAATCCACAATTGGGCTATTGGCGGGAAAACGAAAAAGATCGTGTCGCTGCATTGTATTATTTTCCAAAACTTGTGTTATTTTCAGTGTTAATGCATAAAATTGGTGGCATTTTATTTGTTAAGTGCTGGATTACAGGCATGACTGTGGGAAAGTGGTATAACGATGGTGAAACGTTTCTATTCGTTTTGTATCCAAAACTACATACTCCTGGTAAAGTTGCCAACACTTTACTAGGAGTATGACTTGAAAAAAAAAACCACAATTAGAATACAATATAACACCCAGACACAAAACAAACATCGAAAGTTCATCACACAAATGTTTGTAGGTACTGGGTGAAAATCAAACCCCCAATCTACTATCTATCTATAGTTCAGAAGGCAGGGTTACTACCAACTGAGATATCGGGCCAGTTTAATAAATCACTAAACATTATTTATTCAGCTAAGTACAATAAAAAACTGTATCATTATAACGCTACGCTATACTTCTACGGCGGGTTCGATTCCCGCAGCAGGATAAGCATAATTGTGTACAGAAAAAAGCGCAAATACATATTCTGAGTCTGGGTGTTGTGGGACCATGGTCCTCGTAGTTCCTGGGTCCCTAGACACAGAGAATCCTAGTTAGGGTCCAGGATCTATGTTTGTGATCGTTGTACGCTATTATTATTATACTATTCTTCAGTACGTGTACTAATTTTACGAGCATTAGATACCTAAGAGAGTTAACAACAGTCATAATATTAGTACTATATAGATGTATATATCAGAAAATCTTCCTTTCATGAATCATAGAGTTCGCAAGTTATGATGCGCGTAGTCGTCCTAATCGTTTATGGCATATTGTGAACTCCGCTGCGTCATTAGTCGGAACTTTGCGAAAATCAACTTTAACATCGATAGGGGGCGATATCACTAACCACCACAGATTAATAATAAGTTAGTTCGGGTTAAATGAGCGGCTTGTTGTGTACGACAGAGTGATTAAACACCGGCCGGCGATCGTTTCAGTAAATCGGGATTAGTTTGGACCGCGGTCCGAAGCGTGAATTATTACGGAATATGCGAATATACCATGTTGCCTGAACACGAATTATAATTCAACGTCAACATCGCGTCAACTGTTTTTAGCGTTATTCAACATTATGCTGGTTCAGCGTTATTTTCGTGAACGTTTTAATGTTTATTTATGAGATGTGCATGGATGGTCAACATGGTCAACATAACGAAGTAAAAAAATTGTATTATTATGTTGGTACGTTACGTTGGTACGTTGGTATTGTCAAGATGGCGACCTACCGATCAATCTCCACCGTGTGTTTTATAGTCTATGCACGCGACATTGGTGGAATTGTGGCAACGCCGCAGAAACCATAATATTAAGAAGTTAAAGTTGACATTGACATTAAACAATATCGTTACATACTGTTTGTTTAAAAAAGCAAGCTCTTTTTTTTACAATCTGCATTTCGTATAACCTAATTTGCTCATTCCTTTTTTACCACCATAAGCACGGAAACATGGTATGGTATATGGAATAAATTCCTCGAATCCACACAAAGCGTTTTAGATAAGACATTTATAATTCGGACACCAAAGAAATGGAAAATCTTACCTTACTTATTGTTTCTATATATGAACTAAATTCTAAAAGTTTTCAAGGTTAGAGTGAAACCACGACCACGTCGTCACTTACCATCAGTTGAAACAGTGGTTAAATGCTGGCATAACTTGATACAAGACAAAAGAGACGAGGAGACGAGGAGAGGAGAAGAGTGCAAAAAATATTATATTAATCGTGTTAGGATTTTTAAAGAAATGCAGTTATTTATGCACCACAAACCGTATATTGTTATATTATAGCTAAATAAAATTCATCGGTAGCACACGAAAAATATCAGAGCATTTTTCTTCAAGTGACAACTCTATGACAATATAGCGAAGGCATGGAGTTCACAATTCACATCCACAGCAAAGAGTCTTACATAAAATACTTTATTGTCCTAACTCATAGTTTCTAATACCTCCCCTCAATAAAATATTTTACAAACTCTTATAAACCTAAGCACCATCTATACTCTCACTACATATAACCAACAAAACATAAAGCATAGCACACAAACCAAAATAACAACACAACCAAACAAATGACAACCTAACCCATGACTACACATAACACAAGTCAATATATAAGCAAAACAACTCTACCTAACACTCCCTAGTTCAGTTAACATAAATGACTAAACAACCCTAATAAGAAAAAATAACACCCACATACAAAACAATAAGCAGTTAACAACCCTGCCCATTTTAAACTACATTATAAAATAAACATAAACATACAACAAACTATTTAAAAATATCACTTTCAGTTCACAGAGCCAAACCGCTGGCTGGAAACTCTTTAAAATCACTTCTTCCTCCTTCCCCTTTCTTTCTCTTTCTATGAATTATTTTTTCTCTTATTTCTTTATTAAGTCTTGTTTTCTGCCTACTACTATAGTGCTTTTTCTTGTAATTTTCTCATAATCCATAGATTCTTCCTGTAACGTCAAATTCTTAGAAAATATTACTCTCTTTTTATTTGTCACCTTTTCTGTAATCTCATTATCTACACTGTCAGATACTATCTGCTCTGGCTGTATCTGCTCTGCTGACTCTGACTGTACACGCTCTATTTTCGATCGTACATTTTCTTGCTCTAACTGTACACGTTCTTCCTCTTTTTGTTCCGGTTTCATCATATCTCTCGAATATTCCTCATTTTCGTTCTCAGATGATATAAAGAATACATTACATAACCGCTCTTGACGCTCAACCAAAGCCACCGCTGCGTTTTGATGATAGTTTTTTGTGAAATTCAAAACGTAAACATTGTTTTCTTTGAACCCTATTGTGCATACAACATTGTTATTCTTTATTAAACATTTTTCTCTCGTTAATTCCACTGAATATCCCTTGCTCGTTACTCTGTTTAGCGAAAATAAGTTAAGCGTTAACTCTGGAACATATAAAACATTGCTCAGAACATTCCCTTTGAATTTTATTTCTCCAACTCCCTTTACTTCTAACCGGCGGCCATCTCCAATGACAACAAATTGATGTGACGTTTGAATTTGACGTAACGATGTAAACAAGTTACGTTCATATGTCATGTGCTCACTTGCTCCACTATCGATGATCCACTTGCTGGATTGCCCACTGACTCTCCCACTCTCAGCTATCATCGCACTTTTCGATAAAACTGCTGGTAAAGCAAGACAACTTTTATGACTCGCACCAGTCGAACTATTTTTAAGTTTTGGACACTGGTATTTTAAATGACCGGTTTCATTACATCCGTAGCACCTCCGAACGTCTTTATTACTCCGACATTCTCTCGCATAGTGCCCTGCAAGCCCACATTTAAAACATTTTCTCCCTTGAACATCATTACTCTTCTGTTTCGCCGTGCACAAAGCTAAATTATCATCCTCTTTTTGATTACTCTTTGATTTCATCCTCTCTTCCTCAACAAGAAGCCTAGCAACCAAGTTATCAAATGTTTGCTTTTCATCTGGTGCCGATTCCCACGCCGACACAAAATGCTTGTACTCATCTGGCAGTGACATAAGTATTTTAGTCATTACAAGCTTTTCAGAAACTTCTTCACCCATCTGCTTCATTTGGTTTTGCATCTCTTGTATTTTGGATAAAAATACTGACATCGCTATCCCTTCTTCGAATTTATACTGGAAAAATCTCTGCTGTACTAAGTGTATACTGGTATCAGATTTTTGCTCATAAACACTTAAAAGCTTTCTCCACATCTCCGCTGAAGTTGTGCAAGTAATAATATGCAACATGACGTCCTCCTTCATCCGCATCACCAATAAAGACTGTACTTTAGCATCTTTAACTTCCCAAGCACTCTGTTCTTTGAAATCAACAGGCTTTGTTCTGCTTCCATCGACAATATCAAGCAAACCCATGCTTCTCAATAAAACCATTGTCTGGAACTTCCACGTACTCCAATTTCTGGAACCTTCCAGTTCACTTCTCCCAATAACCCCTACCGATGATCCTCCTAGCTGATCCATTGTCTCCGCTCAGCTCCTCAGCTATCCCCTCCGTTGAAGAACCGTTGTATCCGTCTGCTGTTTCCCTCCACCAGACTTCACCCTCAACGAGAACTCCTCTTCAACAGAAAAAACAAAAGACGATATTTATTTTCTGCAAGCCGAATAACTGCAACACCTGAACAGAGTTATGAAAGTCTGGGCCCATAACCTGTTAGGATTTTTAAAGAAATGCAGTTATTTATGCACCACAAACCGTATATTGTTATATTATAGCTAAATAAAATTCATCGGTAGCACACGAAAAATATCAGAGCATTTTTCTTCAAGTGACAACTCTATGACAATGTAGCGAAGGCATGGAGTTCACAATTCACATCCACAGCAAAGAGTCTTACATAAAATACTTTATTGTCCTAACTCATAGTTTCTAATAAATCGGTCTGCCACAAGTTTTGATTGAAGGGTTGCAGAGGAGAGGGCGTTGGAGTCCGATGACTCCTCCGTGATCTCGGAGAGGTCGGGCGGTAGGGAGACCGCTGATGAGAGTGGTGCTGGCCGGAAGCGGCCGTACTCGTCATTCTTCGTGCCTGGGTTTTTGGACTCAGACACGGAGACTGAAGAGACGGCGGCCGCCAAGGTCAGTTCGGCGAGGAGAGGCAGAAGGAAGGCCACCCAGGCGGGCCCGTCCAGGGAGACCTTCCTCAAGCCTGCTCCTGTCGATAAGGAGCTAGAGGCGCTTCTGCAGGGCAGAAGGTTTAAGAAGGGGCAGGCCGCTGCGGTCAGCGACGTCGAGCCATACACCGGAACTGATTCCGATGCTCGCCCGATGGTCATTGATCTCAGCGTCCTCAACGCCCAGGAGCTGAGGGCACGGGCGGGAGAAGAGCTCACCCGCATTCTCGAGGTTGCCAGGAAATCCGGCAACCTAAAGGGTGAGTTCGTCGGCCGCCTCAAAAAGTCCGCGTCGACCTTAGGCGAGGTGGTCGACACCCTCACGGGAAGGAGCGAGGCGGAGGAGACGCGGCGACTCAGGGCGGAGAATACCCGCCTGCGGCTGGAGGTGGATGCGATGAAGGCGGAGGTGAAGGCGCTTCGTCTTGGCTTCAGTGAAGCCAAGACGGAGGCCGCCACTGCCACCGCTGCCGCTGCCACCGCCACCGCTACCGCTGCTGCTACGCAGAGGTCGGCAGCCCCCCCCGTGCTGGGCGCCGACTTTTTGGAGGAGCTCAGGGGGTCCTTGACTGCCACGTTCGGGCAAATGCTTAATGCCCGACTCGCGGTGATCGAGGACCGCTTGTTGCCTGCCAGGACGGTGCGTCCACCACTGAGGGCGGATGCCAAGAGGGCAGCGGCTGAGGCCGCAATCGTGGAGAGGGCGGAGGCTGCTCACCAGCAGGCTGGAGTTGTGGGTCCTTCCACCTCCAGAAGGACCCCAAGTGCCCAGGTTCCTGTGGGGAAGGAAACCTGGGCCCAGGTGGTGGGTAAGGGCAAAGGGAAGGGGAAGGGAACGGGGAAGTCCTCCGTCCCCCACCCCTGTTCCTGCAGCCCCCGCGGCCCGTATCCCCGCGAGCCGTGCCCCCACGGCCCGTGCCCTCGCGGCCCGAGCCCCCGCGGCTCGTGCCGACACAGCTCGTGGCCCCACGGCTCGTGCCCCCGCGGCCCAAGCCCCCACGGCCCGTGCCCCCGTGGCCCGTACCCCCGCGTCTGCAGCGAGACCGGCAGCTCCTCTTGCCGCTAGGACGGTGCTGAAGAGTCCCCCGAAATCCGCGGCCGTGGTGCTGTCATTGCGCCCCGATGCCGTGGAAAAGGGGGTGACCTACAGCGCCGTTCTCCAGACGGCGCAGGAGAGGGTGGACCTGCAGGAGCTGGGGATCGAGGGGATCCGCTTTCGCGAGACGGCTACGGGAGCCAGGATGTTAGAGATCCCCGGCTCCCAAAGTGGGGAGAAAGCGGACCGCCTCGCAGAAAAGCTCCGCGGGGTCGTGACGGAGGTGGCCAACGTCACCAGGCCCGTCAAAACCACTGATCTGAGGATCAGTGGTTTGGACGACGCGGCCACCAAAGAGAAGGTGGTGGCAGCGGTCGCACGAGCGGGGGAGTGTGACCCGCAGCTGGTAAAGGCCGGGGAGATCCGCCCCGGCCCAAGAAGGACTGGCTCTACCCTTGTCTCCCTCCCGGTTGCAGCAGCTAAGGTGCTGCTGCAGAAAGGGAGGCTGCTCATTGGGTGGAGCTCAGTTCAGGTGGTAGCGCTGGGGGAACGCTCCATGCGCTGCTATCGGTGCCAGGGGCTGGGGCACACTCGCACCCTGTGCCCCGCTGTGGCGGACAGGGCTGACCTGTGCTTCCGGTGTGGAGAAGCAGGTCACCGGGCGGCTAGCTGTGGGAAGACAGTCCCACGCTGTGCTATCTGCGCAGAGTCAGGGCGGCCCTCTGGGCACATAATGGGGGGACGCGGCTGCATTCCCCCTAAGACGAAGGGGAAGGCCACCCGGACCCAGGCCGCCCCAGCTGCCACGAGCCAGGCCGCCACGGAGGTAGTACGCCCAGCGGCGTGCGAGGAGGTTGTGATGTCTGATTAATGGATCAAGTCGGACATCACAACTTCCTCCAGACGAATCTAAACCACTGCGCCAGGGCCCAAGATCTGCTTATGCAGTCCCTGGCGCAGTGGCAGATAGATGTGGCGGTCGCCGTGGAGCCGTACTATGTCCCCCCCAACATACGTGTTGGGCTGGGGACCTGGACGACTCCGTGGCTGTCATTGGGCGATCCAGTGGGTCCACCCCCCTCTCGGTTGAGGAGAGGGGGTCGGGGTATGTGGTGGCAAGGTGGGGGGAGTATGCGATTGTCGGCGCATACTTCTCCCCCAACAAAACCGCTGCGGAGCTGGAGGTCTTTGTGGACCTCCTGGCCGCGGTGGTGAGAAGACAGGCCCCACGTCAGGTCCTCTTCATGGGGGACCTGAATGCCAAGGCCCGGGATTGGGGCAACCCCTCCACAAACCCTCGCGGCGAGATCGTGAGGGAGTGGGCGGTTGCCACAGGACTGACCCTACTCAACAGAGGGTCAGCTCACACGTGCGTGCGGCAGCGCGGGGGGTCCGTGGTGGACGTCTCGTTCGCCACCTCCGCTGTCGCAGCACGTGTCCGGGCCTGGAGGGTGTTGTCGGAGGTGGAGACTCTCTCGGACCATAAATACATAAGGTTCGAGATCTCCACCTCCAACAACCGAGGGGGGCCCCTGCGGGTGGCGCGGCCGATCTTCCCGCGCTGGGCTATTAGTCGCCTCAACGCCGAACTGGCAAAAGAGGCGGCTATAGTCCAGGCTTGGTAGGCTGGGCCTGTGCACCCGGAAGTGGACGTTGCGGCGAGCCACTTCCGTGCAGCGGTGACGGCCGTGTGTGACACGGCCATGCCAAGGGCTCGCCGCCGCCCCGAACGCCGCCAGGTATACTGGTCGAACCCGGAGATTGCCGATCTCTGGGTCACCAGTTCGGCGGCGAGGCGGGCCTACAACCACTGCAGGAGACGGCGCAGGGGCCGCACGGATGAGCAGCTGTCAGCTGAGGAGCTGGCAGCTGAGGGCCGGCTGTACAGTGCCTACCGTGACGCGCGGGGGGACCTACAGCTGGCCATTGGCCGTGCGAAGGTGGAGGGCTGGGGCGAGACGTTGGAAGGCCTCAACAGGGACCCATGGGGACGTCCATATAGGGCTGCCCGGAACAAGTTCCGGGGCCAGACGTCCCCAGTTGCTGAGTCCCTGGAGCCGGAGCTCCTGGGCAGGGTGTTGGAGGGGCTCTTCCCCGACAGAGATCCCCTCCACAACCCTCCGACGATGGCATCGCTCTTCCCCGTCCCTGAGGCAGACTCAGCGGACTCCATCCCACCTCTGACGGAGGCGGAGATGGAGGTCGCGGTCGCACGCCTACGGGGCAAGAGGACCGCCCCGGGTCCTGATGGGATCCGGGGGCGGGTCCTCAGGATAGCCCTGGAGGAGATGGGCGATCGGCTTCGGGAACTGTTCGACGCGTGCCTCACGTCCGGACGATTCCCGAAGCCATGGAAGGACGGCCGATTGTGCCTGTTGCGGAAGGAGGGTCGTCCTGCTGACTCCCCTTCCGCATACAGGCCCATCGTCTTGCTGGATGACACGGGTAAGCTGCTAGAACGTGTGGTAGCCGCCCGTGTCATCCAGCACTTGGAGGGTACTGGGCCTGGGTTGTCGGAGGCCCAGTATGGGTTCAGAGCGGGGCGGTCTACTATAGACGCCCTGCTCTGGCTCAAGGGGTGGACGCAGGATGCGGTCGGCGGGGGGGAAAAGGCGTTGGCTGTCTCGCTCGACATAGCCAACGCCTTCAACAGCCTCCCGCACGATGGAACGAACGATACAGGAGGCGCTCCGTTACCACGGTGTGCCCCTGTATCTGCGGAGGCTGTTGGCCGACTACCTCCAGGACCGCGAGGTCTTGGTGGAAGGGCGCGACGGTTTGAGGCACCGTCGCGTCTCCTGCGGGGTTCCACAGGGGTCGGTACTGGGACCGATCCTGTGGAACATTGGCTACGACTGGGTGCTGCGTGGCACGCTGCCTGCAAACATGCGGGTTGTGTGCTACGCAGACGACACCCTGGTCGTAGTCAAGGGGAGGGACCTCAGGGAGACGGTGCGGCTGGCCACGGTGGGAACAACCCTCGTGGTCGACCGCATCCGCTCTCTGGGACTGGAGGTTGCCCTCTCCAAGACCGAGGCCCTGTTGTTCCACGGGCCTCGGGGGGGACCCCCTCCAGGAACGCGGGTGCTTCTGGATGGGGTTCCGGTCCCGGTTGGGACCCAGATGAAATATCTGGGTCTCATCCTGGACGGGAGGTGGACTTTTGGGGCCCACTTTACTCAACTGGCCCCAAAAGTCATAGGAGCGGCCGCCGCTCTGGGGAGGCTGCTACCCAACGTGGGTGGCCCGAACGCCACGTGCCGCCGGCTGTACTCCGGAGTGATCCGGAGTATGGCCATGTACGGGGCACCGGTCTGGGTGGACGCCCTCGGTCGCAATAACAAGGCCCTGCTGCGACGTCCGCAGCGGGTCATTGCGACGAGGGCAATCCGCGGATACCGGACGGTGTCCTGGACGGCGGCTTGTGTGCTGGCCAGTGATCCCCCCTGGGAGCTCGAAGCGGAGACCCTCGCCGAAGTTTACCACTTCGTGGCGGCGAGAAGGTCCCGTGGAGAGCCCCCAGCGTGGGGGGAGGTCAAGCGCCTGCGAAAGCAGGCGCGGGCCGCCCTGTTGCGGCGGTGGACGGAGGACCTGGCTCCACCGGTCCCTGGACAGAGGACGGTGGAGGCCATCCGCCCGGTCCTCCGGGAGTGGGTGCGGCGGCCCTTTGGGTCGCTGACGTTCCGTTTGGTGCAGGTGCTTTCCGGACATGGATGTTTCGGAAAGTACCTGCATCAAATCGCGAGACGGGAGGCGACCCCGGCCTGCCATGAATGTGGGGCGCCAGAGGACACGGCGCCCCACACGCTGGAGGTGTGCGCTGCTTGGGACTCCGAGCGGCGCACACTTTCAGCGGTTGTTGGCCGGGACCTCTCGCTGCCGAGCGTGGTGAAAGCCATGCTCGGCAGCGAGAGTGCGTGGCAGGCCACGGTCTCCTTCTGCGAGAGGGTGATGACGCAGAAGGAGGCCGCGGAGCGGGTCAGGGAGGATAATACCAACTCTGACCCCCTCCGGCGCAGACGGGTGGGGAGACGGAGGAGGCGCTTCATTGAGCGCTTTCTCCATCCCCCGTAGTGGGGCCAGTGGCGGAGAGTCGGGGGACTCTCCGCCGCACTTACATGGCCCCACACGTCTGGTGGGCAACTGAGGTGGAAGGTTGCCCACCCACTGGCGCAGAGGCCCGGAAGGGCCTACCGCCGGGGCGAGATGGTTAATGCAGTGTGTCTCCATCTCGCCCCATCCCGGCGGCGGTCGGATCACGGGGGGGTTTTAGTGGGTTCGCGTCCCACATACCCCCTGCCACCACCCCCGTGGTGGCAGGAAAGTGCGAGGGCATTTCCCCCCCTCAAAAAAAAAAAAAAAAAGAGGTAGTTATTCACTGTGAATAAGACGATCATCAAATCCTTTTACAACGCGGCTATAGCTTATAAATCTTGGTCTCTGTAGTAGTGGAGCGGTGCGATAGAAGTGTCATGTCTATATAGTCAATAGTTTTTCTCTAATCTGTGATCATGTCGATGCACCACTGAAGTACGTTGTCGTGTTTTGGCGGGAAAACGAAAAAGATCGCGTCGCCGCATTGTATTGTTTTCCAAAACTTGTGTTATTTTCAGTGTTAGTGCATAAAATTGGTGGCATTTTATTCGTTAAGTGCTGAATTACAGGCATGAGTGTGGGAAAGTGGTATAATGATGGTGAAACGTTTCTTTTCGTGTTGTTTCCAAAACTCAATAGAAGCTTCTGGTAAAGTTGCCACCACTTTACTAGGAGTATGATTTGACTAGACTAGACTATGACTTGACACAATATTATATTAATTAACTTGAGAAATTATCAATTTCTTGACACTGGCTAAATACACAATAGTGTGGAGCCAAACGAAAAACAAACAAGTATCTCGTCAACATGAATCTCCATACTTGATTACGAAGTATGAAGACTCAGGCGCGTCTGTTACGAATTTGACGGTACGAAAAGACAAAGAAAACGCACCCTCCTGCAATACTTTATTACTACCGTAGGAACGTATTCAGCTAAACCTTTACTAATCTAAATAAACTTTCTTTGCACAGGTATATTTTACATACAGATGGCGTTATAATTTAAAGTATGATTTTTAATATTTGGTATTTATGTGGCCCATCACAAACCTTATCACAGGATGCTGCCGATATTAAATGGAACTCAATTTGAAATATAAACGTTAATAATATCTCGGCTGTTTCGGTTACAACGTTTTGCTATTAGTAAAGTGGATGTTTGTAGCGCAGATAACGTTCCAGTTTCGCTGGCTGTTTGTTATGTTACGGTTTTACGAGTTGTATCTTCGATAAGTATCTCAGAAGTGGCAGCACTATACATAGTCCTGCGTACGATTTAGTATCTCTGATTTTTTGAGTTGTTAATGCTTCTCAGTATATGTTAGTACTATGAATAGCAGTTGATATAGCTTTTTGCGAGGTGCATGTTAATTTAAACTTAATGATCACTCCTCTTGCTTAAAATATCCGTCATTGTAGAATACTAGAACGGGGATAAAAATTTTGTCTGCTACCAACGAGCCTATAAAAACGAAAAAGTTTTATCAATTATAGAATAATGGGCCATTTTAGCCCCTTGTATAACAATCTACTATTTACACAAAGAGAGAGAGAAGCTTCGACAACCTCTGTGGAGTGATGGTTGAGCAGGTCGGCTCATGGCCTGGATGCGGTGGGTTCGATTCCCGCGGTAGGACAAGTATTTGTGCAGGAAAATAAAGCGCAAATACTTGTTCTGAGTCTGGGTGTTGTGCGACCATGGTCCTCGTAGTAACTGGGTCCCTAGACAAAAAAAAATTAATGAATGCCATGAACAAAAAATAGTTTTATGGCGATTTGATTGCAGACTTCAATTTTAATTAAATAGGTTTCTCAATTTAGTAGGGCTAGATATCACCGTTTTTTTATATATATAAAATATACATCAATGCGTCTATATATGTACTAGATTTTATTACTACATGGCTAGTGTTTCCTATCTATTTTATCAGTAGATTTGTCCAACCTACGTCCTGCTTGGGTACATTGATAATAAAACCGATACGCTTTTGCACTGTATATTCGCACCTTAATATAGGCAGTTACTGCTTTACACTGCAATTACAGCTCAGAGATTTGTAAGTAACACTGGTTGTGGTGTTTGCCACAAGTGATGGTGAATGAGCTTAACCATCATCTAGCTGAGATTCGAGGTTTCATAGAATATGAGGTTGCAGTTAACGTGTGAGTTAATTTCTGATGTCGTTGCCGTTTTACAGTGTTGTCAGATTTTTTTTAACGGCTTTCATCATTTACTATATTTAAGCCACTGCTGAATTATACTAAGCCCTTCCCAAGGTATGGCGCTTTTGGTTCTAACTTTTACAGTATCTGAAAATTTACCTTGAAAATAATGTCATCACTCATGGCGTCATAATTTTTATTTATTAAAATTTTTTAAATTTTTTTTTGCATTTTTCAATTTGCGATCTCTATTCTAGAACAAGTTGTAATGGTAAAACAAGAAATTCCTGGTTGTTGAAAAGAATAGCGGTTGTGAATTTTGATTTTTTTTTCCAAAACCCCTGTATTTTTTGATTTTAATGTGTGATAAGGGTGGATTATTATCCGTTAAGTGTTCTTGAACTATGAACTTGAACTTTTTAAACTATGCCTTTTCGTTTTCTCTTCAAGACTTTCTAGTCTTCAGTAAAATGGTGGATATTTTAATAAGAATATCCACCATTTTACTGTGGCATTTTGACTGACAAAATCAGACTTTGACATGACGTAGCCGTACAAAAATTCCTTACTTCACATTGGCAGAATTATCACTAAAAATCGAACGAAAAATATTAAATGAAGAGAAGAAGAAGAAATTCATGTGTTAAAGTTGTTTTGTTTAATAAGGTAGATTAAAATAACTGAGTGGAAATAACCATATGCTTAACGGACCAACGACGTGGTCAAAACCGCGCGGAGCCAAAGATGCCAGAGGCAAGCAACCGCTCAAAGTGGCACTCTATCAGAATTGATTTGATTTTGAAATTTCTTTATTCACATAATAATACATTTTATTTTATAGGACTTAGAGTTAGTGTCTAAGTTACAAATTTATTAGGATATAAATGGTTTTGTAGGCTCTATGAGGGGGGCCTATGTTCAGCAGTGAACGTGTTCTGATGAACCATATAGTCAATTATTTCAATCAGATGAACGTTGCAGCTTATAGTTTGAGACGCGTCCTTACTAGCGTTCGCAGCTTCGCACCACAAGCCCGTTCACCCACGCATCGCATCGCGATCGCAAGCTTTCACAACCATCGCTCGCGCGCCGCGGTCGAGCTTACGCACAGTTATTTCAACGCCCTATCGATGAACCCTGATGTGTTTATGGGATGTTAAATACCATCTGAATTTGGCAAATGTTACTGTTACGGCAAATGATTGCTTGTCAGAGTATAATATTACAAGTTCAGATAATAATCAGCTGACAAAAAGTACATTTTTCATCGAGGTATAAGGACTTGTGTTATTGTTTGTTGTTATATGATTACTTACAGTTTTGGATTTCAAAGACTTATTAACAGTTATTGTAGACATTGCAAAAATTTCTTGATTAAAAATATTCGATTTGAATATCTTTATAAATTGCTAAATATATATATAGAAAAGCGGTTTTGAAATTATAATTAAGCATTATAAATTACCGTAACACACAGCATTACAAAATTATTTAGTGGTACAAACTAGTAAATTAATTAGCATACTTCAAAGTAGAGCCATTAGCTAAGCACATAGTGTGAGCTTGAGTGTTTGCATTGTGTCTCATATCAAGAGAAGAGAAGGCCTCCCTATTTCCTTGTGGGAGGCTGCGAGTGCCAGGCCTCCTTCAGTAAGCGCCGGCAAGCTGCGCGCGCGCACGCCTTTTTATAGCGTCCCGGTCCGAACGATCTCCGTTTGTTTACAAGACGATCGATCGTGAAAAGAACCCGTAACCTAAGAACTATGCCCACACATTGAATAAAAAGATAGCATCTAAAAATTAAACATTAACTTAATGACTTTCCGTTAGTGAGATGTCAACGCCTCCTCTTACTAAACTGCCGGCACTTTATGAGCTCCCGTGTGCGTAAATAACGTACATAATGTGACATATTCATTTGTACCGTATTCAGATGTGTGTACGCGGTTCTGCGACATGAAGCCCTTGATATTTATTGTTTATGTTATCGCGGTGACGATCGTCGTCGCCGGCGAGATCAAGATACGCGGCAAAGTGAGAAAAAGACACACGAATAGGAGACATAGGGCTATTCTGCCTCCGTGCAATTTCAACGAGACAATCATTGAAGATGAATGGTCCTTGATGGAAGCGATAGGAAAGTCAAAATACATCTTTACGGGTAAAGTCCTAAGCGTGAAAAAATCGAAACCATCCGATGGTCTAAGAACGAAACGTTCGAATTTGTATCGGGTTTATATGAGACGCGTACTAAAAGGAGATGAGAGCGAATTGAAGTCCTATGTGAAATTGGATGGTATTTCTGAAAGTTTGAGTGGTTCAACGATGGTAGTGGAGAAGCCAAGAGCCAAGGAGTCGTGTGCTCCTGGGCCGAGACCGCGGCTGTCTGCAATTTTTCTTAGCGACGGAGTATACAAGGACATGGCGAGACTGGTTCCAAGGCTCCGCCTATTAACCGACCCAGTTCCATTGACCCTCTATCATCTGGATAGAATAAATGCCGCTGTTAAAGGTGAGAGCTCTAGTTTTATACCTATAATAAGTTATGGCCATATAACAGATCCCATTCTGTATTATAGTTTAAAACAAGAAATTAATAAAAAGACAGCTTAAAAGAGATATTGGTTTTGCAGACCGGGTATAGATCAGATAATGATTACAAGGCTATAAAATTACAAAAAGTACACGGAGCAAGAGGCGAGCTTTGCGGGAGGCAATCAGTTAATCCTAGTACCTACCCAGAAATTACAATAACGCGTGGGTGCTACATCCATAATGTTCACTGTGAAGGCATATAAAGCTGATTCTGATCGACATCTTGACAACTGTTCGTTAACTTAATGGAGTGAATGCGGCCGGCGTGTCTGTAGGCACCGCACAAAACAAACAAGATGTTAACTGAAGGATACCTATACACATAATAAGTACATGCACGCTCTCGTATGCCATAAAGGGATTATCGATAACGCAAACACATTCCAATTAGGCGAACAAATATTACGACACCACTAAATGCCAGCCGTAAAACGAATATAATAGTCTGTCATCCCTCTTCTACACGTTAAGCAACGTTCAATAAATTTTAAGTGATATTTTTATTTCGTCTCTTAATGGAGCAAGAGCCAGACGCATTTATCTGCAAGTGGTTTTATTCTCTTTTATAGTTCGTGTTAGCTTAACCAATTTCGTATCATTAACATAACTTTCCCATCACCATTTATGCTGTGTTTGAAAAAAGAAACAATCGAGTGCTAAAAGCGAAAATAATAATACGCCGAGATGGTATTTAATTGAATTCACGGTGGGTCACGAATAGGCTTTATTCCGAGTCAAATACTTTGCAATAAATTTTATTGCGAAAGCCATTTTAACCTAAAAATTCCGAGAAGATCCAATTTAAGCCTCGCATAATCCGGCGACGAGATGAGTATCGCGCCGGCTCATCTGCAGTCCACTCGCAGTCTGTAGGTTTCAACTTCGGATGAGCCTATCTAGCTACATTATCTAGGCAGCTCTCCCAGCTCGTAAAGTAACGTCAGTTCTCTGTTCTCGAGTGTAACTTTTCTCTGTTTAGTTAGTGCCATCGTCAGCGATACATATCAGTCTGCTGCCCTCACGATCCGTGAGAATCCCTCCGGGTAATGTATGGGACTCACACACGTAAGCGATTTAATCAGCTTCATTAGACGTCGAAGTCGCGTATTGAAGAAGCTCGCGTGAGACGAACTTACCCTTCTACAATATAGATTTTTAACGATAGTTGAATGTGAAGCAATAACATGAAGAATGCTTATCTATGCTGATAGGCCGGCTTCGTATCTTTAACTATCATCGCAGGGCGTTATAGACTGTAGAGAAAGTAATGACCAAGTCCATTCGTCACGATAGCTCCGAACCACACACGAAGCTTAACTCTGATTGTACGTTTCACCCTGTTATGACTATGGAATTAGAATACTTGATGTTCATAATCAATAGATAACATTCCGGCATTATCAGACTACAAGTGATCAATGATAAAATTAAACAGAATGGTTACCTTTAGAACTATATTTACGTTGTAGATTTCATAATTGAGATTGTGAATTTTGAGTAGGTAGATGTTATGATTCACGGCATTGACTCATAACTTGACATTAAACATAGTCATAACCAAAGCAATGGTTTGCTTGCGCCAGCGACTAATTTAGCTTATTATACCTATTTCAAATGTGAGTGACCGGAGATCAAAATGGCAAGATTAAACGCCGAATGTTATCGACTAGACTGTTTCACCGGGAGCCATAAAGTAAGCACTTAACACAGTCTGTGAAAAATGTTAAAAATATAAAGTGCGACGTAGAAGATTCGTCAAGAGCGCGACGAGACGAGACCCGCCCGCCCACGCCCGTACCACTTTCCAAATTCCTCGAGTAAGCGCTTGCAATCACCTACGTCGTACGTGCGACAACTAACAACCATTTTAAAATGTTTTATATAAAATCTCACAAAGCTCTCTCAATGGATTTATACAGCCTACATTTTACACAATGGAATGACAATGGCAGCGTAATTGGGGGATAGAACATCGATTCTATTGTTGAAATAACTGTTTTATAATTGGGAAATTAACGTGGGTAGAGCCGGTTACATTGGATTGTACTTTTCATGATATAGTGGAATCTTATGTCTTAATTATATGGTAAAATTAAGATATTAAGATATCATATATAAAATTAAATGTGACTTTTTAGATTCTATCGAAATTATTCGATAAATATGTAGATGATAAACTTTAAAATTTGAATTTCAAAAACCTTAATAAATAATATTTTTTGGTTTTAGGTTTATGTGTCTTATATATGTAACGCGGCTTACTTGTATAGTCTCATGTTCCTCATTGCACGTTTTGTTTTATTAACGAATTATAAATTTGGTCCACATAAGTTGAAAACAGTGGGAAAGTTCTTGAATTCGTCCCTAGCAACCGAGGCATGAATATTCAGGGCAAACGGGCAGAAGCGCGCAGACAATAACGGCTTACTCTCATTGCGCTGCACCCGCATCCTATGTTGTTCTGCAGTTTCTCGGTACACTATCAAATAGCTGTTTAATTTTTACATACTCTATCATAAAGCTTTAAGCTTTTAACTCTCGACGAAATTTGCACTAATTAGCTCAGTCGTAAGTTTTGTAGTAGCGTAGAGCGGCGTTTGTTTACGTAGATGAAGGTTGCATTGATTTGCGAGGTAACCCAGTCTACGCGTGAGGCTGCGCTAGCGCACGCGTCTCGGTGGCGCCAAAGCTAATTCTTGCGCAACTTTATGTCCGCGCTTATTTACGATCCAAAGTTTTACGCAGTCTACTGAAATGGCTCTAATACTCACCCGTTTGTGCGTTACTTAACTGCGGACACTCAAAGCTACAGTAAAAATGAAGCTACAGTTTTTAGTGTTATCGCTTTACTGCATCACGATAATTTATGCCCACTCTCACAATATACGGGGTGTCGCTAGGAAGCGGGATACGGTTTACCGCAAGAAAGACATAAATGGCTCCAAATGTGTTTTAAACGAGACGATAACTAATGACTACGAGATTCTGTCGTCCGCGGTGTCTGAATCTAAATACATTTTCACAGCTCGAGTGTTGAGCGTGAGGAAGATAAAGCGCGGTGGCGAGCACAATGCGAAAGTGTTCATGGTGTACAAACTATACATTCGGCTTGTTATGAAAGGTAGCGTCGAGGAGTTGAAAAGTCACGTCTTTTCAGGAGACGAGCGCACTCTGAACGGCGCGATTGTGTTTGTCGACTGGCTTCGGACGAATAAGTGCGCTTACAAGCTGTACAGGCATTCATCGGGCATATTTTTGAGCGACGGTTTTTACGAAGACTCGAGCAAGGGGCATAGACGGTTGCGATTGTTGAATGAGCCTCTTCCACTATCGCTTTATGATTTGGACAGGGTTAATGCTGCATTGAAAGGTAAATATTTACTGGCACGGGAGCAATCATGATACATTGATTGCAATGCAACGCGAGAATTTTTATTCCAAATTTGAAAATTTCCGTAGTAATACATAATTACTACGGAAATTTTCAAATATGTGATTGGACAGACTGGATTTGACAGTTTATGTATGTATATGTACATACATGAACTGTCAAATCCAGACATTTATGTGTTTCTTTTGTTGCAATCAAGTTACATGATCGCCCTGCACTATGTACATAAAATGAGTATTGAAACTGTCAGACCCATGCATTTAATTGTTTCTATTGGTTTCAATCGAGTTACATGATTGTATAACAAGTGTTGGTATTTGTAATTATGTGTACAATATGTAAAGTTAATAGCCAACACCATATCTATGGTTCCAAATAGTTCCAAACTTTTAAAACGTTTAATTCCTTCAAGATTAAACTAAGATATTTACTAAGATTAGAAGTAACAAATATTCTCCATGGTTTGGAATGTAGAACTAAAAATAAATGATTGGGAACATAATGTTGATTTGGCAGCTGTTGTTTTTTGTGAAAGCTCGTAAAAGCTTTTTCATTTTATGCATGCGACTGCCAACTGAGGATTAAAGTCGATAGCAGATAGCAGAAAATTATTCTACGTATATTAAATACAAAAAAAAAACAGCTTTGACAGACGTTTTTGGAACGGAGATTTTATCGGATTTCAATAATTTAAATATCATAAAAAAGTTGAACCTTTTGTGTGGGATAAAGTGGGTTTTTATTGTTGAGGAATGTTGGTCGAAAGCTGTATTGTTTTTTACAAAACATTTTTAATTTGGTTGTATTTCGAAACTGTATCGCTGTTTGTAACTTTAGGAAACTAGAATACTTTTAATTGATTAGGGCATTTTCGGTTTATTTCTACTTCTATATATAATTTAAGCTAGCAAAATGAAAATTCTGTATATATTTTGGTAAAATATTGTAGGAATGGGCAATTTACACAAGATAATGAAAATTACACCCACAACAAACACACATTTTATTACTTAAATACAGAATGGTAAATATAAATTATAAAAATACTTTTGTTTAACTTTCTGAAACAGAGTACCAAACAACATAAAAACTAACTAAGTACATACAGAAAAATAATCTCATACATATATTTTATGGGTAAGCGTGCTTCACCTTAGACAACTTCGTCACTTACCATCAGGTGAGTTGTTGTCAAACGCATGCCCATATTATCATTAAAAAAATACTATACTATACTATATATATACTATACTATTTATAGTACTCGTAATGAAATAGTTATTTAATTATTTCCACAAAAAATAAAACTTATTACACATATTGTAGACGTTTGTATTTTAAGACAATCTGTTACTGAACTTGGATTTCCAACGTTTTTTTAACAAAAAGGATATATTGTAAATAGGTCATTTGCAGTATCATTACTCGTATTAGTGGCCATAGGCGGCTCGGTCCGTGTGGGCGAAGGCGCACCATGCAATTTACTTGGAGAATGGTTAAGACCGTAAATTTAATGCCTTATGGTCTATTACACCCACAGTACTGCAAAGGTTCGCATTAGTAGACATTTTCAATCACTACATGTATCATGTATGAGATTTGAGGTTTGACGGCATTGTTCCGTTTTCCGATTGCCACTGCAGCGGCTGTGACGCTTAATATCAGACGAAAAATGAGCTCGCACGTTATTCGTTTGAAAAAAAAGTCTAATAATAATGGTTGACGTATTTATAAAAATAAACAATTGAATAATGACTAGCTATATATGAATAGCTTTATACGAAAACTAAGGATTATTTCTACGAGAATCAAAGTTTGCTAGCAGTTTTACTCAACATTTCTCGAAGTTTGCGCCTCAATATTTTACCACTTGCTGTTTTTGGTATATCCTGCACAAATCTTACACCTCCCCGTAGTTGTTTCCAGGAAGATACCTGGAATATTAAGTCATTTTCTAGCTGTTAAATAGAAGTAATGCAGATGGCTAAATCAAGGCAAAAATGTAAAATTACATGCACGCTAGTGCGTATTATAATTTGCATTTTTTCCTTTTGCATTTTTATGTGTGCTCACAAAAGTTAGGTCTACTGTCGGTAGTAGAGGAGCCAATTAAAACAGCCGGTTAGTATTACCAAGCTATTACCTATAAGCTATTACTATTACCGGCGCTAAGACACATGTACAAATTGACAATCTGCGTAGTAGGTATACGTATTAGGTGCAGACGCGCTTACAAATACATTATTAGGAAATTGGTGAGTGGACATAAAAGATGACTGAGTGAGTACTTAACAGACGGCACTTAGCCATTTTCTATAGACCAGTTTAAAAGTCTATTATAAAACCTATACTGACCTTAGAAGCAACAAAATCTATTAGTTCTTTTTCTGTAACTGCCGATCCAGGAGACTTCACTACGAAACCTATGGGCAGCTCTCCCGCTAAAGGATCAAGTACTCCTGTTACGCCAACATCCTTAACTCCGGGATGCTGCCGCAGAAGAGCTTCTAGTTCTGATGGCGCAACCTGTTGGTACACAAAAGACTTTTTTTTTAAACAGTTTTATTATTAGGGACCTTTATAATTAATTTACATGTCAGTCCCACCGTATTCGCAACAAGTTTACAGAATAGGAGGTCACCTGAAGTGACTCACAGATCTGAACAACTCTTTTTGCTGCGTCTGAAGTTGGATCAGTCAAAATCAAAAGACTTTAAAAATGTATTCTCAGCTTTGATGACATTTAACTTGAAGCTATTATTGCTTATTCCGTGATACAACCAAGAATCTATTGATTTAACTAAAAGATAGGAGCTTCCTAATTTAATAATTGGTTTACCGAGTATACCTTAGTAGGTTCAAGTTTAATCTGTTTTAACGATATAGTAGTCAGAACTTGCCTGCCCAGCCTTGTATTTGATCAGTTCTTTCAGTCTGTCAACAATATAGAAATACCCGTCTACATCGTAATATGCAATATCACCAGTTTTATAAAAGCTTTCGTCGTCCAAGTCATCTTTTAAGTCTTTTCCAATATATCCTTGAAATAACACAGGTCCTTTTACGCAAACTTCACCTGGCTGGTTTGGTCCAAGCATTTTTCTTGATTCGACGTCTACAATCTTTAAACAAGTAAATAGGTTCCGTTAAATATTTATGATATTTACCTGTTTATTGAAAATGTGGTAGGTATATTTCTTCTCACCTTTATAATATTGCCTTGTGTAATTCTTCCTACACTACCCTCTCTTGGTGCAAAGTAGTGATCTTCTGTAAGACTTCCTGATGTTTCGGTCATTCCGTATCCTTGTAAGACATGATTCATGTTTGGAAAACTAAATATAAAAAATTCTGTGTTTTATTTACGATCCCTTTTTTCCCACAATATTACTTTTTCTTCAATTATTATATATTTTAAGTTCTTATGTATAGTTTGGTTTTCTTCAATTATATAAGTAACCATTTTTGTGTATTGTTGTGTAAATTAAATAAATATAATGCGATTAAAAAAAAATGTTTAAAAATATTTTTTAACTATTTATAATTGTAGTTTATTTAGAATATCAGATAATTTTGCGTAATAATTTGACTGCATGTAATTATAAACTTGTAACAAGTAGGTATTTATGCATATAATTTCATTGTTACATACGTTTTCTTAATTTCATTGATGGCCCCTACGTCTAACGGAGCTCCGCCGCAGTACGTGACCTCAACAGAAGTTAGATCGTAGTTTTTCAATATTTTTGATTGATTTAGTATTACCAGCAACGGTGGCACTGATAGCAGCAATGCTACCTTTGGAAAATAAGAAAAGTATTATTTGAATTTGTAACTTTTGACGTAGATTATAAAATCTAAGAGATACGCCTGCAGATCACAGCACCTGATGGACAAGATAATGAGAAAAACGAGTGTGCTTTAGACCACACGACTGAAGTTAAACTTCTTTAGTTTAGCTCCATCTATCGGCCGATATAAGTTTGTTTTTGCTTTGTTTGATGTTGATGTCGCTATTTTAACAATTGTAAATTGTCATCTAACACATACCATCATAAAAATACAAATTGTTAACTTTGTTATGTTGACAATGGAGATCTACGTAAACCAAAAACTTTCAACTTCCGTTCGCCTCGTCAGCTTACTCCCTAAGTCAAGCGTGCGTAAACAAGTTTTACATCAATAATATTATTACCTATTTATTATCACTTATTGCCGCTTACCTTGTATTTTTCAATGCAACTTAGATACGCTTCTTCATTGAACCTGCTTAAATATACAACAGTTTCGTTGTTGACAAGCTCGTCCATAGTAAGAAGGATTCCCACAGTATTTGACCAAGGAGCTACCGACAGGCAGATTAAATTCCGTTTATATGGCCTATTAATAAAATAATGAGTCGTTAAATAAGGATGTAGATAATATGGCGTAAGATGATACCATAAAAATATTAGGGTATTTTTTATCTTTATTAAGTTTACTTATGAGTATATGACGCTGTAAAGGTCGGCAGAGACCAACTGCAGTGGACCGTCAAAAAAAAGACTGTTATTATCAATAGCTATTTTATTTTGGTGTTCATTATAAATTATGAATTTTGGCAGTTTAAAATATTGGGGCCAACGTAAACTGCACTAAACTAACTGTAGGTACTAAATTTATTGAAGATTGTATATTTATTTTCATATATTTTCTGTCCAAGTCCATTTGCTTTATGATAAATTGTCAGTGAAAGCTGCTAATGGCCTTTAACTCAATCAATTTAATGTAAACATTAAATGTTCGTAACTATTCAATGAAATAACAAACACTCATAAAGAACTGTGCTAACACTGCGAGCTTATTGATTGTTTGGTTTAGATAGGTAAAGTGAACTCTAAAATATGGACAGTTCGTAAACACAGTTACACAATTCCATCAAACTACCCATAGTATTTATCTATACCAATGTTTGTGCAATTGTATAATATAAATAAGTTAAAAGGTTCAATCTTGAATTATATATTATATATATAAATGCGAAATAGATTATGTCTACAAAATATGTTTGAAAGTTGGATTTGAATTACACTAGAAGTTTTTTTTTTCACCAATGCTTTGATTTTGTTATTAAAATATAAACACACAGTCAATGATTAATTTGAATATTATTGGTTATCAAAATACGTAATGGTTATTCCATACTTAATTAACTTGAACACGATTAAAGGACCCGAAGGCGATCACCGATTAGCATAGCCTTATGTCATTTATGATCTATTATATCAAAAACACGTGTATAAAATTAACTTACAAGGGTTGAAGTCCTGATATAATTAAATTGCGATGTGACAGCATCGCTCCTTTGGAGGGTCCCGTGGTCCCCGACGAATAAAGTATCAGAGCAGTTTGCTCGGATCCTATTAAAACGACATCCCTTGTAAAATGTTATTTCAATTATTCAGTTTGCATAACTAAAACTCCATTATTATATTGTTGCTTCCGTCACAGTGAATTCTTGACGAATAAACAGACGAGTTATTAATTTGTCGCAAATTGCACCAAATTTTGTGTTGGTACATTGAAAATCGAGCTTGGAAACCATAATGACATTTGCTGGGAAAATTTTCCACATCATAATTGCCATTGCTCTAGCTGCAGCTAATTCTAAATGGTCTATTTTGGCTTCGCAAAGTAAAATGTTTGTAGACAAATCAAAAAAGTCCATAATCAAGATATACCTCAAAAGAAAAAGTACTTTGTGTTTTAGAATTAAATTATTAGATTATTCACATAAGAAAAAAAAAAGTAAATAAAATACTTATAAACTCACCTTTAAAATTGATAGCTGAGAATAAATTGATGTCAAACTTAGTTGATGTAAGTAGTTCAAAATTAACAATATTTTGTTCTGATATTTCAGTTCCAAATACAATGAATTTCTTCACAAATTCCAGGGTTTTCAGTGTCTTATAGTAAGTTTTAAAAGTTTTCGGAGAGAGAAACACGAATTTAGGATTTGATATTTTCGTAGTGTGTACCAGCTCACCTAAAAAAAATATGTTAAAACCAAAGAAAACACAAAAATTACGTAAGTTTTCTGCATAAAAATATCAAAAGCAGATCCAACAAAATAAATCAGGTAAGTAACACTTATGAGCTACTTTACTTTTTGTTACTTTATTTTATTTATTGTTTATTATTTAGGCTTTTTAGCCATAGCGCAAATAATTATGTATGATAGTGAATTGTTCTTGACACAAGTCTTTATTAGATTTAAAAAGTATTTAACACTTGAGAATTTAAACTATCAAGTGTTATTTGCTATCACACAAAAATATAGGTAGGTACTATTATATTAGCAGTATGAGTATAACAAAAATCAATGAAACATATTTCATTTTATTTATTTATGTGATGAACATACATATTTGTTCTGTGTCTGGTTGTTTCATTGTATTCTATGTATGTGGTTACAAAAAAAAGCAATTAAGTATTGTATCAGTTATCTGGCGCTGCGTGAAATGTCCACAAATATTTAATTACTAGTTGCGCCCCGCGGTTTCACCCACGGATAAAAAGTATTTTAATTATTTGCTCATCCCACGGGAAAATATCACTTTTCCGGGATAAAATGTAGCCTATATGTTAATCCAGGGTATAAGCTATCTTGGTACCGAATTTCAGCCAAATCCATTCACACAAACATACATACAAACTTTCGCATTTATGATATTAGTGTGATGTGGTTGTATATATTAATAATTTAAATTCCTTACCTTTGCTATAAGCACTGTTGATGAAGGTAACGACTGCCCCTACAGCCCAACCAGCAATAGCGGTCGTCAAAAACTCTGTCCTATTCTCACTACAAATACCTACTACATCACCGACTTCCACTCCAAGCTGCTTTAAAAACTCTGCAGTATTAACGATTTGCTGGACCATTTCCCCGTACGTAACTGTAATATGGGTTTCTCCATTGATCTGACACAATAAAAGAAATATATATATCGTCATTATCAAAATAAAAAATTAAAAAAAGTCAACTTTGCCAATTTTTTAAGCGAATAAATTGTGTAGACATACCAAGTTACCATCCCATTGTGACACTTTAATTTTTAAGTTTGTGCTTGTAAATTGTTCCTGTAACTTTTATCTATCTATCTATCTATCATCGTAAACTTATTTTAATAATAACAATGGTGTCAATTCTGTGTCGCATTCTCTAAAACTAAAGTAAACTTTAAGTATGGCGGGCGGTACTCTTTTGATAAAGGGGAAATGAAAAAGACGGAAATATGTTAATTTCGTTAAGCTTTAGAGTATGTAACACAGAATCGATACCAATGTGTCATTTTAGATAGGTTCTATTACTATGTTATGTTTTGTAAATCGACCCTACTCCTATAATTATGTAAAAGTCCAAGGTTTATAAACAAGAGCATTCATGCAACATCTGTATAAATTTTAGCACCCCATTTCCCATCCAATCATTAAGAGGTTAGGGTCTTGTTTTAAGTTAGCTTCTTAAAAAACTGCCAGATTATTATGATAATTTTAATAATATAAATACTTCTTACCAACGCAGTTTTATCTTCACTTTTCAACATTTTATCTAACACAAATCTCCCATAGTTCATGTGAGGGGGAATATCGAAATTTTCGTAATCACTGTAAATAACACTAGGATTCTTGTATTTTGGCATTATGGTACAAATATGTATACGGGCGTTATTCTTTGAATTCGGCTAGTGTACTGAGCAAAGAAATACGTTGTATTCAAGGTTGATAACCTTAACGCGTTTAAGCGCGTCTTGTTTGCGGTAAACAGAAAAGATAATAGTACCGAATATCAGTGTTTCTTGATAAAAGTTTATCTGTTATGATTGCATAAATACCAAAATTGTGAGAGACTATTATATTATCTAAATATCTCACAGTCTAGTAATCTTATTGCTACACTGGGCTGATGTCTCAGAATGGCGTGCGCAGTGCAGTGTCACGCGAAACTATAATTTCAAGTGTTACTGTAACTGATATGGGCAGTCGTGTTGCTTAACATCAGGTGAGCGACTAGCTCGTCATGTCATTTTGTAACATAAAAAAAGACTTTTTTAGGTGATGTATGTTGTATAGGTAACAGACTTAAGACAATTAAACCAGCATCAACGAGCAACATACGTCCACGGCACCAACAGACAAAAATTCAAAATTCATAACTGGACTTTAGGTTTGATTTTTAATTTTGTTTTAAGCTTATTGTCGCACTTAATAATCTTTATCTGTTCAGAATAGCTTATCATATAGGATAAGATAAATAAAATGATAAGTATAGCTAGGTGGCGTTGATAATCTTATCTAATATTATATAACAGTGGCGGTAGAATATTGGTATGAAAGATAGCTTTGAATTTTATCATAATAATAACAAGTAAAGTATTGTGACCGACTGAAAGTTGACGTGTGCATATCAATGGATTTACAATTGAATACTGCATGAACATAATGAAAAAATAATAGTAGGTGTCCGATATCAGCATAACTGATAATATTTTTTGATGAAAGTGAATCTATCAGTATTGCAGTGAAGCCACAACATTAGTGAGGTTTTTCTTTTTGTGCGATGTATGTTGTATCTACTTGACTCGAGAGATGCTTAGCATCAACAGACAAAAACTCAAAAGTGCAATTAAAATTGTGTCATTTTAAATTTATTTTAATAAAGCCTGGTAACGCACTGAAGGAAATTATTTATTCAAGAATTAATTATAAGTTTTTAAACAGTAAAACTAAAATAAAATAAAAACTATGCATTAGAAGAACTTAATCTAAGAATCCGCTAGGCAACGTGCCCAAAATGCTGGCGGCATTGCCTCGTTGATTGGCAATGCTTTGGGCTAAATAGAGACCAGCATTTTGGTACTACTTGTGAAGGGTTTCAAAAACCCTTTACAAGTAGTAAGGTAGTAGTAAGTAAGTAGTATACTTATGAAGGGTTTTTGAAAACTCAATCCATAAAGGTACAAGTTCGTAGCCGACTGCAGACAGCAGGAGGCAACGTGCCGGCTCTAATGGCTTTTTAATCAACTTTCAAAAAGGTGGAGGTACTATGTTCGTTTGTATGTATTTGTTTCTTACGAAATACCCTACTCTATTATAATAATAATAAGGCATCCTCTTTTTTTAAAGTTTTTAGGTTCAGCGGATTAGGCTGTACGTTGTCTATCAGTCAGTCGACTACTTACGTCAATATAATGCCTTATTAACAATACAATACAATACAATACAATAATACTTTATTAAATACCAACTAATACATAACAACGCACCTTAAAAAAAAACTTACAAAAAATGGTAGAACAAAGGGCCTCACATTAATCAATTTCTTTCAGGCTACCTTAGGATGGACAGGAATTAAAGGACCAAAATTGCGGTTGGTGTTGTTACAACTTACTATAAACAACAATGTGATAACATAAGTATAATCACTTTAAATATAAAAACAATCAATAAACTTATAATACATACCTGCCTTATTAGCATAGATTACATTTAAAATTATAGTGGTATTTATCAACTTAGGTATGTATGAAAGTAAGCAAAATTACATGATCGTTGTAGGCCTGATAAACTGGTAGACGGTAATAGTCCATTTCCCTTGGTAAAACCTCGACAGGATTTAACAAAGTCGAAACAATATAGTAGATCCTCATTATCCAACATCCAATTGCCTTTAGTAAACCCTTTTAGTTTCCATAGTACGAATCCAGTAGGTAGGTAAGGATGGAGATGTTACAGCTTGCTGGCTGGTTTAATTAGGGCCTCCTGCAATAAACGTCGCAGTATTTTACCGCTCGGGTTCTTAGGGATTTCTTCCACGAATCGCATGCCTCCGCGCAGCCTTTTCCACGGTGACACCTAGAATAGTATTAAATTGGTCGTTAACATTCCCATTAAGGATTAAAACATGATAGATTCTGTGGTTATATTGCATTTTGTTCCATAAAAACTTTATTGAAATCATAAAATTACAGCATTTAACAATATGAAATACTGCTGTCCACGATTAGTGGGTACGCCTAGACTTATAGTTTAATGAGAATGAAAAATATATCAAATATGTAGGCATATACCAAAATCAAGATTGATTCAGATAATTTCGTAAAGAAATAAGGAGCACATAAAGAAGCAGACAGAAATATAGCTACTTCCTAATTTTAAAAGATTGGTATTGATTATTAATAGAATAGAAGATAATAGAATAGAAAAACTCTTTATTGCGTATACTAACGTAAAATAAAATTAAGCATTACAATACTATAATAGGTACCATAATGGGCGGCATTATCACTAAAAGTGATCTCTTCCAGGCAACCTTTGGATGGATAGTATAGGAGAAGTCTGCGGTGCGCAATTTGAACAAATATTATTTATATTTAACAAAGAATTTTTTTTTATATTTTTTTTTATGTTAAGGTATGAAGTGACGAGCTAGCCGTTCGCCTGGTGTTAAACGACACGGCTGCCCATATCAGCTGCAGTGTCACTCGGAACTCTAAAGTATAGAGGTTCGCGTGACACTGCACTGCGCACGTCATCCAGAGACATCAGCACAATCTAGTAATAAGATTACTAAACTGAGATCAGATCATAAAATCTCATTTGCCCAGTAATTTCACTAGCTGTGTGTAGCAGTAATTGACAAATTAGCAAATCTTTGCAGGTATTATAATAATAATTTTTACTAAATTATTATAATTTTAAAAATTTAATTAATAAAAAATTAATAAAAATTAAAAATTTAAATATTATTGAATACTTTTATTTAGATAAATATTTTGCTTGGCTAAATCTCATTCCAATAATGGGAGGAATCCTATATTCAGTGAATACCTTCAGGCATGATGTTGATGATAATAATGATTGCAAATATTTTGTTTTTCGTAAAGCATTGATTTTTTAAATAACCATTACCGGTCTTATATGAATTCACTTCACCTTTGAATTCACGTATTCTACAAGCTCTTCACTATTTGCACCAAAGCCTGGTTTCATAACAACAAAAGCAGTCGGCAACTCTCCTGCTTCTTTATCTGGGGCACCTATAACAGCTGCATCTTTTACACCAGGATGTCTTAGCAGAATTGCTTCTAATTCTGTTGGGGATACCTAGTCAGAATATACTTTGATTAATGATGTTAAAATAAGCAAAGCATTTGAGTAATATAAACTATTATTATCAGCAATTTATAACATCACAGTTATCAAAAAAAGAACGGTGCCTTATTTATCTAGAGCAATAATACCAACTAATTACTACTAAAAGTTACTAGCAGCAAAACAAAAATAAAATTGGACTGCTGCGCTGATCTTATAGACATACAATAATATTTAAGGCAAATATTATAGTTTATGCATAGATAGATATACAAGGTGGAATTTGATTCGTTCTTTTCCTTTAATGTATGTATTTAGTCCATGCTATAGAATGCTCCCATATAACTGAATAGAAAAAGTACTTATGAAATAAAACTTAAATCTAGGTATTATCAAATTGAAATTCTAAAGAAAAGTCTTGTGACATTGAAAAAAGTAGGTGTTTTATTGCCTACGAAACATTTACAAAGCACTCAGCTGATGCCCGCGCTGTGTGTACCGTTAGACATTTCGGCTGTCATGCAGTTATTTTAGGAAGCACTAAATACTAAAACAATTTTTTTTTAAATTGGACCTTGTACTAATATTCTAGCATTGTCTAAGTACATACATTCAAAGTAAAGAGTGAATTAAATGCCACCTTGTATAAGTAACTTTTTAAACCAATTTAGTTTAGTTTACTTACTTGCCAACCCTTATATTTAATTAGCTCTTTTATCCTACCCACAACAAAAATGTATCCTTCATCATCATAATAAGCAATATCTCCTGTCTTCAAGAAACTGTTTTCAAAGAACTCGTCCATATTTTTTCCAATATAGGTCTCAAAAACTCCAACACCTTTTACGCATAGCTCTCCCTTTTCTCCTGGCCCTAAAGTTTTACGTGATTCGATATCCACAATCTGAAAATGAAAAGTATGTAAGTAAGATGCGGTTGACAACTACAATGGCACTTTCAAAAGCCGAATGAAAAGGATCCGCAAATTATGATCACTTTGGAATCTTTTTTCTATAAGATTAGTTGGTAGCCGATTATACTATCGATTTATAGCAAAATGCTTAAATGTTCTCCGCTTTTTACAATATTGTTGTAGCAGTTTGAGACACAGTTTATAACCTAAAAATGTAAATCATACAGATTATTATTCTAATGCAAAATGTTGTGATTGTATACGCCAGACATTTATTAACCTTTACAATAATTCCGGCCGAAACTTTTCCTACACTTCCAAATTGGTATGAAGTCTCAGTTTCCATTGAGATCACCCCGCTCGTTTCTGTCATACCATATCCTTGCAAGATGTGACGTAGATTTGGAAATCTGAAAAATTATTATATAGGGATGATTAGCAGTTGATCAAATATTTTAATGGACTTGTCAATATTTTTTTGGACGTATACATTTTACCTCACTTTAATTTCATCAATGGTGGATTTTTCGAGCGGTGCTCCTCCGGACAGTATAATTTGTAGAGAGATTAAGTTGTATTTATCAATCAGAGACGATTTGCACAAAGTCAAAACTGTTGGTGGCGCCGCAAGGATGTACCCAACCTTTAAAATATAATAATTGAAAATTTATATAAAGAATAAGTGGTTTGCATTATAGATTTTATGTAACACCGTCTACAAAAGAGGTTTGGAGTTTTAAATTTTAGTTACTGAAGGTATGGATCATTATAGTGTAGGAAAACAAATAAAAATAATATCGACGTACTTATATAGAAATATATTGATAATAATGTAGTAATGTCAATGCTCCATCTGTCGCAACATACGCTTGTATAAAGTCTATACCTTGTGCAAGGCCTATGTCAGCCTCTGTGGTGTGGTGGTTGAGCAGGTCGGCTCGCAGCCCGGAGGCGGCAGGTTCGATCCCCGCGGCATAAAATGTAATTGTGCACAGAAAAACAAAAACGCAAATACTTGTTCTTGTTGCCAGTTATCGTAGTTCCTGGGTCCCTAGACACAGGGAATCCTAGTTAAGGTTCAGGATCTATATATTGTGATCGTTGGGCGTTATTATTACTATTATTATTATGCCTCCCTCATAGAACGCCACTTTGAGCGGCTGCTTGCTTCCTTCATCCATTGGCTCTCCGTGGTTCTGATCAGTACCTCTACCGCGTAACCGTTCTGGGAATCGGCTTCGCCTGCCATCCTGCACGCGCCAATTTACAAGTCCACGAGTGCGAGCAAGAGAGAACACGATTACGATCTCCACCAGACTTACGCGTTAAGGCCCCTGATCGTCGTCGTTCTTCGTCGGTTCTTATTTCTTATAATTATATCCTTTAAATTATGTCTTTCGGATACTCTTAATTATTATTTTACCTTATATTTCTCTATAGTACGCAAGTATACGTCTTCGTCAAATTTTCTTAAAAACACGACAGTTTCCCCGTTGATTAAGCTACGTGTAGTCGATTGAATTCCCATAGTATTGGCGAATGGCGCCACTGTTAGCATTATCAAAGGGCGAGCTGCAACCCTAGAAAAAAACATATTAGGTAGGCATTTGGAAACTATGACCAAAAGTGCACCAAGCTACGAAGATTGAAAGTCTCAAGTAAAGCTGCCGGAACAACAATACTTAGTAGCATCAAATTTGCCGTGCATTTATTAATTTATTCCTATTTTTAGAGAATAAATTAGTGAATTGTTCCATTATACATAATTTAGTTACTATGGGTGGGTGTTTAAGTTTATATAAGTAGAAGAGCAGAATACATCCCACGGCAGTCATAGGTTTTATATGATATTTTTAACATTCTCTAAAGCCTAGCTAAGGTTGAATTTGCTAAATTGGGTAATTAATATAATTAGGTATTAATAATTTTTTTTTTTATGTTATTGAATGATGTGACGAGCTAGTCGTTCACCTGATGTTAAGCGCCACGGCCGCCCATAACAGAACAGTGTAACTCGGAACCCTAAAACATAGAGTTACAAGCGACACTGCACTGCGCACATCATCCTGAGACATCAGCACAGTCTGGTAATAAGATTACTCGACTGTGAGATCAGATCATTAAGTCTCAATTGCCCAGTAATTTCACTAGCTACAGTGCCCTTCAAACCGGAACACAGTAGTGCTCGCACACCACTGCTTAGCGGCAGAATAACTGGCAAAGCGGTGGTACCTACCTAGACGAACTTTGCAACAAAGTCCTACCACCTAGTATTTACCACCTAATAATAGGTCTTTACCTATGAAATTGCCGTATTGCAGTACAGACTTTTTCAAACAAAAAAAAGTTATGATTGGCTATGAATTCTAAATTCAAATTAATTTTGTTTTAAAAATATGACATTCTATTTACAATATAAGTCTTTTGTTTATTGATTAGCGTTGTATTTTCATTACATTTCAACATTTTTCCTCATAATGGATACTTTGAAATTTCGTGTAATTATGGAATATGAGTTCCGTCGTGGCACCTACGCGGCACAAACGACACGTAACATCAACGACGTTTACGGAGAGAACTGTACAAACGAACGTACAACCCGTTATTGGTTTTCTCGGTTCCGTTCTGGGAATTTTGACTTGAATAATGAACCTCGTGGTCGTCCGGAAACTTTGGTCAACAATGATGAATTAAAGGCGATTGTGGAAGCTGATGAATCTCAATCTACAGCTGAGCTGGCAGCAGCTTTTGATGTTAGCATCAAAACAATATTGGTCCATTTGCGACAGATTGGCAAGATAAAAAAGCTTGATAGATGGGTGCCCCACGAACTTAACGATCGCCAGCGCAACGTACGCGTCGAGACTTGCCTTGCGCTGCTTAACAGGCACAGAAATGAAGGAATTTTGAACCGAAATGTTACGTGCGACAAAAAATGGATTCTTTTTGACAATCGAAAGCGCTCAGCAAGTTGGTTAGATCCTGGATCGGTACCAAAGCAACGTGCAAAACGAAAAATGACCCCTAGAAAGGTGATGGTCACAGTTTGGTGGTCTAGTGCTGGTGTGATTCATCATAGCTTTTTACAAAACGGCGAGAGCATTACTGCAGATGTGTACATTGAAGAACTGACCACAATGATGGCGAAACTCGCACGTCTGCAACCAGCTTTGGTCAATCGGTCGTCTCCACTGCTACTTCACGACAACGCGCGACCCCATACTGCACAACAGACCGTCTCTAAGCTGCATGAGTTGGGTTTGGAAGCTCTCCTTCATCCGCCATACTCACCAGATCTTGCGCCTACCGACTATTACTTTTTCCAAAATTTGGACAACTTTTTAGCGGGAAAAAAATTCAATTCCCGAGAGGCAGTACAAAACGCCTTTGAAGAGTTTGTTGTCTCCCGTCCTGCTGATTTTTTCAAGAAGGGCATCCATAAACTGCCACAGCGTTGGCAAAGATGCATTGATTGCAGGGGTGATTACTTTGAATAAAATAAATAAATAAGTTCGAAAAAAAAATACTTTAACTTTTTTCAAACAAAACGGCAATTTCATAGGTAAAGACCTAATTTGTGCACAGAAAAAAAAAGCGTCCTAGTCCTAATCCTAGTTAGGGTCCAGGATGATATGTGATCGTTGGGCGTCATTACTATTACTATTAATAAATAGTTTATCTATCAATCTATCTATCTAGAGATGAAAAGCAACCAAAATACAATAAAGAATGTTACAGTAAAGAGGATTGAGGATTGTCGATACCCGAAAGCCACGAAAGCCACAAATTTGCGTTGCTTATACATTTTCTGAATCTCATTCCTCAGCCCTGAGGCTTGTTTAACACGTAAGCCCTAATATATGTAGGTACAAGGTAGATGTAGAATATGTACGGTACTTACGGAACTTGATAGGCTGTAGTAATGTAATTTAGATGAGTCAGCCTTACTCCCTTGGGCAGGCCCGTCGTACCAGATGAATAGAGAATTAGGGCCGTATGTGCTCGACCTAGAAACATAATCTTAAGTATTTTAACAACTTTGGTAATTTTAACTATATTTTGAATATTTGATTGTTTCTTACATATTTTAACCTTTAACAAAATAAATAAATACTTATGGACATTTCACACAAGGCTACCTAGTCCCAAACAAAGCAAAGCTTGTATATGTGTACTATGGGAACGAGATAACTGATAGAATACTTAGATCATTTTTGTTTGTAAATTCATTCATAGATTACAATATAACAAACACATCAATTCAATTTCTTCAATTTACATATAAACATAATAAACTAAACTAAACTATACCTAAAAACTTAAAATAGAAAACTAAAAAACCTCGTTGATGAAAGGAAAAGTGCTCAGAACGCTGGCAGCATTACCACGTTGATTGGCAATGCTTATTTTTTATGCAAAATAAAAACCAGCATTCATATTATTTTTAGTTTTATCTATTTTAAGATTTTAAGTATAGTTTAGTATTATGTTTATATGTAAATTAAAGAACAACCACCTATATAAATAACACAAATATTTGTCATGGGTGGGAATAGAACGTTCAGAAGGCAGAGCTAATACAACTGAGCCATCAGACTGGTCTATGGTTATCAAATGCATGGTAAATTAACATGTATCTTTAGTCAAAGATATCTTTTTATATCATATACTTTCTATATAAATATTTTCTTATATCTTTGACTAAAGTTACATGTTGATTTACCATGCATGCATGCTTGATAACTCAAATGACATGACTTTGAATATTATTTACTATTTTACCCACAACAGAAAAGTTTACATTCACAGTGGTGCAGCTTGCAGCAATTGTATAGATATAATAACAATGATAAGTGTAATAATAGACTGTAGATTGATCGAACTGTTTCATGCTCCAAAATGTTTATATGGTTCAGCATCGTTTGATTGAGTCAACTGATATACATAATAATATTGACTAGTGACTGGCCCGATAGCTCAGTTGGTAGTAGCCCTGCCTTCTGAACTGTGGGTTGTAGGTTCGATTCCCACTCAGGACAAATATTTGTGTGATGAATATAGGTGTTTGTTCTGTGTCTGGGTGTCATATTGTATTCTATGTATGTATTTACAAACAAAAAAGTATCTAAGTATTGTATCAGTTATCTGGTTCCCATAGCACAAGCTTTGCTTAGTTTGGGGCTAGATGGCGTTGTGTGAGATGTCCACACATATTATTATTATTTATATTATGTATTATGTGATGATGTACCATAGATTTTGTGTTCATTATTTCTGGTCAAGCTTTTATTACAAAAGGATATTCTATTATTATAAATTACCATAAAAGTTAGCGCCTTTATAGAGCTCAATGTCTACTGGTTTTCCTGCAAGTTCCTCGAAACTTATAACATCAACGCGACCTTTGACGTTTCCGAAGATAAAGTATTGTTTTATTGTGTTATGGTCCTTCAAAGTCTTGTAATGGACATCGTAGGCGGCGGGAGACAAAAACACGTATTTTGGCTTTGAGATGTTCGCTATGTAGATTACTTCATCTGGAGATAAAAACGTTAGTTCATAAAGAATGGCTGAATGATAAAGTAAAGCTTATGTTACCCTCAAAAAGAAAATGGTACCTATTTATATTAGGTACAGTCATCGGAACCAACCTACTACAGAGGTAGAGGTAGTTTGAACAACTATTCTCTCCTACAAATGATTTGAAAGGCCATACCAGCCTTTAAGGTTCAAATTTATACCAATTTTAATGGTCAATAATAAATCATCTAATAGTAGTTGGGTTTGTTAAAACTAAATTACCTTGACAGTAAGCACTGTTTATAAACGTCAAGGTGGCCCCGCAGTAGAGCACTGCTATAGCAGTTGTGACGAACTCTATTCTGTTCTCACTGCAAATGGCTACCACTTCGCCTTCCTTAACGCCGAGTTGAACCAGTGAAAAAGCAACGTTTGCTATCTTTTGTGCCATTTCTTCGAATGATATCTGCTCGTTTGTGACTCCATCAATCTTGAATTTAAAAACGTGAAATGTAAAATACTTAATGCATTATACAAAATCTGTTATTTTACCTTTGATCTTGAATCTGGATGTTGCATTTTTATAAAAAAGTATAGTATAACTTGGGAGTTTTTAGTCAAGAGTGAACAGTTGGCCGATCATGTAACTTGATTGCAACAAATAGAAACCCAAAATTGTTTTATATAGGTGTCAAAATTAATTACATCATTAATCATCATTCATAGCCATTGCTTACATCTATAACAGTTCTGTTTAAGTATCTATAATATGGATCTCTTCAAGTCAAGAGTGAACGAATATCTCATTAGCAAACAGCTCTACCATAAAACCCATAGTTTAAAAGCCTCTGTAGTGTGGTGGTCGGGCTGATGGGCTCACAACCCCGAGGCGGTTGGTTCGAGGACAAGTTTTATGCACATGAAAATAAGCGTAAATACTCGTTCTGTAACTGGGTGTTGTGGGGCCAATAGTACGCGTAGCTCTTGGGTCCCCTATATACAAGAAGTCCTAGTTAGAATCCAGGATATATGTATGAGCATTGGGCGTTATTATTATTATTAATATCATTATTATTATAGTCACTATTTTTTTCATAATAAAATGTAAATAGTACAAAAACACCATTAAATTTAATTTTACAAAACTCAAAAAATGTAGGACTCACCATGGCAACTAGTTTTCCATACTTAATTATTTTATCCACAAACACTTTTCCGAAATTCATATGCAAAGGTAAACAAAAGTTAAAATCACCGCATAAATAATTGCCTTTTGATTCGCCCATGTTCCTTGTGATTGTTTGTAAAAGATAATATAATAATTCTTTTTAATACGACGCGAGAAAAAATTGTAAAACAAAACAAAGCAAGTGAGATTTATTATTAAAAATGAAACGGGCAATCAAACACTTATCAGTAATTGGACGAAAATGTATACACAGAAGTATATACGAAAGATAATATTATTATGATATTCAATATTTGCTTTGACGTAATCATGTTGAATCAAACTCGACATGTTGAAAAACCAGTAACTTAGTTCAACATTTAAAAGAACTTCTGACATTAACTTCATTACTTGGTAAAGAACTGGAGGGTGCGCACGAAACATTGATTATAATAATAATACTGGTGTCGATTCTGTGTAGCATTCTCTAAAACTAAAGTAAACTTAAAATATGGCGGTACTCTTCTGATAAAAGAGAAATGACAAAGACGGAAATATGTTAATTTCGTTTAGCTTTAGAGTATGCGACACAGAATCGACACTAATATATGTGGACATTAGACATACAACGCCATCTAGTCCCAAACTAAGGAAGCTTGGATTATGGATTTTTTTGGAATACTTATATATTTTGTTTGTAAATACATACTTAGAATACTATATGACACTCAGACACAGAACAAACATCGATGTTCATTACGCAAATGTTTGTCCTGAGTGGGAATCCAACCCACAACCTACAGTTCAGAAGGCAGGGACACCACCAACTGAGCTACCAGGCCAGTTAAATTGCAACAGAAGAAATTTCATTCCTAATTTAAATTTTTTTTTAGTAAGTATGTACATAAATTGCGTATTTAAAATGTCATACAAAAAAAAACTATTTCTGATAATATGATCATCAACCTACTTCAAAGAAGAGGTTCTCCATTTGGTGGTAATTGTTTTAAATGTTTGTTACATCATCTTCGTCATTTAAAAACCGATTTAAAAAACTATATCTTTATTTCAATAGATTTACTTTCAATTTATTTCTATTGAATTTTATGAAAATCACTTTAGTACTTTGGTTTTTAAATCAACATAACTGGAAAATATAAATAGATAAAGTATTTGGTATGAAATTAAGGCGAGTAAAGAGATCAATTCTTTTTTTTAAAGAATATTATCTTGAATCATAGTGTTTACTAGGTGGTAGGATTTTACTGCAAAGTTCGTCTAAGTAGGTACCACCGCTTTGCCAGTTATTTTGCCGCCAAGCAGTAGTGCGCAAGCACTGCTGTGTTTCGGTTTGAAGGGCACTGTATCTAGTGAAATTACTGGGCAAATGAGACTTTATGATCTGATCTCACACTTTGGTAATCTTATCACTCTCTCCCAAGTCACTTTTCATAGAAAAAAGACCGAAAGACTTTCATTATATATACACACAATTGAACTTATAACACCACTTATTTTTTATTTTATAGTGCGTTAAACAAGATTCAGTTGTAACTTTTAATATCACATCAGTGATGGTGAATTGTATAAGTCAACGAACTTCTGCCCGCAGCTTCGCCCGCAGCGTGGCCTATGGGAAAATAATTCAACCACCCATTTCACCCTTTTAAGGGTGGAATTTCGAAAAATCCTTTCTTAGGGATGCCTACGTCATAACATCTACCTGCATGCCAAATTTCAGCCCGATCCGTCCAGTGGTTTGGGCTGTGCGTTAATAGATCACTATGTCAGTCAGTCAGTCAGTCAGTCACCTTTGAGTTATATATATTTAGATAATTATACGGATATTGGCTGATTACATTGAAAAACAAGTAAGTTAAGTTCGGCTCTAGAACACTATGAGGCGAAACATTATATATATTATATTTCTAAAGCATGTTAGGTGTATTAGTATTTTGTTTACTTGGCCTTACAAACTTATATGTGTTTTTGCTTAAAGTCGTTACAGTAAATAAGATATTCAACATAAGTCGCCTATGTTTAACAAAGCAATCGCAATGAGTCAGATCGTGAGAAGAGCTTGGTCCTAGAGTAGCGTGGGCGGGCTAGTCCTGTGAGTATCAAGCGTAAACATCAACTGGTTAAACTGTGAAAAAGGTAATAAAAGAAATGGTTATGCAGTCCTTTAAATATTTATTTAATAATAAATAATAATAATAACGCCCAAGCGCTCGGTGCACTACGAAAATTCTTGTGCCGGACACGGCCCGGTGCTCATGCTGAAGGCCTATATAGGTTGCAACCTACGCTCAACCCGTCAGCCTACACATACATAGATCCTGGACCATAACTAGGATTCCCTGTGGTCTTACAACACCTAGACTCAGAACTGAAAGAAAAGAAGAAAGAAAGAAAGAAAATTTATTTTGTAACAGAACAAGGACATAGAAAAATACATGAAAATTACCTAAGAACGTCGCTTTCAAGTTAGAACTAATATTTGTGTTTATTTTCTGTGCACAAAGTTTGTCCTGCTGCGGAAGTCGAACCCACCGCCTCTGGGCTATAAGCCGATCTGCTCAACTACCACACCATAGAGGCTGTCAGTTGAATCAAAAATTGAAATTGAAATTAATGTCAATTCAATTATGCTTTTTTGATAGAATTGTGAGTTAGAAATCAGCCAAACTGTACAGAACAATTTTGTTAATTTTTTTACATTAGAATGAAATAATATTCGAGATTATATACTCAGCTAGCGTTCAAAAAAGCGATTCCAGCTATCCAAGATAATGATCAATTTTGTGATGAGGTGTAATAGCCAAAAATGGATAGCCATTGATCAAAGATAGTTAAGCCGAATTTTTTTATGTTAATGAATGATGTGACGAGCTAGTCGTTCACCTGATGTTAAGCGACACGCCGGCCATAACAAAACAGTGTCAACTCGGAACTCTAAAATATAAAGCTTCACGCGACACTGTACTGCGCACACCATCCTGAGACATCAGCACAGTCTGGTAATAAGATTATTCGACTGTGAAATCAGATCATAGTCTCAATTGTCCAGTAATTTCACTAACTACAATGCCCTTCAAACCGGAACACAGTAGTTCATGTGGACTACTGCTTGGCGAAACTGGCTAAGCGGTGGTGACCTAAAAGAGCTTTGCAGAAAAGTCCTATCACCTAGTAAAACCTACCTACACCTTACCTAGCCTACATACACCTTTATTTATGGAATAGCCCATAGAAATAGTTTATAGTTATATTCTTAAAGTTTTTTATTAATAGTTTTTTTACAGTCAATATTTACAGATTATAAATATTTACAATCATACTTCTTTTCAAATTTTAACTTTTTTCTATGCAATAATTTTTTGTCACCAGACTACAGTAAAAAATTTGTTTAACGTAGACACATTTCAATGTTGCATTTTCCGGAGAGCGTAAAAGCACAAGTTTGCCATTAAAAGTTAACATAAACTGAACTTCACGACCGTTTTCCCACAAGGGGGTTGTGTGAGAGGTACGTACAGGCTAACAGGCTCTTTTTCCGCATTTCTAAGGAATCATAAGGATAATGATATTCCCTTCCTGCGATACTTTGTATGTAAATCGCGTTAAAATACTGAATACGTAATATAAGTTTATTTAAAAATATCGACAGCAAGTCGTGTACTCCACCGTTTTTCTCTTGTTATTTTACTATATTGCTTATAATATGACATGTAGTATCCTCTCAGATATCTTTTGTACCCTTATCTTTGATCTAATTTATTTTCAATCTCTGCAATAAAACGACATTGTTCTGAACTGTTTATTTGTTGTTCGTTTACATAACCTATTTTGAGATTAATCCCACTGGGACGGTCCACGATCTCAATAAAATTGCCCCCTGTAGTGATGGGACTAGAAATGTCGATAGACCGGTCCTGGGAGTTAATGTCCTTATTCATTAAGCTATCGGAAGATAGCGCCGCGGTGGTCGCAACTTGTAAAATAATGCCTTAAACATTGCACTTAAGTTAATGGGTACTTAGAAGCATAAGTAAAGCGATGTTTGTGAAAGCTTGATGAGAATTCCGGGCTGTTATACCTATATTTAGCTGTCAAAGACGTTTAAAGCGTCTGCTGCAATATTAAAAACTACAAGCTTATTAAATATTTAACAAAAAACTTTTGTTCAGCGCAATTAAGCTCCAACTTTTAATGCTAAATGAACCCTGGGGTTGTAAAAGAAGTTGCATAAATGATCATAAGGTTTTTATTTTATTTCTCTACGCTGTAGAGGGTTCCTTATCGCTTTCATTTACACAGATATTGCTATGCTTGGGATGATGTTAGTAGTAATGAAGTAAAATGAAAAGTTTGACAACGCTCTCCTAATGGGAAGTGACGATGCGATTGAAGTTGTAGCATGCCAGCTCTTTATACCCATGTCCTGATGAGACAGCAAAAATATTAATCTAGTTATTTGCCAGTTAGCGAAAGCAAGTCATTTTGATAAGGGACCTGCTTTTGGTTTCAGTTTTTCCAATCGTATATAGGGTTGAGTGTGTTTCAATCGGTTATCATCATAAATATAAATAACCATACCTTCATTAGTTCCATCTTCAAAAGCATCAATTAACATTCTACATTAGGAGAATAGCGACCTAATCAAGCGAAGGCATCCATTGATACATGACTTGTCCACGATATGTTAGCACAAACAATGGACCTGATTTGATTTAGATCATCAATACACTACGCCTATAATATTGGCGCATTAACTGAGCCAATATCTGCTTAATATCTGCGCGGACCGAGGTAATTATGACGTAATCAGCCGCTACGTTATGGGATATGGCTTTCATTAATTTTCTTTGTGTTGGCGGGCGGCTGGTATTGTTTTTTGTCCGTGTATTTTGCACTAAGCGTTTGAAAACTAGAAAAAATACTTATGAACGCCAATTTCCCAAATTTTTAACAATAACGACACAATTTCGTATAAATTAAATAGCCATTTTGGTATCCCAAGGGATTGATCAGATAAAATATTTATTTGATATCTGTTTCCAAATTATTATGCATACTTGAGTTGTGTCTGAACATCATATGAATGATTATTGTTTATGAGTCTATGTGTATTTATATAGTCTGTGTTATCGTGTAGCAATATCTTTCTCTTTAGTTTGACTAACTGATTTGTCATGAATATAAAAAAATGTACAACATCGCAATTAAAGAAATCTATCTTCTGATATAACGTAGTTTCTTTACATGGTGTCAGAAGTGGGATATAATGGGATATAGTGGGATATAATATTTCACGTAATCCACAAAAAACCCACAATATCAACACAAGCGCAGACCCAGTTCGAGATCAAATTATGATTTACGATTCTCAACTTTAAGCAGAGCGATATAGAGACCCCAACCAAAAAAAGTGCTATGAAGCACCCTTAAAATTGCGCTGTTTATTTTATTTTTTTAAACTTCATTAAATTTGAACACTTATGGCCTTATTTATAAAAGAGACTCATTAGTCTCTATAGTAAAATTGTTAGTTGACCGCAGTTGTAACAGCTCTTACTAGTAAATTAATACTTAAAGCATTTGGTATAGTTTTGGATTTTAGAATGATCTTCATTTACAAGGCATATTAAATAATCTTGCTAACTCAATCCGCAAACTAAAAAAGTTTCATTACACAAGGCACCTTTTTTGGCTACATTACGTGTGTAAAACGACAAGTAATACTTCCGTCATTTAGCATCGGAAATTCTCCCATATAACTTTCTTACAAATTTTCGCAACTTTATACTTGCCATATACCCGCTTCCAATGACTTCCATAAGCAAAGGTTCATGACGTAAACGTCCAAGTTTGCGTTCATCGAAAATGACTAATGATATTTCCACTCGTAATGGAGTTTACGCGTACCTCGACGATCATGTTTGTACTTAGATCGGATACACTCATAAAGAAGGTCAGTACATTATTTTTGATTAAGTACGGCAAAATATACCCAGGCATCTAATAAAATCATAACAAAATATACTAATTTTATCATAAGTTTCAAGACGATATGAATTTACATATTCAAGAAATTGGGCATGTGTTTTTCCTTGGGTTGGTACTAGATGCCCGCTAAGAACAAGGGGTAAAAGGTTTTATGAGTAAATAATAAAAATAATAATATTTGTGGACATTTCACACAGCGCCATCTAGCCCCAAACGAAGAGTTTGTACTATGGGAACCAGATAACTGATACAATATTTAAATATATTTTTGTTTGTAAATACATACATAGAATACAATATAACACCCAGACATAGAACTAACACCTATGTTTATCACACAAATGTTTGTCCTGGCTGGGAATCGAATCCACAACCCACAATTTGGAAGGCAGGGGAACTACAAACTGAGCTATTGGGCCAGTCAAAAGTAAATGCACAAGAAGTACAGCGCGTAGAAACCGTGAGCAGCGGCTAGTTGGAATGTAAAACATAGGTATTTATTTTAATTGAATTGCTACGCATTTAAAAACTCAAACTCCTACAGCCTTATTAATGAACGGGTATTAGTCTCGGATTAGTTACTTCAGCTTTTGTCCTTTTTTTGCTAGTGGAATATTTAGCTGGATCTAAAGAGGCAAAAGATGGTGTAACTAGTCTAAAGCTAGTTCGTGTTTATTAATAAGGCTGATAATGTTTACTTACTTTTAAAAGGCATTTGAACACCTTTAGCGCACAGCCATCCGGAATGTTAAGACCCATGCAACAGACGATGGATCGTCCCGCAGCCTTATTTAGTATTCGTGTATGAGATGTCCGATTACAACTCACTTAACACTGTTTGAAGTATATATTAACGGCTTCTACAGATGCGACATAATTCATTAATGCGCATCTAAGTGGAGGGCCACTTATGGTGGTCACACACGCACTTCACTAAATTGAAAAACACCGTACTATAGCTCCCGATGTGAGTCTGGGGTGCTGTGACAGAGCTGAGACTGTTTGAACGAGCGAGCGCGATGCGTCTCCGTTTACCAGTTTTGGCAAAAAATTATTTTGTATGTCTGTCCAGCGGATGTGCGGCTTCTGTTCGAATGTTCGAGTCGAATACCGGTCGAGTTATTCGACTGTATATCATGAGTGTTAGCCGTGTACTAGTTGTAGTGATAAAACATATTTTGATTAAAAGGATTGTGTTGTCAGAAGTGTAGTACAATGTACCCGAGCACTGCCCCGTCACCCATTTAATCTCATTCTATTCTTATTCAGCCGGCCTTTACTTCCAAAGATTGAGCATTGCTATTCAACGTGGCAATGCTGCCAGAATAATAGGCACGTTGCCTACTGGTAGTGGTTTATTACATTAAGTTTTCTTTTTAATATCTTTCAATTTTTTATTTTTTTATTTTTAGTTTTTTATGTAATATATTTTTTTTTTATGTTAAGGAATGACGTGACGAGCTAGCCGTTCGCCTGATGTTAAACGACACGGCTGCCCATACCAGCTGCAGTGTCACTCGGAACTCTAAAGTATAGAGGTTCGCGTGACACTGCATTGCGCACGTCATCCTGAGACATCAGCACAATCTAGTAATAAGATTACTAAACTGTGAGATCAGATCATAAAGTCTCATTTGCCCAGTAATTTCACTAGCTACAGTGCCCTTCAAACCGGAACACAGCAGTGCTTGCACACTACTGCTTGGCGGCAGAATAACTGGCAAAGCGGTGGTACCTACCTAGACGAACTTTGCAGTAAAGTCCTACCACCTAGTGAAATAACACTTATTTGCACAAATATGACTTGAAACTTTTTAAGTTAGTGGTATTGATGGGCTGGCATATTTAATATGTTGCAACCTATATCTCTGCATTACACTGGCCTCGTGGGCGTAAGTGCAAACGTAAATATGACTTGTTTCACAGTCGGCGTTCGAACCGCTTATAACGTGTCAATAGTGGTAATGGAAATTATTGCCATAATTGGTGGCGCATAGGCGGTGGACGAGCTCGTAATACGCACGCGATACTGCGATACGGAATGAGAGACTTTTAGTTTAGATGTCCTTTGTATAATTGCCCTGCAATGAAATGTTATATATAAAAAGGCAACTAGCAATTTTTATTAATATTAAAATACCTTGATTTCGGTACTAGCTTTCGTGCAAGCAGCTAACAAATGAGACAGCTTGCCGGCATCCTTGTTTCTAGATAACTATAACCTAGGAGATTTCAAGTAAAGAGTGTACAGGTATCTTCTACTCGTAGGCAAGTATGCCTCATCTTAGTCCACGGCATTGCTAAACACTAGGCGAGATAGTAGTCAAATGCTTTGCCTATAACCAATAATAAAACCAAGCCTTAGCTTTCCTATTTAAAATGTAGTCAAACAAAGATATATTGAAAGATATAACAATCTACATATAAAATAAATAGAAGATAATACTGTATCGTAAAGAGATAATAAGGTGATTGTTTTATTTATTTACTTATTTGTGAAAACACATGTATTGTCGTTCAATATTTGGTTGAGCAGTGCAAGGTCGATATTGGTCATAAAACAATTGAAATCTATTGTTTCTACTATTCTGCCACTCAAAAAATATGATTTTATTGATTGAATGATTACAAATTATGATCACTAAAGTTAGTGACAAATTGACAGATTTCAAAATGTTAATGTGCTAGCAAAAGCCTGATCCATCACTCTACCCCTAATTATAGAGTCAACACCATCATAGGATTCAGGCTAGCACATTTAGCTATTCCACTTAGCACTGGATAACCGCCTAAGTCTACATTTTCACAGAAACTGTCCAGTGGGCGGGTGCGACCGTGAGAAACAAACACCCCGATACATTCACGGCTGAGTTACTGCACACTAATCTGTGCCTCAACTCTCAGTAGCTTTAAACTAATCTTTGGTTAAAGGTGAGAAACTGATACCTAAACTGTAATTAAATCTCAGTAACTGCTAGTTATGCTATGGTCACGTTTCTCCGATGAAGAATTGTATGGCTTAATGGGGAATGGTTGTAATTGCTTTTCGGTAATCAGGATTTATTGCTGTGACAGTATGCTTTAGAAGGCCTATTATGACGTACGATATGTATTAATCTGTCTGGAATATTCTCATATCATATATATATATATACATAAATAATCTCTTATATACAGTGTAAGTTTATGTGCATGTTTGAGTTTCTAAACCGATTTTGAATGTGTCCATAAATAAGTGAGGCGTTTAACTTTGGATGCGGTTTTGTTCTTTCATTACGCAAAAACATCAACGCAACATAAACCAAAATTAATATATTCAAACTATTACAAGATCACGTCATTATTTGTGATCGCAGGATAGTAAATGACATAGGTAGTGACTGGCCCACACAAACATGACCAAAGGCGAGATTACGCCTTTTTAAAACAGCGTGGTTGTGTGGTGGTTTTACTAGGTGGTAGGACTTTACTGCAAAGTTCGTCTAGGTAGGTACCACCGCTTTGCCAGTTATTCTGCTGCCAAGCAGTAGTGCGCAAGCACTGCTGTGTTCCGGTTTGAAGGGCACTGTAGCTAGTGAAATTACTGGGCAAATGAGACTTTATGATCTGATCTCACAGTTTAGTAATCTTATTACTAGATTGTGCTGATGTCTCTGGATGACGTGCGCAGTGCAGTGTCACGCGAACCTCTATACTTTAGAGTTCCGAGTGACACTGCAGCTGATATGGGCAGCCGTGTCGTTTAACACCAGGCGAACGGCTAGCTCGTCACGTCATTCCTTAACATAAAAAAAGCGTGACAGTTTCTCGCCCAAATTTTTGCATAATACTAGGTCAAGGAATCAGTCTAGCTATTCAACGAAGGAATGTTGCCAGCTTTTTGGGTACGCTCCCTAAATGATCATCTAAATTCTGTGTTTTATTTATAACAATTTTTTACTTAGTATATTTCGTTGTCTATTTAGGGTTTTATTAAATATTTATTTGTTACAAAATTAAATAGTTCGATCCAAAATGTAACTGTAAATAAAATTTTAATTTATAAGGAGGGGGATAATAATAAGAGTTTATGTTGGTTGTAAAAAGTCACCTACTGAATTTACCGTTTGGTTTCCTCATATTTAAGTACAAAGACATTCCATTTCAGAATATTACAGAAGCCAAATGACGTCACGACACATGGAATGCGAAACATTTCCTTCATCCTTACATACGCAAAAACATTACCTCTGTATTCCGCAATATACCGTGAGATACGCCATACGCCACAATGTTAGTTACGGTAGTACCCATATTCCTCTGTTTCCAATATACACTCGACACAAATTGCCAGTAAGAGAGGTGCTTCTTAAATAATCACCTTTACTCGTGCATACGATTGTATGTTAGCATAAACTTAACATTGCAATTACGATATTCAAGTCCGTATTTATTCGTTACAGTTAGAGTATAAGCTATGCGAAATGTTACGACATTCTTTGGTCTTGTATAGGCCGTAGATTTACAGTGTGTTGCAGTGTCTTATCTTTGCACTAACTTTAGTTATATAATGCTGGAAACGTAATTATTATAATTATGCAAGTGCTTCAACATCAAACGCCTGAACAGATTTTCATGAGCTAATTGTACACAAACGATCAAGTCACGTTTGAACCAAAAATAAAAATGTGAATCGATTCATCCGTTTGGGAGTTACTTTGACACAGAGATTCACAGATACACCCTCTATACTCTATACGTATATGTAATATTAGATGCGCCCCGCGGTTTTACCCGCGGATAAAAAGTATTTTAATTATTTGCTCATCCCACGGGAAAATTTTACTTTTACGGGATAAAATGTAGTCTTTATGTTAATCCAGTGTATAAGCTATCATGGTACCGAATTTCATCTAAATCCATTCAGCCGTTTGAGCGTGAAGGAGTAACAAACATACACACAAAATCACATACAAACTTTCGCCTTTATAATATTGGTGTGATTAGTGTGATAGTGTGATAGACCATTTTATTAAGTCGAAGGTAAAAACATAATATTAATTAAATGGAACTAAAAACAAATTTAAGTACGCAATTACTTGTTAATCATTTTCGAGAAACTTTCAAAGCGGAGAGATGAACCTATGATAATGTCTTCAGCATTATGGCAGATAGGTGACAATATATTTCAAAAAGGATGGATGAATTATTACTTTGAGTAGTTGGTTTAGTTGGTAGGCAATATAATTTCGAAATTAAAGAATCAATCGAGGTTTGCTACTGCCCACATCAATTTACAAGAGAGATACAAGGCACAGCACAGGGTCGATTGGTCAACAGACAAACAGTGGGCTGTAAAACACGCGGTCAGTATTGACATGGCATTTGCATGGAATGTGGCCACGAACATCATCGGTTTATGTCCGTTTGTGAAATACAAGAGACTGAGACCATTTTTATGTTCACCAGTCCACCACATTCCACGTCACCATAACAACACATGCCTACGTATTTATGTAGAGTTGCATAGTATATGCATAATATTATATGTATAAATAAATATTTGTGGACATTTCACACAGCGCCATCAAGCCCCAGATTCCTAATCAAAGCATGTACAATGAGAACCAGATAGGCTATTATGAGACTTGATTGCAACTAATAAAAACACTTTGTATGGATTTGAAAGTTTCAATACGCAGCTTATGTGATTGATATTGGTAATTTTTAATTAGAAATGATGTTTCTGATGTTGCAATGCAATCAAAGTTCCGTATTCGCCCCACTGATAACTGATACAATAACTTACATACTTTTTTGTTTGTAAATACATATAATAATGTAATGTAAATAATGTAAATACAGTAAAGAATAAGCGTTTTGATGGGTCATTTATAGTCCGAATGGCCAAGGAATGGAATGCTCTTCCAACAACAGTGTTTTCTCCTGGGTATAACCTGGGTCTTTTTAAGTCAAAAGTGAATGGGCATCTCATGGGCAAGCGTGCTCCACCTTCAAACGCATGCCCATTTTAACATTTAAAAAAACATACTATATAACACTCCCAGACTCAGAACAAATATCGATGTTCATCACACAAATATTAGTCCTGGGTAAGAATCGGATCCTCAAACTACAGCTCAGAAGGCAGGGCAGGCCAACTAGGCTATCGGGCTAGTCAAATATATACATAATATGCAACTACGACATTTTAGTAATATATGTATGTATATATATAATATGCCTTATGATTATTTCACTATTAGCTATGCTGCGTAGATAGTTTTGAACTTTGAGAAGAGATTTATCTGTAGTGGTGGAGGTGAAATTGACGAGTTTCCTATTATTATTAAAGATGGATTATGGGCAAAAAGAGAAACAAATATTAGATTTAACTTCGGATTTAATATATTTAAAAGAAACGCACGCCTAGCCGCCATTCAAAAGCACGAGAGAGAAAACATCTAGACAATAGAGCAGACAAAAAAAAATAAGTGACACATTTACCACAGGCTATTCACTACAAAGCATAGACTAAGTTTACATTTCCAACACTTAACTATATTTTTCCCGTGACCTTGTTCGCGTAATAACAGGCTCAGCCTTAGGCCTTCCCATAAATCGTTTCTATGGCGCTATTATATTTTTATATGTATTTAAAAGCTTTTCAATTATTCTATATAGTGTGTATTCATGATAATCTATAAATTATGGCATATTATAAACAATTAAATCTATACATTTTTTTTGTAAAATACCAACCTTATATACCAAAAAAACCTTATATACCTTAAATACCAAATCTCTATCCTTAAAGTACTTGTAGATAATGAAAAATTTAATTATAGTAAGTGTGTAACAAAAATACGACAGATAATACCAAAGTAATCTCAGAAATAATAATATCGATTCATTTGCAATTAAAATGTTTTAGCCTATCATTTAACCCATTAGCATACCAAATGAGTCCATTTAAGATATATAACATCGAGCAAATAGTTCAAGATAGCTCAGAACAAGATTAACGAGCGAGCGTGCAAAACGTTTAAACCCATTTCCAACTGAAATCCGACCAGTCAGTAACATATATTAGTGGGAGCAGAATGCTCCTGGTCCAGACCATCACTTACGTTAAACGAATTAGTTGGCTTTAAGCCGTTGGTAAAGTAGCCGTAGCCTGAATCCTAAGTCATTAGGGACGATATGATATCTAAGATTGATCGAATTTGTACATACAAAATTCAAAGTCCTGACTGACTGACTTATATATCAACGCAAAGCCTAAACCGCTGCTCCTAGAGACTTGCAATTTGGAGGGTGTGTTCTTTGTAAAGTGTAGGTATAAACTAAGAAAGGGTTTTTTGAAATTCCACTCCTAAGAGGGTGAAATGGGTGGTTGAATTATCTATGAAAAATGTTCTTCTTCGTTTCCTATAGGTCACGCGGGTGAAGCCGCGGGCAGAAGCTAGTAAGTATAATCAGACTTAGCTGAAATTTCGGAGATAAAGAATGTGTCAGGCTTAACCATAAAATCAAACCTTTTTAGACGAATAGCTTTCAACATTTTAAATTACTTAGTTTTTTTTTATGTTTTGGCGCCACGCTTTTGTGTATTTAGCCAGTGTCAAGTAATTGATAATATATCGCATTAATGATATTTCACGCAAATATGTGTCAAGTCATAGTCTAGTCTAGTCAAGTCATACTCCTAGTAAAGTGGTGGAAACTTTACCAGAAGCTTCTATGGAGTTTTGGAGGAGTTTTGAACAACACGAAAAAAAGCATTTCACCATCATTAGACCACTTTCCCACACCCATGCCTGTAATCCAGCACTTAACGAATAAAATGCCACCTGTTTTATGCACTAACACTGAAAATAACACAAGTTTTGGAAAATAATACAACGCGGTAACGTGATCTTTTTCGTTTTCCCGCCAAAACACTCAATTACTTAGTTAAATAATAAAGGCACATTGGAAAGTTGTACGATGATCCATTTTCTAACGAAAATATTCAATACCCAGATTTTTAATGTCTAATAATAATGATACATATTATAAACAATAAGAATCAAAATTGAGTGTACAAAAAGCATAATATCAAATAAGAAAACAGGAAAGAGCAAAACGGCAATAGAGCGAATCTAAGAATTACATCACCGACCGCGGGCCGGTTGTATTGTGTTTCATGTCATCTTATTATCGCCTGTATCGGACCCCGTCACGACTATAAAGTCGTATCGTAGGTGGTCGCACCGAGGCAGATACACTAACATATTTTTATTGAACTGTATAACATTTACTGCCCCATCTAACAAATCTTTATGGCAAACACGAGGACTTCTCGAAAACACACTACGCAATGAATTGTGAAACGATTTTCAGAATTATTTTTGTGGGTGTAGTGGCGATGGTTGACGCGTATAGCGAACTTATTGTGTTCTTTTATGTTTATTCTATGTTGTTTCTATATTTTTTGTTTGAGTAGTCATGGTTGAGAAAAAACCGATATGTTGCCGATTTTGCTTTTGTTTGTTATAACTTTGTTATGTTTGCTTAGATCGTCTTTTGCTTACAAAATGCTATATTGGAATCTTGATCTCTGCAAATGTTAGAGCAACCGCTTGACCAAAATCCTGGTACTTATTTGGCACAGCGAATCAGTATTGCAATTCAACGCTGGCAAGCATATTGGGAACTCTACTGGCAGTAGGCCGATGCATTTGGACTGTCTATAGGTCATCGCTTCTGGCATATAGTCCAAATGTTTTTATTAAACTAAAACTTCTTTACGCACACTTGACTTGGGGTGTAGCTGGTGAATGCGTAACGAGATGAACGGAAGTAGTAAGTTTTTGTTGGTACACGAATATCTCCATTGTCAACATAGTTAAGACTTACTTTTTTAAATATTTTGGTATGTACATTACATTAAACAAAGCATTATTATTATAATTATTATCTTTTGATACTTTCCATCCAAAGGTTGTCTGGAAGAGATCGCTATTAGTGATAAGACCGCCCATTGTTGCACTAGTACGTAAGATTTAATCATTCCTGTATTATATGAATTTCGTTGGTGAGACAATAAACAGTTATCTATCTATCTATCTATAAAGCAAAAATAAAGTTATACCGGCCGATGGAGCTAAAGATGTTTTACTTCAGTCGTGTGGTCTTAAGCACACATGTTTTTTTTTAGTAGGTAGTGTAGTAGTATTTCGAAGTAATTGCTATGTTAATGTAGTAGTTCGTTACTTATTAGTATCATGGGGCTTACATTAAGTACAATAAAAATATTAATTTAACAGTTTGAGCAAGAAACTCTATAAAACAAATATGACGCGTTTCGACTAGAAAAAACCAATAGAATAAAATATTTTTCTTATGCCACGCAATGACGTTAATGAGTGAAATATGAACGTTGTTCAGTAAAATAAATTAATAAGGATAAACGTACCAGTCATAATATTGTACGGGCGTGCGCCGACATGAATGGAACTTACATTAAGGTCACAGACAGCAGACACTTTCTAAAGTAAAATAATTGAGTCAATTTATTGAGCGTCGCCTCGTCTAAGGCTCGGTGACACTTAACAGGGCATTGATTACGATTACCACTCGAGTGATTACTCACACTGCGGTCGTGTAACGAGACTAACAAGAGACATGCCTGCTCTACTATGGTGGCATTTGTATTACGAATCATTCAAGTTGGCTTATTGAAATAAACCTTTAGCTACCTAAAAGTGTGACGTACAGCTTTTAAAGAGCTTACTAAGAGTGTATTTAATGCAGAATAAGAACAAATTCATATAGGCAGTTTAGTTGCAAGTACGTAAGTTACACGTTTCAGTTGAACTAATAGACGTTTAGAAGACCTAGTGTTTTTACACATTTCACTATTACACCTGAAATTCCAAGCTAATTACAAGAGATATTTGTATCGAGCTTTTGTTCCAATTTGTCTTCTTGGTCTTCTTGCATTCGTCAATGACACCTGTAGCTGATCACTAGGCTTCCTTCCTCTGTCTGCGTCAAATCCTGATGATATTAATAGGTAGATGTCATCTAGTAGCAAGCCTAGGCGAACAATTCTTCATGAGACTTCATTTGACAATAAGCACTTTGTAATTTTATATGCTTAGTGAAATAACTTAATTTTAAGTACCCAATATAATTTTGACTTGTAAAAGTGCTAAAATTAGCCTATTTGCAATAAATCTTTTGAATTTGAATTTAATTTGAATTTGAGCCCTTTGAAATATTTGGTAAATTTTTACGTCAATTTAAAAAAAAACCCTCTTCTGAACATATTTTTTCTTCATAAAACGCCACTTTGGATGCTTATATCATATCAAAATTATCACGCTTGGGAGGACTTGGTGAACGTAGAAGATTTCAATGCAAAGAGAATGCTGCTGACCATTCCCTGGGTATTCTCCTAACTGGCAAACATACATAATTTTAAGATGTCGTATAAAAGCTCTATAAAGGTATTTTGTTAAACGTATTTCTGGTAGTACAAAAATGAAGGCTTTATAATCGTATGTCCAAATGGAAATGATTTTACCTTCGTAAGTGGAGAGTTCAACGATTTGCCTTCCCTTTTAACAAGATGAAGGTTAAGTGGTCTGCTGTCTGTTTCACTTATAGCAGTCTACAGGGTAATCAAGAGAGCAGTATTGGAGCTTGCGTGATTTATTGTTGAAATACTTATTCAATGCCCAAATAAGGTAAAAAATGTTTTTCTACTTATGTCATTATGCCAATATGTTCCCACTGCTGGGCATGGGGTTTCTCTCACATATAAGTGTAGACCAAAATCCATTACTGACTAGTGCAGGTCTGTAGAAGACACATGTCCTTCAATTTCGTGATTCTTGATGCCTCTCATAATCCTAATCCTCCCTGCTATAAGACGAGTGCGAATTCCGCTGATATTATGAAAAGTCATTGCTAGGGCAAAGCGGGATTTGAACCTGCGTAAGCTTCGGTTAACACAGAGTCACACTAGCACTACGTAGCCATACGAACAAATTTATCTTCGTAAACAATTCGATATATTTTTATCACGACACAAAGTTTTCAATAGATAAAATATCATAAACATTATGTTGAATAATTTACGAGCAAACGTTGTCTTATTTTATTACGTGGGTGACAGTAGATCCCCAGGAGACCAAAAGTAACCGACATGGACTTTAAATTAGCATTGTTGAAATGGCAGTGGGCAGGCCACATCACACGTGGAACCGACAACCAATGGGGAAGTAAGGTTCTCTAGTGATGTCCACGATCCGAAAGACGCAGCCTATTCCGTTCCCATACTGTGGTCTGGTGGACTGACGACCAGCTGGGCGATCATGGAACTTGATATCAACAAATAGAAACAGTAATTTGTATAGATTTGACAGTTTCGATACGTAGTTTATGTGCAGAGTTTCTAAGGAAATTTTCAAATTGAGAATGAAATTTCTCCTATTGCATTGAAATTAAAGTTCCATAATCAACCCCTGGTCCGTTGGATCCAAGACACAAGTAGCCGGTCAAAGTGGCGCTTAAAAGAATAGGACGTCTTTCGGCTGATGACGATGTGCGTGAATCTAAACCTGATTTGCAAGGAACCCGATCACTGATTATGAACTATAGATGGACGGTAGCTACTTGTTCTCACAATGTTACGTACATTATCATCTCGCCCGGTGAGTTTATTTAACCGCGGACTAAAACAAAAACTCCCCAAGTAAGGATTTGCACTGCAATTTGCGAATCTTCCACAAGACCTGGGTTTTTGAAGTTCTTAAGTAAATTGACTTAAACTCATAATAATTATCCAAAAGTCTATATTGAGTACTACAGAAGGCACATTATTAAAATGCAAGTACCGTAAAGAAAATAATAATAACAACTAATAATGTACTAAGATTAACCAAAACTTAATTTAATTGCCAAGTGGCTTTAAATAATAGACATTCAAAGACTTAAGATAAGCATTTGGTTTAGATATCGTTAGGTTAATAGAACGTTTCATGAACATTAATTAACTTCCAATATATTATTTTATAACAGTAATAATTACATTATAATGTAAAGTAATCTTCTTATTTCAGGCATATAAGCTTAAACTAAATAATATGCAATTTTAATTGTTCTGCATATGAATAATTAACAGATTAATTTTCGGTATGAAAAAGGAAAACTTTGTAAAAAAAAATAATGATAGTATTATGTTGAATTCAGAAGAATATTTGCTGTAAAATAGCTTCTCGTGGACGAGAAAAGTTACACGTGAAAGCGAGACAAAAGATTTAACAACAGTTTAGCTTATCGAGCGTTTATGAATAATGGGACCAGTATAAAGTAAAACTCAAAGATCTTAGGAATTCACTTTAAGTAACCATGTACTTTTGCAAATCAGATACATCCACTTACAAGTAAATATTCAGATAAGTTCCATAAGACCTGAAGAAGATCGAATGAAGGCTGAATACCGTTTAATCTCGATTTATATGGTATATTAAATAAAAAGCATTTCAATAGTCAAGCTTCTTTGTGTACCAAAATAAACGAAATCAATTCCGGGCTTCTCTCAATCATAAACGAGGACGGAGAGGAATTGGTTTTATGAACTATACAAAAATAAACAGTTTCATCGCGAACGAAGAGGGTGCTTAGGGTGCTCTAAAGCACTCGTAAGTTCATCTGAATCGTGCAATCGTCCTCAATAACTGCCGAGATTGGTTATGTTGTAGCTTGTGATTGAATTCGTCCGAGAGACCGCGTCGCGCCCGACCCGGAAAATTAACCTTCGAGATAAATACCGATGTGTGTCAAGTAGCCATGAGTCTCGGGCTGGAGTTTTACTCCGATAACGGCCTGATTTTTTCCTCGATGAGAAAAATTTTGTCAACAAGAAAAAGTCACGTTTTCTTCAAACAATTTTGAAGATTTTCTATATGACATAGGTAAACATTGCGTAACCACTCAGCTTCAACTTCGACTTAACTTGACACAGATTAATTGAAATGTTTGCATAATTACAAATTGTATGAAAACTACTATGAGAAAAAATCTCAGCAGTTCCATCATGGAACAACCGAATGGAACTACTGGGACCAGGTGAGGTTGATTACCTACATTTGCAGTAAGCAAGATAACGAGAGAGGCTAAATTATGTGGAAAAAAGACTCATATTTATCTACTCGAAAAAGAAATAAACAAACGTTAAATAAATAAAAATGCACCCCACCGTTCAACATAATAGACTCTTAAATAAACTGAATAATGTAAAGTCAACAAAGTAGCAAGTTTATGATAAGAAAAGCAATTTAATCTTTAACCCGAATCATTATGCTATTCAAGCCATTGAGATACAGTAGCATATACCAGAAGTAGTAAACTGGAAGCGCGGGAACCGAGTTAACATAAATAATACGTAGAATCATAAAAACGACGTAACATTGTACCCCGTAATGTTTTTACAGGGTCATATTAATCTCACTTGGAACTAAAGATGAGACAGACGTAGTTTGGTCGGTTAGACGACTAACGAGTACCCGCAACAATAAATCTTCATACTTTGTAAAGAGTATGAAGATTCATGCTTACAATATCTTTGTCATCTCATCGTCACTATTTACAGCTATCACTGAGGAAACCAAGTTTTATTAAATTTGGCTTAAAGTCAATTATATCAGTCATTAGGTAACTTGACCCAACGTAGGTATAAGCTGGTTTGATTTAATGAGATATTGGCGGTGACGAGCTAAAATTTGGAGAAATTCTATAAGGATTTTGTAGTAGACTTTTTTTAACTGTCTTACTATTAATAACTTTATTTAAACTTAGTTTCAAAATTCTAAAACCAGCGCGATCCTTGTACTCAATTGTTTTTCTCTAATCTGTGCGATTGCTTTAGAAATAACCGCTGTGTTTACTAGCTTAGTAATATTACCTATGATTTGGATTTAAAATCCATTATTTCGTTAATTTATTTGGAAGGCACAAAGATAGCGGACTACTCACGGTCTGAATTTAGCCGGATATTCTCAACATTTCTACTGGGAATGCTATCACAACCTTTATAGTGTGAAATCTGCGGTTTATTGCGGCATAAATGAAGCAATTAACACCACGAGGATTTACATCGACCAATTTAAAATGACCGCTGCGGTTATTGTTTTTTGATTAAGCTCTCATGGCTTCAACAGCTAACGTAAATGAGAAAAATGCCTACCTATAGTTAGAAAAAATCTTTTTTAATAAAATCTTAAGCATCTATTTACCTAAATGAGAATCTATATATATAAAAGAAAGTCGTATTAGTTACACTATTGGCTGAAAATTGGTGAAGAGGTAGCTTAGAACCAGGAGACGGACATAGTTAGATACTTTTTACGTTCGACCGCGTTTTACTAATTCACCCGGGCGAAGCCGGAGCGGGTCAACTAAATTAAAGTAATGTACTGAGTTAAACAGGGTTTATTTATATAATAACCCAACATTCAAGCTAAAAAACGATAATGAGCCAGCTAAAAATACACGCTAGAGGTAAAAATATACATTTATAAAAAAGGTGACATGCTATAAAAACTTGACAAGGAAATGAAATAGACAAACAAGTAGAAGGAGTCAAAACAACGAACAAGCGCTCTTAATTATTTAAAGCCAACAAAGACATAGACGGCAGCAAAAGAAGTCTTCGCAAGGCTTCGTCATAACCTAATTAAAAATTCTATTTAAGGCAACACAAAGTTCGTAATTAAGGGGTAAATGTCCTAATACAGCGCGCCACCAATGTCAACGTAAGCCCTCAAAGTTGCAGCTCGTTAGCCGGGTCAGATGCTTGTCACCTCCGCGAAGGCTCTGCATTCATTTCTTTGAGTTTGATTCAGTTGCGCTCGCAATGCAATAGCTCTTCGGACGATGTTAATATTGAATAGACCTTTATTATGTAGCAAAGTGAGCAATGATTATTTACCTATGTTTTTAAAGTTTTAAGCAAAAGAGTGCCAGGACAAAGAATGCGAGTTTTTTTTATGGTAGTGAATGTCGTGACGAGCTAGTCATTCACCTGATGTTAAGCGACACGGCATCCCATTAATAAAGTTTAGCGTGACATTGCACTGCGCGCTTTTATCCTGAGACATCAGCACAGTCTGGTAATCAAGTCACTAGACTGTGAGATCAGGACATAAAGGCATTTTCCAAACTATATCACTAGCTACAGTGCCCTTCAAACCGGACCTCTGGATATTGCTTGGCGGTAGAATAACTGGCAAAGCGGTGGTATCTACAGAATTTCCAGAAAAGTCTTACTACTTAGTACATATCTGTAAAATATGTCCCCTTTGCCAATGCAACACCAACCTCAAAGTCAGACAGAAAGTCATTTTGCAAACTAATTATAATATTTATTTAAAACAAATATCATACAGTATGTATTATATATCATACAGTATGTATATTTGTTTGTATGTTTAGATATTATTTGTATATATATTTTAGTTAATATTGTAGGACAACTTATTGAAATAGTTTTTAGTTCATTTTGTTTTTACCTGTACACCAAAGCCCAAAATTCTAAGCTACAGATTCCTCCGATTCAAAGGTTGTCTGGAAGAGATCGCTCTAAGTGATAAGACCGCCTGTTGTACTAGTACTAGTTTATTATGTAAGTTTTTCTTTTTGTAAATTGTTTTCTTTTTTACGGTGTACATAAAACCTAAACGTGGATGACATGAAATTGATAGAGAACACGAGCCACTAGCAAAGGTGTAAAACCACCTTTGCTAGTTGCAGCCTCATTAGCCAGGTCAGGCATTTGTCACCTACGGGAGTACTTTGCACTCATCTCTTTGGGCTTTGGTTCATTCCCACGCTTCATTTGAATTGAAAGCGGCTTACGGATTGTATAGCTGTTTGTGTCGTGAACAATGTGAACACATTTTTGTGTTGCCACAATATAATTTGAGAAATATTAACAGAAAATAAAATTTGGCTCTTTTGATCTATTTAACATGTGTAAATAAACAAAAAAGGTATAGAATAAAAAAAACGAGTGTGCTTTAGACCACACGACTTAAAACTTCTTCAGCCTTATTAATAAACGAGTATTAGTCTCGGATTAGTTACTTCAGCGATTGCCCTTTTTTTGCTACTGGAATATTTAGCTGGATCGAAAGAGACAAAAGATGGTGTAACTAGTCTAAAGCTAGTTCGTGTTTATTAATAAGGCTGCTTAAGTTTAGCTCCATCTATCTACCGGTATAACTTTGTTTTTGCCTTGTTTAATTATAATGTCGCCATCTTGACAATTGTAAATTGTCATTTTACCGGATATACCAACATAATAATTTAATTTGTAACTTTGTTCGGACAATGGAGATCTAGTGAACCAATTTCAACTTCCGTTTGCCTCGCATTCACCAGCATACTCCTCAAGCCAAGCGTGCCTAAAGAAGTTTTACTAAAATAACGATTTTTTAGGGCTAATTGACTAATTAGCTCTAAAAATATTGTGACAGAACGAAAGAGGAACATTATTAATTTCACGATCACGTGAAGATTTGCATTTATGGTGACGATAGCAAAGCTGTCAAGATTTTATGTCCTATGTTGCCACATGGGACATAATATTTAGTCACTACAAGCGCTTTGTGCATTCATTCCTTTAGAGACAGCTCAGCCGCGTTCTCCGTTCGTAAATTGAATGCGGCGATATATCGTTGTTTGTGTCGCCTCAGCGTGAAGCCGGCGGCGTTAATATGAAGAGGCTTTTCTGAAATCCTTTGCTGCAGTGTAGGACAGTTCAGAAGCTTTGTTCATTCATCCCGCCCGGTGACGCTGTAAAGCTCGGTAGAGACCAATAGCATTAGCACGTTAAAAAAAAGCTTTATTTATTAGAAATACGCTTTGAAATTTAACTGTTACACTTGTGTGAATGGTATGTCACTTTATAAGGCAACAGTACTGACATGCGAGTGAAAGAGAAAGACTATTTGCAGCGACCCTATTATTTAAGGCGTATTAAGTTTCCATAGGTAATGATACTCGGATCGATAAATCTGATTTAATTACGTCGTGATTTTTTTTTATGTTAAGGAATGACGTGACGAGCTAGCCGTTCGTCTGATGTTAAACGACACGGCTGTCCATATCAGCTGCAGTGTCACTCGGAACTCTAAAGTATAGAGTTTCGCGTGACACTGCACTGCGCACGTCATCCTGAGACATCACCACAATCTAGTAATACGATTACTAAACTGTGAGATCAGATCATAAAGTCTCATTTGCTCAGTCATTTCACTAGCTATTTTAACTATTGGACAGTCTCTGTTGTGTGGTTGGTGAGCAGGTCAGCTCATAACCTGCAGGTGGCGGGTTCAATTTCCGCAGCAGGACAAGTATATGTACACAGAAAAAAGCACAAACACTTGTTCTGAGTCTGGGTGTTGTGGGACTATGGTCCTCGTAGTTCCTGAGACCTAGACACAGGGTCCTATCCTATCCTATCCTAATTAGGGTCTAGAATCATCTATGTATGTGATCGGCGGGCGTTATTATAATAAATAAATAAAATATATAAATATTTGTGGACATTTTACACAGCGCCATATAGCCCCAAACTAAGCAAAGCTTGTATTATGGGAACCAGATAACTGATACAATACTTAGATACTTTTTGTTTGTAAATACATACATAGAATACAATATAACACCCAGACACAGAACAAACACCTATGTTCATCACACAAATGTTTGTCCTGGGTGGGAATCGAACCCACAACCCACAGTTCAGAAGGCAGGGTTACTACCAACTGAGCTATCGGGCCAGTCAAACTATTAAGTTTTATGAGACATCGCGACGGATCATTGCCTTTTTTGACGAAATCCGTGACAGACTTAAATTTTGCTGTACTCGTGTGAAAAAGTAAGATATGTAGGTGATTATGGTCTATTTATCGCCATGAAGATGGATGAGACTCATATTTTGGGTTGCTCAGATTGTAACGACGAGAATCTGTTCATTTTCTGTCTGTGTAGTTGAAACGCTGGTAGAAAGAGATTTATGCCCATAAATAATTACAGCTCTTAAGTTCACACTTTATGCAGTAGGTTTACACATTTGGGTACATCCTAAAGATATTCGTATAGAGCGGGCATTACCTATTGTCGGTATAGTTATGTTTGAAATAAAGATGTTTTTTGTTAAGACTTTCTTTTAACATTTAATAATAACCCAAATCAAGGCGACATAATGCCATAAAAATGCACATTATAAGTAGAAGAGAAATACAATACGATATCTCTATTAGACTGGCCCGATAGCTCAGTTGGTAGTAACCCTGCCTTCTGAACTGTAGGTTGTGGGTTCGATTCCCACCCAGGACAAACATTTGTGTGATGAACATCGATTTTGGTTCTGTGTCTGGGTGTTATATTGTATTCTATGTATGTATTTACTACCAAAAAGTATCTAAGTATTGTATTAGTTATCTGGTTCTCCCATAATACAAGCTTTGCTTAGTTTGGGACTAGATGGCGTTGTGTGAAATATCCACAGATATATTTTATATACCTATATATATATGCCGTGAGGTGACCGGCAGAATAGAATAGTCCCTACCTCTTTCTTACCGAGGTGTCGTAAAAGGCGACTAAGGTAAAATGACGATAAAAATCTTACACCCGTCAACCGACAGATGGCGGGATAACCATCTCCAGACAGGCGTAACCAATAAAATACAACTGGCCGGTGACGGGCAGCAGCGTCTCCGGTACAAAAAGTTGCGCTCTGCGATCGCCAACCCGCATGCCCAGCGTGGCGATTATGGGCAAATCCTCCCTATGATAAGTACGCAAATACCACGGCCCCTAGTTCCCGGCCGCCCTGCTATTCCTGACCATGGCGGCGGTTATGGTAACGGCAGGGCAGGGGGTGCTAAGAATCCCCGGGCTACGGTAGGCCGCCAAACCCAACTGACCTTGGCAACGTACAATGGACGCACGCTTCGACTTGACGAACATCTTGTGCAGCTAGAGGAAGAGCTGAATAACATAAGATGGCACATTCTGGGGTTATGTGAGGTCCGAAGAGAGGGGGAGGACACCATAACTCTTGGATCGGGCCATCTTATGTATTTCCGAGAAGGAGACCAGCTATCCCAGGGTGGCGTCGGGTTTCTGGTTCATAAAGCTCTCAGTGACAACGTTGTTGAAGTCTCTAGTGTGTCGACAAGGGTCGCGTACCTCATTATAAAGTTAACCAAGAGGTACAACCTCAAGGTTATCCAGGTCTACGCACCGACTTCGACACATTTGGATGATGAGGTAGAAGGTATGTATGAAGACATATCCAAAGCCTTACATAATACCTCTAAGGCTCACTTCAACGTTGTCATGGGAGACTTCAACGCTAAAGTGGGAGTACAGACTTGCAGCGAATCGACAATAGGACCTCACGGTTTTGGCAGTAGAAACCAAAGGGGCCAAATGCTTGTCAACTTCCTAGAGAAGGAGGGACTCTTTTTGATGAACTCCTTCTACAGGAAACAGCCTCAAAGGAAGTGGACGTGGCAGAGCCCCGATGGCATAACGAAAAATGAGATCGACTTCATTATAGCGGACAAACGGCATATATTCAGAGATGTCTCAGTGATCACTAGGTTCAACACCGGGAGTGATCACAGACTTGTACGAGGCACTCTGAATATCGATTTCAAGCTGGAACGAGCTCGTTTAATGAAGTCCACGCTCCGACCAAACATGGTCCAAACCGTGGTAGGGTCTGAGACATTCCAGTTAAAACTGGAAAATCGATTCGCTGCCTTGGAAACCACAGATGACGTAGACCAGAAACTCGACCAAGTGGTGGATGTCCTCAGGGAAGAAGGCGCGAAGTTTTGTGCAAAGCAGCGTACTGGCAAAAGGTCTAAACTTTCGAGAGATACTCTGCAGCTTATAGAAGAACGACGTATAAACCCCGAGTCTACTTCGTCAGAACATCAGCGGGCACTCAATAAGACAATTAAAAAGCTGGTACGACGTGACCTCCGATCTTACAATACGCTCGAAATTGAAAAAGCTATAGAGCAGAATCGGGGGTCAAAAGTGTTCGTCCAGCAACTTGGAAGAAGCCACCTGACGAAGCTGACTACGTCCACGGGGACAGTCATCTCTTCAAAGCCGGAGATCCTTTCGGAAGTTAAAGATTTTTACAGCCAACTACGCATCACATGCTTCTCGACCTGACTCCGATTCAGAGGACTGTAGAGCCACTTTAACACGTCACTACACAGAAGAGCTGCCTGAAGTCAGCCAGGACGAGATCGTGATGGCTCTTAAACAGCTTAAAAATGGAAAAGCCTCAGGTGAGGACGGAGTTACGACTGAGCTCTTAAAAGCTGGAGGTGCTCCAGTACTTAGTGAGCTGCAAGAGCTTTTTAACTCTGTCCTCTTTACTGGGAGAACTCCGAAGGCATGGAATAGAAGCGTGGTCGTTTTATTTTTCAAAAAGTGTGATAAAACCCTATTGAAGAATTACCGACCCATATCGCTTCTGAGCCATGTCTACAAGCTGTTCTCCAGAGTCATCACGAATCGTCTAGCGCGAAGGCTTGACGAGTTTCAACCTCCGGAACAGGCCAGGTTTCGTAGCGGGCATAGTACCATAGACCACATCCACACAGTGCGGCAGATTGTACAGAAGACCCAAGAGTACAATCGATCCCTGTGCTTAGCGTTTGTGGACTATGAGAAAGCCTTTGACTCTATCGAAACCTGGTCTGTTCTGGACTCCTTACAGCGATGCCAGGTTGATTGGCGATACATCGAAGTGCTGAGATGCTTGTATGATGCCGCAACAATGACCATCCAGTTACAAAACCAGGCGTCAGAACATATCCAACTGCGTCGCGGAGTGCGACAAGGGGATGTTATATCCCCGAAACTGTTCACAAACGCTTTGGAGGATATGTTTAAGACGCTGGACTGGAAGGGTTGTGGCATCAATATAAATGGCGAGTATATCTCTCACTTGCGATTTGCAGACGACATCGTCATAATGGCTGAATCGCTGGAGGAGCTACAGCGAATGCTGAACGGCCTAGCTGATTCTTCTTTACGCATCGGATAAAACCAAGGTCATGTTCAACGAGCACGTTGTTCCGGGACCGATTGCCATAAATGGAGTAGCTCTTGAAGTTGTTAGGAAATACGTTTACCTAGGGCAGACGCTCCAACTAGGTAAAAACAATTTCGAGAGTGAAGCCAAAAGAAGGATACAGCTGGGCTGGGCAGCGTTTGGGAAGCTTCGTCGAGTCTTCTCATCGCCCATACCGCAGAGTCTTAAGACGAAAGTCTTCAACCAGTGCGTCCTACCAGTCATGACCTACGGAGCCGAAACGTGGACACTCACGGTAGGACTAGTCCATCAATTCAAGGTCGCTCAGCGAGCTATGGAAAGAGCTATGTTAGGGGTATCTCTGCGAGATCGAATCCGAAACGAAGTCATTCGCCAGAGAACTAAAGTTACCGACATAGCTCAGCGAATTAGCAAGCTGAAGTGGCAATGGGCTGGTCATATCTGCCGAAGAACCGATAACCGTTGGGGTCGACGTGTTCTGGAGTGGAGACCGCGAATCGGCAGACGTAGTGTAGGACGACCTGTGGCAAGGTGGAGCGATGACATACGCAAGGTAGCTGGCAGTACCTGGAAAAATAGAGCCGAAGACCGGGCTCAGTGGCGTGCCTTGGGAGAGGCTTATGTCCAGCAGTGGACTAATGTAAGCTGATGATGATGATGATGATGATGATGATATATATATATCTGTAAGTCAAACTTTAAAATATTCTAATGAAACAAAACACATACAACTTACCTCTTCACGTCAGACATCACCGATGCACCCAAACGTAACCTCAAACTTCGCCACCTATCACACCGAACCGCACCGGCCAGCTAAGCTAATGTTTAAACGGCTTACAAAGTTGATAGGGTATGCGGCGTAAATGCGCTTAACTCGGCAGGGGAGGTGTTGCGCATAAATCATCGCTAAGTGAGATCGGCCCCGATGTGTGATCTCGTAAATCAACCGTGTAAATGAGGCGGTAGGACCCGCGTTGATGGTGGCCTATCTAGTAAGCGTATTATAGTTAATCTTATTCAAGGACGTGTTTTTTCAATCCAGTCATTTAGATCAACTTTCTAATAAATATTAAGGCCTGGCCTTTGCTAGTCGACCAACAGAGAAGTTCTCCTGAAGGTAAATAAAATAAAATAAAAAAGCCTTTTATTATTCCTTGTCATTATAGATTTTTGTTACTTCACTGCTGTTTCCCCCACTTTTAAATCAAGGACCCCTTTACGGGTAAAGGCCTCCTCCATAGAAACCCAGTTTTCTCTGTCTTCTGCTTTCTGTATCCAGTCATATCCGGCTATTGCTCTTATTTTATCTGTCCATCTCTCTAAAGGTCTTTTTCTTTTCCCTAGTGGCCCTTTCCATTTTGTAATTTTATATGTCCATCTTTGGTTTTTAATTCTTGCCACATGTCCTGCCCATTTCCATTTTAATTTCATTGCATGTGTTAATGCATCTATAATTTTTGTTGATTCTCTGATTTCTTTATTTCTCTTTTTGTCACGTAACTTTATATTTAAAATACTTCTCCATGGCCCTTTGACAGACTTGTATTTTGTGTCGTACCTCTTGGTTATATATCCAAGTCTGGCAAGCATAGGTACATCTATATCTCCTTAAGGTACACCTAGTTAAATATATAGAGAAACATTGTAAAATGACTGTGTGACATTGTGAAATGTCTGTTTAACCCAAACTCCACACGCCCTCCAAACCCCAAACTCCAAATGCCTTTAGCAGAGTGCCAAACCCTATTTCCATTACCCTCAACCCACTTGTCTACCATTGGTGGACAGGAACATATAATTTTGAAAAAGTTGTGTTTGTCTACCAGTAGGTGATCAGCAACACAATTTTTTCGTCGTCCACCAATGGTGGACAGAAACAAATTAAAAAAAATATGCCACATTCCCTCCTGTAGTGGACCGTGATAGTATTGTCACTGACCTACCACTTCACCGTAACTTATATACTGTATACACATATGTAGATTTTCCATTTCACATATTCCCTTTTTTCCTCTGAGAACCTTGAATTATTATTATGATTTCAAATTAAAAGTTTCTGTTGATCTCAGTTGTTTGTTAAAACCAATTCATTTTGGCGTGAGAACCAAACAAACAAACAAACAGGCAACATATTACTTTTACATAAACGGGCTGGTAGGGAGATATAGCTCAGCGAGAGACAATAAATTCATAATATTTCAAATTTCAACGTACAAACTAAGTTACAGTAACATATATTAAAATATATTGCCTTAGTTATCCTCAAGCCAGTAATTCTAATTAAATATGACGAGATACCGTAATGAAACTGAGTATAAAGCTTCGTTATATAGCTACTGTGAATGCTATACGCATGCTATCCAATATGCTAAGATTAAACCAGATATAAGATCGTTTAAATTACTGCGAAGGAAGGATTCAATTTGTATTGGGCAAAGTTCAAAGAGATGAGAACACATAGATATTTTAAGTTGAGATAGCGATACAACAACGTAGTGTCTAGTCAAGTATAAAGTAAAGTACTTAACCGTAGTTAACCAATTAGGTACTTATTTAAACTTACCTAGACTTAACTATCAAAAACCATTATGAAAGACTGAATAGATACCTAATTTATTATTATGCGTACCAAACAAAGTGCCCCATTCTGACTTTAAAAATGAATATCTACGTAAATTCCTGTGTAATAACGCAAACAATGTCAAATAAGTAAATACAAAAAAAAAACAAATTCACATTCAAACGCCACTTAATTTTTTAAGAACCTAATACTAAAATGAAATTATAAAGCATAAATTAGATTTTCATACACATAGGTACCTACTGAAATTTGCCATAACTTGTATGCATAATTGTAAATGGTATTAACGACCTGGTATTAGTTATAGTACTTTAAAGTTAATTATAGCGAAAGCATATATTAATAAACTTCTATTCATTATTCGCAGAATACTTCAGATAGTTGCTACAACATAGAGGCTGTTACACGGAGGTGTAAATGCTCTTGTAATGATCTACTTAATATATTAGTTTATGATTCCATACATTTCAATATGCAATGAGCCAATGAGATTAAATGAAGCTATTAAGTTTATTTAAAAACCTGCTAATGAAAAGCGAAAAAATGTTATTGATTTCATTAACATGAAAATATTAATTGAGTTGGTAATGGGTTTGCAGTACCTACTTTTCGAATTGACATAATAAATATTCAAACAGCGAAAATATTCTAAGTCTGCGGTACAAACACTAAGCGTCAATTTATAGCATTACTAGCTTTTGCCCGCGAGGCCTATAGGAAACAAAGAAGAAAATTTTTCATAGATATTTCAACCACATATTTCCCCCTCTTAAAACCCTTTCTTAGTAGATACCTACACTTTACGAAGAACACACCCTCCAAATTGCAAGTGTCTAAGACCAGTGGCTTAGGCTATGCGTTGATATATAACTCAGTCAGTCAGTCAGGACTTTGTATTTTATATGTATAGATAGATTTTTTGTTTATCAAAGTACTCGATTCAATTTATAGGGACTGGATTTATAGGGAGTTATTTCGCCCACACTAGCGTTAAGTGTACTTTTCCATAAAGGTATTAAACTAATTGTTGTTGATATTCTAATGTTATATTGTAAATCTAGTTGGACAAAATTTGACAAAATCTCATGATGAAGTTTTTCAGAAAAGCAAACTAGGTTTTGAATATGAGAATATTTACGAACACAAAGAAAATTACGTTTTAATCATTCCATTTATCTCAAAGCATGTCTATCACTAATATGTAAAATCGAAATGTCATCTAATTGTTTGTTTGTGTGGCATTAACGTCTAAACAGCTGAACCGATGACATTTTGAAAATCGCTTAAACTAGGAGAACATATGATATTTTATCCCGGTGAATTAGGTTATGTCGCAAGAAAACACGTGCAATCCGAACTATTAGTGAAAAAATTCATATAGAAATAATATAGCTTGTTACACTAAATAGGTTTTTCTAAACACAATTCTTTACATTACTACAGTAATAATGATGTAGGATAAATAGATATTCTACTAGCCTGCACTAATGTCTTACGTTAAGTGCATACCTGTGCGGTTTCATTACGCTTAAAGCAGCACCATCACGCAAGCCAACTTATCATAATACACTTTCTTGCGCTAAAATATTCAATTTAATAACTGGTTTCATTTATTTTCTTGCAAGCAAATTAAGCTCTTATTTATAAGGTAATACAACTGGTAATTGTATAAATTGAAAAAGGCAGGGGGTTGTAAGTAATTGCACGTTCTGTATTAATTGAGTTAGTTCGGTATAAGAACGTAGTATCGGTATTTAAGCTCGCATCATTAGCGTAATGATCAAGGTTCAGGGGACTTGCGGTTCCTGAGGATGCTTCAATTTGGTAACGTTCGCGATTAGATATTATGGATTCCGTAATTAGGTTAGTATTGACTGTAATCAAGATGATTGTATTTGCGACCTACATTTAACTCTAAGGGAACGTTTTCATGTTATTACTAAGGCAATATACGCTTACTGAAAGGTGGGCAAACAGGCCTTTTTTATCTTGAGATACCGCTTTGGATGAAACTGTAATGTTGCAAAAAATAAAATAAATGAATCTGAATCTTTAGTTGTAACAGATAAGAATGTCAGTAAGAAAAAATCATATTTTAACCTCTAATAATACTCTAGTTAACGTACATGAAAAGGAATAAATCATAATAATAAACCCTAACTAAGATTCACTGTCACCAAGCCCCCAGACTCAGAACAAGTATTTGCGCTTTTTTCTTTGCACAAATACAAATCCTGTCGCGGGAATCAAATCCGCCACCTCCGAGTTATGAGCCGACCTGCTCAACCACCACATCACAGAGGCTGTCAAATAAATAAAATAAATAAAGCAAGTGGTATAAAAAAGCTATCTTTAAGAGTCATCTTCTATATTAATAAAAGGCTTAGTCCTGAGTGATTGACTGATTGACTGACAAACGAAAACCGCTGGACGTGGAGACTTGATAATTATGTGAAAGGTGTTTTGTTTATGGCGTAAAGTTTAGGAAAGGTATTTTCGTAACCTCACTAAGAGGGGAAAAAACGGATGTTAAAGATTGTATGAAGAAACTCGGGTATAACCGAAGGCTACCACAAGTGTTTTATAAAAGTAAAACAGCGGAAGGTAATACCGATGATACATATATTCACTTAACCGTTAGTTATATTATTTACTGTGCTCTTATAAATTTTATTTAGCAGTTCACCATAATTACTATTACAAAACTACAAAGTGAAATAAAGGGCCTAAAAATAAGTTTAAGTGTTTTATTTCTCTTAACTTGATACATACTCCACAGCCGCTGACACGGCATAATTATTTTCAACATTACAATGCGCTTAAATCATTTTCTATGGTTGGCTAAATGCGGAATAAGATCTTTATGATCGTGTTCCCGGTTTCACGGTGGCGCCGTCTATGTATCAAATGAATGTTATGTGTACAGATGTAGATACTTTGAGGTGATACTAAAAGAAAAAATATTATTAAGAGTTTCGGCGGGAAAACGAAAAAGATTGCGTCACCGCATTGTATTATTTTCCAGTACTTGTGTTATTTTCAGTGTTAGTGCATAAAATTGGTGGCATTTTATTCTTTAAGTGCCGATTTACAGGCATGAGTGTGATAAAGTGGTATAATGATGGTGAAACGTTTCTTTTCGTGTTGTTTCCAAAACTACACAGAAGCTTCTGGTAAAGTTGCCACCGCTTTTCTAAGAGTATGACTTGACTAGACTAGACTATGACTTAACTTGATGACTTGGATTGTGGCTTGACTTGACTTGACTTGACATATACACATATATATTACTTAACTCGAGAAATTATCAATTATTGACACTGGCTAAATACACAAAAGTGTAGAGCCATACCAACACAAAAAAAATATTAAAGCAGTTTATATAGGTAATTTACTTTTACTTTCAATGCCTCCACCGTTTTGGGCACTGACAGCGGCTTCTTAGATAAAGTTGTGGCACCGCATTATTTTTAATTTTAATTATATAATGAAAAGTTGTCGCTGGAATTGCAGTAGACATTAACTGCCAAATGATCTCAATTGGTGGTAGGTGTGGTGGGAGAAACTTGACCCTAAACATTTATTTTGTCTTTCTCTACAGATGAAAATTATACTAAACATATTAAAAATAAAATTTACGAAAGCTTCTTAATTCATTATTTAAGCGAATATACATAGGTTGATTGAGTCACAATGATGAATAAGTACGTAAATAAAATATTCATTGAAATAAATCAACGACAGTTTTACGAGTAATTCTAATATATCAAGTGCTTAACTTCACATGCTTTCGATTGTGTTTATTCCCAGTTTGCAACTGGCTCGCAAGTTGAACGATAAATAACTGGTGTAGCATCTAGAATCTAGATCATATTCCGAAGGCGATCCTATTTTATGTTGCATAGAAATTGTACCGGGAATAAATTGTAACGAGATATTTGCGATACAAAGGAAGATACCTGGGTGCATTCCTAATTCGTATGTCTTTTTAATGATTTTTAGCATCAAACAAATAATTTGTAACACCAAATAAATTATGTATAGCAATAATAAATGATTTTTACTCAAAAATTTATTTTTGCCCAACGACCTGCATTTATCCTGGACCCTAACTAGGATTCCTTGTATAGGGACCCAGAAACTACGAGGACTATGGCCTCCACAGCACTCAGACACAGAACAAGTATTTGTTTGACTTATTTAGCCATGTCACGTAAACATATAAAAACCCTAGAAAATTGGACACAAAAATAAATAAAAATAGATACGAAATAAACCAGTGAAAATATAGGGGGATTATTTATTTCTCATTGCATAAAAACAGTACCTACAATCTACGTCCGGCCCGTAGTTTAGTATTATTACGGACCACGTAAATATTTTGCGCATATGAAAATAACGTTGGGTGGTACCAAAAAGTGGGTGGTAGTCTTTATTTATTTTCAAATAAGAGTGTGAGTTCGATGACAATAATTGTTTTTAAATCTCTGTATTTTCAATGCAATTGTAATTCAGGGATGTCTTTGATTAGTACTAATTCTTAGAGAAATTATAGAGCACGATGTGATGCTAGATTTTGAATAATAATAATACTTAGTAATAACGATAACGCTCAACGATCACATACATAGATCCTGGACCCTAACTAAGATTATTTGTATCTAGAACCCAAGAACTACGAGGACCCTGATCCCCACTACACCCAGACAGAGAACAAGTATTTGACGCTTTTCTTCCTGTGCACAAATACTTGTCCTGCCACGGGAATCGAACCCGCTGCCGCCGGATTATGGGCCGACCACCACACTACAGGCACACGGCAGTCAAAAATAGTTTTTGTGCGGTATATACGTACTTTGATATATCTTCATAATTGCAACACCTTCTCGTGAATAATTTCCTAGATTTATAAATGATATTTTTTGTGACATGCTAAGTAATCAGATGGAACTTTTTACCTAAGTGTATTTTTCAAATGAATATTACTTTTCATTACTCATACTCGGAAAGTGGGTCTGATGTTGCCTGAAGAGCGGGTTGAAAGTAGTATTTTTAGCCCTAGAGAGAATCTTTTCAACAGAAGCTGTCAAATTATAAAAAAAAACTGGTTCTATTTTCACATCTATATTGTTCCAACTTTCTCTGCAGTTATTCAATGAAAGCGATATAAATACTTAATTTTATGTTATTTCATAAAATTAAACAACATAAAATTAAGTATTAAATAAAAAATATTTTTTTCAACTATTTCTTTAAAATAACATAGATTTAGGAAAAATATTTACCATTTTTTTCAATTATGAAAATGAAATAAATTGGCTGGTGAGCCACAGAAAAAAAAAAATATAAGCGGGAAAGCGGCAATCCGATCTTCATTTGTTTTTTCTAATTGTAGAGTTTTGTTTATACTTCCGTATAGCAGATTTTGATATTCACTCATTTCTTCTTTAGCTAATTCATGATTTTATTTTTACCTTCCTTGTATTCGTAATGAAAAGCACAGTGTTTACCTTCAGCTAAAGACTTCCATCCCTTTTTTTTTTGAGGGGGGGAAATGCCCTCGCACTTCCCTGCCACCACGGGGGTGGTGGCAGGGGGTATGTGGGACTCGAACCCACTAAAACTCCTCCGTGATCCGACCGCCGCCGGGATGGGGCGAGATGGAGACGCACTGCATTAATCATCTCGCCCCATCCCTAGGATAACAATGTACTATTATAATGCCCAACTATCACATAAATAGATCCTGGACCCTAACTAGGATTCCCTGTGTCTAGGAACCCAGGAACTACGAGGACTATGGTCCCACAACACCCTGATACAGAAAAGTATTTGCGTTTTATTTTTGTCCACAAATACTTGTCCTGTCGCGGGAATCGAACCCGCCACCTCTAGGTTATGAGCTGACCTGCTTAACCACCACACAGCAGAGGCTGTCAAATATTTTATGATACTCCATAGCGTAAACCTTTGAATGAATTCGTAACAGGTGTACAAATTCATTAACCTTGGTTGAGCGGTAAAAAATCCATTGGATATTTTAGTTCCCAAAAACGTGGGCTAATAATAATAACATGTCTGGATAACAATTATTACTGAAAGCTTTCTGCTTGTCTCTCTACGTATTTAACGAAGTAAAACTTTTTCACCCCATCCAATTTTGAGCTTTATATCCGAACGTTAAAAAAACTATTTGCTTAACTTTCAAGTGTTTATGTTATTGACCGTTTATTACAAGCCAGGATGTTTTAAGGTGATGATTGAGTGACAGGTTGACAGCCGTTCGTTAACGCAATGGTTCCTTGGTGTTAAATAAGGATAGATATATCATGTTGGTAAGTCATTTCTTGGGTGAAAGATGTGGATAGCGTATCGCTTGACTTAAGATTATGTATGGATTTATTTGGTTATAGTCTTTTGTTTTAATGCGTAGTCAGTAGTCAGCGTTTATAGAAATGCATGAGGCAAACCGCTAAGTTTTTGGATTTTTTGACAACCCTTTTTATGTTTTATGTTCAAGTATAGAACATTTATCCATTAACTTATTTATTATTTATACATGTTAGTTATACGTAGGTATAGTAAAATTACAATCTGTTTTTGCCCTGCATTGATGCATTTTTATAACTATATATGTAAAAGTATCCAGCTTCCTTTTTTAGGGCTTCTATCAACGTACCAAATTACAATTACTGTTCACCTTGCAGTCGTGAAAAAATTAAAAATATGACATTTACAAGGTGGAACTTTATTCGTTCTTTTCCTTTGATGTATGTTTTTAGTCCATGCTATAGAACGATCCCATATACCTAAATAAAAAAGTACTTGTGAAATAAAACTTAAATCTAGGTATTATCAAATTACTGCAAATTTAAATTCTAAACAAAAGCCTTGCGTCATTGAACAAAACAGGTGTTTTATTGCCTACAAAACATTTACAAAGCACTCAGCTGGTGCCCGCGCAGTGTGTGCCGTTAAATAGACATTTCGACTATCTTTTAGTATTTTGTGTCTCCTAAAATAATGCAGTTATTACACAAAATACTAAAACAAAACTGTTTTTTTTTTAACTAGACCTTGTATGAATATTCTATAGCATGATCTGAGTATATACCTTTAAGAAAAAAAGTGAATTAAATTCCACCGTGTATACTAATAATGTTATTAAAGTATTAATCGATATTGCAATTATGCACACGCGCGTTGTGTGTGTTTGTATCGAGTAAGTGGTAAATATAATTATGTAAGACAACTTTTTAACTGTCAGCTAACAATAATATCACTTTACACGGTAAGAATCGTTCGTACTGCAATGTTATACAGTTATGAGTACATTTAATCTGTACAAATAAACGTTGCAAAGGCAAATAACGAAAATTAATGTTTCGAATGAGTAGGATACGTTTGAATATGTTTATATTTGTCAAATATATACATAAGTGTAAATATGCAAGCGCGCTGCCCGGATGCAGGCCGGACGTCGGGACCCAATTCCATGGCAGTGGATCTGCCTACCGAATCATACACGCAAAATGTGAGGATTTGGAATTATATTTTGCGTATTCTTTGTACCTACATTATTTGGTGTTTAAAAATGGAATATGTAGAAACAATTCATATTAAATGAATAAACATTGTTCACGTTTTTATTAAAAAATATTTTTGATGAATTGCTTGTAGGTTTTAGGCTAGATCGACTAGGTAGAGCGATGACTTGCGCCGAGTGTCTGGCAGTGATTGGATGAGAAGAGCCGAAGACCGGGCTTAATGGCGTACCTTGGGAGAGCCCTATGTCCAGCAGTGGACTAACACAGGCTGATGATGATGATGAGGCTTTAGGCATTCTGACCGGCGAGTATTTGATAGCATTACGTCATCACTCTCCAAACTATAGATTGGAATAAAAAAGCTGTGCAAAAAAAAAACAACTGGAAAAACTAATTAGATGATGTTAGGGTAACCGTAACAAACCAAAGACGAAGGCAATGCTGATGAAGACGAACCGAGAGCATCATGGCATGCTGAATCCAAGATCCTCAGGCGCGAGGAACACATACCATGAATATTCACAGGATTCTGCCGACAGCATCGAGGTTGTGATTGTAGGAAACATCAAAACCATTTACAGTGTTACATTCACTAGTGTAAATATTGCACTATACTGTCTACATCGAAAACGCCACATTCAAACTTTCTTCGAGGTGGGAAATTGCTTTATTACAATAATACATTATGATACAAATGTGCTAGATAAATCATTATACTTGGGGCGGTATTATGCGTGCAAGCCGCAGGCGAGCGCTATAAGGGAGTTAAAAGTCATTACGACGTTTTTCATTACACTTGCTAGGAGAAAACCCAACTTGTATCAATACAAATGTTTGAAAAAATTATTCTGAATAATTTGGTAATATCAAATGTTTATTAAAAAGTTACAGTTATTTAATTTAAAAAAAAATTATATTAGTTCCACAAATAAACTCTATTAATAGACATTAATTAATTAGAGATATTGTTTTCAAATGTTGATATTAATATTTTTTATATTATATATTATTTATTACATTAGAATAGAATAGATATTTTAGAATAGAATAGAATATTATAAATACTTTAAAGTTCCAAATGGCACTATATCTGTTTTGGCAGCCGTGACACTTAACATTAAGAGAACGACTGGTATGTAAAAAATATAGCATCTATTCTTTCTAAGTCAAATGATGCAAAATCAATATCCTTGAAAAATAGATAATTGTACCATGTAAAAATGAAACCAACCTAAAATAAAAATTATATAGCATAAAGCCAAGTCTAGTGATTCAACACGTCCACGGTCTGTAGACATGAACTAATCAATGTCAATTAACGCATACTTGCGCGTCTTGGTATTATTGTGCATGCCGAGCTAATCGTGTTAGACGCCCGTTCGGATTTAAAAGGAGTGATTAAATTGTTCACTCCGGGAAATCGGAGTCAAGTATTTCATTCATTCTTATTTTTATTCGTTTTACTCGTTCATTCTTCTCCACGTCATGAGTAACACGTTGAAGTCACAATAATTGTGTTTTGTGAAATAACAATAATAACAACAATAACGCCCTACGATCACATACAAAGATCCTAGATCCTAACTAGGATTCCCTGTGTCGGGGGACTCAGGAACTACGAGGACCCATAACAAGTATTTGCGCTTTTTTTTCTGTGCACAAATATTTGTCCTGCCGCGTGAATCCAACTTGCCACCTCCGGGTTATGAGCTGACCTCCTCAACCGCCACACCACAGAGGCTGTTGAAATGTATCTAAAAGAGCTTAAAGTTCAAAGTTAATTAACATCACATCTATTGCATCATCAAGGCTCTCCGCAGCAATTGAAATAGCATCCGTAATTAATAATAAAAAATAATTTGTTGCCTATCCAGCTAATTTCTTCAAGAAGGGTATCAATAATCTGCCGTTGCGTTGGCAAAGATGTATCAATTGCATGGATGTAATCATCTTTGATTAATATAAATATAAAATACAGTAACTTATTTCATAGGTAAAGGCCTAATATAAAAATAACTTTACATTTGTGAGTGTAATATCAATTGAAAGTGAAATAGTGAGTTATTTAAATAAAAATTAAATAATCCACTAGTTTGTAAAATAATATAGACAAGGAGCTCAACTAAACCAAAAAAGTTGAGTAAATAATAAACAAAATACTACTTATTAATTATTTAACCGGAATGTTTATCTATACCTAAATTTAGTAAATAATTTTTTTTGTCTATACCTAAATTTAGACTACGCTTGGCATCCATAATAATCTATTAAAATAAATAAGGGGACAAAGACTAGAAATAAAAATACTTTATACGTAAAACAAATAATTATGATTACTACTACAACCTATTAATTTCTGCGTCCACTTTGTTAACTGTAAATTTGAACGCTTATGGTTTTCGCAGTTAAAACAACGTTATTAAACTTGATCTACTTCTATGATTTATTCAAATTGGAATTGTAAACATAAACGTTTTATGTAGTCTACTTAGTGAATAGTAGAACGACGGTTATATTACACTTTTTAAACTTTCACGACTTGAACTCGTATTGTAAAGATAAAACGGGTCTATTCGCGTACAAAAATTATCAAAACATTATTTTGACTAACCTCGACGTTTCGACCAAGTTACATTGGCCGTGGTCACGAGTGGACTGGATGGGACGGTTATATTGCTCGCAAATCTGTTAATTGCAGTGTAATAATAGGTGATCGATATTACAAATGAATAAAAAACGCTAGACGATCACGTACATAAACTCTGGGTCCCAACTAGGATTCCCTGTATCTTTTCTTCCTTGTTTTTAAAGACGGCGAAACTTTACTTCTGTAATAATCAAAGTGCTAGGTTTATTTTTGGAAATGTTTTATCATCATCATCATCATCATCAGCCTGTGTTAGTCCACTGCTGGACATAGGCCTCTCCCAAGGTACGCCATTGAGCCCGGTCTTCGGCTCTTCTCATCCAATGACTGCCAGCCACTCGGCGCAAGTCGTCGCTCCACCTAGTCGGCGGGCGTCCTACACTACGTTTGCCAAGTCGCGGTCTCCACTCAAGGACAATGTTTTATCACACACAAAATTTTTTTTGACCATTATGGCATTATTAATCTTTCACCGATTTTAGTTAAGAAACGCGTTTAATACTCTATCAAGGAACACAGAATGCACACTATTTGTGACACTGCGGTATGGATCTATGTACCTATACGTATCATTCTCTCTGACTAGTCGAGTCCATGTAGGTATAATATAGTGTTAAATCACAATTGAAGGGGTGAGAACAAAAAGGGTTTAACTGTCAAATTGATAGTTTCGAGAAAATTGACTTTAAACGTCAACGGCTTCATTTTAATGTAGAGTGCTTTTAAGGTAATAGAAAAGGTTTATGTAAGTTTCAGTTGCTTGAAAATGTATTAATTCTATTTTAAAATACAAAATATCATACTAATTCGTACAATTACTTAAAAATATAATATAATAAATATAATAATGTTTTTATGCTAAACGAACTGTATTCCTTTGTCAGATAAACCGTTTTTAGACTGACAATCTCGAGATTTAAGCCTCATTTCGGTATTTTGAGAATGTATTATTGTAGATAATTTCACGCTGAATCCAACGATACCCATAAGTTATTTAGTTAAAAAAATCAGTTAAACCCTTTTTGATCTCAGCCCTTCAATTATTACATATTTCCTTACAAAAACAACTGTATTATAACCTTATTTGCTAAAATTATTGTTAACGCTTCAAAAATATTGGCAGTCAACCTCAGTTAGTAAAAAAGCTTACACAAAGTGATATTGAGTAACCATATCATAGTTTCATTGATCGTAATTTTTGTTATTTGGAATCTAGAGTTGCAACACATGTAGGTAAGATTTTGTTAGGAGTTAACTTACGTAACTTGAGATAAATCAAGTTTATGTGACATCTTCTGCCACACTCGGATTTATGTGACTGCGAGAGCGTCTAACGTATTCCATAGGTAAACTATTTGGGAAAGTAAAAAGTTTTATCGTAAAATATATGTTCGTTTCTCTTTGATAACAGTTTTCTTATCGATTTTGACTAGGAATATAAGCAATGAAAACGTAAACGCCAGGAAAGGTAGAAACTAATTGATTGCACGCTGGCTTGACTTTAAGCTTGGACAGTGAGTTGACCCCACTTTATTCCATTATTTGATGGAAATATGATCATGACAACGCATTTCAAAATTATGAGGATTAAATCCCGAAGCAACTCCACAATTTAATCAATTTTTGAACTGTTACGAATTTTAGTAGGTCTAGAATTGCCTCAAAGACCTTTGTCTCGCCTGATTTTAAGCAATAATGTAGTCTACGGTGGGGCATGCTAGCCTAAAAAATACCTGTCTACATTGATTTTAAATAAAATAAAATAAAAAGTGCCTGGTATAAGCAATCTATGAGAAAGAATTCATCAAATTCAGTTCAGTTGTTTTGACGTGAAATCTACACTAAACAACAAACAGACAACGTTTCACTTTTATGTATTAGTAGGCATGTAGAAATAAAAGAATACCGAAAGAGTAACCACAGAACTTTAAAAAAATATCATGTAGTAGCCGCACGACGATCAAGCCAGCTCCAGCCGCTCGTCCCTCAATAATTAAGCCACCTTGTTGAAAATGATAAGATCTCGTTCAAAACGCGTCGCCTCTTCCATAAATCATTAAAAAAAATGCTCAGCCACCAATGTAAACGCCAGAAACGTTTTTTTAGCTTTAATCTCTCAATATTTTATGCATATTTTTAAAAGTGGACTATACACTAACTAAGCTGAGCTATAGAGTAAAAAAGTCCTACCGATATAACAATATTTTTTAACTATTCATAGCAATAGAGAGCAATTTTATAAGGAATGAAATGAAATTCTTTAGGAAATCTGAACACTGCAATAAAATAAAGAAAATTAATAATTAATAATCAAGAAATCATCTGTTCCCGGTAAAATATGACCCGGACGTGTTCAAGAGAAGAGTGAATAGGTAGTACTTAGCTAGTATGCTAAACCTTCGATTGCATCGTCACTTCCCATCAGGTAAGAGCGTGGTCAAATGCTAGATAAGTTTTATGTAAAAAAAAGTATGTGTGGTCACTTTACTATAGTCCCAAACTAAACAAAGCTTTGGGAACCAGATAGCTGATGGTGTTATTTTTTAAAATACATAATTATAATATTACAATATACCATCCGGTCACATAAAACAAACATATCTATGTTCATCACAACAATATTTGTTCTGGGTGGGAATCGTGCAAATCAGCAACTTTACAGCTCAGAAGGCAGAATTACTACCAACCAAGCTGTGAGGCCACCGCACCACACCACAGTCTAATTTGTCTAGCATTGTTTTATTGTTTAAATAATAGTAATAATAGCGCCCAACGATCACATACATAGATCCTGGACCCTAATAAGATTCCCTGTGTAAAGGGACCCAGGAACTACGAGGACCATGGTCCCACAACACCCAGACTCAGAACAAGCATCTTTTTATTTCTGTGCACAAATACTTGTCCTGCCATGGGAATCAAGCCCTTATTTTTTAACGGACTAATGCTGTTCGTCTCTACCGACCTTTACAGCGTCACCGAATCGAACCTGCTAACTTAATTAGGTATACGTAGAAGCCGAAGCAGTCATGAATGTAATCCAAATTATGTGATACTGTAGATACATTCGTTGGATCACATAAAAATATCCCGTTTGGTTCCCGTGCATCCAACTATCGTAAATTTTATGTACCTTTATATAAAATAAAATAAAAAGTAAAATACGAGAAAAAGTCTAAAGTTACGATATTACACATATAAATTATTCACTAGACAAATATGGTTGTATCACAATTGTATAGTGCAGCTTAACCTTTACGTATACGTGACTGAATTTGAATATCAAAAAACCTCCCCGAATTTAAACACAAAAGAACAATAATTAGGGCCGATAATAAGGAGGCATTTATTCCACGTCGTCTGGCTATGTAAATGATTATGATAATATAGAATCGGAGTTAAATGGAGCGAAGTTGTGGAGTCATGGCTGGAGTAAGCATTCGAACGCGGTTTCCCGGCTCCGGAACCGGTGTACTGACGGCCGTGATGCAGCAAATATTATACGTGTGGTGTAAGTGATAAGACTGAATTAGAGTTTATTACTGTATTAGGGAGTCTATTCGCGACACCACGCAACATCATCACACTATCACACTAATATTATAAAGGCGAAAGTTTGTATGTGTGTTTGTGTGTATGTGTGTTTGTGTGTATGTGTGTATGTTTGTTACTCCTTCACGTGCAAACGGCTGAATGGATTTGGATGAAATTCAGTACTAAGATAGCCTTTACACTGGATTAACATATAGGCTACATTTTATTCCGGAAAAGTAAAATGTTCCCGTGGGATGAGCAAATAATTAAAATACTTCTTATCCCCAGGTGAAACGGTGGGGCGCAACTAGTTGTTTTATACTTACTTACTTATACATTGACTGGCCCGATAGCTCAGTTGGTAGTAGCTCTGTCTTCTGAACTGAAGATTTTGTCGGTTGTGGGTTCGATTCCCAAAGGAATAAATCCAAAACCATATTTTTTCAATTTTAAGTGAAAAATTACAGACATAGGTTAAAGTTACTTTTACATAGGCTATGTATTATCACAAATGAAACGCATAAAAAATTGCCTACAATGGGTGTTCACCCTAATAGTCCCCTTATTAAGTCATTGTATATCGGAGGTATAGGTACTACTAAGAGTTGAAAACATTAGCTAGTTATTAAACTGCTATGCAGTGCTTAAGTAAGGTGTAAAATGTTTAATGGAGGTACACGAACCCTCTTTAATTCACTTTTTATTCTTTTATATATTTCTATTACTTAAGAGTTTCCAAAGGATTCAGCGACGTTTATAGTTTAATTGCGTTTAACACAAACATTTGCGTACGCTTTCACCTATGACTTAGTTTAGAAACCTAGAATAGGTACCGTCGTGATATTTTAACCAAACGGGCGTCAACGTTAAGTCATATTTCAGTCTTTTGTGTCGAATCTCTTTATAGCTTGAGCTATTCATTACCGACTTAATAAACTTAAACAAGTTGGTGCCTGCGACTTTGCGTGCATCTTAGAAAATGATTAAAATTGTAACTAAGAAGGTTTGAAGTACATTTTATACTGTAATCTGTTCAGTTAGTTCTTCTTTATGCAGTCATGATTGTTAGCCTATATTTAAGCATAATAACTCATCATCTTCATGCGACATTAATGACGAAATTTTAGTGCTGTATCTTCTAATTGTACAAGTATTCAAATAGGAACATGGCTAATTCTCAAATCTGTACTTTTGGAGCGATAGATTCATGTCAATTAAATTGTCACAAAATCGATTTGATTGTAAAGTAATACAAACGGAAAAATGACAGGACATCATTTTATAAAAGGAACAACTCAAACGAAAAAAATTACTTCCGACAACGTAAAGAATTAATTCACGATTCTGTCACTCAAAAATATTTTTAAACTTTATGATAATCAAATGCATTAAGTTGGGAAATCCCATCAATCAATTCACAAACGACGTCTGTTTTATACGACATATTATTATAATTAACATTTAATAAATTGACCATTTGAACTGTTTATCTATCCATATGATGTTTTTTTGGAGTTAATAAAATAACAATTACAAGGTTTATGGTCATTAAATTGAAATCTCATCGAATGTTTAAAGACAAGCCGAAAAAAGCATTGAATTAATTAGTTGGTAGTAAAAGTGCCTAAGTTTTTGTATTCACATGTTCAATCTTGGATATTTTATGATACAGAAACATCAAAACAGCGGGATAATACAAATACTAGGTACATAAACTATGAAATCTGAAACCATCGCAACTAGTGATGGTTTCAGATATTGAAATCTACCTGAAAGATGTTAAACCAAATGACTGCACCAATTTAACCTATACAGAAGATTCTTTTTAGACTGCATGCACTGAATTAAAAAATGAAGCAAAAAGGATACTAGTCGCAAAAATTCAACTAACTTTGCCCACATCACGAGAAACGACAAGTATTTACCTTTGTTTAAATTAGACAAGATAACTAGACTAAAGAGTCTGTATGAAGAAGAACTAAAATATCCTTATTTTACAATTTCCTAATAATATCCGATGGTTTTTTAATTCTGAGTGTTCCTATCAAGAACGTTATTTCCTCTTTTCTTGAGAGGTTCCTCTCACATATTTTATTCTATTTTAAGACTAAACCCTAACTAAAATAAGTTCCCATAGCTTTGTTTATTTTGGGGCTAGATGACGCTGTGTCAAATGTCACAAATATAAATTAATTAATTAATTAGTTAAGGTCGTTGTAAAGAATCAGAAAAATGGCTGTTGTGAATTTTGAATTTTTTTCCATAACCCGTGGGTTAATGAATTTTAATGTGTGATAAGGGTGGATTATTATTCGTTAAGTGTTCGTGAACGTGCACGAATGTTGGCAAATGGTTCCAAGTTTTAAAACCATGCCTTTTCGTTCCTCTGTGGCATTTTGACTAACAAACTAAGACTTTGACATGACGTAACCGTACAAAAATTCCTCATTTGACATTGGCAGAGTTATCGCTAAAAAGCGATAGAAAGCCATCAAACGAAAAGAAGAATTACTTACATAAATTGATTGTAAAAATAAGTCATAAAACGCCTTAATGAATTCAGATATTGGACCAACGTCCATTTAGGAATTGGCCTGTTTTACAAACATTCCCAACCCAAACTGTGCGTTTCATATTTGCATGTTAGTTTGGCGCCGGGAGCATATCGGCTCGAATAACAGCGCGCAGCGGGCGTAAAGAAAACCAATAGTAGCTTCATGCCAACGGTTTTATTGAAAAGCTTCGTACGCGTTATTTTCACAGGTTTTACTCCACAGTCTACTGATATTTCTGTTTTCTACACACGTGCACTTTTACGTGTTTGGAATTGCTCATATTTATCACAACTGAAAGTACCTATTCTCAAATATATAAATTTAAAAAGTCAATTTGAGTAATATAATAGTGGTGATTGTAGTGTATACATTATTATACAGCAATACGTAAAAATAAAACAGTAATAAAGAAATAAATTAAAAGTACATATAAGTATTCATTTCATTTTGTCAATAATATTTGCAGTGCCAATTGGGACCCTAAATTATAAAGTTTCAGGTAACACTGCACTGCACATGCCATTGAGATATCAGTGCGATGATGAGTAATAATGGTGTCGATTCTGTGTCACATTCTCTAAAACTAAACTTAAAGTATGGTGGTACTCTTCTGATAAAGGGGAAATGACAAAGACGGAAATATGTTAACTTCGTTTAGCTTTAGAGTATGCGACACAGAATCGACACCAATATTGTGAGTGAGCGAGTATACCAGACTGTATGATCAATGGGGTGATCACGGAAATTTGATCGCAATGCAACAGGAGAAATTTTATTCCTAATTTGAAAATTTCTATATTAACTATGTACATAAACTACATATTGATATTGTCAAATTCACACAAACTAGTTTTTCTATTGGTTGTAATTAAGTTCTGCTGAGAGGTGATCATGGAACTTTGATTTCAATGCAACAGAATAAATTTCATTCCTAATTATAAATTTTCTATAACATGTGCACATAAACTGCTTATCGAAACTGTTAAATCCATACAAATGTATGTATTAATCGGCTTCATTCTAATTACGTGATCGCCTAGCTGGTCACAGTCTCATATTAAAAACCAGTATTTTTCAATTAATTTTGTGTATTCCAAAGTTCCAGCGAGTTGGTAGAACGTTTTATTGTTACTTTCTACTAATATTTACAAATGAAACCAATAAAACAAAGCGACATAAAAATGCACTGACATATTGTTTCTTCCTTTATTATACCGTTAACTGTGCGTCAAGAGTCCACTCCCGCCCGCCCACGCCTGCCCACCGCCCGTCACATAGATTCTACTGCGTGGTCGCCCGACAGCGCGAACATGCTTTATAGCTCCTATAAAAATATAATGGCTTGGGACTGTTTTACCCCATAAGTGCTATCTAGCTGATAAAAGAAAAGAAGCATTTGTAAATCTGAAACATAGAGAAAGTGTATTTTGTTTTCTCCTCACCGTTACTTTTATTGCTCTTTTTTAAGGATTAATATTATTTTCTTTTATGAAAACTCACGAAGTTGGAGTAGTCATGAAGCTTATAGATCGACTATACTTAAAAGCCTTACCATCTATTTCTAATTTAATAATTTAAAACTTCTGAAGAAGGAAGGCCAGGCGCAGCCTTCCGATTCTTTGTTCTTCTGTGTGCGAATATCATTGTTGTATACAAAATGTTTGAGCTCAGCATATGCCATGGATGAACCAAGAGCGCTGATTTTCAGCCCAGACCTTGAGTGACGTAGATATTAATAATAATTTAATAGTGATAACATGTAGGTAAATAATTGAATAATGATACTTGGTGTAACAGATCATGCTGTGAATATATGTACGTATTATCTTGTATATTTTATAATTATTATTTTAAGTTAAATATCACGTTTTTGTTTCAGGTATTGGCGACAATGAAATGGTGAAATATTTGGACTTTAAGTAAGATACTAGAAATTTTGAACAACAAAAATTAACAAATTCTTCATTTCAACTTTTCAACAAACATATCAACTTCATTTCTTCATTTCACTACACCTGCTATTTTAAGTTTGTGAAGCTTTATATTTCTAATTTTTAGAGTACTTTACATTCCGTTTTAACGGAACATTTTTTCCTAATTTGTCTCACTTTAATACTTCTCAAGATGGATATTACCAGCTCTTGGTCTTAACTCTTAAGTAGATTTAATAATTAAGTACCCTGTCACATCCAGCTGCCCCGCTAGGTGACGCTGGGTGTTCCCAACAGGCAAACATTTGTTACGCGCCTTCTAAGTTTCACCGCAGAATACTTAAAAAGCTTTTAGAGAAGTAAAGTGCGTCAAACTGCTATTAGTCAACGTTAGTTTCACTAGATGCTCTGTTATTAGCCTGTTAGACGACGAAGTACGACCGTATCATTAGAACCGTCTTAGAAGAAAATTAAACGACCAATGTTCTGCAGCTGAAGCCCGTTTTCTCCTTTGGTAAGCTAAAAGTAACCTTATGTACTTGTTTTACGTGTGTAATTTAAGTGTTCACATTCGTTTACAGTATATATGATATATTACAATATAGTTTTGCAATTATAATAATAAATATTTCTGGACATTTCTCACAACGCCATCTAGTCCCAAATTAAGCAAAGCTTGAACTATGAAAACCATATAACTGACAGAATACTTATATTCTTTTTGTTTGTGAATCCATAACAATATAGCAACCAGATACGGAACAAACACCTATGTTCATCACATAAATGTTTGCCCTGGGTGGGGATTGAACCCACAACCTACAGTTCAGAAATAAAAGCTACTACTAACAAAAGAAAAATGGACTCTCACTTAATTTCCCGATTTCTCCAATACTTTCACCTTAATAAATATTAAATTAATATTGGACATTTCACATAGAGCCTATTGCGAATCTAGCGGAACCAGATAACTGATGCAACACTTAGATAATTTTTGTTTGTAAATACATACATAGTAGGTATACAATATAATAACCTTATTTACATGATACTGCTAATAAGGTAAGTAAGATACTGTAAATAGGTTAGTCATATTGGTCTAGCCGTTCTCTAGTAAAGTATGTCGTTACCAACGAACAGCGTAATTGATCTACATTTTATTTATAAGTCGCTGTCATAGACCTTAATAACGTAAGAGTAGGTTTATACCTACATCGACGTTATGGAACAATACTGGCTAATCCATTAGACAATACGTCATTGATCTTCGGAGACAGAATGTTCGAAGGAAGACACGTGAAGGTATGGGTGGGTGCTTTCGAATATAAAAAGGTACAAGAACGCTTATCTGTATGACTTGTTCGATATTTAGAAAATCATCCGCTTGGCAATTAGGCACCTACGTAACTTGTCGGGATTTTAAAAGAAATTTACAGTTTTTTAAAATAAAGTTTAAAAATAATATTGTATTCTTTGTATGGTATTTGAAGGATATTGCCGTCACTCTGCTATTTGCGCGTGTACAGTAATTAAATAAAACCAGTGAAATACTTTAGGTAGATAATTAAAGTAATTAATAAAAGAACACATAGTTTGACACACTATTAAAATAAGAAACGGATAAAAGCAAGTGGCGCCACGAATCGGTGGCCCGAGGAACTGTTTAGCCTTTTTGTGGCTTATGTCTATTCAACAACGTGTGATAGAGATAGTAGTGAATTTGCCATGCATTGCAATTTTATCAAAATTATGCTACAAAAACTTTCTTTTGTTAGTTTGTAATAATATAGTCTTAGAAGGCTCGATTATAAATTTATGTTGTAAAGAAAAAAACGAGTGCGCTTTAAACCACAAGACAGAAGTAAAACTTCTTTAGCTCCATCGATAGGCCGGTATAATAATGTTTTACCAATATACCAACATAATAATACAAATTTTACATAATTTTTAACTTTGTTATGATGACTTATGTATAATTATGTACGAAGAAATAGTTACATATCAATATAAATTGAAATGACGAACTGAATCGTTGTTATTGAATAGGATGTTCATTGTGAAACAGTCAATCGATGTAGATAATCAATCAAAAGGCCTTAGAAAGATTTAATTGATATTCTCAGGCTTAAAGTCCTGGGCTAGATTTAATATTAATCACCCTAGAGCAAGTGAGATTCCAATCTGAATTAGAAACTAATACAAAGTGAATTAATCCTGCGTAGAGTTATTTAGACGTATAGAGCTTGGAGAGTCATAATGGACACAATATTGAAGTCAGCCAGCTCGGTATAATTAGTACAGAATAGTACAGACAATTAGCGCTGAAGTTCTTTGAATTGAATTAAATCTCAACCCATTTTATGACGGATTGTAATTTCGTTCTTAGCAGGCTCAAAATGTTTAATTAGTTTATTTGAAATTTGTATAACCCTTTTTTATTAATCGTTTACAGTAATAAGTACAGAAGTAATTAGTGTTATAGAAACTGACGTGAGTAGTACACATAACTACAACTATTACACGGCTAACACTCACGAGATGCAGTCGAAAAACTCGACCGGTGTTCGGGCAATATAGGGCCACCGCCGCCGCGCGTACTCCTTGAGGATGGGCATCTATATTGCCCGAACACTGGTCGAGTTATTCGACTGTATCTCGTGACTGTTAGGCGTGTAATAGTAATTAATGTTTTTATTATTTCAGTTATAAATATCACATAATTAATAATCGAATTCTAGTGATGTTTATTAAAATTAAGCTACGTGTTTTTGGCTGACAAAAATCATTGCGTGATGGAATTACTAATGAATTTTTGTTTTATCTCACTACAATTACTAGAGGCTTAATATCCAATCTCCATTAAACAAGAACAGGAGGAGATCCAGCGGATGAATAGGTATTATATTCAGTTTCAATTATGTAACTGGGAAATACCCGACCTCAGTAAGCCGCGGATCAAAGTCGGGGTGGGTTTGCAAAATAGGTGATATTACTAAACTGTGATTTAGGGGGCAGGATTTGATAAGATTATTTTGGATTAGTCTAAACTTTTTAATGCCAAGTTATTTTAGAATTTAGACTTAATATACTACTATATATTCAACACGTGACCAAAAAAATTAAGACCTTTATTTAGCCCTAAGCATTGCCATTCAACCGGGCAGTGCCACCAGCATTTTGGATTTCTTTTTTAAATTTAAATTTTAGTTAGTATAATGTACGGAGATACAAATTGAGAATTTTTCTAGGTTATTCAGTAGTTTTAGAATTATTGTAAGCTTTAAAGTTAAATAAATAAAGCCTACGTTAAACTATATCGAAAATTTACATGTTGCAATTTAAGCTCTTGTTAATAATACAATTTGTGTGTACATTTGCATGGATATGAAAGAAATCTTGTATTCTGACTTGAAATGGGCATATATCCATAATAAGAGTCGCTAATATAGCAGAATAGCATAGATGTGTTAATTTTCTATGATTACCAATATTATTCATGAAATTCGCAGAAAATGGAGCAGTATAAGGTTAAAACGTGACATATTCATGGTCAATTCTGCCTTTTAGATAGTTAAATGACATCATATTTGAATAGTTAAATACATAAATTTTGTACTATACGTGGTTTCCAAAATAAAAATATAAATTATGGATGTAACCTTCATGGTTGTTTTCTATATTAAAATATCACAATCGCATGGAGGTTATAATGTAGTAGACGGCTAATATTGACTAAGAGCGTTTGTTCCCGCCCGGTGACGCTGTAAAGGTCGGTAGAGACAAACAGCATTAGCTCGTTCAAAAAAAAAGACGTCACTCAAGAACGGCGCGGAAGAAGCGGCTTAAGAAGTATTTTGCCAGCTCGAAAATTAACGTTATTACTGAAAGTATCATAACTTTTATCATCATCAGCAGTTTTTAATCTATATATTTAACATACAGGGAATTAAACCATTATTTGCATAATTCATGAAACCGGTATCTACTTGCAAGTAGATTAGTAAAACATGAATATTTAAAAGATAAACAACAATTAAACGTTTAACTTAAACAGATGAATACAGCAACTGCAGCAGTGGGCAGGCAACATTGCTAGCAGAACTGGAAACCGATGGGGAAGAAAGGTTCTCAAGTGGCGACCATGAACTGGACAACGCAGCTTAGGTCGACCCCCCACGAGGTGGACTGACGATCCGCGGGAAGGCCTGTGTTCAGCAGTGAACGTCTTTAGGCTTATGATTATGATATTCAATTGATTCGGTGTCTAACTAAACCTAAAATATGGCAGTACTCTTCTTATAAAGGGGATATGAAACTGACGAAGAATTTCCTTTGGTTAAACGTAAATGTATGAATAATTTTTATTATGTCATCAAACACAGTATAAGCTATGACTTTAAAAGAGCACTCGTAAACAGTCAAAGCTAACAAACTTCATGTGGCAAATGCCTTATTACTAGGGTAACCATAAAACCATCATAAACGTTGACTTGACTTTTATATGATATTTATTTTAAACACAAAAATGTGTTAGTTTTTTTTAATAATGATTCGCAACTGAATTTATAATTATACAATGTTAAATTATAAATTTATTCCATTCGTCCCAACCACGTGTGTCCTCATAATGCCTGATATTAATATGCCTATATATACGGCTAAATCTGAAATGACTTTTAAGATCACTACACAGATAATATTTTTAAAATGTTTGCAATTCATAATACCTGATTCGCCATTATGTCTTGAATCCAATTGCCTAGATCATAAATAGATAGATAAAACTCTTTATTGAAAAACCACTTTACAGGAACAATTTACAAGCACAAACTTAAAAATAAGTGTCACAATGGGCAGTCTTATCGGATCATCTTATCATGTCGGATGATAACAACATGAAAACCATTGTTTTTAATTTATATTTATACATTATTTAAATTCAAGACCTTGCTCTACTTACGCTTGTGTACTTGAATATAATAATGATGCTAGTCGCTTTGGAAGACAGGCCGTATCTAAAAAATAAGTATTTATCTCAGAAAATCTCAAAGTCTGGCGACCGTACGAAAACCTTGGCGAAACATCGGTGTAGTGAACGAGCTTTTTGGGAACGTAACTACGTTAATATACACACGAGTCAACATAATTATATATCCACTTCGAGTTTCTTGTGCCCTCCGCGTGCTACAGATGTATGTAAATATTTTTTTGAAAAAGCCGAAGGCTGGGTCACACGACTCCGGTAAAATTTTGCGTTTAAAACCAACGCAATGTACAAGATAATGATGTTGTTACATAATTGTCAAAAAATATTAAAATTAAAATATTATGCAGATAATTATTGTTCGTGATGAAATTGACTCTATAATTTTTGTTTCTATATCTACACAAATAACTTAAATACTAGATTTTTATGGTATTAAATAATTAAACAAAAACCGACTGAGTATTGAGATGGAGCAACCATATATCACTTATGTGTGTAGTGATTGTGGCAACGACTAGAAAAAGAGAGTTGAGTTGGGCTCTCCATTGATCTTGTCCACCATTTAGCCGACAGGTCCAGTTTTGGACTAATAAAGTATGTTGGTGCGTCACTACAAAATATTGAAGCCCATCATTTTTATGTCTCTCTGACATTATGTGAAAGTCTTTAAAGACAACAATGAGGTCGTCATCGTATTATTAAAGAAGATCTTAAACGTTAAACCGCTTTCTTTTTGATAAATTTTATATAGGTGGAATTAAGGTTGTAAGTTGTATGTGGATTGCAAGTGACAGTTGCAAATGCAAGTTTGCAATTGGAGCTTGTACGCTGCGGGGCACGGAATAACGAGCAATGATGGTGGCGACGATTTTCGTCGTTTTAATGTACTCATAAATAATATTGAAAAAAAAAAACGTAAATATTTGGATTGACATTTTAATGAAAAATACATACAAAAGTCACAATTGACCTTTGTTTTTAATAAGGAGCAGCGAACTATGCCTTGCAATAAATAAGTACTCAAAATCTAAATTAAATTGGCTATACTCTCCTTAAAAGTAATTGGTTTGACGCCGACTAATTGTGTTTAATAAATAATATTTTGATGAGATTACCTATTTTATAGGCTTTGATCTAAGCATTAGGATCGAAGTAAAAGTAGATAATTAATACGAAGATCAAAGATATATAATTATCTACGCTCTAGCATAAAACGAGATTAACTTTAACTTGCCTGTATATTACTTTAATTTGCGGTACATATATTGATATTTCAGAAGTTACTGGCATGATAAAATCAATAGATTTTAGCGCAAAGATAATTTAAATAATAGTATTTTCATTGCATGGTGTTCAAATTTATTTCGTAATATATTTGCCCGTAAATCTTATATGAATTTCAGGATTTTAGTTTGAAAACTATCGTGAGTATGTAACATAAATAACGGCTAAACTCACGTCAATTAAAAAGTCGAAACTACTCCGACCAGGCTTTGGACATATTCGATGTCCTTCTTCTAAGAGCCAGTTAATAACGCAAGCCACGGCGGCTTTTGCGAGCGTCAGTACGTGCTATTTAACTGTAATTTTTAATTGACGTGAGTTTAGCCATTATTTATCTCACAAAATTTCAGGATTTAGTAACACAGTATGTCAATAAATGCTTATGAACTTAAAAGTGCACCAAAGAGGAATTTAACATACATTGTTTTATTTGTCGGCCGTACAACATCGCGGTGGCACGTAAAACAAAAAAAAATGATACTGCAAAAAGTAATGCGACGTTTATCGTATATATATATGCGCCGCTCAAACAATTCATACCTCAAATGTCAGATTAATCTAAAGCACCATGTACACCGTTGATTGTGCGAATAATAATCCGCGAGCTCTGTAGTCCAGGAGAGCGTCAAAGCCCAGCGCAAAGGAACAAAGCCTCCAATTACCCAAGCGAGCACGCCGTGGGCTTTTAGTGAATAATGAGGCCGCTTATCCCAGCGGATGACGGCTTCACTAGAATTGTTTTTGAGTGGGACTGCGGACCACCCGAACGCCACTCTAGGGCCAGGTTACACGTTTGTCTCGCCAGCTTGTCACACTAGGTCAGGTGGCTGACATGGACGTAATGTAGGCACACTGCAGTGTTTAAACCGAGCTGCCTTGCTTGAAATACGAACGCAGATATAGAGACATGTTTACATATATGACAGAAAGTGCAGTGGTGAACTGTATATACTTATTGAGTTCCTGAACCTACTTTTAAAGATCAAACACACGATTGAGGATAGTTGTTTAACTGCGTGGTACTTTATTAACGCAACTTAATTGTATAGACCTAGACAGTGAAATGTTCAAGGATCATTGAGCTTACATACTGCTTCAATTTAGTTGTTTGGCACTGTTCAAAGCCTTGCACCGTTGCCGTTGCGGTCATTGCGTCAACACAATTTTGCACCCGTCTCGTGCTCTTTTTCCCACTTTGACATTATACACAACACAGACTCGGTGCCGCACAAGCCTTTTCAATGCAGCTTTCATACCTTGACACAAAAGACACTTATCCAGTCAGAACAAAACATGCTTTTTCCAACAAAATTAACTGAAAAGCAAAACGTTCAGTTCTGAATTGTGTTATAACGGTCTACGCTTTTATGTGTTCAACGACTTGAGTCAGTCAGTCTTATCTTTTTATTTAAGTAGACTTACATTCGCCATTCGCAAGTGTCGTTTAAGTTCACCAGTTTATGACAATGGTGTAAGTTTAAGAGATAATATGAAGCGTGGCAATGTAGCAGTTCGCGAAGTTTCAGGTTCAATAGACGGTCCTAAACCAACAAACATCCAGCGAGGTTTTAACATGTTTACCGAGTCTGCCAGATTTAATGTTATTAGGGTCAGGTAATAATTAAATCCATACTTGTAACCCTCGGGTTCGTGAGACTCTTAGTCTAGCTAGTCTGCTGCATTTTAATATGAAACTAGATGAAAATTTTAGCGATGAAATGCTGTATAACAGCCAATTGAACTTAATCAATATAATTTTATGGTTATTTTAGAACTGGTGTAATTTGGTTTCATAATAAAAATAGTCTTACATAGCTAAATTGAGTCACTGAACTATAAAAAAAAGAAAAACGTTTTTCTAAGCTTTGCTATCTGATATTGAGCAATTTCTGTTGCGTATATCTGTAGAATATAATCCTTACAATTATAATAATTATCATGGAAACTAGACAACAAAAATAATGTAAACCTAAATTCAATACTATTAGAACAAAAATCGTAATGCGTCCATTTTATAACAGATACCTTTTTTTTTTTTTTTTTTTTTTTTTTTTTGTTTTTCGTGAAGAAAAATGCGTTTACGCACACCCGCGGCTGGGTCGGCCACGGGTAGTGTCGGACTCTGCGCCAGTGTGCAATGGCACCCCTACCGACTAAAAAACTCCACGATATTCCTCCCTCGTCTATGTGGAGGAGGACTGGGTAACCGGCGGAGCCTTGACGTCCAGTCCTCTTCCGACGATTGCCCGCTTTTACAGCGGGGCCTGCACGCACCTCCTTTCCAGGAGGGGCCCGGGAACAACCTTAAGGTCGCTCCCGCCCGACGGTGGTGGTGATCAGTGCAATGCGGAAGGAGGCACCCCCGTGCCTCGTTCCCGCTAATCACCACCAGGGAGGAGGCGGCGGCCACGTATCCCGGTCCTCTCTCTAAGGTCGAGAGGGGAGGGGAGTCTGAGGAAGACCGCATCACCGGTGCCACCAGGCCGTCCTGATCACCCAGCCAACGACCGGGGACCGAATACGGCTCGGCGACCACAGCACGTCCACCAACCACTCAGCCACGGTCTGCGTCAGCAAATCCTGGGCTGCTCCGCAGTGGTTGGTGTTCGCCTGGAGGATGCGATGTTGGACTTAATCGGACATCGCACCCTCCTCCGCGGCCTCCGAGGTTCCTGTTTCAGGAACGGTGGTGGCAGCGGCAGGCCGGTAAAGTGCCTGCACTTTGCCCTTCCTAAGGGGAGGATTACAATTGCTCCCCTTCATTACGTGGTCCGCCGGACGACCACTGGCGGCACACACCGCACAGTGCGGCCTGGTGGCCTTGCAGGAGGCGGACATGTGACCCTCTTTGCCACAGCGGTAGCAAAGGCCCTTCCTGTCCACCTTGGACGGGCAGAGGGCCCGAGTGTGGCCGATGCCGAAGCACTTGAAGCAGCGCAGAGGTTGCTCTGCAAGTGCCCGGACCACACTTGACCCGAAACCGACGGAAAGCCGTCCTTTGGTGAGGACAGCTTTAGCTGCGGCGACTGGGCACTCAAGGCGGATAGTGCCCATACCACCGCGGCCGGGCCTGATGGCCCGCCCTTGCACCGCTGTGACGTCGCAGCCCCCTATCGCTGCGATCGCCGCCACCACCTCCTCTTTGGTGACCGAGTCGTCAAGCTCGGTCACCTCCAAGGCTGCGGTTTTGGTGGGTCTAGCCACCTTGGCCGCATCCGAAATGACCTCTTTCAGCTTCGCTGCAAAGAGGTCTGCGTGTGCACCACCCTGAGTTCCTGGGAACTCGAAGATTCGAGCCCCCGTTTGGGTCCGCCGGCACGTAATTTCGCCGATCCCAAGCTGAGCGGGATCGGCGTTAGTGCGGGCCCGCATCAGAAGAGACATGTATGTCTCCCCACGCTCCGCGGCCTCCGTGGTGAGCGTCACCACAACGGCCGCAGACTTGGGAAGAGCGAGTCCCTTCTTCGCGCCAGTCGGGGCCCTTTTCGCTGTAGGAGCAGCGGTATAGGGCTTGGGGGCCGATTTCTTCCCCTTCCCTTTTCCCTTGATCGTTGGCTGAGCCGACGGGCCGGGGGCAGGGACGGTAGGGGGGGTGGCCACCACCTTCTTCTTCGCCTTCCCTTTTCCCTTAACCACTTTCGTCCAGCCATGCTGGTTGGACGGGGTGGTAGAAGGGAGGAGGGCGTCCGCCTGGGTGAGCGGGGATGGCCCCGGCTCACTACTCCTCTTGTCCACCGCGGGCGGCGGTCGGAGGCGCTGCGTGGACGGGCCCGGCTCGCTCTGTCTCCAGTCCGCCGCGGGCGGCGGGCGGGGACACAGCACCGGCGGTCCCGGCTCACTACGCCTCTTGTCCGCCGCAAGCGGTGGGCGGAGGCATCGCACCGGCAGGAGCCGGTCTTCTATTCCCGCGAAGCAGGCCCTAGTGAAGGCCCTCTCCTCCATCACAACCTTGCGAATGATATCCTCAAGGTTGGAGGGAGGGAGGCCCCCAGCTTCGGGCCTCAGCAGCGGTTCGGCCGGGTGAGACGTGGCCTCGGCCAGCTTCTTATGAAGCTGGCCGACTTCCGCCTGCAGGCGATCCACTTTCGCCTGCAGCTGCCTCGTCTCGTCCGTTGCCGTACGCTGCGCCAGCTCGCTCACGATGCTGCGCATACTGGCGGCCCTGCATTTTAGGGACTTTTGGAAAGTCCCTTTCAAGTTAGAGGACTTCGAGACGACCTCCACAATCTCCTCCTCGTCCTCCTGCGCCATCCTCTCGAGCTCCGCCAAGGAGTGGTCCGTATATAGGATGCGGGACGCGCCGTACCCGGACTTAGCCCGGGCGACGCGCGTCCGCTGCTCCTTGGCCGCGACCAGCTCCTCCAACTCTTTCGGGACTTGGCTCCGCCGAGCCAGGTCCAGCTGACGCTGGGCGTCTGCCAGACCCACGTCATGGCTGTCCGCCGCCAGCGGCTTAGCCTTCTTGGCCCCCGCTTTCCGTTTCGGCTTCCCCGTATTGTCCGAGGAGCCTTCCGAGCCTTTCTTTAGAAAGGCTCGCTTGCGGGACTCGGTGCGGCCGTCGACCGCCATCGAGTCTGTGTCCGAGGTGAAAATCACGGATTCGTCGGAGTCCGACGGCACATCTGCCCCGCAATAAGCCCGCAGGAAGCCAGCCGCGGACGACGCGCGGCTGGCCTCCGACCCCGAAACTCGTTCGGACGTGCCCTGAGAAGGGGCTTTAAATTGGCCCTGAGAAGGGCATGAGTCCTTCTCGGGGTCCACCGAAACCGGTGGGCCCAGAGGAGGACCCCCGGCCTGGCCCTGACAAGGGCCTTTCGAAAATCGCCCGGAGGCGTTACGTAGTGGCTTGGGCATAGCCAAGCTCCTACGTGGGCTGCTCTGCGCAACAGCACCCGCTATATACACATTAATATATATATCCTAACACTATATACATGTAAACAATTAAACAAAAATTTAAATATTTACATATATACACAACCTTAATCCTAGCAGCTTAAAAACTAACTTAAGAACTACCTTAAAGCTAGCTTAAAAACTACTTAACCTAACTATATAGAGTTCATACACCTTATAGTCCTTATCCAGAGGCGTAGACTCGTCCCCGCGCGCCGCACTCCGCGCCGTGGCCGACTGGATATCGGCCCGCCCGCGGACTACTCACTTCCTCGAAGTGGCCGAGCGAATTTTCGAATGTTCTGGAAGGAATATTCTTCCTTCCCGAAAATCACTCCCACTTATCCCTGCGGAGAGTTCCCGCAGGAGAAATCCACAACCACCAAACGGTGCATCACACCACCACGACACTTCCGGTGTAAAATTTGTACTCCGGAACAAACTTTTACCACCACGGCGAATTTTTTGCGCGGAGCAGACATAAACGCAGCGTTCTCGACCGCAGACAGAACGCCACTCTATAACAGATACCTAATCTAACTCGTTCCTTTGTATTTTTTGCAGTCCCCGTTTAAGTTTCAAGTTCAATCAATAAAGGATTTCTCCAAGAAATATCATCGCATTATAACGGGTTTGACATTGAAACAAGAAAAAGGTTTACCAATATTTTAAGCGTCCTTGATATTACTCGCAACATTGAGGAGGATTTCATTTCGAAATAAGTACGCACCTGCCAACTCGCAAATCATAATGAGTTAGCGTTTTGCTTTAACTGTAGTAGGTATCCTTTTTATTTACGTTCATTGTCTTCTTGTTTCGAAAAATGTAAACACAATGCGTAACTCATCGTGCAAAAGCGAGATCAAAAATAAAAGTTACCTACACCTATTTACAGCTTTCTTCCACCCTTCTCGAGCAGACAATTGGTTCCCTGGTGTTAGAATTTGTAAGCTACCCGTGTGCTTTTGATTTAATTTAAAACCTACAACTTATTCATTGGTGCTATTCTTCGCATTAAAATACAGATGGTGACACTTTCTACTACAAACATCAGCGTCAAAATATATTTAGTATATTTTCATAATACATTATTGAGAACGTCTATTGGTAATAAATTTGGTAATCGATAATTATTGAAATAAATAAAAATGGTGACAAATATTGATTACATAATGAGGAGAAGCTTTGTTATATAATGTATACAGCTGGTCGTAAAATTATTCTGTAGGAATATTGTGTTTGTTGTTTGTTTCTCATTGGACGCATGCTTTTATGAAATTCTATATTTTAATGAGACATCATTATTACTAATAAATAAATACATTCTTATTTAATTTTTAATTAAAAAAATATTTGATGAATTTTAATGTTTTTGTGACAGCGTAATATGAGTTTATTTTATATCTGAACATTTCATTCATTTATTTTCAGCATTTCGGAAGGAAAAAAGAATCTATTTATTGTCTCATACAAAAAACACAAAACGCAACGCCAGATTCAAGTGCCATCTTATGTAAGAATCAGTTTTATCGACCATGAATTATTTTTTACGTTTAGCGCTCCGCTCTAGGTGTGACGTTAATTTTCTGCAAACACATTAAAGGAAACTTTAATGCTCCCCTTAAATACGATACAAAAACACAGCAGTAGATCACTTACCAACGTGTTCGATAACGTACGAGGACGTGCCAAGCCGCTCTACTTACAACTGCGTGTTAAGTAAGTTTCAATGAAACAATCGTGTCAGTTTGTTTACTGTTTGTTTTATATAACACTCTGAACGATGGGACCGAACAGCTCACCATGTTTTATTGTGAGTAGCTATTCCTTGACACAAAATTGCGAATTAAAAGAAAATTCACGTTTTTATTGCGTCGTAATTTTGGTCCCTGGCAATTCCGCCGTTTAGTGTCCGTATTTAAATGTCCCGACTTTTGATATTTGATAAGAAGCTAAAGTAAATATGTTTAGACGTTTTAAAGAGTTTAAGAAAGGTTCAATAAAAAATAGAGTTACTATTTTATATGTTTTATAGCCTTCAGGAATGCATTTCAAAGTGTGAATCGCCCTTATGATAATTTATCTTTGCAAAGACATACCGTTACATAATGGTTCCTCAAAATGTAAGCCATTAGCGGTATCTGAACTCAAATTAACGATACTTTTGTAACGTAACTATCTTGTAATTTAGCTATCTGCGTTCCAAGTTTCTTTAAAATTCATTCAGTCGGTTTTGTATGAAAGACTAACAATCATCTATACATCCATACATACACACTTTGTTTATAATATTATGATTAACATTACACTATTTAGTTTACATACGTTGTACAAAATCAGAGATCCGTAAAGTAATTTAACGAGAATTAGTGGCCCAGTGGCCCCGTCGGTTCGTGGTGGTCGACTCGCCCGGTTGGGATCAGACATGTGGGACGCGACGCATTCAGGCGGACGCAATTTGTAGTCCATTTCTCTCTTAGCTTTGCGACATCCCTGCAGATTTATACGAAAGGGCTTATAAGGACATTCCCTTGTTACATTATTGTTATGTAAAACTATTCGTAGACATAATCGCAGCTCCACCAAGTGTAGTACACTTCCAGATAATACTTTATCAAGCCTTTATGATTCTGTTTTATTAAAAAAGAAAACGTGTGTGTTTTAGAGCATGCGGCTGAATTAAAATTTCTATACGAAACGTTACTATCAATCTTTTTATCTTCACTAAATCTCCCTTTCAACTTCCGTTCGCCTCACCCGATCAATTTCCGTAACGCACTCGTCATGCGTACACCAGCTTACTCCCCAAGTCAAGTGTGCGTAAAGAAGTTTTACATCAAAATCTTTTGCAATCTTTTCAATCCAACAAGTATGGTAAAAATTAAAGATAAACCCATAACTGAGATGAAGCATAAAAATGAAAAATATCCTGATCAGTAAACTGTTAAAGAATTTTAATACAAAGTAAGATAAGCGTCTCGGGAAAGTTGCTCTCCCGTTTACAAGTTTGAAATATTGTTGAACGTTGTTGAAATTTTTCCGCTAACTTCGACGGCCACTTTGTTAGTCCACCCTGTTGTGCATAAAGCAACTATCGATGCAACTAAGCATTGTGATCAACTAGTGGAAGCCGAATCGTGAAAGTTTTCAGTCTGTACCAAAGTTTGCTGCCAGTCTGAATATTCTTTTCATAATGGATAACAAATGACATAAAATTTAGTGGATTTTAAAATAAAAAATCACAATAACATTTAAAAATATGCTGTAGATTTTGTTCTCTTTAGTGTGAATAGAATAGATTAGTTTATTAGCTATATACCTGTATTTACCATATGGCATTGTCAATTTGCAATAAAAATTATGCGCTTTATATGGAAAGAGAGAGAAAAAAATGGCCAAATGATTAATTAATTAAATTGTACATACTAAATTTGATTAAGGTATTAAGATGAAATAATGCAAAAAACATTTTTTTAGGGTGCATCTATGCTAAAATGCAGATTCTGTAAAATGGTTTTCCATTATTCTAATTTTGAATGATATTGTTTTTTTTTTTCGATTTTGTTTCTTAAGTACTTTGAGTTAACGCTTAAATTCGTTTATATGGTGGTACAAACACATTTTATTATGTATTCTTTGCTTCTAGACCTTGGTAAATTTTATTTTTGGTTTATGTTATTTATCTTTGTTTCTTAAGTTACGTGGGTACGACCTTTGTTTTTCGTTAGATTTTCGTCATGTATTTCTGAGAGGCTGTATGTGAAGCTGTCCTAAAAACACTTTATATATCGCGCATAATATTGCGTATACAACTATTATAACTAACAGTTCTACGAACAATGCTTTGGATTGGATGAAAGAATGTAAGCAATTATAATTTCGATCCATCAATAATAACAACACTATAAAAATTTTTAATGTTTCTGGCAAAATGATAGAAATTGGCCTCTGATCTAAAAATTCACGACAATCTAGACAACCTCGTGTACGAGTTTTCTCATATTTGAAATACTGGCTAAGGATTGAGTACCTAATGTTTTTGCCAAATATAATCAAAATCGGCTGATAAATGCACTACAGCATACTTGCTCCTTTTTGAGGCAAATAAACCTACAAAAAAAAATCGGCGTAGAAAAAAGAACCTGAATTTGAAAAACCTTTATATGCACCAAGTTTCGTTAAGATTTGTTGAAAAATACGACCTATGCACAGATGACATGAGATGGAAGCTAATTTGGTGAGTTGAAGCAGAGACTTTCACTCACTTCGTTCACTCGGTCAATAATGCACGTATTACGGCATGTTCGGGCTACATAGTTTATTAACTGTGTTCCACTGTGATTTTATTCAAGCCAGCTGCTCTCGCACGTCGCAATTTGTCGGACATTTCTCTTGTGCGTCGTCGTAACAAAGCTACGATTCGAGCTGACGCGAAACTATCGATATAGCTCGAGCAGAATTAGTGCTTTTGTTCTTATTGTTGATCTCGCTCGACGCTTTTTCTACACGTTTTTAAAAGAATAGCCTAGACGCATTCGTTGGGGGTTGTCTTGTTAGTTCAACTCGATAAGCGTCTAAATGGTTGAAATAATTCTCAGTATCGGGATAAAGGTGACTTTTTGCACGCTGGATCTATAGAGGTGTCCGTTTTAAAAGGAAGGCAATATATTATTTAAATGCCATTTGAATGTGGAGTAATATTTTAGCGAATGGCAGTGGCAGGCGGTGCGTCCCGCCCGGCGTTTAATCTCGCGGCTGGGCGTGGGCATCTCATTTTGGAGCGATAGCGATGCGATGCGGTGACATGCTAGTGACTTTTGTTATAGGCCTGCGGCAAATGCGTATGAAGTTGACTTTAGTTATTGCAATTATTATTTGGATGAGCGAGCTTAGAATTAAACCTAAGACAAAATTGTGGCTAAATTCTCTAAAGATTTATATATGTAGCAATGTCGCCTGCTTAGCGTTATCAAATTTGCGCTACTTTAAATTCGTATCCATACATTCCCAATGCCGGAGAATACTTAATTATTTAATACTTAATTAAGTTTCAGATCCAAAGACATTAAAGGAGAAAAAATAAAAATATTGTAAAAAATATTTTACCATACAGTTTTGTTTAATTTTCCCTACCATACCTCTTGCTCGCACCGCTTTTCTTATATATATATGTAGTGTGATATGCCTTGATTTCTTGTCTTCATTTTAAATGCAAAAATCTCAATAAACACTCAACCCAAGCAGTCTCATCTCACCATTCAATTACGCTAAGTCAATCCAAAGATATTGGTACTGTTCGAGTGGATATGAAAGCATTTCGCAGCTCAACTCGGATCGTGTTTATCCGATTGAGATTTTCTAGAAGAAAACTGAAGTTGTTTGCGTTCCGTTCAATCGGACGTGTTAGCTCGAAGTGGAAGACCGACCACAAAGCAAGGACTGATGTAGCTAAAAACTGCGGTACTCGTTACGTTAATTGGTTCAGTCTATTACTGAGTACATTGCTAAAAAAAGTTTGAATTGATTAACGTATCTAAGTATCTACCTTCCAAATATCTCCAAATCATAAATAATAAATGATTTCTATTTTATTCTTCTATTCCTAAATATATTACTGAAGTAGTAATCCATTATCGCAGTTTCATTATTAGCATAAAGATACGTGTACTTACTTAACTACCACTTTTTATTATTGATAAAAAAAGTTGCTATTATTTGTTTATTCAGAAAAAAGGAGTGATTATACACTGTTATTCTTCATATTAAGCTAATTTGGTAAATTATTTAATTTCGTGAATGAACATAATTCTTTTAAATAAATGAATTATGATTGTAGATTTCATTATGTACTTAATAAATACCGCTTTTAGTATTACCCTTTCAGTCCTTAGCGGTGAACCACAAAATGCAATTATCGACCGATGTCTGCCGCAGCTATGCTTGAATTGCATTCCTGAGCTGGGCCAACTATGAGCTCGTAGACGAGATGGCCCTCGATGTATGAGCGACAACGACGAGCCTATTTGACTTGTCGGCCAACGCTGTCGGATATTTGGGACCGGACTATGTCTCCTACATTTCTTGGACGTTATGAAATGTCGAGCAGCGCTATGGAGCCAATTTTTCTATCAAATGCGTAAGTTAGGAAGTTTGAAAAGGGGTTCATCTTAAAAAATAAAATAAACAAAAAAGTTTGTTTTTAAAATGAACCCCTTTATTGTCTTAAGTTTTCAATTTTGAAATTTAATCAAACGCAATGACATTCCACTTTGATTCATTGAAAAGAATCCAAAAATGCGGTTGTGAATTTTGTTTTTTTTTCCATAACCCGTGTATTTTTGAATTGAATTGTTCATTAAGTGTTCGTGAACGTGCACGAGTGTTTGCAAAGGGTTCCAAGTTTTTAAGCCATGCCTTTTCTCTTTCTCTTTCTCAAGGAGACCTTGTCCTAGAGCCTTCAGTAAAATATCCACCATTTTACACTGGCATTTTGATTGACAAAATAAGACTTTGACATGACATAACCGATCAAAAATTCCTTACTTGAGATTGGCAGAATTATCGCTAAAAGATAGAAAGCCCATTAAACGAAGAGAAAAAGAAGAAGTCAAATTTCATAACCAATTAATTATTTTAAATGAGCGGTAGCAGAGCACGGCCAGTGTTTAATAATTCATTTCTCCTGCTACATACTGACGTCAAATTCTAACACATTATTTACACTTATTATGACCCGTCGTCATATTATGCTAATACCTTTCCGCCATCGAATTTCAATTCATTTATATTCACTAGTAATTTCGATTTGCTAGTTAGTTATAACCTAGGTACTGATTATATTTGATGGGGCCCGTAATAGTTATTGCCACAACTAAGTTAGAAATAGCTTAACACTATTCCCTACTGTACTTAAGTTGTATGTTTACTTAAATTTTGTGCATCGCTGCACCGTGTAGACACCGAGCAGTATAAAAATCGGAGGCCACATTTTAATTCTGTGCTTTTTTACATTAATATAAACGTATTGATTAAGCTTAAATTTATATGTTGTTGTTTTGGATAGCCACTTAAAACCTCCAACTCCTTTGCGCCGATAAACTTACAAAATGTATAAATCAAATAAAGATTTTTTGGCGGGAAAACGAAGCAGATCATGTCTCCGCATTGTATTATTTCCAAAACTTGTGTTATTTTCAGTGTTAGTGCATAAAATTGGTGGCATTTTTTTCGTTAAGTGCTGGATTACAGGCATGAGTGTGGGAAAGTGTTATAATGATGGTGAAACGTTTCTTTTCGTGTTGTTTCCAAAACTCCATAGAAGCTTCAAGTAAAGTTGCCACCACTTTACTAGGAGTATGACCTGACTAGACTAGACTATGACTTAACTTGATGATTTGGACTGTGATTTGACTTGACACATACAACATACATATGTATAATATAAATCAACTTGAAAAATTAATTACTTGACACTGGCTAAATACGCATTCAGCCGTGAGCGTGAAAGAGTAACAAACATACACACATACAAACTTTCGCCTTTATAATATTAGGGTTATAGTGTTACTAGTTGCGCCCCGTGGTTTCTCCCGTGGATAAAAAGTATTTTAATTATATATACCATAATATTGAAATACGAAAGAAACTCTATCTGACATTTTATTATTTTTTCACGACTAAATAAAACTGCCTAAAGGTCCTAAAGGTGTGTCGATAGTATGAATGGGGAAAGACATGAGATATTTCTATAGCGATAAACTGTACTTGTCTGGCAATTAAGTACGCAAAAAAGGCTAAACCAAGTATCTCAATCCATCAAAGGCAGTTTCAATTAATCGGAAGAACATATTTTCTTCTCGATATTGCTTTCAAACAATGAAACCAGTATATCCTATTTGTGCACTTTATTTTGAGTAAAATAATTATATTAAAATATACTAATTTAGAGATACAAATTAACTATAAAAAATAAATTAAATGAAATATAAATTAGAAATAGATGACTTACACAATACATAACTTATCATAAGTGATGTCTGTTATCATTTATTATCTATAAATTTATTTGAATTTGAAACTTTTTAAACTTTCGCGACTTTGACTCGTATTGTGAAGATAAAACGGGTCTTATTTCGGGTCGGGGTTATTTGAATTTTACATCACAGGTAATTATAGCCTGGTTTAATTACATTTTTACATTTTTATTTTAATTAGCAAAATGTATGTAATAATAGTTTATTTCCTATTATTAACAAACTTATACACATATATATATGTCTCCAAAATATGGCAAACAGAAAATTAAGTCATCTAAATATATATAACTCAAAGGTGACTGACTGATTGACTGACTGACATAGTGATCTATCAACGCAGAGCCCAACCCACTGGACGGATCGGGCTGAAATTTGGCATGCAGGTAGATGTTATGACGTAGGCATCCGCTAAGAAAGGATTTTTTGAAATTCCACCCTTGAGAGGGTGAAATGGGTGGTTGAATTATTTTCTCATAGGCCACGCCGCAGGTGAAACTGCGGGCAGAAGCTCGTGAGTAATAAATTTGAAAAAATTACAAGTAATATATATCTTTGTTATGAAGTTTTGCAAAAACTCCAATTTTTCGTATTTGTTATTGTTCCATTGATAAAATTGTTTACATTCCGAGGTATTGTTTATAAATTAAATATGCGAATTTACGTGAAGCTCACAATAGTATAATTTACGATGGAGTTAACAATATTGTGTCAGATGTTTGTAATAAATCAAGCTTGTTGCGTTTATGGTCCGGATTACAGGAATTTTTGTTTATATTGAGACGGGCATTGTATTTTGCTATTGTATGCGTAACATAGTGTTGTGACCTACGCACTAAGTCCCATCATTTTACCATCATAAAGTAACTACTATATGATTGTTATCACACTATCATCACACTATTATTACAACGGTGAAAGTTTGTATGTGTGTTTGTGTGTATGTGTGTATGTTTGTTACTCCTTCACGCTCAAGCGGCTGAATGGATTTGGATGAAATTCGGTAATAAGATAGCTTAAACACTAGTTGGACGTATAGGCTACATTTTCTCCCGGAAAAATGAAATTTTCCCGTGGGATAAGCAAATAATTAAAATACTTTTTATCTGTGGGTGAAACAGCCGGGCGCTACTATTATGCATACATTTTAAACCTATGTAATATAAAAACAATTTGACATTTGTAATTTTTGCTGAATTTATCTATTTAATGTTATAGTAAGTTGAATAAAATATTATTTTAATTTAATTTAAACTTTTGAGAAAACTTACAGGTAAATGAACCGAAAAGTAAACATATAATTATACTAGGTGGTAGGACTTTTCTGCAAAGTTCGTCTAGGTAGGTACCATCGCTTTGCCAGTTATTCTGCCGCCAAGCAGTAGTGCGCAAGCACTACTGTGTTCCGGTTTAACGGGCACTGTAGCTAGTGAAATTACTGGACAAATGAGACTTTATGATCTGATCTCACAGTTTACTAATCTTATTACTAGATTGTGCTGATGTCTCGGGATGACGTGCGCAGTACAGTGTCACGCGAAACTCTAGAAAAACATTAGAGTTCCGAGTGACACTGCAGCTGATATGGGCAGCCGTGTCGTTTAGCATCAAGCGAACGGCTAGCTCGTCTAGTCATTCCTTAACATAAATAAAGAAGGCCAATTATAAGTTTTCTTAGATAGGTAAAAATAAATACACAGACGGACGCACACATAAAAAAATAATACAACTTCTACACACAGTAACCACTTTGCTCTTTTATATCTATGTTTTCTCTTGTTTTAATTTTATTGTCATTTATTTTAATCCAATTGTAATTGTATGCAAATAATAAAATTAGTGTTAATGGTACACCACCACAACCACGATACTAATTAAAAAATAAAATAATTGTACTATTACCTATAGATGACACGTACTGTTTATATTTAGTCTAATCCAGCTCAAGACTCAATTTAAGTTCAATTCTTAAATTTCTTACCTAAACCCCGAATTAAGAATATTGGATTCTGAAGTGAACTGAATATTACAATAACCAGTACACATTACATTGTCACATTGACAACATCTGTGGTGTGTTGGTTGAGTAGGTCGGCTCATAACCCAGAGGCGGTGGGTTCGATTCCTGCGGCACCACAAAATAAAGCGCGAGTACTTGTTCTGTGTCTGGGTGTTGGACCATGGTTCTCGTAGTTCTAGTGTTCCTAGATACAGGGAATCCTAGTTAGGGTTCAGGATTCGATGTTTATGATCGTTGAACGATTTGCGCTTTTTTTCTATGTACAAATAATTGTCCGGCCACGACAAACGAACTCACCACCTCCGGGTTATGAGTCGACCAGCTCAACCACCACACCACAGAGGCTGTAAATAATGCACCAAGCAACAACAAAAATTAGACTCAGTACGATCAAATTTACATATAGTTTTACTTATCTTTCCAACAAGGCCATACGATTATATTATAGACATCAGGAACGAAAGGCGTAAAGCAAGGGTATAGCGTACGCAAATTACAATATATCGATGTAGTATCTCTGCGCTCGTACTTCTAGTCCCTGGAGACGCCAAGTAATATTGACCCTTACTGCCTCGTGACAAGGATGTAGAGAAGGCAAATATCTAGAGTTGATCGTACTATGGTTGTACACTACTCGTTCGCCCACGCGAACCCACGTGCTTAAGATGCACTGAACCTTGGCGTGTCTTCACGGACGTACTCAATAATGCATAACATTGCTCTTAGTAGTATGGAAAAGAGCATTGTAGAAATATAGGTGGGGTTATCGTTTCTTTTAAAAAGCACTGGTTGGTGAACTTTTAAGGAATTTTATATCAATGTTACCATACTTATTTTATGTCATTTTCATTATGCTTTATTTAATAACTTGTTCTACCTACTTAAGAGCTGATCATTTTATTTTATAGTTCCGCCCCGCGGCTATAAAAAAGTATCATAAGTGTTAATTTAGCGTATCATTCCAAACTTCATCAAAATTAGTTCAGTAATTACGGAGATTAATGGTAACAAACATTCAAACACACGCATAAACTTCCGCGTTTATAATATTAATAGGATAGACTAGAACTACTTCTTACATATCAACTAATTTGCTGTGACAACGTTTACTAAAAAACTACACACAATAAAAAACATATTAAAATTATGTTACAATACACAATTTATCACACGTCACTTAACATTAGATGAAATGTGGTTAAACGTACCCTGCCTTCTAAACTGCAGGTTGTGGGTTCGATTCCCACCCAGGATAACCATTTGTATGATGAATATAAATGTTTGTTCTGTGTCTGGGTGTTATATTGTATTCTATGTATTTATGTATGTACTAGTTGCACCCCGCGGTTTCACCCGCGGATAAAAGGTATTTTAATTATTTGCTCATCCCGCAGGAACATTTCACTTTTCCGGGATAAAATGTAGCCTATATGTTAATAAAGTGTATAAGCTATTTTGGTACCGAATTTCATCCAAATCCATTCAGCTGTTTATGATATTAGTGTGATTTACAAACAAAACGTATTTGTGTATTCTATGAGTTATCTGTTTCCCATAGTACAAGGTTTGCTTAGTTTGGGGCTAGATGGCGCTGTGTGAAATGTCCACAAATATTTATTATTATTTATTATTTTATAACTTGAAACCTATGCGTGTGGTGAATCACACAATCTTTACAAATAATCTATTACTACCCATTTTATAATAACTAAGACTAAGTCACAAATATATATGATTTATTTTATCCAAATAGGTATAACATTATGTTAAAAGGAAATGGTAGAATTCCTCAGAGCTTAGGTCAAAGGAGTGGGCGGTGGGCGTCGAAACAACGAACCCAAGCAGAAATCAATAATTACAGCCCTACCTTATAAATATTAACATGAATTCTAATAAGTGTCGGTTTTTCTCTTTAAGTATATACCATAATGGCTGTGCAGAGCGAATAATTCCAAGGAATAATTCAATTTCCGCTGAAGGACCACAGGTGGTGAGAAATAATAATGTTTATAGTAATTTTATAACCTGGAGAATAAATTAAAGTTAAGTGACTGTTTGTTCTGAAAAGTGGTTATGTCTTTTTGGTTCTGAGATAGAAAAGTAATAAAACTTGAAATTAAAAAAAAAATGCCATGATTTCATCTGCAGCAAGAACTGTAAGTTTTTAGCAAATAATATATAATAAACACGAACTAGCTTTAGACTAGTTACACCATCCTTTATCTCTTTCGATCCAGCTAAATATTCCACTAGCAAAAAAAGACAAAAGCTGAAGTAACTAATCCGAGACTAATACCCGCGTTTATTAATAAGGCTGCTAGGGTCTGTGATACTTCTCAAAAAAGGGGTTTGCTTTAGATCACACGACTCAAGTAAAACTTCTTTAGTTTAGCTCTATCTTTTGGCTGGTGTAACTTTGTTTAATGTCGCCATCTTGACAATTGTATATTGTCATTTCACCGGACATACCAACATAATAATACAATTTTTTACTTTGTTAATAGAGATCTACGTGAACCAACTTCAACTTCCGTTCGCCTAGCATTCACCAGCTCCCCAAGTCAAGCGTGCATAAAGAAGTTATAATTCAAAAACATGCTGAATGTTTATCTGCAGCAAGAACTTTTAGCAAATACATAACAAAAATAGTATGAACTATTAAGTAAATACTTTTAACTACCATTAATAATTTACTAAGATACTAATAATGCTTCGTAACTAAAATATGTAGGGTCTATGATACTTTAAAAAAACCTTCCCGCAGGATTTGAAACCATACTGTCCAACTCACCGAATTAGATTCTCTTCCAATTTAGCTATGATGGCATGCAGCGAATATCTTTGAGAGAAAAAAATCTGCAAAATGATGATATAGGTATAGGTACTGGCACACTTGACATAAGTCATAGTTACTCTAAAGTTACTCTAAAGAATTTTCACGTATTAATTAAGGTAACAGTTCCCGCATGGGATTTTTATGATTGTGTTAGCATCGTAACCACTTAGCACCCCACTGAAGGCTTAACCTGCAGATATGCACATTTAAAATACTTGCTAATTGTATTCCAAGCTGCTGGCCTGATTATGATATAATTAGGATTCCTTATTGTAAAGGTATTTAAGGACAGCTCTTTTAGTATACGAACAGGTGTACTAGTTGAAGTTTCTTTTCTATTTATATGCTAGTTTTGCTAATAGGTATTACCTATTGCATCTCCATATGAAAGCTCGCAATTGAGTAATAATAATTCTACGTATATAAACGTATATACTATTTTACCTATTCTTTCATACCAATCATCTACTGCCATGTTTATTAATTTATACTTAACATGCTTATTATATATTACATTAAGTTTCAAATTTAATTGTTCAATATTGTAAGTCTGAGTACATATAAAGTTATGTATCACATTTTTTGATGAAAGTAATATGATATACATACTAAAGATGAAAATGTATAAAACAAAATTTATTAATCTGCACAATAACAAACAAAGAAGAAGTTCATAAGTTAATTATTAATTTATGTCACTCGTATAAATTGCGACTCTTTAATTAAAAGGAGATTAAGTTTTTGTGTTCTTTGTTCAGCTTACCTTTCTTACTGTCGAGGCAAACAATTATAAGCCTTTACATTTAAGATGTTTGTAAATATCGTAGACGTATTTGTAGTGTGTTTACAAAAGCTGTAGTAGTGAGCTTAAGGATTACCATACAACAGGTTGCAAGTTGCAGCGGGACCGATAAAGCCTCCAGTCGAGGTTGGCACGGCGATCGGCGCGCGCGCACCTACCATCTTAAACTTACTCTTTCAATTACGAAAATTGTGACATTTTAAAAATAAAGCTTTTTACCTGAAGATAAAATACAGTGGAACGGAAAAATGTGTAAGCAAAATCACGTGAAAACTAAAAAGGACACAACAAATTCAAAATGATAAAACCAATTTGGATCGCGCTACTCGTGTTAATTTTCACGACGGACGCCGACTTTGTCATAAAGGGGAAAGTCAGGAAGCGGAACACAATAATAAAAATAAACGAGATTTCACCACCGAGATGTTACAGCAACAATTCCATATTTAGAAACAATGACACGCTGAAGCGGATCGTGTTCGCGTCAAAGTATATTTTTACTGGAAAAATTTCGAGCGAGTCTAGAAGGAAACGCGGAAAAGTTAAGAAGAAAATATTTAAAGTGATCGTCAGAAGAGTGTTGAAAGGAGACGTTAGTGATTTGAGTGATGTACTGAATTTCGAAACAAGGACGTTCAAATCGTCGAACCGCGCGTATGTTTTCGTCGAAGGGAAGAGTTGGAAGAAAGATTGCGTGGGTTTGCCTCAAGGATGGGCTGCTCTCCTCTTCAGTGGTGGGGAGTTTGATTCGCCTTTGAAACTGCTGGTTGACCCGGTGCCGATGAATCTTGAGCTCGTGCGCCACGTTAAATCTGTGATAAAAGGTAAAATTGTATTACAATTTCAGCGACTTTACTTTTAATTTTTAAAATTAATGTTTGTGCTCTATAAAACCATAATAATAATAATAATAATGTCCAACGATCACATACATAGATCCTGGACCTTAATTAAGATTCTTTGTATCTACGGAAGAACCAAGAGGACTATGGTCCCAGAATACGCAGACAAAGGATAAGTTTTTTCTTTCGTGCACCAATATTTACCCAGCGGTCGAACCCGCTACTTTCGGGTTATGAGCCAAGCTGCTCAACCGCCACACCACAGAAGCTGTACTGAGAACAGTACTTAATTGTATTAGTAAATACACCATTCAAATTGTTTGTTTCAAGTTTTCGTGTTTTGCTATTTCCGGTTTGTTCCCCGCACCATGTTTACGATTAAATTGTACCGAAAAAACTGCATGGTAAGTACCGCGAAAATCTTTGTAATATATTAATTTTACATTTATTTTAATTATGTGATTATATTTATGATTTTATGATAAATCATTAAAATAATTTATTTTTATTTTTATAGCATTAGTCATAAAAAGTTTGAAAAACATTATAGATTGTTTTAAATTAAACTGGAAAGCTTTTGAAAAAAATATCACAGTGTATAGGCAATGGTGATCTCTGAAAGAAAAGTGAAATTTTCCCGTGGGATGATTAAATAATTAAAATACTGTTTATCCGCGGGTGAAACCACGGGGCGCAACTAGTATTATATATTTGGTAACTGATATTATGTACATAGCTTTTAATCTGTAAATAAATTGTTTCCTTCACATTGTGACCTAGAAACTATAACAAATGAAGAAATACAAAAAGCCTCTTTTGCAAAGATTGTCTCCCAACAGAATTTTCCGTCAATCTCTTAAGAGTTTTAGAGAGATAACATAATTTATTTTAACCAACGGGGACTGCAAAAGAAGCTAAAGCGTAAGCATAGTAGTAATTGCCGTAAAAACTCCTAACCATCTGTACCCTATATTGCAACTTACCGAAGTTAACTGGCATAATTCCTAGTAGAAAATCGAAAATTCAAATCAATGGAACTAATTTGAAACTACACAGCAGCTGGCGTTTCTGCTTTCATTCAATCTACAAAGTAATAAAACCTAACGTCAGGGAATCTGTGATGTTGCATCTACTGTCAGCGGCGGTGTTACCTCAAACACAATTATCGAGTGTGGATTGTCGGACCAAAGATGAACTGCAGCTGTAAAAAGTTGATGATTCACGAAGGATAGAGGTGGTATTTCCATTCGCTAATACTTAACTTTTACACTGAAAAAAAAATTTAACCTATTTTGGTAATTTCATTTATAAGCAAAATTTGGCAAGGTCCAACTACAGTTAAGTTGATTTGACAAAACTGGTTTTATTTATATATTTTATGAACTGCAGCTGTAAAAAGTTGATGATTCACGAAAGATAGAGGTGGTATTTCCATTCATAATACTTAACTTTTACACTGAAAAAAATATTTAACCGAACTGTTTTGGTAATTTCATTTATAAACAAAATTTGGCAAGGTCCAACTACAGTTAAGTTGATTTGACAAAACTGGTTTCATTTATAAGCCTAGGATTTTACAAAAGATACAACTGCTTTTGGTTAGGTATTACTCAAGTTATGTAGTCACTTTTTTAAGTTACAGGTAGATGAAAGTTTAGTTGCATATAGCGAACTTTTTTTAGTGTACTTAACTTTAAAATCACAATACAGATATGGACACCTCGCAGTAGGATGTTCTCCAGTAACATTGGTGGTTTTTTAATTCTGTATTTCTATATGAACACCAGACATAAACCTGTGACATGAAAATATTTAACTTTTAGTATTGAATTTCAATGAATTACTTTTGGTGATTTAAATTTCTCTCAATAAAAAAAGTTACACTATGATATAGTTGAGTGGGTTATGTAGAGTTGCAATTGATCTTATATAGGTACTTCTTTGTTTATTTTTTAGCGGTACACTAGATATTATTGTGTCGTTTTGAGTGTAGAAAATAGGTTACGGTAAACTGAAATTGAAAATTACAAATTTAATATGCTTTATAAATTAATGTTCAGAAAATAATAGGTAATATCCTTATCCTATTTGTTTCTAGCACAGCACAAAAGTTAGGACTGTATATTACACGTACTCACTGAATAGCTGAATATGTATATTAAATTGTACTAGTAGTATACAAATTAAACCAGAAAGCGTTCTTAAAAACTGTTCAGTCAAACTACAAATAAAATTGAAGGTTGATTTGAATGTTTAAAAAAATCTCATCAACACTTAAAAAATATGTTTTGTGATTCTACCCACCACATTGTTGCTTTATATACATAGCTACATTTCTTTGATAAATGACGACAGATATAAAAAGCGTGCCCATTCGTTTATCCACGTTATAGCTAAATTATGAACTCAAAGTTCTACTCCTTAGTCTGAAATGTATTCGTGAAAGCCGACGTGGGCGTACATGTACCGTGAGAACTTCGAGCCGAAAATTGTACCATTGTGCTTCCAAAATACAACAGCATGACTCCATGTTACTCAACCAAATTAGACGTATCCTTCGGTTGTTTTTTAAGGGCTCGACGTGTTGAATTGTACGTAATTGAAGTCCTGTCGGCTTGTTCTTCAATAAAACACGTACGACTGTAATTGAGAAGTAGAGATTTTGGAGCGGACGCGTTAAATTGTCTCTCAGTGATTGCTTGATTGCAGCTAATTTATCAACAATCAAAAAGCACCAAGATTTATAACCATCGTTTACAATTCATTGTACGGGTTTTGAGATCACCCATTCGATTTTGTAGATAAAATCTCCCAAAGATATATTAAAATGAAGACAAGGTCGGTATATAAAAGTAAACATTTGTACTCGGAACGGGTCGATCCTCCGGGACGTGTCGTGTCGTACGGGGACCGAAACGTTATCGGGACCACCAGCGACGATACAGGACCGCGGAACTATCCCGACAAATTTATTGACACTCTTCCAATTAAATCTATTGTTGTCGGGTAAAGAACAGTCATAACAGAATAAAACACGATAACATGCGGCGTGTTCCTGTAAATGCGCTCCGTATCGGCCGCCGCCCGCTCCGGCCGCCGTAAAAGGAGATTTATTAAAACTATTTGGAAACTGATTCGATCGAAACCGAACGATTTGACATTTAGATAAAGAGTAAAATTTATTTTTTCCTCGGATACGCCGCGTAGTCCGAGTGACAATGGAATAAAAAGGTTATAAAATGCGGCAGTTGCGTCTCGCCCACGTCCCTCGGGTGCTGTCGGATGTTCGGCCGCGGTGCGGCGCATATCTGCCGGAGCTGGGCCGCAGCTGCCACGCTAGCAGATAAAATGCGACGACTGCGTTATTACGACCCGCTACTCGCAAGCACGTGTAAATTTCTATGTGAGAACAGGGCCGATAAGCAGGCGTGTGGGCGAACAGAAAATTCACGGCGGCGCCGCAAATGGCCTGAGGCGCCGCCGCCGCCTGGCGACGGTTTTGCATCCAACTTACGATTTTTATAAGAAAAGGCAAGTTAGCGCTAATGAGATTCTCAGATAAGTGGATAATCAACCCATGTCTGACAGCTTGCAAAAATACTTTGATTGATTGATAGGGAAGCCTTGAGCTTTATGCAGTTGGGTACCTATTATATTTGATAAAAACTTGAGAAGAATATAATCAAAATGTTAAGAGTATAATTTCACTCATGTTGTATTTTTAACAATACATTTAAATCTATTTTATATAACATGATATGTTTTAATGTTATCACAATTTGTACTAAGATTAAAAGTAATAAGCTTATCGATCATCATTTCATTGAGGCTTAAATTTACGACGCAATAAAACTTTGCGATTATATTGACAGCTAACTATATCATTTTCATGGCTACCAGCTTTATAGGAAATATACGTAGGCACATTAGAGTCGTAAATAAACGCCTACTGATACTAAATTAAGGGCGTATTTATTTAATCTAAATAAATAATCAGAAAATAAAACTAACGCCATTGTTTGTTATAACTTCAGAGTGGTCATGCAAGCGATCGTTCATTTGTTTTTGTTGAGGTAGATCAGTGTGACAAAGTTAATCTTCTCTGAGGACGTGACACAAGAATGAGACCTTTTTGCTGACACATTGTTTTCGGACGAAAGGGTCGTGTCATTCTATCCGAAGTGTCTGGCATACCAACGATATTATTATTTATATTTAGTTAGAGACGTTCGATTGCCCTCTGTGAGAAACAAATGGATTTTACTCCTCAAAGAGTTCCGAGATGCTGTGAAATTTATATTATATACAAAGAGCACTCTTAAGGACGCTATTCGCTCGCTTTTAGCTATTGTGAATGTTAACATCACGACATGAATTTCAATTTAACGATGGACGTCGTTCCTGCAGCACCAAGTGTTACAATCTTAGAGAATAAAATTCTCGATGGCTCTCTACGAGAAACTGTCTACATTATTGATACGGCGAAATTCAAAAGCGATTTCTCTGTGTAATGTGATACTTAATTTACATATTTTCTATTGTATCCGACAGTTTCCATAAAATTTAACAACATTTCAGTTCATGTGTCCTGTGCGCGCAAGATGCTACTTTACGACGATCCTCAAGACCGATTTAAGGTTATGGCTATAATTCAGTTTTATGAAACCCCTTTCAGGTAGCAAAGTGAGTATTTCGAAAGTTCTCACATAAGTTACATTAGATTTCAACGAGCGGTTGAGTTATAATAGTAGAAAGCAACTATCTCTATTATTTCTTCACGAAGATTATTTCTTTATACGCAGAAAGGAATGTGCTCAGTCAACAGCTTCATTTCACTTGAGCGCTTATAATGTATTATAAGAAATATAAGAAACTGTTATTAGGGAAAACCGCCTTCAGATGATAATGCTTCTTACCATAAAATAAGTACTTTAACATACACAGTCCCAGCCAAGTTTAATAAAATGAAATTCGTAATATTATTAACAAAAGAAGATTACATTTAATTAGTTTCCATATTCAGAGGTGTATCAAATAGCCTATTAAAACAATCTAAAGGAATTCACAGGTAAAATAATGTTCATTAATTTATACTAATATTTTCCTTTCTGCGGCTTTATCTCTGAATTTCGTTTTATTCTCCTTACGAGATGTTATAGCAATGAGGAATTCTTAACAAAGGTTTATAGCTTCAATAACGTGGTTTACGACTCATACTGCGGCGGAGCACGTGTCAAAAGTATAACATAGCTTTCCAGGCGGTATGCCTTTATAATAAAATTGGTTTTTCAATAAATTATGATAATAGTCTTTGGAGCAGCAAAGATGCTTTATCTTTATCACCAAGAATCAGATTTTTAAAAACAAATGTATATATTTTTCAAGTACGTTCTGTTATGTTAATAAAATGGCTGTTTCAAATGCGAATTAAACCCAACTTAATGCAATGTTTTTCCAAATTGTCTATTATCTATTAGTTCTTATCAATCCTAAATAACAAACTTTTCATATGTAATTAATTTATTGATAACTCATGGGTTCTATCTCAAGGAAGATTGCTATGCTGTAAGATCAATAGGTATAAACGTTCTAGTTATAAAATACTAAGTCATCCTAAACACCAAGCAATATCTGAACTAAAACGTTGACTAGGTACATTATGGCTTAGGTAAGTATTCTTTTAACCGTTTTACTTCCAAACAAGACGGCTGGAAGAGGATGCCAGAGTCGTAAAGTCGCCGTGCAGGGTGTTTCTGTCATAAACCGACCCGTCCCCCGCCCGAGGTTTTACCCCTATTGAAACTCAGCAGTTTTAGTAGAAGTAAACCGTATTCAAATGCATTGGCTTGTTAAAAGAGATAGCATCGAGCATATAAACCTATGCACTGAGCAGTAAAAGTTTATAATTTTCAATAATTTCATTCAAACCAATACTTAAGTTTATCGTTATTTTTTATGAAATGAGTGGAAAACAAGCGAGCAGCTGATGGTAAGTGGTCAGTATCGCCAATGGAAATAATGCTCACACAATGCTCTCAGTTTTACATAATATGTAACAGCATTGCCGGTGCGTTGCTTACCCTCAGAGACGATTCTTTAAGCACTTTTCTTGAAGCTCCTGATTTACTATAGTTACGCAGAAAAACCTCAGGAGCCATATTATATTGCGAAAATAAAATATGTTGCATTGTTTGATCTCAAAATTTGCATGAAATTTTAAATTATTCTAGTTTAAATTAAAACTTTATTCCATTTATAATATTTTTAAATTTAGGTACATAAACGAATAAAAAGTGACTAGTTAGACGGTCGCATAATTTAAGCTTCACGGTTACCATGGCTTCAACCCCTAAACGGGTAAAACGAGGTGTTATAAATTGCAGGAAAGAACACGTGGGTGACACAGCGGGGCACATCAACTCGTTTAGATACAATAACGAGGTGACAAATAAAAGTAACCAAATATAAATATTAAAAAAAAAAAAAAATCAAAAAAGACTTCCATTCTTCCATGACTTCAAAAGCTACAATTATCACACTCAACCCTACAAAGCGCACCTTGGGTTGTTTATTTTTCGTAGTGGGGAGTCATTTTTAATTCATCACAAAATGTATTTTGTATTATAAGTCATCTTATCTCCCGAGCATTAATAACCCTTTACCCAAATATACAGACTTGAAGAATTTTAAAATGTACTTGCTATGAAATAGAGTTGTCTTTTCTATGATTTTGTTTCCAAAATCTTCTTGTGCAGGTAGGACTTGCCCGACATTCCATCTTTTTGTTCCACAGAATCGTCCTCCCACGCACTTCCGGACACTGTGAAGTTCATTTAATTAAATTAGTATTATGTTACTAAACACTATTGTAATGGGACAAATATCACTTTTTGAATACAAGAAAAAGCTTTAAGTTGGAGTCTATATTGGTATACCGTACAAAATGTGGGTAGAAAAGATTTACTAGTTAGTTTGCTACTATGAGGACCGGGGTGGGCGTAGCTAAACATCTTTGCAAATCAATTCTAGGTATAAGATCATACGTATTGCTGTATGAAAATGTACACCTTTGTGTTTATTTGTGTAACATTAAAAAAATGTTAACACTTAAAATTGACATATATTGGAAATCACGTTATTTTACGTGACGCCACTGTTACACTTAGCGTTATTGTGTGAGCTATAGAAATTGCCATATCTCTCCTCTCGAGAAAGTTTTTGACCAATAAAAACGCAAAAAAAGGTTTATGACGTGTACCGCGTGATCATTGGTCAAACGCTTTCTCGAGACAAGAGATCAGATGGATGATAACGGAACTTATATAGATTGCAATGCAACAGGAGATATTTCATTCCTAATCCGTACAAATTTGTGTTTCTATCTGTTGCGATAAAATTATGTGATCACCTAGTAGGTCATACTACCGTGTAGAGACTTGAAAAAAGAATGAAAGTTTATCAAAACATCGGTGTTGAAAAGAAGTAGATTTTTTCTTATTTTTTTTTGTCCAAAAGTTAGATTAGGTTTTTTTTTAACACGGCAAATTGCCTTTATTTTCTAAATACTACCATGATTTAATAACTAATACTAAAAACTACCTACTACAAAAAAAATAAACATTTGGACTATATACTGGCCGCGATGACCTATAGACAGTCCAAATGCTCAAGCCGTCAGAAGGTAGCGTACCCAACATGCTGGCAGCATTTCCCCGTTGAATTGCAAAAAAAAAAATTGTTTTATCTTTCTTATTACATCAGTTAAACCAAAACCTGTTAAATTAACGACAAGGCCGCTAATTTGCCTCAAATTCTGATGCGTCAATACGTTAACAAGATTCGGCGAGATCATACCCGACGGCATTCCTAACCGGTACCGAATATCTGGACCGCTCACTGGGTTCCGTAGGAGGTAATTAATGTTTTTTAACTGTCATCACGACAAGCCCTAAGTAATGACGTGTGTCATTAATCAACTTCGATGATTTATAGGACTGATTTTTACGTTTACTTTTCTCCTTTTTTTAATAGTGATGGGATGTAAAGTGCTACCGAGTGGGTATCGGTGCGGTTTTCTTTTTAGAACTTTCATTTATGATCATTTATTGTTGAATTATGATACGGTATAAATATTTTGTTCTTTTGTAACCAGTCCTATTGCAAAACAGGAATTCTGAATTATATCGTAAGTGCATATTTAGCCAAACCTTATTTTTCTCCTTATTATATAACTAGTTGCGCCCCGCGGTTTCACTCGCGGATAAAAAGTATTTTAATTATTTCTTCATCCCACGGGAAAATTTGACTTTACCGGGATAAAATGTTGCCTATATGTAAATCTAGTGTATAAATTATCTTAATATAATAGAATTTCACTCAAATCCATTCAGCCGTTTCAGCGTAAAGGAGTAACAAACATACGCATAAACACACACACAAACTTTCGCCTTTATAATATTAGTGAGATAGTGTGATGTGATGTTTGACCAAATTTGATAATCTCTTCGTAACATTTTGATTCAGTTTTTAGCCGACGCTGGTATACACTAGTTGGTATGAAGCGTGTATTTTCTAGGTGGTAGGACTTTTCTGCAAAGTTCGTCTAGGTAGGTACTAAACTTTGCCAGTTATTCTGTAGTCAAGCAGTAGTGCGCAAGCACTACTGTGTTTTGGTTTGAAGGACAGTGTAACTAGTGAAATTACTGGGCAATTGAAACTTTATGCTGTGCTGATCTCAGTGTAATGTCACGCGAAACTTAATATTTTGGAGTTCCGAATGACTGTTCTGTGTTCGGCAACCGTGTCGCTTAACATCAGGTGAACGACTAGCTCGTCATATCATTTATTAACATAGAAAACAGAGTCCGATGATTTTGTTCGAGTTCGTGTACTACTATTTATTCTGTGGTGTATTATAAGATGCAGATGTTACTAATACTCTTAATTAACGAACCCAGCTGAAGTCTTTACAAGTAGTCATAGTTTTGTAACTATCCCGACTTACTGCGTAAACTCTAGTGCGTTCATTGCATAATCCTCACGATTTACCAACCAAATCTCATTTCGCTTAATCTCGGCCCCGCCTAAGTTTCGAACAGACTCTAACACTGCGCAATTAATCGACCTCATAAAACTAAATTATCATGTTTGCTTAGAGCGTGTCTTCGCCCAACTATACAACTAACACCCACCTCGATCCGCTTGCAACAATGATGCGGGGGCCCTGATATATTGTTATGGTCTCGTGAGGTAACTTATTTACTAATTGTTTTTATTCTTTTGTTACAGGTAAGGCGTTGTTCCTGTCAATCAAGGTCGCGCCGATAACGTTAATAATGCCTAATGATTTTTTGTTTTGGATTGGCTCCACACTTTTGTGTATTTAGCCAGTGTCAAGTAATTGATAATTTCTCAAGTTTATTAGTATATATATATATATATATATATATATATTAGGTCTTTACCTATGAAATTGCCGTTTTGTTTGAAAAAAGTTAAAGTATTTTTTTTTTCGAACTTATTTATTTCTTTTATTCAAAGTAATCACCCCTGCAATCAATGCATCTTTGCCAACGCTGTGGCAGTTTATGGATGCCCTTCTTGAAAAAATCAGCAGGACGGAAGACAACAAACTCTTCAAAGGCGTTTTGTACTGCCTCTCGGGAATTGAATTTTTTTCCCGCTAAAAAGTTGTCCAAATTTTGGAAAAAGTAATAGTCGGTAGGCGCAAGATCTGGTGAGTATGGCGGATGAGGGAAAGCTTCCAAACCCAACTCTTGCAGCTTAGAGACGGTCTGTTGTGCAGTATGGGGTCGCGCGTTGTCGTGAAGTAGCGGTGGAGACGACCGATTGAGCAAAGCTGGTTGCAGACGTGCGAGTTTCGCCATCATTGTGGTCAGTTTTTCAATGTACACATCTGCAGTAATACTCTCGCCGTTTTGTAAAAAGCTATGATGAATCACACCAGCACTAGACCACCAAACTGTGACCATCACCTTTCTAGGGGTCATTTTTCGTTTTGCACATTGCTTTGGTACCGAACCAGGATCTAACCAACTTGCTGAGCGCTTTCTATTGTCAAAAAGAATCCATTTTTCGTCGCACGTAACAATTCGGTTCAAAATTCCTTCATTTCTGTGCCTGTTAAGCAGCGCAAGGCAAGTCTCGACGCGTACGTTGCGCTGGCGATCGTTAAGTTCGTGGGGCACCCATCTATCAAGCTTTTTTATCTTGCCAATCTGTCGCAAATGGACCAATATTGTTTTGATGCTAACATCAAAAGCTGCTGCTGAGATTCATCAGCTTCCACAATCGCCTTTAATTCATCATTGTTGACCAAAGTTTCCGGACGACCACGAGGTTCATTTTTCAAGTCAAAATTCCCAGAACGGAACCGAGCAAACCAATAACGGGTTGTACGTTCGTTTGTACAGTTCTCTCCGTAAACGTCGTTGATGTTACGTGTCGTTTGTGCCGCGTTGGTGCCACGACGGAACTCATATTCCATAATTACACGAAATTTCAAAGTATCCATTATGAGGAAAAACGTTGAAATGTAATGAAAATACAACGCTAATCAATAAACAAAAGACTTATATTGTAAATAGAATGTCATATTTTTAAAACAAAATTAATTTGAATTTAGAATTCATAGCCAATCAAAACTTTTTTGTTTGAAAAAGTCTGTACTGCAATACGGCAATTTCATAGGTAAAGACCTATTATATATATATATATATATATATATGTATTATAGTCAAGTCAAGTCAATCAAGTCACAATTCAAGTCGTAAAGTCAAGTCATAGTCTAGTCTAGTCAAGTCATACTCCTAGTAAAGTGGTGGCAACTTTACCAGAAGTTTCTATGGAGTTTTAAAAACAACACGAAAAGAAACGTTTCACCATCATTATACTACTTTCCCACACTCATGCCTGTAGTCCAGCACTTAACGAATGCCACCAATTTTATGCACTAACACTGAAAATAGTGTAAAGTTTTGGAAAATAATACAATACGGTGACGCGGTCTTTTTCGTTTTTCCGCCAAACTCGCCTAATGATTTATTCAAGATGAAATATTTTTTGCTATTTTTGAAGTAAAACTTCTTTACGCACGCTTGATTTGGGAAGTAAGCTGGTCAATGGGAGGTGAACGGAAGTTGAAGTTGGTTCAACAAAGAACTAGAATTAAGTTCAGATTTTGTATTATTATGTTGATATATCCGGTAAAATGACATATATAAAATGTTTAAAATTGTCAAGATGGCGTTATTAACATTAAACAAAGCAAAATACCGGCTGATAGATGGAGCTAAACTAAAAAGTTTTACTTCAGTCGTATGGTCTAAAGCACACTCGTTTATTTTTCATTTTCATTGTTTATATTGGGTAGGTTTTCTAGGATTTGTTCAGTATCGGGTCTTAATTGAAAGGTTGAGAATAAAAAGGGTTTAACTGACAAATTGATAGTTTCGAGAAAATTGACTTTAAACTTCAACGGCTTCATTTTAATGTAGAGTGCTTATAAGGTAATAGAAAAGGTTTATGTAAGTTTCAGTTGCTAGAAAATGTATTAATTCTGTTTTAAAATACTAAATATAGTACTAGTTCATACAATTACTGTAAAAATATAATATAATAAAATAAATATAATAATGTTTTTATGCTAAGTGAACTGTATTCCTGTGACAGATAAACCGTTATTAGACTCAAAATTTCGAGATTTAAGTCCCAATTCTGTATTTTGAGAATGTATTATTGTAGATAATTTCACGCTGAATTCAACGATACCCATAACTCAATTTGTGAAAAAAATTAGTTAAACCCTTTTTGTTCTCAACCCTTCAATTATGTTAGATTAATACTGTAAATGAAAAATGTGCAATGGGCCTTAAAAGTTTAGAGCAATGTTGGTTTACACTACATCCATTATAGATTTCGTTGCATTTTTTTATACATGCAGGTTTGAGCGTGATGCCTTTATACCCGTTTTGCGGTTGGTATTGGTAACCAGCAACTGAAGCTTATTGTACTCTTAATACGGAGTTAATAAAGTAATTTACCTAATCAGTAAGTGACAGTCGCCTAATTGCTTTTGAAGCTTCTTAAATCTTCAAAAGTATCTGAAGTTATATTGAAACTTTCAGACAGAACTGGGTAATAAGATGAAAACAATAAGATTGAAAAAAAATGGTTGCACCTACATAATGTAGTGATTATGTGTCAAGAAAAAAGAAACAACTAAAACTACTGATAAAATAGGTAAAAGGTAGTTTATTTTAACCATTTTCATGCATATTTGGTAAGTTCAATATCTATACATTAAATAATAGGTCTTTACCTATGAAATTGCCGTATTGCAGTACAGACTTTTTCAAACAAAAAAAAGTTTTGATTGGCTATGAATTCTAAATTCAAATTAATTTTGTTTTAAAAATATGACATTCTATAGTCTTTTGTTTATTGATTAGCGTTGTATTTTCATTACATTTCAACATTTTTCCTCATAATGAATACTTTGAAATTTCGTGTAATTATGGAATATGAGTTCCGTCGTGGCACCAACGCGGCACAAACGACACGTAACATCAACGACGTTTACGGAGAGAACTGTACAAACGAACGTACAACCCGTTATTGGTTGGCTCGGTTCCGTTCTGGGAATTTTGACTTGAAAAATGAACCTCGTGGTCGTCCGGAAACTTTGGTCAACAATGATGAATTAAAGGCGATTGTGGAAGCTGATGAATCTCAATCTACAGCTGAGCTGGCAGCAGCTTTTGATGTTAGCATCAAAACAATATTGGTCCATTTGCGACAGATTGGCAAGATAAAAAAGCTTGATAGATGGGTGCCCCACGAACTTAACGATCGCCAGCGCAACGTACGCGTTGAGACTTGCCTTGCGCTGCTTAACAGGCACAGAAATGAAGGAATTTTGAACCGAATTGTTACGTGCGACGAAAAATGGATTCTTTTTGACAATCGAAAGCGCTCAGCAAGTTGGTTAGATCCTGGTTCGGTACCAAAGCAATGTGCAAAACGAAAAATGACCCCTAGAAAGGTGATGGTCACAGTTTGGTGGTCTAGTGCTGGTGTGATTCATCATAGCTTTTTACAAAACGGCGAGAGCATTACTGCAGATGTGTACATTGAAGAACTGACCACAATGATGGCGAAACTCGCACGTCTGCAACCAGCTTTGGTCAATCGGTCGTCTACACTGCTACTTCACGACAACGCGCGACCCCATACTGCACAACAGACCGTCTCTAAGCTACATGAGTTGGGTTTGGAAGCTCTCCCTCCTCCGCCATACTCACCAGATCTTGCGCCTACCGACTATTACTTTTTCCAAAATTTGGACAACTTTTTAGCGGGAAAAAAATTCAATTCCCGAGAGGCAGTACAAAACGCCTTTGAAGAGTTTGTTGTCTCCCGTCCTGCATCCGCCATCCATAAACTGCTACAGCGTTGGCAAAGATGCATTGATTGCAGGGGTGATTACTTTGAATAAAAGAAATAAATAAGTTCGAAAAAAAAATTCATTAACTTTTTTCAAACAAAACGGCAATTTCATAGGTAAAGACCAATAATATATATCTAAAATTCAAAGTCCTGACTGACTGACTTATATATCAACGTACAGCCTAAACCACTGGTTTTGGAGACTTGAAACTTGGAGGGTGTGTTCTTTGTACAGTGTTGGTATCCACTAAGAAAGAGTTTTTCAAAATTCCACCCCTAATAGGGCGGATTGGGTGGTTGAATTATCTTTAAAAAATTTTTCTTCTTCACTTTCTATAGGCCACGCGGGCGAAGCCGCAGGCAGAAGCTAGTCTACTATAAACATAAATTAAATAGCAAATACTGATGAAATTAGGTTCATAGTTTGTATTAATAAAGTTAGAGACGATCTACTAAAATCATAACGCCTAAATCAATTTAGGTACTTACATTATCACATTCCACACAAATATATGGTCTTTTTTGCAGAACTGAAGAGCTACAGCAACTAGGTTATTTTTTGGCGATATAATATTATAGTACACGTTTTTCGGTAACTAGGTACGTATTTGGTAAACCTAGTCCACGCCACCATATCATCAAAATAAACGTGAATTTTCATTATTAATATATGCACTATCTGAAACCACGTCGCGAGTAGAAGCAATGTTGTTTAGTCCAGAATCAACTCTTCATTGGGTAAATAATATAAGTTGGAGGCGTGCCCAGGGGCTGGCTTTCGTCAACTTCTGTTTACGTAAGTCGGCACTTTGTTGACAGTGGCACCACCACTGCAGCCGCAAAAGCCAGTATAGTACACGTCAACGTAAATATAACAGGTTTTAGAGAAATCAAAACTCAAGTATAAGATATGAAGAGCTCCGCAGTTGTATTTTGAAATGGAGACGGCATGTGGAGAGCTGTTTATGCATATCGCAGATTGCAGTAAGTATAAACACTGACACGCTTATCAAAGTTTCCGTATTTTCTGTTCTGCGCAACCGTATTTAAGTTGAACGTATGATTCAAATCATAATAAAATAACGGTGAAAGCCAATTGATGAGTTATTATTATTTATGAAATATTTATTTGATTATGGAGTAACTGTAGAGGGTCCATTTAGTAGCACAATATTGTCTAATTTTAGTATTTTACAAGTAATGCGCCTGTTTATTAAGTAATAGTTAAAGTATTGACGTAGAAATTAAAAGATCTGTATTTTATTCAGGACTCATTTATCTATTCACGTAGATAAGATTCATCGAAGATTAGAACATTTTAAAATAAAATAAACAAAAAAATCTAAAGACTTCAATTTAAAGTGCTAAGTACGTCACAGTCGTGCGTGCTCGGCGTCGCGTACGATCACAGATCATTTGACTGCACACACATCGGCTTGCCGAGTTTCTAAGTCAGTTACTCTTATAAACAAGGACTGAATAACCCACCATATTCGGTATAGAAGGATGCAAGTTAACGAAGTACCGTAGTATTTTTGGTTATAAAACTTTTTAGCATTTTTTTTGGATGCTGTATACGTAGTAGAAAGTTGACTAAGTAATTAAAATTTTTTGATGTAAAACTTCTTTATACACGCTGGACTTGGGAAGTAAGCTGGTGAATGCGTGACGAGAACGTTGCAGAAATTGTTCGGGAGAGGTGAACGGAAGTTGAAAAGGAGACATTAGTTAATGAAGCTAAAAAGAAAGAAAGTAACGTTCGTATAGAATTGTTACTTCAGTAGTGTGGTCTAAAGCACCCTCTTTTTTTTTCAAATATAGCTAAATATATATAAATATAAATATATAAAAGATAAATATAGATTGTTACTACATATTAAATTTATCAGTTACAGAACCTACTATCATGCAAGCACACTACGTACCTACGTGTATCTACTCAAAATTCAAAACATTGGTACTTATTTCATAACAGTAATGTCATTTGTGTTTGTATATAATTAGTTATTATTGCTAAGCACAAGCACTGAGTCGTAAAGAAATCTCTAGTATAGTAATATAACGTGGTAGTTTGAGTTGTTTTCACGTCAAACGACTTAATTAGCTTGAATTAAATTTTATACGTGGCTTGCTAATATCACCATAATTGTTCGTTTGTTTTATGTGTCATCTAGTGACCAACGTTCGTAGTTTTTGCCATTGTGCTATAATTCGGCTTATAATGATACTGACATTTATAGTTTTAGTTCAGAGATAACGGAAAAAAGTAATTTGTGAATTCACGGAACGTTTTATTGCTATTATACCGCTTTAAGACTACTTGATCTTTTCTACGCTGCAGTCCCTGTTGATAAGTATGGCACAGTTATGCAAATATGTGGTTGACAAATAATTCAGTGAATGGTGATCAAGTAAACAGTAAAACGGGTGGAGATTCGAATTAAATCGTACTGATTTGCATGTTTAAATTTTGTCATACCTAATTTGGAGAAAGTTTACGAAGGCGAACATTTATGAGGCAAAATTATATTATTACAAGAAACATTTTAGACTAATTGGGTAATATGTACCACTTTTTGTATAAAATGTTACTGTCTAGAATATTACGGGTAATTATGAGCAAACATGATTAATTTATTCATTAGTTAAAAATTATACAATACCTACTAGTACTAGTAGTTATAATCATGCCAAAAACGCACGAAGTAGCCAAAGAATGCGCAATGTTATTTTTTTTCCATCTGCCCGAAAATTTAAATAGAACTGGATATTTATAAACTTTGTTAAGTATTGTTAATTTTAATAGGCGCCTTCAGCCTACAAAACGATTTATATCCATATAATAAATTTGTAACTTAGACACCAACGCTAAGTCCTACAAAAAGAATTTATTATTATGTTAATAATAAATTTCAAAATCTATCAATCAGTACTAGTAGTGATAATTGACTGGTTGAAAACAATTAATACAGTACAATAAAATGCGCATGGAATAGACGAATAATTTTTTTGAAGTAAAATTTCTTTACGCACGCTTGACTTGGGGAGTAGGTAAGCTGGTGAATGCAAGGCGGACAGAAGTTGAAGTTATTTCATGTAGATCTCCATTCTCAACATTACAAAGTAAAACATTATATAGATATATTATTATGTTGGTATATGCGGTAAAATGGCAATTTACAATTGAAGGGGTGAGAATAAAAAGGATTTAACTGATTTTTTTGACCAAATGACTTATGGGTATTGTTGGATTCAGCGTGAAATTATCTTCAATAATACATTCTCAAAATACTGAAATAAGGCTTAAATCTCGAGATTTTAAGTCTAAAAATGGTTTATCTGTCACAGGAATACAGTACGCTTAGCATAAAAACATTACTTTATTTCTTTTATTATATTATATTTTTACAGTAATTGTATGAATTAGTACTATATTTAGTAATTTTAAATAGAAATAAATCATTTTCAATCAACTGAAACTTACATAAACCTTTTCTATTACCTTATAAGCACTCTACATAAAAATGTCGCCGTTGACGTTTAAAGTCAATTTTCTCGAAACTGTCAATTTGTCAGTTAAATCCTTTTTATTCTCAACCCTTCAATTGTCTAGATGGTAACATTAACATTATATAAAGCAAACACATTGTTATACCAGCCGATAGATGGAGCTAAACTAAAGAAGTTTTACTTCAGACGTGTGGTCTAAATCACACTCGTTTTTATTGCTTTGCTTAAGATTTGGCTTACGTTAGCAAAGCAAAGTACAAAGTAAAGTGAGGAAGTGGTAAAATCACCATGAATATGATTTGAATATTCTCTAAACCAAGAAAAGGTATATAAAATCAATTCACACTATTCGTGAGCACAATAATTCAAAGAAATTTTATCAGTTGTCTTCCAGCAAGACTATAAAAGTCACACTCTGGTTTAGCCAGTAGAAGTGAGCCCACGCTATGCCAGGTAAGAGTTATTTGAAAAGGCGTTAGATATATTGTGAAATGCGTTTATTGAAATAACTCTAGCTATTTTATAGACAAGAAAACTCACACGATTCAAGTGACAATTAATTTACGTATCGCTCTTAGCGTAGCACGAACAGCTGTGATTGGGACCAATATGAGAAGGAAGGCGTATATCAAATAACATTACTTAGATACTTAATCCTATTTGTGTAATTGTCCTTTTATTTTTCATCGCTTTTATTCTACGGCGGCGTAAAACTTTTTGCCACTTATGTTGTAGTCAGAAAAAATTCAGCGTTAGCTTCGTTTTCACTATTTCCCCCATAAATTGAAAACAATAACTATTAAGTACATAGCGCCAACAATTCAGAATTTTTAGACTTTGAATAGTGTAAGAAAAGGTTCTACAAAAATGAGGCAACGGAATATTACTATTTTTTTCGATTACGTTACTCAAAAATATAAACTAGTCACTAATATACTATGAAAAGATAAACACATTGCTAAATAATGAAGGTTATGTGAAGCAAAACCTAGCTTCGCCAGGCGCCATTCAATCTCCTTCCTTCAATCAATGCAACAATGGAGAAGCGGAGTTGCCAATATTTCACGTTCACCTGAATTTTAAAGGCTCGCAGGTATCGGCAATGATTACAACTGTCCAGTTTAGTTGCATACTATACGCAGTTAATCACCACGGGAGTTAGGCCTCGGGTGCGTTAGCGAGCTTAGCGGGGGCGGAGTGTTTATATTTTACATCCACTTCAACTTAGTTTTCTATTGCTTTGCCAATGATTGCAACTAGTTATCTAGTTTGGTTGTACGAGATAGATGATATATATTTTCAATGAAAAGGGAAGGCACCGTTACAGAGGGGAGCGATAACAATGTTGAATATAAGCTTGACACAGATAGACTTAAGTGGTTCTATAGTACAATATGCAGAGTAATATATATTTTTTAAATTTACTTTTATACTTTTCCAATCGCAATCAAAAAAATTTGTTTCCTAAATGTTGACAAAAATATTAGGCAAAGTTTAAGGTACATGGGCATATATTAACCAGTATATATGAATCAACTATATTTAATGTATTACTAATACATTACATATCTGTTGTAATTGGCTATTTATTTTTATTTCATTAAATTTACTTAATTTGTTTACACCACCGTCCTCTGTCTCTCCAATTTTTCCATCCAAAGGTTGATTGTAAGAGATCGCTTTTATCAATAAGTAATAAGCCCATTGTTATATTTGATAGTTTAAAGTTCTAAATTTCAAATTCTGTGTTTATTTTTGTCTGGTGTACAATAAGTATATTATATGTCTGCAAACTTTAAAAAAAGGATTAAAGGAAGCGGAATGGAGGTTTTAGATACATAAATATAAATCCCGAATGTTTTGTGATTGCTGAAATATATTGAAATCTCTGCTGCGTTTATATAACCAATAATACATAATTATATGGAAAGACAAAAAAATTAAACGACAATGCTGAATGCATATTCTTATTAGTTTGTTTAGAAATAAAATACATTTCCTCCAATGATTTATTTGTCTGTTTTTATAATAGTCATTATATTTTTATGTTACTTTAATGACACGATAAATCGCTAACGCTCCCGCTGGCGCCTTTCCATGGAGTCCTAAGCCTTATTTCGCATTGGTACCCGTCCGCCCACGCGCCCAGTCCACTGGCGCCAATTGCTAGATACTGACCAGAGATATTCCACTTTCGAACTTCTAACGTTCTAACAATTTATATTCTCGTAGTAATTAGATTTTTAAACGACGGCGCTTAACTGTTGTTTGTATGCTTGTTTGGTTTTTGGTTCGTTAATTCTGAGGTGAACTTTATTGATGTCTTTAAGTTATTTGTATATCATTATGAATTTATACAGACTGTTCTTACAGCTTAGTTATTAGTGGTAGGTAACTCAGCGTTATCTTTAGGTTTTAGGTTTAATAATTCCAGGGCATATATTTTTGTGAGGTGATAGATGTTTGTTCTGTATCTGGATGTCATTTTTACTCTAATATATTTACAAATTATAATGTTGCTATTTACGCAGAGCTGGTTTAATTAAAGATCAAGAATAATGCTCCATAAGTCCATGATGGTTAAACTATTTCAGAATATATGTCATCAAAGTGAAATTTAAGTCAATGTCTTATAAAACACAAGAAATGTTGAAAATGGGTTTTTGGCGGGAAAACGAAAAAGATCGCGTCACTGCACTGTATTATTTTCCAAAACTTGTGTAATTTTCTGTGTTAGTGCATAAAATTGGTGGCATTTTATTCGTTTAGTGCTGGATTACAGGCATGAGGGTGGGAAAGTGGTATGATGATGGTGAAACGTTTCTTTTCGTGTTGTTTCCAAAACTCCATAGAAGCTTCTGGTAAAGTTGCCACCACTATACTAGGAGTATGACTTGACTAGACTAGACTATGACGCAACTTGATGACTTGGAATGTGACTTTACTTGACTTGACACATAATATTACAGTAATTAACTTGAGAAATTATCAATTACTTGACACTGGCTAAATACACCAAAGTGTGGAGCCAAAACAAACAAAAAATGTTGAAGATGGAGCTCTTATGAAACATCAATTAATAGCTGTACTTTCTAATTACAGCCTGTTCTCGTTACGAAGGTATTCGATACAGTTGCGATGCTTACGTTGTAAAGTAGAAAATTATTAATGATCCTGGGACATTTATCCACACCATAATTGTTGTTGGGGAGATACGGTGACTTATTGATTACGGAACGGTGAATTAACCTACTTACGTGAAGTTGAGAAACTTGGATGATTTGTTCTCAGAATAACTTGGATTTTACACAGGTTTTCGCAAAATGAAAGCTGAGCTACTAAACTTTGTTCATATTGTATTTATTACGAAAAATATCAACTTGTTTTACAAAATAAGCCAAAATATAGATTGAAGTTTGGTGTTATTTAAATACAGTTTAAAATGCGCTATTAGTATCTTGATCTGAGTTTAGAAAATTGTGTAAATTATAAAATAATCAACGTTCAACCAAAAAAAAAACCAAAAAGGGCTTCAGGTTAATTGAATATACATTCCATCCCAAAAAATCCTGGAAAATTAAAAGTTCCACAATATGCATTATGAGTGACACCGCGGGCTATCACTAGTGTTTCTTATAAAGCAGTTGCTCCATTGCTTCGAGAATCAATTAATCTTGAGCTCACTAGTAGACGTTAGATGCTTCAGTGTAGGTGGTTTATTCATGTCATTTACAGACCACCGGGATGATCCGATCATATTTGTTTAGGTGGCAAAGGTTTGGTTACATTATTGAGCACAGTTGGTATAGAAAATTATGTCACTACAGAGAATGGGTTAATTAAATACCATTTGACCAAAGAAATGTTGAAAAAGACTTCTAACGTGCCTTCGATTGAACACGAAATTATTTTAATGACAGCATCTTATTTAGTCATTACTAGTTGCGCCCCGCGGTTTCACCCGCGGATAAAAAGTATTTTAATTATTTACTCATCCCACGGGAAAACTTCACTTTGCCGGGATGAAATGTAGCCTATATGTTAATCTAGTGTATAAGCTATCTTGGTATCGAATTTCATCCAAATTCCTTAAGCCGTTTGAGCGTGAAGGAGTAACAAACATACACACATACAAACAAACACACATACAAACTTTCACCTTTATAATATTATAATAATATTAATTAGTGTGTGTATAAGCTATCTTGGTATCGAGTTTCATCCAAATCCATTCAGCCGTTTGAGCGTGAAGGAGTAACAAAAGATACACACATACACAAACACACTTTACACACATACTAACTTTCGCCTTTATAATATTAATGTGATGTGATGTGAAGTGTGATTATCGTGTGATTGAATTACTAAAAAAATAGAAAACAATACAAAATATATAGCTTTGTAATTCTGGAAGCCACCAAAAGGATCTTCACAAAATTTTATCTGACCACGAAAAACCAATCGCTGTTCATAAAATGTAATATGACACAAGTAAGCAAACACACGTCTCAATCAAAAGCGAGGCCACCCACACAAAGCCATATTGTTTGTATTCATACAATCTGGATGAGAGCCGTTATAAATTGCAAAAAGGCGAAGCCCGCTTTTGAGAAAGCGTTTTCTCGAAATGCTTTACAATACAATACCCGCCCGGCTCGCATTGTGTCGAGATCTGGGCGTTACCCTGCATCCTTCACTGGATTTATACACTTTTGTATTTTACTCTAATACCGTATAAGGGATTGCACTTATTTGAACAGCGGATATCGCTGTTAACGTTCAACAGTTTCACAGCTAACCTCTGTGGTGGATAGTAGATTGCAGTTCATTTGTTTTTAGTATAATTATATAGCTAAACATAAAGTTTTCTGCTGTTTGTGTGTGAGAGCCAGGTAGATCCCAGCTTAAACGAATAATTTAAATATTACTTGCTGCAAAAATGTTGCTTAAATTTTTAAGAAAATTGGCTATAAAGATTAGAATCTATATGATATAAGTATATATAATATTGCACCTTCACAGCAAACTTGCATTTTACATATTTATTAGGAGAACAAAAAAACTACTACTTTACTATGGTATAATTTTAAAAATAGTTCAAATTCGCTTAGTTTCTGCTATCGTAGCTAGAAATACAAGGATTTGCCACAATGTGTATAACTGTTTGCCTTCTAAGCTGTTTGCCCAAAAAAAACTCATTTTCGCAAAACATGCAGATTCGCAAGTTTGCCGTAGAGGGGACGATATATAGATAGGAAATGTTCTTTTACAAATTAAACTGTAGATTACGCTAATCAGGTGATACTGCCATAAAAATCACAAGATTTGGGAGACATTATCTTTCCAGCATTTGAAAAAGTACGTTGTACAAGCATGTGTAACTTGACCATGCTGGTTGGGGTAGGAGTCTCAGGAATCTCTCAATAGGTGGCACTACCAACTTCGTAAGTTGGTCGTAAAAGCTGAAAGATAAATTTGGAGATTACTTATCACGGTAGCTTAAGTAAAACATGTCCTTGCTTTATAGGGATTCGGGCTTAAATCCCGTTCATGATTCAAATTTTTCCTTTACAAATTAATCTTTATATAGATTCTTTGCAAGATTTTTTCATAGTCCCATCTTCAAAGATCAGTGAATAACGAACCTTCAATGATATTATAATTTTATATAGGTAAGTACTCAAAAAGCTTTTTTTTTAAATGGGTAAACTGCCGTTTTCTTAAACACACAAATTATCCTACTTACGAATCTCTATGGCACGTAATGGTATCACAACGTTTTGTTTGTATGATTGTTTATTAGTTTAGCTTCCAGGCTTAAAATACTTTCCTAATACGAATAAAATTTTTCACATCAATAGCTTACTCTAAAAAGGATTACTTATATCCCGAAAAATAAAACGTTAACGTAAAATTTAGAGTAATATCACAGGACGCGACTAGTAATATTTAACAGCTTATTTCAGTCTTGAGTCCCCAAACACGACCCACTTTGTGGATAGCGCAAACGGAACAAAGTCGTGTCGCAATCTAACTTAAAATGCAATAAGGCGTTGGGTCTTTCAATCGACGTCCTTTTTTGGTTGACTTGATTGCATCGTAGAGTACTTTAATGACTTAATACAAAGCTTTCACGGAAATTGTACACTATTACAGCACTCACGAATGTCCAACTCGGCCATTAAGGTATCATCAACTTGATATTCTACAGCTCGTGCTGTGTAGGCATTGTATATTGAGGTTTAATTTCAATTTGTTTGATGTTTATCATTTTATCAAGATTATTATTTTTCATCCTTGACCTATGTTTTATTTTTGTTTAAATTGCCATTGTTATTATCATTTCTTTTCGAATGTTTAATGTCAATGATAGTGCTTTTAGCGAAGTTTGTCATTTTCAACTAATTGAATTGAATGAAGTCCAACGTTCGCTGCGGTCATCACTTGGATGGGTGAGTAAAAGTGGCATTTACAACTTGGTACTACCATACTTTGGAGGGCTGGTAAAACCGATGTTCTTGGCTGTAGTCTTAAGACAAAAGTGTTTAAATCAAGTCTCTTTGGACAGGCAAGGAATTGTAAAACCAGGGTTTAACCACTTGCGTACGTTAGAAGGTAGAAAGGATTTTAATACGAAGTAGGTACGTAGTTCAGTCGCACCTCGATATAAGTTTTTTTTTTGTAATATATGTAATTGAGTAAAAAAAATATACCAGCAGCTTGAGACTTATTCCTTCCAACTTAATCTTAACCAGATTTTTTTTCTATGTTAAATGAACTAAAGTTTTATTTAAATAGATTTATTAACCTAACTCAAGCCCAATTTCTAAATCACACTATCACACTTCACATCAGATCACGCTAATATTATAAAGGCGAAAGTTTGTATGTGTGCATGTGTGTTTGTGTGTATGTGTGTATGTTTTTTTACTCCTTCACGCTCAAACGGCCGATTAGATTTAGATGAAATTCGGCACCAAGATACCTTATAAACTGAATTAACATATAGGCTACATTTTATCCCGGAAAATTGAAATTTTATCATAGGATGAGCAATTAATTAAAATACTTTTTATCCGCGGGTGATACCACGGGGCGCAATTACCGAATTAAAAATTCCTTTTTAGAAGTCAAGGATAAAAACACACTTTAGTCTAGATTAGTTTTTATCAAACGAAAAGCTTAACTCCCGCAGCTAAGTGTTGACATGAGAAAAGGAGGTCAGAATGCAAACAGCTTTTACTGAGTGTTCGAATTGAATTTTATAAACTTTCATAAAATTTGATTTATTTATTGAGGTTCCTTCATCACTATGGCCACCAAAATCTTGATCACAATTACATAACTTATAATTGGCATCACATACACCTAGATTGTCTAGATGTATGTTGTGTAAGAGTAAGCGAAAATAAGGACTATGGCGCCAGCTGTCAAAACTATGATCGAGTTTGTGATGGAGTTTATGATAAAATTTGTGATGTGTGATATGCTACGTTAATAGCTAAGATCTGTAACGATCGAGTTAATCATAAATGTAAATATAAACCTATTTTTTTCCTCATTTTATTTATTACTTGTTTTAAACCGGCAGATTGCCTTAATCATCAACTAAATACTATAATGATATAATAACTAACACTAAAACTACCCTACGAAAAAAAGCATTTGGACTGTATGCTGGCCGCGATGACCTATAGATAATATATATCTAGACATATAGAATTCAAAGTCCTGACTGACTGACTTATACATCAACGCACAGCCTAAACCGCTAGTCATAGAGACTTGAAATTTGGAAGGTGCGTTTTTTGTAAAGTGTAGGTATCCACTAAGAAATAGTTTTTCGAAATTCCACCCCTAAGAGGGTAAAATGGGTAGTTGAATTAACTATGAAAAAAATTCTTCGTTTCCTTTAAGCATCTAGGAGCTAATAAAATGTATAAAACCAAATTGACTTGCAATCCATGAACTTTCAACTTATCAGAGTATCAAAGAATATTATTATCTGTAACCGTTATTAATTAATTCCAAACTAATAAACTTGTATTACTCAATCGAAAAGACAACAGGTATTGTGAAAACCACTGTGTTTTGTCAAATGATTACCTACGGAACAATTTCACCCATTCTGAAGCCGGTTGTAGTTGAACCCTCGACTCGTCCACCCGTGTAATTCACGTCAGAATACCGGCATAAGCCGAGTGGAAGATAGAAACAGAGTAAATAACGTTGGCTTAATTAAATAAAGGTTCTGTTTTGATTATTCCGTTAAGTAAATAACCTAATGTGGACGAAACGAATGATAACATTTTTCTTTTACTTGTTGTGAATTATAATTCAATTTTACAGCACGTTGTAAACATATTTTTTGTGTTACCTACTTTGTGCATTTTAATTTGAACAAAACATCACTTACTTAGGTATGTGCTTAATGCTTAAGCCATGTTTTTGATTACTTAACCTCGTTAAGTGGTACATAAGTGTTCGAGCGCATCACTAGTCTTCAAACTGGCGCCACCTCGTGGTTTACCGATTCAACGAGTACAGGCATGTCCTTGCCATCACGTGCGCATTTTTATATTTTCATTTAAATACGGTCGTGGACCATTTCTATTGGGAAAACTGAGAAAACTAAGCAAAACTTGTACTATGGAAACCAGATAACTGATACAATACTTGTATACTTTTTACATACTTTTTGTTTATAAATACATACATGGAATATAGCATTACACCCAGACACAGATACGCCTATGTTCATCACACAAATGTTAGTTCTGGGTGGGAATTGAACGCACAACCTACAGTTCAGAAAACAGAGCTACTACCAACTGAGCTATCGGATCAGTCAAAATCATTTTTGAAGTCAGACTATTACATACAAGTACGGTTACGGAACAATAAGTAAGATATATAAGTATTCACAGAATCTAAGCTGCAGTAACTGCGAACTTATATAATACCACCAATAGGATGAGTTTGAGATATATTAGAACATTTGTAAGTTAATTAAGACAGTCGGCTTACCTTATCCAAGTATTGCTATGTCAAAATGTGCCAAGTTTGCGGCAAGTTATCTATAAAGTTCGCCAATCTACCTCGTAGGTCGGGCCGATCTCTTGCAAATGGCTCTCTAAGTAGCCTAAAGCAGTCTCAGTCCCGCTACAACTCTCGAACGTTCTTATGAAAATCCGTTCTGCATAATGAGAAGTACCGTACCGTCCAAACCGCTGAGTTAGCCATGAAACTGGACATGATAGGAAAACAATTTTCTATCCCCCGTACGCTCATTTCAATTCTACACAGCTAGTACCAACGTAACATTACTAGCAAATGTTACACAAACAGAAACTTTAAAATGCAATCTTTGCGCAAGTGAAAGATTAATGGTGGAAACGTTTAAACGTTGGTCGGTGACGGTGCCAAAAATCCTCTTCGTGTATTCGGTAACAAAAACGTTTCTGCGGGGAATCCCCTTCATTAACGCCGTGAAATTAGTGCGCGCTAGTTTGAGGCACATTCGTGAGAGGGTAGCCGCATGCAAGTCATTATGCGGACGATCATTGAATTAATTACGCGGACGTTACGGGAGCGGAAGTGTTGCAAAGCCGCGTCGCCCTGCTCCCATCCGCGTTGCATTTTACTTGCTGGCAGTAGCTTACTTCCAGCATAGTCAAGTGGCTAAAAGCCGTTTTAAGCATATTCATCATTAAAGCACTGGTGGTAACAGTGTTTAGTGTTATTTTTATCTGGTTTTATGCCTTTTGAGGTGTTTCAAATAAATAAATAAATTACGCCTACAATCACTATACATCCTGGACCCTAACTAGGATTCCCTGTATCTAGGGACCAAGGAACTAAGAGAACCATGATCCCACAACACTTAGACTCAGAATAAGTATTTGCGCTTCTTTTTCTATGCACAAATACTTGTCCTGCCGTGAGAATCAAACCCGCTGCCTCCAGGTTATTAATAATTTATTTATAATAATAATTTATTTCGGCATTATCATTCCCAGGTATTTTATGTTTCACTATTCTACCTAAAAGTGTGCGTATTACAGTCATGACCATAAATTATTGGAACTAGGTAGGAGGCACCTTGAGGAAGGCTGCCAAATGCAGTTGAAACTATAGTCGGATAGTCCGGCCAATTTTAAACGTGAGTAAATCCCATACAAATAATACAAAATAGGTAGGAAGGTTTGTTTCAAGATTAACAACTGCATGTTTTAAAATCTGTGAATCAAGCTCTGTTGAATAGATGTTCAGCTGTGACGAACAGAGTTTTTCAGATCTGTTTTCAATTGAATGCAGATTTTGTGCAATTAACTTTTTCAGGTAAAAACCATACGTCATATTAAATGAAACTAGTATCAAATTAAAATCACCTATTTTTTATTCTAAATTAACATTTCGCTACGAACGCTAGAACGATGCTCTAGAAGTTCTCTGGTTACGAAAGTAATTTATTTTTAAGGTCAAAATAATCGTGAATACAAGGTATTCAGCGAAGTACGTCTCATTCAGCCTGACTTTAGACATTACTTTGGGGGTTTTAGTTTGCTAATTCAAACTTTTAAACTTTAATGAATTAATAATGAAAAGGTTTTGTTTAAAGTAATATTAAATAAAAAAAAGAAAACGGTTCAACTAGCATATTAGAGTAGATTAGAAAAATGGTAAGAACGAAATTGCAAATTAATAATAATAATAACAGCGCCAAACGATCACATAACACACCTAACACCTAACTAGGATGCCCTGTGTCTAGGGATCCAGGAAATACGAGGACCATGGTCCCACAACACCTAAACTCAGAACCAGTATTTGGGCTTTTTTTCTGTGCACAAATAAATGTCCTGCCGCGGGAATCGAACCCGCTGCCTCCAGGGTATGAGCTGACCTGTGTAACCACCACACCAAAGAGGCTGTCAGGCTGAAATTGATTGTCGTGGATCCACCATTGAGTTTGCATGTTACTGTAGATAAGGAAGCTGTTACATTCCCTCGTTGGAACACGACAGTACTGGTGTTATATGGACATTGTAAATGACATGTAATGTAAAAAAGTCGTAAATACACTACGTGAACTGCCAGTAGCACATTACACATATACCGTACTACCTTGCCAGAACTTAATTTATTCGTCTATACCTACTATCAAGTCAAGTTAAAAACTAGTCAAATTTTAAAAAATAACAACTTTTTGTTAGTTCTACATTTCAAACAAAATAATCACGACCGTAAAACTGCGTCCCTGTAAGCACATATTAAATGATAATGCAGGATTTTTTATACTAAAGCTAAAATTGAGTATAGCATGTGTTTAATATCGAGGTAATTTTTTTTAATTGTAAACTTTGCATTAGGCTAAACTATAAGCTGAAAAACCAAAAAAGTAAACTTAATCTATCAAACCACTCACACAAATCTATCAAACATGCAACGTGCCCAATATGCTGGCAGCATTGCCACGTTGAATGGCAATGCTCAATCTTTGGCCTCAATCTAGAGGCCAGCATTTCGGTCACGTGTTGCTTCGATCATACATTTGGAAAGACGTTAAATAAATAAATTATATGTTTTATCGCGGTTGCCCTGTGTCTAAGTACTGTCTGTAACTATTAAGTCCTTCATTATGGTTTGAGCTTTGGCAGTAAACTAACGTATCATAACCTAAAACTCTTTCAATGCTATACAAACGATTTTATATGCGCTACACCGATAGAAATAGTGTTACGTACAAGCCTGACGCGTTTGGGTCACAATGTTAACCCATCCACTCGTAACCGTTTCCTATCGCAGATTCAGTTCGGTTACATAATAAGCAAGTCTGGCGAGCGTAGGTTGGGCGGACTAGTGTTTGGGCGGGCGGGCGTACTAGCCGCCTCTCCTAGCGCATCGAATTAGGTCGGGTGCGCGATGGTATCTCGCCTGCAACGCTCGCCGCCCGTTGATAACAGAACGTCTGAACGCCAGATACCGGCGTTCATTTGCTTATTGCTCTCTGCCTGATGACGACTTCTTTAATAGGCCACGGAAAGGTTTTCCGTGTCCGTGCCTTATCTACGGTTTTCTCATTTAAATAAAATCGCACCGGCCTACTCGATGACGTGTTTTTACTCTGCAACATTACCATATCGTTTGTTCAAGGATTTTGTAGCGGTGAGGAATTTCAAGCGAACTTTTATGATCCGAAAAATACATTTTTATTTACAATATAGCGTCAGATGCGATTATAATTTTAAATACCTAATGAGGTGCATGAACAAGTGTCTACATAAACGTGAGCTCAGCCCGGTTTTCCATACCTATTAAATATCTATTCATATTTACATCTCATTAAAACTTTATGTTTATTTAAGAGTCATGCAGTAAAAATGCATTGCCATTTTTATTAAGACAGCAGGAGAGTTGGGTGAATACCGCGATGGTGTCATTTTTGTCGTATACTATTCATATAACAGTACTTTATTTGAGTTTTTGTTTTCTTGGCTCCGCTCTACGTCTCGTTGCATTAGTGGACAAGCGCTATAAATAAACATCTAAAGGATTAAGGGATTTAGGAAAGAAAATTGTCTTTTGCAATATGAAATGTTTTAGCTGTTTATTTTTGACGGAATGAGCTTTATTTACGGTATATGAGGTGGTTCACAGCTAATATATATTATGGTATATATATTTATACTATTTATATTATACAAAATTCCATTTTTGCGAGTAATAATGCAAACTAAGGACCGAATTTAAATTGCAGGATAACTCACAATTAGTTTTTTGGGCGGAAAAATGAAAAAAATCGCGTCACCGCATTGTATTATGTTCAAAATCTTGTGTTATTTTCAGTGTTTGTGCATAAAATTTGTGGCATTTTATTCGTTAAGTGCTAGATTACATGCATGACACACTCATGCCTGTAATCTAACATCACTATATATTATTATTATTATTATCATTATAATGATGGTGAAACGTATCTTTTCGTGTTGTTTCCAAAACTCCATAGAAGCTTCTGGTAAAGTTGCCACCACTTTACTATGAGTATGACTTGACTAGACTATGACTTGACTTGGACTGTGACTTGACACGTATATATAAACATATATATGGCTCCACAAAAAAAACGATTGTATATAATAAAACACCGTGTAAACTCTTAATAAAAAGTGAATTATGTAAACTGAATATTTGTATTATATATTCTCTGCCCAAAAAAAAAGGGTACTTCCAAAGTCGAGATTAAATATCAAGTTCACAGTTATTACATTAATGATATTATGCTGAATAAAACTCCCCTAATAATTACTACTAATGACCGTTTTATCTCACAGTTAGACGAGTATACACTCTTTAATCACGATTTTATCTATGTAGTAAATTTTATTTATGTAAGTAATTGTATTCATTATAATTAAGTAAGCACTTTATTATATCATTTTTATAATTACGTATATTATGTAATTTTTATTATTATTATGATAAATTCTTCTTCTTCTCCATTTTTTTCCTTGCACGTTCAGGTTGACTATTAAATAATGTTAATTGAGCATTAAGTTCTCCTTGTACATTATTTTGTTCTAAAGTATAAATAAATAAATCAATATATTTAATAGTCGGATAACGTTTATCGAGCTATCGAAAATCTCATCAATAAATAGCCTTATGAGATTAAAGTATTTGAATATTGAAACAGTTAAGTATAAAATATTTACGGACATAATTATAAAGTATAAATTTGCATAATCTTTACTGTAAATACAAACAGAACCAAAATATCAGTAAATAAGTAACAATAAAACCTCGTGTTATTCAATAAAACTTTGTATCTTGCCTTATACCCACAGCGCCGATTTTTCCAACAAGTTTCGTAGCAAGAGTTTCCGTTACCTAATTAACTAAGCCTGCACTTAAAGCTGACTTCGTTATGAGAACTAAAAGGCAGAGGCAAAATGTAGGTAAATGACACAACGGCTGTAAAACTTCCTTCATAGCGCCTCCGTAGTCCGGGAGTTTTATAAACAGGGTGGTTCGTCCGTGTCCCAATGAATTACTGGTGACCTCATTAACCTATATGCTACTGGATCTACTCATAGTACGGCATTAACAATTAAATGAATCACCCTTGTAGCCAAGGGTGACCCAAAACGATCCTACAGAGCCACTCAACTGAGAGTTAGAAGGAAAGGCTTGGGAAATTGAGGGCTGTGTATGTACTCGTATGTACTTATAAATTTCAATGTGTACAAATTGTTGAAATACCGCGATACAATACATATAAAATTCAAAGTCCTAACTGACTGACTGACATATACATTAACGCACAGCTGGTTTTAGAAACTTGAAATTTGGAGGGTGTGTTCTGTGTAAAGTGTAGGTATCCACTAAGGAAAGGTTTTTCGAAATTTTACCCCTAAAAGAAAATATATCTTCTTCGTTTCCTATAGGCCACGCGGGCAAACCCGGCGGGCAGAAGCTGGTAAATAATAAATAAATAAATAACGCCAAACGATCACATACATAGATCCTGGACCATAACTGGGATTCCCTGTATCTAGGGACTTAGAAACTACGAGGACCATGAGTTGAGCCCACCGCCTTCGTGTTATGAGTCAACCTGCTCAACCACTATACCACAGGGGCTGTCAAGGTTTGATTCAGCCTATATGAATTTTAAATAATTTTATGAGAATAATGGGAATTGATATGGAATGGGATAATTTAATGGGAAAGACTTTTTAAACTTTTGCGACTTGAACTCATATTGTAAAGATAAAACGGGTCTATTCGCGCACAAAAGTTATCAAAACATTATTTTGGCTAACCTCGACGTTTCAACCAAGTTACATTGGCCGTGGTTACGAGGCAAAGACTGTTACAAAAATATACTTTGTTTATATTCTATAGCTATTTCCAATACAACCTGAGAAAAAAAATCTTTACCAATGTCTTCACTTTCAATCAATATCATGTCAGCTATTAGTATATTTTATTTATTAGCACATCCACATGGCCCAGCAATAAAATGGCCCACCGCCACGTGACAAAATGTCGAGTCGACAATATGCTATATAATACACAAACACTAGTACACCAATGACGGTAATCAAAAGGGGAACACTCTTCTTGGTTTTGGCGATGAGTTCTGCAAACCTTGATAATTCTGGAATACTAAAAGCCCATTACATAACAATGATGATTTTATTACATTTTATTTTTCGTGTGTAGTCTTTAAAGTCAAGGCGTTAAAACTCAAAGTGCGGTATTTTATTTGAAGCAATTTACTGTTTTTTCTTTTCGGGATCACAGAATAGTTCATGATAGTTACTTACGTACATTTACGCTTCATTTTAGTAGTGTAAACGATATCTCATTTATCTGCAATATTTCGTCCAAATCTATATAATCGTATACTTCAAAGTTACGCAAGTATGTAGATTTTTTTTTTTACTTTTAAATATCTATAATAAACTAAAGCGATGTACTTAAAGTTTGGAACAGGAGGGGTGCAGTTTACGGCTGTCATCGTTAACCTATATATTGTAAATGACAGCTCGTCTCGAGGGTAGCTGCCGTAGCTGAAGACTACTGCGCTGCTGCCGGGACGTGGTCGCGCTGGTTTGTTCCAACCTTGACAATCTCCGTCTGTCTCTGTCGTGGTTGAGCAGGTCGGTACATAGCTCGGAGGCGGCAGGGTAAGTAATTGTGCACAGAAAAAAGCGCAAATACTTGTTTTGTGTCTGGGTGCAGTGGGACCAAGGTCTTCGTAGATCCTGTTTCTCTAGATACAGGGTTCAGGATCTATGTACGTGATCATTGAGCGTTATATATTTATATAAAAATAATTATTCGAAATTATGTTAGTCGATTTATAGGCTGGAATACCGCAAACAAGAGATACCATAAAGTTTTGCGACTAACTCCATCGCAATATGGATTTATTAGATGTCAGCATAACATCTAAAATTCATAAACTCAATAAAGTGTAAGGATTTCTATATTTCGACGGTGGCTAATACTAAATTGTCGATGAAAAGCTGGATACAAGTGAGCGCTAGTTTTCGACTGCGGCGAAGCCTTGAACGATGTTTAGTGTTGAGGTCGACGATACGGCTATCGAGCCGATAATAAGCTACACCTAGTTCTGAAGTCGTAAATAGACCAACGGCGGTAGTAAAATGTGGAAACGTTCCACGGTTTTGGGAATAGATGACGGAGAAATCAGGTTTGAATACAACTCTACTTTTCTGGCCTGTTTTTATGGACTAGGGACGATCGATACTTTACGAAGAGAGGTAGATTGTGATAGCATTTTCTTTATATCATTTTGTTGTGCTTGAGTTTTATTTATTTTGTGAGATGTATCCTATTCATAGTGAAAGTAATGAAAGTATTCTACATATTATAAGTGTGTATATCATAAATTCAACACGCACCTGCTCTCACAGGGAGAGAATTTATTTCCCACAAACTACGCTAGCCATGCAAATGGTAAATTTAAAGTTAATACAATTTTTTTTATATAAAGTTCTACATGTTATTTGAAAAGTCGTTGATGAAGGTCCTAGCAGGATTTGAAGCATAGTATATCGGTTTGAAAGTTTATCGAGATACCACTGAGCCATACTAACTTTCTTGAGCTCTATCCAAGTCTTAAAGTTATAGTTAAAGAAGATAACTTTAGAAAACGATTTCACAGTAAAATTCATTCAAAATTTTCTGCAATATGTAACATAAAACATCAAGAATATTCTGTAATACTAAAAAAAGCTAAGTTCAATAAAATTATTAATTGCAGTTTGTACTGTTGCTGTCTTACAGATTTCCAGTAGTTTTGTATTGATGCTTCTATTTTGAAGATAAATAGTACCAAAACGGCCAGAGGCCCATGTCCCGTGTCGAGCTCCATAGCGGCTATAAGGCTGTAAAGTGCACATGTTACGGGCAGTTACGCCGGCCGGCACCAGTCCGATCCCTCATGACTGGGACTCCGCCGTAAACACGCTGATAAATATGCCGCAGGATCATTCGATTACCAAACACGAGGCTTGGGAAGTAGTAGAATTTCTTAACAGTGAAACTGTGACATTCTTTGTAGTTTCGGAGATCTACGCAATACTAGAATAAATGATTTTTGAGACATCGATAATACAGTAGAAAAGAGATAGTATATTTTTGTCAGTGATGATAAATAATTCTTTAAAAAAAACGGGTTTTAACCGATTTCAATCCCAATGAGAACATCATCAGTGTAAACGAAATCGAAGTACGCATTACCAAAAACTACTTGTCAGATCTTGATCAAGTTTAAATGGAACGAAACGAAAAGCCAGCTTTAAAAAAAAATTTGAGAAATTTTGAGGTAACAAACATTTTTTACTAGGTGGTAGGACTTTACTGCAAAGTTCGTCTAGTACCACCGCTTTACCAGTTATTCTGCCGCCAAGCAGTAGTGCGCAAGCACTGCTGTGTTCCGGTTTGAAGAGCACTGTAGCTAGTGAAATTACTGGGCAAATGAGACTTTATGATCTGATCTCACAGTTTAGTGATCTTATTACTAGATTGTGCTGATGTCTCTGGATGACGTGTGCAGTGCAGTGTTACTCGAACCTCTATACTTTAGAGTTCCGAGTAACACTGCAGCTGATATGGGCAGCCGTGTCGTTTAACATCAGGCGAAAGGCTAGCTCATCACGTCATTCCTTAACATAAAAAAAAAAATTAAAAACAGTTGAATTTAGTATCTCATCCTTTTTTGAAGTCAGTTGAATACTAACATCACTATTTCACATCATCCATTCATGTCTAATTTTAGATTTTTTAAATCGTGATGTTATGCATATTTATTTTTTAGGTCACATCCTCACTCGGTACGATCCTGCCTCGGCACGGAAATAAACAAATGAACCAAATTAGCCTATCCCTGTAACTAAACGTAAAAGTTTATTTTCTTTTTCGTTACTTGTAACTTTAATGTAGCTTGTTTATTTTCTTGATTGAGACATCAAAATCTACAGCATTACATTTCAGTATCACTTAAGTTTCAAGAGTCATTTGCCGAGAAACGCAGCGACATTATTTATTCAGAAGTTCTGGTCCAGTATCGAACTCAAGGTAATAAACTCGATGAGTGCTCGTCAGATGCTCCTCGTAAATTGTCAACGATTCTGCATAATACTGCCACTTAAATATCATCATAGAGATACCCAGAACCGGTTGATAATTGAAGGAACGAGAATCAAAAGGGTTTAACTGTCAAATTGATAGTTTCGAAAAATTGACTTTAAACTTCACCGGCTTCGTTTTAATGTAGATTGCTTGTAATGTTATAGAAAAGGTTTATGTAAGATTCAGTTGCTTGAAAATGTTTTTATTCTATTTTGAAATACTAAATATGGTACTAATTCATACAATTACTGTAAAAATATAATATAATATAATAAATAAAATAATGTTTTTATGCTAAGTGGACTGTATTTCTGTGACAGATAAATCGTTTTCAGACTCAAAACCTTGAGATTTAAGCCTCATTTCGGTATTTTGAGAATGTATTGTTGTAGATAATTTCACGCTGAATCCAAAGATACCCATAAGTCATTTTGTGAAAAAAAATAGTTAAACCCTTTTTGTTCTCACCCCTTCGATTGAGCTTTTATAAATATCCACTAAACATTCAGCTGCTTCTTCGTAATCGATTCTTATATTTCGAATTCACAAAAAACATCGATGTTAAATGCCTCAGAGGTGTAATTTAAAGAGTATTGAGTATTACAATTAAAATGAATAATGATGTCTGCATAAATCATGCCCATAAAAGTAAGCGTGGGCCGCACTAATAGGTGCAACTACATGTTATTGCGCAACTCTTTGTCTACATTTTTTGTAATTGACTCTTTTATTAATTGCAGTAATTTGTTTACAAAGCACTATAATTGTTTTAGATGGCGCTTAGTAAACATTGAATGTAATGACTGCGGATAGTCAAAAGAAATTTGAACCTACTCATTGTGCATTTATTTATGTTTGAAGACAAAATATAATTTCTTATTTAGGTGGCTGCGGCTAGTGGGAGGTTCAATGCGTGTCAGATTTCGTATAAACTTTATTGGGTAATTCGATATAGGTACCACAATAATACAGAGTAGCAATATAACCACCATAATCCGAAAACGCCTTAAACAGGAGAGGTCAACATTTGTGGTCACGGCACAGTTGTAAAATAGGCACGGTGCGTGCCGTTTACATGACTGGGACCATAATATTATAGGCATGTAAGTAATTAGAGTGGGACTAAAGACGTGTGTGCGTGCCTCTAAATAGGCCTGTCGGATTTATTGTTTTCGTCGGTGCAGCTATTCAAAAAATAATATTATGACGGGTAAATTGTGTTCACAATGTACCAGGCTGGTGCTTAACTTTGAAATGACCTTTAAGCTTGGTTGTGTTATTCGTTGTACGTGTATTTTAATAATACTGTATTGATACTTGATTGGATACTCAAATATTGTCTTTTCAACAGAGTTAACGATTGGCAGGTTATTAATAAAAACAGGTTTAATAAAAGCATTCTTACCAATAGCAGACAAATGAAGGCGGGCGGCGAGCGCAGTGTGAACCAGCATATTGCATTCGAACAATATAAATTCGTTTATGCCTGAACTCGCTCGATAAAGCCTAAATCGTGCAAGTTATTTAACTGCAGGAATAATTCTTCGGATTTTTGACAGCGCAATCGAAGTTTCTCTCTAGGCTCTGCCACCGGCTTTAATTAAGAGCTGCGAACTCCTGTTGCTACGTATTGGAATTCTGCTTTACGAACAGTCGACTAATACTTTATGCATACACGCCAGCTTGCTAATAGTTTAATTCGTTAACCCTTGTTTATTTCCAATTAGTCCACTGATATACCCGGATAGTAAAATAATATTATTTGACATATATATTATCTGACAATAAGAACTTTGTAATTTTATATGCTTAGTAAAATAACTTGATTTTTAAGTACCCGATATAATTTTGACTTATAAAAGTGCTAAAAATAGCCAATCTAAATATGTATAACTCAAAGGTGACTGACTGACATAGTGACCTATCAACGCACAGCCCAAACCACTGGACGGATCGGGCTGAAATTTGGCATGCAGGTAGATGTTATGACGTAGGTATCTGCTAAGAGAGGATTTTTAGAAATTCCACACTTAAGAGGGTGAAATGGGTGGTTGAATTATTTTCCCATAGGCCACGCCGCGGGCGAAGCTGTGGGCAGAAGCTCGTTTGCAATAATTTTTTTGGCTTTGACTTTAATAATTAATAATTATTACAGATAAGCAAAAGACAGCGATAATTATTTTCCCATTAGATAGTTGGTATGATTTCAAATAATTATTATTGTAAGAACAACTTACACAAAGCGATGGATCACGAGAGAGGAAATGGTTAGCAGTAAAAGGAGCGATTACGGTAATATGAGCAAATTGGCAAGTGTGCGAAATCAGTCTAAAAGGAACGAACTTTTTATTACTTGTTCGAGACTCATGCCGGGCCGATTCTAACGAGCTCATTGGAAATTCAAATCGGACTGGACCGCCGCACCCTGTAATCAATAATATTACATGTACGTGCTTCCTGGACTCTACTCCAGAACCTAAAATCGGACGTGGTATCATCTGTACTGCACTAGCCATAGCTTATTCAATGATATTATATCATCATTAGGGCAGCCTCTGTGATGTCGTGCAGGTCGGCTCATAACCCGGAGACGGCAGGTTCCGCGACAGGGCCAGTATTTGTGCAAAGAAAAAAAAAAGCGCAACGTAATTGTTCTGAATCTGGGCATTGTGGGACCATGATTCTCGTTGTTCCTGGACACAAGGAATCCTAGTTAGGGTCCAAGATCTATTTGGGCGTTATTATTATTATTATTATGTATCAGAATAACAGTAGAAAAAATCAATTCCTCATGTAATAAATTCTATTTTTAAACTGTTCTTATTCAATTTTTAAATTGGTGCAATGATAGTAGAAATATGTCGCGATATTACACGACACATTAAACACGTCTATAAAGGTTAGTACCTTGTTAATACATACAGAAAACAACTTTACAAGGTGAGAAGCGATTCTAGGAGACTTCGGTTATCTTAACTAAGGAAATGAAGTGACAATTCTTGAGCCAACGCCTACTAAAGTAAAAGACGCACTTACTCAATCTCATTTAAATGAATAGCATTCGATAACGATACTGTGTTGCTTATGCAAAAAATTATGCGAAATTGGTTGTTATAAAAGGCTGCAAGTATTATGCAAATGACTCTGATTAACCTTAACATTGAGTTACGCAGTCCGGCTACCTAATGATGCTACATCACGGAGAATATCCTCACAAGTTATCAAAGTAGAGCTTATCTCGATTTACAAGTCAGATTCAGAAAGCAATTACAAAGTATTATTCATTCCGACCGTAGCGTACTCGACGATAGTATTCGTGTAGTGGATGCGAAGAAAATTGCACTAACTAATGATCATATCGTTGCTTGAATACAAATTTAGGTCTTTCAGCGCACGCCGGGCAGCGGCTGGCCTATTACGGCCGTGTTACACTCGGTAAATTGAAATGGCGTTATGATTTATGGTGAGACTTCACGAACCGGCATTACAGCGGCTCCAGCACGGACGTGACGGGAAGTTCAACAGCGAAAATTAAAAATCGGCAAATTTTCCACCTCATACGTGAAATTAACATTGTGTCTAAAACACGGAAAATCCAATCAGCAATCCTATTCCAATTTAAAAAGCATACTTCATGTGTCGGTGCCTCGGAAACGGAAGCATGTTTTTTGCTGGGAAGCGGCGCCCTGTTAAAATATTCACCGCGCGTTTTACCCGTTGCGTAGCTCAAATTCAAATCGCATTAATCTCACATGATAACATTTTGACGAGTTGGTGTAAATTTCTTCAGTGCCAAATTAAATATCAGGGGTGGGAATGGGACGCACGGAAATGAGCTCTTTAGCAAAAAGGTTGGAATATGGAGAGGCTTCTGGCTGCGAGCTCTTAGTTTAAAAGTCATATTTAGCTAATTACACTGCGGCCGCCGGAATGGCGGTTTGGCGTACTGTAGCCGAGAATTCCACTTAGGGTAGGGTTGTCGTCATCTGGTTTTGTTCAAAATTCGACAAGATTTCTTGTAAAATACTGACATATTGATCAAAATATACCATCTAGTTTCACTAGTGTAATTTTTAATTTATTAACTAGATAGTTGACAGCCTCTATGGTGTGGTGGTTGAGCTGGTTGGCTCATGACCTGGCGGCGGCGGGTACGATTCCCGCGGCTGGACAAGTATTTGTGCACAGAAAAAAAAACGCACATACTTGTTCTGAGTCTGGGTGTTGTGGGACCATGGTCCTCGTAGTTCCTGGGTCCCTAGATACAGGAAATCCTAGTTAGGGTCCAGGATCTATGTATGTGATCGTTGGGCGTTATTATTATTATAAAAAAAATCTGAACAGTGTGTTATCTCAAAACATATTAAGTATATAGTTTAATTTAAGGCCCTGTTAGATCACATTTTTGACGTGGTGTGTATAACGCTCCATTTAAAGTTTAAAATCGCAAATCATGATTTGTCAAACTGGAACAACACATGAAAATGTGCTAACTTTGCGGATTTTTTATAGATTACGTGAACAATGGATATCGAATAAATATTTTATTTGGTCATTCGTTTAGAACATCAGTCTAGCTATTTAATTTATAAACAAATTTGGAGTACTTACTACATTCATAAAGTATTTCATTCGATTTTATTTTAGAATAACTGAAGTACTTAGTTAAGTTTTGCTCTGTCATTCCTGTTTTTCGTGTTAATAACTGTTTAAAAAAAAATCATGATTATTTTGACATATCATAAGTGACGTCGAAAACTTGCTTTTTGTTTATTTTCGACATTAACCCCGCGATTCAAATAAATTCGTATAACTAATAATTGGAATTAGTTTATGTAGTTATCTACTTCACATTATTTATAAGGACTCTGATATATTTAGTGGCTCAATATGTAATTGAGTTGAAAAATAATTCAGTTTGAATTGAAATCTACATTATTATTTGTCCAATTTTACAGTTTTTCTGTTATTAAGTTTTAAATGAAGTCTAAACCTAAATTGGATACTTTCCTTGACAACCCTAACTTTGAACAGTTTCTGAATATATTATAACCACTATGTCCTAGTAAGAATACAATTTTAAACCTGTGTGAAACGTACCTTTTATTACGGTATTGCAATTTTCTGCTCAGTTGGATTGTAAATATTGGGATACTGCAGATTGCTGATTCACTTATTCCATTAATATAATGAAAATAATTTTAAAAAACCATCATAATTAATTAACATAATAATAAAATTGAACAAACTTGGCTGAAAGAAGTTCTTACCAAAATATTACAGTAGGTGAGATTAATAAAAACGCATCACTGATAAACTCTAAATACTTAAGGTTTAATATAATTTGTGGTACTGATGTCGTTTTCATAGTTACACGATACAACGTAAGTACATTTAGGTTTGAAAAGTAAATTACTTCATTCAACATTACATGCCGTTTGTTCGATATGATAATTGTATATTTCTACTTAAAACAGAAAGAGACGCTACACTGTATTCCGATAAAATTTTGCAGCACAACGTGCAAGGAAAGCTAAATACTTGCATATAGTTTACCTACGAGTATATACAGTCAGTTGTTTATATATCTATTGCATCTATTTTGAATCGTTCCACCTATTATCAACATTCAGACTTTGCGATAAAGTTGAGTTTTAATTGCTAATTTAATTTCAACTCTTTAATCAGTGGTTGAATATTATGAGGGGTGAAATGTTTGAGCACTATCCATGCAATAAATGGTATATAAATATTATTATAGCTGAGGATTGAAGAGCCTTGAACTGCCATTAACAGCATCTGTGGTGTGGTGGTTGAGCAGGTCGGCTCATAACCCGGAGGCGGTGGGTTCGATTCCCGCGGCAGGACAAGTATTTGTGCACAGGAAAAAAAGCGCAAATACCTGTTCGGGAGTCTGGGTGTTGTGGGACCATGGTCCTCGTATTTCTTGGGTCCCTAGACACTCCTAGAATCCTAGTTAGGGTTCAGGATCTATGTATGTGATCGTTGGGCGTTATTATTATTATTATTTTATTATTTATTAAAAATGTGCTTTTCATATCGTCATCACCTAGTCTTCTACTTATAAAAAATATTTTTTATTACGATCTTCATCACATTTGGGCGGCCTGAAAATTCTAAAACCAGGGCTGACCAAAGGTTTGTTCCAAAGGTTTCTCTGACTTAGCGGCTATTGCTTTACGACAACAGCAACGGGCCCTTCAAAGTACGATAGTGTTCATTTGTAAGTACCACTTTTTGCAGCGGTCACCCATCCAAGTAGTGGCTGCAGCAAACGTTGCTCAACTTTACCAATCGGTCAAGAAAGGCTTGTGGTGCTTCGCTATAAGTGCTACTATAATTGCGTTAGAAAAATAGTAATGGACAGCAAAAAAATAGCAGAAAAATAGATATCACATTTTAATTCAAACCAGTCTTAAAATAAAGTGTCATCGACGCGTCGGTCATTAACCTTCTCTTTTACTCCCGTAATTTCTGTCCCCAACACTAATATACACGGTGGAATTTAATTCGCTCTATTCATTAAATGTATCTACTCAGACAATACTATAGAATATTCGTACAAGGTCCAATTATAAAAAAAAATAGTTTTGTTTTAGTATTTAGTGCCTCCGAAAATAACTGCATGACAGCCGAAATGTCTATTTAACGGTACACACAGCGTGGGCACCAGCTGAGTGCTTTGTAAATGTTTCGTAGGCAATAAAACACCTGCTTTGTTCAATGCCGCAAGGCATTTCTTTAGAATTTAATTTGATAATACCTAGATGTAAGTTTTATTTCATAAGTACTTTTTTGTTTAGTTATATGGGAGCGTTCTATAGCATGGACTGAATATATACATTAGGAAAAGAACGAATTAAATTCCAACTTGTATATTACCTTGTCTTTTATTCTTGTAATTATTGTCCCCTACACAGCATATGAGTGCAGTTTCTAAAGTTCAGTGCTAATTTATAACAAGTTCAAGCAAATAAATGGGATATGGTTTCCTTTGATTTCCCGACTTGAATGCACTGCAAACGTGATCAAACTTTCTTAGAAGTTTTGTAACGCGGTGTGTGCGCTAAGTGGTTTTAAACTTGGTATCTACTTTCAAGTTTTAATTGAACTGATTTTGTCAAACTTTTCTAGATATATTGTAACAAAGAAACTGAGCATAATCGTGTATCATTTAAGTAAAAACTATATCAAAGAGTAGTTTACCAGTAAATAAAGTATATTTAATCATTAACGTTTATTTTTTCATGTCATTAGGTAAAACATACGAATTTCGTGCTAGACCATATATTGGGGGTGAACTGCGTCCTAGGCAACGCTTTTTCAGGAGACAGGGAAAAACTGTATAATTTATAAGGTCAAATAAAGACATTTTTTATTTTCATTTTTCATTTTTATAGAATTTAACCTGACAATGTTTATGTTAGTACAATAAATGACTATAAACCAACTAAGACTAACTTGACTTGACTAATACGACGTACTTTATATTTTATTATTTTAAATACAATGCGTGCCCATAACAAAAATCACGTAAGCGTAACCTGTTCGAAACCAGTGCACCCTTCAGATTGCTTTCCTATACAGATGTTGGAACATTAATACAACGTGTGAAGTAACATATCGGCAGTATGTAGTTTTAATACAGTACTCTAACTTATAACAATTTACTGAAGCGACATTGTCACTGCGTGACAAAACCCATTAAAAACAATAAAAAGAACCTTATATCAGTACAATTTACACATCCATTCTATCACAGCTAGAAGACGTCGACTGCTGAACATAAGCCTCCCCCATTACGGGTGTTTGCCATAATGTAACATATTTATAGCAATTACACAGGACACTTACATTACTTAAATAACATTGTGATGGTGAATAATACATTCAACTTAGGTAGTTTATTAAATAAATGACAAGAGTTTTTTGGGATTTTATAATTATAAGACGATAATTATAAGTAATATGACTTCTTTTTTATCACCAAACTATAGTATAAGCACAGAGTAAATAGTACCACGCACTATGAATAAGTTCATGAAATCATCAATATTCTCGTTATCTTACGGTTTCTCCTGAGATGTTCTGGTTAGAGTAACATCGCACTTCAAATTGAAAAGTCTATGTGTGTGTGACCGAATCCAGCAACTTAATGGAAGCTCTACAACTGTTCCACTGTACTGTCGACGCGACACGGTACGTAGGTGACCCGGTTACTTAGAAGCCTTAGCTTATTGCGGTGCTCTTACAAGTGTCTAGGGAAACTGCGAGCTGTTATTACACCAAAATTTATTAGTTGAATTGCTCCCGCTAAGTTCCAAGTTTGTCGTAAACAACAATATAGAACTTATCCAATGTTTGGGCGAGTCTAATGTGACGGTGGAAAGGCAAGAAATCCACCCTGAAAAATTTGTGTTAAAGCCACGTTATGAGACTTTATTAGCTTCTTGGGAGAAGTTTTGTTGTTATCTTTTTAGAAATTCTTTTAGATTCGTGGCGAGCTTTTGCCTCTCCTACTATTAATCATATCAGGAGGTTATCTCGACGTTTTATTGTGTTCTATGCTAAAAGTATATGGTTTCATAAAACATTATAAATACTAACAATTTTAAAAATATAATTTTACTAGGTGGTAGGACTTTAATGCAAAGTTCATCTAGGTAGGTACCACCGCTTTGCCAGTTATTGTGCCGCCAAGCAGTAGTGCGCAAGCACTACTGTGTTCCGGTTTGAAGGGCACTGTAGCTAGTGAAATTACTGGGTAAATGAGACTTTGACCTCACAGTTTAGTAATCTTATTACTAGAATCTTATTACTAGTCTCTGGATGACGTGCGCAGTGCAGTGTCACGTGAACCTCTATACTTTAGAGTTCCGAGTGACACTGCAGCTGATATGAGCAGCCGTGTCGTTTAACATCAGGCGAACGGCTAGATCGTCACGTCATTTCTTAACATAAAAAAAACCTTAAAATATACATACATAAAACTGTATACGTATACCACACTATGCAAATGCTTAATTTCATAGAATGCCCAATGGAAATTTTAAAAATAGTCAGTGCAAAGTCATATAATAATTTCATATTCGTTTTATGCGATATCACTATACATATAACCGGCTCATATGCACAGCATGCAAATTAAAATGAGATAATTATGCGTGAAGATAAGTGGTTCCTCAAAATTGCTATGAAGATATCCCTTATCTAAACCGTTAATAAAGTTTTGCACTTTTGCTGCACTGAAAATGTTAATGTTGGTTACTTTATAATTGAGTAACTATTCGGTGGTGTTAAGTATTAATTAAATGCTTAAACGTTTAAGCATTAGAAGCAGACACATTTGGCACTGTTGCTACCGCCCGTAATTTTTTGGATTTTTTAAGGTTATGAATGACGAGCTGGTCGTTCACCTGATGCTAAGCGACGTGACCGCTCATAACAGAACAGTGTCACTCAGAACTCCAAAATAGCACGTAATAGATGGTAGAACTTTTCTGCAAAGTTCTTCTAGGTAGGTACCTTTGATTTGCCAGTTATTCTGCCGCCAAGCAGTAATGCGCAAGCTCTGCTATTTGGCGGCGGTTCCGGTTTGAAAGGAATTGCAGCTAGTAAAATTACTGGGAAAATTTAAAAATACTTTATGACTTGATCTTACAGTCTAGTAATCTTATCACTAGATTATACTGATGTCTCAGGATCACGTGCACAGTGCAGTGTCACTCGAAATGGACGGCGAGATCGTCACGTCATTGTTTAACAAAAAAAAAATCTATACATACAAATATTCGCGTTCATAATATTAGTAAGGATTTAAGCATGAATTAAAAATGAAATGTTCCGTAGAATACATTCAATGTCACAGTAGTCAAACCAAATTATTTAATTGCCGTTAAACACGCTATAGCAAAATTAGTTGTTTTGTACGTCGTAGGACGTCCCAAGACAGGTAATATTCTCCTGTTGCTCGGAATATTAACTGAAAGTTTTAGGCCTTCGCATGAAACTTATTTATAGCCCCTTAAAAGATTGTATGGAGTATACATATATTTAAGCTGATATGACTTTGTCATGATATAATATAAACTTTGATAACTTCACAGTACTTATAAGGTATTATTGGTTGGTTTGACAGCCTATGTGGTGTGGTGATTGAGCACGTCGGCTCATAACCTGGAGGCAGCGGGTTCGATTCCCAAGGCAGGGCAAGTAATTGTGTAAAGGAAAAAAACGTAATTATTCCTCGTCCTCATAGTTCCTGGGTTCCTAAACACAGGGAATCCTAGTTATGGTCCAAGATCTATGTATGTGACCGTTGGACGTTATTATTATTATTATAAACTTATTACTTACTTCACGTTCTGCAGGCGAAAGATAATGTAAAAACAAAACAGGGCTTCTCATAGCTTTAGGCATGCTGCCAATTACATCTTTTAGGACTTAATACATCAAGGTCTAACTCGAGTTTTGCTTTTAAGCTATAAATCCTTAAAACACAGATTATGGTAGTAAATAATGATTATAAAAAAAAAGAAATTTCCTACAAATAGGTCAAATGTTGACTGAAATATGAATACAATACGACTAATGCAAAGATTTAACCTTATAAATGTTAGGTTAGCGTACGTTAGCGCGACGCTTAGACACAAATTATAAAATAATTTTTAAGATTCGTATTTATAGAGTTTGAAAAATTTAGACACTGCTTAGTGAGTAGCATTGTTCTCAACTTTTTTTTATGTTATTGAGTGATGTGACGAGATAGTTGTTCACCTGATGCTAAGCGACATGACCGCTCATAACAGAACAGTGTCACTAGGAACGCCAAAATATAAAGTTTCGCGTAACACTGCACTGCGCACATCATCCTGAGACATAACCACAGTCTGATAATAAGATTACTCGACTGTGAGATCAGATCATAAAGTCTCAATTGCCCAGTAATTTCACTAGCTACAGTGCCCTTCAAACTGGAACACAGTAGTGCTTGCACACTACTGCTTGGAGGCAGAATAACTGGCAAAGCGGTGGTACCTACCTAGACGAACTTTGCAACAAAGTCCTACCACCTAGTAAAAAACAATGAAAAATACGTGAAAAACAAGATTCTATGGCGTGCAGCCATCATTTTAGTAAATCGACGCTGCCAAATACAATCAGTCTGGGACGTGTATTAAATCAAACGTCAAGAGCTTAGATTCGGGGCCAATATAGAACCGGGGCATGGAGCCTTCACATGTGCCGTTCATTAACTGAATATGATCGATAACAGAGCAGAACCGGAGGTTGGCCGTAGCGACGCTAGATCATTACTGATACGCGAATGGCGCCCGACTGCGGTTCGAAAACGCCCTTTTGCACGTTATTAATTGCCCCACGAACAAAAGCAAATGACTTGGTAGAGGTGATCCTGCGAGCGAGGGCCGACGTTATCCATTCACCCGGTTTAGACGTCCGCACTGAGAAATGTTCATTCACGATAGGAGAATTTATGACTTTGATTTACGCGAGACTTTTCACGTGGCGCCTTCCAAGTCAGCCCATAAATAGAGAAGGGTCGCCTGAAGTTTTGGGCGCCTCGTTATTATTGCATGCTTTCTCGCGCATCACTTGTCGCTATTCAGCTTTTATAGGCCTGGATGAATTGATACCGGATCCGGAAACACTCATATTTGCATATTGACGTTTTTATTCAATTTTTTGCTAGCAATACGCGTTGTGCAGTCATGTTGCACCAGAGGTTTGATTGACGTTACTGTATTGTGGTTAGGTACGTATACCCATTCAATGCTACAGTTTTGTGGTATGCGCGAAGATAACAAGGCAACCGACGTTTACTCGACGTTACAATATATCAAGCCAAAATAGAGTTGTAAAATGTGGGGTAGAAGTCGTTGTTGTCGCCACATTGTTTGGCCGGCATTGCAGTGGCAGTTAGGTAGTTTTATCTCTCACACAATTTCAATTTTTCATCTGCAGCTGTCAGCTTGGCGGCGGGAGATAAGTAACGTCCACGTTCGCGTCGCGTCCCGGTATAAAACTTTGTTCCCAGCCAGTTGGTTCGCTCCACTTCCTTTTATAAACTTTTTGTATGAGCCACCGGTGCGATATCAATAATTCTTACAATTTGTGCCCGGATTCAATCGATAGAAGACGGCTGAAAGCTTACCTGCCTACCTGCTTTGTACGAAATTTGGATTTTATCTCTAAATATCTTTTGGTTCAATGAGACTGTATTAAAAATGCACAATAGCTTTTCATATTATTAATACCAAAAAATTGTCTTACAAGCAATATTCATTAACAATGATAATTTAATTTAATTAAATTGATTTACTCTGCTCCAGTGTTCCATTATAAGAGGACAAAGTGAAATGCTTAAAATTTACAGGTTCTCTTTGTGTCACAAATCAATGTATGTAGGTGCGACTGTCTTCAGGTGTTTATACCTATTGAGTATAGTATGTGGTTGGCTTAAAATATATTTCTAATAGTTTGTTCTGCTTGGACAAACTACTATTACATTATTTATGTTACCTACCTATGATACCTATTTTTTTGACCTGATTTCTGAAACCTGCAGCCATGTATTCTTTAACGGCGGCGGCGCGTACGGTAGAAGTCCAGTAAGTCTCTGCCTATAAGAAATATTTTTTCGCGTTTTATTTAACAATAGTATCATCTATAGCACCACTAATCTGCATACTAATCAAAACCTTAAGAATGTAGATGTAAAGTGGCGTGTTTGTCTGCATTTATAGAATGTATTGGATAATGTGCCCATCTTACCATCTCCATTTCTCTACAGGACCTCATGGCGAGTTCCTGTAGAGGTAGAGAGATCATCGAAGGTAAAAAAAAATCTCTTTTTACTTACCACTCTATATTGAATGCAAGTATTTTTTGCATGCCATGAAAATTCATTGCTATCATCACTATTGATCACAGCAAATGTATATAAAACAAACCAACATTTTCAGGACAAACCTGCACCCAAATGCTTGTTTATAAATATAATACAAACTTGTTTACTTATTCCGCATTGGAAGTCAATCAACGTCCCGACTTATACCGAATTCTCGAAGTTGCGTTCAACTGATAACTACTGAAGGCTGTCGTGTCGGGTCTTTGCGTTTGTTTAGCTATTTTACGGACAGTTAATTAAAGCCTGCGTTCTTAGTTTGACTTGGTGGAACTTTTACAAAGATAACAACATTAATGAAAACTCGTCTGGATTTAGGGGAAGAGTGCCGACGGTGACAGAGCGGGCGGGAAAGGGCGGGCGGGGTTCGTTCCTCGGGCGGCTGTCAGTCCGCGCTTTGCTGTGGCGAAGGAGCGACGCCGCTTTTACGCCTGGTTTCGTTCTCATGCGATCGTAACTGAAAAACGGATTTTGAACTATCGTTCACGAACAATTATGGAGACATTTGCTACTCTGAGAGCTTGGAAGTTTATTTCTCCGTCGAGTGTATCGTGTTACAGTGCAGTTCCACGTAATGTGTGAGACATCAATTTATATGGGTGCACTGGTTCGACGCCCGACTCGGTTTGTCACCCACTTTTGATGATTGGAGCGTACCAGTTTGTGTCACTTGGATGATTTGATGACGTTACTATGATGCTATTTTTTGTCAACTTAAATTACTCTACCTAATTGGTTTGGTAATTAAATAGTAGAGTCTATAAGTAGAGCCTATTTTATCATAAGAACTTAATGTTTATTTACGATTTCTAGTTTTACAAGCTTTCTCTTTATAGTAATTGATACTTTTAAAAATTAAAACTTAATGAAGATATTGTTTCGACAAAATAGAGATTACATTATTTTTTTAAATCAACTGAACTGCTTGATAAGTTAGCTAATTTATAAATATTTATTTTAAGCTCTTTTACGCTGCAGGTTAATTTAGCCTATTAAAATATTCGGTTTCCTAATTTTTCTATAATATTATATATATATATTCTATTACAATTTTCACAATATTCAAATTTCTGATTTTGGTGGGGTCTGTATGAGATTTATTTATCCAGCTAGTTTTTTTTTAAATTTCAACCACGTGGTTTCGATTTAAATCTAGATGGGTAGTGTTTCTTTGAACTAGGATGGCAAGGGATGGCTTGAAAAACAGTGCTGCGTACACATGAAAATGCACATGCTGGACAATACTTGATTCTTACTTCCAAAATTTGATCTCCGTTATATTAATTTATATTGTAGTAATGGCAAAAAGGCAATATCAGAGGTTATATCAATTTACATTACGTAAAAATAAGCATAAAACACTAACTTATTTCTAAGTAAGTAAACTACATTCAAGGAATATTCCTCCAATGTGGTTGGACGAAAATAGGTACATGACAATATTTAAAAGTTAAAAGTGGCTTGTATGTTTGTGTGGCTTTCACGACAAAACAGCTAAACCGATTTGGATAAAATTTTACTGACATATTGCTATAATAAAAAAATAAAAATACTTTTATCCCTAAAAATTAAGAGTTTCCGGGGGAAAACAAGTAAATAGAGCTTAGTTTAGTGAAAGGGCGCTAGAATATTATGAACTTAGTTCAAATGTTCATATAAGATTTTATTAGGAACTATAAAAATAACTCGAATGCTTTTTGCAGTGTGAAAGTTTACAATAGTTTATGCAATTTATTACATTATAGACTTATAGTCTAAATGCCTGTCTGTACTTAAGTTTAACAGCTCTTAAGTTCGAACTTATCTCTTTAGGACGTACCCAAATGCTTTGAAGTAGGTACGTCATAGAGGGATAAGTGCAAACTTACCAATCGTCAAACTTTAGTGCAGACGGACATAATAGTAACATGATTTTGAGTAGTTAAACCCTTACGCTAAAATATATTACATAAGCTTAGCATCTAGCTACTTATCTACCTCACTAAACATGCCTACTACGCCGTAAATTCTACCAAATCTCTCTACAAAATCCAACAGTATACGCTCAAACCTACTTACCCAACACAGAACTGTAAATAATACAAACACATACTAAGGTACTACGACGTAGACAAGACGAAAAAGTAAAAGGGGCTACGAAGACAAAGTTCCTTTTTGTCCTTACATAGCCCGTAAATTCTACCAAATCTCTGTACAAAATCCAACAGTATACGCTCAAACCTACTTACCCAACACAAAACTGTAAATAATACAAACACATACTAAGGTACTATGACGTAGACAAGACGAAAAAAAGTAAAAGGGGCTACGAAGACAAAGTTCCTTTTAGTCCTTACATAGCCCGCATCGTGTTCGGGATCGCTTTACTTTGCCGTCCGCACTGATTCGTTAAACTACTTCAGGGGAAAAAACGTAGTAACATAGTTTGGAAATCAGTGTGGTGCAGCTTAGATGAGAGTGGTAACCTACTTAGTACCTTAATAAGCTATTTTTAACGCGCGCCTCACACCTGAAAGCCAGTTTAACGAAAAACGTAAACAATTGAAGGGGTGATAATAAAAAGGGTTTAACTGATTTTTTTCACAAAATGACTTATGGGTTCGTTGGATTCAGCGTGAAATTATCTACAATAATACATTCTCAAAATACCGAAAAGAGGCTTATATTTCGAGATTTTGAGTCTAAAAACGGTTTATCTATCACAGGAATACAGTTCGCTTAGTATAAAAACATTAGTATAATTATTTTATTATATTATGTTTTTACAGTAGTTGTATGAATAAGTACTATATTTAGTATTTTAAAAAAGAAGTAATACATTTTAAAGCAACTGAAACTCATATAAACCTTTTCTATTACCTTATAAGCACTCAACATTAAAATCAAGCCGTTGAAGTTTAAAGTAAATTTTCTCGAAAATATCAATTTGACAGTTAAACCCTTTTTACTCTTAACCCTTCAATTTTATCACGATTTTACCCACCATTGAGGTTTTCACGCTTTTCGCTAACCGGTTTGGTCAGTATCTGTACATACTATCTTTTTCTCCATACTTGGAATTTACAAGCATTTTTCGATTTTCGCTTCGTCAGTCTATCGTGTCTTTGACGGCCTGTTTTAGCTAGAACAATATTCGTTGAATTTCAACACTCTTTCAACGTACATCTTAGATAAAGGCTTTTTAGAAACCGATATTTTTTAAAGTCAGATTATTCACTTCTAAGAAAATAACTTACCCATTTTCCTTGAAATTAATTGATAGACAGGTCTTTTAGTAGATGTAGAAGTCATAAGAAACAATTATATTAACATGGTTAAGCGCGCAAGGTCATCAACAGAAATGAATTTTATTTTATCAACAAAATCAGCCGCCCAATAAATTAAAATTGTGTACAGTTTATTGATATTACTACTTATTTAATTTGATATAATTTACCTTTGTCAATCACAATAATATCAGTAAATAATGTTATCATTGGCCTATACTTATTATTCTACATATCATTTATTCGAACATTTTCAACCCCTGCGAATAATGCACATCAATTTATTCATTAAAGCACTGAAACAATTTGTCTACTGAAGCAATTAAAAAAGTTCCGAAACATTCAGCACTTATTTTGTTTTTCTATTGCTGACGTTTCCATTGGGCGTTAAAAAGATCTGTGAAAAAGAGCTAGAGAACTTAATAAAACGTTTCGTACAATTCGTTTAGAATATTTCGTAGATTTTATTTCAAGCTATTGTTTCAAGGATCTAAACGAAAAGTTTCAAACGAACATAATTTGATTCTGAGTACATTTGGTTGTTAGCAACTTTTACGGATCAATTGATTTGTGTTGAATAAGTTTATATTTTATTTAGTCAATTTTCATATCTTTTTATCATGTCTTATTAGATTAATGTTTGTAAAACGTATAAAGTGAAATAATGGAGCTAAGTGATTTAACGATTTTAGGGCTGCTTAATCGATATTAACCCTAGCATACAATTTTAGTCAGACTTGTAAAATAAACATCAATGCCAGTGTCTATAGCAGGTACAACACTTTGAGAATCCTGATGCATTTATTGAGTTCAGCAAGGTATAAAATAAATTTAGATGGTATTCTTGCTTAGACAATATGTATAATATGCAAGAATAATACAATAGCTAAAAAAACAAGTTTTAATCATATAAATTTAAAGAATATATATCATTTTTATCCTGTCATAAGTATTTTTTAATAAGATCTACAGTCCATCCAGTCCGTTGAAATAAAACATACATTTTGAACAAAACGCAAAAAATAACCTAAAATTAATAGCTGCAGCTTCACTAAACAAGCATAATTATTTTGTTATCACGTAAAATAAAACTTAAGTTGTACCTGTAAAACTTTTGAACAATTTCAGTCTTCGTACAAAAACAGCCAAGGGCGAACTATGATATATAAAAATCTGTGATAATTTTGTAGAGGAACTAAATAAATACGAAATGTATTACGAATTATTTATATAGCTCCATTACTTCCCTCACTGATTGTTGACCTTAGAATAAAACAATCTAAGTTAGAGAACTAAGATACCCTTTGTCAGTATTCAATTCAAACTCTATTAGCCTACCTAAACATTCCGCGACGCGAGGGTTGGCAAAGTTGATTTTACAAACAGAACAGCTGTTAACGACCCTATGTCGGTACGCTTTGTATATCAAAGTTATCAAATCTAAAGTATCATATCTAGAACGGACCTCGCTCGAAAAGGTTTACCTATTATTTTATACTAAAACTAGTTGCGCTACGCGGTTTCACCCGCGGATAAAAAGTATTTTAATTATTTGCTCATCCCACGAGAAAATTTCACTTTTCCAGGATTAAATGAGGATGAATTTTATTCGATACGTATAGTCAACCAAAGGTAGAAAGAACCCAATCCGATACTTTGAGATATAAACAGGTATTGAAAAAAATGCAACGTTTTGTATTTATAAACATAGCTTCTGCCCGCGGCTTCGCCCACTCGGCCTATAAGAAACGAATGGCATAGTTTTCTGCCGAAACAAACATTATAAACGCTCTCACTCTGACAAGAAAACTTTTCATAGATAATTTAATCACCCATTTCACCCTCTTAGGGGTATAATTTCGAAAAGCCCTTTCTTAGTGGATACCTACATCTTACAAAAAACACACCCTCCAAATTTCAAGTCTTTAAGATTTAAGGTTGAGGTTTAAGGTGTGCGTTGATTTATAAGTCAGTCAGTCAGTCAGGACTTTGCATTTTATACTCGTATGTATAGATATTTCCACTAACTGTTGAAATCAAATGACTTTGTTTGGAATATTAGGAAACGTTCATGGATGTGTAGGTTTTCATAAACTTGTAAGGTTTCATTCCGAAATGTAATCAGATATTTTGAGGGTTGTTATTTCTCTGTTAGAAAATTACACAGAAAATAAAATGTAGGGGTGTCTACTCTAAAGTTTGGTTTGCTTAAATTACCTTCACGTTTGTATTTATAAATTCAATGAATAGAAAATAAAATAATTTTTTTTATAAGAAATTGTTGCTACATTTTTTTGGTACTTTTTTAACTCGTTTATTATTGAATTGTGTTTTTATTTTCAGAATGTACTTAATGTATTTTTATTATCACATCAACAGACAAATCAGTTTACAATAACCTCTCTGGACTTGGCTACTTTAAAGATTTTTAGATTTTCGCGTTCGTTAGTTTGCTGGGCGAACAAATTTTTCCTTAACTCAAAGGTATCTATTAGTTGTATGATTTCCAATCATTATAGCTGATGATGTTCCCATAGTTAAAAACTGTGACTTTACAACGATAAAATCAAAAGATATTTGGATTTGAAAATTTTCATTATATATTGCTTTGTTATAAATATTATACAATACATAATAAAATGAAGCTGTTTCCACTATAGGGAGATCGGTAAACTTTCTCTCTTCATATACCTATAAAAACGACTCAAATGATTTTACAACATTCTACGATATACGATGAACCATGCAAATTACCATTTCAATACATACACGCAAATCACCTATTCATTATTAGGTAATAGCGCTACTTAGGTAAAAGTCGTTACTTAGGTAAGCGTTCCAGCTATTTGCATGCATTTACAAACAGATATTTACTGGTGTCTGCAATGTAGGCCCTCTGTAATAGATTTGACCCAGTCTACTGAAGTGCTACGTTGAACGTCTGAAATGTCTTATCGTTTGTTAGCGTCACATGTAAAAGTATTTATGCAGCAATATTGTACTACAGCTTTGAATTGGGGCAATTTATAAAGTTTGTTATTATGTAGCCATGTAGAGAACAGCTGGGCAATCACGTAACTCGATTGCAACATATAGAAACCCAAATTTGTATGGATTTGACAGTTCAGACATTATTCAATACTAAATATAATTCATTTGCGCCGTATTTTTGAAGTAAAACTTCTTTACGTACACTTGACTTAGGGAGTAAGCTGGTGAATGCGTAAAGAGGCGAACGGTAGTTGAAAGCTGTTGGTTCACGTAGATCTCCATCGTCAACATAACAAAGGTACAAATAACTTAAAGCTTGTATTATTATATTGGTAAGTCCGGTAAAATGACAATTTAAAATTGTCAAGACGGCGACATTAACATTAAACAAAGAACTTTACATCTACATCTAAAGAACTTTATATCAGTCGTGTGGTCTAAAGACACTCGTTTTTTTTTGTTATTTAAAGCAATTTTGCTGAAAAACTGCAAAAGGTTTTTTCCACTAACTGGACCATCATCAACTTTGTGACTCTCATAAAAAGCCCGACGTAAATGAAACTACGTTTTACGTTGTACTACGTTTATGCCCACTAACGTCAACACGTTCGGCGAACTCGTGAATCAAAGATAAAGGCAAACGAGAACATTTTTTTCGCTTACCTATTTTATGTTCCTATTACACTTGGGCAATATTTTATGGTCTTTCCGCGGATACCCTTCAATATTTTTATTCGAGTAGGAAAAGGTTACAATTTTTACATAGCTACATCAGCGTATGTTTTATTGAATTGATTACTTTAACATAAACTCGAACGAAGTTATTTCGCTTATATGAATTTATGCGTTACCTTGAGACAAATCATATTTTTTTAGGTTTTTCCGTATTTCTTCATCCAATCACCATAAAATCCCATTTTGCCTTGACTGACTGACTGACTGACAAGACAAGTCGCTTGATATTCAGAGGTTTTCTTTATTTATGGCGTAGGCGCGTACATTTATGAAATGGTAGGTATTGGAAAATCATTTATAAAAAAGGGGAATATTTATTATATTGATTGCAAAACTACTGAACCAATTTGTAGAAAAAAGTACACCAAATTGCGAACTTCCTCCCATTTTTGAAGTTGGTTTCAACCAGCTTGAAGTTATAACACCTGCAGAGGTCAAATAAATTGTTTAAGTTTGTATGATTGTATGCAAAATAAAGTATGGGTGCAACTGCGGACTGCCTCATGTTACGTATCACGAATGGAACCCCAACATACTAACTATTCCTATACGCCCTGTAGGGGTCATTCACCCCATTAAGTTTAACAGTTCAATGGTATGCGACGAACTTTTTCATTTGTAAATAAGGATCTGCAATTTTATAAGCTTTTTATTAACTTGCAATGTTTGTATGTACCTAATCTAATCTTGACTTGTAAAAGTGCTAAAAATAGCCTACTTATAAAATCTGACTTTGACTTTATGTATTAATATTAATGTATGTTTGGGTTAAATTTGAAAATGAATTTTAAAACAGTTATCTTCAATCGATGGAGATAAAATTTTGCATGCATGGTAAGTTTGGATTACAATGCATGATTAGCTAATTGACGTCGTTCTAAAACCAATATGTGACCACACGGTTGATGGCCTAACATGGCGGACCAACTATTTTTATGCACGCGCATGATATGGCTATCAAATCAAAGAGTTTCCTGAGAAGAACATGAAAATAAAAATGAATAAACAACAGCTTGTTTAAAAAATTACCGTCAATTTTTTCTACTCTATACTTTGATATTACATTACTTATACACTTATACAAGTAAATGAAACCTTTTGAGTATTTTCTTATGCGCCTGCAATTAATATTATCGAGACTGTTTAATCATAGGTAATATTAAAAGGTTGAACCTTTCATTGGCGTGTTTTTGAGGTAAAGATATTAACGAATTAATCAGTACAAATAGTTCAATCAATTAATCAATCTGAAATTGAGCAAGAAAGGTATAAATTGTGTTGTACTTACTTGTTTTGGACCACATCTTAAACAAATGCGTAACAAGTGGTAGAGTAATTACTGCCCCGATTGCGGACACACTCTAAATTTATATCTGAGCCAACCAGTCCGAGCCTAAACTTTCCGTCCCAACTTTTATATAATGACTTCTGTTTGTTTTTAATTTAATTAATTGAAACGGATTATCCTAGTTATCGCAGGGATTCACGCCGAAACTTTGTTATTCACTCGAACTGAAAGGTCAATGATCCTTTATTAATGATAGTAACTTTTGTTTCACCGACACAAAGAGTAGACGTAATTAAATCAGAACTTTCGTGAGATACTTATCTTCAAAACAAGGGTAAGTACGAACTTACCCTTGTTTCTTTCCCGATCTAGTTACATAACTCTCACGTGTCAAAATCAGGGAAATAAATACGGTTAATTTAGGAAGACCTTATTTACTCACGTCGCTCCTTCTTTGTCTACCTACGCTGGCTGGAGTGCGGCGCGTGCTTTTTCTTTTTGTAATACAAAAGATAAATACCACCACCCAACAAGAGAAGGTAATTGAGATAAACAGATGTGTATTCTGCTCTATAACTTTCCGCCTTCGGCTGTAAGGCGTAATCAAATCAATGATGTTTGCCTGTCAAATTACATTCAACAGGGGGAGCTTGTTTAGCATGTATTTGCTGTCATATATTTACATGTTATGTCTAGATTTTTTAATGTTATAGCATCATAGTAAACGTCAATATTATCTAAAGGAAACTGCTTTTGCAGCTGAGTTAATGATGTATTCTGCAGTTAAACATAAGCTCAAATGAGGCGATTGAGCGTTGAAGATGAACAGGCCGGGCTACGATTACACCGTGCCTGTATCCACAACATATTACGCGAGTAACAACCGGCCACCGCAGTACGATCGTGGGTACGGACAGCTCACCGCCGGCCCTGTGTACAGTCCATCCTCGCACCCGCTGTCCAATTACGCAGATGTTTACGAGGGGAACAACGATACTACTCTCCGGGCGGAAGAAAGGCATTGGTATTTAGAGAACCATAAAAACTTACAATCGAACTATGACGTCAGCCACGAATCTATACCTCAAGATGCCAAAATTAAGAAAGAAGAAGAGAAGAAAAGCGAGGTCCCTGTTAGACGAGCTGATGCGACACAGCCGCGGCAGAGGCGAAAAGAGGATCGGTGCTCTTGCGAATGTTGGCCTACCACTGACAATAATATTGTGCAAGATAGTGCGGGGAATGAAGCAACGAGGTCTTTGTCGGGGGTAGATATGGTGGCCTCTTATGGAGTGTATGGGAATCCTCATGAGGATGATAGTTCGGGGTTTGCTCGACTGTCAGAAAAGAGTGCGATGTATGGACAAGGAAGTGATGCCCCAGTGCAAGGTGTGATAGTGAACCAACAAGGAAATAGTGCAGTAGTGAGGGCTTCTACTCCTACTCAGTCTTCTTGCAAGTGCTGCTGGTCTTCGGATCCTCCGGCTGCGAATTCAGAGGACTATTGTTGGATACACTATTGCCGACCTGCACTGATAGTTTTGCTGCTGCTGTTTTTTCTAGTTCTGCTGGGAGTTTCGACAGGGTTTTTATTGACAAATAATTGTAAGTATGTAGTTATTTTATATTTTCATTACTAAGCACAAGCATTTATTCTTCTAACCCTGACTCTTTCCACGTTTATGGGTCGTACGTTTCATGACATTTAGTAGTCAGAAGAGAATGGATCAATACCAATAAATAACGGGCTATAAGGTACTTTTTATTTTATTAAATTTAATCTATTAACTAAAATGAAAGAAGTCATTATTTTGATATAACGTATAGTCAAGATTTTCAAAAAACGCTACAGAACAAATACATTTTGGAGTCAAGATCATCTAGATTTTTGGCATATAAGGCTCAACATACGAAAAAAGTATAACCATTATGCAGGATTTCATACAAATTCCGTAGACCATGCATTTTTTTTTGTATGGTTCCACATTTTTGTGTATTTAGCCAGTGTCAAGTAATTGATAATTTTTAGAGTTAAGTAATATATAAGTATGTCAAGTCAACAAGTCAAGTCACAGTCTAGTCTAGTCAAGTCATACTCCTAGTAAAGTGGTGGCTATTTAACCAGAAACTTCTATGGAGTTTTGGAAACAACACGAAAAGATACGTTTCACCATCACTATACCACTTTCCCACACTCGTGCCTGTAATCCAGCACTCAACGAATAAAATGCCACCAATTTTATGCACTAACACTGAAAATAACACAAGTTTTGGAAAATACTACAATGCGGTGACGCGATCTTCTTTGTTTTCCCGCCAAAACTCCGACTATGCATATTATTAGTGTTGAACTGTTGACACATCAACCAACGCCATCTAGATATATTTTTGAAACACTGGTTTTTGTCCGCTTTTGATCTAGGGTGGATTATTTTAATGTCGATGTGGGTTTTTTTTTAAAAGCTTTGATGAAAATAATATATCCCATATTATAAGATATTAAATAAACATTTTTTAAGTGACGTAAATATGAATTACAGACATCTTTACAAATATGACATACACAGTTCCGCTACTCCCCAATAGATGGCGTCGGAATACATAACATGCCACAATTTGCGGGTAAAATACAGATTATATTGGAAAATAATGTTTGGTAAGGTGTTCAATTCGCTTTATTTAACGAGGTTAGAAAAAAATCCTTTGTGAATTAAATCATGGAACTATAACGAAACAAATGGCCTTTTATCTGTGTTTGTTTATTAGGTACCATTTCTCGAACAAAAGAATGAGCCGAACTTGACATAATAAAAATATGAAGATAAAGATACACATTCATTATTCACGAAAAATTTTAGCCGACGACGTGGCGACGTTTACTAGGACTTTTATGCAATGTTCATCTAAGTAGGTACCACCGCTTTCCCAGTTATTTTGCTGCCAAGCAGTAGTGCGCGAAACATTGAATTTGAATGACTTTTTAAGGTTCCTTTTTAACAATTTTTACGATGAAATATCTATTTTAGTTGCCAAAATTACACCTATACGATATTTAACGCAAATACTTGTTCTGTATCTGGGTGTTGTAGGACCATGTTCCTCGTAGTTCCTGGGTCCCTAAATACAAAAAATCCGAGTTGGGTTCCAGGATTTATGTATTTAATCGTTGGGCGTTATTTTTATTATGTTTATTTTATTTTTATGTTGAAAATTGTGTACATTTGAGTGAAGCCTCTGTGCAATATCTAGTACCTAAACCAATAAAATCATCAACATATAACAGTTGTAGGTATATATCCAATGAAGCTCTACGCGCAGTGTGACAGCTTTGTCAATGGACTCAATGATCAAGTTGATCGAATTAATCGGTTTAGCGGGATATGTGACTGCAGTTTCCAATGCACCAGTTCACGTAATAGGCGTACAAACAAATTATAGTATCTATGCATTATCTAGCTAATCACTTGCTTCCCTTTAAAACATGATGCCCGAGGGGAAAGTTTTTGGTAATGTAATTTTATCCTGTTTGTTAATAGAAAGTAAGGTCTAAAATCTGATAATTTTCGCGTTAACACATGCATAGACGTAAAGGTATTTAACTGTCATATTTTTGTTGCATAAATAAATATTATTCCTCTTAAAATAAACAATCGAAAAACTAAAATTTAATATCTAAAAGTTACAATGATATGATTTTGAAATACAGAAATAGAAAGAGACAGCTTAAACACGCAGTGACATCGGTAATTATTGCTTCCAGTGACTCATTACTAAGCTGTGGTACCGCTGTATACCATCTCTTTGGCATGTGACGTCACAAATTATGCCTCCATAGTAGCTGTGAGGGAACTCCACATGACATCTTTTTTGCGAGAAAGGGACAGGCGATAGAGGAGCTTCTGTCCGCAGCTTCGCTCGCGGCATGGCCTATGGGAAAATAATTCAACCACTCATTTCACCCTCTTAAGGGTATAATTTTGAAAAATCTTTTCTTAGCGGATGCCTACGTCATAACATCTACCTGCATGCCAAATTTCAGCCCGATCCGTCCCGTGGTTTGGGCTGTGCGTTGATAGATCACTATGTCAGTCAGTCACCTTTGAGTTAAATATATTTAGACATTTACTTCGACATTTTGGAGTGACGGACTCTTTATACATTTAATAAACTATTACACTGAGGTAAATTCAAAACAAAAGATGCGTGAAGGTAAAATTGGGTGGTGCTATAAATTTTCTAGAGCAAAAAAAGACGACTATCACCAAAAGCGACCCTTAAAACTTAAACTTGATTTTATCCCAGTAAATGGAGGTGTGTAGATGTGGATGTATGGATGGCGAGTTCCGCTCGTTTTTCTCTCTGGCAGCACATTAATTTTAGTGGCACTCTGGGCGGTGCCATGACTCGGATTTTGAAATTGCGGTAAAGCCACCGGAATTAAGGAAGTGCCTTAAATATTCCGGATGGGCGACGATAAACACTTACCTACGTTGGAATTATTAATATGAAGTTCTTGTGCTATGACGTAAATGTTAGCCGATGTCGTTACATCTAATATCTGATATATATAAAAGAAAGCCGTGTTAGTTACACTATTTATGACTCAAGAATAGCTGAACTGATTTGGCTGAAAATTGGTGGGGGAGGTAGCTTAGAACCAGGAGACAGACATAGGATTTTTATCCCGTTTGATCGGGTTTTACTAATTCACCATACACAATAATATACAATACTTAATAAACTATTTGTCAAAGTGTTTGTAACGTAACTCCTCCGAAACGGTTTGACTGTTTCTTATGAAATGTTGTATGTATATTCAATAGGATATAATCTGAGCATAGGACGTTATTTTTCAGCTAGCTATTTTTCACACTAAGTAATAAGAAGACCACATCAAGTAATTTTAGTGCAATTTTTTTTTTGTTTCTGCATTAAAATGTACATATACTATACTAAATTGTGAAAAACCCTGAATCGTGTCAGTAGGGAGAGGGCACTTAGGCGTAAAATTAATTAGGGCGTGCAAATTCGGGGCGGGTCAGTTAGTTTTTATTTATATAAACGTACGGCACAAGGATCTATAATCGTTTGATAGTACTTATTATACGACGAATGCTGTAGTATGCATAAAAATTAAAGAGATGAATAATTAAAAAGTCTACGAGTGTCGTACGTTTAACATATCTTGAGGTAAGATCTATTAATTCCTACAAAAATCGTGTAGGTAAAATGAGCATAATTATACCTTTTTATTGAGTGGGAGAGAACAAGCCGCTGGAGAGCTTATACGAGCACACAATTCTCTTGATCTATACCTAAATTCAAAGTTGTTCATTTCAAAGTTATATCACGTTACCTACGCGAGACTTAATCTTCGAAACTGCCAGTAAACTGCTGAACATTATTGATTTCTCATATACGGGTAGTAGACGCAATAACCGGGGCAGTATTCGAAGTCGTATATTTACGTACACAACAGTGCAGTTGGAACTGCAACAACCGAAGAGTTATTCGAAATTCCATGCAATAGATTGTCGAAAACTCGGATCGGGTCGTTCGTTTTTTAATGGTGAAATTAATATCCGCCGGCGCCAGTGCGGCCGGGGACCGGTTCACGAGAATCACGAGTCACGTTCAACTTTAGCTTTGAAGCCGAGCTAGAATGGCTAATCGATCGTTTAATTTTCACACCATTTGAGCACAAAATTATACAATGCATTCCAGTATGCAGATTCGTAGATTGCTTCGTTGCTCATACGTTTAAACTGTCACATGTACGTTTGCATTGTAACCTTATTAAACATTTTATCAAAACCGTTAACAAAATTCTGAATTAAATTCATTTCCACCCATCATAAATCTCGGTTTTATTGAATTCCATCGAATTCGAAATTAAATAGACATCGATATAAACAGCAATGATTCCGAGCGAGCATTTCAATCGAACGATCCGAGATTAAGTCCGATGTGGACGCAACAGGAAACTGGAGCGAAATCGATTCATACAACGAATCGAGCAGAGGCGGCTGTTATGGCGCCGCAACAAATTGAAATTGATTCCATCGGTGGGCAGTAGTGGACGGCCGGATATTACGGGTGTCAAGCGCAATCACGCACTGCGAATAATTCTTGGTGCAGCCGTGCTTAACACTTCATTAGATCTATGGCTATTCTTGAGCTATCTTGGAATCACTTTTAATTGCGGTTTTATCTATTCAAATATTTGGCGCTGCAAAGCTTTGGAATTCATTATGAAAACATAACAAGTCTTTATATAATCACTAGTTACGCCCCGCGGTTTCACCCGCGGATAAAAAGTATTTTAATAATTATATATTTATTTGCTCATCCCACAGGAAAATTTCACTTTTCCGTGAAAAAATGTAGCCTATATATTCACCCAGTGTATTAGCTATCTTCGTACAGAATTTCATCCAAATTCATTCAGCCGTTTGAGCGTGGAGGAGTAACAAACATACACACATACACACATACAAACTTTCACCTTTATAATATTAGTATGATATCATATTCCGCGGCTTCGCCCACGTAGCCTATAGGAAAAGAAGAAGAATCATTTATTATTTCACCCTTTTAGGGATAAAACTTCGAAAAATCCTTTCATAGTATCCACTATGGTATAATGTATATAGGTATCCACCTACACTTTACAAAAAACACACTCTCTAAATTTCAAGCCTCTAGGACCAGTAGTTTAGGCTGCGCGTTGATGAAGTCAGTCAGTCAGTCAGTCAGGACTTTGCATGTTATATGTATAGAAGGTAAAAGTTTTTTGTAAGCAATTAATTTAGAATGTATTTAATGATCCTGATCGTTTTACGTTGTGTCGTGGGCATAAATTATATATTATGTGTAAAAATAAAGGTGTACGGTTTCCTTCGTCCCACGTATGATTCATTCATTACAGACAAAGGTATATTCGTGAAAGGCTTCCCCCAAGTAATAATTCAATACTTATTGTGCACACTTTTTGTGACTCGGCGCTACTTATTAGGGTAAAAACCTTCGTGATAGTGGATCGTTAGTCATATTCATTATCGTTGTATAAATTATAGCTTCATATACAATTATTGTACGGTTTGTAATGTGCGTGATTCATAAAATTTAATATTACCCATCGCTGACATCTGATAATCTGGTAGTAATATGGCATTGATCTTATCACGTTAATTACCTTTTGGTTGATACAATATTATAGCGAAGTAAATTGATGACAGGGTTATGGGAAAAAGCTAGTGAGAATGACGCAAGTTTTTTCAAACTTATTTAAAAACGGTGTCATTTTTTTTCTATTTTTAGCTGGTGATGTTTAGATAACTATTAAAACATATTAAACCGAAGATTATTAAATTTTATTACAGTTTTTTTAGTAAATAGAATAGCTATCCGCGTTTATTAGTAAATAGCTAATATTTTAGTAGTTAGTTTAAAGAATAAATGTACTTTGCCCGTTCAAAAACACAATGTAACTTAATACCAAACCTGAAAAATCGCTGAAGCAATCTACGATTAGGAATGCCGTAAGGTAATCTCTCTTCTCTGAGCCAACCATTCAAACGTTAGCCATTTTTACGGTTCACAATAAAAGTGCAACTTTTACGTCGCTTCAAAAGCGGTAAACCGGATAAAATATACAGACGGTAAATTTAGTTTAGGACAAAACAGTGCCAGTGTATTTGTAGCGGGTTTTGAAAACCTGAGTAACATGACAGGAGCAGCGGCCGCCGTCCGCCGTCTCACATCGAATGCAGCGATCGGATTCGTTTAACACGTGACTGGACACTACCCGTAGTTTAATAGCCTCGTATATGTAAAGGACAGGCGCGGTCTACGGCCAACCAATTTGCAATAAAACAATATGGCGCGCCGCCCGACTCGACCCGGCTTGCGGCCGGTCGTTCAGGCTCTTGTATTTTATATTTATCCCAAATGCGACTGCTAACCCATTAGTCGGGACCTCTTTGTGTCACATTCCGAAACATATTCCTTACTCAAGGGTGAAATTAATCCACGATCTCGTAATACGCCTTTAGATCCCTTCTTTCCTTTTTTCTTTTTCTGTCGTCGAGTCGAAGAAATGGAAAGATATGAGCGTTAATTAATATGCACGGGAAGAAAATCGGATTAAAAATAACTTTTAATTAACCATATCCTTTAGTATTCATGAAAAAGCAGAGTTGCCAATTGAAAATCAGTTCAATTTCTTGCAGAATCAATAACTAAGTTCGTCAGCTATGATTTTTATATTAAAATGTAAGTACTTACACATGTAAGACAAATTTTTCTTTAAAATTTCCTGGACTTACATTGGTGGATGTGTATGAAATTATGATGGCTGTTAATGATTTCAAAGAGAGCTAAGAAGGATATATGTATAGTTAGGTGGTGCCCTTTCAGCCTAGGCTCAAAAATATTATGCTCTAGAAATGTTTATGACCGTTCGAGATTACTTTTTAATAAGAACTGCATAAGTGTTAAATGCCCTACCTCAATCCGTGTTTAACAATTTGGGGTTGTTCAAGTTAAGAGTGAATATAGGTCGCGTCGCTTCCCATGCGTTGAAATTATGTTCAACCAATCACCTAGAGAAATGACGTTATTTACTTTTGTAACATACGTACTTCTAATAATATGCAGTACTAGCGATTATAAACTAACTTTTCTATCTACTAAAGAAATAGGAATATTGAGTAAAATTCAGTTTTACTCTCTATCCAGAATGTGCATTAATATTTTGGTAACAACAGAGTAATTGTTTCTATTCGTGTCTTATTTCATAAAATATACACATTTCTAAGAAATAAGCTTGAGAACCCTTCCCACATAGTCTGTGAAAGAAATTTTATTTTACTGTACGTAATATCAGTCCGTAATAAAATTTCTTTTCAGAGCAATCGTGAAGGTCTTACATTTGAAATCAGATGACATATTTATAAAATTTTTAATAATAAACTGCTATCGCACTTGTCAACCACGACAGTGTCATGAGCTTTTTTCTGCAACAAGCCCTCTATAACTTAAAAATTAATAATAAACCCAAATACTTTAATTAACCAAGAATAATATAACTCGACTAACTCACCTAGGTATCAAACAAAAAAAGTCAAGAACGGTACACCCTTCATCCATTTGGGAGATACGATCTTCTTCTTTACGTATATGCAAGTTAGCCTTGGTATCAGAATTTATAGGCTGCTACAGGGCTTTTGCCTTAGCTTTACGATTGTATTGTCTACGACAACAACCGTAACTGGAGCTAAAGGGCTTAATGTGACCTCCAAAGCACGGTGGCTCAGGTAGCTTTTATTCTAACAACCAATAACTATTCTGATGGTTCATGAAACGAAGAGATATAACTTCTCTAGGTCCTGAGTTCAACTAGGCTAACAGACACACCACGAAATAATTTTGTCGTAACATTATCTAATGTGGAAATTCAAATCTAATAGGAATTTGAATTTCAACGCGAGATAACGCGAGAAATTATCTCGGGGCGTGCATGTTAGGTTGGCTACCTTTGATTTATTTTGACCATTCAAGTTGTCAGTTTTCTATTTTCTGCAGTATACAAATAAAAACATTATCATATATACATTTTACTCTTTCTTTTAGATATATACATTTATACAATAAACCGTTATAACAAACTAAGTTGGTCTCGTTTTTTGTTTCAGATTTACATTATCAACCTAGACCGCCTGCTGCAGAAGGTAAATCTCAATTACAGAAACTTCTATTATAATATCCTATTCATACTTCAAACAAACATAATATATTTTGGAAATTAATAACGGCTAAACTCACGTCAATCAGAAGTCAAAATTACTCCGACCAGGTTTCGGAGATATTCGATGTCCTTCTTCTGGGAGCCAGTTATTAAGGCAAACCATGGCGCGCTTCGCGAGCGACAGCACGTAACTGGCAAAGGCCAAGGAGTTAACTGACGTGAGCATAGCTATTATTAATTTCCATAATGAATCATACTTACGTTAATTTACAAACATAAATATATTGTTGTACTACATTACATTTTCGGCTTTATAACTACTGCCGTAGAATTAGTTAAAATATCACGCGTGTTATCATTCCCTGCTCATTTTAATATTAATGGCTTTAAATACATTCTCTTACCTTATTGTCTTTTGCCCAAGTAAAATAGCTGGGTACATCTTCAAAGCTACAGAGCTTATCGCTGGTCTACAATCCACATATGTAGTGTGGGTGACATGCCAACTAAGTCTGGTGCACAATATAAATATAGACAGTATTATAACTACGCTGTTTCTTGGAGTTCTGAATTCAGACTTGACCCATGTGAAGTATACCAAACCAAATTTTTTGCTCTATTTGCGAGGTTTAATTACTTTAATAAAACTCCTTATTAATAAAAATACAATAAGAACATTGCATATAAATTGAACATAAAATATAAAATCAAGAGAAGACAAGAGTGAATAGGTATTTACTTGGCTAGCATGCTACACCTTCGATCACATCGTCACTTCCCATCAGGTGAGAGCGTGGTCAAATGCTAGACAAGTTTGAAGTAAAAAAAAAAAAACTCGGAATAGATCAAGCAGTTTACATGACGCTGGTAAATCCACGAGACGTGCGGCACCATTTGTTACTCGAACGGGGAAGAAAGAAATAAACATAGATTTCAACATTGACGTTTTATCGCATTTGAAGCATTTCAAGTATGCAGTTTTTTTTCTTTTACAAATTGACAACAGAGTACGCAATGTAATGAAAAAAAAAAAATGCTTTCGTGAGTAATTTTAATGTTTTAAAACAATGCTGCGAAAGCGAAGCTGTGAGTAGTTAAATATCATGAAATCATATTTCACCGGTTAGTACGAAATCAAGTTCATTGCCCTTCTGCCCTAAAGCTGACAGCTGTTGAGTTCACACTTACCTCTTTGGTACGTACCCAAATGCGTTGCAGTAAGACGTCATAAAACTTTGACTGAGTTTTGGCGGGAACGCGAAAAATATTGCGTCACCGCATTGTATTATTTTCCAAAACTTGTGTTATTTTCAGTGTTAGTGCATAAAATTGGTGGCATTCTATTCGTTAAGTGCTGGATTACAGGCGTGAGTGTGGGAAAATGGTATAATGATGGTGAAACGTTTCTTTTCGTGTTGTTTCCAAAACTCCATAGAAGCTTCAAGTAAAGTTGCCACCACTTTACTAGGAGTATGACTTTGACTAGACTATGACTTGACTTGATGACTTCGACTATGACTTGACACATATTTGCGTGAAATATCATTAACTTGATAAATTATCAATTACTTGACACTGGCTAAATACACGGAGGTGTGGAGCCAAAAATTAAAAAAAAAAAACTTTGACTGTTCAACGTCGTAGAGGGATAAGTGCGAACTTAGGAGCTGTCAAACTTTAGTGCAGACTGGCATTGGCATATAAAAATGTATTACCATTTATTCACACATATTTATACCGACGCTTAGGACGCATTAGGTTTCATACGTTCATTTTGTATGAAACATTTGTATTTTCACAACAGAAAAAAAAGTAAAGTTCGGTGAACATATTTTGACATTGTAGTATAAGTAACTGAGAGATTACACAAAAATGTTCATTCAACTAAGATGCTGAAATTCTATTAGGTACCAGACGCAAACCTTAATAACCGAGTCAAAAAGGTAATAGGTAATAGAAATGAAGTTACTTGTTAGTCTAGGGATCAAATACAGTCATATGTATGGAGATTTTATACTGTCTCACACTGCGTTGTGTGTCTCAAGCCAACAAAATTGCTTTGTCTGTGAGACTTTGGAAGCGCCCCGCATTATGTGGGCGAGAGTAACGCCGTATATTCCGTCGTGTTATTATTTTCGTTCCATTTCTTTGAAACGCTTTGTCTAAGCGGACCACGGTGGGTAGCTGTTCCTTTACTCACATTTGAGACACCTGCTTGTTGGTTGTAACCGATGTATGCATTGTTTTGTATAAAATTACTAATGACCGTCTGAACTAAACAGCTCCTTAGTTCGCAATTATACATCTGTGACATACCCAACTGCATTGCAGTAGCTATGTCATAAAGGGATTGTAGTAAAACTCTTGTTTCACAGGGCACACACGTTTATTTTAATCCCCTTGTTACAGCTCTTACAATTCTTCTGCCTGGCACCAAATGCCTGTCCTCGCCGCCATCTTACATTTTTCTACTTTTTCATAGTGTTGCCATCAATCAATTAAATGCTAAATCCGAATAACCTTACAGGATAAGTGCCAACTTAGGAGCTTTCAAGCCTATTTACAGACGGGCATGAATCTTACATACGTTCTCTTTACGTGATTTCTAATGTTCATAGAATTAAGCAAATAGTAGTTTAAATTAAAAGCTAACATACCCCCAGAAAGCCTACAAAAATATCACGATACGGTACCTACTAGAGATACTTAACTATACTGTTTTATTTTTATGTTACCTGTAAACGTTGTGATATATTTATAACTAGTTACGCCTCGTGATTTCACCCGTGGACAAAAAGTATTTTAATTATTTGCTTATCCCACGGGAACATTTCACTTTTCCTTTTAAATGTAGCCTATATGTTAATCCAGTGTATAAGCTATCTATAAAGTACATATAAGGTACCGAATTTCATCCAAATCTATTCAGCCGTTTGAGCGTGAAGGAGTAACAAACATACACACATACACACAAACACATATACACACATACAGACTTCCGCCTTTATAATATTAGTGTGATGTGATTAAAGAAATAAGCACTTGCTGGAACCCAGAATCTAATGTGTGAACGATGAACTTTTTTTTTTACATATGCCTCATCTACTTATTTTGTTACCTTATAATCTGCTGCTCTGCTCACTCAGTTTGTAACGTTCTGTTATTGTGTATTTTTATTTTTGTTATAGTGTTATTGACTGAAACTTAACCTAAAATAATAACCTTCCAATTTCCTTCCGCTCTAAAGTATATATTTTTTAAACACTAGCTTCTGCCTGCGGCTTCGCCCGCGTGGCCTATAAGAAACGAGAAAGAAAAAATTTCATAGACACTTCTTTTTAGGGATGAAATTTCAAATACCCTTTCTTATTGGATACCTACACTTTACAAAGAACACACCCTTCAAATTTCCCCGCCCGGTGACACTGTAAAGGTCGATAGAGACCAACAGCATTAGCTCGTTAAAAAAAAATTAAAACCCTCCAAATTTCAAGTCTCTAGGACTAGCGGTTTAGGCTGTGCATTGATATATACGTTAGTCAGTCAGTCAGTCAGGAATAAATTTTATATGTATAGATAATCTATCTATCTGTTTACTTATTTGTGATTCGTATATGCGGACTTGTTATACATTTGGTAGGTCAACGCATTTTCATAACAAAAGGTTATTAATGATATGAACGATTTCGTATAGGTATAATTTTGCGGTCCTATTATTACGCAGTAAAATCATATTAATACATACTTACCTATTATTGTATCGCCTCACATACCTACCATGATGCCGAGCGCTTATACGAATTTATGTTCGGATAATGCGGATAATTTAAACAGCTTTCGGGACCGAAAAGGCGGCGCGGTGAATTTCCTAATTTTCTTCCATTCACAAGGCATCCGCCATCATTTTTATCTCCCACCCCTGTCTCCATTTATCTCTCGCTTCTTCTACAGCTATTTCGCCTCCTTACATTTTTGTTTGTTTCTTACGAAATTGTTATTTCCGTCTGCGTTCTTTTCTAAGCGGATTCGTTGACAGCCTTTATATGAAAGTCGAGGAAATGAGATCGCGGGCGAATACTTGACCTCTTTTGGAGACAAATGTGATATTATAAACCATTTTTGAACAATCAGTGAGAATTTACGATTCGAAATATTTAGTTTTTTTATGCTAATGAATGACGTGACGAGCTAACCGTTCTCCTGATGTTAAGCAACACGGCTGCCCATATCAGTTGCAGTGTCACTCGGAACTCTAAAGTATAGAGTTTCGCGTGACGCTGCACTGCGCACGTCATCCTGAGACATCAGCACAATCTAGTAAGATTATTAATTATTATTATTATTGAATTATTAGATCTAGTAAGATTACTAGACTGTGAGATCAGGTCATAAAGTCTTATTTGTCCAGTTATTTCACTAGCTACAGTGTTCTTCAAACCGGAACACAGCGTGCTTGCGCACTAGTGCTTGGCGGCAGAATAACTGGCAAAGCGGTGGTACCTACCTAGACGAACTTTGCAGAAAAGTCCTACCTCCTAGTAAAAAAGTACAATATAGAATTTATAGTTTTATACCGTAATTTAGAAGGCATGTTCATTCAAGGCACGTCAGACGTGCATTATGGGCGTAGTTTCAATTGTACATTTATTGTATTGCAGCGTGTCTTCATCCTATTGGCAATTTAAGCGTTCGCCAAAGTTAGATGCTTCTCGGTAGTTTATAAATTATATAAAGGCGTGTGGATAAACCACTTGTCTACATGAGATGGGTCTACATAAAGAAGGGCTTGTACCGGAACACCGGAGCATCCATCATAACGGTTTTTAAGTATCGTTAATTATTAAAAAATACTTTTTTGAAATTTTTTGTAATTTATTGGTATCAAATTATTTATGAAAAGGGTAATTTTGGTGTGCTTAAGACCTAATTAATAATTGTCATTATCAATAATCACCAATCTTATGTTCAACAGTGGATGTTCATTATACTTACTTTAAAATAAATAAACGCAACAGTTACATTATACTGTAGATACTATATCAGAGTAATACTGCCCCAGAGCCAGTTCAGTAATATAAATACGGTTATCTACAACCTGCAGACGCTTATAAGTTTAAAAACGAGAAGAAAATTCTAAATTAACTTTTACCATGCCGCTGTGTGACTTCGCACCCAACAATCTGCTCAGAATATTAACTAGGCGATAGAAATCGCTGATCCCTAAAGCTAACTCCAACACAATGCTGTGGCAAAACGGGACTTCGCGTCTTATTTTGGTCGTCCTTAATAATTTAGTCACGCTTTCGACTCCCCAGGTAGAAAATTGGAAATTGTGTCATCCTTAGCAGAGCTCTGCGAAGAATTATGTCTTCTTTAAAAGAATTTACCTTTCACTCGCGTCACAGGATATCAATTTTATTATACTTAGCTACGTTGTAGGTGAAGCGTGAAAATCAGTAATATTTCCTGGTTTTGTGACCATATTTCATTCCCAGTGACAAAATTAGGTAGGTGATCCAATCCAAGCGTCCAAAATTGATCATAACCAATTGAGTTATGACGCGACCGGAGACTATCAAGAGAATCAAGCGCTTTATCGTGTATTGTGCACAAAATTGTCATGTTTTTATTTTTTGGGTAAATAATTCAATCACCTTTACTGTGTAGAATGCGTATCATGGGAGAGATAAACACAATTGGAGGGTCCACTTGATTTGTGGGACGTTGTACTTCCATTAAAAGTATTAGATAGAGTTGTGAATGTTTCAGGTGTTTATTTTTACTTGCAGAAGCTTGCGAGAAGACTTTCTGCCGGTGGGGTGCGGAGTGTGTGTCCCTAGGGGACGGGAGGGCGCACTGCGCGTGTCCCACAAGCTGCCCACCCTCGCCGGCACCCGTGTGCTCGACCGCGGGCCGCACTTACCGTAACCACTGCTACTTGAGAAAAGAAGCATGCGAAAGGAGACTGAACTTACGCGTCAAGCACGAGGGTGAATGTGGTAAGTATCGTTTAACGGTGATTGATGATTACAGTGACCAAATGACGTTGTGACGTGAATTCTAATAATTTCAACATTTATTAATGATCGCTTTCATGACACGCGCACTGGTGTGGCCGGGATTACCATTTAATGTTAGTATTGCCAGATACATTTTTAAATACTTTATCCTTTAATGTCGGACAATTCTAAATCGTTTTTATGTACAGAATCTGGAGATCCATGTTCCGGCGTGCCATGTCCAGTAGGGGCCAGATGTGTTCCCACGGCGAACAATGCAGAATGTCGATGTCCAAGAAGTTGTCAAAAACGGAAACCAGTGTGTGGAACAGATGGGAAAGAATACGCATCGCCTTGTCATTTAGACAAACACGCTTGTGATAACCAACTTAATATTACTATCAAATATCATGGAAAATGCGGTGAGATTCAGTTTTATTGTTGTTTTTATAAATAATAAGAACATAATATCGCACTCTTAAAAAATTCCCACAATGAGAACAGTTTTAATGAAATTTCTAGTAATTGAAACAAATGAGCGCGCATTGTTGATCTCTTGAGACTTAAAAGGAACTCATTAAGAGGGTTTCCTTTCTTAATAGGAGAAAAGTGGGTTAAGATACAAAGAGGGTTCATTCTTCCAGCTGTGAGAAAACGTGACTAACCCAAATAAATTCGGATTTTCTAAACAAACGTGAGCAAAAAGTTGATGCAGTTTCTTTTACTCGGAGTCCATCTATCATAACACTTTTTTGCATTTCGCAATATGGTAAAAAGTTATCGAGTAATATTTTGTAAGCACTGAAACATTTTTCCCGTAACTTTCGGGAATAAAGTGAGCACGGGCCATGCTCGGGCACGTAAGTAAATTACCCGAGCTCCTAAAAGTTACACAAACTCTACGCGTTACAATATTTTCATACACAAAATCGGGAATGGGGTCGCCAGTTTTCTTTTTCATAAAAAGTAATTTAATCTTGTGTGTTTTCATGTAGGTACTTACGTTACGCTAACCCTTTTCAACTTGCCTAAGAACATTCGATCTGAACTAAATTTGAACAAAACCAAATGCCCGCACATTCCAAAGTCCTTTGTGAGATTCTTTATTTACATTGCTAGTTTTGCTTTTGCGCTTTTATTGAATTGTTTTTTTTTTTTGCCTTGCTCTTAGTTCGTCGTTGAACCGTGAGACGCGCTGCTTCTGAGAATTCGTGAAGATCTTTGTCTCAAATTGTTCCTTTTTCAAAAAGCAAAGTAACTGGTGTATGATTAATATTGGCCGGGAGAGCATAAACAATCATGACTATTGTCAATTAATATCTAACTTATGTCATTTGTCATTTTAAAGTGAAATTTAAACTTTTCCACAGAATTCAAAAAAGAGGAGGTTCTAATTTGCTTGCATGTATTTTTTATCTGTGTAGCCTCAGGACTCCGTCATTTATAAAGTAATGCGGAAAATTAGTTTCGTATTTGAATTGATTCACTTTTATATTAACTCCATAATAACGTAAAATAAATAAAATAAATGTTGTAGCTTGGTTTTTAACTGGAAGAAATATGTCATCAAAGCTGTAGTTCTCAGGATAAAATTAAAACGACAAAGCGTGTTTAACCGACTACAAGAAAGTAAAGATCTCAATTTGACTGTATTTTTTTTATGTAGGTATTTTATTTTATTTTATTTTATTTTATTCTCAAAGGAAAACTTACAGCTAGTTATACATACACATAAATAACACACTAATAGGTACGGAAAGCTACTTAAAAGTTTTCACAAATATTTTATAAAGAATACAACATAGAACAGTAGAAAGACGGATGTGCACAAACAAAGTTAACATTTAAATTTAGCGTGTAGAACTATAGTAATTTCTTTTTTTTTTAAAACATTTATTACAATAGTCTTACTTATTAGTTGACAATTAGAAAGTTTTAGTATTAGTTGACAATTAATTTTAAATGCTCAATATCATAAGTTAAATATTTAATGGTTTCTGATTTTGGATTTGTGAGTGTGCTAAAATTTACCTATTTGCAATTAATTAATTAAGTTCGTGTTTGATATAACAATAATAAGAAGTTTAGATATTTGAATACATGCGATAAAATGATTATTCTACAACGCTTTATAAAAAGAAATTATCACTAACAATTCGTTTGAGTTTAGATACTGCCGTATTAAATAGGTCCAAGTCAATGTCCTTGGACATATTGTTGTAACATCTGCATGCTCTTATAAGGTAACTGTTCTGCCTATAATTGCTCCGCACTGTTGGAGTATGCAGAAGATTTGGCTTTCTCACGTGTGTAATAGGGGTACACAACCCTAGTTCAGCAAGCAGCTCCGGACAGTCGACCGTACCATTTGCCATTAGGTAACAAACGCCAGAACTTTCGACTGGGTGAACCGATTTTGATGTTTCTGTTTTTATTTGAAAGCTGATGCTTTCCGCGAGATACGTTTAAATTTGACCAAGATCTGACAAATCATTTTTGAATTATCTTTAATATGCGTATTTTGATTTTGACTACATTGATGATGTTTTCATTGGGATCGAAGTCCGTTAAATCCCTATTTTAAAAGGAATTATTTTAAACGGACTTCTATTGTTATCGTTTGTTCAAAATTTTCGTAGATCCATGTTCAGAGCACGAGTGCGTCGATGGTGGCATATGTCAGTTGAACGAAGTTCGCACACCAGTCTGTAAGTGCGGGCCGCAGTGCGATCTGATTGTGCGACCCGGGTCCGCTGTTTGTGGCTCCGACTACAAAGACTATCCAAGCGAATGTGCCCTGAGGAGAGAGTCGTGTCGAACGAGACAACAGATTACAATCGCTTACAGAGGAGAATGTGCTTCAGGTAATCACATTTTGCATAATAATTATATTTTATCAGTTTAAGCCAGTAAATATATACGTTTTTTTTTTGGTCAACCTTGCACTATTTTTTTATAGTTTATGAGTTATCGACCGAGATAGAATAACCTGTTCATTAAATGGGCCATAAATCGTAAACGATAAGTTTTATAAAAAAGGTTACAGGAAATAGGAAATGCGAAATTTTATTTTCTTCAATAATGGGCTCTATTATTTTTGCCATAAAGTGCATAGATTTCAAGATATCGGCCAAAAACTTTGTTGTAAGATGGCGCTAGAAGTTCCACCTGAATTTGTCAGCATTTTGTGATTTTATGCTCAGAAAGAGACCCTAAACCTTTTTAAAAATTGGATCAGAAATTTAGTGCGAGATTCAATTTTATTTTTACTGGCTTAGTTGCCATGTTCAAAGTATTTCGTTTTTAATTCTGTCTGCAATCTTCTTATGCACCTAATAACTTTTTAAGTGCAGTTCATACTGTAGAGTATATGCATAATTTTAGTCAATACCAAACCAGTTACTAATTGGGTAAAATTATTTTATTATATACAATTTATCCCAAATTTCTGCTACGTACATAAGAATTTGTTACTCTGTGGCTTTGAGTATTTTGAAGTTAGGAGACCATAACCAGGGGAAGTTATTACAATTTGTTTAATGCGAGACCTCATTTTTTTATTGCGGGGATGATGCCAGACCCAATAAATAACTCGCATTATTACCAGTTTCGGAAAAAGATTGGGTAAATCATAAAGTGAATATTCCATCTAATAGGAAAAACATCTCGGTAACATGCTTCGATTCCAATAGCTTTAGGTATTTGCGATGTAAGTTATTATGCCAGCAAACGTAATGTAGGATGACCTGCGACTTGATAGAGTTATGATACAATATAATTATATTTTGATAGCTGACCCGGCTTTGCCATATAAATTAAAAAATAGGGAATGATGGAAGAAGGTAGAAAATTTTGGGCTGTAAGTATTTTTAATGCCATATCATAAAAAAATAACTCTCCGAAAAAAAAATGGCGTGGGCCACTATTATCACGGATATAGGGGGATGAAAAATAAATAACAACCTATTCTCAGACCTACCAAGTGGGAATATATAATTTTATCAAAATCGGTTCAGTCGTATCGGAGAAGTATGGTAACAAACACTGTGACACGAAATTTTTATATATACAGATTAAATAGCAATAAATAATAATGTGATTAAATATAATAATAAAAACTAGAGCAATGGCGGCCTTATTGAATCAAAGGATTATTTCCATGCTACCTTTGGTGGGACAAGAATTTTTGAACAAATTGCGGCTTGTTTTTTAAAACTTAGTCACTTATAATATAAAACGTAGGGTGACTATGGACACGTGGGTAATGAATGACTGGAAAATAAAAGTTGATGCTGTGCTTAGTTGTGCGCCTTGGTAGAAGCATATATATTTTTTAATGTTAAAGAATGACATGGCAAGCTAAACATTCGCCTGATGTTAAGCGACACGGCTATCTATGTTAGTTACAGTGTCACTTGGACACACAGTTTCGCGTGACATTGCACCGCGCACGTCATCCTGAGACAGCACAATCTAGTAATAAGATTACTAGACTGTGGGATCAGGTCATAAAGTCTCATTTGTCCAGTAATTTCACTAGCTACAGTGCCTTTCAAACCAGAACACAGTAGTGTGCAAGCAAGTGGAGCTACCTACCCAGACGAACTTTGCAGAAATGTCTTACCACCTAGTAAAATATAGCAAGTAAATATAGAGAGAGAGTAAAAAAAATAAAACAAAGAAAGATGGGTGTAAGAAAGATCGTAAATAGCTTATCAAAAACGAAATTTATTTTATCGTGAGTGTCTTGAGAGTAGAATTAGAAATAGTAATTTTTTTAAATTCCACAATCTTACTTGCGAAACATTACATTTTTTCAAACAACAGTACCGAGCACAAAGTTTTCTAGCAAGTTTTTCATTCAACAACCCAGTTTTCTAATCTGAAATTAAATCTGTATTCGTAAATGCAAAGACCCGGCGTTATTGGCCCATGTTGAAAAGACATTCTGTTCTATACAAAGTAATTGGACACGAGGCATCAGACTGAAGAATTTGAGATGAGGACGAAATAATTGTATTATGTAGATGATCCTAAAGTCTTTACAGACTTAAAGGGTTTTCTACTTAAATTTCAGCGTCAATTTCATTTGATGCTGTTATTTGTTCGTAACAAATTCTCTTTGTGTTCTTACTAAATTTGATCAGTGAGATCGTTAAGTAATTAGTTTTAGCCCTGAGCAAAATAGTCAGTGTTATAAGTTTAACGCGTGTATCAGTGTCTCTGTGGATCGTAGCTCCTACCGCGTGCAGCGTATTTTTTTTTGTTTGGTTTTGGCTCCACACTTTTGTGTATTTAGCCAGTGTCAAGTAATTGATAATAGCTCAAGTTAATAATTAATATCATATAATGAGTCAAGTGAAGTCACAGCCCAAGTCATCAAGTTAAGTCATAGTCTAGTCTAGTCAAGTCATACTCCTAGTAAAGTGGTGGCAACTTTAACAGAAGCTTCTATGGAGTTTTGGAAACAACGCGAAAAGGAAAGTTTCACCATCATCATACCACTTTCCCACACTCGTGCCTGTAATTCACCACTTAACGAATAAAATGCCACCAATTTTATGCACTAACGCGGAAAATAACACAAGTTTTGGAAAATAATACAATGCGGCGACGCCATCTTTTTCGTTTTCCCGCCAAAACTCCAAAAATCTCAACGTATTTAATATTCCTTTTCTTTTTGTTTGTCGGGTGGATCAAATTGAAAAGGTCTCATAAGCAACACTTTAAACAGATAGTATTCTAGACGTCCATGAACACACAATTTAGCATCTATATCCTGTATTGTATTAGTTATTATACCTTCCTATTACTATTACAGCCTTATTAATAAACACGAACTAGCTTTAGACTGACACCATCTCTTGTCTCTTTCGATCCAGCTAAATATTCCAGTAGCAAAAAAAGGACAAAAGCTGAAGTAACTAATCCGAGACTAATACCCGTTTATTAATAAGACTGTTAGGGACTATCCATAAATTACATCACATGAATTTAATGATTTTTGACCTCTTCTCGTCCTTATCACAGCTGGTAACATTCGTGAGACACCTTTACCTAGTGTGATGTCACATATTTTGCAATTTTAAATTTAGAATTTTTTGTAATATATATTATACTTAGATATATTATATTTTGAAATATGTGATGTAATTTTACAGTTCGCGATTTAAACTATTGTTTTATTACGAGTAATAATTTTTTTAAATTAAGATTTATTACGAAGACCAGCCTGTATTATTCACAATTTAATATAACGTTTAATCACGTAAAAAATTAGTAGTTTAAAATATAATCTGTTAAAAAATAGGCTATTTTCTTACAGCAGCTACAGTTTACTCTACGTATTAATAGTTCCGTACCTATACCTAATATCTGTAAGCGACGCGCCTTTTTGAAATGTTTTTTTAAATAGGTTAAAAAAACTGGGACTGGAAAATTGTTAATGATTCGGCTCTCAGTATAATATATACACCATCTCACGATAAATTAGTTATTCTCCGGCAAAATAAGATTCCCTTAGCCGTATCCCGATGTCGCTGATATTATCAAAATTTACTATGTTTTTCCTATCAGCTCAACATCCATGTGACTCAGTAAAGTGTGGAGTCCGAGAACATTGCTCGCTTGATACGCGCGGCATTGCGGTGTGCGGGTGCGGCGCGGACTGCGAAGAAATTGTACAGCCCGTATGCGGCAGTGATGGACGGGCGTACGACAGTCCATGCTTTCTGGAGCGCGCCGCGTGTCTTGAGAATAAAGATATCAGGGTTGCTTATATGGGAAATTGCGGTGAGTCTTACGACGTTTTATGCATTATATGCATACATAGTTCGATTGAATCTTTAGCTTTAGACTGTTTCCTCTTACCATATTATTTTTTTTTTACTTCAAACTTATCTAGCATTTGACCACGCTCTCACCTGATGGGAAGTGACGATGTGATCGAAGGTGTAGCATGCTAGCCAAGTAAATACCTATTCACTCTTCTCTTGAACACGCCCGGGTCATATTTCACCGGAAACACAGACGCTGGCAAGGCATTCCATTCCTTAGCCGTTCTAATTGAGAACGTGGAATCAAATCGCTTGGTACGAATGGGTGGTATTTCGACCACGAAAGGATGGCGCTTAGCCGAGCGTCTAGAAGTCCATATTTACCAACTCGCTCTAGTTCTCGCTCGCAGTTTTAATAACGTAAAATTGTTTACAGGTGTGGAAAACCCATGCGCACGTGCATCTTGCCCGTGGAGCGGCGCATGCGTCGCACGAAACGGAGCAGCGCAATGCGCATGTCCCGTGTGCGATGCTACGCTAGCACCAGTATGCGCATCAGACCATAATACATACGGAAGCGAGTGTAAAATGCGTATGCATGCGTGTCAGGAAGGATTGAAGGAGGGAGAGCTGAAAGTTATGTACAATGGAACCTGCCGTGAGTTTGTTTTTATAGTCACGTCAAAACTTATTTGTTTTAGCAATAGATACCGTCTGTTTAAACAATATTATTTATTTTTTATTGGTTAATTAATAAACAATATTATTTCAAGACTAGAATTGAAACCAAAAAAGTCATTGCCGCATTGAGTTGAAGCTAAAGTTGATAACTATCTGTCGATCCATTTACTAGGCGCGCCCCGCGGTTTCACCCGCGGATAAAAAGCTAAAAAATATAAGCTTTAGTCTCTGTGTACAGTTATAATGTATTGGGCATGGTTAAGCAGATTAGCAAAGTTATGATTATTTTGACTTGCAGCATACTAGTTACACTGCGCAGTTTCACCTGCGGATAAAAGGTATCCTGTGTTAATCCAGCGTGTAAGCTATCTGCATTCCAATTTCATCAAAATTGGTATAGTAGTTACGAAGATTAGTGGTAACATTCACATACACACACAGATTTTTGCATTTATAATATTAGTAGGATAGGATACACTTTCATCGAAAGTATACCAAAAGTAATAAAAATTTAACTGTTAAAAAAGATGTTTTAATATTTATGCTAAGTCATAAAATAAAAACAGTAATAATTTTGGTCATTATAATAACGCCAGTGATCTAAAGTATCACACCATAACGTCGGTAAACGTTAAGATGAAATAAATTAATGAATGCCATTCCACAAAAATCGCTATCAAAGATGGCGTACTTAAAATCTTTCCTCATGAAATTGTCAATAAACGACACAAAAGATTCCTTTGAAATATAAATTATTTCACCTTGTTATGACGAGTGTGCTTCTTTGTAAATGAGATGCGATAAAATAAAATTTCGATGTCAGCCATTGATGGAGAAAAGTAGATTACCTGTAAAAGTAGATTGTTTCGCAATTTTTGGGAATGAACAAATGGAAGCCCTGGTAAGATAAAGATAAACATCGGCCCTGGTTTGTTTGATTAGGCAAACAGTGGGTCGTTCCCCGGAGATACATTCCCGGACCTATTTGATTGATTGGAAAACTGCACAGGGTATAAATATTTTTCTTCTACCGATGAAAACTTTTTGTTTTCACTCGTTCATTTAATTCGCCTGTAATTTACACTTGACTTTATAATTGCGCGCTGAAATGTTAATTAGAGATTAAAATTTGCTCAATGAAATGAGAAGGAATTGATGGACAGAATTTAATCATTATGAAGAGCTTAACCGGCTATTGATTATGGAAAATAATATTTGATAGACGTTTAGAGTAACAGTTTAATTAAAATTCTTAGATGATCCTTTTAGTTCACCACTCATAAATTAAAGGTTGTGGTAGTTTATAAATCGGTGATTATAAATATTAGCCTTTCTTTATTGATTCGTTTTTAGCAACGGCTGAAATAAACGAGGGTTTAGTTTTAAAACTTTATTATTAAGACATTATCTTTCGACCTTCATTGGTTTCAAGCTTTCAAGTTTATTCAAGATTTTATTTTTCTAGCGCAGTGTTTGACATAAATAGAACCGCTTTGGTTGCGTTGTAAAATCTTATGCAAATGCAGGAAAGTTTTTCACTTAGATTCACTCCGTACTACCGTTTGCTGGATATTTCACAATTTTTAGGTGGCAACATTGGAAATTCCGCTAGAAAACATTACAGAAAAATGAATTTTGTCCCATTTTTGTTGAGATATGATGTGTAATACCGCTCCGCAGATGTTATTTTTGTTTTGCAATTATTTTTTTATGTTAAGGAATGACGTGACGAGCTAGCCGTTCGCCTGGTTTTAAAAGACACGGCTGCTCATATCAGCTGCAGTGTCACTCAGAATTCTAAAGTATAGAGGTTCGCGTGACACTGCACTGAGCACGTCATCCAGAGACATCAGCACAATCTAGTAATAAGATTACTAAACTGTGAGATCAGATCATAAAGTCTTATTTGCCCAGTAATTTCACTAGTTACAGTGCCCTTCAAACCGGAACACAGCAGTGTTTGCGCACTACTGCTTGGCGGCAGAATAACTGGCAAAGCGGTGGTACCTACCTAGACGAACTTTGCAGTAAAGTCCTACCACCTAGTAAAATTACCGATTATAACAATTTGGAATTATGGCACATTTCCTTGGAGTGGGACTTATTACTTAATTATGTTCACATGAGTACAATTTTGCCAAGATTCCAACTTTTGAAATTGCTATGCAAAATGTAATATTTAATTTGCTTATCTAAAAGTTTTATGCATAATGTACTCCACATTATGCCTAAGTTTCCACTATAGAAATACAATTGGTCTCTAGTCTAGTGTCATTAAACTTAAGTATATCATCAAACGAACGGGCCGTTACTATCTTCTTTTCGCTCGTGATATTTGACATCAGCAAGAAGTTGAGATATAATTTTATCTCTAATTTAATTTAAGCAACGAAACATTTTTTTTTGTAAGATACATATTAAAAATGAATAATTTTTTTGGTGTGTTTTGTGTAGAATCGTGTGCCGACATCGTGTGCTTGGGTGGCGGAGACTGCGTCGTTTCTTCAGACACTGGCCGGCCAGTCTGTCAGTGCAACCACAACTGCACAGAAGCTCAGGTGAGAAACATTTAAATAGTGAAAATTTAAAGTAGCAAGTGATACTAAGGTTTGCTACAGCAATATTTTTAGCAAATGTACCGCTTGCGAAATATGGACTATTTTAGTTAATTTTTTTTTTATTATGGAAACTAACGTGGTTTTCACACATTTTGTATTAATTGTACGGGTTTTACTCACGTTATAATTGGCCGGACTATCCGACTATAGTTTCGACTGCGTTTGGCAGCCTTCCTCAAGGTGAGTGCGCGCGCGCGACGGCGACTTGCTTAGCACTGAAACTTTAGTTAAATTTTGCAGACACAAATTTACTTTATAACACATGGAAAAGTCCTGTTTAGAAACATATAAATAGTAATTGTTTTTAATACAGTACTCTTGTGTAATATTTATCTGTAAACATTAGTTTTACTTTGTTTATTTTAATAAGATAGTTATACTAATCTTTGACTTTTATCTAAAAAGTGGTAACATTTCAAAGCTATCTAAGTTAACTAAACTTGTTTTCGTAAGATGTATTTACTTTGAGCTACAATTACTTAGTCATATTTAAGTTTGAATGCACACACCATCAACTAACAAAGAGAAACAAGAAAAATTCTTCTTTCGTTAGATAACTCAGTTACCGATACCTATAGCACAGCGAGTTATTAAGTGGCGATGGGTTGGTCATAATATATAGGCCAAGAATAGGCCTCTGTGGCGTGCCTTGCAAGAGGCGAATAGACTGCAGTGGACTTTATTTTATGCTACTGATGATGAAGTCATGAATTAAAAATGATTGTTGGATTACTATAAAAGGTGGAATTTAATTCGTTCTTTTCCTTTAATGTATACATACATTCGGCCCATTCTATAGAATTCTCCCATATAACTATTATCAAATTTAAATTCTAAAGAAAAGCCTTGTGACATTGAACAAAGAAGGTGTTTTATTGCCTACGAAACATTTTCAAAGCACTCAGCTGGTGCCCGTGCTGTGTGTACCGTTAAATAGACATTTCGGCTGTCATGCAGTTATTTTAAGAGGCACTAAATACTAAAACAAAATCATTTTTTTTTCAATTGGAACTTGTACTCTTATTCTGTAGCATGGACCGAGTACATACATTTAAGGAAAAGAGTGAATTAAATGCCACCTTGTATATATATATAGATTAACTACCTTTAAATTTTTGAATAACAATCTATGCTTCATATCAAACAATCAAAATAAGCGTTGGCACCAAAACAATTTCTGAAAGAGAACCTCTTTCGGTTCCGGAGACCGGATAAACAGCTTCAAAACAATACCGCTTAGAGTTATCTTCCGGGTGGTTAATTGAGATTTGCACCTTGTTTATTTATTGTTTATTATAAAGATTTAAGCCATTTGTAGGGTGTCAAAATTAGTAGCGTCATGAAATTAATGGAACCGGAAGTGTCTCAGTTGTTGTTTATCATTTGTTTTAGAAATTGTTTTTTTTTATGTGGGTTTGATGCGACTTACAAAACAAACAAACGACTATCTAAATGCATGTATAATAAGCTCCATATTAACCAGCTTGTGCACCACTTACATACACGAATCCAACTCACTCAAATGTATTTACCTAAATCAATATAAAAAATAATAATAAAAAAAATATGTGTGGACATTTTACACAACGCCAGCTAGCCTACACTAAGCAAAGCTTGTACTATGGGAAACCAGATAACTGATACAATACTTAGATACAAGTACGTTAATGTTTGTAAATACGCACATAGATTACAATATACACCCAGACACATAACATACATCGATATTCATTACACACATATTTTTTCTGGGTAGGAATGGCCCAACTGAGCTGAACCAACTGAGCTATCGGGCCAGTCAATAAATCCTTAGATCTTCAAACCTTAACCTAATAGATGCTTTAATCTTCAAACATGAAAATCTATCAATCTTAATCCTTAGAATTAAGTACAATTGTTAATAAAACATCAACAACTATTTTCAAAATCAATTGCATTTCCACTTGTCAACTGCCGGCATGTTGGATTTGCTACCTACCGGTAATGGGTTGGAACATTTTGGACTGATTCATCGTCTCGTTTTAGGCCATGTCAACCCATTGTTAGGTATAAACCTCCTCTTTTTCACGCCTCCTTCCAACCCAATAATTTTTAGCTATCGATATATATGTTTATTATAATTAAAAAAAAATATATAAAAGTCCTCGCGAGAAAATCGGGACTATCCGCACTATTTTTCTATATTTAAAAATATAAATATATTAACCATTTACACATGTGGTAAAAGTTCAAATTCAAAACAGTGTTCAATAAATCTTCTAAGCTTTTCCATGGTTACGGTTACGTATTTTAATTTAAAACAGATGTAATATTTGCTGTGTTTTCAAAATATATTAGCCATTTACCTATGTGGTGAAAGTTCAAACTCAAGACAGTTTTTAATAAATATTTTATGCTCATCCCCGGTTACGATTACGTATACTCGTTTAAAATTGATGTAATATTTGCTGTGTTTTCACGACAGGAGTCTGACGTGGCTTGCGGATCTGACGGGCAGACGTATCCGTCACAATGCGAGCTTGACTCAACAGCGTGTCGAGAGCAGAGTGATCTGGGACTAGCTTATAAAGGAGATTGCGGTAAGTTTTTGCGGTTTTCTATCAATATAAAATAACATAATAATTATAGTAAATTCTATTTAACGTAGAGATAAAAAATATAGATTTTTTAATACGAACATTAATTCGAATGCCGGGAAGACGACATTGAATGTAAATATAACTCGAAATGTCAAAACCCTGTCTACACAGACCAGTTTTGTAGCTCTGATTTGTCCCTAAGTCCCTAAACAAAGAAACTTAATTGACATTTTTCCTCGGAAAGGCTTTTCACAATTTTGTTTAATAAACATTATTTTCGTGAGTAGTCAGCCTCCCCCTCGTAATCAAATCCTCCCTTTTCCTGTTCCTTCCCGTGGTTTATTTGCTTAATCTCTAATCTGCAGAGTTTCAGTAACCGTACTGAGGCAAGTCTTACGTTCTTGACTCCTTTTATATTTTAAAATTTCAACCGTATACCAAATTAGGTCAGGTTTAATTCAGGTCATTTTAAGAATATATCTGCTAGCAATATTATCACCCAATACATCATCCTGAGGCATCAGCACAGCCTAGCAATAAGATTACTAGACTGTGAGATCAGGTCATAAAGTCTCATTCGCCCAGTAATTTCACTAGCTACAGTGCCCTTCGAACCGGAACACAGTAGTGCTTGCGCACTACTGCTTGGCGGCAGAATAACTGGCCAAGTGGTGGTACCTACCTAGACGAACTTTGCAGAAAAGTCCTACCATCTAGTAAAAAGGCATACAATCGGTTCTCCGTATTCCATGGATATTTTTTTTGCAGGTATCTGACTTAATTAAAGACTACATAGAGAGTGCTTAAAAATACTGTGTTGAAGTTTCAGTCCGTGATAGTAACAGCTTCTAATTTTCATTTTATCATTACTATCCATACATTTTTATAATTCAACCACTAAGCAGAAAAGTCTCAAAAAAAAAAACGAGCATGCATTAGATCGCATGGTTGAAGTAAAACTTCTTTAGTGTAGCTCCATCTGTTGGCCAGTATAAGTTTGTTTTTGCTTTATTTAATGTTAATATCACCATCTTGACAATTGTAAATTGTAATTTTACGGGATATACCAACACAATAATACAATTTTTTTGCTTTGTTATTTTAACAATGAAGATCTACGTAAACTTTAACTTCTACTGGCCTCGCATTCACCAGCTTATTCCCCAAGTCAAGCGTGCAGGAAGAAGTTTTACTTCTACAAAAAATTATACACGAGACGTAAATCCTATAATTTAATTTGTAATAATGACAAGTTCGACAACCTGTAATAAGGCAGTTCCAAAGTAAATTGAATATTCAATGCAAAGGTTCTGACCTCGACCTTGGGAAATAATGTATGCAAGGTATGAATAACACCCGAATACTTCGAAGGAACTCGATCAATTTTAGAATACACCATTAAATTCCGAAGGCTTTGTATTATGAAATTACACGAAAGTTTCGAGTCACCGACAGGGAAAATATTCGTAATTGTTGCGTAAACTTCGTTCCAAGGAGGAATTTTAATCAAAAATTGTTATAGACGGTCATAAAATTACAGGTGGGGAGACAATCTTGTAATGAAACGTGGCTGTTAAAAATTATATCTATCCTGTATACAAAAATAAACATGTTCAGTATAACTACAGACTCTTTTGAGTACTTTTTCTATTCCTCATAGTTTCGGATTTCTCTGTCTACGCCCACTTGAAAAATTCACCCTGTATACGCAACTGAACGTGTGAACGCAAGATAAATTATAAAAACTTGATACTTTTAAATTTTAGTTTGACTATAATGCCTGGAAATCCGATTCACATGGCTTCCGTTATGTGGGTGCTTATGATTTTTAACTTCAAAAGAGATCATCATGGATATCTCTTACTAATAAGCACTGCCTAACAGTGGAATAGCTACACAGTTCTTACTTGTTTTTTTTTTTGCGTATTTAAACTTGCTATAGAAGTATAGAGAAACAAAACACAATGTAAATATTATTTTGCTATACAATTTAATTTTGGAATAAAAAAAATATTTACTTTGATTGGATACCAATATTTATAGCGCTAATAATATCAACGAAAGTTTCTCTTTTGTTCTTAGTAATAGAGGTGTTGGTACTGTAAACACAAACACTGATTGATCACTAGCTTGACGCCTGATATATATCGACCTCATAGGATTAGAGGCCGATATCGGATTAAACCCCTCCACCTACATAGCTGTACATCCAAAACCAAGTCCGATTAAGTAAATCGCCTTTGGCGTACGCCATCGAGCTACTTTGTTTCTTGTTCTGTTAAGTTTCATTCAATTATGGCCTCAGTATCTTAAAGACAGTTTAGTTACGCTACTGAAGACGATTAACCACATTATTCGGGACGAACTCTTCATTGGAATGTATAGTGAGATTGTGATATGAGATTATCAGTTAAGATTGATGATGATGGGGATAATTCGGATCGGAGTTTTATGCTCTGCATTGTGCCAAATTGTTTGCCTCAGTAGTGGGAAAGGAAACTTCTTTTTTTAATTAAAGTATTGCAATTGCTTGGCTTGGTATATAATAATAATAAGCACTTTGTTATTCTATATGCTTAGTACAATAACTTAAGTACCTTATGTAATATTGACTTGTAAAATAGCCTATTTGTAAAAAATCTTTCGACTTTGACTTTTTTCTGAAAAACTTATAATAATGAGATTGAAATTTGAAGCCTAAAATTGGTAAGTTAATTGTAATCAGACAAACCAGTTTAATTTTGTCATTACACGGAGAACTTATTTAACTCTTTACTTCATCAGTTTTAACATTTTGATATTAATATGCTTGTAGAGTACGATATATTGTTTGGTGTGTTTTTTTTAATCCATTACATTTATATATTCCTGTTGGATTCTTAGTGACCTTAAGTGTAAATATGCATACTCTGACCAAGTATGGTCAGTTATATATACACGGAAAGTTTTATATAAAATATGACCATATACTTCCATTAATACCTTCTAATGTTTCAGTTTTTTAAAACCTACCTCTAGTTACCTACCTTTAAAATATTATAACGAAACATCTTTCATTTCCCGTCTGGCATTAATCGACCGCTTCACGAGACTTTCATTTTGCGGAGAAGTGGTAAACAATCGTTATTAAATTTGCACGGGTGTCTTCACTCGTTCCTCATTGCAGAAAAGAGAAATCCAAGTTTTTCCCGGGAAACGAACGAGATGGAAAGATTGGAAGCTCGCAATTGTCCAACGTAATGACATTATCCTGTTCAGCCATTCGTTTCTTGGGAAACTTCTGCCGGGTGCTTACAAAGTCGTAACCTTGGTGGCGCACAAAATAAAACTCGAGCCTTTATTATTATTTATGGTTCACACCAATACTTACCACCGTGGCTTTGTAAAGACTTTCGAAGTGTAATTTGATAAATAAAACTTCCGGCGAAGATTGAAATTAAAACTTTGTCGACAGCTCTTTGTGACGGAGTGCAGTGTTCGTTTGGAGCTCATTGCGCTGCTGGGGAATGTGTTTGTCCTACTGATTGTGCTGGTGCTGTAAGAGAGCCAGTTTGTAGCAGCACGATGCAAACTTATCCAAATGAATGTGAACTGCAAAAAGCTGCATGTCGACTACCACCTCCTGCAGCATTACACGTCATCTTTTACGGAGACTGTAAGGACAGACTCGCTGTGGTTCCTCCAATCGCTATGAGTAAGTTCCTAAAGTTATACGTACCTCTAATAATAATAACTTCCACTAACTTTGCCAAGTTATGGGTTGCACTAACCGTAGAAACTCTGTCTCCTCCACTAATGAAACTTACCCAATTTAAGGGAAGCGATCAACACTTCTACTTAACGACATTCCGCTAGCAGATGTGATCGCTAACAAAATATTTACCATCAGACCGTCATCAAGCCAGTTGTTAGCAGTAATTCCAATAAAGCGACCCGTCCTCGATCAATTAACTAACTTTCCGCTTTATCGCACGACTAACATGCAAATATTTGGGGATGGGTAGCTACGACCGCGATGACCACGACCGAGGTGGAAGAAGGTTCAACGGATTCTTCGGCAATTGACGAATTGGGAACTATCAGTTCTTCGGCTTGCCGTGACATCAGATGTGACTTTGGAGCTAGCTGTGAGATTGGTGACGATGGCTACCCTCGCTGCTCGTGCCTTTTCGAATGTCCCCCCGACGATGAATACTTCCCGGTTTGCGCTTCTGACTTTCGTCTGTATCCAAGTCTGTGTGCTATGCGGAAAGAAGGCTGTCAGAAGCAACTGGAGTTAAGACTGCGACCCCTGGATCTTTGCAAAGGTTTGTTGCTTGCTTAATGTTTACATTTGCGCTATGTTATAAAGCTGTAATTTGGAACATCGTTTAGAAATAACCGACACCTACTTAATAAACCTCCGAAAGTAGCTTAAACTTGAATTCTCAGTAACTACCAATCCGAAAACTTGTATCAGGTGCACACGACAAAGTTTCTAAATCACTTTTGAAGTTTTTGTTTTATTTCTATATCTAAAACGAAATTGTCCTCACCACAGGTATGGAGGTGAGACCTTGCGGTAGCAACAAAGTGATGGTGGATCCGACAACAGGTCTCGAAATTGACTGTGGTAACGGCCCGCACCGACAAGATTGCCCTGTAGGCAGCTATTGCCACATTACCTTGACTGCCGCAAGATGTTGCCCTAAAAGTGAGTATTACCTGCTCTCAATACTGAACGGTGTTGTTTCAATTTGTGTTGTTTAACATACAAACTGCCCGTACGTAATAACGCGTTTATTTATTGAAATGGTGCAATTTTTATTCAGATACATATTTTATCTATAAAACTCGACCGAAACTTGTTAGTTTCTTAATAAACTTTTTATGTTTCTACGGTAAATTATGTAACTTGTGAGCTGTTTATTTGAGATAAATTGACTTTCAGTATACCTATTACGTATCTTAGTAACTTTGTTTTCAAAGGCATATTAATAATTTATTCATTCGAGCAATATGCTTATACTTTATTCTGATATTTTCGTCATAGCTGAACAAACCGAATGTTATTCTCTAGGAAAGCACTATTTCATGAATACTGTAGCAATTGGTGATTTGTCAGGGTGAAGATACTGGCACCGTTGGTAAATTGGACGCAATCACGCTACGTACTGCTTTGTCAGTAAACGCTTGAAGCCTTTGTCTCATTCTTATACAATACGTGGTTTGTTTTGTATACATCTAACAGCATGGATGAAATACTCTATTTATAATGTGTGCAGTTTGTGTAGGTGGTACTAAAAAGCTTTTTGCGAAATGCTCTCTGTAGATTTAATTTATCTACATGATTCTCCAGAAAACAATGCGTGGCGTTATTCAATTAAATTTTATTAGAACTCGTTGATTTATAGAATTTATCATACGTGAAATTGTTACGAAAACAAGTAGTTCATAAATATATAAATATCATGACAGATGATTCAAAGCAGCTTGATGAAAGGAAAAACCATCACTGCTCTGAGACCATACATGGATGTTGCTCTGACGGAGTCACTCCTGCTACCGGACCTAATGAAGAAGGCTGTCCGATTACAAGTTCTCCTTGCGGTTGCAACCGACTTGGGTCGGTTTCCGATAGATGCGATGATAGCGGCCAATGCCAGTGCAGACCGGGAGTGGGTGGATTGAAATGCGACCGTTGCGAGCCTGGTTATTGGGGCTTGCCAAGGATCGGTACTGGACATACTGGATGTATACGTAAGCACTTTTAGATTTAAATTTTATTTGTCTGTCATAGTACAATGGAAACATGATATATCAATCATAATTCTGTTTGTGAATATCAATTTCCCTTGGTTTTTAATGATGTTGTAATAATATTAACGCATAAACTGAGGCAGGAGTTCGTCACTATATCGTCTATTATCTACAACCCGCCGCCTCTTTGATATTCAATATGTTTATGAAGAGAATAAAGTATCTGTAACGTAGAGACGTAATGAAAAATCTTTTACATATACCATGTTTCAAATTTTTTTTTCGTCGAATAAATACGGGTGTTACGTAATATTATGTGACGTCTAAACGTATGTCTTATATTTGTTTGCATGTGTCTATATGTATGAGTATGTGTGTAACAGTGTAGCTCGAAATAGATAGCTAATTTAAATTTGACATGTTTTATGTCATTATTGTTTACAGAATACTATTACTTCTCATTATTGCCATCACTACCATTGGCTATTAAATTTTGCATTTACTTAATATTACTTTAAATAATTGATTATTAAATGGTATGTAAACGAATAACGTGACGAGCTGGTCATTTCGTTTGATGTTAAACGTTACGCTTGCCCATAACATTGTAGTGCTAATTATAAAGTTTATTTCAGCTTGTGGATGCTCAGCGTTTGGTTCAGTAAGAGAGGACTGCGAGCAGATGACAGGTCGCTGCGTCTGTCGAAGCGGAGTGCAAGGCCAAAAGTGCACTGTCTGCGCAGATCATAGAAGAAGGCTAGGCCCTAACGGATGTTCTGATCGTAAGTGTGTTTATTGTTTTTATAGACGTATCACATCACATCATCAGGCAGAAGACCACTGCTGAATATAGGCCTCCATTAAAAACGCCTCTTTGGCGCTTATCATAAGGGGCGATTTGCCATAATCACCACACGTGGCAGGCATTTTGGTTAACGCAGAATATTTTAATGTACTAAAGCGTAACTTAGCGAAGTAACTAATGATTTCATCGAGTGCACCAAAGTATTGGCTTAGTTGAACATCTCTAGTCTTACAAACGTTATTTACATTTAATGAATTTTTAAAATTCTCGTCCTCGTTTTGAGTCATGACATTCACGTCAGCGAGTTATCAGGATATTTTACATTGATTAAATTTAAGTATTCTTTACGAGCAAGGATCTTTGTCTCTATGCTTTACTGCTGTTGTTATTCCCATAAATATATTTCTTATAAGCGATGTTTGCGTGAAACACTGCTATTATTTCAGTGCCCGATTTCTTTCCTTATGTGTCAGTAGCGTGCACTTCACCGATATGATGTAGTATGTACCTGTTTCTATGATCAATGCTTAGGCTATGATTTATTAGAGTTATGTAAATACACATGATATTAAAGATATAGTGAATAGGTAATGTATTATTGAAGTGGAAACTTTTTTAGGCGCGTTAAGCACTTTTTTGCTGAACAAAAATCATGGAACTCGTGTCATCGTCACCTAAGGCTTTCCATGAGCTATACTGTGTATATATGTGTACTTAGTTGTGTTACTTAGTTTGACTTCTATCGGCATTCCCCAAAGACTGCCCCGCACACTTTTTTATTCTTATATTAGGTCTTTACCTATGAAATTGCCGTTTTGTTTGAAAAAAGTTAAAGTATTTTTTTTCGAACTTATTTATTTCTTTTATTCAAAGTAATCACCCCTGCAATCAATGCATCTTTGCCAACGCTGTGGCAGTTTATGGATGCCCTTCTTGAAAAAATCAGCAGGACGGGAGACAACAAACTCTTCAAAGGCGTTTTGTACTGCCTCTCGGGAATTGATTTTTTTTCCCGCTAAAAAGTTGTCAAAATTTTGGAAAAAGTAATAGTCGGTAGGCGCAAGATCTGGTGAGTATGGCGGATGAGGGAGAGCTTCCAAACCCAACTCATGCAGCTTAGAGACGGTCTGTTGTGCAGTATGGGGTCGCGCGTTGTCGTGAAGTAGCAGTGGAGACGACCGATTGACCAAAGCTGGTTGCAGACGTGCGAGTTTCGCCATCATTGTGGTCAGTTCTTCAATGTACACATCTGCAGTAATGCTCTCGCCGTTTTGTAAAAAGCTATGATGAATCACACCAGCACTAGACCACCAAACTGTGACCATCACCTTTCTAGGGGTCATTTTTCGTTTTGCACATTGCTTTGGTACCGAACCAGGATCTAACCAACTTGCTGAGCGCTTTCGATTGTCAAAAAGAATCCATTATTCGTCGCACGTAACAATTCGGTTAAAAATTCCTTCATTTCTGTGCCTGTTAAGCAGCGCAAGACAAGTCTCGATGCGTACGTTGCGCTGGGGATCGTTAAGTTCGTGGGGCACCCATCTATCAAGCTTTTTTATCTTGCCAATCTGTCGCAAATGGACCAATATTGTTTTGATGCTAACATCAAAAACTGCTGCCAGCTCAGCTGTAGATTGAGATTCATCAGCTTCCACAATCGCCTTTAATTCATCATTTTTGACCAAAGTTTCCGGACGACCACGAGGTTCATTTTTCAAGTCATAATTCCCAGAACGGAACCGAGCAAACCAATAACGGGTTGTACGTTCGTTTGTACAGTTCTCTCCGTAAACGTCGTTGATGTTACGTGTCGTTTGAGCCGCGTTGGTGCCACGACGGAACTCATATTCCATAATTACACGAAATTTCAAAGTATCCATTATGAGGAAAAATGTTGAAATGTAATGAAAATACAACGCTAATCAATAAACAAAAGACTTATATTGTAAATAGAATGTCATATTTTTAAAACAAAATTAATTTGAATTTAGAATTCATAGCCAATCAAAACTTTTTTTTGTTTGAAAAAGTCTTTACTGCAATACGGCAATTTCATAGGTAAAGACCTATTATAATGTTTATAGGGCATATCGTCGTTGCGCTTGCAAAAGTCGCTATGTGTTATTTAGTTATTGATAATTTCTCGAGAGTTAATTAATTAATATATAACGTGTTTATATGGAACTTTTGATATATGAATAACACATAGCCAGATTTCGTAACTCTTTAAATATTGCATTTATCACATAGTTTTTTTTACAGTATGTTTATATTGAAACAACGATTAAAACAGCATCTAAAACGGAAAATAACTAAATATCACATAGCGACTTTTGCACGTGCAACGACGATATATATAACAATATTTCCGAAATCCATTAAAGCATTTGTGTAATTTGAAATATGTATTTCACTGTGGTTTTTCTTGGATAAAACTTTAACCTCGTTCAGCATAAATCTTTTTTAACCGCTTCCTATTTCAAGATAGTATTTTAGGACGCGATCCTCATTACGTAACCGGCTGACCCGCTGGACCCGTGTCAAGTGTATTCCTTCTTTGGACACATTTTTACGAATGGGGTTACCTGTTTTATTCATCATCAACTATTTATTTTGGCCTCCCTGGTGCAGTTTTCATATCTGGTGTATCTTATCTTTATATATAAAAATAAACCTCTATTTCCCTTCGTCATTGCATCACGCGTGAACGGATGGAACATTTTCACTATACTTTTTTGTTGCTTTTATTATTGTCAAGAGAAGGTTTTTATGAAAGAAAAAATAATCTATAAATATAAAAATGAATTTCTATTTCCCTTGGTCATCGCATGACGCGTAACATTTTCACTAATTATTTTTTTGTTGTGTTTATTATTGTCAGGAGAAGGATCGTATGAAAGATAAAAAAGTTATAATACAATAGTACATATTTGCATATTGGATATAAAAAAAGCTGTATAGATTTTAATTTGAACAAGGAATGAAGCTCCATTCCATGATTAAAAAAGAATTTATGGATGATACCTGTCTATAGATACAAAGGTTACTGACTGGCATCCTTTGTTTTACGTTACGTTATATTTTATGGGTAACAGAATGTCATAAATGTTTTATTTCTACGTATACCCAGTAAAGACTTATTAATATTCTAATAATATTTTACAACAAAATGTAAAATTCCGATAAATTAAAAATTACTTGAATTCAATAGATTCATTGCGTCATATATAGATATTTATGCTACTTACTATTACGGCGATGTTGTTGCATCATTTTAGGTTGTATATTAGATACGTTCCCATAAAGCCCCAAGTAATTACATTTAAATAAAATATAGATTGTTTAAAGCAAGATTATTTTGGGACTACAAGCAAATTAAAACTATGAAAACTGTAATACAAACCTTATCTAAGTTAAAACTTTGTTAAATAAGTGGTCCGTTTTTTTAACTTTAATCCGTTTTTGTAGCGGAAATAGGTGGAGTCGTCAGTTCGTGCGCAGAGCTCTCTTGCTACTTCGGCGCTGTTTGTACTGAACGTACTGGTGGTGCTTTGTGTGAGTGCGCCGCTGCTCCGTGCTCGGATAGCGACGCAAACATGCTGGTAAATACTCTTAATATTTTGCGATTTATTTACTTTTTAAGATAGTTTTATTTTTCAGCCTTACTGTACTTTTAACCAAACTTTGAAAGAAATCTCATCTACCACGACTAAAATATGACATGATTGTGGATGTATTAAAACTTTTGGTGGAAGTATCAGGCGACCAAAATGCTGGCTTTTATTTTGCAAAAAAATAAGCATTCCAATTCAACGTGGTAATTCTGCCAGCATTCTGGGCACTTTCCCCTCCACCAATGGGTTATTTTAAATTTTAGTTTTTATTTTTAAGTTCTTAGGTATAGTTTAATTTTTTAAGTCTAGTTTAGCTTTGTAAATAAACACTATTTACTATTGAATTCAGTACATATATATAGCTACTATTAAAAGATATATTCAAATGTATTTCGATTAGTTTTATTAAGTGATGGTTGTGATACTTGCCTGATGCTCAGACGTAGTCTGCCTTCTGAAATGTAGGTCGTGGGTTCGATTTCTATTAATGACAATCATTTGTGTGATGATGCATAAGTTTTTTTTCTGTGTTTGGGTATCACCTTTTATTCTAAGTATGTATTTACAAGCAAAAAGTATCTAATGTCCGTCTGTATTAAAATTTCATAGCTCCTAAGTTTGCACTTATTGCTCTGTATTAGGTATACCCGAATACATTGCAGTAGGTATGTAATAGAGGGATAAGTACGAACTTAAGAGCTGTCAAAATTTAGTACTAATGGGTATAAGTATTCTAGCAGTTACCTAGTTCCCATAGTTCAATAAGCTTTGTTTAGTTTGGGACTAGATGGTGATGTGTAAAATATCCATCAAAATTTATTTATTTATTATTATTTTATTTAAGACAATATATAGCGCAGTTTTACTTTTTACGAATAAGCATTAAACAAATTAAATATTGATTGTTGACTTAAAATATATACTGAAGACTTTTAATAATTTATTTTAAATTCACAAATCCAATAATTTTCAAATCATTGCTATAGTTGTCAGTAATACCCAATTTACTAAAGTTCCGCTTGCTCGTTATGCAAGCTGTAGAGTTCAACTAACTATAATATTTTACTGTAACTGACCCATTTCATTAGAACTCTTACATCCAAACAACATAAATATGTCAACCTCCTTAACATAATTCCGCCACGTAACTCAGTCCACAAATCCCGAACAGGTATGCGGCAGCGACGGAAAAACTTACGAATCAGAGTGCCATCTCAAGCTTCAAGCGTGTCGCACGCAAGAAGATATTGTCGTCCAAGCGTTTGGGCCGTGCAAACTAGGAGAAATCGCTGGAACTGCTGGTCCACCTAGACCTTCTTCACCCATACAATTCACTCAGCAAGATGACGGTGCAGCTTCTAAATCGACCAGGCATTTGCTGAACCCGGATAAATATTACAACAAATATGACTGGGCGAGGAAAGAAACTCCGAGCGACTTCGATAATATCCTGTCAGGACAGAAGTTCAAAGGTGAGTTTTTTTTCCGAATAAATTTTAATTGTTATTAAAAATTCTGACGTAATTTGTGTACGATAAAAACTAAGATAGGTATTCACAAAGTAGCACGATTATAATAAAATAACAGCTATGAATATAGAACTAAAATTATTCCCACAACAGTAGCGCTTGACCATACATTTATTAGAAAATAAAGCGAGTAATTTTAAATTTTCTAAAAATATTTATGGTTTATGTACTTTGATGAATATGTTTGTAGGTTTTTTTAAATCGGCAAATTGCCTTAATTTTTACTAAATACTACAATTATATAATAACTAATACTAAAACCTACTACAAATAAAAAAAAACACTTGTGCTATATAATATACTGGCCGCGATGACCTACAGACAGTCCAAATGCTCCAGCCCACTAGGTACCGCGTACCCAATATGCCGGCAGCACTACCCCGTTGAATTGCAATGCTGAATCCTTATGCCAAATAAGTGCCAACATTTTGGTCACGCGTAGCATCGACCAGGCTCTCTGATAAACCTCCTTGTTACATAATGCAATAAATAAATAAACTTTGGAAACGCGATGAGCTCCTGATTCCCACGGACCTTGATTGAAATTTATATAATTAATTAAAAAAAAAAAAAAATGATTTTAACTATGCACGCAAGCTGCGTTTTGAAACACTCGAAACCGTATTTTGATTTTGAATTGAATTTATATTTAACGGTTACAATCAAGTGACATGATTATTTATTTAAGATTTGAAAACTATGTGAAATACAAAAAATAGAAATACAAATTTAATTTTATTTTATTTAACTTATCGAGGTTTAACCTTAGGTTACACTTTTACACTCTGCAATCACTGGTACCTTACGTGCTACACTCAACGCTAACATTTCATTGCCTTTTATCATGCACACAATAATAGTTGTACCATGGAATAAAGTAATCTCTCTTTATCGTATACAACCTACAATTACAGTTATAAAAACATACGAGAAAATTTATAAAGAGATATTTAGGAAAACAAAGCCATTGCTGCCCGACATTGAGAGGTTAAGTTTTTTATTTTTCTTGGAAAGAAAAGTTATCATGAACCTTTTATTTAAAAATTGACTACAAATATTTAATAATATTAATAATAATTATATAATAATGATCATATACATTGATCTTGAACCCTGACTAGGATTCCATGTATCTAGGGACCCAGGAACCATGGAAACCATGGTTCTACAACATCCAGATTTAGAACAAGTATTTGCGCTTTTTTTTTCTGTGCGCAAATACGTGGCCTGTCACGGGAATCGAACCCGCCACCTCCGGGTTATGAGCCCTGCACAACCACCACAGTACAAGGTTTGTCAAATATTAGTTAGTCAAAAATAGAAACCGTTAAATCTTAGTCTTCATTATTCATTAAATAAATGAATAAACGTGATGGTAAAATATTACCATTTAGACATCAACATTTTTATTTCATTCAGATCTGCAAAATATTTCATTAAATGTGTTTGTTCACAAACAATTTTACTGTTGGCATCCAGTTTTTATCATCTGGAAGATTATTGCGTCAATATTGAACTTCAATATTGGTATTTGTTTTTGTTTTTATTTATAGCTCACAACATTTTGATCTTTGCCTGTCTAAATAAGGTGTTAATAATTTTATGGAGGTTCTAAAGTCATGGTTTCGCAGAGCGTTTGACCATAGATTTATGGTACAAGGATATTATATGAGTCTTTAAGCAGATAGCGGTTTCACGTTACTTACTAAAATTTGTCTCTCTCATTTGACCCCTTAATTATTTAATTTTTATGAGTATTTATTAATGCACCCTACACCATAAAAAGTACACCCTAAATGTCAATTCTCAACGTCCAGTGGTTTGGGCGGTACGTAGTCTCTCAGTCAGTCGTTAACTCGGGGTAAAGCTTTTTATTAATATAGGTTAATACGAGTTTTATAATAATCCATTTTATAATTCCTATTATGGCACTGTGAATTGGTACAGAAGCAGGGCTAGACAAACTAACAAACCATAAATTTACAAAAAGTCGATGATACACTTACAATAATGCTTATAATAAAAAAGAACTCGTTTTTCGTTTAATACGATTCTTATTCGGTATAATATTTGTTATTATAAATATGGGTCATATATCTTATATTGTTATGGGCAAGCGTGCTCCACCTTAGACAACTTCGTCACTTACCATCAGATGAGTTTTTATCAAACGCATGCCCATTTTACCATAAAAAAAATATATATAGTAAGTATAGGATTAATTGGAATAGGTACTTACCAATTTTATAACAATTTATCGGTACAATTTAGTTTTTTTTTTAAGTCTACTTTACTTATTGAATATCTTATGTCACCCATGACCATGCAGCCAGAGTTAAGTACTTTGCGATACCTATACTCTTTACATACATCTATAGCATTTATTTAATTTTATGGTGGTACTATAGCGACAAACATAACGTATTTTATTTATATATACATTTCTAATTTAAATCTTTGTAGCGTGCGATTTTCCACATTCATTACGGTTTTTTGATGTAGATTTATACGATTTGAAACTAATTTATAAACCAATCTTGATTGTGATTTGAGAATTGCTTAAAAGATTACGAAAAGCTTTCCCATTTCCCACACCTTATTATCTGCACAATAAACTTTTTCAATACTCCGTTATACCGTTTAACTATTTACTACCCTTTTATTTTCATTGTGTTTGGTGTATAACACATTATATGGAAATAACTTTTGTTAATCACAATAAACAGCTGGTTTGGTTTTGTTTAATAATTAGGTAGCAACAGCGCAATAAATTAAAACGAATCGGGTTGATGTAATTTCATTATAACAAGCTGTATTCAATTTTTATTTAACAAAAGGTGTAAGGGTTTTCGTTATTATCCACGGTGGCCACTTTCCCAGAATCGACCCTTCAGATGGTAACTAATTGGGGAAAGCAACACAAATAATAATGACAATTGTAGATATCACGAACTCTGTTACAATTCAAGGAATGTTACAATTCATTCTTATTTAGTGCTAGTTTTGTATATATGGCTGAGGATTGTGGCAAATTAAACAGTTTTGTGTACATTGAGATGCTAACATAAGAGTGCATTATTTATTTATTTGGCTTTTTGCGGTTGAATTTTATAGCTTTGTTTAATTTAGGTCTGAAAATGTCAAAATTGAAGTTTTAGTTTTACTTCAATAAAGTGCAAATAATAGATACCTGAGCGTTTTTATCTTTCTAAAAATGCCCACTCGTAGCTATTGTATGGCCAAGAACCAAGATGCGTAGGTTATTCATTTTGTCAAAAATACTTACTCTTCTCTTAACGCTGTCGATGACGATAAAACGATGAATATTCCAGAAAACATAAGATTTATAATGATATTTTTTTAATACTATAACAGTTTGTTTAATAAGGTACATATATACATAATTAAGATGAATGACTCTGTTACGGTGAGGCGAGGTGTACGGGGTATGCAAGTAAACGACCGTTGTCTCTCAAGGATACTTTATTACTGATTCATTAATACTAACACACTACATCTATGGGGTGAATATAAAAAAAATGATTCTAAGGTAATCAAACACAAAAGATAAGTAAACACGGTAAAGGTCAAAACACGTTAGCAAGGCTAATTAGCCGTTGCTGCGGTCCATCGTGTGACCTTACTCTACTATCTCAATGAATGTTATAAGAGAAAAGCGTGCGTGAATCTACTCTTTATCTAGTTTTTTTAGTGGTAAAATGGGCATGCATTTGACAAATACTCACCTTATGGTAAGTGACGAAGTTGTCTTAGGTGGTGCACGCTTGCCATAAGATGCCCATTCACTCTTGACTTAAAAAGACCCAGGTTATACCCAAAAGGAAAATTTGCTGGAAGAACACCCAAGTCCTTGACCATTTGGCTTATAGAATCGGAATATCTCAAAGATATAAGATTTTATTGATATATTGTTAACAACTATTATATTTCTTTACATTATTCTTAATATAAGTATATTAACAACGTAGTTTCCCTATTAACAGCCACCACGGCAACAGTTGGCGCAGTTGGCGCTCTCATAGGTGATTTATGTGCCGATGACTCAGACTGCGCAGTTCTTCCCGGAGCCCATTGCACCCGTGGCGGCTGCGAGTGTCGCCCTGGATTTACACCTACCGTTCATAGGAAAGCTTGCATTGGTAAGTAAAGCCAAGACTAGATGATTTTCAACCAACTTTAGCGCAAATTATCTCACAATTTGCAACTGAAGCCTATTATAGCGATGCCAGCAAATAATGGTGATAGCTTGCGTTGCATAAAGCCAGGTTTTTACCTGTAAGAAAAGTTTTGCAAGAAGTGTCCAACTGTCTATCGGACTGTAGCTTAAAAGTGCAGTTCGCGCAGAAGTTTTCTTGTAGATAGAAACCCGGTCTTACCCAACCAATAACTGTTGATAACCAACGCCCAACATTAACAAACCCACACGTTATGTTGGCGCTGACCTTCACTTGGAAATGTACATAATTGCTACATTACGCTGGCGACGACTACGTAGTTAATTTTATTTTTATTTTATTTTATTTATTAAACAAAACCACAGCTCTTACAATTAAATAATTAATCACACTAATATTATAAAGATGAAAGTTTGTACATGTGTATGTGTGTTTGTGTGTATGTGTGTATGTTTGTTATTCCTTCACGCGCAAACGGCTGAATGGATTTGGATGAAATTCGGTACCATGATAGCTTACACACTGGATTTACATATAGGCTTTATTTATCCCGGAAAAGTGAAATTTTCCCGTGGGATGAGCAAATAATTAAAATACTTTTTTTCCGCGGGTAAAACCACGGGGCGCAACTAGTCTATCATAATTAACAAAACTTACAGCCAAATACGGTATTACATTTCTTTTAAATTAGGTACATGTGCAATGGATTGTGGTGAATAAATATGTCTACTATAATATTTAAAGTGTTGCCCTCATAAACGTTGTCTAAACGGTTTGTGTAATAAAACTTTAATAACATAGGAGAAAGTTACTATTAGGGTTACGTTTCTCGTGAGAGAATGTGGAAGTGGCGAGAATAATATAATATGTAATATTAGAGAATAAAAGTTAAAATATAAAACAACCTGGTATATGCTGTAAAGTTTTATATTCAAGTGACATACCAAAAGGCAGGTATCAAAAGGACATAGAACATAAATTATTTGAATTTAAATACTATACGAAAAAGGCTTTACTAACACGCCCCCTTAATTTATGCTCTCAAGGCCTAGTCAACATACCCCCTTAAGTTATACATATATTATCTTGAAGCCCTAATCCTATCATGCATTTATAATGTTTACATCTAGGCAAGGCTTTCGTTAATATATCAGCCGTCATATCATTTGTAGAAATGTATCGTAAAGAAATGTCCTTATTATTCTTTAACACATCTCTAATAAAATGGTATCTTATATCTATGTGTTTACAACGAGAATGGAGAACTGGATCCTTAGCTAGCGCAATAGCACCCTGATTGTCTGCATATAAAGTAATTCTAGCATACCTGAGTAACCCAATTTCAGTAAGCAGACTATTCAGATAAACCGCTTCTTTCATACATTGTGATAGGCTCACGTATTCTGACTCACAAGACGAAGTAGAAACACACCTTTGTTTCTGTGATTTCCACGAAACGCACGCACCACCTAAAATGAGAGCATACCCGGAATATGAACGTCGATCTAGTTCACAACTTCCCCAGTCCGAATCTGAGTATCCTACCATTGACTCACCAGTCTTTTTAAACGAAAGACCGTAATTCTGTGTTCTTTTCAAATATCGCAACACACGCTTTGCGAAATTCCAACTCATTTCATTCGGATTTTCATTGAATTGTGCTAACTTTACCACACAATTCATTATATCTGGTCTACTTCCTGTTGCCAAGTACATCAAGCTTCCTATGAGCTCCCTGTATCCATGTGTATCATTCACAGCAGGCACATTAATTTCACTTTTAGAGTATATTAATTTTTCATTCGGACACAATGGAATTGCAACAGATTCTTTACATTTTTCCATTCCAAAATCTTGTAATAATTTCCAAATATATTTCGTTTGTGACAACGTAATGACACCTTTGTCTCTGACAATGTCAATACCTAGAATATATTTGGCCTGTCCAAAGTCTTTTAGTTCAAACTCTTTGGATAGTTCTTTCTTAAAGTCGTCAATGTGAACTCTTTTGTTACATGCTATCAAAATATCATCAACGTAGACCAAAACAAATAGTTTTGTTCCATTCTCCTCCTTAAAATACAAACAAGGTTCATTTCTGGAAGCCTTGAATTTCATTTTAATAAGTTTTTGATCCAGCATTATGTTCCATTGCCGTCCCGCCTGTTTCAAACCATACAATGCCTTATTTAATCGGCAAACATCTCCTCCGGCTTCAAGATCCTTTAACATCTTTTCAGCTTTGCCTCTAATACCTAAATCTTCACTCTGATTTCTTGAAATGGTCAAAAGACAATCTTTAAGCAATTGAGGAATTTTCATGTAAATTTCTTCTTCCACAATTCCATTTAAATACGCTGTATTGATGTCCAACTGATGAATTTCCATGTCCATTTCCACTGAAAGAGCCACTAACAGTCTCACAGACTCAAGTCTCGCCACAGGAGCAAATGTACTATGGAAATCAATACCATACCTCTGGCTAAAACCTTGCGCTACTAATCTAGCTTTCTTCTTTTCAGTTTTATCTGGATTTAACTTCGTAGTTAAAACATAGCGACATCCCACTACGTCACGATTTGCCGGTTTCTTAACAATATCCCAAGTTCTATTCTTCAGCAAACTTTTGATTTCAGATAAGATAGCTTGTTCCCATCCATACTTCTCATTACTAGAAAGAGCTTGTTTTAATGTTATTTCTGTAACACCTGCAAAATCTTGACAGTCAGTAAACTCATCCGGGTCTGACGATACACCTTCGCCCTCACACGAATATTGTGGTAACGTTTCTTCTCTTTCTGATGTCACTTCAACCAATTTGTATATTTTCTTCGGACGACCCGTACCACTTTTATCTAAGCGTGGTCTCCCTGGAGCTCTCTTGTATATCTTTTCTGATTCTTCATGCCTTATATCCGGTCCCATATCACCACTTTCAAGTACATCGCAGTGTGATTCGATATTTGGCATTGATGACATCGTTGGTTCAATATAAGAATCAACGCAAGTATGCTCACCATCGGGTCCTACTTCATCTAACTTACGATCAGAAACTTCTGCCGAAGTAATCTCTATCTCCTCATATGTAGGTTGCATTTTCAAAGGAGAAACACATTTTCCAATGTTAAGCGGATCTTCTTCTAAATTATCCTGCAAACGATCTCCGCTCTGATGAAATCTAACATCTCTCGATACTATGATTTTCTTATCGGTAGGAATCCAAACTCTATATCCCTTGACATCTCTTGGATAACCAACAAAAACACCTTCTTGACTCCTTTCTGCCAACTTACTTTGGTTGGGTTCTTTATTTAAAACATGTACCTTGGTTCCGAACTTCTGTAGGTAATGCAGTTTAACAGGTCTGCCATACCATTTCTCATATGGTATATCTCCTCCAAGTGCACTCGATGGACATCGATTTCTGACATGGCAAGCCGTCACCACAGCATCTGCCCAAAAACCCGCCGAAAGACCTGAAGATATAAGCATACATCTCGCCATTTCGACTAATGTCCTATTCATCCTCTCAGCAACTCCGTTTTGCTGAGGAGTCCGAGGAGCTGTCAATCTTCTACCAATACCTTCGTTCTTCAAATACTCATCAAACTCTCGATTGCAATATTCACCTCCGTTGTCGGATTGCAAATATTTTATCTTTTTACCCGTTACGTTTTCAACATAATTTTTATAAATTTTAAAAACAGTAAAAACGGAACTCTTTTGTTTCAATAGGTACACTTCACACCAACGTGTACTATCGTCGATAAAAGTAACAAAATATTTTGCGCCACCTATCGCCTGCGTATTAAAAGGTCCGACCACATCTGAATATACAATCCTCAAAACCTCATTACAGGGTCCGTTTGATTTTGAAAATGGTAACGCACTCATTTTCCCTCTTGCACACACGTCACAATCATACAGCTCACGCTCATTTATCCTCTTAGTTTTTATACCAACTTTGGTCAAAACTCTCAATAAATCCCTTGCATTCAAGTGTCCCATTCGTTCATGCCACAACCATACATTATCCTCTGATACTACTGATGCAGATTCATTCTGTTCCCTAACGTAATATAAATTACTCTTACTACGACGACAATTTCCCCATGGCAATTTTTCACTATGGCCTCATCCTTAGTAAACATTACAGTATAACCTTTATCTGTAATCCTTGCCACTGAAATTAGGTTACATCGCAGATCGGGAACGTACAATGTGTCTGGCAATTGAACATTTGTTTTGGATTCACCTTTACATGCAGACAGTGTGACCATACCTTTACCTTCAACTTTTGTGGTCAAGTTGGAAGCTAAATTTAATTGACTCGATGACGGTAACAAACCCTCCACAAACTTGTTTACGTCCTTACATAGATGTGATGTACACCCGCTATCTAAGATCCAGTTTCCGTTTCCGTTGTACACACCATTACATTGATCTGTAACACAATTAAAAGAATCAAAACTGGTATCAAAAGGTGTTTTTCATGTATCACTATCGACAACGTACTTTGCAGAATCTTTTTCTTTGTTTTCCGTGCATTCTGATGCTTTATGTCCAACTTTATGGCATTTGAAACATTTAAACTTGAATGTTTCCCGTTGTTTGTTAAACTTATTTTTTCTCAAATTCTCTTTTGCGATCATTGCTTTTTCTTCAGAATTGTGCCTCGAACAGTATTCTTCAACGATTTTGATCTTTAGAGTTTCAGGATTCGGAATTTCGTCTCGAGACTCTATTGCACATCGGAAATTGTCAAACTCTGTAGGAAGACTATAGAGCAACATTATCGAAAATAGGTCATCATGAATCTCCACATCCATTGCACTCAGTTTATCCTTTATATCAAAAAATGTTGAAATATGTTCATAAAAGTCGCCAGGCTCGGTGAATCTCATCATCGTCAACCTTTTCAACAAAGTAGCCTTTTTCGCTGGTCCTTTTGATGCATATATGGATTCTAGCTTTAACCATACCTCTCTAGACGTTTTGCACCCTCTTACATGCCGTAACTCACCAGGAGACATACTCAGGATTAAGTCAGCTCTTGCCTTGGAATCTCCAACAATCCACGCCTGCGCTGCTCTTTCCTCCATTGGTTTTTGTTTACTACCATCCACATACCCAAACGCATCATTCTTGATCAGTAAAGCCTCTGCTTGTACTCGCCAGCTCTCGTAATTTTCTCTGGTTAAAACTTCAATCATTCTTGTTGTAGCCATTTTAACTATTCAATAAAATTACCTCAGCTCTCAATGTTTCCTTCAGCACAATCATTATATAGAAAATTATTTTTCAGCAATGACACTCACTACAATATTATATTATTCGCCTTCCGTTCTGGGCCCATAACCATTATTAGGGTTACGTTTCTCGTGAGAGAATGTGGAAGTGGCGAGAATAATATAATATGTAATATTAGAGAATAAAAGATAAAATATAAAACAACCTGGTATATGCTGTAAAGTTTTATATTCAAGTGACATACCAAAAGGCAGGTATCAAAAGGACATAGAACATAAATTATTTGAATTTAAATACTATACGAAAAAGGCTTTACTAACAGTTACGTATATACATAAACCCATGATTGCTACAAGTGCTACGTTGGCTACGATTACGTAGTCGATATGCTACGGATTGAGATGGCTACGCGTTAATAATCGTGATTTCACACGAAGTGGCTACGGTTACTCATATTACCAGCTACGAAAACTACATACATGTAATAACTATGCAAAAAGTTGTGTGAACGAGCTACACGTGCTACGATCAGCGTAATATGTTACGAAAAATGCCTACGAAATATTCGTTACGCTTTTATTTTTTACTACAAGCGTTTCACGGTTCAGCCATTATTTACTCGTTCCCCGTGGTGTTATCAATTCTCCGCGAAATATATTAGTATAATAATATACTTATTAGCATAAGTTAATCGCAGTTTCAGAAGAAATCTGCATGCAACCTTTAATCCAAATTGATTCAGCCGTTTTGGCGTGAAAGCCATGCAAATAAACAAATAAACGTTTTATTTTTATATACTACTAGTTGCGCCCCGCGGTTTGACCCGCGGATAAAAGTATTTTAATTATTTGCTCATCCCATGGGAACGTTTTACTTTTCCGGGATAAAATGCTGCCTATATGTCAATCCAGTGTATGAGCTATCTTGATACCGAATTTCATCCAAATCCGTTCAGCCGTTTCAGCGTGAAGGAGTAAAAAACATACACACATACACACACACAAACATACAAACTTTCGCCTTTATAATATTGGTGTGATGTAAAGAAAGGATCATAGCGTAGCATAACGAAAAAGCTGACTAAACAAGCAAGGACTCAAAAAATCTTCTTTAAAAATTAATAAGTTCATATTTTTTCATCAGCACCATCTGCGTATTCCAGTCCATTATTGAATAAATTTTAATGACACATTTTTACGAATTGAATAATTTATTAATCGACACCACGTAAATCCTAAACGAAGATGTAATTAAATATTCAATTTTATTCCAAAACTTTTTTGATAAGTATAAAGAAAATATTGCTGTACATTCCGGTTTTTAATTAAAAAGTATCTCCAACAGAAAACGTGCCTCAGGAGACTACAGAAGAATACAGTGCGTGCCTGTCGGAGCCTTGTTATAATTTAGGCACTTGTATTGATTTACCTGGATCGACTTACACGTGCGTTTGTAACGCGCCTTTCACTGGAATCAACTGCGAATCGCTAGCTAAAGAGGCCTTACTAACTACGTACATTGATACTCCATCCTTTGACGGTTCATCCTACATTAGACTAAAACCGTTGAAAGCATACCACAAGTTGAACATCGATATAGAGTTCAAGGCGTTCTCCGAAAATGGGCTTATATTGTACAATCAACAGAAATCCGACGGCACCGGCGACTATGTTTCATTAGCTTTGGTCAACGGATATTTAGAATTTAGGTAAGCAATATTCTTATTAAAATTACGTAACTAAATTACTATTCAAGCAACAATAGCCACGGAATAAATTGAAAACATAATTTACTTTAGGCTTTTCGCTTAATTAACTTAACCTCGTTTCAAATTCAGGTACAATCTCGGAAACGGAGTACTTATTCTGACGTCCCTAGAGAAAATTACGTTAAACGAATACCACAAGGTATCGGCGAAACGGTATCATCGTGATGGGATATTATCGGTCGATGATATGGAGGACGTTGTAGGACAATCGTCCGGTCATTTAAAGGCATTAGACCTCGCTGAGGACGCTTATATCGGCAGCGTGCCCACTAATTACTCCAGGTAAATATCAGGTAGCCGTATATAATAAGAGTTTGAGTAATTAACACTCCGTAATGTGTAATTTTTGGGTTATTTATACTAAATTACTATGTCCAGGGTTTTTGATAATATCGGCACTCGCAGTGGTTTTATTGGCTGCGTAAAATATTTGAGGATAATACGACATCAAGTGACGAAGAAATTGGGCCGTCCAGACTCATTAGTCGTCGGTATAGAAAACGTTCAAGAGTGCCAATCCAACCCGTGTATGAGTATTCCGTGCAAGAATGGAGCTACATGTACATCTATAGAAGGGTCGCCGACCGAATATACTTGTAGCTGCCCTATCGGATTCCAAGGAGCCAATTGTGACGAGAGATTAGATCCATGCGAGTCGAATCCCTGCGGATATGATGAGGGGCTATTGTGCGACGTCAGACCCGACGGTGGACACGTCTGCCGCTGTTTGTTTGGAGGTGAAATTGGATCCAACGGAAATACCTGCAACAATGGTAGGAATCCCATAAATATTCCCGGAATCACCGTCTCTTCCTTCAGTTTCTATTATTGACTGAAATTTAAATTTTGCAGACGTAACCGTTGAACAAGAAACGTGGTCTTCCCAATTCAATGGGACGAGCTATATCGAATTACCGCCACTCGAAGGGCTGGGTAAAGCGTTTCGCATTGAAATTTGGTTTTTAACGAACCGATTTTCCGGAATGCTCCTTTACACCGGCCAGTCTAATAAAGCCAAGGGGGATTTTGTTGCGATTAACTTGGTTAATGGTTATCTACAGTTTAGATACAATTTGGGGAGCGGGATCGCTAATATAACGTAAGTGGTACTTCCTATTTAGAAGTAATAGCCCTTTTTATTAGTCAAGGATTAACTTTTAAACAAATGTTGAGGAAAATTTTATTACAAAGCTGCTTTATGCCAAGGTTTAATGCTAATGGACAAAAATAATTTTACAAAAATTTCAAGATTTTGATGATTAATACTTTTCTTGGATATAGGTCTCCGGTCCCCATTACAAAAGGACGATGGCACAGAGCTAGAGTGTCTAGATCTGGCCGTCATGGATATCTTCAACTTGATCATCATCCTACTCAAAAAGGACATTCTTCACCTCCCTTGACTCATTTGGAGCTGACCTTACCACTTTTCATTGGATCTTTACCGTAAGTATTCATAAAATATTTCACACACAGATATGACTACTTCTTGTAATTACAGCTATTAAGTTATTATTGGTATTTATATAGTCACACCTTTTAAAGTTCATATGGTTCATTATTTAATACATCTATTAATTACCACATTTTTTTTTTTCAAAATATAGGATTAGTTGAATAATTTCCCATCCTTGCAACTTTGTAAAAAGTATCACTAACATCATTTGCATTGTAATATTAATAATAACGCCCAAAGATCATATACATAGATCCTGGACGCCACTTAAGATTCCCTGTGTCTAGGGACCCAGGAACTACGAAGACTATGGTCCTACAACACCCAGACTCAGATAAAGTATTTGCACTTTTTTTTCTGTGCACAAATACTGGTCCTACAGCGAGAATCGAACCCGCCGCCTCCGGGTTATGAGCCGACCTGCTTAAGCACAACACTACAGAGGCTGCAGTATTATATAATCTGTGATTAGGTTATGTACGCGTGATTGCAATTCGTTGAACTTATGTTCAGATGAATATAAATACGTTGGTAAACCAATACACCACAGTGCGTGATCCTTTTACGTATAAAACGAATACAGTATGCCAATCGACCTTTCCCGCGTTGAGCGCTATTCACACGGAAACACTGCGGATGAAAATGTTCGGGTTGATTTAGAGCTTTGGAAATCAACCGTGTGATTCAATTCTTGGAAATGGAGACTCTCCGTAACCCCTTTAGCATTTACAGTACACATTTTTCATGTTACGTCAAAGCATTGGGAACTGGATAGGATAGGTTGGGTGGGATCTAGGTTAGGTTAAATGTTCGCTACCACAAAAGTAACCGTACCAACAAATCAAACTGATTTTGTGATTATGCTTTGTGAAGTGTAACCAAGCTTACAATTTGCGTATTTAATCAACAGCGCTTTTGCAGTAGAATGCATTCATTTTATAGTTGGAATGGTTCATGCAATATTTATGCAACTTTTATTAGGTTGTATTTCTGAATGGTTTTTATTTTCTTTGTTACTTTTTATGTAATGTTTTGTATCATAATTTATTTACTAAAAAACAATATGCAAATGTTATGTAATTTTTAAATATTATAATTATCAATAGGTATGTATCTTATCTACTAGAAAATTATAACTATTAGATGAAAAAAAAAAAAGAAAACACTTAAATAAACTTAATCTAAGTAACCATTACTAGTAGATGGTTTGTTAATTGTTAATTGTGTTCTTGTGTGCTGAAGATGTCTAATGCCCGTTTTCACCAATGAGTCCTTAACTGCTACGTAACTAAGGTTCCCTTAAGCTAAGGGGTCTCTTAGAACAGTCACTTACCTAAATCCATTTTCACTAAGCTAAGGGATACCTAAGTAAGGGCCACTTACGTAAGTATCCGAAAGTAGGGATTCAATAAACGTACATTTACCGATTAAGTTATTTTACTAATATTTTGGAATAACACATGAAGATTATTGAATAATTTGCTTTATTCTAGGTAAAACATAGTTTTTTTACTAAGATTGCGTTGTAAAAACTAAATACTAATACATAAAATTATTGCTGCTGAATACCATTGCTAAAAAAAATGACGTGATGAAATAATGACAATGGACAGCAAATTTTTAGGTTAATTTTGCGTGTGATTATTTTCTATTATTATTAATAATAGAAAATAATTAACATAAATAATATTTTTTATAATTATTTACAGAAATAATAATTTAAATATTAATAGTAATTAATAGTAATTAATATTTAAATTATTTAAATTTATATTTTATTTTAATTTTTTATTTATATTTTTTTTAAATTTATTTTTATTTTTAATTATTTTTTTAAATATTAATTGTTATTATTAATATTAATAATTAATAATAATATATTTTTTTATTAATAACATTATAATAATTGATTATTAATTAATTGTAAATAATGATCATTATTATTAATAATATTAATTATTATTATTGTTTATAATAATAAAAATAATATTATTTATTATTGATAATAATAATGCCCAACGATCTCATAGATATACATATTATAGGTACCTATAATACTGATGCCATCTAAATCAAATTATTGATTCTATTTATTGATTTTATTATTATTATTATTGTAGGTAAGTAAGTAATAGTAGTAAGTAGTATTTAATTTTGATTGATGATATATAGGTACATACATACTTATCTATATCTATAGCATACATTCATATAAGGTATAATTTTTTATTATTTAACAAAAAAATTTATTATTTTTTATAATTTTTTAGGTACAATATAAAGAAAGTAAGAAGTAATTAACCTGTTATTTGTATATTCCAAGTGATGTTCTATTTTCACAAACAAAAATAAAACACCATCCTTGGATAACCTAAATCTTTTGAAGGAGTCTAGGTCATCATATTTAGTTAAAAAATCTGGTCTTTCACGGTAAATGCGGGGCCGTGTAAATAAACTTGGATTCGTAATTAATTCCACTGTTTCAGTAGCTTCCAAACTCCCAAATACCTCTGAAAGACTTTCCATTTCACACGAGATAACAAATATTATGTATGCATATACAATAACTGTCACTTAGCACTAAGGGGCCGAAATTCGGCCCCCTAATAATATGGGATCCTTTAGGACCTTAGGTGTCCCTTAGATGTTGGTGAATACAAAACTACTGACAGGTGTCCCTTAAAATGTCTAAGGGGCTACCTAAAATTTAGGGATTGTCGGTGAAAACGGCCATAAGCCGTTAAGGGACGCCTCCGGGCGCTTCCTGAGGGACCCTTCCCAGGGACAGCTCAGGGGTCCTCCTCAGGGCCCACCGGTTTTGGTGGACCTTGAGAAGGACTCTTGCGCTTCTCAGGGCAGGGTTGTGTTGGAGAGGACGTTGGAGTCCGACGACTCCTCCGTCATATTGGAGAGGTCGGGTGGACGGGAGACCGCTGACGAGAGCGGTGCTGGCCGGAAGCGGCCGTACTCTTCATTTTTCGTGCCTGGGTATTTGGACTCAGACACGGAGACTGAAGAGACGGCGGCCGCCAAGGTCAACTCGGCGAGGAGAGGTAGGAGGAAGACCACCCAGGCGGTCCGTCCAGGGAGACCTTCCTTAAGCCTGCTCCTGTTGATAAGGAGCTCGAGACGCTTCTGCAGGGCAGAAGATTTAGGAAGGGGCAGGCTGCTGCGGTCAGCGACGTCGAGCCGAGCACCGGAACTGATTCCGATGCTCGTCCGATGGTCGTTGACCTCAGCGTCCTCAACGCCCAGGAGCTGAGAGCACGGGCGGGGGAGGAGCTCACCCGCATTCTTGAGGTTGCCAGGAAATCTGGCAACCTCAAGGGTGAGTTCGTCGGCCGCCTCAAGAAGTCCGCGTCGATCCTAGGCGAGGTGGTCGACACCCTGACTGGGAGGAGCAAGGCGGAAGAGACGCGGCGGCTCAGGGCGGAAAATACCCGCCTACGGTTGGAGGTGGAGGCAATGAAGGCGGAGGTGAAGGCGCTTCGTCTTGGCTTCAGTGAGGCCAAGACGGAGGCCGCCACTGCCACCGCTGCTGCCGCCACCGCCACCGCTACCGCTGCCGCTACGCAGAGGCCTGCAGCCCCCTCAGTGCTGGGTGCCGCTGACTTTTTGGAGGAGCTCAGGGGGTCCTTGACTGCCACGTTCGGGCAAATGCTCAATGCCCGACTCGCAGTGATCGAGGACCGCCTTCTGCCTGCAAAGACGGTGCGTCCACCACTGAGGGCAGATGCCAAGAAGGCAGCGGCGGAGGCCGCAGGAGTGGTGGAGTCTGCTCACCAGCAGGCTGGAGTTGCGGGTCCTTCCACCTCCAGGAGGACCCCAAGTGCCCAAGTTCCTGAGGGGAGGGAAACCTGGGCCCAGGTGGTGGGAAAAGGCAAGGGGAGGGGAAAAGGAACGGGGAAGCTCTCCGTCCCCACCCCTGCCCCTGCAGCCCCTAAGCCCCGTGCCCCAACGGCCCCTGTCTCCACGGCCCGTGTCCCCGCTGCCCGTACCCCCGCGGCCCGTGCCCCCCCCCCGCGTCCCGTGCCCCCACAGTCCGTGCCCCCGCGGCCCGTGCCCCTGCGGCCCGTGTCCCTGCGGCCCGCACCCCTGCACCAGCCCCCTTGCCGGTAGGACTACGACGGTGCTGAGGAGTCCCCCAAATTCCGCGGCCGTGGTGCTGTCATTGCACCCCGATGCCGTGGAAAAAGGGATGACCTACAGCACCGTCCTCCAAACGGTGCAGGATAAGATTGACCTGCAGGAGCTGGGGATCGAGGGGATCCGCATTCGCCAGACGGCTACGGGAGCCAGGATGCTACAGATCCCCGGCTCCCAAAGCGGGGAGAAAGCGGATCGCCTCGCGGAAAAGCTCCGTGGGGTCGTGATGGAGGTGGCCAGTATCACCAGGCCGGTTAAATCCACTGATCTGAGAATCAGTGGTTTGGATGATGCGGCCACCAAGGAAAAGGTGGTGGCAGCGGTCGCACGTGCGGGGGAGTGCGACCCGCAGCTGGTAAAGGCCGGGGAGATTCGCCCCGGTCCAAGAGGGGCTGGCTCCACTCTCGTCTTCCTCCCGGTTGCAGCAGCTAAGGTGCTGCTGCAGAAAGGGAGGCTGCTGATTGGGTGGAGCTCAGTACAGGTGGTAGCGCTGGGGGAACGCCCCATGCGCTGCTACCGGTGCCTGGGGCTGGGGCACACTCGCCCCCTGTGCCCCGCTGTGGCGGACAGGGGTGACCTGTGCTTCCGATGTGGAGAAGCAGGTCACCGGGCGGCCAGCTGTGGGAAGATAGTCCCACGCTGTGCCATCTGCGCAGAGTCGGGGCGGCCCTCTGGGCACGTAATGGGGGGACGCGGCTGCGTTCCCCCTAAGACGAAGGGGAAGGCCACCCGGACCCAGGCCACCCCAGCTGCCACAAGCCAGGCCGCCCCGGAGGTAGTACGCCCAGCGGCGTGCGAGGAGGTTGTGATGTCCGATTAATGGATCAGGTCGGACATCACAACTTCCTCCAGACGAATCTAAACCACTGCGCCAGGGCCCAAGATCTGCTTATGCAGTCCCTGGCGCAGTGGCAGATAGACGTGGCGGTCGCTGCGGAGCCGTACTATGTCCCCCCCCAACATACTTGTTGGGCTGGGGACCTGGACGACTCCGTGGCTATCATTAGGCGATCCGGCGGGTCCACCCCCCTCTCGGTTGAGGAGAGGGGGTCGGGGTACGTGGTGGCAAAGTGGGGGGAGTATGCGATTGTCGGCGCATACTTCTCCCCCAACAAAACCGCTGCGGAGCTGGAGGTCTTTGTGGACCTTCTGGCCGCGGCGGTGAGGAGATAGGCCCCACGTCAGGTCCTCTTCATGGGGGACCTGAATGCCAAGGCCCGGGATTGGGGCAACCCTTCTACTAACCCTCGCGGCGAGATCGTGAGGGAGTGGGTGGTTGCCACAGGACTGACCCTGCTTAATAGAGGGTCGGTCCACACGTGCGTGCGGCAGCGCGGGGGGTCCGTGGTGGACGTCTCGTACGCCACCCCCGCTGTCGCAGCACGTGTCCGGGCCTGGAGGGTGTTGTCGGAGGTGGAGACTCTCTCGGACCACAAATACATAAGGTTCGAGATCTCCACCTCCAACAACCGAGGGGGGCCCCTGCGGGTAGCGCGTTCGGTCTTCCCGCGCTGGGCTATTAGTCGCCTCGACGCCGAACTGGCAAAAGAGGTGGCTATAGTCCAGGCTTGGCAGGCTGGCCCCGCGCACCCGGAAGTGGACGTTGCGGCGGGCCACTTCCGTGCGGCAGTGACGGCCGTGTGCGACACGGCCATGCCGAGGGCCCGCCGCCGCCCCGAACGCCGCCAGGTGTACTGGTGAAACCCGGAGATTGCCGATCTCTGGGCCACCAGTTCGGCGGCGAGGCGGGCCTATGTGCACCGCAGGAGGAGGCGCAGGGGCCGGACGGACGAGCAGCTGTCAGCTGAGGAGCTGGCAGCTGAGGGCCGGCTGTACGGTGCCTACCGCGACGCGCGGTGGGACCTGCAGCTGGCCATCGGCCGAGCAAAGGCGGAGGGCTGGAGCGAGACGCTGGAGGGCCTCAGCAGGGACCCGTGGGGACGTCCATATAGGGCTGCCCGGAACAAGTTCCGGGGCCAGACGTCCCCAGTCGCGGAGTCCCTGGAGCCGGAGCTCCTGGGCAGGGTGTTGGAGGGGCTCTTCCCCGACAGAGATCCCCTTCACAACCCTCCGACGATGGCGCCGTCTTTCCCCTTCCCCGAGGCAGACTCGGCGGACTCCATCCCGCCTCTGACGGAGGCGAAGATGGAGGTCGCGGTCGCACGCCTACGGGGCAAGAGGACCGCCCCGGGTCCTGATGGGATCCCGGGGCGGGTCCTCAGGATCGCCCTGGAGGAGATGGGCGATCGGCTTCGGGAACTGTTCGACGCATGCCTCACATCCGGACGATTCCCGAAGCCGTGGAAGGACGGCCGATTGTGCCTGTTGCGGAAGGAGGGTCGTCCTGCTGACTCCCCTTCCGCATACAGGCCCATCGTCTTGCTGGATGACACGGGTAAGCTGCTGGAGCGTGTGGTAGCTGCCCGTGTCATCCAGCACCTGGAGGGTACTGGGCCTGGGCTGTCAGAGGCCCAGTATGGGTTCAGAGCGGGGTGGTCTACTATAGACGCCCTGCTCTGGCTCAAGGAGTGGACGCAGGAAGCGGTCGGCGGGGGGGAAAAGGCGTTGGCTGTCTCGCTCGACATAGCCAACGCCTTCAACAGCCTCCCGCATGGAACGATACAGGAGACGCTGCGTTACCACGGAGTGCCCCTGTATCTGCGGAGGCTGTTGGCCGACTACCTCCAGGACCGCGAGGTCCTGGAGGAAGGGCGCGATGGTTTGAGGCACCGTCGCGTCTCCTGCAGGGTTCCACAGGGGTCGGTACTGGGACCGATCCTGTGGAACATTGGCTACGACTGGGTGCTGCGTGGCACGCTGCCTGCAAACATGCGGGTTGCAGGCAGCGTGCCACGTAGTCAAGGGGAGGGACCTCAGGGAAACGGTGCGGCTGGCCACGGTGGGAACAACCCTCGTGGTCAACCGCATCCGCTCTCTGGGACTGGAGGTTGCCCTCTCCAAGACCGAGGCCCTGTTGTTCCATGGGCCTCGGGGGGGACCCCCTCCAGGAACGCGGGTGCGTCTGGATGGGGTCCCGGTCCCGGTTGGGACTCAAATGAAATATCTGGGTCTCATCCTGGACGGGAGATGGACTTTTGGGGCCCACTTCACTCAACTGGCCCCATAAGTCCTAGGAGCGGCCGCCGCTCTAGGGAGGCTGCTGCCCAACGTGGGTGGCCCGAACGCCACGTGCCGCCGGCTGTACTCCGGAGTAATCCGGAGTATGGCCATGTACGGGGCACCGGTCTGGGTGGACGCCCTCGGTCGCAATAACAAGGCCCTGCAGCGTCGTCCGCAGCGGGTCATTGCGACGAGGGCGATCCGCGGATACCGGACGGTGTCCTGGACGGCGGCATGTGTGCTGGCCAGTGATCCCCCCTGGGAGCTCGAAGCGGAGACCCTCGCCGAAGTTTACCACTTCGTGGCGGCGAGGAGGTCCCGTGGAGAGCCCCCAGCGTGGGGGGAGGTCAAGCGCCTGCGAAAGCAGGCGCGGGCCGCCCTGTTGCGGCGGTGGACGGAGGACCTGGCTCCACCGGTCCCTGGACAGAGGACGGTGGAAGCCATCCGCCCGGTCCTCCGGGAGTGGGTGCGGCGGCCCTTTGGGTCGCTGACGTTCCGTTTGGTGCAGGTGCTTTCCGGACATGGATGTTTCGGAAAGTACCTGCATCAAATTGCGAGACGGGAGGTGACCCCAGCCTGCCACGAATGTGGGGCGCCAGAGGACACGGCGCCCCACACGCTGGAGGTGTGCGCTGCTTGGGACTCCGAGAGGCGCACACTTTCAGCGGTCGTTGGCCGGGACCTCTCGTTGCCGAGCGTGGTGAAAGCCATGCTCGGCAGCGAGAGTGCGTGGCAGGCCACGGTCTCCTTCTGCGAGAGGGTGATGACACAGAAGGAGGCCGCGGAGTGGGTCAGGGAGGATAATACCAACTCTGACCACCTCCGGCGCAGACGGGTGGGGAGACGGAGGAGGCGCTTCATTGAGCGCTTTCTCCATCCCCCGTAGTGGGGCCAGTGGCGGAGAGTCGGGGGACTCTCCGCTGCACTTACATGGCCCCACACGTCTGGTGGGCAACTGAGGTGGAAGGTTGCCCACCCACTGGCGCAGAGGCCCGGAAGGGCCTACCGCCGGGGCGAGATGGTTAATGCAGTGCGTCTCCATCTCGCCCCATCCCGGCGGCGGTCGGATCACGGGGGGGTTTTAGTGGGTTCGAGTCCCACATACCCCCTGCCACCACCCCCGTGGTGGCAGGGAAGTGCGAGGGCATTTCCCCCCCTTAAAAAAAAAAAAAAAAAAAGTAACCATTACTAGTAGGCAACGTGCCCAATATACTGGCAGCATTGCCACGTTGAATGGCAATGCTCAATCTTTAGCCGAAGTAGAGACTGGTGTTGATCTTATAACTGTAATTATAATTAACAGTTGCCGTACTTTTTTTTGTATGTTTTGGCTCCACACTTTTGCGTATTTAGCCAGTGTCAAGTAATTGATAATTTATCAAGTTAATGATATTTCACGCAGATATGTGTCAACTCGCAGTCCAAGTCATCAAGTCAAGACATATTCTAGTCTTAAGTCATACTCCTTGTAAAAGCTTCCATCAATTTTTAGAAACTACACGAAAAGAAACGTGTCACCATCATTATACCACTTTCTCACATGCCTGTAATCCAGCCCTTAACGAATAAAACACCACCAATTTTATGCACTAACATTAAACAAAACACAAACAACACAAAAGCCGTTGCCGTAATTTCACGAGTTATTGATTTAGAATAGATTCTGAATACCTACTTACTTTTAGCGCCTACATCCGCCCACACAAGATGTCAGGGGTGACGAGCAGTTTCTTAGGAGCAGTTCAACAGGTCTTCGTGAATGGAGTTCCATTATCTCTGTATAGTGCAGATACAGCTAAATGCGCTATAGTGCAGGATGAGGAAAAACTGCCGTGTTCTACTACTGGGGTGACGAGGTATACTGGACCACCTTGTGGGGATGGTAAGTTACGTCTTTTCTTTGATAAGGTCTTAATTGAAGGGTTGAGAATAAAAAGGGTTTAACTATCAAATTGATAGTTTCGAGAAAATTGACTTTAAGCTTCAACGGCGTCATTTTAATGTAAAGTGCTTATAAGGTAAAAGAAAAGGTTTATGTAAGTTTCAGTTGCTTGAAAATGTTTTAATTCTATTTTTAAATATTAAATATATTACTTATTCATACAATTACTGTAAAAATATAATAAAATAAATATAATAATGTTTTTATGCTAAGCGAACTGTATTCCTGTGACAGATAAACCGTTTTTAGACTCAAAATCTCGAGATTTAAGCTTCATTTCGGTATTTTGAGAATGTATTATTGTACGATACCCATAAGTCATTTTGTGAAAAAAATCAGTTAAACCCTTTTTGTTCTCACCTCCTCAATTATGCATTTGTTTTTGAAGTAAAACTTCTTTAAGCACGCTTGACTTGGAGAGTAAGCAGTTGAATGCGAGGCGAATGGAAGTTAAAGTTGGTACATAGGTGACATATATCTCCATTGTCAACATAACAAAGTAAAAGAATGTTAAATTAGTTTAAAGTTTTACTTCAGCCGTGAGCTCTGCACACGAAACAAGTAAAATTTTTTTATGTTAAAAAATGACATGACGACCTAACCGTTGACCTGGTGCTAAGCGACACAGCTGCCCATATCAATTGCAGTGTCACTCGGAACTCTAAAGTTTCGCGTGACACTGCGCACGTCATCGTGAGACATCATCACAGTCTACTAGTAATAAAATTACTAGATTGTGAGATCAGGCAATGAAGTCTCATTTGATCAGTAATTTCACTAGGTACAGCGCCCTTCCAACCGGAACCCAGTAGTGCGCACTACTTGGCATCAGAATAACTGGCAAAGCGGTGGTACCTACCTAGATGAACTTTGCAGAAAAGACCACCTAGTTAGTTGTGTGGTATAGATCTTGATAAAAAATTTGGATTTGCTATTTTGGCGAAGAACATCCACAAAAACCATATCATTTAGCTCTTAAATTAATACGTTTTTGTATCAAATACGGTGTGTATATATTTGTTGTCAAATGACCAATGTGATCAAATGCTACCAACATATAACCGACATTGTAACATGATGTTATGTATCGATAATGTGTGAAGGTGGCGCTAAAGAGGCTTCGCCTGGGTTTTAATTGTATCATAGAGTTTGTCTTTGATCTAACTTTTCATCTATTAGGTATTTTAATAGAGTTGCGTGAAATTAACTCATACGTTGCAGTAGAAGTTGGAGATATTCAAAACGGTAGTCTTTTTTAAAATAAAGGACGTTATTCTTTGCCTTCGATTTGTAATATTAATAGGCACAATATCATTGGTAACATAAAATATGTAACCGCCTGTCATAGTAACGTTACTCCCAGTAATTCCAAACATTCGAACCCTATTCAATTTCGCACCCCACATAAATTCTATCCATTCTCATCTTGTCAAACTTAAATTTCACATTGAAAATTTCAAAGCCTTTACCAAGATACGACCGTGTAATAGTTAGTACAGATATATCACGCCGTAAATACTAACTGTTACATAAATCTCTTGATATTGGACAGAAATCTCATCGCAAAGTGGTACTTGGAGAGCAGTAAGTAACCGCTATGCGATACTTAGGTGCGCTCCAGAATTACTGTGAGACATACAGTCTAACAGTTTTCTGTGGTTAGATTTATTGAACCATAACGTTATGGCGACTGTCTGAAGTTTGTATGGAACTGTGAGTGTGCAATGATCTGGGTAATTTTCATACATTAATCCTATAGAAGCAAGATGTAGTCTGATTGTTATTTATGTTGTCTCTTTAATAAAATGTTTTAATATGTCTTAGAACTTTTTAAAGTAAATTTTCTTTACTCACGTTTGACTTGGGAAGTAAGCTGGCAAGACGAACGGAACTTGAAAGTGGCTGGTTCACGTAGATCTCCCTTGTTAACACAACAAATTTAAAAATGTATATTATTATGTTGGTATGTCCGGTGAAATGACAATTTACGATTGTCAAGATGGCGACATTAACGTTAAACAACGCAAAACCAAAGTTGTACCGGCCCTTAGATGGAGTTAAACTAAAGAAATTTTACTTCAGTGACTACATGTCCATAATGATTAACAAAATGGAGTTTTAACTTTCATAGCACAAAACCATTTCATAATCATTATGAATTTACTACATAAAAGTAATTAACTCATCTGAGATTTCTGATATCATAACGGTTTTAATTTTATATAAATGAAATAAACTTTATTCCTGACGCACAAGATCGTATAGGTAATATTTGACTGGCCCGATAGCTCAGTTGGTAGTGACCCTGCCTTCTGAACTGCGGGTTGTGGGTTCGATTTTCACCCAGGACAAACATTTGTGTGATGAACATCGGTGTTTGTTCTGTGTCTGGGTGTTATATTGTATTCTATGTATGTATTTACAAACAAAAAGTATCTAAGTATTGTATCAGTTATCTGGTTCCCATAGTACAAGCTTTGCTTAGTTTGGAGCTAGATGGCGTTATGTGAGATGTCATAAAAAAAAAATATTTATATAAATACAAAGACAATAGACACATATATACACAATCACACACAATAATATGCGATACTGTGCGATAATAATCATGGCATAGTTTTTATTACTGATATATACCTCGTTACATTTATTAAAAAATATGTTTAAAAAGATTTGATGCATGTCAATTGTCAAGTATGTCATACTTTATGTTTTCATGTAATAAAAAAATAAGCTTAAATGAATATTTAGTTTGTATTTATTAATGGCGACGATGGAGGAAGAATTATTCAACTTAAAACGGACAAGAAGCAACATTAAAGGCCAGCTTACAAAAATCTACAGACATTTACAAAATGTTGTCAACGTTTCTGAATACGAACATACGACACGTCTTACGACTATTCAAAAGTATGAAGAGAGGTTCGACAACATACAAGAACGCATTGAAAAGATTTGTCCGAATTCGCAGGAGGAAAGTGATTTGCACTTCGAGATCAAAGAAGAAATTACACAGCTCAAACTGACGTTACATAATAAATGCCTACCCAAAGTTTCACCCGCACCAACAGTACAGTGCGCTACACACGAAAATACCAACCAGGTGCACCAGATACCTAAATTACATTTCCAACCGTTTCAAGAAAAAGAAAGTTTTAGAAACTTCATTAAACGCCTTGAAACATACCTATACATGACAAACTGTCAAGATTCAAAAATGATGACTTACATTTTATTAAGTTCTGTGAGCCCGGAACTACATGAACGAGCTTGTGACTTATGCGCTCCTGAAGACCCTACAAAATTAAAGTTTCAGGATTTAGTGACTTTATTAGAACAGTATATCGATCCTAAACCCAGTGTGTGGGCACGCCGACATAAATTCATAACACGTACCCAAGGCGAGAATGAATCTGTGACGAATTTCAGTACAGAACTCAAGCGTCTAGCACATGACTGTGAGTTTTCCTGCGACAGCTGTAAAAAGCCAATTGCTGACAACTTCTTAGCCTTACAATTTATTAGAGGAGTACGAGACAGCGAAATCCGTACAAAAATATTACAAGATAATCAGACTACTAACTTCAAGGAACTAGTGCAGCTGGCAACGACATCTGAAATCGCTAGAGCGGGCGGACAATACGTTTATTGCTGGAAAACCGGACCTGCAACACGAAGTTCCCGTACATTCACTACAGAATAGACAAAATTTTAACACTAAACCATTCCGACTTACGTCAATCAGAGATTTGCAAGGAAAATGTTTCCGTTGCGGGGATACTGATCATAGAGCAAATGTTTGTAGACATATAAACATGCACTGTTCAAAATGCAACAAGAAGGGTCATTTAGCCCGCGTCTGTCTTCAAGCATTAAAACAAAAGAGAAACAATCAAATCGAAGAACCCGATGAAGTAGACGATGACAGTATCTGTGACATCAATGCTATTCGCTCCAGTTCCACTGATAAATTTATGATAGACGTCACTATTAAGGACAAGAAAGTTCAAATGGAACTTGATACAGGAGCTGCACTATCATCCATGTCACTTAAGGAGTTCAAAAACTTACAACTTGGAAACCAAATTTTCAAGACCGGTCTACGCATGAAAACTTATGCAGGCGAACTTATTACACCTGTTGGAGTAGCCTACGTAAAGTGCAGGTACCGTGACCAAATATTTCATGGGAAACTATATATTATCAGACAAGATGTTGATGCCATATTTGGCAGGTCATGGATACGAGAAGTGAAATTAAATATTGCGGACATGAATACGGTGACACTCGATAGGCCAATCTACCCGGAATTAGACAAGATTATTACAAAATTTTCACCTGTTTTTGATGGGAAACTTGGACGTATTCCAAATTACAAGGGGCATTTAACATTACGAGAAGACGCAACGCCTATATACATTAAACCACGATGTATTCCATACGCATTAAAAGATAGGGTGGAAAAAGAAATAGACCGTTTATGCCAAGAAGGTGTTATTACGAAGATTGACAACTCCGAATGGGGAACGCCGGTAGTACCTATCGTGAAACCTAATGGGAGCAATTGTTTATGCGCTGACTACAAGGTAACACTGAACAGAATGATTAAAGACGAACAGTACCCTATACCTATAATTGAGGACATATTTGCTGAGATGAACGGTGGAGAATTTTATTGCACTTTAGATATCTGTCAAGCTTATTTGAATATGCAAATGGACGAAAAAAGCGCGATGCTACAAGCGCTCAGTACACATAAAGGTACATTCAAGGTAAACCGCTTAATGTTTGGAGTGAAGGTCGCTCCAAATTTGTGGCAAAAATTTATGGACAGAACCCTACAGGGTATACAGGGAGTCAAATGTTTTTTTGATGACATAATTATCCAAGGCGCTACGGAAAAACAATTACATGAACGACTAGAAAAAGTACTTGAGAAATTACAAGAAAATAACTTGAAAGTTAACAAAGACAAAAGTACATTTTTTCAAAAAAAGTATCAACTACTTGGGACACACCATTGACAGCCAAGGTCTACATAAAAATAAAGAAAAGATTCGAGCAATTTTAGACACAGAAAAACCAAATAACACGAATGAGTTACGAACATTTTTGGGTATGAGCAATTATTACAACAAATTTATTCCGAATCTGGCTTCAATTTCTCATCCACTTAATAAACTACTACAAAAAAATACTCCATTTACATGGTCAAACGAGTGTGAACAAAGCTACAATAAAATTAAAAAAGAGATAGTAAGCAACAGAATTTTATTACACTTTGATCAAAACAAGCCTTTGGTTCTTGCGACGGATGCTTCGCCAACAGGCCTGGGGGCTGTTCTATCTCACCGTTTACCTGACGGTACTGATAGACCTATTGCCTTTGCTTCGCGATCACTTACGACGAGCGAAAAAAAGTACAGTCAATTTGACAAAGAGGCGACTACCATATACTGGGGAGTAAAAAAATTTTTCCACTATTGTTACGGAAGAAAATTCACACTAATTACAGATCATAAACCTTTGACAACAATATTCCATCCACATAAAACTTTACCGGCAATGAGTACAATGCGACTTTTTCATTATGCACATTTTCTGTCAGGATTCGATTACAACATTGAGTACAGAAATTCAGCCAATAATAGCAACGCTGATTACCTTTCAAGATTTCCAGTAGAAAAAGTTTCTGAACACAACATGGACCAGCACAGTGCATTTCAGCAACATCAATTGAATACACTAACAATCAACCGCGATAAAATAGCTGAAGAAACAATGAAGGATACTGATTACGTTAAGATAGTTGAAATGTTAAAGAAGGGCCAATCATTAAGAACCTTTGGCTACAATGATAATGAAATTACACTAGAAGATAACTGCCTTATAAAAGGGACTAGAGTAATGATTCCCCTCGGCTTACGACACAAAATTCTGGAAGAACTACACTTGGGTCATTTAGGAATGTTAAAAATGAAAATTCTGGCCAGAAGCTATGTGTATTGGAGAAACATAGATAAGGATATTGAAGACTTAGTTAGCAAATGCCGTGAATGCCGTTTAAAACAAAATGAACCAAACAAGGCTCCATTGCATCATTGGGAAATTCCGACAGAACCATGGCAACGAATACACGTAGATTTTGCCGGACCAATACACGGATATTTTCTGTTTATAATTGTTGATTCCTTGTCAAAGTGGGTGGAAATAATTCCTACCAAAACAACGACAAGTTCTTGGTGTATTTCTAAGCTTAAAGATTTATTTGTAGATTTTGGCCTACCACACGTTTTGGTATCAGATAACGGAAGACAATTTGTATCGTAGGAGTTCTCGACATTTTTGAATGAAAACGGAGTGGTCCACAAAACCTCAGCACCGTATCATCCAGCAACGAACGGTCAGGCAGAGCGTTTTGTTCAGACAGTAAAAAAAGCATTACATGCAATGGATAAAGAGACAGAACCTATACAAGAGAAAATTTTAAAAATTAAATATCAGTTACGTCGTACTCCAAGTACAACATCAGGGAAAAGTCCGTATGAACAAATGTTCGGTAACCGAAAAGTCAGAACACTTTTACACGCTATTTTACAGAAAAAGCCTAATCAGTCTATGACAACTAATGATCATAAGCAAAACGTCAGATCGTTTAAATCGGGGCAGAGGGTCCAGATCCGAAATTATAATGCCAACAAAAGATGGGAATTTGGAACCATTTTAAAACGTATAGGCCATCTACACTATGAGGTATTAACGGACTCTGGCCAGACCTGGAAGAGGCATATTGATCAGATGTTGAGCACAGTTGTTAGAAAGGCTGGAGAGGATTAAATGGGGGTGGAGACCCTGATATATACCTCGTTACATTTATTTAAAAAATATGTTTAAAAAGATATGATGCATGTCAATTGTCAAGTATGTCATACTTTATGTTTTCATGTAATAAAAAAATAAGCTTCAATGAATATTTAGTTTGTATTTATTAATTACATTTTACATAAATTGTAGATCTAACACCATGCAAAAACAATGGTTCATGCATCCCACTTCTGAACGAGTACAAATGCTTATGTCAAGATGGCTTCCAAGGAAGGAACTGCGAGATACAATTGAACGTTGAAATGTTGAACGAAAGGAGTCCGATACAATTTGACGGAAACAATTATTACTCGTATAGGAGCAGAGGGAGCCGCAGGTAATTGTTGTCTTTCGTTTTGATTGTACAGTCTGTTACTCTTAATGGCTTTATGAATACTTGAGAAGTGTTATTAGTGGCTTTATTTGAACCACTACATCCATGTTGATAATTTTTCTTGTATTTCAAACAATACAAGTTTTGTAAATAACACTAATTACACGCCTCAAATTTGTGTGCTATCCAATTCACTTTAATTGCCTAACGTTACTCATAGTTTTACTAATTATTATTCTATTTTCTAGCTTACATACTAACACAGGCGACGGTATGGGAAATTACAGTGTAAGATAACATTCGGAGGACGCAGCAATTTTTTTTATTATCAGTAACACTTCACTGCTGACATTAGTTTAGGTATGAACTAATCGTTACAATAACAATAGAAGGTTCTTACTGCTAAAAATATTTAAAAAAAGAAAATGTCTTTAATTAAAATGCTATTGAAAAGTACTATACGTAGTTATTAGGTACCATAATATCGTAAAATCGATTTCAAATAAATTTTTTAGATTTTATTTTCTACTTTAAAAATTTTTGTTATCTATTGCACTTTACTACCAAGCATTATTATAGTTTTCATCACTTTTGTAGTTTGTTTTGGAACAGTTCATTTTTCCTTTGTGATTGTTGAATATTTTAGATATCTTTATGGGGTACAAAAAATCTTTAAAGCTGTTATATACCAGCGTTTTTAGTAATTAAATTGACTTAAATGTTAAAAAATTGGAACATATTATCTTGTTTTCTTTTTGGTTTGCTTTATACTATATTTAAATAACAATATTTGTCAAATTTCTTATGACAAAATATACTAACTCCAGCAAATAACAGAGTTACGAACTTAAAGCTTGATCCTTCAGTATATATTATAATGGCTTTTCAATGACAAAATTTCAGAGTTTTTTGAGATTTAACACATATCAATATAAAATAGGATTGTCAAATTTTCATTTATACTAAAAATCGTATACAAAATCACAAGGAGGATAGTCCCTAAAGAGCTTTACAATTTCACATTTGTGTTTTAGTTCGAGCATAAATAACACGTGGAAAACCTATTCGTGTATAAAGTTCTTAGAAAAGGCAGGAAACTCATGGACTTTATAATATGAATAACAAAACGCGAGTACGTAATACTATACTCGTACTTGGATATTATAACAAGCCCCCATACATTTGGAATTCGTATTCTGCTCAAGCTAATAGTAAACATTAGGTGGTACTTGACGTCAGCAGCGCACAAAGTCAACTCGACTCAAATAAGTTACGTGAAACTTTATGTACCTATTTACATAAACGCGTTACGCGAATGGAAATACAGTTTCGAGATATCCTCATGTACCTTGAGTTTCTGATTTTATTTACAAGCAAACATTTACTGTTGGCACTATTCGCGAGGAATACAAACTATGGTTATTTCATTTATGAGTCGAGTCTACTTTATTGGAAATTCATAATTCATAATGTGTTATGTTCTTAAATTTTGTTAGTGTACGCTTTAAAATTGTAATGATTATTCTTGTAAACTTCTTTCATTTAGTCTTATACGACTTTTTAAATTGAAACCTCTTCGAGGTTTTGAGCTTTTACTTCGTAGCTGTAATGGCAGAATTTGTGCACTCCGCATCCGCATTTAGCTATGAAAAATTGTTACGCATATAATATAAAATATTTATGATTAAAAGCTATACAAGTATTCATTGCAACCCTGTTAATCTCTTTAGCTTTGGTATTGACTGCATATCTATCAGTTTAAAGTTTCAATATGAACCTATTTTAAATGTTTTATTTTGTATTCTTATATGCAATTAAGCTAACATGCTACACTTTCGATCACATCGTGAGAGCGTGGTCAAATGCTAGACAAGTTTGAAGTAAAAGTCTACTACTAATCGTAACAGTGACTATTCAGTCAGTGCACCAATATAATACGATTATTTTAATAGCTGTTCAGATGCCTGGTAGAAATTACATGTGACCAAGGAGCTGGCTATTACTTCCGATGGCAAAATTTAATCGTTATGTTACCAGTTTTTCGGGCATCTTACCCGCAGACAGCGACTTAAATGAGTTTACATTATCATCATTTAAGATATAGACAAATTTAGTTTAGATTTAATTTAGCTTCATGTATATAACAAATAATTTTCTTCTTAAAGAGAGATTATTCTTCTTTTTAATATTATCACTGAAAATAACTGATGAAAATGTTGTATTCATTCTACCTCCGTATTTATACAAAATAATAATTTTAGGAACAACAACGCCCGCGGTATACGCTACGAAATAAAATTCCGTACACAGAACGACTCTGGCCTCCTCATGTGGCGACGAAAGATCGGCATTCGACCTCGTGATTTTATTGGATTGGGGATTAGCGAGGGAAAATTACAATTGATATACACTGACACGGATTCCCGAGAGAGCAATTCTATACATGAGGACTGGTTCCAAAGCATAGAATCGAAGGTCAGGGTCGATGATGGGAGATGGCACACAGCTACAATGAGGAGAAGAAAAAGACTAGCTATGTTGCAAGTAGATGATGCGCCGCCTGTGAGGGGTTATTCGCAATCGCTGCTGGTGCCTTCGAAAGCAAACCCTAAGCTTTGGATTGGTGAGTATATCTGCCTATATTTTTTTACTAAAACGCAGAAATTTTATGTATTTATGTATACAGCATATATACGTTTTAAATCTCTCTGCTACCAAAGAATCAAATAATTATATAATAAATAAATAATAATAAATAAATAATTATATTATTTTGTTTAAATTTATTTATAAACTCCTTTAACCGACTGGAAAAAAGAAGGAAATTCTCAATTCGCGGTATTTTCGACTGATTGCACCGATTTTGATAATTCTATTTTATTTGAAAGCTGGTGCTTTCTACGTGTCCCATTTAAAATTGGTTCAGTTTGACAATGGCGTCCATGAAAAAACCATATATGTCTGAAGTCAGTTTTTACGCTTTGCGTTTGTTATTATTACAACTTCACTCTAAGCAGATTATCAACACTTACTTTACCTAATAAATGTTATATATTTTACAAACACCTATTTTACTTGGAAAAAGTATATCATGTTACGTAGCAGTCGATTATCTCTATTTTCGTAATTCTCAAGTTTCACGTTCTCAACCAAAAACTGTTAACCAAAGCTTTAATGGCTTTCTCAAACTTTTCTCATAATACGGGTAATTACGACCATGACAGACTTTCCAGAGAATCTATTTGCGTTATATTACAAAAATTGGTTTGTCCTAATTATTTTTCCACGATAACATGTATTATGTTAAAGTATATTTTCTACACATTTTTTTAAAATAAATTCTAAAAGTGATTTCAGTTAATTTGGAAATTTAACTGTTGCTTTAGAAAATTTATGTGTGGAATTCTATGAAAATTTGTTCGAACATTCAAAATATTATTTAATTACCTACCTATATTTTTTTTATCTCATGCAATTGTAATCTCCAAAAATATATTTTTATTTGAAAAAAAAAAATGTTTGTTCAAAGGGGGTTCACCAACATTGCCACTGGGGCTACCATCAGCTTTATACAATGGCCTACGAGGGTGCGTAGCAAGCATCAAAGTGAACGGAAGACACCTCGATCTGACATCTCCTATCCGACCCTCAACGGGGATCCGTCATTGCGGTTAACTATACGACAAAGTATTGTATAAAGTTTACGCCTAGTGGCTGCCACAAGGATTGTGAGACAAAAAGTATTATTTTAGCTGTTTGTAGTACCTGTTTAATATATGTACCTACCGTATACATATCTATTCCAATCATTACAATCCATATCGATTAGAATAAAAAAAAACTTTTAGCAATATATTTGTTACGTCTATAATCAAAATAATAATGGTTGCCATAATACATTTATTTTATAAAACTAGGTTTCTTAGGAAAATATCGTTTAATATCGGTGCTGAAGATATCAGTCAAATAAATTCAATGGAAAATTGTACTGAAAAATATAAATTAAACTATGAATATTATAACGATAACAAAATGTTGTTATTATTATATTGTTCATTTAGATCTACATTTATAGTCGTAAATATATATTATTTAAAATGCTGAATGTACGATAGTAAATAATTAAAATAATAAAAAGTTTGAGAAACTTTGTTCTTGTAGGATTTGATGGGCTTTAATGACACATTCCAATTTTGAAGATATAAAAATTACTATTTTTTTAATGACTTAATTTATGTTTTTATATTACGACTGTTAATTCCATTACACGTAGATATTATTTTCATTACTTCAGTAAAGTTATAAAATGTATATGCCTGTATTAAAAAAAAAATCACTTCGCACTTTTCGGATAGTTGTTATTTATGATGAATTTATAGCATGATTTTTTATATGTAAGTTTTTTAATTTTTAGTTCGTTGGCTTCAAATCTAGCCTCAGTGCCATAGTACATGTACAGTTAGATTTTCTTAGGTGTACTTTTCATTGTATACTCGCTAAAATAGTATGATAATTAAATAAATATGTAAAATAGTTTTATATTGTTAATAACCGATCGACAACTGAAGATAAACAAGAAATAAACAATAACAAGATTGCTATTGATTGCTATTATTTTTTATTTCTCTTATATCAAAGGGCATAATTTTGAGTGCCATAAACATTTCTTTGTTTTTATGGAAATTACACCTGTTTTATAATTACATGTTGTTTACATTAACCCTAAAATAATATTGAACATTTGTGTTTATAATTATATTATTTCTTCAAGTTTGCACTGTTTTTTGTTTAGATATTATGTCAAAATAAATTTGTGATGCCATACTATGTCTTAAGTTCCACATTCCTAAGTACTTAAATAGATGTAGCATGTTCTTAACTACAACTATATTATGAGATTATTAATTTACAGTTCCGACTTGATTGTAAGCATTTAATACATTTGTAATATATGTATATAATTGATTAGATATAGATTTTTTTACGAGCCGCTTTACTACTTTTTATAACATTGTCCAAAATGCGTTTCTAGGTATTTATTACTACAAGTTTGCGCGTAGAGTTTATCGACTGCTCTTGGAATCCACACAGAGATAGAATATATTAGAGACAGATTAAAGATGAAATTACAGAGCAGGCATTATGTAATGAAACTGAATAGTGTTTTTGACATTAAGAATACTTCGAATAAAACGCATAATTGTTTTTATTTTATGTTCACAGTTTTGAGAAAATTATTAACACATAACAACATTACCAAGAAAAATCTTTTAACGTAGTCTATTAAAAAAACGTAATATCGGCTGTAGCTAAGTGAAATACGTATTAAATTTTAACGAATTTCAACTTTATTTGTAAGCCTGTACATTTTTCTAAATAACTACTTAAGTATAGTGTAACTTATAATAAAATTTATCAATAACCCTAGAGTAGAATGATAGCTAAGGTAAAATAAAATAAAAGGTGAAATGGTTGGAATAATTTTCTAATGTTGCTAACGCGATAAATAAACGCTGAATTGTTTTAACGACTTTCGTGTAGCGATGTTTGTAATAAATATTACTAAATTAAATAAAACAATGACAATATTAAAAATATTTATCAAAATGGCGTTTAGCGTTAATTTTACGTGTTAGACATGCTTCGTGAATTACGAAACATGACCATTTTTAGATAAATATAATATGTTAGGTTTACCTTTTCAGCGTTTATCGGAAAAATATTTGAGGTGAATATGGCAAATTCTTTTCTCATATTTATGCTTTAGATATCAGAATGCTAAGCGTTTTGTATTAAAATTTTCTCAGGTTTCCGATAAACGGTGTAAGTGAATCAGCAATTATTCTCCTTAAACCTTTGGGTACAGTATTGTATCAACTGGTTCTTACAATCATATCTTCCAGTCCAATTTGTTACGCAATGTGTGTTTGATGTAACTATCTTAGTTAAATAAAAAACGATTAAATAAAATGAGACTGCAATCATACTGACTTCCTTTTATTTACTTCACCTACAGTCCTTGTAAGTGGTTTAAAAAAACCACGGATGGTAAATATAAACAGTTTTTAATGAGCTTATAAGTAAAATTAAAATTTAAAACAATGCAGTAGCAAAATTTAATCTTAGAAGCCGCTACCACTAGTCGACGTGCCGAAAATGCTGGCGGTATTGCCCCGTTGAATGGTAGTGCTTAACCTTTGGACCAAATAGAGTCCAGCATTTTGGTCACGCGTTGCCTCGATCAGTCGTTCCGAATGATCTTTGTAAATTTTGTGTTCACTCAGTCCCCACGTTTTTAATTATCACAATGAGATGTTTAAACGTCTTCATTTCACAATCAACTATAGAACTTAAACTTTCTTCTAAAACGCTCTTATAAGTATTACAGGTGCTTATATTACTTAACACCGCGTTTTTGTTCATTTAAACATTGTCAAACCACCACTAGCTACTTATGACAAATTTCTCCCCCTATGATTAGAGTCCAAAGTGGCACTTTATGGGGGACGCTTATGAGTAATAATAAGAAGAAATGACAATTCCAATAGACGGATCTAGACATTCGCTCCTATGTACAACGCTTCAAACTCAATCCCTAGTGCACCTAAATAATATCAGTAATTGTATCATCTCAAAAAAGAAAGTTATCAGTAAATAGTATCTATTCATGTCTCCAGCCAAATATATTCACGGCTAGTGCCAAAAGGAACTCCAAATACAATTCACTCCAGCGTTAAGTAAATGGACTCTATTTGTTCGTGTTTTATCAACACTGAGACTGAATTAAAGGCTTTAAAGGAATAATAATCCCTATTTATAGACAGTTAAGATACATCCAACTTGCTTCAATCTTAAGACCTGATTAAGCTTGCGCTATACTCGTAAAGACTTCTAAGGACGTGTCTTATCAACTTCTTGATCAGAAATTTATGGCTAATAAATTAACGAACTGTTTAGCAGACCGTGCCCTTGTACAGTAACCTAAATATGTTTATAGCTTAGAACTCTGTCGCTCTAGAAATGTTAGTCTTAACTCTACCATTTATAAAACTAACCTAATTTTCTTATACAATGAAAAGGAACTAGATTAGTAAGTTAATATAGTTATTAGTAGGAATGAGGCTCTAGGTGCCACGAATATTACAAATGGCCATCTAACACGAAAGCTTTCAATTTAATGACGGTGTAAACAGTTGTGAAGCTAAATCTGGCTCTTAATGCTATCAATGTTTGATAGCCATTTCATGATTAGTTTGGTTAACACTCATATCTACACTTTCGTAGCATAATATTGGCTAGTTATACCTTTATATAAAAATAAAATATGGTCTTTTATTTTTTAAATTTGGAACACATATAGTTCATAGCCTGGATAAACACATAGGATACTTTTTATTGCGGGTGAAACCGCAGGGCACAATTATTAAAAAAAAAAAATTACGTCCAACTATCACGGACAAAGATCCTGGACCTTGACTAGAATTACCTATGGCTAGAGACCCAGAATCAACGAGGACTATTGTCTGACAACATCCAGACACAAAACAAGTATTTGCGCCGTTTTATTTCTATGCAAAAATACCTGTTCAGCTACGGGAATCGATCCCGCCGCCTTCGGGTTATAAGCCGGCCTGCTCAACCACCACAATACAGAGGTTCTCAATAGTATTGAGATCAACATAGGATACTTCTAATTTCGGAAAGTTTAGAGTTCTCGAGGGAAAACATCGGATGAAACGAAATGGAAGAGTAATAGACAAACAAAATAAATAAAACAGTTGATTGATATATATCTTCTTCACAAACCCACCTATAATCTCAACTAGCTTGAATTATGGTGTAGGAAATATATCCTCTCATCTTTGCATAAGCTATAAATCACGCGAGCGACCGGATTCCCCAGGGGCATTATGAAGGAGGAAAAAATAAGCAATAGGCAGATATTAACCAAAAAGTAAAACGACGGCCTGGTATTCATGAAAGAAAAACGGAAATGCCTACCTCCTTTTCACATACTTTATCTTATTATGACAAACGTCGACGAACTCAACAGAATACCCTAAGACTCGTACAGTTGGATTTACTTGAACTTGAAATGTTATCTAAACAGTCTTCGAGAGAAAACGAAATTAGTTTTGTAATGCTAGAAGCGGGATCTCAAAGAAACTCATCTAAATTCTAATTCGTCACATTTTGTTTCAAAAGCTTGCGTCCCTTGATAGATTTCTTTTGAAGTAACTATTCCCTTAAGTTTTGGTGTTATTAAGGTTAAAAGTGTATATAAAAAATATAAGGTAACGAAATAGTATCATAAAGCCGTCGCGTGTAGCGTAAGCGTTTTATCACTTTATTAAATGTTGGAGTTGTATTTGCAGCAGTTGTCGGTGTAAGAAGTTCATTCTACGGTACAATTGCGGTGTTGCATGGCGAGAAGTAATAATCACACTTTTACACCACGAACTCGATCCGATTCAACATCTTCGCAACATTAAATTAACTTTTTTAACAACATAATTTTCATACATTGCTGTTGAAAGGTTTACGAGAACGATGAACCCTACACTAAAGTGTTTGAAAGAAATAAAACACTTAAATCGGTTTTGAATGTGAAAATACACCGATTGTTTGGAAACAAATGTAAATTAAGGAATAACCGTTATAGTTGCAGAAGATAGTTTTTTTTATACTTGTCGTAAAAATGTCTAGAATGTTTAGCAGTTTGTCTTCGCTCAATAGCAAATAGCGATTCAGAATCAAATAAAACCAAATATACACTCAATTTTGCGCCCTAATAACAAGCATGTTGCTCACAGCAAAACGTATATTTCGCGTGACAAAATTCTGAAACGCCGCTAGCACGACCCGATCACAAAACAAAACGCAACCTTTGTATTGGCACACGATCATGCGCATATTTTTCTTTCAATCGGGTATAAATAAGGCTAAGGTGAACACGGTATACAGATTCGTGCCGTCTCCAGGGATTTGTGTCCTTTCCCCCCGCGGCATAGGGACGTGTTTAGAATAAAGTCGTGATACGCGACACCCGGCAGGTCTGGATGTGCACTGAAAGGAATTGGATCGTTTAAATAAGGAGCTTGACAGCTTCTGTACTTGTTTGGAATTTGATTTAGGTGGATCTAAACGTCTTCATCTCAGGTACTGTGAAGAGATTCAATTGGTTTTACTTTACGTTTTCCTGCGGTCTATAACATACATAAGTGACTATATTTATATATTTGCGTCATTTTTTACATTTACCAGTGTATAAAAAAAATAATGTAAGTAGTAAAATTTTAACACTACTAAAATAGTTGGAATACAAAAAATACAATTAACAGAAAAAATATGATAATAAATTGTAGGGTTGATAAAAATACCATTTTTTAATATTCGACATTTTTTTCCACTTTTAACCAAATTTTTTTTTACAATATAACTATATAAAAAGATTACCAAAGATAAAAATATAATTATAAAATATCAAACGTAGAGTTAAAGAAATAATAATTATATTTTATCTATTTACTTTAATGATAAAAGCATTATTTTTTTTTATGCGAACTTATAATCTGGCAGCATTATATTTTGAAAAGCTTATGAAAACATAACAAGGGAAACGACCTGGAGCAAATAATCTTGGTACTTTAGTATAGCGCTCTGACAGTATTTTCAGCTTTTAGCACTATACAGTTATAATCCTGTAACTCAGTAGAAAGGACACAGGGATAATAAAAAGTAAGGGTTAAAAAAGGTTGGATATGGAGATAAATTGGGGTTAATATATTATTACGTCCCGGTAGAATAGAACCCCATATAGAGCCGAGTAAACACATAAGCGTATATAGCTATGATCTGGATCCGCAAGATAATAACGAATTATGTAAATAAAACAATTCAGAAACAGACTTTGTTTGTTGGCCCAAGGCATATTTTTCATTATTGTTATAATACATAATGAAAACTGAAACTTCTCATTTTTAGGGTTGCCTCGTTGTAAAAAAAAATAGTAACATGGCGCGTCCTACGAGTTTCGTAGCGTAAGCAAAAGTTAAGTAAATAAATATTTCTTAAAAATATTTCACATAGCGCCATCTACCTCTAAACTAAGCAAAGTTTGTTATATGGGATCCAGCTTGCCGTAATCAATTAGGATGATTCTCAAGAATCTCTCAATAGATGGTGTTAACCCCGTAAGTTAGTTGTAAAAGGTGAAGGATAAATTTGGACGTGAGATCACTTATCACGGTAGCTTAAGTAAAACACTTCCCAGCTTAAGGGACGATTTGATGCAGGTTCAAATCCCGTTCATGACTACAATTTGACCTTTAAAATTTTATCTATATGCGTAAGTATATATATCTAGGAAAACAGTTTATAAGGTAGGTATAAGTATTATATTAGGTAATATAAAATATAAAGTAATACTTATAATCTGTACATATAAAATTCAGTCCTGACTGACTTATAACATCAACGCACAGCCTAAACCGCTGGTCCTATAGAGACTTGAAATTTGAAGGGTGTATTCTTTGTAAAATGTAGGTATCTATTAAGAAAATGATTTTCTAAATTCCACCCTAAGAAGGTGAAATGGGTGGATGAATTATCTATGAAAAATTTTCTACTCGGGATCAATTGACTCGAAAATCACATGTTTTTCAATTAAAATTATGAGGTACGTGTATCACAAATTTTCCAAAATCATCCCCCAATTCAGCTGAGATATAATAATAATAGTTTGCACTTTGACAGCTCCTAAGTTCGCATTTATCTTTACATATAAAATTCAAAGTCCTGACTGACTGACTTATATATCAACGCACAGCATAAGCCGCTGGTCCTAGAAATTTGGAAAAGAAATTTGGTCCTAGATTTTTGAAATTTGGAGAATGTGTTCTTTGTAAGGTGTAGATATCTACTAAGAAAGGGTTTTTCGAAATTTTACCTTTAAGAGGTTGAAATGGGTGGTTGAATTAACTATGAAAAAAAAAATTCTTCTTTTCTTATAGGCCACGCGGGCGAATCCGCGGGCAGAAGCTAGTACGATAGTATGAAGAATAAAAGATATAAATAATAATATGTAAAACTAAATACACTGTCAATTTCATAATGTACTTATCTATACTTACATATCACCTGTTATGAATTTGTAAATGCCAACGATCTACCTGCTTATCACATCCTCGTGTCACATAGAGTTGTATCCGAACATAACATTTCCTTCAAAACAGTGAAACCCTCAGAAATCTACTCTATTTCCAAATACAAAATTAAACACATGTAGGTATAGTCCCTCTATAAAACAACAGTATTACCAGCTGTCAGTGACATGGAAGCATACTAATCAGTAGTAAATCATAACCAGAAACAACACTTAATTAATTTAATAAACCACACGATCGGCTACGTCACATCATCGGCTGGAAGAAGTCCGCTGCTGAACATAGGCCTCGCCCATAAAACAACACTTTTGACGATTATCATAAGGGTTTTAGGTTTCCATAATCATCAGCAAGCATGGCAGGCGTTTTAGTGATCGCAGAAGATTTTAATGCACCGAATAGTATGCTGATGCCCATTCCCAGGACATTCCCTTTGGTGCCTCTTATGGCACACGTGGGAATAGACAGGGTGATCCTATTCTCACAACTCACAACAACAACAGCAAACAACACATGGCACTAATTTAAAAATACCTTTCATAAAATAAATGGACACATAAGTATTTGTATATTTGTAAATCACTTTATTTGCTTGCAATGCGGTTGGTTTTTATATAATAGCATTAAATGTGTATATATAATTATTTAAAAAACATATTATATATACCAGGATATATATCTATCTAGAAAAATTGCAACTAAAACGTTATTTTAAATAAAAAATAAACAGTTATCTTACACTATCTATATTAGATAGATAGATAGATAACTCTTTTTCTCACCAATGAAATTTACAATATATACATATAAGTAAATTTTGAGTACTAGTGCAACAATGGGCAATATTTTCGACGGCGACGGAAGTTATCAGCAAATAAAAATAATATACTGCGGTGAAAACAATTTAAAATAAAATGAAATACTAATAAAGATAAGAAATGAGGATTTTTGGTATTAAGAGAGCTCTATGCAAATTGTAAGTCTTGATCTTACGCAAACTTATTCTAGTTAATTCAGTTTGGTGTATATCAGTTATTATAAAACCTTTAGAAACATTTTTATCAACATATTTTTGTTCATGTATTGGAGAACTATTTTAGTATTGTTATCATTGAGCTTATGTACTGCTTAGAATTGTATTGCAACTGTGATCCATACTCCGTGACTACTATAAATCGTTTAATTCCACCCCGGTGGCTCCACCGATTGCGAGAGGCAAACGCCATCGCAATTTACTACGCGTCCCATCGAGCCGATACCTGGTCCAATTGTTGGACTATTTCAATGGACTTAATAGCCACCCGTCTTCACTTAAATAAACCCCCAGAGCGGTAGGACTTCCGTGCGTTCATACGAATGCTGGATACAGTTTTATTTGTTATTTTGTGAAGGAATACTTTTTGACAATATTTAAACGAAGGATAGTACAAGGAGGAACATAATTAAAAACATTTATACGATGTCTGGAGCCGTATAAAATGGATTCGAAATGACACCAAACAATAATTCACAGGTTCTACAAAATTAAACGCGAGTCTACTTCACTTAAAGGAGCTGGAATAATTGATAGCCACGTGTATCAGGTTCCACCACTTTTTGAAGCTTTATTTCTGAAACAGCGCCTACTTTTAGCTGCCTGAATGATATTGTTTTGTATTTTACATTAGTTACATAACTGCAATTAAAAATAATAATAATAACAACGCCAAATGATCACATACATTCATTCTGGACCCTAACTAGGATTCCCTGTATCTAGAAACCCAGGAACTACGAGGACCATGGTTCCACAACATCCAGAGTCAGAACAGATTTGGTTATCAGCCGTGTCGCTTAACATCAGGCGAGCGGTTAGCTCGTCATGCCATTTCATAATATAAAAAAGTATTTGCGTTTTTTTTTCTGTGCAAAATTACTTGTCCTGGCACGGGAATCGAAGGCACCGCCTCCGGGCTATGAGCAGACTTGCTCAACCAGCACGCCACAGAGGCTTTCAAATCAATTCAATTCGTCTCAATTCTTGATGATAAAATATTATAAAGAATAAAATACTCTCACAAAAATTATTGCCATAATTATCATCCTTGATAATAGTGCTAATGAAAATACTATAAATAACACCTCTCTTAAGATCATTGAAACCAATTTCGGTATTCTACAGGAATATCATTATATGAGATTATTTCCTCAGAAATACATGGCTGAAAATATTCTACATTAATTCAATTTGTGTAGAATATTTTCAGTCATTCTCTTACGACTTTAGGCTTACGTTATTCATATACCATACCTAAAAAGAAATCAATAAAGTGCTGAAAAAAAAAATCCAGCTTATTTTATTTTGGAGGCGAACACATAATATCGGCTTTCAAACTATTATTAAACAAAAGTATTCAGTGATAAGCTATATTGATGTGGGCAAGTACGCCCACCTTTTTTTTTTTTTTTTTTTTTCGTGAAGAAAAATGCGTTTACGCACACCCGCGGCTGGGTCGGCCACGTGTCGGACTCTGTGCCGGTGTGCAATGGCACCCCTACCGATTAAAAAACTCCACGATATTCCTCCCTCGTCTATGTGGAGGAGGACTGGGTAACCGGCGGAGCCTTGACGTCCAGTCCTCCTCCGACGATTGCCCGCTTTTACAGCGGGGCCTGCACGCCCCTCCTTTCCGGGAGGGGCCCGGGAACAACCTTAAGGTCACTCCCGCCCGACGGTGGTGGTGATCAGTGCAATGCGGGAGGAGGCACCCCCGTGCCTCGTTCCCGCTGATCACCACCAGGGAGGAGGCGGCGGCCACGTATCCCGGTCCCCTCTCTAAGGTCGAGAGGGGAGGGGAGTCTGAGGAAGACCGCATCACCGGTGCCACCAGGCCGTCCCGATCACCCAGCCAACGACCGGGGACCGAATACGGCTCGGCGACCACAGCACGTCCACCAACCACTCAGCCGCGGTCTGCGTCAGCAAATCTTGGGCTGCTCCGCAGTGGTTGGTGTTCGCCTGGAGGATGCGATGTTGGACTTAATCGGACATCGCACCCTCCTCCGCGGCCTCCGAGGTTCCTGTTTCAGGAACGGTGGTGGCAGCGGCAGGCCGGTAAAGTGCCTGCACTTTGCCCTTCCTAAGGGGAGGATTACAATTTCTCCCCTTCATTACGTGGTCTGCCGGACGACCACTGGCGGCACACACCGCGCAGTGCGGCTTGGTGGCCTTGCAGGAGGCGGACATGTGACCCTCTTTGCCACAGCGGTAGCAAAGGCCCTTCCTGTCCACCTTGGACGGGCAGAAGGCCTGAGTGTGGCCGATGCCGAAGCACTTGAAGCAGCGCAGAGGCTGCTCTGCAAGTGCCCGGACCACACTTGACCCGAAACCGACGGAAAACCGTCCCTTGGTGAGGACAGGTTTTGCTGGGGGGACTGGGCACTCAAGGCGGATAGTGCCCATACCACCGCGGCCGGGCCTGATGGCCCGCCCTTGCACCGCTGTGACGTCGCAGCCCCCTATCGCTGCGATCGCCGCCACCACCTCCTCTTTGGTGACCGAGTCGTCAAGCTCGGTCACCTCCAAGGCTGCGGTTTTGGTGGGTCTAGCCACCTTGGTCGCATCCGAAATGACCTCTTTCAGCTTCGCTGCAAAGAGGTCTGCGTGTGCACCACCTTGAATTCCTGGGAACTCGAAGATTCGAGCCCCCGTTTGGGTCTGCCGGCACGTAATTTCGCCGATCCCAAGCTGAGCGGGATCGGCGTTAGTGCGGGCCCGCATCAGAAGAGACATGTATGTCTCCCCACGCTCCGCGGCCTCCGTGGTGAGCGTCACCACAACGGCCGCAGATTTGGGAAGAGCGAGTCCCTTCTTCGCGCCAGTCGGGGCCCTTTTTTCTGCAGGAGCAGCGGTATAGGGCTTGGGGGCCGATTTCTTCCCCTTCCCTTTTCCCTTGATCGTTGGCTGAGCCGATGGGCCGGGGGCAGGGACGGTAGGGGGGGTGGCCACCACCTTCTTCTTCGCCTTCCCTTTTCCCTTAACCACTTTCGTCCAGCCATGCTGGTTGGACGGGGTGGTAGAAGGGAGGAGGGCGTCCTACTGGGTGAGCGGGGATGGCCCCGGCTCACTACTCCTCTTATCCACCGCGGGTGGCGGTTGGAGGCGCTGCGTGGACGGGCCCGGCTCGCTCTGTCTCCAGTCCACCGCGGGCGGCGGGCGGGGACACAGCACCGGCGGTCCCGGCTCACTACGCCTCTTGTCCGCCACAAGCGGTGGGCGGAGGCATCGCACCGGCAGGAGCCGGTCCTCTATTCCCGCGAAGCAGGCCCTAGTGAAGGCCCTCTTCTCCATCACAACCTTGCGGATGATATCCTCAAGGTTGGAGGGAGGGGGGCCCCAGCTTCGGGCCTCAGCAGTGGTTCGGCCGGGTGAGACGTGGCCTCATGGCCCAGCGGTCGGCCAGCTTCATAAGAAGCTGGCCGACCTCCGCCTGCAGGCGATCCACTTTCGCCTGCAGCTGCCTCGTCTCGTCCGTTGCCGTACGCTGCGCCAGCTCGCTCACGATGCTGCGCATACTGGCGACCCTGCATGTTAGGGACTTTTGGAAAGTCCCTTTCAAGTTAGAGGACTTCGAGACGACCTCCACAATCTCCTCCTCGTCCTCCTGCGCCATCCTCTCGAGCTCCGCCAAGGAGTGGTCCGTATATAGGATGCGGGACGCGCCGTACCCGGACTTAGCCCGGGCGACGCGCGTCCGCTGCTCCTTGGCCGCGACCAGCTCCTCCAACTCTTTCGGGACTTGGCTCCGCCGAGCCAGGTCCAGCTGACGCCGGGCGTCTGCCAGACCCACGTCATGGCTGTCCGCCGCCAGCGGCTTAGCCTTCTTGGCCCCCGCTTTCCGTTTCGGCTTCCCCGTATTGTCCGAGGAGCCTTCCGAGCCTTTCTTTAGAAAGGCTCGCTTGCGGGACTCGGTGCGGCCGTCGACCGCCATCGAGTCCGTGTCCGAGGTGAAAATCACGGACTCGTCGGAGTCCGACGGCACATCCGCCCCGCAATAAGCCCGCAGGAAGCCAGTCACGGACGACGCGCGGCTGGCCTCCGACTCCGAAACTTGTTCGGACGTGCCCTGAACCTGCCCTGTGGCTTTAAATTGGCCCTGAGAAGGGCATGAGTCCTTCTCGGGGTCCACTGAAACCAGTGGGCCCAGAGGAGGACCCCCGGCCTGGCCCTGACAAGGGCCTTTCGAAAATCGCCCGGAGGCGTTACGTAGTGGCTTGGGCATAGCCAAGCTCCTACGTGGGCTGCTCTGCGCAACAGCACCCGCTATATACACATTAATATATATATCCTAACACTATATACATGTAAACACTTTAACAAACATTTAAATATTTACATATATACACAACCTTAATCCTAGCAGCTTAAAAACTAACTTAAGAACTACCTTAAAGCTAGCTTAAAAACTACTTAACCTAACTATATAGAGTTCATACACCTTATAGTCCTTATCCAGAGGCGTAGACTCGTCCCCGCGCGCCACACTCCGCGCCGCGGCCGACTGGATATCGGCCCGCCCGCGGACTACTCGCTTCCTCGAAGTAGCCGAGCGAATTTTCGAATGTTCTGGAAGGAATATTCTTCCTTTTCCGAAAATCACTCCCACTTATCCCTGCGGAGAGTTCCCGCAGGAGAAAAACACAACCACCAAACGGTGCATCATACCACCACGACACTTTCGGTGTAAAATTTGCACTCCGGAACAAACTTTTACCACAACGGCGAATTTTTTGCGCGGAGCAGACATAAACGCAGCGTTCTCGACCGCAGACAGAACGCGACCCCAAGTACGTCCACCTACCTTGAGTGTAATATTAATAAGACACGAAAATTCGCTTAAGCTTTTCATAACTGTTTAATTGTTTACCTACTATGTAGGTATCGGAAAATCTAGATATAGAATTTCCAATAAGTCTGAGTGGAAATTGCCTACTTTGGAATTAAATCATAATCAATAACAATTTTCCACATACACGTGAAATAAACATTAATTTGAGTTTTTGCAGGAAAGTGAAAAAGATTGCGTCACCGCATTGTATTATTTTCCAAAACTTGTGTTATTTTCAGTGTTAGTGCATAAAATTGGTGGCATTCTATTCGTTAAGTGCTGGATTACAGGTGAGTGTGGGAAAATGGTATAATGATGGTGAAACGTTTCTTTTCGTGTTGTTTCCAAAACTCCATAGAAGCTTCAAGTAAAGTTGCCACCACTTTACTAGGAGTATGACTTTGACTAGACTATGACTTGACTATAACTTGACTGGATGACTTCGACTATGACTTGACACATATTTGCGTGAAATATCATTAGCTTGATAAATTGTCAATTACTTGACACTGGCTAAATAAACAAAAGTGTGAAACCAAAACATAAAAACAAAACATTCATTTCATTGAAAATAATCTGATAATGCAGACTGGTAGACACTACAAAGAAGACTGTAGAAATGTTACTCAGAATCAAGTTTTTCTTATACACTCCACAAAGCTACAAAATTATTTTAAACTAGTTGCGCCCGCCCACCCGCGTCGTGAAAGTTTTCATACTTCCTTAACTTTTTCTTTCATAGAAACCTTTTCCCGAAAATAATAAACACAAAAAAAGAATTAACGAAAATGTTTCATCTGTTCACCCGCGATGCGATGACTAAGGGAAATAGAGATTAATTTTTATATATTAAGAATATATTACGATTAAGCAATGTTTTTCTATTGAGTATTCATGATAAAACAGATATGTTTTTATAAACACTGTAAATATATAAGCTATATTAATATGTCGATATACAACTACTCATAAAAAACCTACAATTTGTGCCACAAATATCTTCAACAAATTAGCAATACGTAATTCAACCTCAGCAGTATAATAACATTAAACTTGGTGGGTATAATAAAGTGCAGTTTCGCAGCCAAAACTGGCGTCTTAGTTCTGTGTGTCTCCGAACTTGGACTTAGTCGTATTTAACTTTGGCGAACACAGCTTGTGTTGCAGCCACATACCAACAAATTTTGACACCGTGTATGTGTTTAACTACGAATTTCATTACTTGAGGGTGTTTACTGTTTACTTAGGCAAGAAATGGTAAATTACATACACATGTAGGATGAAAAGGTAAGTTTATACCGCTTATTGTGGGGAAGAGATAAACAAACATTTATAGACATTACGGACTTAGATGCTTGAATATGAGGTGAATATGACATGTTATTTTTTGGAGAAGTATAATGGTGAAGTATAATGGTGAAGTAGGTCTTAAAAACATTATAAAATATGTTATTGTTTATCAGCTGGAAGACTTTTTTTGCTGAATAACGCCGCTTTGAAAGGCTCCTTCTTCTAGACCCACACAAAGGCTTAAACAGTTCCATGGAGTCCCAATATTTTTTCTATCCGGATTTGGGCGGCTTGTTACTTATCTACCAGGGCCTATATAATGATTGTACCAGGACTGACAAAACGTTAACCAGGTGGTCGGTCTATGGAAGCCCTGCCTACGTGGCGTGTTCTGTTTTGCATCGTTCCCTCGAGAACTTTTTCGCTCCTTAGTTTGTCAGTTCTGCAAGCGATGACCACTTCATTGAACGTTCTCATAATAACGCACATTTTAACATATATAAATTACGTGTCACGTTATTTGTCCACTATGGACTCCTAAACTACTGATACGATTTTCATATTTCACATTATGTGCAGTTTTATCTTACTTAAAATATTCCTATATTAGTTTAAGTCTCAATTTATAATAGATATATATAATTAACGTGTAAAGCCGAGGCGCGCCGAAATATATAAAATAAATCTACGACTACAAATCTACCCACTAACTAATCCACTAAAGAATTAAATCTAAATACACTACTAAATTACTAGTTAAATATCCAAAAAGTTACGTAACACAACAGCTAAACTTTAATTTACTTTGTCTTATCTAACTGTGTAGTTTGAACAAGTTTTATTGTTCTCTATATCTGGGTAACAGAATCAGGTAGTTAAAGTTGTTCTATTATTGGGACAAAAGGAACGTAGATAAGATGCTAATGTCTTGAGATTCTATCAAACTAGTAAAATAAGTAGAAACAAATTAACAACGACGAAAGATAAAACTAAAGAATACAACAAGGGTTTGAATAGGAAAAGTGGAAGGATAACATGATTTACAAGAAGTCCGAAAAGATTGGTGGTGTTGCTTTTACTAACTTAAAAAATACATATATGTAAACTAAGCAAAAGCCTCTCTGAAAAAAACAAAATAGGTAATAAAAGTTTGTAAATAAAACTTGACTGGCCTGAAACAGTTAGCAGTAACTCTGTCTTCTTAACTGTAAGTTGTGGGTCCAATTTCCACCCAGGATAAACATTCATGTGATGAACATAGGTGTTTGTTCTGCACAGTTATACACATACTATTTGTTCTGAGTCTGAGTGCTATTATGTATGTATAAAAAAATAAAAAAGTTTTTTTTTTGGTTGGCTTCACACTTTTGTGTATTTAGCCAGTGTCAAGTAATTGATAATTATTCAGGTTAAAAGATATTAAATATATGTGTCAAGTCAAGTCACAGTCCAAGTCATCAAATCAAGTCATAGTCAAGTCTAGTCAAGTCATATCTTAGTAAAGTGGTGACAACTTTACCAGAAGTTTCTATGGAGTTTTGGAAACAACACGACAATTGACGTTTCACCATCATTATACCACTTTCCCACACTCATGCCTGTAATCCAGCACTTAACGAATAAAATGCCACCAATTTTATGCACTAACACTGAAAATAGCACAAGTTTTGGAAAATAATAATACAATTATTATTTTCCTTTTTTTTACAAAGCGACGCGATCTTTTTCGTTTTCCCGCCAAAACTCCAAGAATCTAATTGTAGATACTTTTATTTTCTATCAGTTACTTGGTTCCCATAGCAACATAACACAATATTCGCTTAGTTTGGAGCTATAAGGCACTGTGTGAAATGCCCGCAAATATTTATTTATTTATTATTAAAATTTATTTATCCTCTGCATATATTTGTACTTACAAAACGTTACCTAAACATTACATTTTAAGTAGGAACCATGTGGATATTATTCTTTGTAAACTTTATGAATATTTCCTAAAAATATTGAATTTCTTCACGTCTCTACTAGGTTCTATAATACAACTTAGCTAAATACTTTCCTCGGGTTATCGTAGCTTGTTAAATTTGCGTCAACTTGGCACACCAAATACTGAACACGGTCACTGATTGACTGTTGATCAACGGCTATCTCTGACTAATGAGCGTACAGTATTTTATATGTTAACTTGACATGACTTTCATACTCGTACCCACAAGAAAAGGGATTAGTGCGAACTTAAAAACTGTTAAACTTTAGCGCAGACCGGCATTAGACATCTAAATACATTTAGCTATAAATAGTAAAACGAATGTTACTAAATAAGGTAAGTACCTATGTAAGTTATGCATGTTAAAGGAAGAACATAAGTTTCGTCTCATTAAACGAAAATAAACGAAAACATTGTAATATTGTGACATTATATAATACGTTTCATAAAACATTTTGCTACGAGCCTCTACAATGCTACGAGCTACGGCTACGAGATAATACAATACAATTTTATTAAAAGTACCAGCATTACCTATACACCTATATACCTTTACTAGGTGGTAGGACTTTTCTGCAGTTTGTTTAGTTAGATACCACTGCTTTCCAGTTTCTTCTTCTGTCGCCAAGCAGTAGTGTGCAAGCACTACTGTTTTCCGGTTTGAAAGGCACTGTAGCTAGTGAAATTACTGGGCAATTATAATATATAAATGTCGACAGATATATATATAAATGTATATCGTATCGCTGAAGATACTTACATTACAGTAATGTAAGTATCTTCAGCGATTATTGGAAATTGCGTTTATTGGAAATTAGGATTATTTCAAAGTAGGTCTCAGCATGGACCTATGTAAGAGGCTTAATTGAATGGTAATCGAAACAAAAGATTTTTTTTCTGCGAAATATTATATTAACAATTATAGAAATGAGGCTATTATAAAATAAATATGTAGTTTAGCATTGTTTTAGTATACTTATTAAATCTTATATAAAGTTTTTAAGAAATAAACGAATGAAAAGTATGTAGTTATATATTATTTTTCGTTTATTTCTTAGCTACTTAGCTATCTTTGATTTGTAACTCACGATGTAATTAACCGTGTGGTCTCAGCGGTGTGCGAATAGGACTCCATCTCCCTTCGGTTCAAACTGAATCGCCTAGATGTAGGTATTTTTCAAAGCATATTATCCGCACAAACATCCAACGCGACTACTATGCTATATCGGTCTATGTACTGACTGTACATACACAATGTAACATACATTTCTTTTTCTGAATATTATACCAACTCAAAATCCAGAAAAAATTAGATTAAAAAAATCTCTTCCCTTAGCTTGCCGTAAAAGCTTGTGATGACGCAGGAAGAGGCCGTGGAGCGGGTCAGGGAAGATTATACCAACTCTGACCCCCTCCGGCGCAGATGGGTAGGGAGACGGAGGAGGCGCTTCATTGAGCGCTTTCTCCATCCCCCATAGTGGGGCCAGTGGCGGAGAGTTGGGGAACTCTCCGCTGCACTTACATGGCCCCCCACGTCTGGTGGGAACCTGAGGTGGAAGGTTGCCCACCCACTGGCGCAGAGACCTAGAAGGGCCTACCACCGGAGCGAGATGGTTAATGCAGTGCGTCTCCATCTCACCCCATCCTGGCGGCGGTCGGATCACGGGGGGGTTTTAGTGGGTTCGAGTCCCACATGCCCCCTGCCACCATGGTGGCAGGGAAGTGCTAGTGCATTTTCCCCCTCAAAAAAAAAGGTTGCCATAAAAGTCAGCTAAAGGAATATCCAGGTAATGAGCAGCAACATTCACCTCGGTACAAATAAATCTTCAGCGAAAGCTTCTTGCCAAGCGTAGTGATTATGGAAAACCTCCTCCCCCTATGATAGGTGTGAAAGTGGCGTTTTATAGTGGAGACCTCTGTTTAACAGTGGATGTTTTCCAGCTGTTGATGTGATGTAATTAATTTATTACAGCCTGTGGTGTGGTGGTTGTGCTGATCGGCTCATCGCCTGGAGAAGGCAGGTTTGATTCCCGCGGCAGGACACCTATTTATGCACAGAAAAAAGCACAAATACTTGTTCTAAGTCTGGGTATTGTGGGACCATGATCCTCGTAGTTACTGAGTCCCTAGATACAAGGAATCCTACTTAGGTCTAGGATCTATATGTAATCGTTGTAATTGTTGTATGTAATCGTTGGGCGTTATTATTATTATCTATTATTTACAAGGTTATATTAGGCTAATTTAAGTCAGATACTTATACAACGACAATTAGTGCTACAAGACATAAAACGAGGATTTTCCTCATCATTAGCTATCGAAAATTAGGTCGTACTTACGACGCCTAAGCACGAGAACCCACCGCTTAATACCTTTAAACATGCAATTTTTCAATCACTACAAACGCTACTGTTTTGTGATAAACGGCGCTGTTTGAGAGAATACTTATGTAAATTGTTGTTTTTATTAACGCTCGATAAGCCAAATATAAATGTTGTGGTCCCCCTTTCACGCGTGATTTATCTCATTAGCAAGAAGTTGACATTATCATTTTATGGTATATATACATTTATATTTGTAGTGGGCTGGATCGTTTGGACTGAGCTAGGTCATCGCGGCTAGTATATAGTCCAAATGTTTTATTTTGTATTAGGTAGTGTTTAGTAGTACTTGTAATATTATTATTATTATTATTGTAGTTTTTATTTGAAAGAATAAGAGCACCCTGCTAATAAAAAAAAAATTACACAAAATATAAAATAAAGATCTTACCCATCGCATAGTAATTTCTTCTCCGAGCCAACAGAATAAAAAAATCTATGTTAGCTGAAGCGATTATATAAATAATTAGCTTTCGGACTTCGGAGAATAAAAGCTATTATAGCGCCCAGAAAAATATTGATGACCGATAGAATAATTTATTGGAATTCCCGCAGAAGTATTTGGTGTACAATGTGAATTTCGAAATTGTGTTAATCGATGTAGATTTATTTTTAGGTAACTAACTAAGTTAATAATGACAAATGTAATCAAATATTTTTTCTTAAGTTTTGTTAATTTTATTTTCAAAAATATAATCAAACACGAAATTATTTAATTATTCCGTGTATGATTTGGCGCTAATTTTTATACAATTAGAAGTAAAAAGCTATAAAAAAATTAAATTTAAGGGCCTTTGGGCTGCATTAGCGTTTGCGTAAACGTACGTAACATTGAAACCATTCTAATAATGCATCAATAATATTATTCCAAACGGCTGAAATACCAAAGAATAACTGCGGGATAGCCACAGAACGGTCCTTTGGTACTGAATACATTGATATCTAAATGCCCTTGGGAAGTATCACTACCCGGGCAATTGAAGCCAATGAAAAAATACGACGGGGTAAATGGTACATCCTCATATATTCATGGCATTTGAAAATTAGCTATGGTTGCAACGGAATGGTTAAACTGTTAGATGAGGGGCGGAATTTAAAGTATATCTCAACCAATTGACAATAAAACTTTAACAAAGTGAAAACTAGGTATCGTTGTTTATGACATTTATAGCGTTACACTTTTTAAACTTTTGAGACTCAGCATTGCCATAATATACTATTATATCACTTGATTATAACACTGAGCAAGTTACCTAAAAATCAAGATGCAAAATGATTATTTTGTTAATTTTATCATTATGACAGATTACCTGATGGTTACCGATAGCTCAAGTGGTAGTAATCCTGCCTTCCTGCCTTGTGGGTTTGATTCCCAACTAAGACAAACATTTCTGTGATGAAAATCGATATTTGTTCTACGTCTACGTATTATATTGTATTCTTAGCGTGTATTTACAAACAAAACAGTATGTAAGTTCTATCAGTTATCCGGTTCTGATAGTTCAAGCTTTGCTTAGTTTGGGGGTAAATGGCGCTGTGATAAATGTCCGCAAATATTTATTTAATTATTTACTTTACTTATGCTTATGCTACGAAAGTTGTAGGATGCTCTAGTGCTACTATTTTTTTAGTATTATTTGCATTGTTATTATCAAATACTTTCATTTTCTTAAATCCTATAACGAATCATTCTTACACAAAAACGTTACTAATATTTGAACAATGCATAGTACACACATTGCCACGAAAAAAAGATAAAAGAAAATTTTATCAAAATTCAGCATTTTAGAATAAAAGGTTCAATCTCAAACTTAAAAGCTACATCAATACATCTCAAGACCTCAAACTCTTTCAAGATTTGAAAGTTGCCCGCAGTTTTTACAGGAAAAGTGGATTAAGATTTTCTCCTATATCTACGTAATATTTCAACATTACGGTAAGTTCTTATGATTTATAGGTTAAGTTTTGAAAGTTGTGCATGTCATTCCACTGGCTCTTTGCAAAATTTTCAAAAGGAACTTTAAACTTTTCACATTAGCCGGATGGTGAGTGACCCGGATACTTTATATGTTGCTATTTATTGATAAAGCATTGTTATTAAACCCAAAACGTGTTTTTAAATGTCTGCTGAGATTAGACCAGATGTTCTTCATTACTTGACTATTACGTGTTCTTTTTTGTAGATGTTTAATTAATGATTACATTGCTCAATAAAAGTTCAATGAATGCTGTTAAAACAATAATAATCGGAATAAGCACTCAATTTATTCCAATCTAATTTTCACAAAATTAATTTTGCATGTTTCTTGCTGTATATTATGTTTGAGTATAAAGTAGCTGTGCCCACGGACTTATACCACATTATCCCACAGAAACCAAATAAATATCCAGGATAAAAATATTCATTATGTTACTTCCAAGTACTAAAGTCTACACAATAAATTTCACCCAAATCTGTTCATCCTTTTCAACGCTGAGTGGTAAAAAATATACATTCACACAAAATTTTCACATTCATAATATTTATTAGGATAGAGATATTTAACAGGCGGATAATTTTAGTTATATATAAGCAAGTCAAAATAATCATATAAGCATATCAGCATATATGCTAATTATATAAGCATATATGCTAATAATCACCATATCCTTACTATTATTATAAACGCGAAAGTTTTTTCGTATGGATGTGTTGTAGTTGTTACCCTTTCACGCAAAAACTACTGAATGGATTTTAATGAAACTTCGAAAGCAGATAGCTTATAAGCTAGATAATATATATAATACTTTTTATCGGCAGGCAAAACCACAGAGCGCAACTAGTAAGCTAAAATAAGTAAGTCAAAATAATCAAAACTTTGCTAATCTGCTAAACCATGCCCATAACTGTACAAAGAGACAGCATCAAAACTAAAACTTATCTTATTTATCGCAATTAATAAACATTATTACGAGTTTTAAGTGGCACTAAGTGACTTCCTCGCGCTGAACTCTAGCTATATTCCTGTCAGTGATTAATGGTAGACGACTACAGGATTGTTCGAGCGAGATGAGCTTCAGAAGAAGCATTCACAGCCCGTGAAATTAACTTTCGTCGCTTTCCGAAGGCCCGTCAGTTTGTTTTCAGAAACGTTTCGCATTACGACGTTTGGAATGGTATTGGAAACGTTTGATTATTGTTGACTATTGCGCACGGATAGAAACCGAACGTTTTGCTTCACAAGGGCATTTTGACTGGCGTGTTAGCTGAGTTGGCAGTACCCCTGCCTTCTGCACTGCAGGTTGTGGGTTCGATTCCCACCCGGGACAAACATTTGTGTGATGAACATCGATGTTTGTTCTATGTCTGGGTGTGTGTATTTACAAACGAAAATTATCTATGTATTGTATCAGTTATCTGGTTCCCATAACTTTGCTTAGTTTGGGGCTAGATGTGGCTGTGTGAAATGTCCACATATATTTATTTATTTATTTATTATTTTTATTTTTCGTTATCATGAAGTTTAAAAAACCTGGCAATATGTGTCAATGAAATGTGTTGCATGTATTTATTTTTAAATAATCAATTAGAAGAGATAATAAGAAAAGTGTTATTGGACACATTCTCAGATAATTAAGTGTTTAGAAAATTAAGTTAAATGTAAATTACTTATTAGCCTCATGTATGGCTAGATCGTTATATTAGTAGAGTGCTCAAAAATGGTGCCCTGGGAAAAAAAAGAACGAACAATTATATATATCAGTTTACATGTCACGAAAAAACAAATAATTATTTTAAAAAAACGAGTGTGTTTTAGACCACACGACTAAAGTAAAACTTCTTTAGCTTCATATCGGCCGGAATAACTTTGTTTTTGCTTTGTTTAATGTTAATATCGCCATTTTGACAATTTAAATCGTCATTTTAGCGGACATACAAAATGCCATTATGACATACCAACGTATATCATAATGTTATTATGTAATAATACAAATTTTAAGTATTTTTTAACTTTGTTATGTTGAAAATTGAGATCTACGTGAACCTATAGTTTTCTATATCCCTTCGTCTAGTTACGCATTCAGAGTTAAATAAATTAAAAGAAAAAATATTTACTATCACTATTGTTGGGATTGCCGTATTGCTACATTGGTCATTCATGCTTTCACAATATGTATTGACATATTGTACTGCAGTAACAATGTCAATTATGGCAATAAAAATAAACCATAAAAGAATTTGGTTAATACGAGTAAACACACCAATAAAAGTGATAACTCACGCGTTACAATCACCGTCGGTTGCGCAAATGGTGGCTGTGTTATGTAATTTAACCAAGCACACCGAACATGGAATTTTGTGGCCGCTACAATTATGCCATACGCGAACAGGGCACGTAACGCCCGGGCTTTCGAGTGGAAGGACGCTTAGAATTAGTATCTTAAACGCTAGGCAGGTACAGGTAATGGTTGGAAGTGGGCAAGTTTGGAAACTTATGTCAGAATAAATAGGCAGCTATTTTGTTTTTAGTAGGGGCAGTTTGCCTTTTGACCGTGGGCCATTATGCTACACGTTTGCCTGAATGACTTTTGCATTTAAATTTCGCGGCTTTTTGCGCGGTTCGCTAACCATTTAAAAACGTATTTTTTAAATGTTTATTTTTGAAAAAACTGCTTCTTTGTTTTCTTTAATTTACTTAGCGAAGTTAAAAGTTGAAGTACAAAAAATCTGTAAAAATCCAAGGGTATCTGTGTTCTCGATCTTTTTTTTTGAGTTATGAAAATTCTCGAAGCCAATTTCTTGAGTTTTCTGTACCCTTCCATTCTTTGTCATAATAACCGTGAACATTGTTAAAAAAAATTTTTTTAATCATTCACATTTTTGCTGCACCAAAATCATTACTTCGTACTATTTGGAATGGAAACTCTAATTTATATAAAGAAAGGAAGAAAAATTAAAATTTAAAAACTTAAAATCAAAACTTAGTTACTAAATTAATAGGGACAAATAACTATATGCATGCGAAATAACAATGTTTGGGGGTATAGAAAACTATGGCATATTTAAGGGTGGACATAAATGTTTTTAATTTCTAAAAAATATTTTATCTCAATCAATTGATCCTACAAACCATGAACATGCGTGCGCTTTAAGTATAATTAACAATAAAAGTCTGCAACACAAACACTTGTCGTCAAAAATAAAAATAAAAATTTTTTTTCATGAAAATACATAATAACGAACGTAATAGTGCAATTTTCCACTTATTTAATCAGTCAGTCATTCAAATTTGGAACTCAAGAATAGTCGAGAAATAGTCATTTTTCCTGTCTCAAATAGAGCCAAATTTCTCGAGTTAGAGAAAGGAAAATACGCATTTTAAAGCGTTGAATGACGAAATAATGAATATTTATACATAGGTTTCCCAAATGCCTCATACTTAACTGCACTTTTTTTTGTATGTTTTAGCTCCACACTTTTGTGTATTTAGCCAGTGTCAAGTAATTGATAATTTATCAAGTTAATGATATTTCACGCAAAAATGTGTCAAGTCACAGTCGAAGACATCAAGTCAAGTCAGTCAAGTCATAGTCTAGTCAAAGTCAAACTCCTAGTAAAGTGGTGACAACTTTACTTGAAGCTTCTATGGAGTTTTGGAAACAACACGAAAAGAAACGTTTCACCATCATTATACCATTATTCCACACTCACGCCTGAAATCTAGCACTTAACGAATAGAATGCCTCCAATTTTATGCACTAACACTGAAAATAACACAAGTTTAGGAAAATGATACAATGCGATTACGCAATCTTTTTCGCTTTCCCGCCAAAACTCAACTGTACTTGTATGTTCGTGGCATTCATAGTTAACTATTAGCTATAATATAGCGTACCTACATATTTACAAACAAAAGAGATATAGAATGATAGTTAACTATGATGGAAGTTTCAAGTTTTGAACAATCTCAAAGATGCCCTCGAAGTCCCAAACTATTGACAATTCCCATTGAAATCTATTCTACAATCGCTCAATAATCGTAATCAGTGAAGGTATCCAGAGCTAACAGTAGAGACGATAAATTAATCAAGTTTCGACAACCGGTCTGCTTGAGCTTACTGAAGTCCCATCCGGATTCCGTGCGAGTCAGCAAGACACTGCAGTTGTGGCATTATGACAGAGCATTTAAGTCACGTTAAAAATGTCATAAAAAAGGGACTATGAAGAAACTAAAAAAAGTAAAACAAAGTAATTCTAATAAAAGCTTTCTAATAAAAATACAAAATAAAATTCAACAGGACAGGACACATAATTTTTAATATTAAAATTGAGTATATAAAAATATATTTTAATATATTTGATAATTATACACATATTATATTTTTATATATTATAATTTTAATTACGTATTTTTAATTAAGTGTTATTCTTTTAAAGTATTGTAGCATGCAGTGTTTGCCTGTAATTAATTATACATTTAGTTTTATTATGATCACGTTTGTTATGCTAGTTTTAATGATATAATTTTTGGTAGACCTATGAAATAAAATAAAATATCTATATATAATGATGACTATTACTGTATTATTTGTGTTCATAAAATATACTGTTTACATAAAATATATAGATATGGTCATCAAAATAGCATTTTCCTGTTGCATTTTATTTTGTATATTATTTTTAGTAAGCTTTTTTATTTTGATAAATATATTCATTATATTTCTTATTTCAGTGTAAAAATAGTTGAAGGTGGCGAAACACTACTACTGGATTAGGTATTAATAAATGTCGAAAGAAAAACAGCTGCAAAATAAGATAAATGGTTATTTTGACAGACATCATTTAGATTTTTTATCCAAACCAATCCCGAGAATCCTTTGAGTATTTTTCGCTATTTTCCATACTTTCAGATATGGCCATTCACACCCAGTTTTATTCAACCTGTATATCTCGTCATGCGTCTAGTATGGTTTTTATATACGCATATTATCATTGGTTAGTTTAAATTACTTTACAGTTTTTAGATCACAGCAAGCATGCAAACCCCAGCCTATCACTGTCAACTAACAAACGGCTCTCCTGTGTCCGTTACAGCAGTGGCTACCCAGTACATATACTCGGGGGATGGGCGGTATCACCACTAATGGATCGCTACGTGCGTCATTCTCTATGTCAATAATGCCTGGCTTTTAATGTTGCCTTTGTTGAAGTAGGCCAATTACTATCACTGATGGCAATTACGGACGTATTTGTGCAATGGATTTCGTTTGGATACAGTACGTTTGATGGGTCTCAACAATGGGAGGTAATTTTGATTTATAGGTGTCATTACTTAATGTGTGAACGGAATATTGGATTATGAAATACATGAATAACTAATTGCGCCCCGCGGTTTCACCCGCGGATTAAAGTATTTTAATTATTTGCTCATCCCACGGGAAAATTTCATTTTTCCTGGATAAAATGTAGCCTGTGTGTTAATCCAGTGTATAAGCTATGTTGGTACCAAATTTCATCTAAATCCATTCAGCCTTTTGAGCGTGAAGGAGTAACAGACATACACACAAACAACCATACAAACTTTCGCCTTTATAATATTACTGTGATGGCTATATATAATACCATGACTAAGTATGTAATTTTCAGAATAATCTTCATCATTAAACTCTAAACAATCTATGCCAGTTAATTCTTAAAAGTACCTTTAGTGTGTAAAATTGGTTTCCTTCGTTCCATGCATGCAAATAGATACAGAAAAGACAACGAAACCACATTAAAATTATGATGAATTATAAATCATTAATCGTATTGCAAAAACAAACCTTGCTCAGTTCAAAATAAGAGCGTATCATTCGTAAAGACAAAATATACTTTTTATTCAGCATTGAGACAGTCAGTGTGATTTGGAGATCAATATGTAAATGCAGTCGAGAGTGCACGCCCGAGGCGTGAGTGCATTTTGTCGTAGACAGCGCAGCCAGCCGTGATACCACGTAATGTGCACTGACTTCGAGAGCTTGTGCTATAGTTATGTTTGCGTATGAAATGTATGCTTAAAATTGAGTGAAAAAAAAATTACCACACGTGAAAATTTGCATAACGACATACTCCTACTACATGTTTTATATTATAACGAGCTTCTGCCCGCAGCTTCGCCTGTGGCGTGGCCTATGGGAAAATAATTGAACCACCCATTTCACCCTCTTACGGAATCTAAGGAATCTAATCTTCTAATTTCGAAAAATCCTTTCTTAACGGATGCCTACGTCATAACATCTAACTGCGTTCCAAATTTCAGCCCGATCCATCCAGTGGTTTTGGCTGTGCGTTGATAGATCACTATATTCAGTCAGTCAATCAGTCAGTCACCTTTGAGTTATATATATTTAGATTGGTAAAAAGGCAGACGGTTCACCTGATTTTTTGAAGTTTGATCAGTGGTCACAGTAACTCAGGGAAATTTGTGTAAACCCAGTGTGAAATGTTTGTGATACGTTGCTATTGACATTTACTTTATAGATCAATAGAGTTCTATAAGGTCGGTAAAGGATAAGTGGCTTTATTGTTGCAGACTGCATACCTTTGGGTGTTCTATCTGCTACACTTGTTTGAAGCCAACGATAACAGTAAAAAAGTTTACTAGGTGGTAGGACTTTTCTGCAAAGTTCGTCTGGGTAGGTACCACCGCTTTGGCAGTTATTCTACCGCCAAGCAGTAGTGTGCAAGCACTACTGTTTTCCAGTTTGAATGGCACTGTAGTTAGTGAAATTACTGCGGAAATGAGACTTTACGATCTGATCTCACAGTCCAGTAATCTTATTACCAAACTGTGCTGATGTCTCAGGATGATGTGCGCAGTGCAGTGTCACGTGAAACTTTATATTTTGGAGTTCCGAGTGACACTGTTCTGTTATGGGCAGCCGTGTCGGTTAACATCAGGTGAACGACTAGCTAGTCACACCATTAACTAACATAATAAAAAAGTTAATATTATTTATATATGCATTTGACCACAATCTCACTTGATTGTAAGTGACGACGTAGTGTACAATGGAACATGCTTACTTAAAATATACCAGTTCACTCTAATCTTGAAAACTTCCAAATTATATATTTCAGGAATCACAGAGACGCTGGTAAAATGCATTGATATAAGTACTTTAATAAAAACGGATTATATATATAGATTGTATATTATTTTAAAAAATAATATTCAAATACAATACTTTTTATATAGAAATATATACACCAATAAAGTTGCCACCAATAGAAACTCTATAAATACCAAAAAACGGTACTCGATAGAAAGTTAACATACACGCTCGATAATAATAAACTTACGTAACAATAATAAAATAGTACTTCTTTTTTTTTTTTTTTTTTTTTTTATGTTTTGGCTCCACACTTTTGTGTATTTAGCCAGTGTCAAGTAATTGATATTTCAAGTTAATGATGTTTACGCAAATATGTATCAAGTCACAGTCGAAGTCATCCAGTCAAGTCATAGTCGAGTCAAAGTCATACTACTAGTAAAGTGGTGGCAACTTTACTTGAAGCTTCTATGGAGTTTTGGAAACAACACGAAAAGAATCGTTTCACCATCATTTTACCACTTTCCCACACTCATGCCTGTAATCCAGCACTTAACGAGTAAAATGCCACCAATTTTATGCACTAACACTGAAAATAACACAAGTTTTGGAACATAATACAATGCGGCGACGCGATCTTTTTCGTTTTCCCGCCAAAACTCCAAAATAGTACTTATATTGATGGTAAAGTTATAATCAGTGAGCACCTTTACTATTTCACTCCTTTCCATTTTCCTTTCTATTAAATTGATTATAATTCCATAAGAGCATGAAATATGGCTAGAAAAACATACTTTATCAAGGAGTTCTGAGAAGTCGCATTAAAATTCGCACTGCAAATTATATTAACTTGAAAGTGCAAATTTTAATAGCGTAGATTACCATTGGTGCAATAAAACGGGCACATTGTTAAAATGGCATACTTGGAGCAATATACAGCGGTTCATAAAACGATACGTCCAAGAATAAATGAAACATGGCAAGTCGTTCTCAACTCGATGGGATGTAACCCGTTAACCATTCCCAGTGGAATCCCGGGGGATCGTAGACACGTTCCGTTCGTTCAGCACTACAGTTTCAACTATTCTCAAAGACAATTCTACTGTTCTTTTCCCTGGCTCAAAAGCTTGCGATATAGCTGGCATAACACTTAATTTTGATGCTTCGCTGGCAGGGATGACGTTGTGTTTGAAAATGTTTGGCATAGTATCAACACATAAGTGCTGGTTTCAACGATAATGTGTTGAAATGGAAATTGCTGCTACAATTGTTCACGTTTGTTGCTTATATTTGTGGTATTCGTGATGGACTAAAGTTTTAATTTGGATCTAGCAAAATAGTGCTTAATCTATTGTTCTCGTTTTATATTTGGACTGGCCCGATAGCTCAGTTGGAAGTAGCCCTGCCTTCTGAACTGTGGGTTGTGGGTTCGATTCCCACTCAGGACAAACATTTGTGTGATGAACATAGGTGTTTGTTCTGTGTCTGGGTGTCATATTGTATTCTATGTATGTATTTACAAAACAAAAAAGTATCTATGTATTGTATCAGTTATCTGGTTCCCATAGCACAAGCTTTGCTTAGTTTGGGGCTAGATGGCACTGTGTGAGATGTCCACAAATATTTATTTATTTATTTATATTTATTTAAATGAGCTTTCAAAGTAAAGTATATTTACAGCCGGAATAAGTCATTGCTGATCATTTTTAGGGTTTTTTTTTTATTTACTGTAAAATGATTTGCCGTGTGTCTTTTTATGGAAGTGCACTTACCATCTATTAACATTCTGAAACCAAGTACAAGGAGCATTAGCGCTGGTTTCACAAGACTTCTCACTATTGGATTGAAGACTGACTTACGACAAAAACCAGTTCACGGTTGTAAACACCAGTTTTTGACAATTACCTATCCTAATAATGGCTGCAATGAACGTTTCTCATTAATAACGGTAATTCAAGATTTGTTATGAGCTGATATATTAGAAAGAATCACTTACATCTAAGAAAGTTCTCAATAATCGACACGTATAGTATTTTCTCCGACAAGCTTCACTTTTAAAAGTTCTACGAAAGCTTTCCGATAAGACAGTGTTACTACATCCATACGCCCTGAGTTCTACCATGAAATGGTATCTTGGTAAACTTCTTCATTGGAAAACTTGACGGAATCACTTAGGGCTTCTAATTAGTTTTCGAAATTTAGTTTCAATCGTGTGGAGCTGTGGAAACTTATTTTTGTCGATGAAGCAATCTTATCGGACATAAATAAGTTAGGCGGTTTTAGTTTTGGAAAGTTCAACCTACCAAAGTTGTTTTCTATTATAATATTTTATTACCAGTTTTAGAACATTTTTTGTCCTTATCGGTCATACGCGATCACTTTGTCACTTGAGTTCAACAGTAGTGAATAAAGCCTATTACATAATGGAGCAAGGCAAAAAATAGGTAAATCCAAAAGTTATACTGAAATAACAACGATTTTTTTTATTTGTTATTAGCTTATTACAGTCATGTTCAGTCCACTTGCTTTGGAGTTTGAGGACCCTTAGTCTATTTATATGGAGTTTAGACCTAACCAACTAAGCGAATCCTTTAATTTCATTGAATAATAATAATAAATAGTAATAATAATAACACCCAACGATCACATACATGCTCCTGGATCCTAACTAGGACTCCCTGTGTCTAGGGACCCAGGAACTACGAGGACCATGGCCCCACAACACACAGACTGAGAACAAGTATTTGCGCTTTTTTTTCAATGCACTAATACTTGTCCTGCCCCGGGAATCGAACACGCTGCCTCCGGGCTATGAGCCAACCTGCTCAACCACCACACCACAGAGGCTGTCAAAACTGCTATTAGCTTATTACGGTCATGTTCAGTCTACTTGTTTTGGAGTTTGACCCTTAGTCTATTTATATGAAGTTAGTTAGATCTAACCAACCGAGTCCTTTAATTTCATTGAATAGTATTAAATCACTACAACTTTATATAAAATCAAGAGAATTTTATCACGCAAAAGCATTGAATATCTAAAACACCGCTCTTAATTCCGTTTTACGAGTTACTCAGAAAAAGTTTTGATAAAGTAATAAATTAACTGAAAGCACTCAGATCCGTTGTTTCTATGTCAGTTTATTAGAGAATTTACCAAATTATTTCAAACGATTTAAACTTAGTTTAATACACAGGATTAAAGCGGTGTCTGAGGATTTCGGACTTCAAACCTTGATACTTTAGAGCTTAGTGGATGAATAAAGTTACTTGTGATGAGACAGCTTGACATTTCTAAGACTAAATTAGACTAGACTTTACTTTTATTATCGTCTCTCAACTTGAAATAACGTAAGTTCAGGGATTATTCCTTAGACTAAAAAACAAAATTGCGTTAAAAAGATTAGTGTTACGCCCGTCTGCACTAAAGTTTGACAGCTCCAAAGTTCGCACTTATCCTTAGCTCCCAGTTTCTTGTACGTTTGTCAAACTCGTGTCAAGATACCATGCCAAATACTGTAAGCGCATTGGTTGAGACAGCCAGTGATCAACAGGCAACCAATCATCATCATCAGCCTACAATAGTCCACTGCTGGACATAGGCCTCTCCCAAAGCACGCCCGGTCTTCGGCTCTACTCTTCCAGTTACTGCCAGCTACCTTGCGTATATCATCGCTCCATCTTGCCGCAGGGCGTCCTACACTACGTCTGCCGGTTCGCGGTCTCCACTCTAGAACACGTCTACCCCAACGGTTATCGGTTCTTCGGCAGATATGACCAGGCAACCAATGATTGTTCAGTATTTGGTCAGCCACGTTGATACGAATTTGACAAACGTATACGAGAACCCGGGAAAAAGTGTTGCTTCACTAAATTGTATTTTGTTAAATATGGTAGTATGGCTAAGGAATAGAATGCCCTGCCAGCGTGTGTTGCCGGCGAAATATGACCCGGGTGTGTTCAAGAGAAGAGTGAACAGGTATTTACTTGGCTAGCATGCTACACCTTTGATTGCATCATCACTTCCCATCAGATGAGAGCGTGGTCAAATGCTAGACAAGATCGAATTACAAAAAAAATGCGTAGTCGGGCATAAGTTTTGTAAAAAAAAAATAAACTTGTTTTATTTTATAAGTGATTGTGGAACTGTTAATTCAAATGTAAACTATTTATTTACTTAAAACCCTACTAATGTTTTTATTTTTACTTGTAATAGAATTCTGTGGTATCGTCTGTCAATATTTTTGGCGAGAACTCATTTTTTGTAGTAGTAAAATAGTTAGTTGAAAGGAGTTTTTGGCGGGAAAACGAAAAAGATCGCGTCGCCGCATTATATTATTTTCCAAAATTTGTGTAATTTTCAGTGTTAGTGCATAAAATTGGTGGCATTTTATTCGTTAAGTGCTGAATTACAGGCATGAGTGTGAGAAAGTGGTATAATGATGGTGAAACGTTTCTTTTCGTGTTGTTTCCAAAACTCCATAGAAGCTTCTGGTAAAGTTGCCACCACTTTACTAGGAGTATGACTTGACTAGACTAGACAATGACTTGAACTGTGACTGGATTTGACACATTATATGATATTAATTAACTTGTGATATTAGAAATTACTTGACACTGGCTAAATACACAAAAGTGTGGAGCCAAAACTAAACAAAACAAACAAATAGTTAGTTTGAACCGTGCAAAATTGTCCTAATACATTTTTTGGTATATGGCAAAATATTTAGTTATTCGAAATTAAAAGATATTATAATATAGAGTTAATACACTGTTTAATTAATAAAAGCACTGGCCCGATTCATGGTATAAAAATATCATAATAATTAAAGACTATAAAACTTATTGACTTATAAATATTCGCAGCTATAATAAACTGAACAACTTAATGAAAGCTGTTGGAAGGAGGAAATAAAAATACAAAACGTAATGTATTCATGACTGTTATTATGTCTGCTGATGTACATATCATTGCCGGTGTACTTAAAAAAATATTGTTGTTAAATAGTATTATTTTGTTTTGTTTCAGTATTTTAGATTCATCTTATTTATAGCTAACCTCACATTCATTCACGTGTGTTGAAATTTTTCACTGAAAAATCTTCATTTTGTGTCCTATAATTCTATGTTACATTGGCAAAATTGTGGTTACCTCTCCACAAAAGCCATTAAACAAGAGTTGGATGACTTTAAAATTTGAAAATAAGCTTACTTGTTTTCAAAATCCGATCAATTGATGTAGCCTACCGATGAATGCGTTAAAACGATGGTGCAGTCGATGATGATGCACGTTTGTCTAGATGATATCAATTCAATAGCCTACATTGTCATCAGAATACGTTAACTGCTAGATCATGGGCCCCCTTTCACAGAGAAAGAGGCAAAGAGTGTAGTAGGCTTTAATTTACCACACTGGTCAATTGCGGTTTGATGGATGCCACACTATCTTGAATTGCGTTTCTTGAAAATGACGATTCCATCTCTATGTTTTTCTTCACCGTTGTGAGAGCGAGCGCAAATCCTGCATATCTGTAAAAGTCATTGTGCAGGACCGAATGAAATTTGAACCTGCATGCGTCAGTTTGAAAACAGCATGGGTTACCGCAGAACCACACTTACTCTTACCACACTACATATTTCCAGATTATGATTTAATTATACATTCAATGAATAATAATTAACCCTAACATATTTTCCGTAAAAAGGCTTGAGCAAGATAAAAGAAGAATTGTTTATAAAAGTTATGAATGAATGTTATTTTAACGTGGAATGTAGCAACCTCATAGATAGATAGATAGATAGATTGAAAATGCTTTATTGCACATACCACAAATGTAGGTACATGGGTGAACTTAACGCTAGAGAGCATTATCTTTCAGTTTACCTGAGTGTGACGTGGAAATTTTTGTGAGGCAGTGCAACACAGCTTAAATATAGATTCTCTAAATAAACGTATCAAAAACACGTATATAAATTTAACGTTCTTGTATCCTTATTCACAAACATAACTAGTCCTACCTTATACAGTACCTTCTCTACTTACAATTTAATAAGTGTATTATTATTTAAAGCTAGACAAGGTAAAGCAATTAAATGCCAACCGAGGCGGGGCCTGAGCTTCCGTCACATACCCAAGACTGTCCTTACAACGACATACCAGTGTAGTATGAATTATTCAGCTTTATGATTCTGTCGAGAAAAGTAATTAAGTTTTCCTTCGTGGAACCTTCACTTGTGGCCGGCTCTCTGTTAATTAATCATCCAAGCCGGCTTTTTCCTTCGTTTCCGTGAAATAAGGTAATAAACGGTTGTCTTTTTCACATCTTTTATGCAATTTTTATTATTGAATAAGCAAATAAATTTCTGTGAGTTTTAATTAAATACAAAGTTGGTTTTTGCTGGTGGTCGTGTAATGTCGCTATTAGTTCGTTCATTTTTAATTAAGAGACAAATAACGTTGAATTTTTGTTCATTGGTTATTGTCGTACAAACGTAGGCCTAATTAGATGAACTTTACATTATTAAGTTTCATCTTACTTCAATACAATTTTAATACTTTGTTGCGGTGGTAATTTGACGTGCTGCTGGAGAATTTACCAAAACATAGTTGACAGAATGATTTTGGTGACATGGGTCCCGCTTTTGATTAATTACTGATTACAATTATTTATTCGTTATACTGTAAATTTTTAATAAAATGCAATGGAATATTAAGGCAGCCTAATTGATTCATTTATAGCCTATCTCAAACAAATTTAATTGTTTATTTTAGAGTATTGCTTGTTTGTGGCAATGATATAAAATGCGTTTTAAAATTATTATACCTTAAAATTTGCATCAGTTCAAATTCACTTGCATCGTAATGAGTTTACTGATAAAACAAGGAAACACAACTTGTTAGAACAACTTCTCGCAACCAAACGGTGACTAGGAACCTCCTAACTTAAAAGCGTCTACTGAATAAATAATCCCAAACGACTGTTTGTAAGAAGTTAAAAACATTTCAAATATTTGTTTTAATTTCGCAAAAAGGTTCTACGGGGTGACAATAAATATCAATTAGGGCACGGTCGTTTGCCGGATGAAAAAAATAAATTGTTTGGCACAATTAGTTGTCATTCATTAGCGAGAGACAAATCCTTTCAGAAGTATTCCTCGTTCTAATTGCTGCATTAGGGGAGCAGAATGAGCTATTGTAGAGCGCCTTTTACTTTTCGTATTTTATTTTAAACGCTTCTAAAGCTCACAACAAGTGAGCTTGGACTCCGTTACCCTAAAGACTTTTGTTCGCACAGAAATAGGGCAATGATGAAAAAGTGCTTCGATTTCAATTCTTTTATGTTGTATTTCTTATAGAATGCGCTTTGTGATTCTTCAACAGAACTTTATTGTCCGTCCGTTCTAAAATAGCAACGTTGCGCAAAACTTTTGACAAACACATTTAAGTTCTCATTTTTATTGAATTAGTAATTCCAGCAGATAATTAAAGTAATGTATAATATCAACTGCTCAACGTATCTCTCCTCCATATATAGATTGCCATTTCCATTGGGTAGTTGTCTCTTGTATCCTCGACAGATGGCCGTAGTTTTGACCAGGTCATTTGTCTACAGGTGGACCGAGGGGGCTGGCCTACGCTAAATCTTCCAGTTCATGGTCGCTCGAGAATTTTCCATTTTCACCAATTACTAAATCTGCCAGTGGATTAGGCCGGCTATCATATTCAACTATCATAATCCATAATTCACAGTACATTGTACGTAGGTAATTATGCACATCACAGTTTTTAACAAATTTTTAGAGCGTCATATTCTGCCTTTCGGCATCATTTGGTAACTTTTGTGAATTTTGTCAGCAATCAGTTACTAATTTAATAGTTAGTTATTTTTTTCCTTCTGCATAGTACTTTTTGATCCACAAAAGTAATATATTTATGCTATATGTAGCAAACAAGCATACGGCCCTCATGATGGAAAGAAGTCACGATAGCCTATCGACATTTATAAAACTAGACGTGTCACAAAAGTTGCTTACCCTGTGAAAATATACCCTTTTTGACCCTACTTGAAATTTAGTAAAAGTATCATGAAACTCAAAGAGCAAAATACCAATCCCACCAAACTTATATTAAGCGTAGCTCCGTTAGGTACCAAACATTACGTTAATATTTGTAGTATAAATTTTACCTCACTTTGCTTAGCCAACAAACATTAATGTTTACAATTAATCTACGCGTCCTCTAAAGAATAAACATCTAAATTAATATATTGAAGTGAAAATTCGTGTCTACATGTTTCTAGTAACTTACAAGTGTATAGAACTGGAACAGTTACTCGCGCGAGTGGATCTCACGCGCCATCGCATGCAATAGATCCAGAGCCCTACTAATTTAGGATAAGTGCTCACGTAGCGCGCAACGATCCAAATGTACCTCCTTCGACGCGGCGCGACAAATAATGATCCTTAAAATACGACAAGTAATGATCCTCGTGAAATACGCTCGATGTGTTTCTTACTGAGCTTCGTGAAACGCTTACTCGGGAATAATTTGAGGCTACGTCTGCTATTTTAGGTTGAGCTACGGGTTCGTGGATTTGATAGCCCGTCAGCTATGCTTGCGATTGTCTGTGGTATAGAGATGAAAAAATAAGTTTTAAGGTATGTGTTCAGGTGGAAAGCTATTTTTTCAATAAAAAAAAAAAAATTGTATGCTTACTTTCTTCATAAACGATTCTGCTTTCATACACGATTCATTATTAACCATTACATACAATTATTATTATTATGTTTATTATTATCACAGAAGACTTAATAGTTTAGACTATTTACATATTTTTTTTTAGAAACTGCATTATCTTTGTAGATATTTGTTACTACATTTGAAAGGGATTTTAAGTGAACAGTATGATAGCCTCCGTGATGTGGTGATTGAGCAGGTCAGCTCATAGCCCGGAGGTAGCGGGTTCAATTCCCGCGACGAGACATGTAGGTATTGGTTCACAAAAAAAGCAAATACTTGTTCTGTGTTTGGGTGGTGTGGGACCAATGTTCCTTGTAGTTCCCTGGTCCCTAGATACAGGAAATCCTAGTTAGGGTCCAGGATCTATGTCTGTGATCGTTGGACGTTATTATTTTTTATCATTTACTCCATCAAGAAATTAACACATATGCCCATTTACAGTAGTCATGCTAATTTTCTTGACACTTTATACAACTTACGTCATGCTTTTTCGTAAAGAATAATCCAATTATATCACATTCATCAAATTCCTTCCAGTGTCTTAGGCAATAGAGCGCGTCAATGATACCCACTAAATTCTATATACACACTAAATACTAGTATACGCGAAATAAAAATACAGTCACCATCTTACACGCGACCTCGTTTTAAGATGCACCTTTAAAATATAAAGCAAGGAACAGATTGATCCTGTGATCAATATTAGTGCATTCATAGCTGAGTGCACGCGGGACGGGCGCGGGCTGCGAGACGTGAGTGCATTTTGTCGTCGTGGAAACCAGTGGAGCGTGCCCCTTGCTGCATAAACACACGCCAGGAACTGAACAGCTAAGCTCCTTGCCATACGCGACGGAGGCAAATTTTTCTACTGGCTCTGAATATTGATGTTGTATAAACACTTCGTGGGACGCGCTCTTGCTTGTTTTTGTGACATGCAGAGCGCGGTGTGGAAAATCGCGTATCTCGTGTCGTATTATTTGAACAACATGAAATATTAAATGGAAAACTATGGAATGCGAAATTATTTCGGTTTGTTTGGTTTGTGGCTATGAAAATGGAAAAATACTTTGAATACGGTGATCTTTTAATATTTACCTATGACGTTTTAATAACATGCTAGCAGCTGAGATTATCTGATTATTTGTTGTTAATTATTAAAATGGAGTTCATGTAATCATTTATCTATGTTTCTGAAAGAAATTAAATTACTTGTGGTACCAAAAAAAAAAAACAGATTTTGCGGTAATTAACACTTTATCGGCAAAACGTCTACGTCCATGTCATAAACCAACAAATAAATGTATGGAACACTTCTATACCTATTAGCATATACGCCTCCCTTGACTATGCAAAGCTATAGGTCATGAACTCAGTAAAAAAATTTGCTCATATAAAATAACTCAAACAAGTTGTGGTCATTCTGATAATCTTATTTGTTTAAGTAAAATTTCTTAAAATAAAAATCTTGACTTGGGGAGTTAACTAACGAGAACGGAAGTTGAAAGTTGTTGGTTCACGTAGATCTCCATTGTCAACATTACAAAGACAAAAATGTGTATTATTATCTGAGTATTTCCAGTAAAATGACCAGTAAAATATTTACAATTGCCAAAATGGCGACATTAATACTAAACAAGGCAAAAAACAAAGTATATCGGCCGATAGATAGAGCTAAACTAAAGAAGTTTTACTTCAGTCGTGTGGTCTAAAGCACACTCGTTTTTTTGTGTAAGTAAGTGATGATGACAATAGTCGTTTACCTGATGCTAAGCAATTAGTCTTCTAGTGCATAACAAAGTTTTATGTTTATTTTCGGTATAATTAACAATATGAATATCTACCCACACTGTTAATTATGCAGTGTTCATGTCAGATCCGGATCTGGCTGGCAACAGAATAAAATTGCCTTTCATTTAGAAGTAGTTCACGAATGAATTGCTATTTAGCTTGATATTTTCTGGGTCCGAGGTCTATGTTAAACAAGCTTTGGCTATTTTCATAAATTTCTTGGATAAAATCGGAATGAGCCTCACGCAGCTAGATAGATAGATAGATGAACTCTTTACTGTACACACCAAATAATAAAAATTACAAAGAAAAAACAATCCATTATAAAAAAATGTAACAATGGGCGACCTTATCGCTAAAAGCGATCTCTTCCAGGCAACCTTTGGATGGAGAGAATTTGACGAAGTGGTAAAGGACGGGGTGCACATAACTATTTAGTTAGTATTTGACCTTTTCTTTTTATTATAATATAAGTCTAAAATGTATTTGTAAATGTGCAATTGTATTTACTGACGAAAATCATATCTAATGCCCATGTTCCACCTATACCGGTAATTGCTGGGAACGATACTCTCGAAGTTGTCGACGAATACGTCTACCGACGACAGACTGTCCAATTTGGTAGGTCCAACTCCGACCAAGTGACTTTTGCACGAAGAATCCAACTCCACTGGGCAGCGTTCGGAAAGCTTATATATATACATACACATATCTTTTCATCCAAAATACCGCTGAGGCTGAAAACAAAGATTTTCAATCAGTGCAGTGTATGTTGCCAGTGACGACTTATGGCACCGATACGGAGTCTTTTAGTGTATGCCTCATTAGTAATAACAAAGTGGCAAACTGATGCATGCAGGTGACAACCAGCCACTCAAAAAGGTGCTCTGGGGGAGGCTTATGTTCAGTAGTGGACGTCTTCAGGCTGTTGATCATGATGTATTTACTGTAACTTTACATGTGTGTTAATTGATATTTTTTGGTATTAAATAGATTTTTTAGAGCGGAAACTACCTGAAAACGGACTACACATGCATTTGAATATTATACCATTAAGGATATTTCCAATGATGTTATGCGTGGTAAGATGTTAATATCACGAAATTAAAACACATGACGTTAAAAACAGTTATTTTACATTAATAAATTAAGTAGACATAGAAATAGCAGTTCTAACTCGACAAAGTAAGTATATTTCAAAATAAAATTTAAAAAGGTAAGGGAAATATTTTCATCCAATATTGAATATTTTACGATGTTTTAGTTTACAGTTAAAACATGCTGCAACATAAAGCTTTGGTGCCTTCTAATCGATGTGCAAGACCTCATCCACAAGCATGTAGTTATTATGTCTCACAATGTGTAATAAATATAGTACAGCGTTATATGATTAGAGGTATTTTAGTTTTTAAAGACTGTATATGTACTGACTGTTTTTTCTACAATAACAAATAATTTATATAACTATTTGCGAAATTTAAAAGAGTTTTTCCCTCAACCATTGGTTAGTAGCAGCAAATTTAAAATATTTTTATTAAAAATTTACACGCTATTTTCACCTATTACTTATAATTAATATTTACTTTTTATTCCGTGGAAATCTTTTATGACACCAAAAATAATATAATGAATTCGCAGACCGCACTAGAATAGATTCGGTCCTTCTCTGAATTGAAGTTATCCGCGCGGTTCACTCATAAAAAAGGTCTCTAGCCGTGAGCGATTTCCAGAACAACAGACCGCTCACAAAGCGTTTCACCTCTGTTCAATACGATAGCCAAAAATCCATGATAAGAACCCGTTTGATTTTGAAGTGATCTCGAAAAGTTTAACCTTTTAGTTTATCTACGGTTTGCCCGCTGACGGGATTGGGAATTCTTTTCAAAGAGAAAATAATACTGAAACCCTGTGGCGCATAAAATGGTTCAGCTTGAAGTGTTTTTACTGGTTTATCATTTTAAATTTGGGAAATTGAATTTTGTACCATCCAAAAAACGTGAAAGACTAATGGTTCTCGCATTTGGCGAGTAAAGGAAACTAACAAAACAATGGAATATGATTAAAAACAGTAATTTTACGCAATGACTTAAGTATGAGATGGAAATAACATGTCTTAATGACTTGCCTTATGAATATGAAAGGATAAAACAACCTTTTTAATCAAAGTAAATATTTACTAAATAAATATATTTAAAATTAAGTTTTTAGTCACTCTCAGTGTTTTTTATATGCTATAGGTAGCAAATAAGCATACGGCCCTCCTGATGGAAAGAGGTCACCGTAGCATATTAATATTTATAAAAGGCTCAATAAGGCGAAGCGGTGGTAGTAGGAGTAAATAGGTAGAAGTATCACGCCGGGTCAAAGTCTTGCTTCACAAAGCGCAATTCTGACCTCACGTGGAGTACTGCTCTCACTTTTTGAACGGACTACACCACGTTTTTTGATCCAAGTTTAGCTGTGCTTGCTATATGACCATAGAACTGTACATTGGCTGAAATGTGGACACCTAAAATTCCAGAACTCTATGATACCGTACCTTGTCCTTGAAACCGTGGAGCTACAACAAACGCAGCTTTTTTGCGGTGAACACTACTTGTGTTTTTCTTTGGTAATACTGCACCGAATTTCGTTTTTCTTAATCCTAAACCTGGTCGAAATAGGCTTCAACTTCAGACACGAGTTTGTTTCTACTCTCCACAACTGCGACCCGAGAAGTGTTAGCACGGCCTGCAGCCTCTGTGGTGTTGTGTGGTTGAACAGGTTGGCTCACAACTCGGAGGCGGCGGGCACAGAAAAAAAGCGCAAGTACTTTTTTTGAGTCTGGGTGTTATAGGACCATGGTCCTCGTAGTTCCTGGGTCCCTAGACACAGGGAATCCTAGTTAGCGTCCAGAATCTTTGTATGTGATCGTTGAGCGTTATTATTATTATTATATTGTGCGTCAACAGAGCTGTCGTCTGCATAAAAATGCATGGTTGAGCCACATACTTTTGGCGTTAACAGCGGCTGCCCGAAATGCTCAAGATTGAAGTTGAGGCTGAGAGCACCCTAACAACTTCATGCTGTAAGAAAAAAGAAATACACTATTATCCATGATTCAAACAGTAAACGCAATATTTTATATACGCTAAATATGGGAAAAAAAACTATTAGTTAACATGAAATATACGCTATGCAGGTTTTGAGCTGCATACCAAAACTTAAGCTAGTAAAGTTGTAGTGAAGCCTACAGTTAAAAGAAAACATTATTATTTACATAGATTATATACATTTATTTACATAAGCCCCTATTTATGGTATGCCCTGAATTTTAAATTAAATTCCTAAAATATATATATAATGTACCGTAACCGAGTTGGAGATGAAGAAGCGATGACAGGAAGTTGACTTGACTTGAAGTTGAAGATGATGAAGCAAAGTATGGCCCCGAAGCACACCCTGGAGTCGATGTAGCCGCAGGGAGACGTCCAGAGGCGCAGCGAATGACCGCTGCTTGTGCCGAGCTTAGCAACACGGCGGGCAGCCGTCACAGAAAGCCACCTGCTAATGAAAAGGTCTTATCAACTGTTCACGCCAAATCCACTGCAGGCCGCCGTCACCGGCGGAGATTGCCACCGCTTAAGGCCTGGTTTAAACAGGGGTGGTCCGCAACCGTCACGAATAGATAGGCGAAGCGGAGAGGAACTTAGGACGGAAAACTGCCTATCCGTGGCCACACAGAGTGCCACTTGCACGGCAGCACCAAGTACACTTCAGTTACACTGTTCAGATTAAAGAATATAGTTATGTACAGAATATAATTTAGTGGTGAAGTCCAGAGGAAGACTGCCCTCGCGTGACTATTTTCAATTTTATATCGCCTCACGCCGTCACCCAAAACAACAGACAAAATCCTTTAAATTCAGAGAACGAAATATTTGAAATCCTGTCACAATTTAATATCAGCTAGCATTAAAATAGGTCGATGAACAAAGACTAATAGAAAATCCTAAACAACCTAACCTTAAAATGTCGTAAATTCATGAAAACTTATGGTGAGAATCTCTTTCAGGGAATTAGAAAAGTCAATAGATGACATCTGTCCAAAAAGTAAACAAACATTAATATCGTTATTTTAGTGCTCCTACTGGAAGAATCACTACAAAAATGCAATGAAAAGCCATAATAAAATCAGCTTCAACACCAGTGTAAATTTGGTGAAGATCTGTGAGGTAATATGAAAAAGTTATTTCTTCCTGAAACACCCGTAATTTAGGGAAAAACTTAGGGAAACGACACGTAAGATGTTCCTGTGATCTATATCTACCGATCCACTGCCAAAATAACCCATACCAAAGGCTTTAAGTACAATTTTAGAGCACAACATTCTATTCACAATAACCAAGGCAACAAAAAGGTATTAATATAAGTGTTTTGGAACATTTCAGGAGCCTGCAAAAAACGTTCAGATTATGCTTTACAGAAGAAATAAAATGGAAAACCAAAAGCCGTAAAAATATCATAAAAAACTGAAACTATTCATTAAGAAAAGTGTGCTACTAAGCACTATGGCGTAGGGGTAACCCTACATTTCCCCAACAACCCCGAAAAAATTAAAATACCTAAGTATTAAAAAAATTAAAATACCTAAGTATTTTAATTTTTATAAGAACATATGTACAGCTAAGATTAATGATAAGAAAATAGAAGAAAACAAGTGTCTTCGATCGAGAAAATAACCAAAACTCAAAGAGTGTTTTCCCAATATAGAGATGATGTCCGTATGTGGAACAACAAAGAATCAAATAGTAAAGACACTGACATACAGTCAAAGGATAATATACTAGGACAACAGTGTCCTAGACCTGAACAATAAACATTATGTCCAATTATTAAATCATCATAACATCCAGCATCACAAAGATAATGACCCAGAACACATTAGAATGGTGTCCAGATCAGCAGCAGAATAGACATCTATAGACAGCCCAGCTTTAAAGCAAACGGAAAAATCGAAAATGACACGTTAATGACACAAATTACCCTATCACGCTAATCCTAACATACATATATTGAACATTAATTAATATATATTTTATAACCTACATCCATCCACATCCAGATTAAGAGTGGGGTAGAGCTCACTATCAATGGCTACTACAACCCTTTCATGTCAAAACCGCCTGCATTACAACGACTAACCGCTAAACAATAAAAACTAGTGTCCGGAAGAGACCTAATCTTTAGCCCAAGAACTGAACATAAAGGTTAAAACAATATAGAAGTATAAACATAACGTTACAAAAACAAAATTGTAAATTTAGAAATATGAAAAATTCCAAAAAGAAATACGAAAACAGAAATTGTGATATTTACATTATTATCCTAAGTCAAAAAATACATTATTTACAGTTTTAAAGTTAGTCATTTTTATTTTGAACCTCTGTTCTTCAAACATCGAATACTTTAAGAGGATGTCTGGTATACCAGCATACAACGCAGCTTGGACTTTGACAGAAATTCATGCCAGCAGTCCAATATTGTAAGTGTAAATAACCCGAGGCCAGCACAAACAAGATGAAAACATAGCATGCACTTTTGGCACGTTATGTCTTCGGTAAAATTAAAAAAAAAAACTTACTGCTAGCAGCACACATAACTGCCATATCAGACTGCTGGTGGCTTACTCGGTAAAAACTGGATCGAAGTGTCGATCTCCAAGCTGCGTTGAAACTGCGTTGAGCTGCCACAACACCAAAAAGTTCTCCTCGTTAGCAACCAGGCACCCTCAGAGGTTCAGGCTATAACATACAAGAAGTATTATTATCTATACATACTCAACATTAGCTATACAGAATAAATATCTTAATCTATGTATTCATTTAATTAAAGAGTATCACACATTATACAGAACCTAGTAAGATAGGTCTGTATGATAGAGCTTCATTAATAAAAAGAGATAAATATGGGGCCAAAAGATAATCCGAAAAGAGCGCGACTTGTGTAAGTTTGTTTTAGAATTTTGAGGGGCGGGGGGGTGGGCTCGGCCAGAAGGGCGCCAAACTGTAGTGAAGCCTACAGTTAAAAGAAAACATTATTATTTACATAGATTATATACATTTATTTACATAAGCCCCTATTTATGGTATGCCCTGAATTTTAAATTAAATTCCTAAAATATATATATAATGTAACGTAACCGAGTTGGAGATGAAGAAGCGATGACAGGAAGTTGACTTGACTTGAAGTTGAAGATGATGAAGCAAAGTATGGCCCCGAAGCACACCCTGGAGTCGATGTAGCCGCAGGGAGACGTCCAGAGGCGCAGCGAATGACCGCTGCTTGTGCCGAGCTTAGCAACACGGCGGGCAGCCGTCACAGAAAGCCACCTGCTAATGAAAAGGTCTTATCAACTGTTCACGCCAAATCCACTGCAGGCCGCCGTCACCGGCGGAGATTGCCACCGCTTAAGGCCTGGTTTAAACAGGGGTGGTCCGCAACCGTCACGAATAGATAGGCGAAGCGGAGAGGAACTTAGGACGGAAAACTGCCTATCCGTGGCCACACAGAGTGCCACTTGCACGGCAGCACCAAGTACACTTCAGTTACACTGTTCAGATTAAAGAATATAGTTATGTACAGAATATAATTTAGTGGTGAAGTCCAGAAGAAGACTGCCCTCGCGTGACTATTTTCAATTTTATATCGCCTCACGCCGTCACCCAAAACAACAGACAAAATCCTTTAATTTCAGAGAACGAAATATTTGAAATCCTGTCACAATTTAATATCAGCTAGCATTAAAATAGGTCGATGAACAAAGACTAATAGAAAATCCTAAACAACCTAACCTTAAAATGTCGTAAATTCATGAAAACTTATGGTGAGAATCTCTTTCAGGGAATTAGAAAAGTCAATAGATGACATCTGTCCAAAAAGTAAACAAACATTAATATCGTTATTTTAGTGCTCCTACTGGAAGAATCACTACAAAAATGCAATGAAAAGCCATAATAAAATCAGCTTCAACACCAGTGTAAATTTGGTGAAGATCTGTGAGGTAATATGAAAAAGTTATTTCTTCCTGAAACACCCGTAATTTAGGGAAAAACTTAGGGAAACGACACGTAAGATGTTCCTGTGATCTATATCTACCGATCCACTGCCAAAATAACCCATACCAAAGGCTTTAAGTACAATTTTAGAGCACAACATTCTATTCACAATAACCAAGGCAACAAAAAGGTATTAATATAAGTGTTTTGGAACATTTCAGGAGCCTGCAAAAAACGTTCAGATTATGCTTTACAGAAGAAATAAAATGGAAAACCAAAAGCCGTAAAAATATCATAAAAAACTGAAACTATTCATTAAGAAAAGTGTGCTACTAAGCACTATGGCGTAGGGGTAACCCTACAAAGTATATAACCCGTGACGTACTTAGTACTTTAAATTCACGCCACTCTCCAAGGCGTTGGTATCTGTATTTAGTTTCTTTCAGCAACTTTTCCACAGTTTGTTATACTATCAGACCGCATTTTTTTTAACGAGCTAATGCGTTTGGGCTCTACCGACCTTTACAGGGTCACTTTGCTTAAGGCGCCCACCCGTCAAGGCGCCCAGCCAATTCATGACCAAGAATTTCTCTAGATACTAGAATTAAAGTGTTTTCGACTCAAAGCATGCTCGTAATATGTATTACACCAGTTTGATTATTTCTAATATGATAATTTGTTTACTGATGACAGCAAATCTCTTCACAACAGTTTCAATACCTACCATTTGTTCAAACAGTGTATGATAGGATTATAAAGTGAAGAGTCAACATCAATTGCCAACTCTCTAATACATTTTTACTACAGACTTCATAAATATCATGCCTCAGAGAAACTATTACCAACCAAAATCTTAATTTAACGTAAACCTTATGTATCCAGCGTATCTACCAGATATACGAAAACATATGCGATAAATTGCGTGCGAGGTGCCGAGGCCAGCGCGGGCTATAAACCCGTGTATTACTCTTCGCCATGCCATAATGGGTGAAGGTTGTATGAATTGAAATTGCTTTATTAATACAAACACCGGAATGTCCAGAGCCGCAATGGTAGCGGATTTTACTTGAGCTGTGTTGAATTAACGTATACATAATTATGAGCTATTGGTAACATGATAACAGGTAGCTCAGTATCTTATAAGTGACTAGCTTCTGCCAACGGGTTCGCTCGCGTGGCCTATAGGAAAATAATTCAATCACCAATTTCACCCTTTAGAGGTTAAGTTTTGAAAAACCCTTACTTGATATCTACACTTTACAAAAAACACACCCTCCAAATTTCAAGTATCTAGGATCTGCGGTTTAGGCTGTGCGTTGATATATAAGTCAGCCAATCAGTCAGGACTTTGAATTTTATATGTACAGATTGTTATTAAAATGATTATAAAGTAATCACTACATAGTATAAAACAAAGTCGCTTTCTCTGTCCCTATGTATTCTTAAATCAAAAACCACGCACCGGTTTTTATGTGGTTTTTTTAATATATAGACTGATTGAAGAGGAAAGTTTATTATGTATAATAACGTGTAAAAATGTATAAAGTAAATAAGTAAAAATGTAGTGTATGAATTTAGATATTCCAAAGATAGCAGGAAATCTTCATGGTTTAGAGAAAGAAGGATTGTTTCATTCTAAATTTAACGCGTGCGGGCCACGGGCAGTAATGAATAAATCAAAACTACTTGATCGATTTTAATCATTTTTTCAGTGAATGACATAGACTATATATTTTATACCCGTGCGAAGCTGGAGCGGGCCGCTAGTGATTTATAAACTACAAAATATTCGCCGGAGATATGTAGGTAGAGGTGGAATTTAAAATTGATATATGTAAAATTTAGTTTTAAAAAAATCCATAAATATTCTCTGATCTTAAAAATGTCGTTGGAACGATTTAAAAAAAAAGTTGAATTTGAAGATATCATTTTGCGTATTTAGTACACAATATTTTAGCCAGATGAAAACAGATTTTAATAATTCTTCATTTTCATTCAGTAGGTACGCTATACTCCGTGTTGAAGACATAATGTCTGGATGAAAAATGTTAGAAATATCACAAATCTTAGTTATTCAACATTTTTCAAAAAGCGAATACGAAACTCAACCAAAATCCAAAAAACACACTAAGAAAAAATAGTTTAAGACTTTGACCTTGATTGTTAGTTGTACTTAAGTAAATGTAAAAAAAAGCCTTATCACTCTAAAAGCATTTTCTCGAAGAATTGAACAAGTCATAAAAAGTTATACTCCCCAAAACCTTTTATTTGTATTACTATTGCTTAGTCAGATCTTTAGTCAAGCAATATTATATTTTACTGGCTTACTCACGGGTAACGTTGCGTGGGTTTTGAAATCAACTTACAAGAGGATATAATTGAGTTACTTCTATTGTTTTTGTCACAAGTACGAAGGACTTTTTTCCTGGTTTTATTCTGGTCTAAAAGACTACAAACGTTTCAGTGATAAAATTCCGTTAATTATCATAGGTTACAAGTATGTTAACTAATGTAGTACATTACATTAATGCAATGTGAAATGTAAAGTAACAAAAAAAAAGTATTATTACCATGTTTCAATTTTTCTTGATGCTTAATCTCGAGCGAAGAGAAGAATTTAGAATATTAAGAGAGATAGTCTACGATATGTTAGTTTTTTTTAAGTAGCACGAACATAAATTCATCCATGCGTATGTGTAAATAATTGCTAGTTGCCAAAGGGAACTTTCTCCCAGTGTATTTCTTACAATTCAACTTTAAATTAATTAGAAAAGTTTTCTAGCAGTTCATTTAATAAGAGTAAAGTTTGTAAATTTATTGCACACTGCCAATAAGTATTGTCGTAGATGAACAATTAAGTTCCGGTAAGTTTTTGTAACTGGTGCGAACCCTGTGATACTTTTCTACAACGATATAACTTTGTGCTTATAGAAGATCTCATCAAGAACTCTGGTGGCAGAATTATTAAGCCACCCGAAGTCTTCTGGCTTGGCTCAGCTTACTGTCTTACGATATGTGACCGCGGCTAAATGTTGCTGGTCAAACTCTACCTAATTCAGATCTAAAAACATGAAAAATAAGTTTAAGAATAGTTGAAGTAAATAGTTTATGTATTTAGTCGTGAGTAACATTAATAACGGCTAAACTCGGGTCAGTTAAAAGTCGGAATTTTTTCCGACCAAGTTTCGGACATATTTGATGCCCTTCTTCTGGGAGCTGAACGCAAGCCACGGCGGTTGTCGCGAGAGTCAGCACGTAAGTTTAATTGACGTAAGTTAGTTGTTAATTTTACAAAATGTATCATACTTACGATAGATTTCAAACTAAAAAAATGTTTGAAATCTATCGTGAGATTCATACTCATGATAAATTTCGAACAAAAAAGTGAATAATGCTCGTCACATCATTCAATAACATTAAAAAAAATAGTATGTCAAATTGCAGCTTTTGTGTGGGTTGGTCGTTTAGCTGGCACTCATTACGCACGAAGCCATCAGACCCGATCCTCTTTAGTTGCGTAATTACCCTCTGTGGTTTTTACTGCACAAATACTGCAAAAAACAGTTGGCATGCATACTCCAAACGTTTTCAGGGTTTTTAACAAAAATGTACTGTTATTATAATGATGTATTTTAAAATTGTCATTTAATAGTCTCCAAAATCATTTTAGGTACCTATTAATGCATAAGCCTAATGTTGGCAAAATTTTAGGAGTCATTTATGTGTGTTGTGAGCATCATTAAAATACTCTTATTAGTAAGCTAGCTAGCATATACGATTCATTAGCCCGTAACCGTAAGCAAAGTATATTTTGAGTAGTCTACATTATTTTAAAGATACACAATTAATCATAATTGTCTTTGCTCGTTAAGGTTTGAAGCTGGGTACATTAACATTTTGGCTTGACTGAATGTGTTTATTATGTATATGTTATGTGAGGATAGAATTATGATGGTGTGACCGCATGTTATCCTAAATGCCTTGATAAGCAGATATTTTGGTAATTTGGTCCCTTTAAAGGGGTTCGTACCCCATGAAATTATTTTACGTTTTGCATTAATTCATTATAAATTTTAATGCTTAGCGTAGCGGTAACAAATTAAATGTAGGTGCTCAAATGAAGATATAGAACATAAAAGCTATTTTTAATTAGAGTAAGTACTTAATAACAATAACGATTAGGACTGTTTTGAGATATTATTCGAAAATAATGACGCTTCGATAAATTTAAAATCCATTATGCACAATTATAAGAAATTATTAAGGTAACCTTTAGTTTAGTCCCATTTAGGGCCCAGTTTAGGGCCATTAAGTAGAGTCGTTCATGCCTTGTGGTGGTAAAATATAATTTAAATTCAGGTACAACAAAGGTGAATATTTGGTACAGTGTTAGTAATTTAGGTCCTATGATGGTAGCAAATCATGGCACTACGCCCTCAGACAAAGCCCTAAAATAAATCACGGCAAAAAAGCGAGAACTCCCTTTAGATAATACGCAGGCTTACAAGGGGAAATTAATTAGGTTTACTGTTAATAATTATTTTGCAGAAGGGTAAGAGCTGGAGATGCTGTGGTCCGGCCATTTTTCAGTTTCCGGAATAGTCGGAAGCTGTAACCGGTACATAACTGGTCATGTGGTAATAGTAGCGTACTTACTTTGTTCTAATCAAAGCAAATTCGTGTTAAACAACATCAATCGGTTTCTGTGCCATTTCCAATATTTTTAAATTTATTATATATTTACAAGGTAACCTCGATTTATGTAGTATTCAAATAATATATCTAATTCCAAGGTTAAAGAGTTTATAATTTAAAAAATAACTCATCATTTAGACTAAAATATGTAGGTTTAGCACGCATTATACCGTGTTCTAGTGTGGATTCCTTGCTACTTTATGTAAGAAAGATTTTTCAACCACATTATTTTTTCACGACGCGTTATCTGGTAGTCTGGTGGGAAAAAACTGACATGGTTTCGGCCATTTCAGATCATGGCTCTCCGGCCAAAATAGCATCCCACATCTCTCATAAGAGGTATAGTGAATAATTCCGAGAGCTACCCCCAGAGGGGCAGTCCCTGTTAATTAATCGTGCCACTAGCCGAGGTCCCCGTCTACTTAAGTTACAGCGAGGCATCGCTTGACATAAAAACTTATGATGAAATAGCAAACTATAATAGTTAGAAAATTGTTTTTAATTATCTGTTTATTCTCACTTTGCACTTTAGTTGCAGTAAGCTATAGTAGAATATTGACTCTGCAGACTTTTAATACGTTTATTTAAAGCACTGTTTTAATGTTACACAGTTGTTACATTTTGTACGCGTTAGATACTGATACATTCCTATCATTACAGATTGATTTATAGATGCAAGTTTATTTCATCTCGTTTACGTATTAGATTAAAGTAAAAAATAACCATCCATTCATAAATTGAGCATATATTGAAATGAGATTATAATCTCCTTTTATTTCAACCAGTTAAAGTAATGCCACGAACTTTATAGTATCCGTTATATTAGCTATTTATAGTATTTTATACAAGCTTCGTAAAATTTAAAGTAGCTTTACATAATAGATTTATGTACTTTATTTGCCATAACTTCCATGTTGGATATAAAAATACAGAAAAACGAAAGAAGGCTGATGCATTTTTACTCTCTGCATTTCTCATGTTGTGATAGCTGCCTAAGGAAAAAATAATGAATGCTATGCCTAATACCTAAAATAAATTACTGGCGGAGTTTTGGCGGGAAAACGAAAAAGATCGCGTCGCCGCATTGTATTATTTTCCAAGTGTTATTTTCAGTGTTAGTGCATAAAATTGGTGGCATTTTATTTGTTAAGTGCTGAATTACAGGCATGAGTGCGGGAAAGTGGTATAATGATGGCAAAACGTTTATTTTCGTGTTGTTTCCAAAACTCTATAGAAGCTTCTGGTAAAGTTGCCACCACTTTACTAGGAGTATGACTTGACTAGACTAGACTATGACTTAACTTGATGACTTGGACTGTAACTTGACTTGACTTGACACATTATATGATATTAATTAACTTAAGATAATATTATCAATTACTTGACACTGGCTAAATACACAAAAGTGTGGAGACAAAACAAAACAAAAAAAAATTACTGGCGACAGTTATTCCACTAACGAACATACATGAGGACAGCTGATGTCAGGCAAGCATTTGGTTGTCAAACTAAGCCAAATCATTTTAGCAGCATGATTGTAAATAGTTACCACATCGAGCCTACGGTAGTAGAATGGTAGGTAGATGATAATTTGCCAGCTTATTCTAAGAATATGAACAAAGATTGCATTTGAAGTAATGTTGGAGAAAGGATGTTATTTAGGTTAAAACAATATGCAATTATAGATACTTTCTAGTAGTGTAAAGCTACAACTCGCAATGATGCAAGCTGTTCATAATGAATCTATGGCTTAAATACCAATGCATTGTGATTTTCGAAGAAAAACGGCACAATAAGATTATTGAAATAGGCACCAAACCTTAAGGGAAATTTTAATGAAATGTTGTACGTTTTCTTTTAAGAAAATACATAAATGCCTGACTACAGATGGAAGCAAACTCCTTGTTTACAGCGGTTCCTTTTTTCATAACAGCCGTTTCTTATCCAACGCATCGCGCGTAGCATTAATAAAAAGGGAAAACAGAGGTAAACCTCAATCGTTATGTATAAACAGTATGGACAGGACAGAAATTTGTGCTCAAGTATCAGTGTCTTAAAGATTATTAGAATATTTTTGCACTGTAATCAGTAGAGACACTATCATATCAACACAAGATTTTACTCAGGAAGTGTTGAATACCTCATCATTATCACCCTTACACGGTTTCACTTCCGGAATCCCCACCACCTATAAGACCAGTTCTACTGGAACAATTGTGCCGGAAACCCCATTATATCAAGGACCTAATGCTGACAGAAGGATATGCTCAATAAACCCCAAACGGAAGCGTATGACTTATCACTCCCTTTCTTATTGTTATTCTATACTGACGTCCTACGACAACAATAAATATAATACAAATGTATAGATAGATAGATAACTCTTTATTGTCTCACCAACGAAATTCATACAATACAGGAATTATTAAACCTTACATACTAGTGCAACAATGGGCGGTCTTATTGCTAATAGCGATCTCTTCCAGACAACCTTTGGATGGAAAGTATCAAAAGATAAAACACGGCGGTCTAAAACAATTTAGAATATAGATAGATAGATAGATAACTCTTTATTGTCTCACCAACGAAATGCATACAATACAGGAATTATTAAATCTTACATACTAGTGCAACAATGGGCGGTCTTATTGCTAATAGTGATCTCTTCCAGACAACCTTTGGATGGAAAGTATCAAAAGATAAAACACGGCGGTCTAAAACAATTTAGAATAAAAAGAAATACAGATAAAAATAAACTATTACCTATAACTTGGTAAAAATATATATAAATACATCCTAATACTTACATATTTTATAGTAAAATAAACTAATACATATTTATTACAAAAGCAAGAAAAAGTGTATGTTAAAAAATGTATGTTACTTCTGTTCATGTGAGGTGCTCAAAAGAGATTGCTTCATACCTTGGTGATCTTAGTGGGCTACTATCTTTTTATACTAATTCATTTGTATTGTCATTGATTCAAAGGTAAGAAGACATTATAAATTCATATCATAACTTATCCTTTAAAACCCAATTTAAGCAATCCAATATCACTAATGCAGTGTCCATACTGCAAGTATTTTGTTTTTCGCCCATCCGAGTAAATTGAGCACTTTTTCACCTTTACAGAATTTGCAGCGTCTTTAAGTAAATGCGGATTACTTGGTAATAATGTTTGGGCACCGCCTCGTTTGTTCTCTCGAGGGCTGGGTAATGAAGGTCGCTGGTAAATTTTGCTGGTAAGCCTAGGGTTACAGCTTGGTTACCGGAATGGATGACGACGCGTTTCATATAATTATTTTTCCTTTTTTGAGCTTCAATTCTTTAGCTTATAACTTGCACAGGTTCAGTGCACTAACGCGCGAAGTCATGTATAAATTATTATCAACTTATCTAAGAGCTAAAAATATACTTATGTTACCTAGTTCATTGGATTGCGCATTTCATAGAATTTTTCCAAAAAAAAGGATCAAATGATAATATTAGGGTTTCGTACTTTAGTTAACTATATTCCTGTTAGTAGCAATTTGTTATCCCTTTTTATGTCTATGCGTCAGTACGAAAAGTAAAAAAACTGAAATCATGTACGAAACTGAAATCATACAAAATGTTAACAAAAACACGTAATAAAGATATGGGCTTGAGCACCTAGGTGTTTGATTTAATTACCAATTTGACAGCATCTTTAGTATACTGTTTGAGCAGATCCGTTCATGTCCCGGACGCAACGGGTTCGATTCCCACGGCAGGACAAGTATTTATGCACAAAAATAGCGCAAATACTTATTCTGACTACATGTTGTGGGACCATAGTTTTCGTAGTTCCTGAGTAACTAGATGCATGGAATCCTATTTTTTTTAAATGCTGCTTACACTCCTGGGTTCTGTGCTCAAGAATGGAATCCTAGATAGGCTCCAGGATCTATGTATGTGATCTTCCGCTGTTATAATTTTATGTATATTTTTATTTACCTAATAATCCAATTCTCTATATATTGACAATATCAGAACTGATTTGTTTAGAATTATAGACGTGATTAAAATAAAAAATAAATAGAGTACTTATCATTAACTCATGAGTTAGAAATTTGCATGAGTCTTATATGAGTATAGTACAAATGAAAAATACCAGAAAAACACAAAATATAAATTTTCAATAAAGTAGCTACGTGAAAAATTTTGCTCTGCTTAATATAAGCTTGCTTGCTTGCTTTTAACAGCAACTCTGCTGAGTTGAGAGTTGCTGTTAAGTATAATTATATTAGTTCTACAAACTTATTGTTAATGAAACGGAACCCCTTGTCTACGATTTTTGTCGTTTGTGTGTCTTATTTTTGTCTGATATTGTCAGTATATAAAATAATTCTCAAAATTGTCATACCAATATTTTCCCGTACATCGAAGCAAGCCTACGTTTCGTAATTGTAAAACGGGTCACGTACCTTGGCGATCTAATTTACCGTGCCCAAAAAGCGCTGTTATAGCATCAGTGGCTCAAATTAGTTCGTACATTTTGGTGACTTTTCTTTTAGTATTTTCTTAAGTACATACATACAAAGTTATATACTTGTTCATCAACAGTCTGAAAACGTCCAGTACTGAACATAAACCATGGGGAGCCACAGAACATCACTTCGGGATTACCTAAATCCTAGTTTTTTTTTACCAACAAAATTTAATAAATAATCTGGGTGAGAAATTACTTATAACTTTAAAGAGAGGCTGAGGTAGATTAAAAAATCTGTACCATAATACAATACTACCAGCATTTTTACTGAAATATTGACGCTATAAAGTACGCAATTTTAAAAGAGTAATGGCAGAATCCAGGTGCTCGCAATCACTATTGGAAAATAAAATAACACCAGTTAAGCAAATAGGCATTTGCTGTTTCGAATGCAGGAATTCCTTAACCAATTTTGTCTGAGAGCGACGGTCAAATATTGAAGAACGTTTGCATGGGAATGCTGTTTTTGGTCTATCCATGTGTCTGTCTGTCCATCCGTCTGTTTGCTAGTCTGCCTCGTTTATTTTCTTAGAAACTACACACATAACTACTTAAAATATTGTAATACTAGTTGCGCCCCGTGGTTTCACCCGTGGATAAAAAGTATTTTAATTATTTGCTCATCCCACGGAAAAATTTCACTTTTCTGGGATAAAATATAGCCTACAATCCACCCAAATCCATTCGGCCGTTTGAGCGTGAAGGAGTAAAAAACATACACACGGGAAGGAACAACCGAGTGGGACCTTTCCCACCCGGTGATGCTGTAAACGTCGGTAGAGACCAAAAGTATTAACCTGTTAAAAAAAACCCTTGATGAAACGAGGTGGATTTTTGAACCAATTTGTATAAAATTCACACGATATCAAAATCAGGGTAGCTACTTTCCACATAGGAGAACTTTGAAATTTGGCATAAACCTTATATACCTTATAGTTTTATAGACAAACCAATTGATAAAATGCAAATGCTTTGCATATGCCTAACCCTAGATGGAATTACGAAATGAAAATCTTAACTAGCGAGTGGTTTTCACACAACTTTTATTTATAAAAACTGTGACGATGAGTTCTAATTAATTATTAATATCTCCAGATAATTGTTGAGTATGATGAGTTTGATGACTATAAACAAGACGTAGGACGTACAGGTAGATGCGAGTTTAATGCCATTATTATACTCTTAACACAGGGCATTCTAATACGGCCATTAACGACACTCCTAAGTATGGTTGGCAAAAATTTATATTTGTATTTAATGTTACTTCACTGATATTAATAACTCTATTCTAATCTATACACATAAGATTCAAAGTCCTGACTGACTGAATATATACTGAATATATCAACTCACTAAACGCACGCCTAAACCACTGGTCCTAGAGACTAGAAATTTGGAGAGTGTGTTCTTTGTAAAGAGTAGGTTTCCACTGATCTCAGTGGGGGATAGGGTTCTTCGAAATTTCACCCCTAGGAGGGTAAAATGAGGAGTTGAATTATCTATAAAAAATCTTCTTTGTTTACGGGCGAAGCCGCAAGCAGAAGCTAGTTTAATTTTTCACAATCTTAATATATATAAATCTCGTGTCACAATGTTTGTCCTCAATGGACTCCTAAACCACTTAACCGATTATAATAAAATTCGCACACCATGTGCAGTTTGATCCAGCTTGAGAGATAGGATAGTTTATATCTCAATCTATAATAGATATATATTAAATACCCGTGCGAAGCCGGGGCGGGCCGCTAGTATTATAATATAAAAGTTAAATTTTTCACAATTTTAATTTTAATAACGATAATTATGTAGGCAAGTAAAAAATGTAATAGTACTCTAACGTAGCTCAATATGTATAAAAATATACGTGGGATTTTAATATTAATAAGAGTATGAAAATCTTAAGCTTTTTCTATAAACAAAGTAGAACACAATAAGCTTTTACGCGTACAGATTTAATTTCAACTAAAGGCATATTTTCTGTACCGCGCAGACTGAATTTACACTTAAACGCTTTTAATATCATTGTTCCGTTATTCAAAACAGTAAACACGGTCGTTTGCTTGGGTATACAATATGCAGATACTAATCTCTGAAACTAAACTATCGCAGTGCGGGTACATAGCTCATGGACCTCTATACATTGTCTTTGCAAACTAATTTAAAGTAACCTGTGTGTTCTCATCCCGTGGTGAGCTGAGTATTAAGTTTATGTTTCCGTATATCAACTTGTACCGTTAGTTTATGAGAGTATTGTATTCGGAAATTCGTGAAACGTAGCCTATATTTTAAAGTTTCTAAGCAAGGGATAAGAACAAAAAAAAATTGTGGAACCTTCTACGAAAAATATTAAATAAGATTGGTTGTGTGGGATTTGTTGTTTGTTTTGTATAAAACCAATGCCTTTTTCTTTGCTGTAATAATAATAATAATAACAACAACGCCCAACGATCACATACATAAATCCTGGACTTTAACTAGGATTCCCTGTATCTAGGAACCTGGGAACTACGAGGACCATGACCAACACTCAGATTCAGAACAAATATTTGCGCTTTTTTATATGCACATAATACTTGTCCTGCCGCGGGAATCGAACCCGCTGCCTCCGGGTTATGCCAACCTGCTCAACCATCACACCAGAGAAGCTGTCAAAAAATAACCGCAACGATATGGTGTTGATATTAACTCCAAAATATCGGATGACTTACTCATTTAACTACTACAGTACATAATCAAAATTTAATTATTACATAGGTACAACTTAACAAAAGTTTTAAAAGTATCAAAATCATTCGTCACCGGCGCCACCGGCGCCGGCAATCTTCACAATAAAAAAACCGATTTGTTTTCTTCACTCCTTAAAAACCATCAATAAGTGATTAACAATTGTATAATACTAAAGCTAAGCTAACAAATTCGATTGCATCATATATATGCGGATTATTCCCTTTCTCCACACGAGCTTTGTTCCACTAGTGAAGAAGAGGTAAAAAAATCTATTATGGCCTTTCTCCCTACGACGGAATCAAAAAAAACTCCCAATTAGTGTGGGAAAGGGAAGCAGCCAAATTTACCATAGCATAATGTCCCACAAGACTAGACATGAAGCAATCACTATTTTCAGTAAGGACAATAATGTTTAAATTACCCAAGCAGTATCGTTTCTGTGAAGTTGACATCGTACACCTATAACACACAAACTGACAATGCTTAGAATGATGATGTCTGGAAGAAATCGTTATCAGCAGTAATACCGCACTTTTCAACACTAGCTATAAGGTTTTATATACTTGTATATTTCATTGGTGCGACAATAAAGACTTCTCAATCTGTCTGATCGCCGAATAGGTATCCGCGTAAATTCGTGTCCATTATTTTTTTTATTGTGATAGGCTTGCGTTTGACCACTATCGCACCTGATAGTAATTTAACAATCATCACACACTCAATATCTCACACTTTGTCTTGGGACAACCAGGTTACGGAGATAAGTAAACGAATGTATGGTTCTCTGCATAGTTTGAAAAGGTTGAAAAACTTTTTACCACATCATGCAAGAGTTACTTTAGTTAACTCCTTATTGCTACCCATCCTAGACTATGCCGATGTATGCTACCCCGATGCCACTGAAGCGCAACTCAATAAGTTAGAACGCCTTCTCAATTTATGTATTCGTTACATCTATGGTCTGCGTAAATACGACCACGTCTCACAGTTCCGCCGTCAATTAAAATGGCTAGATATCCGTCATCGCAGGAATGCACACACTGTTTCTCTTCTATATAACATACTCATGGACTCACGTGCTCCCACCTATCTCAAAGACCGTTTTATCGCTAGTTCTTCTTTTGGCCGTCCGCAACGTTCCTGTTATCACTTACAACTTGTGACCCCTCAACATAGAACGGCACTTTACTCCGATTCTTATACTGTCTCGGCAATTCGCCTTTGGAATAGCCTGCCTACCCACATTCGTCAGGCATCATCAATTGAAGTATTTAAATCTAAAGTCTATAACCACTACCTTACTCTTCAAAATCAAATCGCGAACTGAAAGCAATCCATCTAAGTATTTGTATATGTATGTATATTATAATATGTATTATATTTATATTATTGTGTGTATTTAATTTTGTATATTTATTATGGTGTTACTTGTATTATCACTAGTTTAGACGTATAGTTAAGTTGTTGTTTTCTTTTTTTTTTTATTTATATCTCATTTATATTGTTGCACTACCGCATTAAGCCTTCCACAATACACCAGGGTTAACTGGAAGATAATGCTCGATAGCATTAAGTTCGCCTATGTACCTTCAATTGTTGTTGTTTGTGCAATAAAGAATTTTCTATCTATCTATCTATCAATTAATTTAATAAACACCCGTCCGTCTCTAAGGCTAGAACATGCTTTAAGCTATCAGACCAGTGATCTCATGTCCACATTTATCCATGACGTTTTACTACCAACTTACGGGATTGGGCTTTTTCCATGTTCTCATAATTCCATTTCTGAAAATCGTACTTCATTTTTTCTTCCAAAAACATGAAACAAACCCTCCGCAGGTTATCACCAAAATTTTAATTAACACCATAAATTTGATCTCCGCAACAAAACAGATCACAATTAACAAAGCTAATTCGGTTCGGTCCGGTGTATGTAAGCGAATTTTGTGATTTATGTACCCTTTTATACCAAGAGTTTACGGTGTCGTTTATGTATTCGTGAGGCATAGAACGTATGTCGACTACGAATACCTTTAATTTTTCCGAATACGGAATTATTGATATCGACTGTCAGTTCCTGACCTCGATTCGTGACATGGCGAACGACGCGAGATATTTTATTTAGACGTTTATTTCATTGGATTTTTCAACCTTTTAGAACGATGTATAGAAATGGTTTTGAATGCTAATGAAACGTAGTTGTAGGCAGCACAGCGTGATACATTTTCTTTGGCCGCTCCCGCGGCGACCTGTCACTTATAATATATCCTACCGCTGTGATCTGTTCCAACCTCTTCAGAGACGGGTCTATGATATCACTCTACCTTTTATCTTTTATATATAAGCATTTGATTTAATTAATTTATTGACATTTTTCATCTTCAAAGTTACTTAAACATGAATTACCAAATTTTTATTTATTTAAAAAAAAAATCTGTTACATAGTTTTTTCAATTGGATATATTGGGAAAGTAAAAAAATAAGATAAAGGAGAGGGGGATGGGTTCAAATACTTCTATAGCTCCAATAATAAACTGTAAAGGCTATTTCCGAATGATACAACCCAATAATCAATGACTTTACATAGATAAGCTTATTTTGTGTATGTAGAAGTGCGCCAAATCTTTAAATTTGGTTGTTCTAGACAGTTTCTTACAGTAAAAAATCACATTATACTCTGGACGGTTTCTAAAGCTTTCCGATCTAACACTACAATATCCGTTAAACCTACATCTTTAGTCCATACATAGTCAAGGGGGATATTGGCACGTTGAGCGTAAAATAAGACTCAGGTGTACTTGATGGCTTTTATCCGCCAAAACTGATAAAATATGCCTTCGCTCAAGCCCGGTCGCCGTTAGTTTCTGTTATGAAATTAGGACTCTGCTTTGAGAATTTTAGACGGTTCTCGTGTAATAAAGATTTGAAATGTAAACTATAATAATACTAACTGCGCCCCACGGTTATGCCCGCGTGGTAAAAAAATTCTAAACTTTCCTATTTTTTTCTTTCATGAGAACCTTCTTTTGACAATAATAAATACAACAAAAAAAGAGTTAGCGAAAAATTACCATTCGTTCATGCGTGATGCGATGACCAAGGGAAATAGAGATTCATTTTTATGTATTAAGATACTAATCTTAATGACATGGACTACCATGTCTTTAATATTTATTTGATTAGTAGGTAGCGACGTCAATCATTTATTTAAATACCTTCACATGATTCACTCGCAAGGCACCCATTTTCAAAAATCATTTTCGAAAATCTTAACTGTGCAGAATAAAAAGTATTTTCTAATGTAGATAGTGTCAGCAATCAGTATGCAAAATTTCGGCAAAGTCAGATCAGCTCTTTTAGCATGAAAATCAGACAAACAAAAAAAAACGCTTCAATTTTATATATTTCAACAAAAATTCATATTTTACTAATGCAGACTAAATTACAGAATATGACGATATTTATCATAATTAAAAGTTTATTGCCGTTAATTAAGTTAAATTAAACCATAATAAAGTATAAATTTTGTTGACTATAAATAAAGCAAAGTAAACTCACAATAAAAGTTGAATATCTACATGAAATTTTACTATCATTTGTGTATAATATTTTCTATAATAAAGAGTTAGTGGTACTTAAATATAAGTGGCAATAGCTGTAACGGAAGGAGGGTGGCTGATGCCCCGAGGCAAGGGTGATAAGATACTCGTCACACGTTTTTAGATCTCAACCACGAGGTTGTTAGCCTTTGGAGAAAGAAATCACATCATTATTGCATAAAAATTCTTCAACTAACTTGAAACATTTAAAATTTTTATAAATTTCAGATATTTATACTAAACTTGATCCCACGTTTTGTATATTTTTGGATCTTTCACCATAATTATATGAGCTATAGTTACAACTTACAAAAATGTGCAAAAATATTTTAGTTTCAGTGCTTTTTTTAAAGTAAAATTTATTTACGCTCGCTTAACTTGAGGAGTTAAAGTTTGAAGTTAACGTAGATCTTCATTGTAAGCATAATAAAGTTAATAAGTCGTATTATTAACAATGCTGGTATGTTCAGTAAAATGACAATTTACAATACCCAAGATGGCGACATAAACTTTAAACCAAACAAAAATAAAGTTGTACCGGCCGATAGATGGAGCTAAACCAAATAAGTTTTAATTCAGTGTTCTAAAAGCACGCTCGTTTTTTATTTAAGCAGACAAGGCGCCTTTACTACTTTATGGACAAAAAAAAACTATACTGTAACGCTGACCTATAGGCAGTCACCATGCGTGCATTTCCCCGTGGAATTGCTGTTCTGACTTATCGTGCCAAATAAGTGCATTTTGGTCACGCGTCACATAGACCAGGCTCTCTGACAAACTCTAAAAAACATTGTGAACTCCCAAACACAATAGACCTCACCCTTCAACACCGAACGACTCAAATACCGCTACCAAGATTACCAAATTGCATATCAATTATTAAATACAAGATCACAAAATAGTGGTCCACCGCTAACGTCATCTAAGAAAACTTAAATATTCGTTCATTACTGGTATATTAGATTTTCGTAAACCACCCAATACTGATTAAAACATTTTTCCATAATTTGCATATAATATACACATTTACCTTTCCATATACCTAAGCTGAAGCCCATTCATATTCAATCAAGTTTTATATCCGACCCAGTGGGATTATTATGAATATGATATTAGGTAATCTTCAATTTCATCAAGCGGAAAACATTTTGGGAAACCTACGCGATCGAAACTCTGACCATAATATACATTGATACACTCATCTAAATTCAGTTTGTTCGTGACTGGAAACCCAATTGGCGGACTTCGCTCCTAGTTAATTTGTACTGAAACTGCCACTTCAAGACGATCACGAGTTGCCTTAATTGGTTTAGAAGTTACAGTAAACAAACAATATTGTCGCTTGCGATAAATATTGGAGAACGAAATATCTGGAATAGTTCTAGAGACCCTGTTGTCTGATTGGATGGCTTGTTTAGTAATGACGAGCTTTGTTGGACATATTTTTAGAGACGTATTTTAGATTGACACTTACGATTCGCTATATTGAATAAATCCCTTTTTTTAATAACTTAATTGGGATTATTTGCAAGTTTGTGGTTTCTAGAATACATGCATTGAAATGATTTGGAATGGTGAATTCATTAAACTTTTGATTTTAACCAGAAAGTATTGATAAATTACACAAAATTGTAACACAATATTCAGAAATAATTAAATCATACCACGCTGATAATTCAGTGATTCCGTGAAATGGCAGAAGAGTATTTTTTTCCGTAGGTACCTGGCAACATTGTCTAAAGTCACAGTTGCTGCATAGGTAGGTTATGCCACGTACTTGTCACAGAAAATAAAATGCCTTTATTTTCTGTTATTTTGTACGTTCAATTGTACCGTATTATAAAGCCGTTCGAGAAATCCGTTTTAATGCTGCTCCGGGTTTCCAGTGATCCGCTTTAAGCGTACAATTCTAAGCCGGTGAAATAATAAGACTAGACATTCAAGACAACACAGCAGGGAAGACTGCAGACTCCAATATAATAAGATCATTAATAATTTTTACAGTAAGATATATTTTATTTCGTAATTTAAAAAAGTTACTTATAAGAATTTCTAATATTTGAGTATATCTCATTCAAAATCCACCATCACTTAATTACGGCACTGTTTTAACTTTGCCAGATATACTGCCATCAACAGTACCTAGGTACATACTTATTGTTTACGTTGCTTAAACGGAACTGTAGTGAGTGAAATTACAATTTCATTGTTTATTTCTCAAAATGGCATGAGACTGCCACAGTCTAGGAATCATATTACTATAAACTATGCTTATGTCTCAGAATGACGTGCTCTGTGCATAACTTTATAATTTATATTTCTGAGTACAGCACTGCAACTGTTGCGGGTAACTATAACTCTTAACATCAAGTGAACGACTAGATCGTCATTTATTTACATAAAAAACGTTAGCCACGCAGATAAAACCTTAATTTACTAAACAACACATCCAATCTACATATTTGGCTCGGTAACTTGCGACCCTTTCGATAGTTTTGACGACGACAGCAGATTGTGCGACGTCCCGCACTCATAGAAACTACGGCAACGCGTGATCAGAATGCCGATGCGGGGATTACGCCCCGATGCGACCGACTTGGCTTTAGATATCTCTACTGATGGCTCGTAATTAGGGCTGAGCTAATGGAGAGACATGCTGCGGCAGCTCAGAGGTTAGAATATTCTATTTCGGTAAAGTTTGCAAGACTGGTAATAGTTACCCTTAGTTTGTACATATATTATGTTTGTGGTATTTGTAGCTTTTGTGGTGTGGTAGTTAAGCAGGTAGGCTTATAGCCTAGAGGCTGCGGATTCGATTTCCATGACAGGACAAGTATTTGTGCAAAATTGTGCTATTATTCTGAGTCTGGATGTTGTGGGACCTCGTAGTTCCTGGGTTCCTGGAATCCTAATTTAGGTCCTATCTGGGTGGTATGTGATTGTTGGGCGTTATTATTGTTAGGTAACTGCTGACTAAAAATAGATATACTAATGAAAAACCAGTTATCTTGTTCTTTTAGTGTGAGGCAATAACGCGTGAATATGAGTTCAGATAAAATAATGTAATCGGTCTTTTTAATTAAAAAGGTCCTTACAGACTACGTAGAACCCAAACCACTGAACCTAGAGCCTTGTTGGGCGTCTTCTTTTCTAGTTAGTAGTTTGTAATAACTTCCGAGTAAATATATGGTAAAATTAAAAAAAAAAACTACTACCTTTGAAATTTACTTTCAGTTCGTCGTAAACGAAAATAAACTTCGTACCTAGGCGTACCTCTAACATTTCTCTCTCCCAATAGAAATGCAGCGTATTTTCTCTTGTATCCATGTTATTTAAACAAGACCAAGAAGCTCATGTTTTCCTCCTTTAATTAGAGCCAAGGTTTAGCGCGCCCTCGAGCGCCGAGCTACGAACTACTTACGTCGATTCGACTTCATTAACTTTTATTATTTTTTAATCAAGAAGACTTAATTGAAACTAGACGCAAGGTACGAGACCATCATTTTCCTTCTACGCTGAGGCAAGAACAGTTTCATGTGTGACTCACAATATTTACTGTTAAATAAATCATGATTTATCTATGTATGGTATTTTTTTAATATAAACTATGGTTTAATGAATATCCATCGAATAAGTATTTCAGAAGTATTGTATAAAGAAAACAATCCCAATAAAATTACTCTATAAATCTTTAAATCCCACTCAAATGGAGATTAGGGGTAATTTTTTAAAACCCTTATTACACCTACAATAGGTTCAATGGATAGGCGGTAGGTTGTCAGTCAGTCGTTCCAAAAAAGTTTTATTAAGATTAATTTAAATTTAATATTTTCGTTTCTGAGAAATAGGATCTTGACAAACAGCCCAGTCATACAAAGGTATCCGTTTTACTTTTCAAACTACTTAAAATCAACGAATTTTAACCTAAAAGATAGAAAAGATAGTTATTTTCTTTTTAAAAGATAGTTTTTTTTTTAAGCCTTGTTACCTATAAGTTGTTGAGACATGAAGATTACAAAAAAACTGATTCGATTGATTTGAATCTAGTTGCTTTGGGTGTTTTTTATTGGCCTCGGACATACGACACAGGCTAAGTTTCTTTCAATGGACACTGTAAAGGGAAGCGCGTACTCGGTGTGCGTATGTGAGACTATTAATGGGAGTAGGGTGATGCTAAAAGCGATATTTTTCCATCCTGATGTATGGGGATCTTGCTTGGAGCTGTAATGAGAAATTCCGATGTCACAGCATTGTGTATGACGTCCTTTAAGTGAAATTTTTGAGCGTCTTTGACACAATTAATGTGGCGATGGTTGAACTTAGCTTTTGAGGAAGGGTTTTTTGTGTATATAAAAGTATAAGGTGGTAGGACTTTTCTGCAAAGTTCGTTTAGGTAGGTACCACCGCTTTGCCAGTCATTCTGCCGCCAAGCAGTAGTGCGCAAGCACTACTGTGTTCCGGTTTGAAGGGCACTGTAGCTAGTGAAATTACTGGGCAAATGAGACTTTATGACCTGATCTCACAGTCTAGTAATCTTGTTACTAGATTGTGTTGATGTCTCAGGATGACGTGCGCAGTGCAGTGTCACGCGAAACTCTATACTTTAGAGTTCCGAGTGACACTGCAACTGATATGGGCAGCCGTGTCGCTTAACATCAGGCGAACGGTTAGCTCGTCGCGTCATCCCTTAACATAAAAAAATAAAATAAAATTAACGTAGAAATAAATATAATTAATATTATTATATTTTTATCCTATTAAAATTCATAGTATTGTTTGAAATTTGGCTATTTATATTTGGTTAATTTCCCGATCCGTTACGTAACAGCCTATTTGAGCTATTCATGTTATGGTTATTTTCCAAATAATTATAACTGGACACACTCCATAATTATGACTAGTCCATTCAAGTAAGTAAGTAATTTGCATAGAAACTGACGTATTTCGTACGCGAATTTTCATAGGAATCGACAATTTTATTTCCCCAAGGAGAAGTCGATCGCATCTCGATTCCATTGTAGTGCCCAAGTGATATCCGCAAAAGGGCTCAATTTTGCACCAAGCGATAACATTTTCATGATTATGCGAATAGGATACCATCTTTTGTATTATGGTAAAATGTTCTATCTACATAAAAGCTCTACAGTTTGGTAATATTCAAAACGTTGCTTGGGAAATTTTCGCTACTTTCATTTAGAAACGGCTGTCTAATTAGACTATTTGTTACAGTTGTATCATCTTACAATAGACGCTGCGATTAGCAGAATTGTTTATTCGTGCTTAAATTTTACTTTAATGATAATAATTATATTGTTTGATAAACCGGCAATGGTAAAGAGCTATTAAGTGCCTGGAACACGCCGTTATGTAGTTGGTGGCAGATGCTTGATTGTATAGTAGTTGGTAGCAGCCAGAAAAGCACGAGGAGATGCCCTACCATGCTAAGGTATAACAACAAAATTTCCCTTCATAGACAAGGAGATGCCCTACCATGTTAAGGAATAATCACAAAATTTATCTTCACCGCAAGGAGATGCCCTACCATGCTAAGGTATAACAACAAAATTTCCCTTCATAGACAAGGAGATGCCCTACCATGCTAAGGAATAATCACAAAATTTATCTTCACCGCAAGGAGATGCCCTACCATGATAAGGTATAATCACAAAATTTTCCTTCACTGCAAGGAGATGCCCTACTACGCTAAAGTATAATCCCAAAATGTACCTTCATCGCAAAGAGATGCCCTACCATGTTAAGGTATAATCACAAAATTTTCCTTCACCGCAAGGAGATGCTCTACTATGCTAAGGTATAATCCCAAAATTTACCTTCATCGCAAGGGGATGCCCATGCTAAGGTATAATCACAAAATTTTCCTTTACAGACAAGGAGATGCCCTACCATGCTAAGGTATAAACACAACATTTTCCTTCACCGCAAGGAGATGCCCTACTATGCTAAGGTATAATCCCAAAATTCACCTTCATCGCAAGGAGATGCCCTACTATTCTATGGTATAATCACAATAAATACCTTCATCAACAACTCAGGTAGAGCTATCAATGCTTAGCTAACACATTAAGGTAAGCTACTTACTATTACTAAATAAGTATTTGACTCAATTTAATCAAATTTTTCACGAAATTAATTTTATCCACACTCATTACACTCATAGAGTTAATTAATAACGACAACAAAAAAGTTTTCATATTGGAATAATATTACAATTTCAAAAACTGCAAAGCTGAGAGCTTTCCAACCCTTTTGCAGAAAATCGCAGTCAGTCTAAGCGACGTTACCAACAAGAAAACAGAACCGAGTCCCAATGTGGTGGCAGTAACGCAAAAATTATACAGCCTTAACCGTCGCATGGCACGCGACGGGGCGTAAACGGTAACCGTCGCGTGACCCTAATCAAAGGAAAGCGTAATTTTTATTTTAATTAATAAAATTTGTATTTTACAACTTTTTTAGTTATGCCTATTTGAAGTAGATAAAACATTTTAGTAGTTACCGGAGTTGCCATATATTAGCAAAATACGTAATAGTAACCCTCATTTGTACAAGTTTTTTAACACCCGTTAAATCATATTTATATAAATTAGTAGCACTTTATTGTGCATTTATAAAACACGTCGGAGCTTTTATAACGCGGCGCTTTATAGGGTCGTGGTGAGCGTTATGTCGATTGCGTCTTACGGAACGCTGTAAAAAGTCACTCTTCATTTGCGTTTGCGCGAATGAGGCAGACTCGTAAAATATAATGCCCACTGCCTCGTAGCATGTTTTGTGAAGGTTGCGTATACAACTTGTATACAAAAATTGCAAAAATCCCATCAAATCCATAGTGGAGACATTTGGCATATATAAGATATTAAACTAAAACTACGTCGTCCATAATCATTTATCACAAAACATTACGCATTTTTAAATAAAATTTCATGATTGCTGTTTCAGCACGTTCCATTAACTGGAATCAATCACTGGTACAGATTTACTCACACGTACCTTATACGTTAAATGTACCGTGACCGTTCTCTTTGCATAGTGTTTTTTTACGGGTCGGGCACCGCTTGTTAATATATTACTGTATCGTAGCCTAAGATAATGAAATCTCCCCGTATAATTGAATGTATAATGAGAACACTCATTACGAAACATAACAATGAAGTCTATGTTCTAATTTTGAATTGTACAGGTTGAAGTCTCCATTGAAACAGCAAATGGAAATATATTTTTTTGTAAGTTCTTCGACAATATTTAATTTTTGCTTTTTGTTACCTACATATTAAGTTGAGGAAAAGTTTCTTAGTATTTTATTCCCGAGCGCTATTAAATAAATGAAATGTACAGAAATAGCAGCAAACTTGACTTAAAAAATTTAGACTGTAAATGCCTAAACCAACGTTATGCTAATATACTTACAATGCAGATGGTCTGTAAATGGATCACAATGCTTTTATAAATTATTAAAACAAATAAATCTTGTTTAAAAGCCCCTTAAAAAAAACAACATCACTGACTATTTCAAATGTTTAACTAATTTTAGTTTCAAAACTATCGTTTATAGTTTAGCCATTATTAATCTTACAAAATATTATTCACCTCATATTTGAAGAAAATGGAAGTATGGCGAAAAATAATTTTTGCTTTTCAATAGGTACCTTATTGTATTGCTTTAAATTGCTTTCTTCTAATGATATCTAAACCAGCCAGGGTAAAACAGTACAGACAAAGAAATTTAATTTCAATAGAAAAATAAATTTTCTTCAATCTATTATTAACAATGCGTCTACACCAGAAAATACATAATTATAGCACAAAAAAATTTGGTTAATTTTATATGAGATACTACCGTACACCACCTACCGTACCTACAAATAATAATTAAATAACATAAATTTATGTAAAAAAAACTACGTGAATTTCATATTTTTTTACTTCAAACTCATCACAAACGAGTCGGATGCTCTGACTGCTGGCTTTAGAGCAGAAAAACTTATGAATAAAAAATGAATTCCTTGGTTTTTAAATTAGCATTACAAAGAGAGGGTAATTCTCGTACCTTTGCGCCTTAAAAAGAAACGTATAAACGTAGCTCTTGTCGTTTTATTTTAAATGGAAAAATCAGCGCTTTATGCAAATTGGGCTTAGTTTTATGGCTTACCTTAGGTAAAGTTCTAGGCGTATGAAACACAACCTGGACCATGTTATACTAAACTCTTTTTTGCATCACGGTGGCATGGCGACTAACGTGTCATTCATTTTGCATGTACATTGTATAACTCTGCGTATGCATAAGTACTTACAACGCAGAATAAGTTGTGCGTTCTAAGTACTTATACTTAGATTAAGTCTTATGATGCTTGGCACCCTGAAAACTATTGTCGCTACAAACATTTGAAATTGAAACGTTGCATAAATTTGTATACGTTTGTGTGGTTTTGCGTGGAAAAAATGAACTGATTGGATTAAAATTTTGCACGTCGATTTCTTAAATTACGGACACCGACTTAACATACTATTTATCTCAGTAAATTCCGAGTTCCACGGAAAAGTAAATTGCGGGTGTAAAGACTCAAGTATTATGTTCAGTTCAAAATTTAAATCAGAGGGCTATAAATACAAGATATAATTTTTTATACTTTTTCCTTCTGGAAATTACTTTATACTCACAAAGCCAGCTAAAAGAACAGAGAAAAGTGCTCGCAAAACAAATTAATGTAAGTTACGTTAAACGCGAAGAGGTATGCTTTTTCAAGCGCTTGGAATGTGATACAAAAATTTACGTGTTTTTATAATATAAGAGAGGCGCGAGAATTTTGTATTAAAATACAATTTAAAGCACCAAATGTTTTGTATGAGTAAGCACTTGAGAATTTTGTTAATTTGACTTTTTTTAAAGAAAGATAGAAAGAAAGAAAATACATTTATTCAGGACACCACACAACATTACATTACATTATAAGAGAATACAGTATAATTTATAAAGAATGAATAGACAATGTAACAGATGTAACGTTGTGTGATGTCATGACCAGGTCCCGACTCAGCATGAGATTAAGGCCAGCGTGACCTTAAAAAACTGATTTTCAGGCGGAACCCGTAGTCATGACATCACGAACATCAGAGAATTTACACAATTTTTTTTTTTTTTACGCATAATGCCAGTTTGGATAGCTAACAATTTTGGTCAGCTAGCTCTTGTTTTGCTTTTTTAAATTGGGAAAATTATTGTATACCCATGCAATGAGCTTACATAAAAGTAGATAAACTATTCAAAAATAGACAGATCAAACAAAAAGAACTTAAAATAGTGTTGTGTTTGTCTTACAGTTGTCATCGTAATTTATGTTCCAACTTCAGCAAGTCCCCTGCTTAGTCAACTAACGGGAACTGTAAGTGGGTACGGGCGACCCTCAAACAAAAAGGAGAATTACAAATAGATACTGATCTCATTCGGGAGCCTGTTCTCATTGCGAAGAGCCAATATTCGATACTTTGTCCCGAGTGGCACACTTTTACATTTGGACTGGTGCTCATTGACGATTCAACCCTTGCGCGGTCGAACAAACTGGATTAGCTCGGGACATGTTCGTTCGCAAGGGAAATAAATTGATTTTTTTTATTTTGTTGTGTTTCCAACTCGCGTCCGCAATAACAGGCCGCAATGAAAAATAATAATGCACGGAAGATTGGCCGCAGTAAATGTTTTACGGTGTGTTAATTTCTGCGGAAATAGGTCACGTTTGTAACGTGCCTCACTCACAATGATGCTATGCAAAACAGTTCTGAAAAAGGATCTTTCTGCGGCGTTCCGGTGAAACAATGACATTTTTTCGCGGGTTATTTTTTTTATAAACGAGCGTGGTTGGAGCGATTTGGATAAACGGGATTTTATGTTTCTCTATTTAGAGAAAGTTTTGCTTATTTACTTTTATATAAAAAAGTGCAATTTTGTAGTAAAAACCAATATATCGGTAATAAAATGAAGAACAGTAAACCTAATTTACTACAATTTACATTACTAGATCGTGCTGATGTCTCTGGATGACGTGCGCAGTGCAGTGTCACGCGAACCTCTATACTTTAGAGTTCCGAGTGACACTGCAGCTTAAATGGGCTGCCGTGTCGTTTAACACCAGGCAAACGGCTAGCTCGTCACGTCATTCTTTAAAATTAAAAAAATAAAAAAAAAAAAAAATATAGCTCCATTAAAATATGCTATTTAAAAACTTTATTTAATAATAACATTTAGCACCATGCCGCATGAGTGAAGTCTACTATAAAAATGTATAATATTTCTACAATGATTGTCAGTAATTGACTGACAGAAGCCTGTCAACAATAGACAGTGATAGAACGATATATTATGCAGCTTAAATAGTAGGCTTGGTTTACGAGGTGGTAGGACTTTTCTGCTAAGTTCGTCTAGGCTTTACCACCGCTTTGCCAGTTATTCTACCGCCAAACAGTAGTGCGCAAGCACTACTGTGTTCCGGTCTAGAAGAGCACAGTAGCTAGTTAAACTACTGGGCAATTGAGACATTACGATCTGATCTCACAGTCGAGTAATCTTTTTACTAGACTGTGCTGATGTCTTAGGATATGTGCAGTGCAATGTCACGTGAAACTTTATATTTTTTGAGTTCCGGGTGACACAATTATGTTATGGGCCGTCATGTCGCTTAACATCAGGTGAACGATCAGCTCGTCACATCATTCATTAACATATTAAAAAAAGGTATTGGGTAGAATGCGGTAGACGATGTAACATGCTCGGCTAAAAAAATCTATTCAATCTCTTCTTGAAAAATTCCAGATTAAAGTTTTTTGGAAACAAAGATGTTGTTCCACTTCTTAGCTGCTTTGATTATAAATTTCTTTAAATGATCCCATTTTAAGGCTGATAATACTGATAAATAGTGAGATTGTCCACAATCATATCTTATATCATAAATTAGATAGAAATAAAATGTTTACTTATAAACATCATTTCTAATAGCGTTACTAAACATACTTTCATGATTTATAATTTTCATTGAAATGTATAATAATAAAGCACATAAACTGTATTATAAGTGTCACGACAATAACTGATTTAAATCATCAAAGCCAATACAAATAAAAAGTGAAAACAATCTGTCGACGTAATATTGACAGGTCTGTTATCTCAGTTGAGTTCCTGACAACCTGCAGTTCAGAAGGCAGAGATGCAATATCTCTGAGGTTGTGGGTTCATTTCCACCCAGGACTAACATTTGTGCGATGAACATCGATGTTTGTTCTGTATCTGAGTGTTATATTGTATTCTATGTATTTACAAACACAAAATATTTAAGTATTGTATCAGTTATCTGGTTCCCATAGTACATGTTTTGCTTAGATAGCGCTGTGTGAAATGTCCACACATATTTATTTATTTATATTTTAACCGTCGCAGCTTGCTTCGCTCGGCTTGTGCGTGTGTTCTGACGAATCAGTCTAACGCTCTTCCTCGCTTTACTCGACATCGCACATATATATGACCTATATATTTACCCTAGACAGTATCTTTAGGGTATACATGCATATTTACAAAAAAGAAAGAAATTAAGGTTGATTATTTTTATAATAAAAGATATGATACAACAAAATCTTAAATATTAAAATTATGACAATAACTGTTATGCATTCTAAGCTTAAAATTAAATTATGAGCAATTTATTAAAATTAAAATTTAATTGTGAGCAATTTTTTATATAAATCATCACCATTATATATTATATTTGATCATTATTAAACAGGAGTTATGTGAAATTGAAATATGAACAATTAATTAATTGGAACGAACTGTATCTCGGTGAGAATCTTAACCTACATTATACCTATTACTCCTGTATTTATTGTATGTTTTAGTTCTTAAAAACTTAAAAATGCAGTTTATGTTTTACAAAACCGAATCATCGATGTCGATGCATTAATAAGAACAAAAGAATACCAGGCTAGGTTCAATATCACATTCGCCCATATTTCCGCACAAAGTTCTTTTCTAAAAACCGCGTCAAAAATTTTCTTTATTGGCCAAACCCGTCGTGCTGCGCTGTATTTTTTACCGCTATGAAATATCCATTGCTAGTTTTTCAGATCGTTAGTTAGTCTAGGCCTACGGAAAATGTTTTATCCTTTGCTTATCTCGCTTAATATCGCTTACTTCTGTATAAAACAAATTATGAGAATATGTAGTTACGTGAGTCCCATGCTTACTGAAATTAAATTTTATTTTACAGTAAAGTTAGGTTAGGTTAGGTTATAATTCTTATTCTTGTTATAATTCTTAGATAGTCAAATTAACCAAGTTAATAGAGGCGATTACGTTCTTGAAATTGTTTTTTTTTTATAAGCTTTTATTATACTTCATGACGACTTTATTTATGTATTTGTTTGTATGATGCAGATTAAACGGTAACCTAAAACGGTAGTTTAGGAAAACTTCCAGCAGTCTGATTGTGTTGAAATTTGGCATGGAGCTGTATATCCGACATGACATGACCATCGAAGTTGGAGCCAGGATTTCATGAATAGTTAATTGTTTAAGTGCTCTTTCATATACACGTAAATATAACTTCTATTGCTACAGAATAGAGACTCAGGGGTGTACGTGTCAACTTAACTGCCGCCGATGATTAGATCACCGAATAGGGCGAAGTTCACGAACTCTAAATCGGCTGAGTTTAGGTAAACTGCTGATCGCGAGTATACTAAACCGATTAGAACAGTTTTGAACTAAATCCTTCAAATTCATGACATTTAATCTTCAACTATTCAGTAGTTGTGAATATGAATGAAATAAACAAAAGTATAACTTACAAATAAAAGCTTGTGACTAAATTTGTTTTGTTTCATTGAATCTATATATATAAAAATGAATCTTTATTTCTTTTGGTCATCGCATCACGCGTCAACGGATTGTACATTTTCGCCAATTCTTTTTTGTTGTTATTATTATTGTCAGGAGAAGATTCTTATGAAAGAAAAAATTATGGAAGATGAGCGAAAAATTAGAGAAAATTTTCACCACCCGAGTGAAACCGCAGAACGCAGCTATTACATAAATAAAATATATAAATATTAGTAGACATTTCATCCATGCGCCATCTATCTTTAAGGATAGCTGATAGAATACTTAGAAACTTTTTTTGATGAGTCACTATTTATTGCAATATTACCAGCAGACTCGTTGGCTAAATCCCAGTGTGATCTTCTCGGTACTAACGCTCTTTTATAGTTTAAAAACACTCCACTCGGCTTTGTATTGTAAGCCGTACATATAAAATAGCAACCAAGATCAGTATAAAAAACACATAAATAAAAATAATCCGGAAAAAATCTAAAAAAGAACGAAAATTAGTTTGATGCTTGGACAAACATAGATTGGGGTTTTTGTTAGTCTTAAATCTAGATTTCTGGATTAGAGTTTCTGGATACAAAAACTCCTATTTTTGCTGCTTTACGTTGCGGTACAATTCAATTTTCTGAACGAGTTTCAACGTCCGTAGACACATGAGTGTATTTGTTCGAAGGATAGAGGAGATAGGAATTGCCTGAGAAAGGATTGGATGACAGTGGTCTTTGTTGTCACTCATACATTCAAACATTTGTTTAGAAAACCAGAACTTGAATCGGTTGTTATTGGCGTAGCACCAGTTTTTATTTCACGTTTGTAATAGGTGTATTAAGTTTGGCTTGATAATAAAAACTGTAAGGTAAAATTTGACGTAATACAAAAAAAATGAGACGTTGAGGTAAATCATCGCTGTTAAACTCTTATGAAAACATTTTTTTAAGAAATTTAAAAAAATTACAAAAATTCCTCCTCGGCATCTTTAAATTATTTTTAGTTAGTTACCCGAATAATAATTAAAATAGAAATTGTTTATTAGATATATTCATAGGCAAGCGTCATAGTGTTAACAAAAACATTTATTAAAACATCATTGTTTAAATGTCCAGTGTTATGTAACTTATGAAGTGAAACGACAACGGTTGTATGAATACTAAAATAAATAGACACACGTTTATATTCAACTACTAACTGTTTATTTCTAGTTCTGACCTGAAACTTTGAAATGGTATAGTTATAATGTAGATCGCCATGTTAAATTTCTAGCCAGGGACATTAGAGAAACATAAATATGTATGTATGTTTCAGTTAACTTGCTGGTCATTTGCTATTTTTAAACTCTAAAATAATGCAGAGTTCAGATTCTACATAGACGTGCTATAAATAGTGACGCAAGTGTGTTTGTAATCTCAACGCGAAGCCTTCCGGCTATTTCCCATTCCCATAATGCAATTTATTACGTTGGTACGATGCCCTCTCATACGAAATCCCATATTTTAATCTCTAACAATTAGCGAGATTATATAATGTCAAGTTAGCGTTCTTTCATAATCTTCATATCACTGATCATCAACATTTTCACGCATTTTCTGATGATGTTAGTAATATAGAATTATTTAATACACACAAAACGTAAAGGAATTACTATAGATAGTCAAATTAATCACAATATTTATTGTAAAACACGAATACTAAATAGAAGTGTTATTAGTTTGTGAACGTTTCGTAGAATCGCCGCTTGGTGGCGTTGATGCTACTGTTATGGAGGGAACTTGTTCTGCCGCTTTTCAAATTACAAAACATCGGAAAAGAAGAATAAAAACACTACGCAAATTATATTGAACTGGATTATTACACCTATTTTTAGTTTTTATTACACCTAGGTTTATGTTTGTCTAAATATACATTTCTATTCTAGAATAACGCAAACGTTATGCCAAATAGGACTACACAACTACATTCATTTATTTCAACACGTTGAATAAAAACTAATTCTACTATTATTTATTTTGTGTCAAAACTCTGTGGAGTGAAGAGCATGCGTTCACGTATTTAAAACAGAACAAAAGCGTTGAAACTTTACACACACATTAAAAACCAGCCAACTCCATGTTTATTCCACAACTCAATCGCAAACAACGGATCGTGTTTTTCAATGGTACAAAATGGCATTGTACCGTACGGCGCAGGTAAGTTCCAATTTTCCGCGTGCCAAACAAATTAACTCTATGCCGCTGAACATTATTACAGTTAATAAACGATTTAATGGCTGACCTATTTATAGCAGATTAGAGTGCATGTTGGGTTGAAAGGACTAGTTTAATCGTGTAGCCCACGAAATTAATGGTGGTTTTTGGCAATTTGTCTGATATTAATGTAATTATTAATTGCGGTCATTTAAAACAAAAACGTCGTTTGGCTGCTTAGTTTAAACAGGCAATTATGAAACTGTTTTGGTAAAAATATTTCAAAAATTAGAAATGGGTTATAGTGCTAATTTTAATTTTATATATATTTATGACTTTTTAAAGTAAAACATTTTACGCATGCTTGACTTTGAGAGTAAGCTGGTGAATTCGTAACGAGGTGAACGGAAGTTGAAAGTTGCTGGTTCACATGATCTCCATTTTCAACATAAGAAAGTCAAAAATTACATAAAATTTTATAAATATGTTAGTATGTCCGGTAAAATTACAAATTACAATTAAGATGGCTACATTAACATTAAACAAAGCAAAAAACAAAGTTATACTGGCCGAAGAAGGAGTCAGTTCAGTCATGAGGTCTAGAACACACGTGTTTTTTTTTTTTTTTAATTATATGTGAGATTTACCTTAAAATTGATGTTGCACGGCGCAACGACTGCCAACTACAATGAGTCGGACAAAAAGAACATTGAGCAAGAAAGTAATGATGCCTTTTTCATCTTAAAGATCCTTTCTTATGTCGTCAGGTAACAACAATGATTTAACCTTTTCATTACGATCAAGTATTGACAAACATTAATTTTTAGATATGATAATAATCCCTGTAGCCTAACTAGGATTCCCTGTGTCTAAGGACCCAGGAACTACAATACCACAACAGACTTAAAACAATTATTTAAGCCTTTTTATCTGTGCAAAAATACTTGTCCTGCCGCGGGATTGAACCCGCTGCCTCCATATTATGAGCCGATCTGCTCAACCACCACACCACAGAGGCTCTCTAACAGTGTGTAAACAGTGGTAGTTATCTATACATATGACGGCGGCTACGTCCAGTTATAAACTCTATGCACAGCGATCGAGCACCGTAATTTACCCTGTGGTGGCATTAAATGTATTACAGTGGCAGCACCGGCAACTGTCATGGCGTCCCTACCTGTCTGGCTATATAAAGGGATCGATTGGTGTGCTACGGATCATTCTTGTTCCAGACACGGCGCGGTGCGGACATGCTGAAGGCCTATAGTTATATAGGTTGCAACCTACCCACAAACCCGTTTCTGTCTACATCAGAAGTGGGATTGCCCATTTACACACCACTCTTCAAGTAACGCCGAAAATATGGTAACGTGACGGCGGGTGACACTAATATCAAATTTATTTGCAGGGTTAACCCGGACCAGTGAAAAAATAATGATACTAAAAGTTATGGGGAAAAAGAAATGATTCGTTAGAGGAGAAAAAAATGTAGGAATGATGTATTTTGGTTGCTAAAGGGATATCTATCCGGTCTAGCACTAATTGGTCCATAAAAAATGTAGATTGCTAAAGGGATATCTATCCGGTCTAGCACTAATTGGTCCATAAAAAATGTAGGTTGCTAAAGGGATATCTATCCGGTCTAGCACGAATTGGTCCATAAAAAAAGTAGAATGATGGTCTACTAATGGTCCTGAAGGGTTAACCCTGACAATGACTGGCAGGTTAAATGCTTTTGACTAATCAAATTGAAAAGTAATCTTTTGACTTTGACTTCAAGTTTAACACAATTTAATTGCCAGGATGAATGAGCAATAACACTGATACTTATGTCCCTCACCAGGTACAAAGTGAAGCTAAGCGTACGAGGACGTACGCACGTCAGTATGGCCGTGACGGCGGCTACGTCCAGTTATAAACTCCACGCACAGCGATCGAGCACCGTAATTTACCCTGTGGTGGCATTAAATTTATTACAGTGGCAGCACCGGCAACTGTCATGGCGTCCCTACCTGTCTGGCTATATAAAGGGATCGATTGGTGTGCTACGGATCATTCTTGTTCCAGACACGGCGCGGTGCGGACATGCTGAAGGCCTATAGTTATATAGGTTGCAACCTACCCACAAACCCGTTTCTGTCTACACATATAAAAATTTAAGTCTTAAGTGACTGACTGAATGACTGACTTATATATCAACGCACAGCCTAAACCGCTGGTCCTAGAGACTTGAAATTTCGAGGATGTATTCTTTGTAAAGTGTAAGTATCCAATAAGAAAGAAGTTTTCGAAAATCCACCCCTAGGAGGGTGAAATGGGTGGTTGAATTATTTTCCTAAAGGCCACGTGGGCGAAGCCGCGGACAGAAGCTAGTTATATACACAATTTTTTGTGTTATTATGTACTCTATTTATCAAATCTTTATCAAGACTATATATGGGTTGTTTATATATACCATGTGCTAATTAGGCCAACAAAATGAGCATTAGTAGGTATATATCATGTTAATTTTGTAGGAATATCGGTCATACTATTATTACCTTTACGATCAGATAAGTTTAGTTTTGCCTGCATGTACCTATATTCAAATACGTGCATCATCTCAGCAAGCAAGCTCTTAGATATTATCATTCCATCACGTCCAAGATACCCATAGTTCTCGATACAATATCGTCTGAGCTCCAACATAAACTTCAAATTGTTTGCTGAACTAAAAGCAGGGATTCTGTTCGTGTACGCTTATCGGTTTTATTAAAATCTAAAGGAACACCATCATCATATATACTAAATTATTTGCGGACGTACACAGTTACAAGCATTGACACAATCTGATAAAATACTACCGAAAAGCAAGTACAATCGCCAATATAAAATTTCAAACTTGCAACTTCATATTGTGTGTATGATGTACCATTACTTTACTATGTTAATGAATATAGCTAGTCGTTCACTTGAAGGCCACCCATAGCAGTTGCAGTATCACTTGGAACTCTAAAATATAAAGTTTCGCGTGACACTGCACTCCACACGTCATCTCGACACATCAGCACGGTCTAGTAATAAGATTGAAAGGTTCGTATTACAGAATGATGTATAGTCATCGATCGGTGCTCAAGCAGAGATTTCATTCATAAAGTTATCAATTAGTGAATGAAATCTCTGCTCATCTCTGAGCATCTGTAATACGGACGTAAGACTACTAGACTGAGATCAAATCACAAAGTCTCATTGACCAGTAATTTTACTAGCTATTATTAGCTTTATTTGATTTTCATAATGTTCTTTTGATATATTAATTTATTAAACATTTTTCAACCTACGTTTAAATTGTAAATATGTTCTCAAGTCGAAACTATTTTTTAAATTTATTTTTAGATAAAATGTTATTTAAAGCAGTCGTTTGACTACTACGGCGTAGACCTGCGTAGTACAGTACCCCCACTACCCCCTCTCACTTTACTCGTCGAGTGGTGGCAGTGGGGATGACTTGAGAACTTATCAGTCTAGTCTGAGCTCGGATAGAGCGCAGACGTCTTGGTACATGCGAAATACAGTAATTTGAGTGAGTACTTGGAGCTTCTTTCAAATAACCCTGGTCTAATAATACTATAGTTCCCTTCAAGCCGGAATATGGTAGTGTTTGCTGACTACTGCGTGGCGGTAAAATAACTGGGCAAAACGAAATTAGCAGAAAAGTCTTACCACTATACACACACCTTCACATAAAGGGAATCATTATTAAAAGTTAGAGAAAGGGAAGAGTACCCGATTTACTGACAGGTGACACTCTACACTTAACCTATAGAGCGGCAGACTCAAATCGATCGCTTAAGTGTGTAAAATTTTGATGAAGGGACATTGAGGTGAAGTTGAGAGGTAAATCAACTAGTTACTAGTAAATGCAATATTACAACCTACAACCTATTACTACAACCTATTAGCTAAAGCATCAACTTTGCAAAATTAACACATGCATATAGTTAATACACTACCAGTTGTAAGTTCTCTACGGTATTTCATCCATTGCAAAACAACGTGTTCTAAATGAACAGTTTCAATCAACCGCCGGCGTTTGACTTGATGAATCCCTTCCTTGAAAGCAATCCGTCAATATCACGAGCACGCGGCGCGAAGACGTATAGTTTCTTATTTTCACGTGCTCCAGTTAGAAAACTAGCGTAAATTTTCGTTTTCAGTAGATAAGTAATGTGACAGTATTTCATTATCTTTTGCAAACATATCACATTATTATTATTATTTTTTATGTTAAGGAATGACGTGACGAGCTAGCCGTTCGCCTGATGTTAAACGACACGGCTGCCCATATCAGCTGCGTATCACATATTTTAATCATGGTATAAACATATTTAATACTGATTTTAGTGCGGTTAAAAAAATATAAATATTGCCTTTAAATTTATATGTATTCAGCTTAGCGTCATTAAACGGAACATCTACAACGGATATTTAACTGTGTTCAATAGTTGAAAGAAATGATGCAGAAAAAAATATTATGAAAAAAAGTTAAGTTGCTATACCGAAGCTGCATTTTCGTGGTGTGTGTAAAATGACAATCCATTCAAATGCGTAAAACATTACCATCGCATACACATGTTAAAAAGTTAAAAACACAACATCAATATTTGTCCACGCGAATTAATTTCACAAAACGAGTTCGTTCCGTACTCGTACGCAAAGCAAATAAGCACCTCGATTACACATTCAAAAGAGGTTGGCATAAACTCTGGCTCGGTTTTAATAAACAGAACCGCTCGCGGTGTCAGTTATGAATGTTACGTTATTATGCATACTGTAATAAGACGCAGTAACAGCACTCGTAGTAGAGTACAGCGTCTGCAGTAAAGCATAATATGAGTGTAGTTTAGGAGCAGAAAGCCCGTTTCACCTTTTTGTAGTGGCTTTGTCCTGGCGGGCCGGCCGGGTTAACCGTCGCCTCGCAACGGGTACAATAGCTAGGACCTTTTTTAAAATGCCGCTCTCATTTCTTTCTGTGTTTGTAACGGTTTCTACTTGATCAAATTGGTTTTACAGTTTAGGGAGCACTTCGGGCGTAGAAGTAAACGAAAACTGGCTGAATCAGCTTGCAGCCTTTATGATACAGTGTTTTCGATTTTGGTTTCTCATCTTATTGTGTGTGGTGGCTTACGTATTTTTTTAATATAATAATAGTAACGCTCAACGATCACATACGTAGATCCTGGACCCTTACTAGGATTCCCTGTGTCTAGGGACCCAGGAACTACAAGGACCATGGTCCTTCAACACCCAGACTCAAAAAAAGTAATTGCGCTTTTTTTTTCTGTGTACAAATATTTATCCTGCCGCGAGAATCGAACCCGCCGCCTCCGGGTCATGAGCCGACCTGCTCAACCAACACACCACAAGGGCAGTCAAATGTTCTTAAAAAAAATGTTCTTAATTTTTAAAATGTTTAGTTCACTAGCTAGTTAAATTGTGTGAAGTATAAGTATGTATAAGAAATGATGGACACATAATGGATAAAAAGGCGTGCCATGAAATCGTTTAATTTGCAAATGCAAATTCTTTCAACCGTAAGTAATAATAATATTAAGCAAAAAAAAAACTTCTACAGAAACGCAAGAGTAAAACAATTGAAAACCTCATTCTAAACGCGGAAACCCAAGGGATCAGTTTGCCTTTTTACAAAATTACTCATACCCATTTACACGACCGAAGGAAAGTGGGGTACATTAACTATGCATAGACCAAATTACTGATGCCGCTGTGCTAAATACATTACAAAGTGTACGAAGTTACAGTGTAAAAGCGTTGTAGTGGGGAAAACTTTATGCGACCTTTTAATGCGCTTCATTCTTCTTTTATTAAATGCTAAAAGTAGCCAGCGGTTTTACCTGCGTTTCTTCATGCAATATTGAACACTAGGTTTGACCGCTCCAGGGTTGGCTATGATGGAATTTTTCAAAACCCTTTCATAGTATTACCTATCGCTTTTTTGTGAAAATAAATGACATGACAAGCTAATCGTTTGCCTGATGTGAAGTAACACTGCTGCTTATATCAATTGCAGTGTCACTCGGAACTTTAAAGTATAGAGTTTCCCGTGACTGCACTGCGCACGTCATCCTGAGACATCCACACAATTTAGTAATAAGATTACTAGGCTGTGAGATAAGGTAATAAAGTCTTATTTACCCAGTAACTTCACTGGCAGTGCCCTTTAAGCCAGAACACACTAGTGCTTGTGCACTTCTATTTGGCGGCAGAATAGCTGGCAAAGCGGTGGTACCTACCTAGATGAACTTTCAGATAAGTCCTGCTACCCTAGTGAAACGCTATAAAAAAGACCCGAAGAGGAGTCTTTTTTTTTTAATTATTATTTTTAATTCGACTCGTTCATATATTTATCGTCTTTTTTAAATGACTAGATAATTTATTATTGAAATCTGTATATTGTGAGTTAGGAATGTACCTATTCATAGTGTTAGGAAATATTCAATTTAGGATCGAGAATTAAGTACCAGTTTAGTGCCATTCTTATTGGGGACAGCTTTATGAAAAGTAGAATTTAGAATAATGAGACTTATGTACATTATTGATTGATGTTTCTATATCAACAGCTTGCAACAGTACCTACGTAGGTCAGTGTTATTAGTTATTTTTTAACAGTTAAGACTTGTTTTCACTGTCCAGTGCGAGGTCGAGGCAGTGACTAAGTCATTGTGTCGTTGTCGTTGCTCATGAATAGGCATGACGAAAGATTTTGAAATCCTCTTCCCTAATGTGGGTATATACATTTACTATTTACGAAAAAAACCTTTATTTCGGTAATAAACTTAATTTTAATTATTTTATTAATTTAGTTATTTACATATATAGATAGGCAAGCAATCTGGTGGCATACAACTCATTTAACTCATTCAAGTAAATTTAATCTGAAACAATAGGTAATGACAGTTTTGGTTTAGTCGTGTTATGACAATTTCACGCTCGATTATCTTAAATCAAAGCCTTACCTACAATCAACCTTGCAATGAACAGACATTCAGTTGAACTTCAGGTTCAGGTATAACAAAACGAGGGTAATACATAGGCTTTAATAGTAGAATTAAATAACTGAACTGTAGTTTTAAAGTAATGAAATAATTCCGCTATAGGACAAGTATTTGTACACAGGAAAAAAAAGCGCAAATTCTTGTTCTGAGTCTGGATGGTGTGGGACCATGGTCCTCGTAGTTCCTGGGTACTTAGACACAGAGAATCCTAGTTAGGGTCCAGGAATTATGTATGTGATCGTTGGGCGTTATTATTATTATTATTAATAATTAATTAATGAAAATATTTTAAGTAACATATTGTTACGTGAGCACTGTATTTTTATTGAAATTTAATTATTGCTTATAGTTGAGTTTTACTACGGAAGGGTCCGTTAGATTTCTTTAAATGTATTTAACGTAATGTATTAACGCATTTGTTCTGGACATTTTAAATTTATAAAAGTGAAACTTTTTCAGTTTTTTTCTTTAGAATAGAATAGAATAGAAAAACATTTATTCAATACTTGTCTAAAATTAAAATACAAAAACAGGTTAAATTTATACACATAATATGTACTTAATGAATAGAAAAAAAAAACAAGTATCAAATGGGCGTCGGCTCAGCATATTGCTGGTCATCAGAGACATCCAGCGCTGATTTTCAGCCTAGACCCAGAGGGGGTGGAACCAATGCACAAATTCGAAAAAGATATTTTTATTAATGTTTAAACAAAGGATCAACAAGAATACTTACACATAAAACTACATATTATACATATATACATATTCAATCATACACTAATACTACTACTACTACATAAAATATATATGATAATAAATATATTTAAATATAATACATAAAAAAATGGAAAATCAGGAAAAGGAAATGAAATAAGGCATATAAAATTGGAATCAAGATACATTTATACCAGTATTGAGAAAGTTCAGAAGTTTACAAAAGTCATGAGAACAAATAGGAACCGAGAAATACTAGAAAAAAAATAAAAGATAAAATAAAAGTACAGTAAATATTGGAAATACGAAAGCTAATTAGCTTAGGTAGGTAAAGCAGGTTTATGAGACGATCAAATGACTAACTGTGGGCACTGCGACCAATCAGAACGTATTTAGTGGCGCGTTAGTGGGTCTTTATATGTATGTTTAGCTTACACGCGAAACCGTTTTAGTTGAAGTTTTGCATTACTGAGATTACATAGATTAAGATATAAGATAAGATTAATTAGAGGAATAAACAATTAAAGGGGTGAGAACAAAACTGTTTTTTTTTTTTTTCACAAAATGACTTATGGGTATCGTTGGATTCAGCGTGAAATTATCTTCAATAATACATACTCAAAATACCGAAATGAGGCTTAAATCTCGAGATTTTGAGTCTAAAAACGGTTTATCTGTCACAGGAATACAGTTCGCTTAGCATAAAAACATTATTATATTTATTTTATTATATTATATTTTTACAGTAATTGTATGAATTAGTCCTATATTTAGTATTTAAAATAGAATTAAAACATTTTCAAACAACTGAAACCTACATAAACCTTTTCTATTACCTAATAAGCACTCTACATTAAAATGAGGCCGTTGAAGTTTCAAGTCAATTTTCTCAAACTATCAATTTGACAGTTAAACCTTTTTTATCCTTAACCCTTCAATTGAAGTCGCCACATTATTAGTTATCTTGGAAAATACTGAACAAATAAAGAAAATACTATGTAGTAAAAGTTTTTAATGATTCACTCCAAATTACCACAGAGCATTTCTATCTGCCCCACTCTGTACAGAAGCAGAAACAAAACCAATCTCACAACATATTGTTTGTTTGCAATTTGCAAAACTAACTCGGGTACAGCTTAATTGAGAAGTACGGTCCTTATATTTTGATATTGGATTTAGTTTGCTAATGAAAGTGAATTCACATTTACAAAATTGTTTTCACTTTAAACTTAAAATACCTACTTCTACATGTGTGAAGCGTCGTTACGTAAAATACTATCTAACTGTTAACAAAATTGTCTATAAATTTAGACAATAGAATTCACCTATTTCCATAATACGCGGATCGGTTACGGAGTACCTCTCGTAGTCTGGATCATTTATATACAGGGCTATTTTACCTAAGTAAATATGTAGGTACTTACGAGTTTATGATGTTTGCATTGTAAGTCAGTGCTTACATAAGCACTGTTAGAAACAAACAGATGTTCTCTTAAACCATATAAAATAATAGTGATATTGAGTTCGAAACCGTTACTGGAGTGTTTCTCTCGGAACAATATTTTCCAATTTAAGTGACAAAGTGCACTTAGGTCGGCTTGTCTCAAACCAAAACTTTGCCATTTGAACTGCGAAGCGAGTTGCAGCGGGAGAAAGAAATCTCTTTTATGTTATTTATTGCTTTAAGTAGTGCGTCGAGTTTTTGGGTCAAAATTATATGGACTTTTCCGTTATAGAGTTTGTAGTAGAGATATTTAGCTTTAAATAGAGTTTAATATCTCTAAGGTTTCGAAAAATAATGTAACATTGCAGGATTACTATGTTGTCTGTCTGTCTGTTTATCGGTTCAAGTCTCAAAATCGACTGAAGTTAATTTAATTTTTTGAATAAAATTTCTTGATAGAAATAATGTTAGATCCATGGTTCTATAATGTGTCATAATCTGTTTTATTATATTATATACATTATGGATTTGTTTTACAATATTTTCCCACCAGAACATTTGCGTCAATCAAACGTTGGACAGCTTTTATCACATCTGAAATATGTAGTGCGTGCGAAAAACTAAACGTGTCGGTAATTCTATTTTCTGATAGAGCTATGTTTGCGATATGGGGCGAGGAATATCATTGTTTTTTTTTTTATACAGGTTTATATCATATTTAGCATCCATTTAATTTTAGCATAGCAACTTTTTTGTATAGTTCTGAATGATCAAGCATTTTGATTTTGTTAACGAGCCAAAATAATTATATTTATAATCAATACAGTTCAATGAGGCAATTGGGTGACTTTTTTTAAATCTGCTGTTATCATTGTATGATGGCTGCTGTTGTGTCATAGTAAGCAACACTGCGAGCATAGTCAAATCGTTTTATTTTTAAATGTATTGAATGAAAAACTATGTCATAAATTAAATATGAGATAAATTAAACGAATTGATTGTTATTTTACACGTGTTTTATTTATTGTTCCATCAACAAAGGAGTTCAGACAACAAACTAAAACAAAAGAATAGAAATTAAAAAACCAATAAAAAGATAGTAAAAAGAAACCACAACACGATCGTGTCCCGTCCACGCGACGTGGCCAAGCCAGCAAAGACTTATCTTGTAACAAATAAAGTAAAATAGAACGCTACAATGCATTAAAAGTATTTAGAAATAGCGTGTTCTACTTAACACGTTATTATACAAACTGAACTTTATGACCACAGAATTAACCCTATTTATATAGGTCTTTATAACAATTATTACCGTTTTAGATTTTTAATATCCCATTACTTTTTCTAGACTAAAATTATAAATAGGAAAGATTTGATTGTTTGTTTCACCATTAGAATCTTACATTATCCCTGATGAACATAGAATATATTTTATTATATAGGCGATAGAATATATTATTATATTATATATATGTGTATATAGTTACTAGTGTTAAATATAATGATATTACCCGCCTATTAAAAACTGTTTATACTGCAGGCTTTATGACAAAAATGTTACGCAATTTTTCGATAATTAAGTTAAAAAATTAAAATTTTATTCTAACAAAGGCTTTCTAGCTCGACTTTGTAACTTTGCGACAAAGAGCAAAAATTCTTATATAATTTAATTAAAAATTGTAAAGTTGTGTTGTCAAAATGATGAAATGAAATGAAATAAATGAAATGAAATGAAATAAATGAAATGAAATAGTTTATTAAATGTTTACAAACATCGGTTTAAACATAAAACAGTCTACGAAAAATACAAATAGTTTACTCCTGGTTGGAAAACTTTGGTACCCAAACTAGGAAAACCTGTGTTTTGGCATACCAATGCCCTCCGCCGGACAAAATTTGGAAAAATGATAAATACGTAGTGTAGGTCTTAGGTACAGTGTGCAAATTCATGCACCACCAATATTACCTAGTGCTTCAAAGTGACGTGCGTGAGCTAACTCAGGACTTGTCATGCTGTTTGTTCAGTAAACTCGTTCATTAAAGGCTTAAAGCGATAGTCTCCGATCAAAGAGCTGTCAAGGTAAACAAACGGTGCTCCCGGCACCTAGTTGCAGTCCTGGATACCTCATCAGCACTACAGGCTTCCAATCATTGCGTGGTGTACGTTGTTCTGGTAACATTGCAGATTAGACTGTGTTTCGACAAGGTGATTGTTAGAGCCTACCTCATTTTGATGTGTGAATATTAAATTATTCTTCGTTCTATTTTGTGTCTCTTTGGTGAGTTCTACGATTTAAATTTATTGTGGAGTTTTAGTCGGCTACCATAATTTAAACATATTAGAAAACTTTCAACATCTAATCATTATACGTCAGAATTACACACTTATCTAGAACATTTTTACCCTCAGGCGTAACTTTGATTTTTAACCAACTTCAAAAAAGAAAAAGGTTCTCAATTCGACTGTCTTTTTTTAAATGTTTGTTACCTCAGAAGTTTCGATTGGGTGAACCGATTTTGATGATTTTTGTATTTAAATGCTATTGTTTTCCGTGTCAACTCATTTCAATGGTCCAGTTCTGATAATGGCATCCATGAGAAAATTATATAAGTCTGAAGTTTTTAACGCTTTGCGTTTGTTAATTATGTTTTAAACACTTTCTGTAGAGTCAATTATGATCTTAACTACAACTAGTAATCGGCTAACATTGACAAGATATATCATCCGAGTCAGCGCAGAGCCGCCACCGCCGCCGCACGTACTCCTTGATGATGGATATCTATATATTTCCCAAGCACCTGACGTGTTGTTATTCGACTGTGTTTCGTAAGTCTCATCCGTTTACTAGTTGTAGTTATGAGTCACGCCAGTTTCTATAATTATGATCTAATTAGATTACAATAATTGAAGGGGTGAGAACAGAAACGGTTTAACTGATTTTTTTCACAAATTGACTTATTGGTATCGTTGGATTCAGCGTGAAATTATCTACAATAATACATTCTCAAAATACCGAAATGAGGCTTAAATCTCGAGATTGTCAGTCTAAAAACGGTTTATCTGACACAGAAATACAGTTCGCTTAGCTTAAAATCATTATTATATTATATTAAATTTTTACATAATTGTACAAATTAGTACATATATTTTGTATTTTAAAATAAAATTAATACATTTTCAAGCAACTGAATCTTACATGAATCTTTTCTATTACCTTATAAGCACTCTACATTAAAATGAATCCGTTGAAATTTAAAGTAAATTTTCTCGTAACTATCAATTTGACAGTTAAACCCTTTTTATTCTCAACCCTTCAATTAAGATGTATTTATTTATCAGCTCGTACAAAAATATGCCCTCATCTAGATCGTTACCCCAAAAACTCTCAAAAAGTTTATTTTAATGTCTATTTATAAAAGTTTCCCGGTAAGGTGTGGACCGGTGTGACTAATTTTACGTAAGTGCTCACGTAGGCATGCCGTCTACGTAAGGGGCACGGTGTAAGAGGCTTAAGTGGAAATTATAGTGCAATTTCTTCGCAATTTCATACATGAAACGCCGTATTTCAGATTTTGCGAATAAATTGACGAGGTTAAGGAACGCCGGGAAATACCTTAGTTATGGGTTTGTTTCTTGGCGTATGGTGCAGAATGTTATCTACATACGCTCTGCATTATGTCACTTAAATGTACTATTGACCAGTCGAATGTTGAGGTTTTATGTAACAACTGATTAACAATATTAAAAGCTGCACTGGTGTCCGTTCATTTTTTTTATGTTATTGAATGATGTGACGAGCTAGTCGTTCACCTGATTTTAAGCGCCACGGCCACCCATAACAGAACAGTGTCACTCGGAACCCTAAAACATAGAGTTTCAAGCGACACTGCACTGCGCACATCGTCCTGAGACATTAGCACAGTCTGGTAATAAGATTACTCGACTGTGAGATCAGATCATAAAGTCTCAATTGCCCAGTAATTTCACTAGCTACAGTGCCCTTCAAACCGGAACATAGTAGTGCTTGCAAACTACTGCTTGGCGGCAGAATAACTGGCAAAGCGGTGGTACCTACCTAGACGAACTTCGCAACAAAGTCCTACCACCTAGTAAATTCATCTGACATTCTTTGAACTATTATCGTTTAAATTCATCAAATAGGTTTGAGAAATATTGATAAGTAATTAATGATCTTTATTATAATCTAGAGATTGCTTTAAATTGTTTGAAGTAACTTACATTATTTTTTTTAATGTATATTCCCCATTATCATAACCTTATTTTAATTATGATTATTTTACTTGAATACACCCTCCATCATTTTTGTCATAGCTTAACAACATTTTCCTGTGGTACGCCGATGAATTATAGCTTTGCGCCCGAAAAATGTTCGTAAACGATTTTCAATAAAAAATATTTTAATAGCCCTTTGAAAATGTCAATAATGGCTTCCGAATATTACAATGGGGTTCCGTCCAACGACAGGCAGTATTGTGAGAGTTCAATGGGTGCCTTGCCAGTGGAAAATGGCTCGTCGAATCATTTGCTTTTATACATCGAAGAGTCATAAGTCCTCTTTTGAATAATCAGAGTAGTAAATTGAAATCGCATCTGTGAACTTTTCCATATATATTGTTTGTAACAAAATCTTTCATGTTTTAGTTATTTGTATATTAATGTATTTAAAAAGGTCCATTAAAATAATAAATTATAATAAATACTTGTAGACATTGTACAATAGCATGTGGGAATCGGTAAAATACTTTTATACTTGTTTGTTTGTAAATACATAAAGATTGATGTTTGTTCTGTGTCTGGGTGTTATATTGTATTATTTATGTAGAATACAATATAATACTTTATATATACTATATAATACTAATATATATATATTTAGTAAAATACTCATTAAAGAAAAAAAACTCAATATCAATACTATAATAATAAAATCTTCACATTTAAATATAATTTCAAATAGAAACAATGAACATAAAAATTACTACTAACGTCATAATAAATATGAAAAGTTCGCAAAGAAAACAATAAGACGAGATACCAGCATAGGTTTTGCATGTACACACTCGAGCCTTATCTCAATGGTTTTGCGCTTTGAAAGCACTCCGTGTACGATAAACTCCAGCGAGGCTGAATACACTAAGCAGTATGTGTACTTGATGATTGACCAATTTTTATGTTTCCATATATAAAAAGCTCCTGCAGCTTGCATCATATCAGAATCATAATTAGAGTTACTTATGATCTTTTTTCACCAAAATGCGTTCAATCTTTTTCCAACTAAATAGTAAGAAACATAATGCATTTATTGGCGTGGCCGGGAAGTACAGTCCCAATTAAACAGCCTATGAAATTGAGAATGGCATAGCCTTTTATCAATGAAGTATTTTTAAGAGATTAGTTTTGGAGATTAATGTTTACAAAACCCAACATTATTCTACACAATAAGTACCGTTGACTTTAAAGTCAGCAAAACTAATTCGAAGAACTTAAAACTAATTTAGGAATCAGTAACAATGCACATCAATAAAAAGAAGCAAAGTGAATGAAAACATTATGTATGAATAAATGAAGTAATTCACATGCTGTTCACATACGGAAAAAAACATGTTAATAGATTTTATGCTTAACCCATACTGCTATAATTCTCTACTGCGAAGAGACGGTGGCAGTGCATTTGTGCCAGATAAAACTTTTAATGACTAAGAGCATTGGAGTATAAAGGATGCGATCGTGGCGTTTCTTCATCTGGACGACAGCAGGCTAATAGATAAGGAAACTTCTCGATTGAAAAACTTTGTTGCTCACCTTTTAATTGAAGCACCATTCAAATTCGATTCGTTAAAAGTTATAATTTGGAAAGCTAATTATTTAAATAGGCTTAATGCCCTTTGTGAGAGCGAAATTTTGTACCCAAAATCACTAATTTTGACAAATTAGCGTAATTGGCTACGTGTGCCAAATAAACGCGTGTTTTTGTAATAATGTAGCTGTTAATGTAGCTATTATTGTTTTCCAAATTATTATTTGTTACTCAGTCACTTATTCAGTGTTGAAACTAATTTTTAACAAATAGTAGAAATAGCATTAAAAGTATAGTGTTTTTTTTTTTTCAATTAAACACTGTGGTACATGACTTTCATAAATTGAACTCTTTGACATTGAATGAAAAAATTAAGAAAGTAAAGAAGAGTATCTACGCAATTCATTTGTATGGGGCTTTTTTACGTTCATGCATTACACGAAAATACCTATTTTGGTTGAATTTACTCAGTATTATTTTACCTTTTCTCTTGCTTTTTCCTAGTTCACGATTTTAATTCTACTTTACATTAAAATAAATCTGATAATGAGATGTACCTGCGATATTGTCAATGATTTCTTAAATATTGTAAACTAGTTGCGCCTCGCGGTTTAACGCGCGGATAAAAAGTATCATATGTGTTAACCAGCGTATAAGCTATCTACATTCCAAGTTTCTTTAAAATCGATTTAGTAGATTTTGCGTGAAAGAGTAACAAACATCCATATATGTTATTTACCATGTTAGTGATCATGACTGTTTAAAATCTTATAAGTTTTGACAGTTTTTTTAGCAAGTAATTATTGTGAATATCGTAAAAACGGACTATAAAGCTACAGAAATAAGGGCCTCATTATAAAGTAGCTCCATTAATGTAATACTATAAGTTTTGTCTAATTATACTTTGTAGAAACTATTGTGTATATGCTATGGCTTCCAACCGCAAGTGTCACCTATATTTCGTGTCTGAACTTTGTCGCGGGTTTCGGTTACGCTTCTCACGCTTGAAGGGTGAATGTAGGACACTGAAAGGTCATCCCATTGTTTCTTGTGATATAATTTTGGTAGGCTTATGCCTTAGTAAATAAGAGGTTTATTCAAAAGCCCTCACATTTTGACGGTAGGGTTTTTATGATTTAATATTGGTTAAATAATGGTAACTTCAGGCGAAACAGTGGTTAAATGCTTTGTCTGTAAACAATAAAACTAAAATAATAGCGAGAAAAACTAATACTTTTTTTACGTTCGCTGTAATTAAGTTTGAAAAAGAAATAAGCAGGATATTTTTACCACGTAACGACTTCTATTATTCACAAGCCGTTATCGATCGTATGATGCTTGTTGTTCAAACGAATGAAAGTCCTTAATATGTTTATACCAAAAAAACACGTCATGATTAAAAAACGTGCATGTTTACGAAAAAACAATATTATTTTGATGCACTGCTATTTACTGTCGAATTGCTGTTGACAGCAGTCAACAGCAATTTGACAGCAAACCGTGTCGTATCTTACAAGAATCATTCGACTTACAGATCACACATAAAAATCAATTTATATCAAAAATTTATAAGTAAAAGTGACGATACTTATTCAAAATTTTTATTAAAGCTGACAAAAATAAGTTAAACATCAAAACTTATTATTTCACACAATTACAGGATAAAAAAGAGCTGAAATTAAAAGAACAAACGACCAAGTTACACAAAAAAGAAAAGATTTACCGAGTTAACGGGAAACAAACAATATCGGACGGCTGCAGGCTGAAAACTTTTTTCGGGGAGTTTATATCGGTTCAATGTTGAAATAAAAAGAATCAACGATTTATCCTTACCTGTTAAATTGAAAAAGTTGCCGGGACCACTGTAAGGGCAGATTTACGTGCGCAGGCTGCTGAGTAATATCAAAAAAGTTTATAGCAAACGGTTACCGTTCGCAGGAGTTGCGACAGCATACTGCGGGGATTTTAATAATTTTCGAACGGATTGAAAAATGTAAAGGGGGTTTCCGTATCTGCTCGAAAATTGGACCGGTTTTTAAAAAGATTAAATTGTGGATGGTTTAGCGAGCTGACTGGACTTTGATTTGAATATTATGTATCAGCAAGTCAGAAATGTAGATACGTCACATATCGAATTTCGACCGTAATTTAAAAAGGTGGTCTAAAACTTTAAATTCGTTGAATGTATATCCGTACTTTAGTAATAATGTTTATTCTAAAAAATAACTTTACAAAATATTTGATGGTGCACTCTAATGCTTATAATTTATTAATTCTAAATGCCATTGTAAAACGCTAATGACTATAGATTGAAAAATGATACAGTAATAATAACAAATCCTGTTGTCGACTGACCATGCAATTGTTTGTTAATCTGAATTTATGGCAATATAAATCCAATTTCCGATAATTTACAGATGGTAACCTTAATCACCTAACGATACACATTAATTTCAGCTTTGTTTGCTACGCAATTGGCATGCAGTCATTATTAACAAAACTCGATTGCTTGTTTGAATTATTTAATAATCGCGTGATAAGTACATTAGAAATTGCAACGTCGCTATAATTTGACGTGAAATGATTATAATGAAAATCAAATGTGTCTGAAAAACATTTTCAATGTAAGCATCGACCATGGATTGCTCCACAAATGTTTGCTCAAGATCGAACGTAGCGTACATCTACGGTACTACGATGCTCCAAGCTACGGAGGCTCGTAGCTGCTCTACGCGACGTGTCCGAACCATTGGGCTGGAAACATTTACTCGATTAGACGGAAGGCATACGCTTTAGTGGTGACGGAATTCTCGTGCTCGACCAACGGGCACCTGATTTGTGTACCTCATGTTCCAACTTCACATTAATATAACAATGTCTTTGTTAGGAATCGAGGAAGCGTTCGCATGTCGTGTCTATCACGTCACATCCGGTCCATTGACAATCGCGTCATTTCAACACCTAAATCAACTGTGTATTATTGGGGCTAGTTCCGATTTTCGTGAGTTATTTCAAACTGTTATCTCGTGTTGGGCGAATAGAGACGTGTCGCATCGAACACTTATCAGTGTCGCTTTGCGGCTGCTCGGGTTAAAACGAAATGTAGCAGCGTGGGTCTCCCCTCGCATTAGTTACGGGACCAACTTAAGTGGAAGAATTTGCGGTAACACTTGAACAATGGACACGTTTAGGTCTAACTTTTGTTGAGCCTGATTTCTGCGGCGCGATTTTGTGGGACGTTTTAATATTGCTATTCCTGCTTAGCGAGATGTTTTATGCCTTACACATTTTGAATTTGAAATTATCTTTCATGTATTTTATATAACTGTATAAATGAAAAGTAATTAAAGTAATTGTCCTTAGAATAGTTCACTCAGTTCAGTTTTTGTTTTGTATAAAATAAGTCTTAATAATCAAAATAAGTAAATTTATCAAAATTTTGAAAATGACCTCAAATTTTGCTTTATCTACTTCAAAAAATAAAATTTGTTAACAAGTAGTGGACTCATTACTCAGTTAACTGCACACCAACTTGCTCAAGTCACTTTTCAAACAAAAATATCAAAATCAGTATTACCTAATCCATTTGAGAGCTACAATACATCATGCTTCAGGTGTAAATCATAAGATAAAACATTTCTGAGCTATTTCCAACACAGTTTCTAAAACAATCATTTTGTTTCTTATCCAATAAAATATGTTAGCAAAAATAAGTGTTCCACATCGCATAACATTCTATTTCAACAAAACAACCCTAAGATGCTTACCCACTTTCAGTAGAAAAACGCGACGTCGAACTATGTAAGCCCCTAGTTTCGCAAAACACTCGCGCATCATTCACTTCTGCTTCATCGGACTTTGTGTTTTAGGCGTGTCATTTACGTTCAAAAGATTTCGTGTACCTTTTTGCTGAAGAGGTATAAGAGTTTATGAAAGAAAAACAATGATGATTATGCACACTAAAACAAAAAAAGAGGCAAACGTTATCAGAACAAATACATGTAGAAAAGTAATAGGGATTAAACATTGTCATTATTTTAATTAATTAATTTTGGTTATATACGATCAGATTAAAGGCAGTACTTTTATATCAATGAAAAAATCATATTTAAATGACGTCGATCGCGTATCAATACATAATTTATAAAAGTCTACGAAACGTATGGTTAAACAGTTATATGTAATAATATAAACCAAGATTTAGATAGAGAGTTAAAAAAATCAAAACGAAACCATCTGATATACCGATGCAGTAAATTTTAGTTACGGATCTAAACAGACTTAAGGCTTACTCGACCGGAAAAATACGGACTCATTTGTACGTCTCATTACCCGGCAGGGTAGCCATTGGGAAACTACCGCTGCCACTGCTTATTTCTATACATTAAAAATTTAAATAATAAAAAGATACCCGCGTAAACATCCAGCGGTAATAAAAACCTGTTACCGCAATTGAAGCCAGATGCCGGAGCATTTAATAAAAAATAAACGGTAACGGCGGGCGGTAATCTATCACGCTCAGTCATAAGCTGACTTTAATGCTGGGTCACTTCAGACCTTTTTGTTGACGTTAATATTACTTAACGTTTTCCGAAATAATAAAAAAAATCGGGCCAAGTCATCGGGCCCTCTAAATGAAAACGTCAACTTTGGGATAAACGTCTGAATATTCATGGGCATCCTATGACGTCACGCCGTGAACAAAATGTACAATATTTTTATTTATAGCGTGATGCGACAAATTTGAGGGCAATGTCATTAAGGGCAGACTGCGGTCAACTACGTTCGAGAATAAACACGTTTGCATTTATAATATGAAGTATTGTAGTATTTCTCTGAAAACGTGCGGTGAAAGACCTCGTTAATGTGTAAAAATGCTTTACAAATGTACAGAGCCCACAGTGCCCTCAACTGCGGTCAACGTACAAGAGAGAACCGTAGAATGCATGCTGCCTCGGGCAATTTTATCCTTTGTTTTAAATGATGAGAAGTCGTCTCTGCAAGGACGTTAAGTGGGACGATGTCACTGTGGCTCTGCTCCCTGCGCACTTGAAATGTCGAGCATTCTTCGCAAGTCTTGATCTTAGACAAGTGCAGATTTTCAACAGCCTTTTGTTGTTATGTGGCCAAGGCGAGTAGTTTTTGAAAGTTAGTGTATAAAAGATTTCCGAGAATAGTTTATGTCATTCATATTGTCCAGTAAAAAGGTACATTTAAGTGTAATGCATTACATTGTTACACGAATTGTGCCATAATTTTCTACGGACACGTTGGCATATATTAGGTCTTTACCTATGAAATTGCCGTTTTGTTTGAAAAAATTTAAAGTTTTTTTTTTCGAACTTATTTATTTCTTTTATTCAAAGTAATCACCCCTGCAATCAATGCATCTTTGCCAACGCTGTGGCAGTTTATGGATGCCCTTCTTGAAAAAATCAGCAGGACGGGAGACAACAAACTCTTCAAAGGCGTTTTGTACTGCCTCTCGGGAATTGAATTTTTTTCCCGCTAAAAAGTTGTCCAAATTTTGGAAAAAGTAATAGTCGGTAGGCGCAAGATCTGGTGAGTATGGCGGATGAGGGAGAGCTTCCAAACCCAACTCATGCAGCTTAGAGACGGTCTGTTGTGCAGTATGGGGTCGCGCGTTGTCGTGAAGTAGCAGTGGAGACGACCGATTGACCAAAGCTGTTTGCAGACGTGCGAGTTTCGCCATCATTGTCGTCAGTTCTTCAATGTACATATCTGCAGTAATGCTCTCGCCGTTTTGTAAAAAGCTATGATGAATCACACCAGCACTAGACCACCAAACTGTGACCATCACCTTTCTATGGGTCATTTTTCGTTTTGCACATTGCTTTGGTACCGAACCAGGATCTAACCAACTTGCTGAGCGCTTTCGATTGTCAAAAAGAATCCATTTTTCGTCGCACGTAACAATTCGGTTCAAAATTCCTTCATTTCTGTGCCTGTTAAGCAGCGCAAGGCAAGTCTCGACGCGTACGTTGCGCTGGCGATCATTAAGTTCGTGGGGCAGCCATCTATCAAGCTTTTTTATCTTGCCAATCTGTCGCAAATGGACCAATATTGTTTTCATGCTAACATCAAAAGCTGCTGCCAGCTCAGCTGTAGATTGAGATTCATCAGCTTCCACAATCGCCTTTAATTCATCATTGTTGACCAAAGTTTCCGGACGACCACGAGGTTCATTTTTCAAGTCAAAATTCCCAGAACGGAACCGAGCAAACCAATAACGGGTTGTACGTTGGTTTGTACAGTTCTCTCCGTAAACGTCGTTGATGTTACGTGTCGTTTGTGCCGCGTTGGTGCCACGACGGAACTCATATTCCATAATTACACGAAATTTCAAAGTATCCATTACGAGGAAAAATGTTGAAATGTAATGAAAATACAACGCTAATCAATAAACAAAAGACTTATATTGTAAATAGAATGTCATATTTTTAAAACAAAATTAATTTGAATTTAGAATTCATAGCCAATCAAAACTTTTTTTTGTTCGAAAAAGTCTGTACTGCAATACGGCAATTTCATAGGTAAAGACCTATTATAAACTTTGAAATTAACTTGGTTATCATTTCTTAAAGCCATTTTTTATGTTTTCAAATGATGTGACGAGCTAGTCGTTCGCCTGATGTTAAGCGACACGGACACCCATAACAGTGTTACTTGGATCTCCAAAATATATAGTTTCGTGTGATACTGCACTGCGCACATCATCCTAAGACATCAGCAGTCTGGTAATAGGATTACTCGACTGTGAGATCAGATCATAAAGTCTCAATTGCCCAGTAATTTCACTAGCTACAGTGCCCTTCAAACCGGAACACAGTAGTGCTTGCACACTACTGCTTGGCTGCAGAATAACCGGCGTGGTACCTACCTAGACGAACTTTGCAGAATAGTCCTACCACCTAGTACTACACTGGATCACAGTCATATACGTAAATCCAGTAGTACGACAAATCATTAGTCACCAATTAGCAAGAATAGCGTGCGCCTTTAACGATCCACATGTTGTAAGTAACCGCTCCAGATCCACTACAAACGCAAATGAGGATCGTTCCCAGAGGCTCCGTGCAAATGAGTTTCTCAAATGAATCGTTACTGAGTGAACGAGAAATCATTCTGTGGGAGCTCGTTCGAGCGCTTTCCAATTCCGCTCGCTCGCTTTTTCAACGTGTCAAAATGATTGACCCAAATGTTACACGGTGATTGTCTATTACGTTTCGGTTCTGACTTGTTCGTTGATGAATGTTTGCTAGGAAATTGAAGTTCTATTTTGCTAAACTTTCGATTTTGTGTATCTTTATTTGTATGTTTCTGTTATTACAATTAAATAACTACAAAATGATTTTTTTTTATACTTTCGCGACTTGAACTCATATTGTAAAGATAAAACGGGCCTATTCGCGCACAAAAATTATCAAAACATAATTTTGACTAACCTCGACGTTTCGACCAAATTACATTGGCCGTGGTGACCCATTTTATCTTTACAATATAAAATGTTTCAAATTAGATTTTTGGTATTAGTTAGGTATCGTTTCAATTTTATTGGCTTGCATAGGTGCGTCAGACGTAGTTCACACATGTTATTTATTCATTTAGATAATCCAATAGCGTAAATTATCTATGCATATAAAATTTAAAGTCCTGACTGACTGGCTTACTGATATATCAACGCACAGTTTAAACCGCTGGTCATAGATACTTGAAATTTGGAGAGTGCGTTTTTTTGTAAAGTGTAAATTCCACCCCTAAGAGGATGAAATGGGTGGTTGAATTAATTATGAAAAATATTCTTCATTTCCTATAGGCCACGCGGGCGAAGCCGCGGGCAGAAGCTAGTACAATATACAGTAACAAATTTACAAAGCCAAACAGGATTACACAAATAAACAACTAATATACAACAAAAAGTGTGTTATACTAGCTTGCAGTGTACATAAATAGCATGAAGGGTATGTTTGTGTGTATGTGGAGTGTATATGTGAATATTATATTGTGTATATAATTATTATGTGTATAGAGTTGTCTGTGTGATAATGTATATAAGCAGTGTACAAACCATGTTCTAATATTTCAACCAAGTCAGTTTTGTAAAAGAACCAAACAACGACTACAACTCTATGAAATCTCTAAAGATAGTGAAAAATGTATTTTCTTTCACAAAGCGCATAACGTGGGTAACATGAAATATGGTCTGGATTCCATTCGGCTCAGCGTTGCGTTCAGAGTCTACCTATCGGTTTTCGCGTCTCGAAAAGCATCGAACTTATTTCATACATTTGTTTTCCATTCGTAGTCCATCGATATTACACGAGGATCCCCAATGGCGTGATTTCGAAACTCTGTAGATAGATATTTTCTTACCATTGTATTCATTTTAGAAACTGCTTGCAACAATATTGCCATCTATAACCTGCATTTACATATATTAATCGTTTTTATCAATTATAATACTTTTAATGAATACAACACTGACATTATGATACCAATGTAAGTTTTTGTTTTTTTGACATATTAATTTTATTTTATTTTTATTTTTTGACATTTGTATAAATTGATTATTTTGTGTGATTATTTGAATAATCATTATTTGTAAAATTTATAGTTGAATTTGTATGGTTTTTTTTATTATTTTTATTATTGTGAATTTTACGTAGCTGTATATAATGTATACACTACAACTATATTATATTATGCACTCAAATTGACTTTTTAATCAATGTATGACGTGTAAACATAGTTTATCAATAAATGAGTATTTGAGTATTAATTTATGAATTAAGCAAAATACAAAATGTTCTTGTAATACATTCTGTCTACAATATTTTATTGTTTTTTTATGATTATGTCCTTTAATTAGCATGACATAGTTTAAGTAATATTATAATGGAGAAGCTACTGACTCCTGAAACTCTCCTAGTTCGGGAGTCTATAAGTTCATCATAACTTTGTAACCATTTATGTCAATAAATAAATTTGTTTTTTTTTTTGTATTTTTATAATAACACTACACACTACCGCAGATTACAAATTTAAATATTAATAAGAAATAACAGAAAAAGAAAGTCGCAAGAAAATCTAAATATAATCCAATAACATTACAGTCGCACACATCAACATCTTAATAAAATGTAGAGACATTTCCTACACATATCATCAAAATGAACGCAGACGATCACAGTAACGACATACATAGCCGAGACAGGCCCGACGCATATTACATCAACCGTTGACAAGCCTCGAATTAATTAAAGTCAAACAACGCTTGCATGGTCGTAACCAGGAATTGATATTTGGGGGGAGGGAAGTGAAAAGTCGGAAAACAAGAAGAAACAAAAAGAGTGTGCTATGACCCACACGACCGAAGTAAAACTTGTTCAGCCTTATTAATAAACGGGTATTAGTCTCGGACTAGTTACTTCAGCTTTTGTCCTTTTTTTGCTACTGGAATATTTAGCTGAATCGAAAGAGACAAAAGATGGTGTAACTAGTCTAAAGTAAGTTCGTGTTTATTAATAAGGCTGCTTTAGTTTAGCTCCATCTGTCGGCTGGCATAACTTTGTTTTTGCTTTATTTAATGCTAATGTTGTTATTTTGACAATAGTGAATTAATAATTTTGCCGGACATACCAACATAACAATACAAATATTTTACTTTGTTATGTTGATAATAGAGACCTACGTGAAGTTCTCCATTTACCTCGCATTCACCAGTTTACTCCCCAAGTCAAGCGTGCATTAAGAAGTTTTACTTCAAAAGTGTAGCAAAAGTATGCTATTTACTGTCGCCCGATAATGTTTAAAATATATTGTGAGACATCCATTATGTTAAAACTCACAATTGTTATTCCTGCCATCCGTACATGGTCATATTTTTATATTTTAAAATAATTACTACAGTAATAAAACTACTACTAAGTGCTAGTAGCTACACTACCTACTACAAAAAACATTTGGACTGTATACTAGCCGAAATGACCATCCTTACTTCCTTATCCTTACTAATATTATAAACCTGAAAGTTTGTACCTGTGGATGTTTGTTACTCTTTCATGAAAAAGGATTAAATAGATTTCATTGAAACTTGAAATGCAGATAGCTTATAGGCTGAATTAACACAAAGATACTTTTATTCGCGGGTGAAAGCGTGGGGCAACTAAAAGCAATTAGTATGTCAAAATATACGAAACTAACATTTGTGAAAGAAACCCATCATAAATATTGATATGAACAATAAAATCGCATCGGTACCTTCATTATGGTGGGGAGTTTCGGACAATCATTCCTAAAATGTCCACTGGTAGTGGGTTAGTGGAGAACTTTGAAATAGGTATAGCGAAATAAGTTTCTTTTTATACCTGTTATTTTGTTTGTACAATAGAGAGATCCATTTATCTTTATCTTATAATAGCCCACTTTATTCATCCTAGCAACGCACACAAATTCTAGCATTCTGCAAAATTATCTATGTAATTTGGAAACGGAATTAATAATTTAATTATTCGTGTGTGCGTAATCTATTGGTATTAGTATTTGATATTTGGACAGTAGTTACTGACGGTACTGTGGAATCGAACGCGTGTATCGTCAAGAGGTTAAATTTATGACACTCACGATATAAATTCTGTGGAATCTTAAAAGTTTTTTTGCAAGCAAGGACCGTAGTTGACTTTAATGGCGCCAAAAATGTTTATTATGTCTCATCATATTGTACCTAATAGGCCCGCTTTATTTATTTATTTATTTATTTGGCACACAAAACAGAATGTAACCAACACAAGAACAAAAACATTTTTTACAAACATTTTGAGCTAGGTTACATCCCAAAACATGTGTACACATCATGATTAACAAAAAAATAAAATAAGTATTAAGTAAATAATTAAATATGTTTTTATGGTATCGATTTGTATCTTAAATGCAAAATAATCAAATTTAAGTGATATTTGACATGAAACATTTTGTAATAGTATAGATACATAGATAAACTCTTTATTGAAACACCACATCTTAAATAGTTAAAAGTGAACAAACTTAACCAAAGTGTAACAATGGTCAAACGTTAAAAAAAAGTGTAACAATTGTATATGCTTAGTACTAGAAAAATTGGCAATCTATTTGAAATTTTTCAAGTCAATATTAGATTAGTTAAATCTCTTAACTTTGACTTTGACATGTGTGCATAAATAATGAACAAATGAAAGTATTTAATTTAAAAAAAAACAATATTCTTTTAATTAAATATTTTCACACACCATTATTCCTATTCCAAACGAAAAATTCACTGGTCAAACAATTAAAAATAAAGTCACACTGAAATTAAAAGACAAATATTTTACACAATGTGTACAAATATTTTAACGCTAATGCTGGCACTTATATATTGAAGTATGGACAAGCGATATTTTAATTTTTAACTCATTGCCTATATATTGTAATAAAAAATTTGAATTGGAAGTTCTTTAATTTTTTTTAATATTAACCCAAGATGAACGAAGCATGTACCTAGCATTTGTATAGAGTGATTTATTGGCCACGTTACTGACTAACTACTACATAATCTGCAGCCACAGCTCCATTGTCGTGATCTAAAGCCTCTCGGATCTGGGCTAGTTTGACTGCGGGTTATAAATTGACTTCGACTTCGATTCCGAGACTGAAAAGTACCTAAAGGAGTTCTTATTCGCAGATGTAGAACGAAAATAAAGCCTGTAATAATGTACTATCACACTAATATTATAAATGTGAATATTTGTGTATCTGTTAATTTTCTCTTGACGTTACATCATCTGAGCCGATAATGAATGAAATTTTAAATGGACATTGGATTATAAGATGGGATACTTTTCATCCGCGGGTGCAACCACAAGGCGCCTCTAGTAATATCTAAATTATGTATTTAAAAAATATATAATTAATTATTTGTAATCTTTTAAAGTAATATACAACAAACAAACGATTGACAAAGCTTGAATTTACAATACCTTCAAAAATCTAGCCTAATTACATTTGACAACTCTTTTCAAATAAAACCCCTTAACCCCATATCCACAAAGACCCGAATATTTCGGCCTCGTCCTTTACATGTACAGAATCGCAATAAAATCTATTATTAGACCACATTTCTGTAAATATCAATTTAGAAACGCCCAGAAAACAGGTCCAAATACCCTTACAATGGTCAAAGCGAGTATTAGGAAGAAATATGCGCTACGTGACTCGCTGTGGTGAAATCCAAACTTAAGTGAAAGTTAGTAACATACACAATTACTGTTATTTACTAAAACAATAAACGTGCTTTGTTCTAAAACTTCGTTACGTGCTCTTCGCCTTTTCTATGTTAAGATTTATTAACCAATAAGAGAGTGGGGTAATAAATGGGAAAGTATCGAAACTTCGATAATAGCTATTTTACTAAAGTAAGATATAAAATTATGTATTGTGATTTTACCTCCTTGTAAATAAACGTATAAAATAATGTCCTGTCCATTGTAGACGTACTTGAGAACGGCTGGATGGGTGAGGTTATTTTTTATTATAAGACTAGCTGACCCGGCAAACTTCGTACCGCCTAGCAGTCAATGAATTTCTGAACGCACTCACAAAAGTGTGACAACTACGAGTAATGTGTCCTTTATCATTACTGACATTATTCACACTTATACTAAATCTCGTGGAACATTTTGTATGGTTTTTTTCTTTTGTTATATTTTTTGGTAGATTTTCCAATGTTTTTAATAGTTATTCTGCTATTCGGGATGGGATGGAGACAAATACAATAAGTTTAAAACCATGAAAATTATACCAACCATTCTCGAGTTATAAGTGCTAAATATATATTAGTAGAAGACCGAATTAAATATTTTGCATAGATAATTTAGTGGGGGTTTATTGTCATATCATTGTCTCCATAATATAGGCCCATGGGAGGCTAAGATGTGGAGCCTAATGGAAGTACTCTACTATTTTAGATATACAAACCATCTATGGTATACTTTGTTACAATCAATGATTTCAAAGAATCCAACGAAATTGAAACATCCAAAATCGCGTTTAGCTGGTTTTCCGCTGATAAATGTAAAGGTGGACAATTTTTCCGCGTCACTGCACAAATAGCTGTGGGGAATGAATCCTAGAAAGTCACGTGATGTTCTTTCTATTTACTCACTACCAACTCTCTCCAAGTAAAATATATTCCAATTTAGCGCAGATAGTGCACGGATATGGGCTCGTGATGTGCCAGAAGTTTTCATTAAAAGCTCGTTTTAGTAAGAACTTTGGTTAATTTTTATAAAACTGTACTTTAATGGTTAAAAAATAACTGTCTATAATGTGTGCTGTTTTATTATAAAATAAACATTCGAAGATAATTATATAAAATATAATATATAATAATGATAAATATATGAAGTAAAAAAATGATAAGCACACAGTTACATTTAACAATTATAAGATAATGTGAATTTTGTTACCGTATCTCTATCAATAGGTATTTCGTAGTTCCTGGGTCACTAAATACAGGGAATCCTAGTTAGTCCAGGATCTATGTTTGTGATTGTACGCCGTTTTTTTTTTTTTTTTTCTATTTATTATTTCTTATTCTGTACTATTTCGTAGGGTACGTGCAAACAGCGTATAAATATTAATAAAAACCAATAAATAAAAACATATTTTTGATAAAGTGATTTTTCTTAATAATCAAAAGACAGCCAAAGTTATGATGAGAGAGTTGTAAATGGCTCAATTTCCGCCTCACTCTTGATTGATGCTTACCGACATTGAATGAAAAGCTGAATAATTCTGAATTCACATAAAACGGCCATCTTCTTCCACAATTTAAAACACCCAGTAAAGTGGTACTTACCTCGATTTAGCATTTCTCTGTATCATCAATCATACTTTCAAATCATTCTCCCTTAGAGAGATATGAAACGTTTTTTGAATAAGAAATGTTGAATGGCAAAGATATGGCGTAACTGAGGGCGTCATTCGCAGCAAATTAAGATGATAACTGTAATAAAACGGTTTTTATTATTTTAAAACAAAAAAAGATTGCTAAGAGATAGCCCAACTCACGCTGGTTAAAAATGGTGCTAAATAAAGTATATTGTAAAAATTAGAGGCGTCTTGCGATAGCGCTTTTGCCTCATTTGTCTTTTATATGGGAGTTAGTGTAATGGTGCCCTGGAGGAGCATATTTCTCAGACGATATTAATAACGACGGAAATGAACGGTTCGATGTCCCCTAGGTATTCTTTGAGTTAGTTTTTGTAACTTCGTGACCGTCCTTGGATTTAGATTAGTACTTAAACTGAATGGCTGCATCTTTTGTACAAATGACAACTCTCAAAGGAACAATGCAATCTTTGCGCTTTAGTTAATTAAAAATTATTGTGTAAAAGAAATATAGCTAATTTATTATCCTGAAGAGTACTTTTTACTACACTTTTAGATTTATTTAATGTGATTTTTTTATTTACTTTTACTTTTGCTATAAAAGATTATTTATACCGTACTTGAAAATTTAACCCCTTTAATAAACATTGTATAGCAGAAAAATTGCTGTTTTGTGTTTTGTATTTCTCTATAAAAAATAAAACAATAAAAACAAGAGTAGGCTATTCCACCGTTATACAATATTTACTAGTAATGAGTTTTAAGTATGATTTCAGCAGAATGCGATGTGATAGATAGACACATACCGTGCTACCACAAATACATAAACAAGGCTTAGACAAATGTCAAACGCGTGTTTAAAAATACAAAACAGCACTTAAACATTTGTTTAAGGCTTGTTTAAATCTTTTGTGATTACTATCAGAATATTTAAAGGATTCTCCATGATTAGCCGAGTTCTAATCAGTTCGCAGCATTATAAGAAAGTCATCTTATGCGATAAAAATTTAATTATAATAATATTAGTTAATAAAAAAAAATGTTAACCTATATTCCACAAAGTGCGCCCGTGGTTTTGCTTGTAACCAATGCATGTTGTTTTTTGTAGCGTTAACTATCTGTGTATAAAATTTCATCCAAATCGTTTCATCTGTTTTGGCATCAAAGCCACAAAAAAGCAGACAACGTTGAAGTAATTGGGATGTAGAATATAACTATGTTTATTTCATATTTGCATTACCTCAACTAGCAATGCAATTTCCATAACCAAAAAATATTTTCAATGAGTAAATAAATATAAAAAGCAGGAAATATTATTCTGGAGGAGAGACAAAATATAAACAAGTTTTCTATTAATTTAATGTAGGTGACGGCGGCTACGTCCAGTTATAAACTCTATGCGCAACGGGCAGTACCGTAATTTACCCTGTGGTGGCATTTAAATTTATTACAGTGGCAACACCGGCAACTGTCGTCGCTGCCCCACCCATCTGGCTATATAAAGGGATCGATTGGTGCGCTACGGATCATTCTTGTTCCAGACACGGCGCGGTGCGGATATGCTGAAGGCCTATAGTTATATAGGTTGCAACCTACCTACCCACAACACGTTCCTGCCGATATAGGTAATGCTACTGTGTTTATTTTTCCCTGTCGGTTGTAAACAAAAAAAAATAACAATGTATATGGATTTATGTTTTAAAAGCGCAATTAACGGTGAACTTTTTCCCTGTTCCATGATTCCAATATACATTAATATAATGTAAAAAATATTGAAGGTTCCAAACTTATCAGTACATAATAATATTTCACATTAAAGTGTAGGTACTAATTATAATAATAATAAAAACTAGTGAAATTAAATTTAGTATCATAATAACAAAACATATCTGCCTAATTAAAACTCAAGTAAAAATTGTAACAAAATAGCATTTAAAATAAATTTATGTAGATTAAAAAAATATATTCTGACGGGATCTTCTTCTGCACTATACCTTTAATCAGCTTTGATAGCTCTTTAAACTCAACTGAAATAGCTCTGGTAAAAATGTTTTGAAAAATTCGGGTTTTGTATTCAGTATCATTTAAAAAATGTATTTCAAACAACTAGAAAAAGTAGTCTGACCGATTAGTAGGCCAACACGTTCATTATTTAACTTTTTGCTACCACCCTGTCGTTAATCTTCGTAGCGAACACCTCTTGTTTGTAACATCTGTTCTGGTAATAATTTACAAGCATCGCGACATTATTTTTTTTTCTGATGGCTGCACATTTCATTATAAAAGATCGTTAAAAATGATTCTTTGTTATTTTATATAGGTAATAAAAATTGAAAAATTTGAAACTTTATTTAATTTGGTTAAATTCGCCTTGTTTTTTTGAGTATATGGCTTCCTTTTTAACATCCCCCTTTACCAGCTTTACAAATCTTGTTAAAACCTTTATTAACTATTCTATCTTCAAACAATTATCAAAGCGGGTTCGCGCACTGACTGTCTTTGTCAAGGCACTCTCCATTATTTTGCAATTGATTAAATTAAATTCCATTATAATGTGGCTTTACGAAACCCATATATTGATGCTATTTCAATTAAATTTCGGACAAACAGCGGGTTTTCAGCGACGCAGCTGCAGGGTTGAACTAATTTCATCTCGACATGACAAGGGTATTAGTTGGGTCGATCGAAGTCGGTTAGTTGGTTTCGGACCTTTTTATAAGTCAGGTTACTAGCGGCTTGCAAAAGCTGCGGTTATGGCATATTTGTCACTGAAATTTGATTTTCTTTACATTAATATCTTAAAAAATCCTTATAAAAAGAAATAAACGTGAATATAAAATATTTTCTTTAGATCTTAGCATGGATAATCAGTAAATAATATACTTGAAAGCAAAGTACTCAAATACTCATTTACTGATAAACCATTTTTAGATGTCATACATTAATTAAAATAGTCAACTTAAGTAATATAATATAGTTTTAGTGTATATACTATATACAGCTACGTAAAAATACACATAAAAAAGTACTTACTTAACCACGTACTTAACTATTACTAAGGTATTATTGAAAACTTCCCAGCGGTGTAGTACGGCTTGACAAATGTTTAATCCAAATTAAACGTAGTTATATAATGCATAATTGGTGCCGAATTAAAGGCTTGTAAGTATTCTTGAATGAGCACCTACAATTCGAGCTCCAGCGAGATTTAGGAGCGTCCCCGCCGTTCGCAGTAACTGAACGAGATAAGAGCGGATCGCACTAAGCTGGTGAATTACCGACGTTTCTTTGTACGACATAGCACCCGCTTCATCTGTGCGAGTGAGCCGTATTTTACCCAGTGTGTGCTCGAATTTATTCAAATTCCTAGCATACCTCGCGTCGAGTCGACTCCGTAAAGTTAGTAAGACATCATTAACTCGACAATAATCGTAATGAAATGTTCTCTCTCCGTGACCCAGCTGCGCCCGCGTGGAAGACAATATTATTGCAAAGTTTATCGTGTTTCAGCCGCGTTTAGCGCTCTCGAATTACTTCATATTCGTAGGGAGTGTACGTTAAAAGAAATATAAACGTCGTCCGACTATAAGCAATAAAGGATGCCGTCAGTTTCGTCTTATCCGAGAAGGATCACGAGGCACGTAGCGTGCCTAATATACATATAGATTTTTGTGACAAATACACGTCGTCCTCATAAGAAATTCACCCTTGTCGCTGGCGTCAGGCGGGCCCTCGTGAATCATAACGTCGGAGCCAAGTTTTTTGCTGAGATTAACTGCGTATTACAAGCCGAAAGTATGCCAATGAGCCGGTGTTCCCGAACTTCTTAATTACTTACGAAGGGTTTTTTGTTGCGACCGCCTTTGCAAGTAGCGACACGAATTGTTTTCACGTTACAAAGAAGAAGAAAGACAGGGGAAGCTTGCATAGTTAGTGTCCGCCGCAAAACTTTAACATAAAAGTTTCGTTGGGTGTTTTCGTAAAACTAAGACGAACAATGTTTTAAAAAGTCCTGTATAAATAAAATTGTTTTTATTTTTAGGGACCGTAGCGGCATAATACATCATTTTTAAATGTATTTGCTAAAATAGATTGCTTAGATATATCAACCACCAATATTATATGGTTTAAGTTTATATAATCAATGTACAACACTACACAAACTATAACTTTTTGATTAATTTAATTTCATATTTAAATCATTTTACGTAAACCTTCCTTTACTTTAACAATCCAAAATTTACTTTACAGATATGTTCATAGATTTATCTTCGGCGCAAATCACACTAATATTATAAAGGCGAATATTTGTATGTGTGTTTGTGTGTATGTGTGTATGTTTGTTACTCCTTCACGCTCAAACGGCTAAATGGGTTTGGATGAAATTCGATGCCAAGATAGCTCATACACTGAATTAACATATAGGTTACATATTATCCCGGAAAAGTGAAATTTTCCCGTGGGATGAGCCACTAATTAAAATATTTTTTATCCGCAGGCGAAACCGCGGGCGCAATTAGTACATAATAAAAAATCACTACAGCTGTGGATTTTCTAAATGCGGAAAGATTTTACAAAATTTGGATAATAGTTTGGCTCAAAGTCTCTTTAGTAAAACAATAAGATATCTACTAATTTTATCAGTCTCTATTAAATATCAACATTGAAAATAGGAGCCAGAGTTAGGTACCTAGAAGAATGAGAAACAAGGTGATTCAACAGTAGTTTATGAAACGTGTATTAAACAAATAAAGTAAACACTACATCTTCTATTTAGTTTTATATCATTATTCATCTTGTTCTTGCCATGAAGCATTTAATTTCAGATTTATGTCACGGCATAAAGTTCAGAGTTACTGGAAGGAGATTTATGCGCTAAATCACAATTTCCTCACCAAACTAATAACAGTTAGAAATTACTTTAGCAAAGCCAGTGCGCCAATTACAAATCGCATCGCTTATGTCAACCGCTTGCCGCCTTAAACACTGCAACTGCGATAATGCCTTTAACCGAAACGGTTCATCAGTATTCAGCGGCGGAGCAATTGAAACTGCGGCGGTGCTCGGTCCTCCCACTCAATTTTCCTTGTTCCGACGGCTCGAGTTATTTGCATCACAAAAACACAATGTCGAGGGAACGCGAGACCATTAATCACGCGTAACGGAACTCGAACATAGCGGTGAATAGCTTCAGCCACACGCGAATGATTCAGACATTTGCCGTGACGATCGAAGGGTGAACTGTCGCCACCCAAGACTGAGTCAAGACGCTTCTGTAACTTATGAGAAACCACAAAACCTCATCTATATGTTCTATGAAGTGGAATTTTAAGAACTTTAATAAAACAAGCTGCCTTGTATCACGAAATGTATACAAAAACTGCTCAACAGAACTGTATTAATTAAGCTAATAAGTGGTTAAATTCTCTGTTGTTTACACGTGTTACTTGACTAAATTAATACTTCTTTGGAAACTGAAAAAATTCGCTTTGAAAATGAAAATAAACATACTAACACAAAATCAATATTTTAACTTTGAATAAGTAGTTAAAGTTTTTCTATAATACCTAAACAAACAAAATTTATGTTTATGGAATACTTTTCGGTGATCACAATAAATCGATAACCAAAACAAATAATACTATTTCTCAAAAAAAATTTTTCTCATTATCTCAAATATATAAGGTTTAATTAAAGCCATTAACGTGTTAAAACCATTTTTTTACTTATCGTTGAAACAACTTACGGTTAAAAATCCTATAAGCAAATTATTTTGCCATAAACATTCTTACTGTAAGTTACAACAATACGCCCGTATACGTAGATACTGCTCAAATTGTCTGTGCCTATACTTTAAAAGTTTTTTAAGTGCCGGAACAAGCCGTCGTTTTAATTGCGCAAACCGGAAAGGGGAGAGATGAATGGAAGGAAACGGCAGCAGCCTTGCCAACCGCCCTACATTATTAAAACTTGCCTCGTGCTCCACCGCGCTCCACTCTTGCAACTACGAACATAATGAATCGCGCATCTCGAATAGGCTGCAAATAAATTTCGTTTATAAGAAACGTTGCGGCCTCAAGAAGTGTTGAGAAAGTCGCGAAATTTTATCCTACACCAGATCTATTTCACGTCTTTAGTTTGGGAAAGTTTTGAGGGCACTTTTATTACGTTTGGAGTGCACAAACGTACTCGTTAGTGCACACGTTTTTGTATCATTAATGTTTACGCACGAGTTTCCTTACGTAAGAAATAGACGCAGGATCCCACTTCAGACGGTGAAGAATAAATAAACCTTGCCTATAAACAACTTCATGCATAAATTCGCTACAAACCCTAAAAATATGGTAAATAGTCCCTCAACATGTTTTATTATTATGACATAGACGTGTACAAAAAAGAATGTAATTTTTTTATTACATTTTAACAAGCATTGTGCTCATACCGCTGAGTTTCGAGCGACGACTCGTCAACAGTGTCTTGTTTTGTGCCCGTTGAATTCATACGGGAAAGTGGAAAAACAACAATGAATCTGGAACTAATTGCGCCCTTGATACAATGAGCCCGCGCCCCGCTGGCTTCGCGTAAACATTGTTTATAAAAGGTGCGAATAGATGAGTTCCATATAACTGCAGATAAACAGTGGAAATATTCTATAGAAACAGCTATGGTATATAAACATAAAGATACTTAACTGCAATGTGAGCAAGTAACTTTTCAAGCTTGCTATACTTATTTATTATTAGGTGCCAAAATTAACACGCGACTATATCTCAGTTGAAAAAGCGTCTAATACTGTAGTTTCTTGTAGCTTCTTCTTTATAGGTGTAATCGAAACTTCGGATTGGAGTTTTCTGTTCTGCATTGTTCCGGATCGCTTGAACCAGTAGTGAGAAAGAAACTTCTTTTTTTTTAATTCACTTATTCTTCTAAATTGGCGTGCTATATTAACACATTAAGCTTTTTTAAAAACCTTTACACTTAGTACAATAACTTAAGTTTAAATACGTACCTTATTTCATTTTGTCTTGAGAAGACCTATTTGCAAAACAAACCCCTGATTTAGACTTTAGACTTTAGTCCGGTGATGAAAGGCACGTGTTCAAATCCCGTTAGTCACATACACCATCTTTATATTTTAAAATTTAAATGATTCTTAGAGCTGTATCGTCTTGCCTGTGGGTTCAATTTCCGCTTGTGATTCCAATATTTCCTTTACTTTAAACATTTTTTGTACAATATCTTTGTCTTTTCTTCGATGCACAGAATTTACCTTGATTACAGTTTTATTAATTCATAAACATATAGTGTGTGATCAATACATAGGGTGGTATCATCATGCCCCTACTGTTACTTTGTTACCCTGGCCGCCTTATTACATTGCACAAGTACCTTCACAAAGCCTCCGGCGTGCCTTATCTGTGATACCACAAGAGCCTCATAAGCTCAGGTTGTTACCTCGGAACACATTGTAACACATTATGTTCCACCGACCTCGCGCTCTCCGCACGTAATAAGAATATGTAGACCTATGAATATTTTTACACTTCCCTGTCAATGATTACAGATTACCTGTTTTGTGGCTTCCCGTAGTTCATAAGCAGATATTAAGTTTAGCGGTAGAGACACGGCTTTGTTGTGGTTTGCGAATGAGATGTTCATGCAACATTTGTATGTATTGTGGTTAGGTACTTTAGCATGTGCTCCGTGTGTAACTGCCGCAATACACATAATCCATCAGATTCTCGGATTGTAATATTATCTCAAACGGGGAATTTAATCGACAAAGATGATTGAATTTCTAATGACGCTAAGACACGTCTTAGCGTATTTTTCCAAACTTGATATTACAGTGAGATGTAGTCAAACACAAACCCATCGATAGTAAAAAAAAGTAATTGCATATGATAATAATTTTACAAAAGCTGTCATTAATTTTGTATCGAATGAATGTCAGGTTTTTTTGAAATCATTAACAATAAATTGAAATTTGTTTAAATAAATTTTCTTTGTAGAAAATTGATAAAAAACGCTTGAAATTTTGGTTTCTGCACAGCCGTGGTTGACAAAAAGTTAAGATCATAGACCACACCAGACGACCACATAAATAAGTCATATCTTACTAACAAACATTGCATGGTAGAGTAATAGTTGAAGGGGTGAGAACAAAAAGGGTTTAACTGATTTTTTTCACAAATGACTTATGGGTATCGTTGGATTCAGCGTGAAATTATCTACAATAATACATTCTCAAAATACCGAAATGAGGCTTAAATCTCGAGATTTTGAGTCTAAAAACGGTTTATCTGTCACAGGAATACAGTTCTCTTAGCATAAAAACATTATTATATTTATTTTATGATATTATATTTTTACAGTAATTGTATGAATTAGTACTACATTTAGTATTTTAAAATAGAATTGAAACATTTTCAAGCAACTGAAACTTACATAAACTTTTTCTATTACCTTATAAGCACTCTACATTAAAATGACGCCGTTGAAGTTTAAAGTCAATTTTTTCGAAACTTTCAATTTGACAGTTAAACCCTTTTTATTCTCAGCCCTTTAGTTATTTTGTGTTTATTTCTATCGAGTTTGAAATAGGTTATACAGTGCAGTTTATTAATAACTAGTTGCGCCCCGCGGTTTCAGCCGCGGGCAAAAAGTACTTTAATTATTTGCTCATCTTTCGGGAAAATTACACTTTTCCGGGATAAAATGTAGCCTATATGTTAATCCAGTGTATAAGCTATCTTGGTACCGAATTTTATCCAAATCCATTCAGCCGTATGAGCGTGAAAGAGTAAAAAACATACAAACACACATACACACTAACAAACTTTCGCCTTTATAATATTAGTGTGAAGAAGTTAATGTATATTTGTGTATCGTGTTGACTCCAGTTGAACTTTCATCAAACACTAAATAGCTGTTTAATAGTTTTGCAGTTTTTATTACAGTAAAGAACATAATGTACGTAAATACTAAAAGTTTTCACAATTTAAGTGAAATCTGGCGTTAAAAGAAAGTCAACTGAACAATATGGCCGTTCAAAATCTACTTAAAGGACTTTCCTTTGCCATAATTGGCGGCACCTATTGTTTAATAGCTCACTGGGTAATACCGCTTATCTGCATCATACCCGAGTATGAATGCGTGTAAGCTCTACCACTAATTACGGCTAATTGACATATCTACACGGGTGTACGTATTTCAAGCTTCATTCTCTGTATGTGTTAATAATGCGTTTCCAACAGAGAAGTGTTAGCACACGTTTTTAGACTCAAAATCTCGAGATTTAAGCCTCATTTCGGTATTTTGAGAATGTATTATTGTAGATAATTTCACGCTGAATCCAACGATACCCATAAGTCATTTATGAAAAAAATCAGTTAAACCCTTTTTGTTCTCACCCCTTCAACTATTACTCTACCATGCAATGTTTGTTAGTAAGATATGACTTATTTATGTGATCGTCTGGTGTGGTCTATGATCTTAACTTTTTGTCAACCACGGCTGTGCAGAAACCAAAATTTCAAGCGTTTTTTATCAATTTTCTACAAAGAAAATTTATTTAAACAAATTTCAATTTATTGTTAATGATTTCAAAAAAACCTGACATTAATTCGATACAAAATTAATGACAGCTTTTGTAAAATTATTATCATATGCAATTATTTTTTTTACTATCGATGGGTTTGTGTTTGACTACATCTCACTGGCGCGTGTCGAAAAAATTCACCAATACCAAGCTTCGCTGATCAAGGCTCAGGAAAATATAGCCATTCTATTGGTGGATTTTCATTGCGGATCACTGCTTATCTGCATGTACTTCGATGAGTAAAAAATATATAAAGAATGCTTACTGTGTGCTCTGTCATTGTTCAAACATCATCTCTGCAGTGCACGCGGACGCTGTGGTGTTTGCAATTTAAAACGTTAGAGTTAGAATTTTGAGCGTATAGGTACAAATAACTACGGGCAGCGAGGTGATGCGATCTTTATAAAGGTCTGTTGCACGCACATGTGTTATTGTGCATGTAAAAGTTTAAGGTCCGATAGTAATACCACACTAGTTTAAATTATTTCCAGCGAGCTCATTCTTAGGACAGTATCGCGTTGCAGCTCGTGGCTATTTTATTGACTCATATTTACTTATCGCTGTCGATATTATGTCAATTTTACATCTAAAGACCTGCAGATGACATAACTGATGTTTTCTTAATGACTTCACCTTCCTAAAGAGGAACTCACTCAGCTGTGATTGCAACCGGATTTCTTTGCATTGTCTAGATAATGAGACTGAGTTAGCAAAACAAAATGATGATAGTATGTATTCTTATAAATAACTAGAGGTGAACTGACTTACATTAATTAGTTCACCTCAAATGATGTATAAGAAGAATTTCCTTAAGTAAGTTCTCCTTTAACACGAAGTGGATATCGATGCATGCACAGTACGATGTGTTTTATAAACGCTAGTTTTTACACCGCTGTCAGTCAACAGAATTTTAAAATGATAATAATCAATGCTAAAAGTAAGTATATTGAACCAAAATTAAATATTTACTGAGTTAAAGATTGGGTTGGTAAAGCTATAGGCTGAGGTTTGTGTCGTATTTCTATTTCATATTCCATCTTATCTGTCAGATCATTTTACGAGAGCATTAAATAAAATCCCAACATATAGGTATAATAGTTCCACACATTTAATCAAGCGTACCGTATCAGCAATAAAATGCCACTATGATTTCCCGATACCGAGTCCTTTAGTCCCGGAATAGACGAGACAGCCCTTCAAACGTGCACGCTGAAAAAGTCGTTCACAAGAGCTCTTCCCTTTGATTCCGAATGTGTATGTAAGAGCCATTGAATTTACGATACCTACTTACTCACGGTTCATTGCGTCCGACTTGGAACATTCGCGGATGGGGGGAATCACTGAATGGTCCGAGATTGTCTACTTAATACGGTTGAAAAAATCAGTGAAGTGGTGCTTAACACGTGCGTATATCCCGACATAGCTGCACAGGTTGGCCCTGATTGCGACTACAAAGACAACAATTTAAAAAACTCCATTTGGTTTTCTAACTTTACAGAGAACTAAGAATATATATATAAATATTCTTACTACTATACTAGTTGACACCCGCGGATAAAAAGTATTTTACTTATTTGCTCATTCCACGGAAATCCATTTCCGGGATAAAATGTAGCCTATATGTTAATCGAGTGTATAAGCTATCTTGGTACCGAATTTGAGCGTGAAGGAGTAACAAACATACACACATACAGATTTTCGCCTTTATAATATTAGTGTGATAACATTAATATAACACTTTTTACTATTCGTACTGCTTCTATACATTACGTGCGCCACTGAAAGTTTAATTATGGCATTTATTATGGAGGTTTCTAATTTGAGGCATTATTAACGGAACCCTTAAAAATATGCGGTCCTAATCCAAATCCCGTGAGGGGGAGAAGGGGTCCGAAGAGGCTCAACAATAATCACCGCTGAAACGTCAATCACATAAAGGTTGTCCAAGTAGGAAACTGTAGGGTTGGATTATAAGGGTCTGTACTCTCTGAAGCAACGGGATTATTAATATTCAGGGCCACGGACGATGGCTTTAATTTACTTTTATTTAATATTCAATTACAGGTTGGTTTTTGTAAGCCCGTGAAGGTTTGAATTATAAGGGATTATGTGGCGGCATCGGCTCGTTTTGTTCCCTGTATGTTTATGAAAGAAGCTTAGAAAGTTAATAATAGGGATTTGTCGTGATTACGTTAAAAAGTATGGTTTGAGCCTCGATCGTATATTCAAAATCGCTTGTCTTTTTTATTTACATTGGTTATGGAATGCGAACGAAAAGGACAGAATACAGTTTAACAGATGAAAATCGGTGTATTGTGGCTCTTGTCGATGTAAAATACGACTAAATGTAGAATAAATGTGCTTTGATGGTGTATTAATTGGTTTACGTTTTATTTTGGAATTACGGCTTTTTTGTGATTTCACTTTTGTAACAAATCGCTTTATTACCTTTGAGATGATCTTATTAACAGTGTCACTGGAAGATTATTACAATGACAATACTGATGAACTATAAAACTGTAATATACATGGCGCTTGTTAACGTAACAGACCTCCATGGAATAATTCTACATTTATATGTGTAAATGCACTAGTCACGTATGTGCATTATGCAAGACACACTTCTATCGGCTATGCATGGCACGCGGCGAATGGCAAATCCACTGCAACTGAGTTGGTTTAAGACAGATATTGATCTTTGAACAAATCTTAAAATTATTATTCATTTAATCATTATTCTGTAATGTGAGTGAAGCCGTGTACTGTAAGAATAGGACCTCTCTATCTCTTCTCGTGGGTGCTGTATGTATGTAATTAGTAAAAAGTATGTAAGTATTCGGCTAGCCAATACCCAGAGAATGGTAAGCGGTATTCTCCTCGATCTACATTATAATCTACTGCAATTACCAAGATGCCTACCAAGCGTGGTGATTATGGCATCTGCCGAAGAACTGATAACCTTTAGAGTATGAGTTCTGGAATTGAGGCTACAATTTGACAGTGTGTAATGGTAGTAAATATCTGCCAAAGAACCGATAATCTTTGGAGTAAATGAGTTTTGAGGTAGGAACTAAAACTAGAAGGCTCAATTTGGTCATCTTATAAAACAATCCGTCTTAAAATATTTATATTTAAATGGCCTGTTCATTCGTTTGGGTCAATTAAGGATTTAGTGAAATTAGAAGTTATAGGAATGATTTACGTTTATTCACTCAGCAGCTGATACATCAAGTCAACAAAGGGAACTAGAAGAAGCAACGGCATGCGCAAGTGTAAATGGAAGCAGCTGGAAAAGCGTAGAGTTAGAGAATGTCGATCGTATTAAAGTGAGCCTTCATTATGCCCAAAAATAGGTAACTCAAACTAAAGTAGTAAAAAAGTTACATATTTCAATTTAAAATTTACCTATTACGAGTAGGTAAAATTAAATTAGTACATATTATTTATCATTGGTAGGACTTTTCTGCAAAAGTCGTCTAGGTACCACCGCTTCGCCAGTTAATCTGCCGCCAAGCAGTAGTACGCAAGCACTACTGTGTTCTCGTTTGAAAGACACTGTACCTAGTGAAATTAATGAGCAAATGAGACTTTATGACCTAATCTCACAGTCCAGTCACATTATTGGACTGTATGATGTCTCAGGATGACTTGCGCAGTGCAGTGTCACGCAAAACTCCGAGTGACAATGCAACTGATATGGACAGTCATGTCGCTTGACGTCAGGAAAATAACTTCCTCATCATATCATTCCTTAAAATAAAAATACTCCATATTATTTTAAATTGACGATGATCTAAAATCAATTCTTAAAAACGATTTTCTATGAAAAAGATAGCTATTTAAATTACCGAAACGAAGTATTTGAGAAATTTCCAAATACCTGATGCGAGTTGTCAGATTTAAAATCAAGCGTATAGGTATAGGTTAATCTGTTACTAGTTCCTTCAAAACCACTCGAGCTCTGATACTGTCCGAAACAAGCTTATCGTGCCATCTCTGTTTACTCAGTAATGGAATACGGAATGTAAACATTTTCGCTTCACACGTGATGGGTTTTATAGGAATCGATAAAAGTCAATTAACAAGGCCCTATCATACGAAGACTGTCGTTGTTATAAAGATATAATGTAACCGTTTTCATTGTAAACTGAAATGTGATCATGAACATTTGGACAGAAATCTTTTAAAAGGCTTTTTATCGTTTGCGTTTGTTATGGTATGACTAAAAAGTAGAGTAAGTTTTCTCACTGAAACTAAGTAAGTGTAAGTCAGTGAATTGACTTACTATTATCAAGTATACAATATTGTAAGGTGTTTTCTCATAGCGTGACGTGTAATATCATCATAACAAGCCTATGATAGTCAACCACTGGGCTAATGACCTTTTTTTAATAACCCCAAACGCTCACACAAATCCTGGCTCTAACTAGGATTCCCTGTGTCAAGGGACCCAGAAACTACGCAAACCATGGTCCCGCTACACCCAGACTTGTCCCAGACCTTGACCAGACAAGCTTTTTTCTGCACAAATACTTGTCCTGTCGCGGGAATCGAACTCGCCGCCTCAGGGATATGAGCCGACCTGCTCAACCACCACACTACAGAGGCTGTAAAAATTGTCATTGACCTCTCCCAAATAACTGAACCCTTTCTTCGACTCATCCAACTGCTGTTAACAACTCCACGTAAATCTGTGCTCTACCTAGCCTGAGGGATGGCAAAAATATTTATATGATTTTTTTAAGTTTTCTTCAATTATTAATAACATACTCAATCAATGTTTTTGTAGTTTCACCCATCCAATTGATGACTGCAGTGTATGTTGCTTAACTTTTCCGATCGGTTAAGGATAGTCAAGTTTTAATATGAATGCTACTAACGTACCATATTATTATGGGCGCTATAATAATGGCAGTGTACAAATTTGGCAAAGGTTCTACAAATCATATTGCGGAATTAATAGTCATCTATCTGCCTATGTTAGAACTCCCAGCTCCCGCGCTCAGCAATAATAAATAGGTCTCTACTTTCACGGACGTCCGATAAGACCAAAAATTACTTTATACTAAACGCAATCATTAATAAATCTTGCAATTTACCCAATTTCCCGCGTGATCTCTTAATCTTCCAGAATAAAACGTATCATTATTATGTTAACTTTGCTGGTGTAATCAATCTGTGCATAAAATGTCATTCAAATCTATTTCGCGTTTTGGCTAAAAAAAAAAATTAACAGGAATTTTTACTCTTTTAGAAAGGTTTAATGTCAAACTACATTAATTTTAAAAAAAACTTATAAAATGGAAATATTTATACATAAAGTCACTAAGACATTTGTATAGATGTTTGTATGGTGTAGAAGAATAATAATGAATTTTCGAAAATTCTTGTATTTCAATTGGATGAAATAGGGTGTAAAACTTCGTACGAAAAAAAAACTCGAGCACTTGTCACCTTGTTGCGGGTTGAACTATTTTGAGCTTCATATATTATAATGGGATTAGAGTTTGATGAAGCTTGACATCAAGAGTATGACAGCTATGCTTAATTGAATTTATATAGACTAAAAGCCTATATTGTTTTATGCCAACGCCTACAGTATTAGGATTGACGTGGTAATGAAAGAAAAACTTTATATGAATAATTTAAATCGAAAGTCCCGTTTATGTGAATTGCAAATCCAGTAAAATATTGTATTTACCTATGCAGAAGACTTTACTAACGAATCGTTTGTTTTCTCCAAAGTTTTGCAATCCAAAAAATATTATTCACTTTTGGGGAAGTCATCATGGAAATCTGCATATTATATTTCCGCGCTTCGTAGCCTATTACCATGATCGAATTGGAAAATTTCCCGACGATACTTGGGAGTGAGTTTTATTTAATATGTAACATACTAAAAGTCACCGATTTAGCTCTAAAAATGAGCTATTTTCTTTGAAATTACAGTGGTTAAGCTACGTTGGTAGCAGACTGAAAAAACTGGTACACATGTAAAAATGTCCAAAGGATTTTTTGTATCATAGTTAAAAGTGTCAGCATCATACATTGGCTTTAATCATATGAACGTTTAGCCTAAATGCCTAGTTTCCTTGCTATATTAAAGGAATATGAGTCACAAAGCTCAAAGTCTCGGACTCAAACCTCAGAGGACTATGTGACCAAGATATCAAAGTCCTACAAATCAGTATGAAGATACTGCATAGAGGTTACAATAAGTGTACAAATATATTGCTATTAATTTTATAGCATTATCGTCTCCATAACCTATTCAACAAATAATTCCATTACAATGGTAAAGGAAAAAAATAATCAAATAATTTTCATGATCGTGATTCAAATTTTCGTCTGTTATTTTATAATTATTCTATTTACGTGGTTAATCATAAAAGTGTGAAAATAATGAATTGTATACTCTACTAATTAAGAAATCGTCTAATATTACCATTTCACTAGCTGCTGCCTACGGTTTGGTATGGGTGGACTACAGTCTATTGCGATGTATGAAATATAGATATTAGTACGATTTCAAAATAAAAAGCTCTCGTATTTCAAATATACAGATTGCCAGTAACATAATTGAAGGGTTGAGAATAAAAAGGGTTTAACTGTCAAATTGATAGTTTCGAGAAAATTGACTTTAAACTTCAACGGCGTCATTTTAATGTAGTTTCAGTTGCTTCAAAATGTTTTAATTCTACTTTAAAATACGTACACGTACGTTACAGATAAACCGTTTTAGACTCAAAATCTCAAGATTTAAGCCTCATTTTGGTATTTTGAGAATGTATCATTGAAGATAATTTCACGCTGAATCCAACGATACCCATAAGTCATTTTGTGAAAAAAATCAGTTAAACCCTTTTTGTTCTCACCCCTTCAATTATATAGCATAATAATATATTTAAAACTCTCCTAAATATGGTTAATAACAATTATTTTTAATAACAAAAACTATATGCCCTAGGGTATAACTTAATCTATGCTAATACTACCATCCAGTATTACCCAACTTAACTCATAGCAGCCTCAAATTTTTGTTTTAAAATGTTTTTAAATGCTGACCATTTTAAATTCTTTAGTCTCATTTCTCACCGTATTACGCGGCTCCGGAATTATTTTATTATAAACTTTTTTAGAATGTGGAGCTTTTTGCATACCTCTGTTTCGTCCGTAATCATGAATTCAAAAACTTTACGTTTCATTTTTTGTGTGAAATAAGTTATTTATGGTGGAATTTTTGCAGAAATAATACGCGATGGGTTTATTTTTATGGGTAAAGACTGAATCCAATAAATTTAACTTTAAGTAACCGTCGATAATTTACAGTAAGTAGATCAAAATTTTGTTATACAGATATAATAGAATGTGACTTTAACAAGCCGTTATTTTTCCTTGTCAAACAAGAACGTAACACATTTTTGTATGTAAAGGACTGAAAAGTTGTAGTATTTAAAAGTTTAACACAAATAAAAACCTATAGCAACTTAGTCAAATCACACTTCACACTAATATTATAAAGGGGAAGTTTGTATGTGTGTATGTGTGTTTGTGCGTACGTGTGTATGTTTGTTACTCCTTTACGCTCAAACGGCTGAATGGATTTGGATGAAATTCGATACCAAGATAGCTTATACACTGGATAAACATATATGCTACATTTTATCCCGGAGAAGTAAAATTTTCCCGTGGAATGAGCAAATAGTTAAAATACCTTTTATCCACGGGTGAAATCACGGGGCGCAACTAGTAAATAATAAATTCCCTTTGACAATGACAACGCCAGCTATATACCATCAATTCATAATCATACAGGCGATTCTTTTGTTCATTTTCCAATATGTATCATCGGGGATACGGTTTGTTTTTTAAAATCAAAATTTATCGTTGTTTTGTTCTATTCAAACACTAACAAAATATAACAACAACGTAATCGAGAACGAATTTAAATAAAGTCACAATTTCAATTTGTTATCTGTCCCTTTTTGCGAAAGTATTGAAACAGTCCAAAAAATACAACGAATCCAGATTCAATATCTCTTAATTAAAATCAATCGTTACTTATACAACGTTATTGTTAGAAATTAATTGATACAATGAAATTGAACGTTCATTTTTTTTGCTATTTATTTATGTTTTTTGGTAAGATAAAAATTCCATTTTCAAAGTCATCAGATAACGTTTTCGTTGATTACTTATATTAAAATGGGTGCTGAATATTCGAGTAGGAAATTAAATACAAATCAGAACAAATGCCATTACGAACGCTCATCCATCACAAAACTTCTAAGGTGCTTAATAGTCGGTTGGCGTGAAAACACAAGAAGACTCTTCAATAAACAAGGAAAACTTTTAAATTTTACTTCGGTTTGCTTTCAATCTGAATCTACCCCTAAGCATATAAGTAATACCAAAGTATATAGATAACTGGATGCAGCCTGTGGTTTTCACTATGGCTAAACCATTTTTTTAAAATTGGTTATAAGCAAAACATTTGACAACTGCCTATCAATGTCAAGCAATGACGTGATCTTAATGATAGGGCATGCTTGCATAGAAGTTATAGGTATCTTCGCAGCTCTCACTTAACTTCTCGCAATTAACTTCTCGACTAGACCCTAGTCTAGCTTGCAATCAACTTCTCGACTAGACTAGAGTCTAGTCGAAAAGTTGATTGCGAGAAGTGAGAGCTGCGAATAATAGTTACTAGTCTTAAAAATATGGTTGATGACTCATTCGATCCGGAACAGCATCTGGAAAAAGTCAATTTTACAATTTTTTTGCCACTAAAAATTACAATTGTAATAAACATTAAAGTGAAAAAAAATAGCCGTTCAGCTTTTTGGGAAAATCTCAAAATGTATAAGAGATATCTGAAATATTATAAAAGATTCTAAAAGGGCAGAAATTTTTAGTATAAAATTTCTTGACTCCCGAAATTGTAGCACCAATATTTAAAATTTTTATTTAAAAAATATAGAAATCGGGTTCCGCGTGGCTGTTTAGACATGCGCGCATCGCTACTTTAATGAACGCAGTAGTGGCGCGCGCATGTCGAAATTGCCGCGATTACGAGCCATCAACCATATTTTTAAGACACTGGTAACTACTTTACGCAGAAAATGAACTTCTTGACTAGACTAACCTGCTTACTCTTGACTTAAAAACTCCCAGGTTATTAGGTATTAAACTGGAAACAACAGCGCTGACAAGCGGTGTGCGTCTCCATCTCGCGCCATCCCGGTGGCGGTCGGATCACGGGGGGGTTTTAGTGAGTTCGAGTCCCACATACCCCACGGGGGTGGTGGCAAGAAAGTGCGAGGGCATTTCCCCCCTCAAAAAAAAAGCGCTGACAAGCGGTTAGATGAAATTTTTCGCATGGATGGCTTATATTACTTAGATCTATATTTTAGATACTTTTTATCCCGAAAAATTAAGAGTCCAGCGAGAAAATGAGTAAATAGCGGTTAAAACCGTCAAAGCGCTGAGATTATACTTTTCACCTACACCGTCATATACGTACAACATTATTCTTTTCTGATTAAAGTTCAAATTCCTTAAAAATTAACTACACAAAACACGAACCTTTTTAAAGGCATCCCACTTATAGCAACCGAGATTCTTGAATTTAACAGACCTCTATTACACGTTTTGTTTGGTTTATGTAACAATTATAAAGGGAGATGGCAGGAAAGGGGTACTCTCTGGTCCGTAATGTCGGTAATTTGGGAACCAAAATTAAGCTCCACTCCGTGAGCCTAACATTTTTGTTCAATTTTCCTTGTGTGAATTGTGTGCATTTGATAAGACGCAAGGGAGTTTCACTATTCAACTAACGCATTATAAAAGGTGATTACACTATGATGAAATCATGAAAAAGACCAGTATAAAAAGAGGAATTTCGGTTACTAAAGTGTATCGTCTTTCAAAGAAAGTACCTATGCATTCATAATTTTCTTATTTTTTAACCTTCTTTAAAGATTGATTAATTCCTATCTAGTAAACATCGTAATATGTTGTACCCAACATGAAATAATATCATCAAAGGTACCCCTAAATTATATTAAATTTCGACCCTTCCGTGAAGGTATTTAACCCGTTTTTTCCTCCGCTTACAATAACTCAATTCATCTCATGGCATTCCTCTTAAGTGTAATTGCGTTCCGTAATACGTAATTTGGTGAATTCTCTTCGTTGAGCCAGCGATGGTATAATTAGATATGTCGTTAATTAGACTCCACTGCGAGAGCACTCAGGGTTTTGTACACTTTCTAGACCTGCAAATTGAATCAGTTTGAAAAGTATAAAAGTTGCATAGATATAATAAAGTTGCGAGTGATACTTGATTTCAAGAATGTTTCCGCTTTTATACCACTTTCAAGTTGTAACTATGTCAGGAAACTGGGGCAATCTCAGAAGGATAATTTATGCATTTTTTTCAATATGTTGCAATTATGTACACTTACCTATATATACTTACACGTACCTATAAATATTTACTTCTTTAGCCTGAGAAAATGTTGTATGGGTTTATTCATTATTTATCATTTAACGGACTATATCAGTTCAGAAACTTACCACCAAAACATTAGGTAAAAACGAAACATCCATAATCCATCGCAACACCGCGGCGAAAGAAAAATGGCTGATATAATTTTCCGCGAACACATGGCGTCCCCCGACGACCGTAAGGGGAGGCTATTCTGTTAATGGAAGCACAATGGAAAAGAAAACTTAATCAAGCGCACGAGTCGCTGTGATTTCTGCGCCTAACTACGAGAGATATATTGTTGCCCGGGTCCCGTCATTAGCCGGGAAAAGCCGCATTGGCCAAAAGGAAATTCTTCTAAATAACCCCGCGTAACTTTTCATATGTGAGCTGATTTAGCGGATGTCATAACTTCGCTGCCATTTTTTTGGTTCGTTTTATTTAACGCTCGTGGTTTTTTGTTGGTGTAGTTCAAGTTGAAATATGGTTTTTGAATGCTAGTTTTGAATGTCGGGTCGGGGTTAAATTGTGCTTTTAGTTTTGGTTATTTCAATTCCTTTCATATGTAAACTAAAATCGAAAGCGTCTACGTTTTTCCGCCGATAAAAGTTGTACTATGTAAATAAAAAAGTTAAGGATATCCTAATTGCAAAGTATTACAAACCAAAGCTGTTACGTAGAGTGCTCGTCCATTCTTAGTGTAGCAGCTAGTTGTATAAGGAATAGACCAAGAGTTTGCCACAATTCATGTATAATATGTATTAATTTACAATCAGATTTACAGCTAAAACTTCCCACGGCATGACACAATTATGGCAATATATATTTCCGCAGTTTTCAATCAACAGTTCTTACATTAATAGATAGGTATAAGTACGCATAATATACGTAATATAATATACGTATATGGGTACAATTACCGTATATACTCAATATATCGGTATATAAATAAAGTGTACTGCATTACAATTGAGATGCCAATGATATACAGCTTAATCTAAGATGATAATATAACTTTAATTGTTCATCTATTAATATCATAAATTATGTTTTAAACTTATACGTATATTTACAAATAGACAATACTTCAACAAAAACTGTATTGAAAAACTAATAACAAAATACATTACCGATATTTGGAACTTCGGGAAACCGATAATGGCAACACTGCGTGTACCGAGTTGCCACGCTCAGCACGTTTCGTGCGCGTGCTTGGCTGAATTGAAAGGGATGCCTACTGCTTTTCGGCTCATGAGATCAGTGGCGGGCGGGCTGACGGAATTTTGGGTAATTTAATGGACAGAACGGGAATTTTAATATTTTCCTCTTAAAAGTATGGAAAATCAGAGCTATACATATAGAAAGCAATGTAATAAAACCGCTCAACCGCACAAATTTTATTATCTGCATTACCAATATTGATTCATGAGAAAACATGGTAGCCAACACTATACGATAAACTATTCCGCTTTGCCAGTTATTCTGCCGCCAAGCAGTAGTGTGCAAGCACTACTGTGTTCCGGTTTGAAGGGCACTGTAGCTAGTGAAGTTACTGGGCAATTGAGACTTTATGATCTGATCTCACAGTCGAATAATCTTATTATCAGACTGTGCTGATGTCTCAGGATGATGTGCGCAGTGCAGTGTCGCTTGAAACTCTATGTATTTAGGGTTTCGAGTGACACTACTCTACTATGGGCGGCCGTGGCGCTTAACATCAGGTGAACGACTAGCTCGTCACATCATTCAATAACATTAAAAAAAAAAAAAAACTATTCATGATATACTTTTAAATTTTCATACAAAAAGGTAAAGGTATTTATACTAATAATTTATCCTAGAAAGAATATAAAAATAAATGGTTTCACTAGGTGGTAGTACTTTGTTGCAAAGTTCGTCTAGGTAGGTACCACCGCTTTGCCAGTTATTTTGCCGCCAGGCAATAGTGTGCAAGCACTACTGTGTTCCGGTTTGAAGGGCACTGTAGCTAGTGAAATTACTGGGTACTATATTTGTGGACATTTTACACAGCGCCATCTAGCCCCAAACTAAAGGAAAGTTTGTACTACGGGAATCAGGTAACTGATACAATATTTAGTTAGGTACTTTTTGTTTGTAAATATATACATAAAATACAATATAACATCCAGACACTTTTTTTTTATACTGCATTTCCATAGACACCTGGGTCCGTGCTTTTTGTTAGATTATTTTTTATATTTATTGATTAAGCCTATTATCAACATGAACATATATATAATACAGGGAGGACAATACAGCCAATAACACATAAACATAAGTACTTATTTCTAATTGTGCGTACACCACCGAGCAAACCAGCTTCCGCAACATCCAGACACTTAGCAAACATTGATGTTCATCAAACAAACGTTTGTTCTGGATGGGAATCAAATCCACAACCCACAGTTTAGAAGGCAGGGCTTCTACCAACTGAGCTATCAGGCCAGTCAACAACATGTGAACAGAAAACATGTGTCGTGAAAAGTAAAATAGGTGAAGGTAGTGTTAACGATATAGATGTCCCTATTCGAAATTATTAAACATGCTCATACTATCATAAAGAATTCCTTACATCAACAATTTATCACAGTTTTCGGGCGACCTAGTTACTAAATTCCACTTGGAAGGAAAAAAACACAACTTTTTGTTACAAAACTTGTAATCTCAAAAACGTCTGTTCCTAATTTCTTTTCCGATTTTAAAAAAACGATCTTTCATTTACTGCGACACTTAGAACAAGTAAATTTCAGGCTTCGACACGAAGTTTTGGCAATTTCCGCACTTGGTGGAGCTTTTTTGCGACCCCATACTTTGTCGTTAATCTTTCTAACAAAAAAGTCGGCAATGCTCGACGACTCGTTACTGTAACTGTGTGAGACGACAGATTTAAATTACCCAATTAAATTGACCGGAAACGATTTATTTTCGGCAGTAAAAGCTTAGTAATTGCACTAACGCTTAATGGAGCTGAATAAAAAAACTGAATGTTTACGAATGTGCTAAAGTTTCTGATCATTAAAACTAAATATTCATTGACAATTATATACTTTAAATGAATAAATAATATAGCTAGCACTGTGAAATTACAAATGAGATTTAACGATCTAATCTGAAAGTCTAGTGATCTTATTCTTAGACTGTGCTAATGTCTCAGGATGACGTGCGCAGTGCTTTCTCACGAAGTACTCTATACTGAGTTCGGGGTGACACCACAACAGATATGCGCAAGCTATCGCTTAACATCAGGCAAACGGTTAGCTCGTCAGTCTTTCTTTTATATAAAAAATGTAATTAGAGACCCAGTTACTATGAGGAACATCGTCCCACAACGCCCAGACTCAAAACAAGTATTTGCGTTTTTTTGCACTAATACTTGTCCTGTCACCGGAATCAAACCCGCCGCTTACGGGCTATGAGCTGACCTGCTCAAAAAAGTATCATCAAGTTGTTTAACAGTTGGCGGAGATACGCTATAGCGTACATAAAAAAAACATACAACAGAATTAAGAAAAGCTGTTGAAACTACGTTAAAAACAAAACAAAAACAATAAACATCCGACATTCATTACCACTGTTCTACTTATCCACATTGCACCAGCTGCATGCAATATTTAGGAATAGCTAACTAGACTGTTGAAGATGATAATGTAAAGTAAATTTAAAGTATGGCGGTACTCTTCTGATAAAGGGGAAATGAAAAAGACGGAAATATGTTAATTTCGTTTAGTTTTAGAGAATGCAACACAGAATCGACACCATTATTTGCTGTCCATCTTATCGAATTGTAATCCTTTCAACTTAATATAGTGTAACTATTATTGCGGATAACAATGTTAATAGTTTATTACTCCAATATTGCTTCAGCAAAACTACGACGTGTCGAGCACCCAACCAAATATCGGAGACAATCAAACGTGTCCACTTATTTTTCGTCCGTTTCAATATTGCAAAAGAGGCGTCCTCTCGATCTGATATTGCCGTTGTAAGAACCGTTCAGTCTCTCTATTCGAGGTTATGTTCGACCTAAATTCGTCCAATGCGGACACATTTTCGGCATCTTCGAACACTTCCCTTTTATTGGTATGTATATTTCGGGAAATTCATCGGTACTCAATACTACGCTCGGGGTTTCTTCAATTTTATTGCAAATGAAAGTATGCCGAATGGATGCATCTCGTAAAACTAGTGCGCATGATGATCACATCCGAATATATTTGTCGTTTTTATCGACTCAAGCTGTACAATTCTATTGTATGATCATATTGCGATCTGAGAACGCACGTATTAGAAAAGAGAGTATACAAATATAATAAAATATATCACACCCAACATCTGTGGTAGGTTGAGCAGGTTAGCTCATAGCTCGGAGGTAGCAGTTTCGATTCCCGCAGTAAGACAAGTATTTACAGAAATTATGTACAGAATGTTATTACAATTATGTACAGAAAAAAAAACACATATACTTGTTCCAAGTCTAGGTGTTGTGGGACTATGGTCCTCGTAGCTTTTGGGCCCCTAGATACAGCAAACCCTAGTTAGGGTCCAGAATCTATGTATGTGATCGTTGGGTGTCATTATTATTATTATTATATAAGAGTTAAAAAGGTTATGTTATAGTTCCTGAATTGTTTGTTTAGAAAAGCATAATTAAACGCAGGTTTCTGGAAATATCCCAATGGAAATAAAAGCAGGCAAAGTTTTTTTTGCAGTCTTGTTTTTTTCCTATAGTAAGGCCTTAAGTATGATGCTTGAGTAAATTTGTATTCTGTTAATAAATAGTTCGAGAAGCCACATTAAAAAATATATATTAATGGGTGCGTAAGCTGGTCAATAAATAGTTACATAAAATATATAAATAGCTGCTAGAGTTGGTAACTGAAGTGCTCCAACTTATTTTATCGGAAATTGCTGATACATTACTAAGAGTTTTATGTTTCTCCCAGTTTAATAGACTCATATATTGGGCTTATTCTATACTGAAGCCATTTTAACGGCTCTTAACGATCATAAGTATGTGTTTTACGATGGCTATGTGAAAGTAAATGTGTATTTTTCGACCTGTAATAATATGAATTGATAAAAATGTTAAATTGTTCTTAATATTCTAAGAAGCTGTAAATAAAACGCCAAAGCTGATAAAACATTATGCACCAGTATCAGTGTCTTTCATAATTTTAGGAAAATTGCCTTGAATCTGCAGAACCAATCTTTTTTAAATAAGTTCAGTCAATTTAGCTTAAATCAATTCAACCAAAGTCTAGGACGTTTCTTTATTGACGTTGTTTCTTTATTTACGTGACATAAGTCACGAAAAAAAATGTCTCAACTGTAATCCCAACCCACCAACCTATAAACAACCTCACTACATACGTCATTAAGTTAATTATGGCAAAGTTAGAAATGAAAAGTGTGAGTTTGTGAGCAAAGAGGAACAATTTCAAATATTCTTTGTCAATTTCAAAGGTTCCCAAGTCATCCGACTAATCCTGTTATTTCCGCGCCCACCAACAAAGCCCCAAAAATCAGTGTTCAGCAAAAATTTCAGTCGATCCCGTAAAGTGATATAGGCGCAGACACCGTCCTCCATGATGGATCGCGGTAAATGACCCGTGGCCCTTCCACTGTGCCGTGAAACTTTACGAGGTCGAACATCTTTAAGATGACTCGAAAAATTATAATCAGGACTCTCTTTACTTTTTACATAAAACTCCATTGTAAAATATTTACTGGTTTCTTGGAAAATTAGTTATCTAAAACTTTTATGTTTAACTGGATGGTTAGGATACATTGGGCCAATAACACAATAGAATTCTCGGATATATACAAAATAAGTCTACATTATTTTCAGAACGGCCGATCGCTGAGTTAAATAGATAAAAATTATAATAATATTGGATTATTCACTGACCATCTTATTACTAGACAAAAACCTTAGTTAATTTGCATTTATCAAGTATAATAAAATTGTATCTGGTACGGTGCTTTGGTCTTTTAAGCAGTTGTATAAATTTTTGCCTTTATTCTACTTAAATTATAAGCATGAGAAAACCATATGCAATATTTTAGATTATTTATCTTATTCACTCATCTTTCTCATTCTCATCATCTCATGTTTTTGGGTACTAAAATTATAAGCCTGATTATTTGCCTCAATTCTTTCTAAAAGAAGAATTAAGATAAAAAAATCGTACAGCTGCTTAAAAGTGTCTCTTTTGTATGCAGTGTATTCTTTGTTTGTACTACCTTTCATATTCATTACGGAAGAGGTCATCAGTTCTGTATTTGTTCCCATTTGTCAGCGGCAGCAAACTCTCAATAACGGGTGTTTTTATTCAATTTACTCGGCTTACTCAAGTTTAAAGGGAGTACGTTGCAAATCTTGATTGATAGCTTATACGAGAGCCCATCAATTTCCAGCCGAAACCCGCATTTGCACTTTAATGGGTACCTTCTACCTACCTAGTCGTAAAAGTGGGGATGCCATTGTATTAAAAATCGATGGCCATAACGTGATTAAACCTTTTATTATCGGATATTTATATCCCTCAAAATTAGGTTATCACACTAATCACACTAATATTATAAGGCGAAAGTTTTTATGTGTGTATGTTTGTTACTCCTTCACGCTCAAGCGACTAAATGGATTTAGAAACTACTACTAAATGGAATACGGTAATGTCTAATTTAGAAACGATTATTTAAAGTCATATATAAATTGGCACAGATAATAAAAAATGATTTATGAGAGGATCAAAAGAGGCTTGATATGGTTCATGTAAGATAGGTTTCGGTTAATAGACTCCTCATAGGCAGCCTTATTTGATAGCCTCTGTGGTGTGGTGGTTGAGCAGGTCGGCTCATATTCCGGACGTGGCGGGTTCGATTCCCACGGCAGGACAAGTATTTGTGTACAGAAGAGAAAAAAAGGAAATACTTGTTCAGAGTCTGAGTGTTGTGGGACCATGGCCCTCGTAGTTCCTAGGTCCCTAATCCAGGTCCAAAATCTATGTATGTGACTGTTGGGCGTAATTTTTTTTTTGAAGTTCATGCGTGCTACACCTTTAGACTGCATTGTCGCTTAACATCAGGTGAGTTGCAGTCAAACGCTAGCCTATTGATAGGTACATAAAAAATAACAAATAGCTGATATCTAATCACTTCACATTGAGTTAATACTTGAATTAAATCTTCATTAAAATTCATGTATAGGCAAAAAAATAAAAATTAACCATAAGCAAAGTGAAAATAAAAATCTTTATTTGAACAAAAACTACTCACAGTAATTAAACTACCAACAAAAAAAAACGGGCTGAAACTGATGAAAAAAAACAACACCGCCAAATTACACGTCCGTCAGCCTGTTAGCAAACAAATGCATTTGTTACGGGATGTTCTTTTCATAGACCGAATAGTTTAGTCGTATTTTTATTATGTTTAGAGACTCGGGAACTAAGAGGACCATGGTCCCACAACATCCAGACTCAGAACAAGTATTTGCGATTTTTTTTCTGTGCACAAATATTTGTCATGCCGCGAGAATTGAACAATAATAATTGAGAATACAATGATATAACATTCATTCGAAAACATTCGGTAATAGGCATAATATTATCGTCTTCAATCAAGACCTGAAAAGTTACTTTGTGTGAATCATAAGATTATCACAAATACTGGGAAAAGAGTAAAATGGATACTAAACTCCATATAATTAAACTACCGCCCTCTGCAGCTTTCACAGCACGAAAAAATACGTCCAACATAAAGTTCCCGCAAACGCTAAGCAACAAAAAGCAAACCGTAAACCGGCCTGTATCATTATTTACATAAACGCCATAAAACTGAACAAAAGAAAATTTATACCGTAAAGTTTTGGGCAATATCCGTTTTCTGTGACACGTTTTTTCGAGAGCCGTTGTTCATCGTTAATCTTTGAAACAAAAACGGCAAGTTTGGTCGAGGCGTAGTGTAATACAGTTGTAAAGTTTCATGCGTGGTAAAAGAAAAGTTATAGAGAAATTACCTTAAATAATATATGTTAGTGTAAGAGCGTTTTGTTTTTTAATTATTATAAATCACATCAATATGACTTATGAATGTTCTAAGTGCACGAATCTAACGAAGGTAACCGAAGTGTAACCCACCGGCGCTGAGGCCTGAAAAGGCCTACCGCCGGGCGAGATGGTGAATGCTAGCGCGGCCCCATCTCACCCCATCCCGGTTGGTGGACCGATCATGGAGGGCTTTAGTGGGTTCGAGACCCACATACCTGCCATAGCCTCCGTTGTGGCAGGAAAGAGCGAGGACATTTTCCCCCTCAAAAAAAGGTCAAAAGAATGAACTTAATCCTTGAGGCAGTATCCCATTGGGGTGCTGCTAATTTGGTTAAGTTCAATGCTTCCAAAACCCAGGCCTGTGTGTTCTCTGCTAAAAAGACACCTCTTTCTACCACTCCGCTTTTTGAGGGTTTAACAGTACCTTTCAGCGATCGTCTTGAGCTCCTTGGTGTCCAAATCTCATCTACCCTAAACTTCGGTCGCTTTATTGAGTCCAGAGCCAAGATAGCTGCACAGAAGCTTGGTGTGTTATCTAAGGTTCTGCAGTTTTTTTTCGTTGAATCAGCTGCTTGTCCTTCACCAAGCTCAGGTCAGGGCCTGCATGGAGTACTGTAGCCATCTGTGGGATGGCTCGGCCCGAAGGTACATGAATCTAGCTAGTGGTAAAATACTTTAAATCGAACGAACTTATAGGACCACTAGTTGCGCCCCGTGGTTTCACCCGCGGACAAAAAGTATTTTAATTTTTGCTCATTCCACGGAAATTTTCAGTTTTCCGGAAAAAATGTAGCCTATATGTCCAGTGTATAAGCTATCTTAGTACCAAATTTCATCAAAATCCATTCAGCCGTTTGAACGTGAAAGAGTAACAAACATACACACATACAAACTTTCGCCTTTATAATATTATTGTGATAATGGAACACTATTACATAGAATATTTTTCTGGAAAAGTGATGTAAAGTTTGCCTACTGCTTATAATGATGTCCTGTAAGTCTGGTCGGGGCGCGTCTGCATTGTGCTATAATTTACGTTGTACAAGTGCGGGCGACACGCGGCACGGTGTGGCCCGGAGCCTACGCCGATAAAAATCACACTTCTAATAGGACTGCTTGTACACCTAATGGGTTAATCTGAAGTTTGTGGGACTTAGGATTTAAGCGAGCTTATTTTGTAATGCAAATTGGACTTAGGGCGTGAGAATATTCAATCTTCAGGCCTTAATATCATCTTGCTCAGTGATGGACCAACTCGTTACCGGGCTTTTCATTCTAAAGTTCTAAAAGCTTTGTAATCAGACCAAGATGTAAAATGAGCAATTGCTTAAATTAGAATATTTTTGAGGAAACTTTGTGGTCTAGATTATTTCTAAAATTTATTTTGAGAAAATCTTTGTAATCCAGTTGGGGATTAAGCATGGGCAAAATTTATGTAACTAGCTTACGTTGATACGTTAAAATTAAATACAATTAATTTCTTTTTTCATTACTAGTGAAAATCCATTCAGCACCACCGAATAGAAAACTCCAATTCACAGCTATGATTGCACCTGTCTAGAAGAATCAAAGATAAAAACTTACATTATTTTCTCCATAACCTTAACTTTCGAATACAAATGACAAAGTAAAATACATAAGACAAATTAAAACATACTGCATAATAAGTAACTTGGGTAAAATAAAAGCGCAATTTGCTTCACCAATTCTGCATTATCTTTCATAATTTAAGTATCAAATAAGAGAACGCAATTGTGTATTTTATTTTACTAATGCTAGAGTCCTTAATTCAATCGGAAAGACTGTGACATCTGCAATGCTCCTAACCACTTTTAACGTTGCGGAGTCTCCAGTGTTTGTTTCTAACCACTAAGATAGTGGACAGATGGTTTCACTGATTTATTCCGAAGTTAAAATAAACTTGAAGCGACTTCTGTTGTCGTTGATACTTTGTATTTATTGGGTAGCTGCCAGCGAATCCCACAAAACCAGTCCCATCTAATATGTCTTGACTTTAGTTCATCAAAGTTTTTCCCTAGAACTGCAACAAGCAACGTTTTTTAAAAAGGATTAAGAGTACTATGACAAGATCAGCAACGCATTAGTTACTTGGACCTCATCACATTTAATTTCCAAGATTTTAAACAAAAAAATCACTCAATATTAAATACTTTCAATATTGAAAACAAGTTTTGGAGGCTTTGAAAATAATTAAACATATTAATTAATTAAAGTAATAAATTTAGCGCTTTTGCCATCGACAGATATCTAATCTTATATAAACAGATATTTAACGTAAATGTTTAAAAAAATAAATGTAAATGCTTGGGTAAATATGGTAATATTATTATCGAGTATGTATATCATTATAAAAATTATTAATATTATTTTCTACATATAGTAATACTATGTAACAGAAAACGATTTCCCATAAATTTGGATGACATTCACAAAATTAGATTATAGTTTTATAATTGAAAGAGTCACAATCTCTAAATAGATTTCATAGATATTTGAGGTACCACAAAAAATACGATGAAATTACCCTAATGTAGTGCGACAGAAATAATGTGCCAATCATCTTAGATTTCATTATACTTCAGAGTTCAATATTTACTTCATCTTATTATATTATTATGTAAATGCTACTAGAATACAGTTACAGAAATTTATTGATGAGTTTGAATGAAATCGTATAACACACGTTTGACCGTCTTTTTCTATTTAGCTTGCGCATTTGACAAAACCTGTTACCTTGGTTGTCTTTTCCTTTTAAATTGGGAATAGGAATAGGAACTGATAACATTATAAATCTCACTGACATCCACTAATCACGTGCTGTCTCTATCAAATTCTCAACAAGAGATAAGGTAGGAAATATTCCTTTGTGATAGAATTAGGGCGCCTGGCGTTAATGGGGGACTTAGCCATTGTTTGATGACAAAACTCAAGTGCATGGAACTTGGCCGACACTTTGAGTACGTCTTGAGGACTCTTCTAGTTTGAAATCGTGGACGACGAATTCTATTCCCCGATAGTTAATTTCACAAATTAACTTTAAAGAGCTCTAAGCCGTGTTTAAGTGATAGCCTTATCAAAGTTTAGGACGTTTAATTTAGAGAGTACCCATTTATTACATTTAATTAATTGTAACTTGTATTTTCCACTGCTATTTTTCTTATAGAAAAGGCGGAAAATAATTTTTGATCCGTTTCAGAAAGACAATCTAGTACGATGCCCTTATGAGGTGAACGACATAAAAATAATTGTTGTGAAAAAAAGTTTCTTTTCAAACGTTGGTCTTCAAGGAAAGCGAATAATTCGATCTAGATTTAGACATGTAATGATATAAATAAATAAATAACACCCAACAATTACATATATATCCTGGACCCAGGATATATGTATGTGATAGGATTCCCTGTTTCTTGGGACCCAGGAGCTATCAGGATTATGCACAACACCCAGACACAGAATAAGTATTTGCCCTTTCTGTACACAAATACTTGTCCTAACGCGGGAATCAAACCTGCCACTTGCGGGTAATGAGCCTACCTGCTCAACCACTACACCACAAAGGCTGTTGATTGTTTTTATAAAGAGGGCTTTGATCTATTTACTATTTACTCATGTATTACCTATATTTAACTCTATAATGTAACTTCTCTAATTATATAGAGTACCTATAAGTTAAGTTTGAAAAGAGAAATAAAAAAGATATCGGTATCTACAGCTTTATTTAGTTATTTTACCTACCGCGTTTTGACAAAAATAACCACTCCAATATAGAACTGAAAATTAATGGTTTCCATCAACTAAAATCACAATTGGAGGGAAATATTGCATTTTTGTTTTCCATTTGTACGTTACGGTTACGGCTCGGTCTGGCAACTGACCTCGGGGTCGGTGAAGTGGCTGCCTGTTACAACGTATTGTAACGGGGTATAATTTAGAAACTATCATAATTTATTTTTATTATTAAGCTAATTAGATTTGATTTCTACAAAATGATTATTACGTTTATTACTAGTTGGCATTTGATTTCAATTAATACAATCATTTATTTTGGTCAAGACTTTCAACTTTTTTTTATTGATTTAAACACTATTTTAAAGGATGCCGTTTAATAGGTCATTTTATGAATAACTTAATGATACATTATTTAGACGATACGTTCGCAGGTCAAACTTGAAAATCCTGAATCAAAATCTTCTAATCTCTAATACAAAAAATAAATCCCTTCAGAGTCGATTATACAGTACACTATTATGTTAGTATTCTCTGTTCATTTTAGACTCTTGTCGACGAAGCTCATGTAAGTCCCATTTCTTACGGTGCGAAGCTGCTTCTTTCACCTCCTGTTACTAGGTCGGAGAAAATTTATCTTTTAATGAGCTTGTGTATTTTCCTTTAGTAAAATGCCATTTCACATAAATAATGCAGTGTTATATTACACCACGGTGTTAATAAACATTGCCTAAAGCAATAATAACACGGCCACGACGTCCGGTCACGCCATTAACTACGGCATTATCTCGCTGTTCCTCTTTTCAAATATTTGGACATTTTATCTGCCGTGAACGAGCTCGCTATTTTCAAATGAAAACGATTCACGTTTAATAATTAATGTATCAAATTAATAACTTATTTTCATGCAAACTTGTCTTGTATGCTTATGTTTTAGTTGTTTTAACACTTTGACAGTCTCTATATAAGGGCTAAAATTATTCCGTGTAATCCCAATTTTTTTCTAACATTATACAGGTGGTTATCTGCTGGGTGATCACGTAACTTGATTGCAACGAACAGAAACAAAAAGTTGTATGGATTTACAGTTTGAATACGCAGTTTATGTGCATAGTTAGTATGGAAATTTCTCCTGTTTGCATTGCAATCAAAGTTTCGTGATCCACCCCCCTTTTTCAAGCTGTAAAGTATTAAATATACACATTACATATGCCTTTTTGCGTCCACTGCTAAACAGCCTTCCCATTGGTTACAATAACCATAGTATTATAATGCAAACCAAGCAGAATGCTGCAATACTACTGCACATTCCCTCAATATTCCCTTAGCCGGATCGTATTGCATCCACGGGAAGAAACAGGGTGGTCCCATTATTAAACTAGGACCACATCAAATATAAAATAATTTAAAACCAGACTTGGAAGGTTCTAATTTAAAGGTAAAACTTCTTAACGCGCACTTGAGTTGGGGAATAAGCTGGTGAATGCGTGACGAGGCGAACGGAAGTTGAAAATTGTTGGTTAATATAGATTTCCATTGTCAACATAACCAAGTTAAAAATTACCTACAATTTGTATTATTATGTCGGTATGACCGATAAAATGACAATTAACAATTGTCAAGATGGCGACATTAACATTAAACAAAGCAAAAACAAAGTGATACCAGCCGATAGATGGAGCTAAAGAAGTTTTACTTCAGTTGTGAGGTGTAAAGCACACTCGTTTTTATGTTGCCCGTTAATTTTATATAGGCCTTAAATGACACGATGGTTTTTACCTGTCTGAAAAATAAATTAAATTATTTATTGACGTCGAAAATCAGTTAGCATGTAAGCGAAGGGAAATTCAATTACGGCGTATAACGAGGGCTGTCCTAAACACGATTTTACCAGCAGATTTTTTAAATTGAGGAAACGCTGGGTATTACTAACCATGTGTTTATCAGTGAAACCGATCTTGATGTGATGTGGCGTTAGAAGGTACGTGGAGATTAATAAATATCACGTTTAAAAGGCAGCTTTAGGTTATTCAAAGCTATATTTAAAATAACGAGCTTCTGCCCGCAGCTTCGCCCGCAGCGTGGCCTATGGAAAAATAATTGAACCACCCATTTCACCCTCTTAAGGGTGGAATTTCTAAAAAATCCTTTCTTAGCGGATGCCTACGTCATAACATCTACCTGCATGCCAAATTTCAGCCCGATCCGTCCAGTGGTTTGGGCTGAGCGTTGATAGATCACTATGTCAGTCAGTCACCTTTGAGTAATATATATTTAAATAGGTATAATATACTTAATAAGCTACCTAATACAGAGTTAATTTTGTGTACTGTGTTGTGTTGTGTGTTCTGTTTACTCGTTAGCTCAGTTGGTAGTAGCCCTGCCTTCTGAACTGTGAGTTGTGGGTTCGATTCCTACCCAGGACAAACATTTGTGTTATTTTCATCGATGTTTGTTCTGTGTCTGGGTGTTATATTGCATTCTATGTATATATTTACAAAAAAAGTATTAAAGTATTGTATCAGTTATCTAGTTTCCATAATACAAGCTTTGCTTAGTTTGGGGCTAGATGGCGCTGTGTGAAATTTCCACACATATTTATTTATTTATTTATTTAATAACCAGCATATCGTTCATACTCGGAAAGTAAGTCTGAAATTGACTGGGTTGGAAGCTTTTCAGCCCTAGGGAGAATCGTTTCCAACTGACACCTGTCAAATTATTAAAAAAAAACTAGTTTTATTTTCGCATATCTATTGAACCATGTTTCGAATTCATCTGAAGCTACTCAATTACAGCGCGATGTCAAATTCATGCATTCATAATGCAAGTTTGCTTGGTAGATAAATTTTCAATTCTTTTATTGAAAACTTCTAAAGTCGGCTATCAGCATGACAATGCAAAAGAGATCCTGCACCGACCCCGCTACAAAAGTGTGATGATAATTGAAGGGGGTGAGAATAAAAAGGGTTTAACTGATTTTTTTTCACACAATGACTTCTGGGTATCGTTGGATTCAGCGTGAAATTATCTACAATAATAATACATTCTCAAAATACCGAAATGAGGTTTAAAACTCGATATTTTGAGCCTAAAAACGTTTTATCTGTCACAGGAATACAGTTCGCTTAGCATAAAAACATTATTATATTTATATTATTTTATTATATTTTTACAGTAATTGTATGAATTGGTACTATATTTAGTATTTTAAATTAGAATTAAAACATTTTCTAGCAACTGAAACTTACATAAACCTTTTCTATTACCTTATAATCACTCTACATTAAAATGACGCCGTTGAAGTTTAAAGTAAATTTTCTCGAAACTGTCAATTTGACAGTTAAACCCTTTTTATTCTCAACCCTTCAATTTTTGTAGGGTTCCTGAATGTGGATTCCGCTAATGAACCCAGGAGGATTGTCAAATATTTGTATCTCCAGTGATTAGCATATGGGTTGACTATTAGGGTTTTTGAATACCGTTTTTCTGTACTGAACTGTTAGAATACGCTCAATGATCCAGTAGCACGATCCCCACTTGAAAACCACAATTTGTGTGATGAACATCAGTGCTTGTTCTGTGTCTGGGTGTTATATTGTATTCTATGTATGTATTTACAAACAAAAATTATCTAAGTATTTTATCAATTATCTGGTTTCTATATAGTACAAGCTTTGCTTAGTTTGGGGCTAGATGAAATGGCGCTGTGTAAAATATGTACAAATATTTATTTATAGCTATTTATTACTGTAGACTAATGATAACGCATTGTATGTTTTTTATATTAGTGAATGATGTGACAAGCTAGTCGTTCACCTGATGTTAAGCGACACGGCCACTCATAACAGAACAGTGTAACTCGGATCTTCAAACTATATAGTTTCGTATAACACTGCACTGCGCCCATCATCCTGAGACATCAGCACTGTCTCGTAATAAGATTACTCGATTGCTAGTTCAGATCATAAAGTCTCAATTGCCCAGTAATTTCACTATTATAGTGCCCTTCAAACCGGAACGCATTAGTGCTTGCACGCTTGTACTTATATTTTATTGCAGCCAAAATAAATAAAATAAATATGTGTGGACATTTCACACAACGCCATCTAGTCCCAAACTAAGCAAAGCTTGTACTATGGGAACCCGATAACTGATACAATACTTAGATACTTTTTGTTTGTAAATACATACATAGAATACAATATAACACCCAGACACAGAACAAACATCGATGTTTATCACACAAATGTTTGTCCTGGGTGGGAATCGAACCCACAACCCACAGTTCAGAAGGCAGGGTTACTACCAACTGAGCTATCGGGCCAGTCAAATATGTTTGACACTATTTCATTCATAGCCTGTTTTCAACTAAAGTAATGATTTAAGCAGTGTCTGTGATGTGAACTGTGAGCACGTCATTTACACTCTTATACGACTTAGAAGTTAGAATATTTAGTTCTTTGATCTAGGTATGAGCTAGTATCATTTATCATTGGTTTTATCTCGGTATAGTTTCACCTGCAATTAAAGTTCGCAGCGGGGATGATAGCGGTGCGATGGCTGGTGCTTAATTACAGGATAGGAATATCCCGAGGGGAGCTATCTGATCGCCAGCAAGCGACGAGGAAGATTTAATCCTGTTGACCTCACTTGATCCGGACCGCGTGTAAACAAACTTGGTTTATGTCAAACCGAGACTTTATATTGAAAGGTTATACCTAATACATATTATATAGGGTTATTTACGAGCGCTGGTTGCATAAACAAGGATAATAGACCATAAATGGAAATATCATCATGAAAATTTCGGCGTTCAGTTTCCGTGTTGTTTACAAAACTACTAGACCTTTCTTACTTCTCGTGTTGAATGGTTAGCCTTGGTGACAAAATTGTTAACCCGCCTGAAGATTCCTGATGATGATTGGCTGAGACCAATGCTTTAATGTGCCTTCCAAAGCATGGTATAGTATTCAATTGTGAATAAATACTATAGTTTATAAAAGGCATTATTTACTTTCATAGCTGCTTCATTAATTCATCACGCTATTTTATGATAGGCTTTATAACTAATATAGAATATGTGTTAGTTTACTATAATATTATGATTATATATGTATTAGGATGTAGGTATATTCATTGCTAAAAATTAAGTATTTGTTTTTAATTATTGTTATTGGATTTCTTTTAAATTGTCATACACCACCGTCTACTCTTTTGCATTTGATACTCTCCATCCATAGGTTGTCTGTAAGAGATCGCTTTCAGCGATAAGACCGCCCATTTTAACACTAGTTTATAAGTTTTTCTTAATATTTTTATATTTCATTGGTGGAACAATAAAGAGTTCTCTATCTATCTATACTTTTTGTAGTGTTCACCCATCCAAGTGATGACACAGTGGCGTTGCTTAACTTTAAAATTAAATAAATTAATAAAATAAATAAATATTTGTGGATATTTCACGCATAGCCATCTAGCCCCAAACTAAGCTAAGCTTTTATTATGCGAACCAAATAGCTGATACAATGCTTAAATACTATTTTTTTGTATGTAAATATATATATAGAATATAGTATAATACCCAGACACAGAACAATCACCTATGTTCATGATTAAGAATGGATAGTCGATTTTTGATAAGTGCTACGCGTAACCTGCTAAATACGTGCCTAATGTGGATGAAAAATATACATACATAGCAAAGACATCCTTATTGGTTGTTAACAGAAAATTAAATTTAATGTTTTATTAATAAAAACGCAATATTAAAACAATTATTTTTTCAAAGCTGCTTGAATCCCATATCCTGGTGGGGGAGGAGCTGTGAGCAGAGAAGTAAAGCCGCATATCGGCTCAGAAGCTAGTCTTCCATTTCTAAAGCAAAGACACAAATCAATATTTTATATATTTATATATAACAGATTGCTTTTTGTGTGAAAAAGATTTGATACTTACTGAGGCCCAGGTTGCGGAATACCACCACATCGAATTTTGTTAATGATATTAAACACGTCACACTCAGTTAGGTCCTCCTGGAAATATCCAATAGGATAATATAGTATCTAAAATACGAGTGTGCTTTAGAACACACGACTGAAGTAAAACTTCTTTAGTTTAGCTCCATCTATCGGTCGGTATAACTTTGTTCTTGTTTTGTTTAATGCTAATGTCGCCATCTTGACAATTGTAAATTGTCATTTTACCGGATATATCAACATAATAATACAATTTATTAACTTTGTTATGTTGACATTGGAGATCTACGTGAAGCAATTTCAACTTCCGTTCGCCTCGCATTCACCAGCTTACTCACCAAGTCAAGCGTGCGTAAAGAAGTTTTACTTCAATAAAAGCAGATAATTATCTGAAACTCTTCAAATCGTATTCATTTACATTATACAAGCTAAGTGTATAAATTCAAAAAAAGGGAATGATTAAGACCATGTGGTTGTCCACTAGTTGTAAGTGCTCCCTTTTTTCCAGATTTCAGTACAGAAAGAAAATCTATTTCAAATTCTTGTATTGTGAGTGACCTACCAACCAAGAGTCCAGACAGCTTTTCTCTTCTAATTAACATCAACATTAGTCAAAGAGAACGTTAACTAAATCAACTGCACTAGGACTATTTCGCAATAGTGTTCGAATCAAATTGTGATTTAAAGTTTAAATGTGCGGTGGCTGTGCTAATGTCTCAGGATGATGTGCGCCGAGCAGTGTCACGCAAAACTTTATATTTAAAAGTTCCAAGTGACACTATTCTATTACGGGCGACCGTATGGTTTAACATCATAAACAACAGTACTTTTCTTCAATCAAAAACTATTAATTAAGAAATGTCTTCAAACAAATCTCATTGACCGTTGACAGTAGATCTGCCCCTTTTCAGTAAAACATGCCATTTTAAACTCTATTTGTACATAAAACGCAATGCATCACTAAACTTACATGTTAAACAACCGAACATAAATGTACATTAGTATCATGTAATCGAAGACAGTCTAAGCGCACTCTTTGTTATTCTTCTGTCTCTGTAGTTCGAAACTTACATAGTAATCATCGTCAATCACCATCAGCGGTGCGTTGACGCACGCGCCTTGGCACTCCACGATGTCCACTCCAAACATGCCATCTTCAGAGACGCTGCCGACGCAACAGCAGCACGCCTCTTCAGCTGCCTTCAGAATGCACTCGGAACCACGGAGCATGCATGGAGTGGTCGAGCAAATTTTAACGTGATACTTGCCGCGGAACTTTCTGTAAAACATAAAAAATATGAAAACCAGTAGAGAGAAAAACTCGTGCAATAAAAGGTACCTTCTCTGTGTGTAACTTGTCCATTAACTATACATAGAGTTAACCCCACAAACTTGATTTTGCCGGTAGTTGTGTAAAAGCTACTCCCAAATTAACTTCGTCTAAATAGCAATTTTTTTTTATTCATGCCAACGTTAAACGTTCTACATCAATGCGACATAAATTGTCTCACTCTCACACATCAATATCATCATCAATATCAAATTGGCACAGAAATCAGAATTTTTGTCATAGCTTTATCGTTTAGGCCGCAGATTTTAGTATTATTATATATATCAACTCAATTAAATCACAATAAATTTAAAGTCATTAAAAAAGTAATATCAAAATGTACAAAAAATGGAAGTTATATTTTATGAGAATTTTTACATGGTATTGACAGAATACTAAAAAAATTCAAGCCTTTAGGTTTTTAATTTACGGCTTAGCTTCCGCATCCGTTCTTTTTATTTGTATTTGCTTTTAAGATCCAATGCGGGCACAAAACATTAAAGTATCAAAAAAACTGATTACAAAGATAAAAAATTAAAACAGAAAGGAAGTATTTATTTATTTAAGAAAACGTTTAAGAACATTACTTATAAATGTTTCAGATAATATTATTTTATATTATTGCAATATCTATGAAAGTAGTTCATTTCATCATCATCAGTTAAACCACCCAAACTTGCTTTTCCAAAAGAGTCCTTTCATCTTATAAAACATATCCACGAACGCATTTATTATATTCTGTGATAATAATTTAGGTATGTACTTACCTTTTAACCATAGTATAGAAAGTAGCCCATTCATAGACCCTGATTCTTGGTACGCTCAGCAGCTCAGCCACTTTATGCATGGCTGATATCGGAACCCATCCAATCTGCCTTTGGACAATATCCATGACGGGGGCGATTGCTGAGCGTTGGGAACCCGAGGGGTAGTTCTGAATCAGTGCTGCTATACGCTAAAACAATCAACGTTCATGTTTGGTATAGCACATAGAATTCAGCTTCTATTTTGAGATCGAGTATTTTGGGTGTTTTTGGTTTTGTTGTTTTGGAGTTAAATTGGGCACTACCAAGCTCACTACAAAGCCACCAATGTTGCAGTAATTTTTTTACATTCTACCCTCCTAACGCTAAGAAATAATTGAATCATGAATGGAATTATAACAATATTCAAATTAATCTTTTAAACATTAAAAATTAATCTGTTGATTATGCTAAGTAGGTGATACAACTAATATAAATCACAAATCGAGTTTTGAGTTTTCACAAACCGAAAAGATCGCGCCACCGCATTGTATTATTTTCCAAAACTTGTACTATTTTCAGTGTTAGTGCATAAATTCGGTGGCATTTTATTCGTTAAGTGCTGGATTACATGCATAAGTGTGGGAAAGTGGTATAATGATGGTGCAACATTTCTTTTCGTGTTGTTTCCAAAACTCCATAGAAGCTTCTGGTAAAGTTGCCACCACTTTACTAGGAGTATGACTTGACTAGACTAGACTGTGACTTGACTAAACTCACATATAATTATATATTGATTAACTTTAAAAATTATCAAATACTTAACACTGGCTAAATACACACAAGTGTGGAGCCAAACCAAAAAACAACCACAAATCTTTTAATAGGCTAATTTTATATACTTCACTTAGATGCATCTTCTTAGTTTCCAGAGTAAATTATTCGATTCCCGCAAAATCTTAGCATTTTATTAAAAAGCGGCCTACATTTGTTTCGGTAATAAGGAGAAATCTGAGAGAAGAATTTAATTTACTCAGCAGACGTGAAAGTCGCATATTAAACTTACAACGGGTTACTTTATTGTATTATTAAGATACGTCTGTATGGAATGCCAAAAAAATCTAAATTGTAAATTTTCAGTGCGTTATTTCATGTTGAATTCTCCATATTAATTTTCTAATAACGCTCAACTATCAGATACGTGGATCCTAGACCCTTACTAGGATTCCCAGGAACTACGAGGACCATTGGTCCCACAACACCTAGACTCAGAACAAGTATTTGCACTTTTTTTCTGTACACACATACTTGTCCTGCCGCGGGAATCGAGCCCGCCGCCTCCGGGTTATGAGCCGACCTGCTTAACCACCACACCACAGACTGTCGATATGAAATTAAAAAAGAAACGCAAATACTTGTTCTGTGTCTGGGTGTTGTGTGACCATGGTTCTCGTACTTTCTGATCCGGCCCTAGATACAGTGAATCCTAGTTAAGGTCCAGGATCTATGTATGTGATCGCTATATAGACAATGGTGTCGATTCTGTGCCGCATTCTCTAAAACTAAAGTAAACTTAAAGTATTATTAATTTCGTTTAGCTTTAGAGTATGCGACACAGAATCGACACCAATATTATTATTATATATTTTTTAATTTATGTATTTTTACGGCAATGTGTCATACTCACGATGGTTTTCAAACTAAAACTTTTATGTGTGGTTTTAAAATAAACTTATTATTAAAAAGAGCGAGTTGTTTGAGAAAAGTAAAAAGGAATGTTTTATGAACAGATAAAATGTTAGCAAAACACATGATGCTATTAATTACTCCATTCTTTGTACAGCACAATCCATCATTGTCAACCAGGAGACGTCCACTGTCCAACATAGGCCTCCATGCACAATTAGAAATAAGTACTTATGTTTTGTTATTGGTTGTATCGTCCTTCCTGTATTGTATTTATGTTCGTATTATTAATAAGCTAAAGTAATAAATTTAAAATAATTTGTAAGATAAATAACGGCTAAACTCACGTCAATTAAAAAGTCGAAATCACTCCGACCAGGTTTCGGACATATTCGATGTCATTCTTCTGGGAGCCAGTTACTAACGCAAGACGCGGCGGCTTTTGCGAGCGTCGCAAAAGCACGTAACTTACGACGGTAACGTTGACGTGAGTGTAGCCGTCATTTATCTTACAAAATGTGTCATACTCACAATAGTTTTCAAACTTAAATTAAATAATTTAACAAAAAGCAATGCAGATAGAAAAAAAACATAGGTCTCCTCTAATAGAGCGCTACTTTGATCAACTATGCCTCTTACATCCAACGGCTCCCTGAGGTACAATAATATTTATAATTAATCATAATAATACTGAACAGCAAAATGTGTAAACATTTCAAATAAATTACAAAGGTTAAACTCCACAAGTATAATTACATAGAGTCAATTAAATTCCTCATTATTTTCAGAAAAGGTCAATTAACGTTCGTATCATTTTAATTTCCTTGTCTTATAATTTCAAAGCTACTGGAGAGGTATAAAAATAATTTTTCACACCGGTTTTATTATAAATAATTTACATTTTTATATTTTTGTAATTAATTGTTTTAACATCGAGATCATGAAGATAATAGTTAATTATTTAATTATTATAATGCATTTGGCAAACTTATATCGGCTAGACGATCACGCAATTTGGTTGCAACTGATAAAAACAAATTTGTATGGATTTGACATATGTGCATAGTTAGTATGGAAATTTACAAATTAGGAATTAAATTTCTTCTGTTGCATTGTAAAGTTCCGTGCAGATCAGTGGGGTAATGCAACAGACTAAATTTCGGTCCAAATATGATAATTTCCATATTAAGTATATATAAGCTGCGTATTGAATCTGTTAAATCCATAAAAATTTGTGTTATTATTTGTTGCAATCAAGTTTTGTGATCGCCTATCTGATATAATTATCTCATTAGAATTTTTCAGTTCATGATTAGAATCCGAAATTAAAGTTCAGAATTTCTCTTAGTTTGAAATTTATACGAAAATGTGATATTGTTTTTAGAATATTCATTTCGTTTCATTGCAAGGAATTTTTGATTAGTCTGACTAAACTAATATAGAAAATTTAAAACGATTTATTTTTTCTTATTGTACTCTCATAGGGTGCATTCTCCTTTAAAATACAATTTTATCAAAATGATTTAATACTGATGAGTAAAAGGCATGAGATAATGAAATAGTTTGGACTAATAATTAATTTAACATTCTAAGTCTACAAAGAAAAATAGTCCTTGTGATTCTTATATTGGTAAGGGTATGCTTATAAAAGTGCAGAAGTACAAAATAGCGCCTCATATTTTCTATAAAGAATCATTTACTCGACTGGCCCGATAGCTCAATTGGTAGTAAGCCTGCCTTCTGAACTGTGGGTTGTGGGTTCGATTCCCACCCAGGACAAACATTTGTGTGATGAACATAGGTGTTTGTTCTGTGTCTGGGTGTTATATTGTATTCTATGTATGTATTTACAAACAAAAAGTATCTAAGTATTGTATCAGTTATCTGGTTCCCATAATACAAGCTTTGCTTAGTTTGGGGCTAGATGGCACTGTGTAAAATGTCCACAAATATTTATTTATTTTTTTTTATTTTATTTAAGAAGAATAGTGTTGTCAGTGTTAATGCAGCCCCAGTGGTGTGATGGTTGAACAGGTCGGCTCATCCGGAGGTGGCAGGTTCAATTTCCGCGGCAGTATTATTTATGCACATAAAAAATAACGCAAATTTTTGTACTATATCTGGGTGCTGTGGGACCATGGTCCTAGCAGTAACTGGGTCCCTAGATACAGGGACTAGTTAGGGTCCAGGATCTATGTAATTAAAACTGATGCATTATATGTATGTATACATACAAACAAAAAAGCATATAAGTATCAGGTATCTAGTTCTCGTAGTACAAACTTTGATTAGTATGGAGCTCTAGATTCGCTGTGTGAAATGTCCGCAAATATTTATTTTTAAATTAACTGCAATAAGAATGATCAATAAAATGACATCTATCCACAAGTCTAAAATGTAATTAAAACTTGCCATCAGGTTAGCTTCAGTGAACTCAAAAGGTATGTCAGGATGATTATCTTCGGTGTCTTTATGCGTAACAGGGTCATCGCTGGCCAGAGGACTCGTGAATGCTATCTGTCTGCTCAGACGTGGAACCTGGATATAAAAAAAAAAAATCAACATACAAAAAAAAAACAACATACAAAAAATATTTTGAGGAAGAAATTTAAGATATATATAAATCTACTTTTTCCTTTACACTACATACTCCTTTATGCCAATAACAAACACAAACATACAAATTATCTAAGTATGTAATAATTATGTAAGTATAACTACACTATACTATACATATACTTACAAATTTAATGTGTAACAAGTATAAACTTAATATTATAGACAGCGCCGAGCCGCCACCGCCGCCGCGCGTACTCCTTGAGGATGGGCATCTATATTGCCCGAACACCGGTCGAGTTATTCGGCTGTATCTCGTGAGTGTTAGCCGTGTAATAGTTGTAGTTATAAGTATAAACTTACATAATTCGCATGTTGGTAATAAAAAAACCATAGTAGCAGCAAGTAAAATATCTACTTCCCACGCACACTTTCATCAACTTTACTACAAGATAAACGATGTAAAGCTCTCAGATCGCAGACAGAATTAATTTTAATGTAATATTCCTGATCTAATTCAACCACAGTCCGACAGTGTTATAAAAAGAAGGCTTTAAAATCATCTCCAACTGAAAACTCTTCACTTAATCAAATTGATTTTTCCAAAGCTAAAGGAAAGGCATTAGTTAATCAACCTCTGATAAAATTCGCAAGGCCCGACTTTGAGCCTCCCATCAAAGTTGGAGGGAGTTTTACAAAGAATAGGGCTGGATAAGGAAGTGATTCTCCGAATGCGTGACCCATTCGTGATTACAATGAGACAGGGGTGTATTACACTAGCGTGCTTTACAGGCGCGCTGTTGTTACAAAATTTTGGTACGACCGCTTCGGAAAACGTCTAATTTACTTGATCTACTGTACATTTTAAATTTATACAGCGACTAACATAGTTTACGACAAAAATTGTGTAAATTGAAATATATTTTAATTTAAGTATTTTATAATCGTTAATAAAAACGAATGTAGACCTACAATACTAAAATATACCTAAGAACTTTAAAAAAATATGAAATAAAAATTTAAAATAGCTTGTTGGTGGAGAGAAAAGTGCCCAGAATGCTAGGAGCATTACCACGTTGAATGGCAATGCTTATTTTTTGTGCCTATATGTTTCCAAGTCAGCCGGCCCCCACGGACTTATTTTCTCCACCCACGGCACAAACATATTAGGCACCTATCAATGAGTGCATATTTGTGTCGTTTGAGGTTTTCGGTGAAAAATTTAACACCTATTTAGTATCGTGTTAGGAGTTCCAAAATGTTTCATTTTTCACTTGGTTGATATATTTATCCTGTTTTAGTGTTGCACCTAAATAAATAATACTAGCAAAATAAATGAAAACATCCACAATGATTGTATGCGCAAAGTGAACGCTACTGTGAAAGAGCTCTGAAAAAGGTAACTTCTCACAATGTGTGGGCTCGACAACTTTTAATGGATAAGAATTCTTCTACACGCGTGTTTTAAGTAATATACTTACGGTCGTCAAAAGCTTTTTCAATTTCAGCATTTCTTTCTAAGAAATCTCGCCAAACGTTAAATTCCACAGGTAAATTCTATTAGCTTTTTGTTTGACATTGACAGTAAGCAAGAGGTTTTTAGACAAAGACATTTACTAAAGAAAATCTAACACAACAAAATGTAACAATAACAAAGAAGACTGTTCTGTACTTATATTTATGACTAACCTTCAAGGTAAGTATCAAAAAAGAAAGCTCAAGAAACTGGACAAACAAGATAGAGGCTAATTTCATTAATAATTTTAGCATTCTTAAATCTTAAGCAGCAGTTTAATTAATTATCTTGAACCTTTAACCCTTTTGTGGTAAGATACTGGGGAATTTACTTAGGTTTCTTTTAAAGTTTTAAGCAGATTGAATATCTGGATTGTAAAGAAATATAAATTAACTTTATAAGGCTTCCAATTAAGTTTCAGAGCCGCTCACTGTGTGCCTTAAATCTTTTGCTTGGTACTTTAGGAAAATTCGTTTCATTTTAATGTTTCAAGTTAATAGTTTTCTTTACAAATAATATAAATTCCAAATATGCCTTTTTATGTAGTTGAAATTAATCCGTTTTTTTTTAAATTTGTGTGTTGAATAATTGTAATTTATATAAATAAAATACTGCCTGTAAGTACCACAAAATTTCTATTTTAAAATTCTCAAATATATTTGTAACGTTGGCCAACGTGTTACCAACTATCAAAACTTGTTCAAAATCTCAGGATATTGGAAAAAGGTGCTACTCTTTGGATCAACTGCGGGCACTAATATTCCTCGGATGCAATATCAAGGGCTCATTGCAATAAAACCGCTCGCTGTGAATCTGGCTCCAAAAATATCTAAAGCAGAGATTTTTTTTTATTGATCCTCAACTTAAGATATGTTAATACAATTTAATTTTGTGGTATCGAATATTATCTAGTATTTTAATCTATAAAACTGTACAGTAGACTGTAGCCACGTGCATTATTTAAGTATCTAAGTACCTAAACGTGATTTCTAGGAATAAAGTCTATTTACTCCTTTATAAATACAATAAATTCTTTTATGTTCTAAAGTTGTTGTAATGGGTTTGATTATACAATAAAGTATATATTAGTAGTATATAATAAGTATGTATTATAAGTGTATATATTGCCTATTATTTTTTATATGTAAAATACATATTTTTGAAGAGTGGTAATTGTGTGTTAATTTCCACCTTTGACTATTTAAAACGACTATTTTAGTGAGTTTGTACATTAATTCACATTTTTATCATTTAATATGGATCTCAGAAAATATTATTACCTACCGTTAGTTACTTTATTTATCGACTTCATAGACTCCCCTGTTGTCTATGTTGCATGAGGATCAATTTAATTGTCCTAAATTAAATGAGCTAAGTTCGCAAGACTTACGCAAACGTTTTGTTTGCGACAAACATGTCCAAAAATTGCTACTACCAAAGATCGCCTGCACGTATCTGCGTATCCCACCTTGTTTACTGCTGAGATTCTGCAGCTCCAGCACACGATGATTCTGGCAAGTATTTTTTGTTTTATGTACAAAACGATTATTTACATTCACTGTTATTGTTACAAAGTGAGCGAAAGTCTGCTTCAACTCGCCTTTGCTTTTATCTGTCTGGATGTACATACTCGCGTACGGATCGCATTTTTCAACGATTATTGCCTACAAACACATTATATTATATTACTATATCATCATCATCACCAAAAGACTGAAGACGTCCACCGCTGAACATAGGCCTATGTTATATTACCTACTATGTACTAAGTGTTAAAGTAAGTACACCAATTTCATGCAATTACTAACTAAAGCACCTGAATAAGTGTTTATTTTAAGTGTTCTACTATTTGCTAACTGGTTGAATTCTTACTTACTTTAACATTTTGACTTGTTTTGTAAGTTTTACAGATAAATAAAAAATATATATTTATTTTGTAGCTTGCTACAACAACGGAGAAAAATTGAGCCCATCACTAATTGATACTGGGAAGACAGCTGTTGCTTTGATTTTTGTATTGAGGCTACACTAAAAAGAGTAACCAAAGAAAACCACTACAACAAGCGTTTACAAGAACGTCGCCGCACGATCAATTTTGGAAGAACGCCATCAAAAATTTGGAAGAAATGAGATTCATATATAAAACGGGTAAATAGTCCATGGTGCCTTCGCAAAATAATTTTATCACCATATTAAAGAACCATTTGCGCATATGGCATTTTTTCCAAAAAAGGGATATTAAGTATTACACCCACGATACTTTAATTCCGATCCTGTGGAATTTTTTTCAGGGCAGATGAGAGTGTATAGTTTTCGAAACAATGATCCGAGCTGCCATTCATTTAAACAAATTTTCCGCTCGCTATTGGAGACCTGTTTTATAAATTTTCATTCCGAAAATTATAACAAATAAAATCACATTCGTTTTATTTTTTATTGAACCTTTCATTATTATAGTAATTATGATAATTACATAATATATAGGATGTATTTAAAAGGCATTTTTTTTCTGCCACGGAGCGTAATACTATTTATGGCATAAGCCAATATAGAGTGCAGGTAAATTAAAAAAAAAAGAAATGTCATGTGGGTTGTGATACGTTGTTTATTGGCTGTTCTAAGATTCCTGTCTGATACATAGTATCCTCTACTTGGTCTGTGATGAGGATGCAGGTGGATCACGCCACGGTACGCGATTCTTGAATGAACGAGTCAATTCAATTTTTAAATGAACGAGTCTTTGAACAAAAATTAATTTTATGTATGTAATCGTAGATAAGAGAAAATCCAATGACTATACAAATAGAAACAAATGACTTTAAGTCAAAGAGAAAAACCTAAGCTTAACTTTTTTTACAAATACATTTAAAAGTGATATTTTTGGGTTGTCTGGAAAGGATGGCTTTAAGCGATTAGACCGCCCATTGTGACACTTAGTTTTTAAGTCTGTGCTTGTCAATTGTTTTGTAATATGGTATTTAAATAAAGCGTTTTATCTACCTATCTATCTCTTACTGACACTTTTTTCTATATACACACTCTATCTATATATATCTATCTATCTCTTTCTGACACTTTTTTTCAATATACACACTCTTCTGTACAATTGCCTACGGACCTAATAATTTCTTATTGACTGTTAAATTTTAGTAAGTACCTACCTACTTTCCAACAAAAATATGTAAAAGCCCCGCTACCATTAAAAATTACAAATCAAATCCTGATCAAGTTAGGATGCAATTAAACTGAAAGCTTCCAGAAAAATCAACGCAAAATTTGCGTGACAAATTAAATTTCTTGTTGACTGCGGCGCGCGCTCTCGTTAGATTGAAACGAGTTTTCAATCAAGCGGCAAAATATTCGTCGATAATTTTAAATGCAAAGAGCAGCTCGTTTATTTATTCTCACCGCAGAACCTTTAATCTTTGATTTATTTTAATCCCCTAACACTATGAAATCAGTCTCAACTCTCAACGAGAACTCTACACACCTAACGTCTTAGTACTTAATTTTGTTGTAGGGTACAACAGAATTAAGTACCTAATTCTATTGTACGGTACAACAGAATTAAGTACCAAGACATTTAAAACTGTGATACCTGGCAAGTGTACCTACAATGACATTTCCAGGAGAATGCCATGCTCGCGTCGTGATAATGCCACTCGAGTTTGCCTATTGAGAGCACAGATTTATTAGCTACTAGTTGCGCCCCGTGGTTTCACCCGTGGGTTGAAAGTATTTTAATAAATGTAGCCTATATGTTAATCCAGTGTATAAGCTACTTTGGTACCTAATTTCATCTAAATCCATTCAGCTGTTGAGCGTGAAGGAGTCCCAAAGATACACACATACAAACTTTCGCCTTTATAATATTAGTGTGAAGTGTGATAGTGTGCCTGCGGGATTTTTAGGTTGGACTTGGAAATTATGTAAGGTATGATATAGTTTATTTGTACCCAGCTTATAATTTTTGAAATATCAAAATATCTAGTACCTAGCATAACTTTTAGTAAACATTAAGCCTATATAATAGATCACGAATAATTATTTGAACACCTCCATCAATACTTACCATTATATATATATATTAATTTATATAAATATTAATTTACCGAGAGAACGAAGTGAGCTAAAGTAACTGCTTCAACTCACGAAATTTGCTTTAATCTGTCCGGATGTACAAACGTCCAGCTAGGCGATCACGTACCTTGATTGCAACTAATAGAAAAACAAATTTATATGGATTTCAGTCTAGGTAGGGACCACCGCTTTGCCAGTTATTCTGCCGCCAAGCAGTAGTGCGCAAGCACTACTGTGTTCCGGTTTGAAGGGCACTGTAGCTAGTGAAATTACTGGGCAAATGAGACTTTATGACCTAATCTAATCACAGTCCAGTAATCTTATTGCTAGACTGTGCTGATGTCTCAGAATGGCGTGCGCAGTGCAGTGTTACGCGAAACCATACTTTAGAGTTTCAAGTGTAACTGCAATTGATATGAGCAGTCGTGTTGCTTAACATCAGGCGAGCGGCTAGCTCGTCACGTCATATAGTAATATAAAAAAAAATTATGTACATAGTTACTATGAAAATGTTCAAATTAAGAATTAAATATCTCGCGTTGCATTGCAATCAATGTTCTGGGATTCTGTACTGATACACGTTTTAAAAGTCCAGAAAACTTTTTTTCATCGGCAATTTTTGGTTGGTGGGTAGTTACTCAAAAAAGGGGCGAAGTTTACAGCGGTGCTATAAACTTCGCCCAGCCCATTTCGATAAAATTTGGTACTAACAATGGGTAATCAATTCTAAACATTTTTTCCAATTATGTAAGTGCCCAAATGTCTCCATTCACTGGATTTGTCTACCATAATCTACAGAATTTCAGAGTGAAGCCTTAGCTACTCAGAGAGGCTTAAGTCAATACCTAGGTTTGAACACTCCTAGGTTGGTATACCAAGAACACTCAAGCCACTCGGCTTTGACATTATATACAGTTGGTAAACTCCACCAACAGAACAACTTGATGCCTACTTGCACTGAGTAGCTTTAGGCTACGTCACTGGAGCACCTATTGTTAACGTGAAGTATTGTGCAACTATATCGGTAATCAAATTGATAGTTTTGCAGTATACCGATGATACCTTTTCAATATCGATAACTCTATCGAACAATGTAATACTTGTTTTAATAGTAATGATACAATCGGTAAGATTAGTATCTACTTTTATCCAAATACTAAGGCCCGTATTACAGAACGATGCTCAGTCATCGATCGGTATTCAAGCAGAGATTTCATTCATAAATTGATCAATTAGTGATTTTGAAAGAAAATATTAATATTAATATTGCTTTACTAATATAATGTCTCCAGTCACTGGATTTGTCTACCATAATCTACTGAATTTCAGAGTGAGGTCTCACCCCCTCAGTGAGGCTTATATTAATAAAGTAAATCATTGACAAACATTTGTGTAATGAACATAGGTGTTTGTTCTGTGTCTGGGTGTCATATTGTATTCTATGTATGTATTTACAAACAAAAAAGTATCTAAGTATTGTATCAGTTATCTGGTTCCCATAGCAAAAGCTTTGCTTAGTTAGGGGCTAGATGGCGTTGTGTGAGATGTCCACATTATTATTTAATACAGGATATTAAATCTGCTGAAATTGTGACACTTTTATTAATACTAACTACTACTATTTAGCCCTACTAATGATATAAAAGTGACACGTCTGTCTTTTACATAAAACTGAACGGTAAAACTACATTTATATAAGACACACAATATTATATTTTTAAAAGAATACAAAATTTATCAATTCCACGATAATTGGAAAAAATGCTGATGAGACAGCTAGACACCTTTAGTAGACTAGACAAGGCGGTATAGTCCCGTAAATTGGCTGTAAAAGGTAAAAGATAAATTTAAACAAACAAGAATCACTTGTACGGTACACACGCTACGGTTTACGATAAGCATGGGTCCTGGCGTTAGAGACGGGTGGATGCGAGTTCAAAACCCATTAGTGATTTAAAAAAATCCTTAACATCATAAGGAACCTGTTGAATGTAATGGATAATATTTATTTAGCACATAAATGAATTTTTAATTCCTTTACTGCAATGCCGGACAGACTTATTTACAGCGTCTTATATTTGGCCAACATCAAAAGCAAGGTGAAACAAGTACAACATAATTAATTCATGGATTAAGTTGGCACAATAAAAGGGAATCTCGGAAAGAGACTCGAGGATATCTATCAATGGGAATCGCTTGGGATGGTCTTAAATATACTCCCAGTAGATCCATTTTATATTTATAAGCATGAATCCAAGTTACTTTAGAAAATTGATCTATCACTTAATCACACTAATATTATAAAGGCGAAAGTTTGTATGTGTTTGTGTGTATATGTACTCCGTTACTCCTTCACGCGCAAACGGCTGAATGGATTTGAATGAAATTCGGTACCAAGATAGCTTATACACTGGATTAACATATGTTATCTATCTTAGGCTAGGCTACATTTTATCCCGGATAAGAGAAAACTTCCCGTGGGATGAGCAAATAATTAGAATGCTTTTTATTCGCGGATGAAACCGCGGGGCGCAACTAGTGTAATCTAAACCAGTGGCACCTACAATGAGAAACGTAACTCTTAGAGGCTGTGTTGCCTTTTATGGCGTAGGAATTTTAATTTTATAACACACATTGAAACTATTCATAGCCTATCCATTATACACATTAAAAACACGCATTGCATTCGGCCACTCAAACAACCCACCTCTTACCGTTCCCGGTGCAAAGGTGCCCATAACGCTTGCCGCATTGCCACGCTGGATGGCAATGTCCAATCTTTGCACAGGAACGAACCGAAGCGGGTGTCGCCTGACCTTTCGGCCAGTCTACGCCATATATCTGCTAACAAGCCCTTTGCTTCATACAAACGGAATTATAAAAATTAAGTATAAAATATATATAATAATCATAGCAATAAAAATTACAATAAATTAAATTATTCGTATGTATATTAAAAAAACAGAATAAAATGAAAAAACCATCGTTTTGTTTTTTAGCCGCCTTCAAAAAAGGAGGAGAATCTCAATTCGACTGTATTTTTTTATGTTTGTTACCTAAGAACTTTCGACTGGGTGAACCGATTTTGATAATTCTTTTTTTATTTTAAACCAGCCAGTGCCAGTCCCATATGATCTCATTTCAATTTGGTCCAGTTTGGACAATGGAATTCATGAGAAAACCATATCTGAAGTTGGTTTTTTTACGCTTTACGTTTGTTACTTATCATCTGTCTAGCCAACAACGATTAAAATTCTTAATATAGCTCTGATGATAAAAGGGAGCGAAGGGGAAGCAAAACAGTTCATTTCCTTTGTTTTATACGACAACCAAGGGAAGGATGGCTGGCGAATACAGTAAATTTTATACCCGGCGTAATAAAAATGCGAAGGAATTTAAATAACAAATCGAAAAGTCCTAACGATCTATGGCATTCCCGGCGCTACAATATTAACGTAGTATTTTGAAGCGTAGTATTGATTCAATGTTATAAAAATAAACTTACGATCTTCATGTTTACTTATTATTATTTTTGTATACACATACATAAAAAGCACTAGGTACACAAAGTAACAAAATACGTTAAAATATGCATAAGGTCAAGTGGGCAAAGGATACTCGTATCTTTGATCTCATCGAATTAGCATAATAGCATCATGACCATAAGCATATATAGAATGACGGGTTGTGCGTAGGTTGCAACCTATATAACTATAGGCCTTCAGCATGTGCACCGGGCCGGTGCTAGAATGATCCGTAGTACACCGAGCGCTCCCTTTTTATAGCCAGATGGGCGGGGAAGCGATGACAGATACCGGTGTTGCCACTGTAATCAAATTAAATGCTACGACAGTGTAAGTTGCGGTACTGTCCGCGCGCATAGCGTTTATAACTGGACGTTGCCGCCGTCACATACTAATAAATGTTTTTATACATAAAAAAGTTATTCTAAAATATGTTATGATATTTTGTGACATTTTCACTTTGCGTTATAGCATTCGCATCATTTTAGGACATAGGTACAAAATTACTCAGGCATAGTTTTATTCAATTGTTTTGTTTGTTCGCCATTAAGTATACATTGAATACAGAAAAAGCCAATGGGGTGGCTTTTTCTCAACACCAACTAGTCGAGATTAGGAATTTAATTATAACATAACAAAATTACTGGTGACGAGGGTCAAAAGACGCAGTCAACGCATTACCGCTAAAAACCTTTTACGTAAACGTGAACCTTAAGTTTGCGGTGTTAAGTCAATCGTATAAGTAATTCCAGTTAGTGTGATAAAGAGCCTAAAGGTCTAAAGGTTATATAATAAGGTGTGTTAAATTGATTTGTGACTGGCCCGATAGCTTAGTTGGTAGGAACCCTGCCTTCTGAACTGTGGGTTGTGGGTTCGATTCCCACCCAGGACAAACATTTGTGTGATGAACATAGATGTTCGTTGTGTCTGGGTGTTATATTGTATTCTATGTATGTATTTACAAACAAAAAGTATCAAGTATTGTATTTGTTTGTATGTTATCTGGTTCCCATAATACAAGCTTTTATACAAAATTTAATCAACTGTTACACGATCATGTACAGAATCACAAATACCTACCGGTTTTATGTGCACGTCAGATTTTGATGATCATGTGAGAGTCATAGCCATTTTTTGATAAAAATACACCATTTGCCAATCAATGAGCCAGTGCAACAGCTTGTCTTACTAGTTATTTGTCTGGATAGATTTGGCATTGTTTTTGCACTAAGCCGCCTTGTTCTAAAAATACTATTATTGCTTACAACGTTTAAATACTGCTTTTATTTATTTACCGACGTCTATGTATTATAAATTAAAATAAACAAAATATGTTTTTTATACTGTAAAAAAATTTAATCTGGATATTTCGCACAGCGCCATCTAGTGCTAACTAAACAAAGCTTTTATTATGGGAACTAGATAATTTTGATTGAATACCGTAAATAGGTTTTCATGGGTGGCCGCTATTCTAAAGAAAATGCAAGATGGCGTATAGTAAGTATGCCAAAACACTTACAGCCTTATTAATAAACGGGTATTAGTCTCGGACTAGTTACTTCAGCTTTTGTCCTTTTTTGCTACTGGAATATTTAGCTGGATCGAAAGAGACAAAAGATGGTGTAACTAGTCTAAAGCTAGTTCGTGTTTATTATTAAGGCTGTTAAAGCCTAAGCCTAAAATATAGGGCTTTGAATATATATCCAAAAATATCTTAATATATATAACTCAAAGGTGACTGGCTGACTGACTGACTGACATAGTGATCTATCAACGCACAGCCCATACCACTGGACGGATTGGGCTAAAATTTGGCATGCAGATAAATGTTATAACGTAGGCATCCGCTAAGAAAGGATTTTTCGAAATTCCACCCTTAAGAGGATGAAATGAGTGGTTGAATTATTTTCCCATAGGCCACGTCACGGGCGAAGCTGCGGGCAGAAGCTCGTTACTATATTTATAAATATTATAAACTAATGTAACCGTTTTATTATTGATTCACATCACCATCATACATCATATCACATCCAAAAAAATTACAGTAATATATAACTTGCGACTACCCTCCATTATCATTAATAAAAAAGTCAACTCATCAGCGTTTCAACAAAGGAAGTAGATAAGTACAAATTTAGGCTTTTGAAAATGAGCTTATCTTAGACCCTTATAATCCCCGCCCGGAACTTTGATCCCTCCGAAATGGAGCAGAGCTACCAGAGATTGACGTTTTACAGCGTTATCTGTCCCGGCAGACTCTGGAACTAGCTCCCGGAATATTAATATCACCATGCAGTATGTATGAACAAGTATCTCTTACGCTTAGTCTTTTTTGCGGACGACACGATTTTACAAGCATCCGGTGAATGATCAAACGGCTTGACAAATTCAGTGTGACAGTCATGAGTTTGACCGTTCAAGTATTTGAAAAAAAAAATACAAAACCCGTTGGTTATGCTAAGAAAAAGAAAGGTATGACGGCGGCTACGTCCAGTTATAAACTCTATGCGCAGCGGGCAGTACCGTAATTTACCCTGTGGCAGCATTTAAATTTATTACAGTGGCAACACCAGCAACTGTCGTCGCTGCCCCACCCATCTGGCTATATAAAGAGATCGCTCGGTGTACTAGGATCATTCTTGTTCCAGACACGGCGCGGTGTTGACATGCTGAAGGCCTATAGTTATATAGGTTGCAACCTACGCACAAACCATTCTGCTTACAGGTATATTATTATTATTTATTAATTGCAAGTTAAAATGGCAGTGGGCAAACCACATCGCTCGTAGAATCGACAACCGATGAGGAAAAAAGATTCTCGAGTGGTGACCACGAACTGGAAAACGAAACGCTTTGTGCTTTTCAATATATATAAATATTTGTGAATATTTCAGCGTTTGTGGTGTGATAGTTGAGCAGGTCGGCCCATGACCCGGGTGGCGGGTTCAATTCCAGCGGCAGGACAAGTATTTGTGCACAGAAAAAAAGCGCAAATACTTGTTTTAGGTCTGGGTGTTGTGGGACCATGATCCTCGAAGTTCGTGGGTCCCTAGACACTGGGGATTTTAGTTAGGGTCCAGGATCTACGTGTGTGATCGTTGGGCGTTATTATTATTATTTCACACAGCTCTATTTAGCCCCAAACTAAGCAAAGCTTGTTCTATGGGAACCAGTTGACTGATACAATACTTAGATATTTTTATTTGTATGTATATAGAATACAATATACCACCGAAACACAGAACAAACATTGATGTTCATCACACAAATGTTATTCTTGGGTGGGAATCAAACACAACCTTCAGCTCAACAGGCAGGGCAATCCAACCGAGTACCAACCGAGCAATCAGGCCAGTAAAATATGATCGTTGTAAGTCTTAAAGTCTTAAATCATAAAAGTAGCGTGATTTCTACTTCTTTTCAACAAGATAAAGTTGGAAAACAGCTCGCGCAACTACGAGACTTATAGTATCTGAGCACCGGACATTAAAAAAAAATCGACTGACACCTCATTCATAGCCGGGTGAAAAGTAAAATCATGAGTGCAGAAAGTCGTATCGGATCATCGAAATAAGCTTGCGCTCTCAAATATAATGTCACCCCGGTGATCTTTATAAAACGCGAAATCTCCTTTACCTCTTTGATCGCTGGCACCAAATATTCCGTCTCATGTTCCAACCTTTGTTGCGTCATCCTCCGAATGGAATTGAGCTGTGTATCGTGATATTCGGGATATAACTTCGGAAATCGTATAACCTTACGGTATAAGGTTTAGTGTTTTGGTTTTCATAATTTAATTTGGCACGTTTCTCGTGCCTACTTAATAAATATGAAAATATATTTTTATCATATATTTTTTTATGTATTTTTTTTTATAATATAAAATATAAAAATACTTATCGATCAAGAAAGTACCTTAAATTACCTTCTGTATTATTTTCAGTGACTCTGAACACGAAATTGCCAAATTTAAGACAAACTCTTGGTTTCTGATGTTTTTGTCCATTATGAAATTCTCCATACACTCTAGATATAATCAAACGAAAAACAGTATTTAATCTAAATAACAGATGCAACTCAAACTCCGCGCCAAAATGAAAACATTTGTGCCAATCTAACAACTTCAAAAGAAATTGAATTTGGTACCATAAACAACAAAACAAATCATCCGTTCCCGATACTTTTTTGATAGTATGTATGCTAACCGTCCCCTTTTTTTACACATGTTTATTTGTTTGTATGGCGTTCATATGAAAAGTGCTATACAGACTTGCCTGAAATTTTGCACACACACACACTGCCAGCTTTACCAAAATTACAATAGAGTACTTTTTATTCCGGAAAGCTCCTGCAGAAAAACCTAGTCATCCAAATGAATAGTCGAATTAAACCACTAGAAGCAAAAAACTAATAGATTAATAGTAACTTTAATGAAATACATTTAAAATTCAAACAAAAACAATAATTAAATTGTGTAATTACAATTTAATTAGACCAAGTACACGAATACAAGCAAAATCTTCTCTTTTTATATAAAACAATTGCTGTTCGTTAGTCTCGCTAAAACTATAAAGGGCTTGACTTTTTTGTTTACTCTAATACAAGGGTGGCTTAAAAGATAATAATAGAGATAGGGTTATCTAAAAACTAATTAACCCGTGTGAAGCCGAGGCGGGTCAACTAGTGCTGAATAATATATAAATATACTTTCTCTGTTGGAAACACCCGTGTAAAATGCTGTTGATCTTACAAACAACCTGCTACCTGGAGCCAAAGAATTTCGGCACAGAATCACACAGAACTCCCAAGAGTAAGAACGAAATGGGTTCAGCGTTCTGTACAGTACATGTAAGGTAAGCATTGTTTAAACTGCAAATATCATGAGTTTATAAGGAAGTAACAAAACTGTACTGAATTAAATCATCGATATTGCTATTTCTGAAATAAATGAGAATCATGAAATCGAGAGTGAACAGGTATCTTCTAGGCAAGATCCTAGACGACATCGTCACTTACCATCAGGTGAGATAGTGGTCAAACGCAAACCTACCAAACAATAAAAAAGTTTTTTAAAGTCTAAACTACACTAAAGAAATATCTACAAATATATTATAACCCAAATTTTTTTTTCAATCAAGCGGGATTTATAGTTGCGCATTTCAACTGTGCTATGAAAATCTTCATTCTTAAAATAGAACACGCAGCCGTGCCGATCTCTTTAAAAAACTATAGATACATTTTAATGATAAGTTATTAATTATCCGAGATGAAGGGCGTGGGAAATTAGATAGATTGTGTATAGGCGGAACCACAGGATCTATTTTTTTATTTTGCACTCATTATATCGATGTAAGTACACCTTGGCCTGGCCACTTCCCTAGTTACACTGTATAATAAATGAGTAACGCGCATTCATTTATAATGAGTAAATATTTGCTAACGCGTTTATTTGTATACCTTTCCGTATAATAGACAGCCGTTTTAAAGCTTTAGCAAACAATCGATATGAAGAGTGAAGAGGCAGGAATAGGCTTATCCACAACGTAGGTAGGGATGTCTGTATTTTACTGTAAATGTATTATATCGATATTTTTAGCATCTCTTTAACAGTTAAATGGGATATCGAACACAAAGCAATTTTTTTTTTAAACTTTTACTTGGTAATGCTTTTAGATTTGATAACCATTTCGGTTAAGTGCTTGAGTCTTTTCTGAGTAAAAGAGCCTTAGCAGACAGACAGACAAGGAGACGGCTGGACATACAAGTGATCCAAAATATGTTTATTGGGAGCCTAAAATGGATTGGTGCATTCTTTTTCGGGAATATAATGCCAATGCTTTATTCAACAGTGTTGACAGCTTCTGTAGTTGGCGTTTGGTGGCGGATTCGATTCCCGCGGCAGGACAAGTATTTTGTACAAAAAAGTGCAAATACTTGTTCTGTGTCTGGGTGTTGTGGGACCAGGATCTGTTGATCGTTGGGCGTTATGGTAAAAAAAAAAAAAAAAATTGTTCTAAAAATCTCCGATGACAACATACAGTCAAAGTTAAAGGATTTTAATTCAAATAGGCTATTTATAGCTTTTTTACATACTTTTGTATGTAATATTATTTTGGCATATAATTAAGATAATTTAATGTCATGTAGCTGTAGGGACATAAAATTACAAAGTTTATATTATATAAATGTGTATAAAAAATTATACCTTCATTTTATAAAAAATTACTGTCTCAAAAAATACTAATTTAGCTTTCTTTTCTTCAATACACGATAACGTAGTTTTCGAACTGAACCGGAACAACACTAGATTGTAAATAGTTTCAAGCGACACGCGCACTATATCTAACTAAGATTTGGTACTATAATTCCTTCCCATATTCCATCAAAATCTAATCCAGCTAGATCTAAAGGATTAAGTATGGTAATGGAAGTATTCCTGACAACGGTATAACCAAACCTACAATTATGATTACATGTGGATCGGATTCAGGATTAATTCTTATCCTATAAGCTGGGTCAAAATGGCTTTGTTGAAACGATTACCATTGAGACGCTTTGCTTGCCTTGCTTGAATAAAAAATTAACAAGCTTATTGTAGTTTTCTTCAAGATGTTTTTGTTCAAGAAAGTTCTATAATATTCTATTCTATATTCATGTTATTTCACTATCGGAGGTTTATCGAAGGCTTAAAGTAGGGTCTTGGCTTCACTAAGTTATGAAGACTTTATGAAACAGTTATCGAACGTTTTAGCGCTATCGAGCGTTTATGAATAACACTTTTCGGAAATCTTACTATTACAAGCTTATAAAGCCTCTATAACTTTTTATGAATAAGACCGTAAATACACATTGTATAGAATTTCTTTGTTCTTTTCAGATTTTTTATCAGAATTACTTAGTATGTCAAAGACTTCCCATTGCTTGCACGTCTCTTACAGTTAAAAAGTATTTCAAGGAAGGTCTAATAAGAACCAACAAGGCCGTAGATTATCACCTATCGTAAATTACAAAGGCTCTTGCGAGACGACGTTGTTCTAAGAACCGGCGTATGTAAGAGACAATTTTAGTGCATGCTACATTAGAAAAGGGTCTGCAAATAGACGTAAGGAATCCCTGAGATTATGGTAAGCCCATAAAACTGGTCAAAATACACCATGAGTTTTGAAAACGAGGGAAAATATTTTAGCGTGGTTGAAAATAATACATATAATTGTAGTAAGAACGCTTTAAGTTATTTATTTCTATTTATATACATTTATCTGAAATAATTACATAAATTTAAAAAAATAACACACAGATACCGCCGCCGGTTTGTTCTAACTTTAAATACGTTTTGTGAAGTTATGGTCTAACGATTGTAATGCAATGGGATGCAAGGGAGTAAATCACCACCTTATTACTCCAAGCCAACCTCACCTGCCCGTGGTCATCCTGCTAGATAACGAACGAGGCTCTGGCGACCGACTGATGGCGGTATAACCATCCCAAAGTAGCGTAGTTAAATTCCACTGACCGGTGACGAGCAGCAGCGTCACCGGTGCAAAGAGCTACGTTCTGCGATCGCCAACCCGCTTGCCCAGCGTGGCGATTATGGGCATTTACCTCCCAAATGATAAGCCAGAACAGAACATGGCCCCTAGTTCCCGGCAGCCCTGCTATTCCTGACCAAGGCGGCGGACATGGTAACGGCAGGGTAGGGGGTGCTAAGAATCCCCGGGCTACGGAAGGCCGCCCAACCCGATTGACCATAGCTACTTTTAACGGACGAACGCTACGGCATGACGAGCATTTGGCCCAGCTTGAAGAAGAACTGAAATACATAAGGTGGCATATTCTTGGGTTATGCGAAATCCGAAGAGAGGGGGAGGATACCATAACACTCGAAACAGGCCATCTTATGTATTTCAGAGAGGGAGATAATCCATCCCAAGGTGGCGTTGGGTTTCTGGTCCATAAGCTCCTCACTGACAACGTTGTAGAAGTCTCCAGTGTGTCGACGAGGGTTGCGTATCTTGTTATCAAGTTAACTGAGAGGTATAATCTCAAAGTTATTCAAGTGTACGCGCCCACGTCGACATACTCGGATGATGAAGTCGAAGATATGTATGACGACATATCGAGGGCCTTGCATAACACGTCTAAGGCCCACTTCAACGTCGTCTTGGGAGATTTCAACGCCAAAGTGGGAGTACAGACATGCAGTGAATCGGTAATAGGACAACACGGATTTGGCATTAGGAATCATAGGGGGCAAATGCTCGTCAACTTCCTGGAAAAAGAAGGGCTTTTCTTAATGAATTCATTCTTTAAGAAACAGCCCCAACGGAAGTGGACGTGGCAAAGCCCCGACGCTATGACCAAAAATGAGATTGATTTCATCATAGCGGACAAGAAGCGCATATTCAGGGATGTCTCAGTGGTCGCAAGGTTTAGAACCGGAAGTGACCACCGACTTGTACGAGGCACTCTGGATATTGATTACAAGCTTGAACGTGTCCGCTTGATGAAGTCCACGCTCCGACCAAATATGCTCCAATCCGTGGTGGGATCCGAAACGTTCCAGATTAAACTGGAGAACCGATTTTCTGCCTTGGAAAGCACAGTAGACGTTGACGTGGATCAGAAACTCGAACAAGTGGCAAGAATCCTCCGAGAGGAAGGCACGAAATTTTGCGAAATGCGTCCCAAAGGCAAAAAGTCCAAACTTTCACCAGAATTATTAGAGCTTATGCAGAAGCGACGAGAAGACCCAGCAGTCACTTCGTCAGAGCAGCGGTCCTTGAGCAAGTTAATCACGAAGCTAGTTAGACGAGATCTCCGAAGCTCCAATACACGCTCCATAGAGGAAGCGATAGAGCAAAACCGGGGGTCGAAAGTCTTCGTGAAACAGCTCGGCCGAAGCCAACTGACGAAGTTGACCACATCGCGTGGGAAAGTCGTTACTTCTAAGCCTGAGATTCTGGAGGAAGTTAAGGACTTTTACAGCCAGTTGTACGCGTCGCATGCGCCTCAACCCGAACAGTCTACGGAGGATTCGAGAGCCACTTTGACGCGCCATTTCACCGAAGACCTGCCAGAAGTCAGCCTAGACGAAATTGAGTTGGCTCTCAAACAGCTTAAAAATGGAAAAGCCCCAGGAGAGGACGGAATCACAACGGAGCTCCTCAAAGCAGGTGGTATGCCTGTTTTAAGGGAACTCCAGTGCATATTTAATTCTGTCCTCTTCTCTGGGAGAACTCCAAAGATATGGAACAGGAGTATTGTCATTTTGTTTTTCAAAAAAGGAGACAAGACCCTTCTGAAAAACTACCGACCCATTTCCCTCCTGAGCCATGTCTACAAGCTGTTTTCGAGAGTCATCACAAATCGTCTTGCGCGAAGGCTTGACGAATTCCAACCCCCGGAACAGGCCGGGTTTCGAGGAGGATACAGCACCATAGACCACATTCACACAATGAGGCAGATTATACAGAAGTCCACAGAGTATAATCAGCCCTTGTGCTTAGCGTTTGTGGATTATGAAAAGGCTTTTGACTCCATCGAAACCTGGTCTGTTTTGGAGTCCTTGCAACGGTGCCAGGTTGATTGGCGATATATCCAAGTGTTGAGATGTCTGTATGACGCCGCAACAATGACCGTCCAAGTACAGAACCAGCAGTCTGAACATATCCACCTGCGTCGTGGTGTGAGACAAGGGGACGTAATATCCCCGAAACTGTTCTCAAACGCATTGGAGGATATGTTCAAGACTCTGGACTGGCAAGGACGGGGCATTAATATAAACGGTGCCTACATCTCACACTTGCGATTTGCAGATGACATCGTCGTAATGGCCGAAACTTTGCAGGACTTACAGCAAATGTTGGACGGCCTGGCTGATTCTTCTCAACGCATCGGTCTCCGGATGAACTTAGATAAGACCAAAATTATGTTCAATGAACATGTTAATCCGGAACCTGTTGCTATTCACGGGGCTACGCTTGAAGTTGTTCAGGAATATGTATACCTAGGGCAAACGCTCCAACTAGGTAAGAACAACTTCGAGAAAGAAGTGAATAGAAGAATTCAGCTGGGCTGGGCAGCATTTGGTAAGCTTGGTCGAGTCTTCTCGTCGCGAATACCTCAATGCCTAAAAACAAAGGTATTCAACCAGTGCGTCCTACCGGTTATGACATACGGAGCCGAGTCATGGACACTCACAGTGCGGCTAGTCCACCGACTTAAAGTCGCTCAGAGAGCTATGGAGAGGGCTATGCTTGGAGTTTCTCTGAAGGATCGAATCAGAAATGAGGTGATCCGTCAGAGAACTAATGTCACCGACATAGCCTATCGAATTAGCAAACTGAAGTGGCAGTGGGCTGGCCATATTTGCCGCAGAACCGACAACCGTTGGGGAAAGCGTGTCCTTGAGTGGAGACCGCGACTTGGCAAACGTAGTGTAGGACGCCCGCCGACTAGGTGGAGCGACGACTTGCGCCGAGTGGCTGGCAGTCATTGGATGAGAAGAGCTGAAGACCGGGCTCAATGGCGTACCTTGGGAGAGGCCTATGTCCAGCAGTGGACTAACACAGGCTGATGATGATGATGATGATGATGATGATTGTAACCAAGACGAACTTTGTAAAACCCAAAAACAATATGTATAAATATATATACCTAAATAAATATATACCTAGCTAAATTTATAAATCACACTAATATTATAAAGGCGAAAGTTTGTATGTGTGTTTGTGTGTATGTTTGTTACTTCTTCACGCTCAAACGGCTGAATGGATTTGGGCGAAATTCGGTACCAAGATAGCTTATACATTGGATTAACATATAGACTACATTTTATCCCGGAAAAGTGAAATTTTCCTGGGGGTGAGTGTACGAAGTACAATACGCTTTTGCAATTCTGCACATTTAACTCACTATTCCTCAAAACAGTGTGCTTTTACACGCCGCGACAGATACACGCGCGAGTGGGGGAATCGGCTAAACTAACGGCTGTAATTCTTTGTATCTATTAAAACTTAACTTAACTAGAAACTTTTACTACAACTTTTACTACTTTACCACTAAAGTGTTGTGTACCTCAACTGGGACGCAACATTTTTTGGTCCTTCGAGCCGGATTTGAACCAGCGACCTATGGATTTACAATCAACTGGGACGCAACAGTGAGCAAATAATTAAAATACTTTTTATCCGCGGGTGGAACCGCGGGGCGCAACTAGTATAAAATAATTTTACAAACAGCACGGACTCAAGTGTATGTGGAAATACAGAAAGAAAAAAAAAAGTTACTTAAATACATTAAAATAAATAAATACACTAAGATCTTTCGGGACTACTGAACGAGGCAACACGTAACTAAAATGCTGGTCTCTACTTAGCCCAAAGACTAAGCATTGCCATTCAACGGGGCAATGCCGCCAGCATTTTGGGCGGCTTCTTAGATTTAGTTTTGCTAATGCATAGTTTTTAAATTTATTTTTATTTTCTTTATTAGGTGAACATTATGTTAATATAAATCATTGTATAATATAATATATATCAATCATTTAGTTATCTACAATTGCATTGTTACATTGTTAATTAGGGTGTAATTTGTTTAATACATTTTAATTTGGTTCAAAAACTTATCTCCTCTTTTTTATGTCGTAAATGACGTGGTGCACTTACATGGCACTGCATTACGTATGTAATCCGAGATATCAGCACACTGCGAGATCAGATCAGATGAGTTTTTCCGTCCGTTAATTAGGATTAGATATTAGAAATATGCTTACCAACGCTACTACCATCCTAGCAAAATTGACTAGAACTAGATAAGCATTGGTTTCTCATGCCACGCCGGGCTAAGACTATTTACAAACTCAGTATAACAAACCTGTCTCTACTTTTAGCTTGATCCAGTAATTTCAAGTCGTACATACCAAATGATGCTTGGAACTGCTTTAAGACAGTTATCAAAGATTGACGCTATTCTATATTTATATTTATTGATATGCACGATCGTCACTGCGTTTTAAAATAACACATAAATAAATAATATTACTTAATATTAATTAGTATTAATACTATATTAATATTATGCATCTGTACTGTGGACTATCACGAAAGCTATCAATCGACAAACGCGTAAGTGTGTACCTCTAAAAGTGTGCTAATACGCTTTAGTAATTTGCATAAGAAAATGGCGAAACTTTAAAATAAAATGTTATATTAGCGGCGTTTTATAGTTAACAAAACAAATATTTTGTAACCTTTTTAATGATTTCGGACCAACGGACAATAAACGATGATCCTCTTGAAATGATATAAGACAAAATTATCTGGATTTGACTATGAAATAAATTTAATTAATTTTCTCTCACAAAAGAAAATTTTCTACGAAAGACTAGGCGGTATGGTCTCACGACTTTAGCCTGCCCAATATAGAAAAAAAACCCTTTCAAAGGACTGAATTCTAACTCCACCTCCATAATAACTTTTAATACTTACGCACGATTTAAGCACTTGACCAAATTTTATTTTAAAGGTGAAACACAAAGTTAAACCGCTTTGATAATTTTTACACTAATTCATAAAAGCATGGAGTGTAATGTTATTTGCACGTTTACAAATCTAACGGGCAAAGGTCCTTTGGTAATAAAAAGCGTATGTTGTATATATATTCCTTAAATCAAAGTGTGAAGGTTTAAATTGCAACGCTTTTATGAAATTGTAGTGCAAAGGCGACACTCCATTAACGGACGCATTATCTCCCGCTGTTGCAAGCGCTTTTCATTTTAAAATATCTCTTGTACCTAATACGAAAACGCTTTTACCGCAAAGCGACTTTTATCTTCAGACCGTATACGATCTCTGGTACAAAATTGTAATGTAAACAATTGAATTAACAAGATTGTTTCTTTTGTGTGAAAACGAACAATATTTTTTAATGTAAAGTGATAAAACTACATAGGTAACTGAATGATTTTTTTCCACGTACATACTTAATTCGAGAATGGGCGTCAAATTCATCTTACGACTTCCAGTGTTCCAAAAAAAGTAGGAAGTATGTAGGTACTGTGTAGCTGTCATTATATGGACCGCGTAGCTTACCGCGCCGCTCTGCTGCAACATTTAAAAATGTAGGTAATGGAGCGGCCAATTATTCTAATTAACATCTACTTATAATTACATACAACAGTGGGTTTATGGAATACTCAACTCATATATATGTTTAGTAGCAAAATAATAAACAACTTAATATACAAAATACACTGCCAATGTGATTAGGGTTCACAACAATGTTGTACAAGTCGCCAGTTGTTTTAAATACGCATTCTTACACTAAAATAAATCTTCCAAGCGTGGCGGATTGACGTAATTAACTGAAACAAGTATCCTCATCAAGCAGCGGTCCAACGACTATTATAAATTAAGAAGTGGTACATTTTTAATGGGATTAGCCTGGCAAGCATCCCCTGTCCAACATTGTTGTGTGACGGCTGAAGGCTGGATTAATACGGCCCTGTCTCGGTTTTATGACAAGAGCTCTGAATTAGGTTAACTTATCCTATTTTAGGATTAATTAATTAGAGTATGGAAAAATATGGTGTCGTTTTCGTGAATTTGTTTCAAAGTATAGACATTCGATTTCAATAGATTCGATTTCCTCTTTTTAAATGACTTCAAAAAGGAGATTGTTAATTTGGTTTCGGTTTGTTTGTATTTTATGTATAGCTCGATGTGTAGTGGCCCGGAAACACGCGTAGAATATTGTAATAGCTAATAGCAAGTAGCAAGTTAAAATATTAAATATATAATCTTTTATATGTTTGTGTTATATGCGTAAATTTAAAAAAAAATATGAAAAGAGCTTTACTTAAAACTTTAATGTGTACTGAAAATGTATAAGGTTCCTTACGTACCTACTTTAATTTTTTTTTTCTTAAACTAACTACATGTTCAATAATTCCACTACATGTTCAATCTACTAATGTTACATTGTCAACCTTGACCAAACTCCCAAAAAGTAAGAATAAAATAATGCTACTAGTAACCCAGTAGCAGCAGTAGTTTGTGTTAATGTGCGTCATCAAAACCTATAAGTAATAAGGTTCACTTAAAACCATGAAACATTAAAAAAAATTGTTTATAGGCAAAGCATTTGACCATTGCCTTGCCGGATGTTAAGCAACGACGCGGTTTTAGACGAGACACACTTGTCTAGAAGATACTAGTTTACACTTGACTTGAAAACTCCCAGATTATAGTTAACTGAAAACGAGGCTCCCGGCAAGCTGTTCCATTCATTAGCTATTCGTACTATAAAGCTAGTAGCGTACCGTTTCGTGCGGGATGAAGGAATTTCAACCATATATGAATGCCGTATTTCTAAGCGCATTGTAGTCCGACAAAAGAAAAGAGATGGGGGAATTAGATCGTGTAATTTGCACACTCTGCAAAGTACAGTCTATAAAACACCGAATAGCCAGATACTTTATGACGGCGATCCAAGCTCTGAAGCTAAGCTTCCACCAACATAGTCACCGATGAGCCTTTTGGTTCGTCTTTGAATGGGGTCCAAGGCTTGGAGCTGGTATTTTGTCAAGCCATCTCAAAGATGCCTACAATATTCCAGACAGACGAAACGGACTTGAGCTACATAGAGGTTCTCTTTTTTGTCCGTTCTTCTCAGCTCTTGCTATCCTGACATAAATACTTATAGAGATTAAGGTTTTATATTATCATGATGATCATATGCCTAAATACGTCCACTGCTGAACATAGGCCTCCCCATGGAGCACCATTTCGAGTGGCTGCTTGCCTTCTACGTCCATCGTACTCTGCGGTTCTGATCAGTTCGTCGATCTACCTAGTGGGAGGCTGACCTATGCTACGCTGCCATAGCATAATACTCTTAAGCTACTTACTAAAGTGAAAAATTCAAATACCATGAATTTTTAAGGTACTTTTAGTGGAAAATATCACAAAAAAAAACAGTTTAGGTAAGGTATTGCGATTATTTAAATAAGGAGTTACCGGACCCATCGGGCACGAGTTTCATTCACTACTTGTTTTCTATTTTCGTTTAAAATGTAACTTCTTTGGTAATTGGTGGTGATTCGTAAAAATTATTAGCCTTGAATAAAAGTAATATTTTAAAACCTACCTCAAAATAGCGATATTGTTAATAATCTAAATTGTTATAATATTGATAAAAATCTTGGTTGTTTAGTTCATTTCATATAAGATTTTTGTATTATATTTTCGCAAAGAAAAATGTAATAATGCCTAAAGTAAACATAGACGTTTTTATTACATTGTAGACAACGTAAACAATGGTCTGCCTATAGAAACTAAAATGTGCTCATTCTGCCAAAATAGTCCTTTCGGGCATTCTCTCGTGTATTAAATAGTTAATGAAACTGTTAGAAAAATACGACAACAAAAAATATAAAAGCAACTCAATGACCGCCTGCGAGCAAAAGGACACGAAGATCTTGTGTTGTGTGTTTATAGGCTATTAGCAAATTTATCTTCACAAATAAACACAACTAAAAATAATAATGCATGTTTTGGGTTTCATAGTACTCCACAAGAAACGGGCAAAATGTTCCCTTATTAAACGGGCAAAATGTCGTCTTTATTCTTTAAACTAATTACTAAAATATACTAACTACTACTAAATGCTACTAGCTATATACACTAGATTGTATTAGTATACAGTTACGTTACAGTTAAGTAACTAGTGCCGCGATGACATATAGTAAGTGCTAATTTCCATAAACTCGTCATGTCTGTCTGCCTGTTCGTCTGAATTCCGAATACTTTACAGTCTTATGACCTATTAAATTATACATATAAATACGTGCATGCATAATTTTTTTTAACAACGATATGATTTTTTTTTGTTTTAGTTTGGCTCCACACTTTAGTGTATTTAGCCATTGTCAAGTAATTTGTAATTTTTCAATTAATAATGTATATATGTCAAGTCAAGTTACAGTCCAAGTCATCAAGTCAAGTCATACTCCTAGTAAAGTGGTGGCAACTTTACCAGAAGCTTCTATGGAGTTTTGGAAACAACACGAAAAGAAACGTTACACCATCATTATATCACTTTCTCACACTCATGCCTGTAGTCCAGCACTTAAGGAATAAAATGCCACCATTTTTATGCACTAACACTGAAAATAAGTTTTGGAAAATAGGTACCTCAAGATTTAGGGTTTTTTTTATTTGTAAAAGTAGGGTAGCTCCCTATATATGTAAAGGCTATTGACCTTTCCGCTAAAGGAATTTTTATAAAAAGTTTAATTGGAATAATATATAATTATTTTAAAATGAAAGCTAAAACCTGTGCTTATACAGGCTCTACAAATCATAACCCGGTATACTCTTGACGATTTAAAGCACTACTAGCGCCCCATGGTTTCACTCGCGGATAAAAGTATCTAACATGTTAATCCACTATTTATATTCCAAATTTCATGTAAATCCGTCCAGCCGTTTGAGCGTGAAAAAGTTATAAACATCCACACATACAAACTTTCGCGTTTATAAGGTCTTTACCTATGAAATTGCCGTATTGCAGTACAGACTTTTTCAAACAAAAAAAGTTTTGATTGGCTATGAATTCTAAATTCAAATTAATTTTGTTTTAAAAATATGACATTCTATTTACAATATAAGTCTTTAATTTATTGATTAGCGTTGTATTTTCATTACATTTCAACATTTTTCCTCATAATGGATACTTTGAAATTTCGTGTAATTATGGAATATGAGTTCCGTCGTGGCACCAACGCGGCACAAACGACACGTAACATCAACGACGTTTACGGAGAGAACTGTACAAACGAACGTACAACCCGTTATTGGTTTGCTCGGTTCCGTTCTGGGAATTTTGACTTGAAAAATGAACCTCGTGGTCGTCCGGAAACTTTGGTCAACAATGATGAATTAAAGGCGATTGTGGAAGCTGATGAATCTCAATCTACAGCTAAGCTGGCAGCAGCTTTTGATGTTAGCATCAAAACAATAATGGTCCATTTGCGACAGATTGGCAAGATAAAAAAAGCTTGATAGATGGGTGCCCCACGAACTTAACGATCGCCAGCGCAACGTACGCGTCGAGACTTGCCTTGCGCTGCTTAACAGGCACAGAAATGAAGGAATTTTGAACCGAATTGTTACGTGCGACGAAAAATGGATTCTTTTTGACAATCGAAAGCGCTCAGCAAGTTGGTTAGATCCTGGTTCGGTACCAAAGCAATGTGCAAAACGAAAAATGACCCCTAGAAAGGTGATGGTCACAGTTTGGTGGTCTAGTGCTGGTGTGATTCATCATAGCTTTTTACAAAACGGCGAGAGCATTACTGCAGATGTGTACATTGAAGAACTGACCACAATGATGGCGAAACTCGCACGTCTGCAACCAGCTTTGGTCAATCGGTCGTCTCCACTGCTACTTCACGACAACGCGCGACCCCATACTGCACAACAGACCGTCTCTAAGCTGCATGAGTTGGGTTTGGAAGCTCTCCCTCATCCGCCATACTCACCAGATCTTGCGCCTACCGACTATTACTTTTTCCAAAATTTGGACAACTTTTTAGCGGGAAAAAAATTCAATTCCCGAGAGGCAGTACAAAACGCCTTTGAAGAGTTTGTTGTCTCCCGTCCTGCTGATTTTTTCAAGAAGGGCATCCATAAACTGCCACAGCGTTGGCAAAGATGCATTGATTGCAAGGGTGATTACTTTGAATAAAAGAAATAAATAAGTTCGAAAAAAAAATACTTTAACTTTTTTCAAACAAAACGGCAATTTCATAGGTAAAGACCTAATATTAGTAGGATAGGATAAGTTACCACACACCACATCACAGTAATGTATTGAAGATAAGACCGGTGTATCTTCCACCACGAGAGAAAAGAAAGATTCTTACATGGTAACGAGTAGGGACGACATAATAGGTGCCTTAAAACTGTTCACATAAATTTTCCAAGTTTTCCAATTTGAATTTAACTAACAACTTGAGATTTTCTTGGAAGAATACTAAAAAGTTTTAGTGTTTTAACTAAGCTGTGCGAACGGCGGAAGGAAAAGTAAGACAATTATTAACGGTAAAGATATACCGGGCAAATGTGTGTTCGAAAGTTGAAGCTCCCGAGAAAATCGGAGCGAGTTTTATGCTGTGCGGAATTGTGAGTTCTTTGTGAATTATTGATGTTTCATATTTAAAATTATGAGTTGATAAGTAAACGGGTTTTGTATCATATAAATGTTATTTAAGTTTAAATAAATGTTATTTTGAAAACTATTGTAAGTATGATACATTTTGGAAAATTAACGTTAATTTAAAGTCAAAACTACTCCGACAAAGTTCTTCTCACACAACGCCATCTAGCCCCAAACTAAGCAAATCTTGTATTATGGGAACCAGATAACTGATACAATACTTAAATACTTTTTGTTTGTAAATACATACATACTATACATATAATACATATAACACCCAGACACAAAACAAACATCTATGTTCATCCCACAAATATTTGTCCTGCGCGGGAATCGAACCCACAACCCACAGATCAGAAGGCAGGGTTACCAACCAACTACCAACGAGCTATCGGGCCAGTCACTTAACTACTAATAATATTTGTCCACTGTTGAATATTGTTTAATGTTCAGCAGTAGACGTCTTTCCAGTGATGATATGATGATGCAACAATTAGGGAAAATTAAGGATCCGCCCTTAAGAGGTGGGTCCTAGTATTATGTACCTACCAGGACCACTTCTTCATTATCCACCAGTCTGTAACCAGTCTGGAAACTGCCCATTTGCCGTATAACTACACGTATATGAAACAAATGACAACCACCTCCGGTCTAAACAACGTAAGTAAATTAATTTATTTTTATTTTGAGAATTCATTTGGTCTCGAAATTTTTAAATATGCGTAATCACCCATAAATAAAAAAAGCCATTAGAATTTTGGAACCTAGGGCCTATGTGGATCCAAAATCTTAATGAAGGATCGCATAAAATTAATTTCATCAATGAACATTTTAATTTCAATTATTCGTGCTTCATAAAATAGTCATTATAAGAATGAAAGTTCAACTTAATATGGGCCTCAAGAGAATTTAGCCATTATAAAATTAGTTCGCCAACCTTTATCGTGTACCTATCTAAGTACTTAGATAAAGTTGTAAAGTAATTAGAAGATAATACATACAAAAAAGCCTGCTTTTATTCAACTCAAAATTCCTGGCTGAATACTGGTCGATGCTACACGTGACCAAAATGCTGGCGCTTATTTGGCACAACGAATCAGCATTGCAATTCATCGGGGCAATGCTGCCAGCATGTTGGGTACGCTACCTACTGGTAGTGAGCTGGAGCATTTGGACTGTCGTATAGGTAATCACGGCCAGTATATGGTTGAAATGTTTTTGTTTGTAGTAGGTAGTGTTTAGAATTAGTTGTTATATCATTATACCTGTATTGTATTCCGTTGTAGTTGTTTCAAATTTTCCGTTGTAGTTATTTCAATAAAGTAAAATATTACAAAAACACAAAAGTTTATCCTATTGTAGTATTTAGTCGAAAATAAAGGCAATTTTCCGCTTTAAAAAAAACGTCAGTAATTTATTCAATATAGAATACACTAGCACTTAGAGGACGACAGGCAGAATAAATAAATAAACTGAGTTCAATATTTCCTTCCTGAATAATATAATTTATGTATGGTTTACCCATAGACTTAAGAAGTATTCTAGCTCGGTGGGTTTACCCGTATAAAAATAAATGCAAATCGTGTTCTAACAAAACTTCTTCCATGAAGATTATAATCTAAAAAATTATAGTATAAAATAATCTTGCGGAATAGAATAAAAGGGGGAGACAAGATTTCAATTTAGATCTTTCAAGTGTGCCCGCCTATTTCATTAAGGTAACACTTTTCAGTTACAATATTCAATGAGCTGTTCAATTTGATTTGATCCCCTGTCATTTTTGATGGGTTCATCCTTCGGAATTGCTTTGTTGTGGGTGAGCGTCCCTATTTGAGGACAGGGATGGATTTTTAGAGGGCCTTATTAGATGGATGGTAAACTCTTTATTAAAGTTTTTAAATAAAGTTGTATATAATAATCAGAAACAGTCATGGATACGTCACTACTCACGAAATACGACCTCATAGATTTTGGGCTAAGGTTTATCTTGAGTCTGTGGTTAAATGGATTTAAATATATATGACCAGTTATAAACTCTATGCGCAGTGGGCAGTACCGTAATTTACCCTGTGGTAGCATTTAAATTTATTACAGTGGCAACACCGGCAACTGTCATTGCTCCCCCACACCCATGTGGCTATATAAAGGGAGCGCGATCGATGTGCTACGGAATCATTCTTGCTCCGGACGCGGCCCGGTGCGTATGCTGAAGGCCTAAGGCCTTTTATAGTTTGCCCGCCATGCAAAACCCTTCTGCCTATATATATACTAACCCAATGTTAGCAAACATTCAACCACCTATGGATAAGTATTACCACACGTACGTAAAGTACTCACAAGTTTTTTGACGGTATTTAATTTTATGGAAGTACGAGCTTCTGCCCGCAGCTTCGCCCGCGGCGTGGCCTATGGGAAAATAATTCGACCACCCATTTCACCCTCTTAAGGGTGGAATTTCTAAAAATCCTTTCTTAGCGGATGCTTACGTCATAACATCTACCTGCATGCCAAATTTCAGCCCGATCCGTCCAGTGGTTTGGACTGTGCGTTGATAGATCACCATGTCAGTCAGTCAGTCACCTTTGAGTTATATATATTTAGATTTAGCTCGAGTTTAACACCACGTATTACAAACTAAAGTTCTTTTTTTATTTTCTTTTTATTCTTGCCTTAATGTACATCCTTTTTATAGCTATTTTCTAATCCTTTTTCCGTATGACAGATAAAAAGATGAGGTATAAAAGAGTAGTTAGAAAATGAAACCCCGAAATTTTAAAATAAACTATAATATTAAGACAAACTTATCCGTGAGCTTTCTACAACTTGCCCCTTCAATCCGTTCCTAGATCCGCTCCAGTTTAGAATTTAGTAAACATGGCCACCGTTTTGTTGGTGTTGGGACGGGAAAAGATTTGTTGTGCACCCTTTTTGGCCGTGTATTCTTGACAACGTTTTCAGTCAAGAGCTTCTCTAGGCAAAGATGAGAAATGTCAACAAAAAAGTAAGTTGATTTGGTTGATCTTACTGAGAATATAGATACGAGTAATTTTTTTTCAATATAAATAAAATTAGTTACTACGCACTTGTATTGTTTCAAAGTAATCCTTCAATAGCCATATTAGGTTCAAATTGAAAAGTTCCGTTAGAAAGACAAAAAAATTATGGTGATTATGATGATGAATGATGATTTCTATGTCCATCCTTGGTCTCTAAGTTACATCTGTGCAAAATTTCATCACAAATGATCCAGTGTTGAAGCCATGAAGACAGTAGAAGTAACAAACAGTCACACATTCGAGTTTTAATATTTATTATAAATATGGAAGTATGAGAGATAATAAATAAAGAAATAAATAAATATCTGTGTATATTTCACACAGCGCCATCTATCCCCAAATTAAGCAAAGGTTGTACTATACGAACAAGATATTTGATACAATACTTAGATATTTTTTGTTTGTAAATATATACGTATAACACAAAATAACACCAAGACACAAAATAGACATCGATATTCATCACATAAATCTTAAATGGGAATTGAACCCACAACCTACAGCTCAGAAGGTAGAGTTACTACATAGCCAGCCGTGCTTTTTTTATGTTAAGGAATGACGTGACGAGCTAGCCGTTCACCTGATGTTAAATGACACGGCTGCCCATATCAGCTGCAGTGTCACTCGGAACTCTAAAGTATAGAGGTTCGCGTGGCACGTCATCCAGAGACATCAGCACAATATAGTAATAAGATTACTAAACTGTGAGATCAGATCATAAAGTCTCATTTGCCCAGTAATTTCACTAGCTACAGTGCCCTTCAAACCGGAACACAGCAGTGCTTGCGCACTACTGCTTGGCGGCAGAATAACTGGCAAAGCGGTGGTACCTACCTAGACGAACTTTGCAGTAAAGTAATACCACCTAGTAAAAGTAGTAGTGCTAGCGGGCCAATCAATAATAATCACAGAGCACTGTCAGCCTTATTAATAAACACGAACTAGCTTTAGACTAGTTACACCATCTTTTGTCTCTTTCGATCCAGCTAAATATTCCAGTAGCAAAAAAAGGACAAAAGCTGAAGTAACTAATCCGAGACTAATACCCGTTTATTAATAAGGCTGTAAATGTATAGTACAGATATTAACTTATACAAGTTAGACTAACATGCTTTACCTGCAGATACTTGATATTTTTGTAAACAGCTTCTGCGCGAACGTCTTATGAATTTGACATAACCTTCGTCTTTGATGCCGAACTCTACGCCACCTGAATAAGTATTACCATGTAAAATACAGGTAAGTGGAGAATTCTGATGATATTTTAATAAATATTAAACAGAGAATTGCTTTGGAATAATACTTTCGCGTATTTTATCTACTGTATATATTTTTGCATGGCCGTCACATGTAGCTGGTCAAAGTGGTACTCAAAATGGTGATAATATATTTAAAAGGCGAGGTCTAAGTACAAAACCAACAAAAACCAGGACGCGTTAGTCAAAATAATCAAATAATAAAATAGTGTCAATAAAAATAAAACGAAAAAAAAGCAATAAGAAAATTAAACTAAATTTTATTATAGGTATATATTAGTTTGGTTATCTAAATATATATATCTCAAAGGTGCCTGACTGACTGACTGACTGACTGACATAGTGATCTATCAACGCACAGCTCAAACCACTGGACCGATCGGGCTGAAATTTGGCATGCAATATATTTTATGACGTAGGCATCCGCTAAGAAAAATTTTTTGAAATTTCACCCTTAAGAGGGTGAAATGAGTAGTTGAATTATTTTCCCATAGGCCACGCCACGGGCTAAGCTGCGGGCAGAAGCTTGTTTTAAAATAAAAATGTGCTAATGATGAAAAATTCCAAGCAATACTTTGTCAACGCCGTGTTTCAAATTATAACAACAAATTTAAAGCGACGAGAGAAGACGAGGATTGCCGTAAGATACTGCGATGGCCTAAGCTGTGTCTCGTGTTCCGTTATGTGTTTGTATAACGGTATGAAAATTAGCGTCCATTTGTGTTAACATAGTTACAATGCTTCTACAACTTACAATTGTAACCACTTCTGAATAAATATATTGATTGATTGATTGATTGATTGATAAAGCAATAACTTATTTGAAATCCATTTTCAAATATTCCTCGTAACTCACAAAATCAACACTATCTCAAGCACCATTTTAGCATAAAAATGTTCTGCTATTTTCAATATTAAACAGACTCATTTGTGACCCCTCAAATATCTAAAAATTGTACTTTGACTTAGCTTTAATAGAACAATTTAAAGTTCTTTTTTATTAAACTTTTAATTACATATTCAGTTGAGTGATTAAAAACAGTAGAATATCCTAAAAATACGGATCACGACGGACAACTGTCATAAATAATTAATTAATATCATAGTAAAGAAGCCGCCCTCTGCTCTACTTTTCGTCGTTTCTTAGTATATTTATTAATTATACTACCTGTTTAAGCTTCTTATGACATTTAATAGTAAAGTTCAGTTACGGTTACATTAAATATTTACAATTCGAAACGGTAAATGTACGTTATATTTTGCTAACGGTAAATTTACCTTAATTATTCAACCCTTTAATTATTAAATGTACTTCATAATTATTCTTAATTACAAGTAAATAGTATCATAAAATATCTGGTATAGTTGACCTAAAACTAAAGAAATATATTGATGAAAAACTGAAACTTTTATGTAAAATACTTTCGCATAGAAAATCCATTAGCACTATCTTTTCACGTAGTTGACAGAGCAGGAAAAAATTACGCGGACCATAAAAAGACGCCTGGCTTGCTATTATAAAATTTACTGGCACTGATGAGAATAAAAAGGTTTTAACTGTCAAATTGATAGTTACGAGAAAATTTACTTTAAACTTCAACGGCCTCATTTTAATGTAGAGTGCGTATTAAGTAATAGAAAAGGTTTATGTAAGTTTCAGTTGCTTCAAAATGTATTAATTCTTTTTTAAATTCAAAATACAGTACTAATTCGTACAATTACTGAAAAAATATAATATAATATAAGATATATAAGAATGATTTTATGCTAAGCGAACTGTATTCCTGTGTCAGATATACCGTTTTTAGACTGAAAATCTCGGGATTTAAGCCTCATATCGGTATTTGGAGAATGTATTATTGTAGATAATTTCACGCTGAATTCAACGATACCCATAAGTCATTTTGTGAAAAAAATCAGTTAAACACTTTTTGATCTCATCCCTTCAATTGCGACTGTATTGTCTTGACACTTTCTTTTGTTCTAGTGTATGCGCTCGGCGCAAACATTAACACACAGATACAAAACAAGAATCGATGTTCATCAAACAAATGTTAGTTCCTGGGTGGGAATCGAACCAACAACATACAGTTCAGAATGCAGGGTTACTACCAACTGAACTATCGGGTCAGTAAAGTTTAGATATTATTTCGAGGCTAAACCCAAACTTTCAAACTTTTATCCCCTAGTTACCAACCGAGATGAAATAACTTCAGAACGGATAAATGTTATTACGAAAGTGATTCAATAGATTGTTTACCAAGGAGCAAAGAACTATTTTTAAGGCAAGAGTATTTCTTTAAATCCAGAGCGGAGCGAATCGAATCATTCTGGCGCTTTCAGATTTTTACGCCAAAATAACAATATATTCTACATTTCAATCAATTAAGCAATAACTTCTTGGTGATGTGATCCATGCATCGTCGCAGGTGCGATGAATTAATTATACTCGACGTCATAAGTAATTAAGTATCGCTCTTGTAAGTAAGCAGTAAAATATAGCCTTTTAACTAATAGGGGAGCCATTTACTCCCGTCTTTAAGGAAGGTTCCTTAAAGACAAAAGTTCCTTAAAGTAACTACTCACTGCAGCTACCAAAGTAGGTACTTTGGTAGCTGCAGTGAGTAGTTCCAAATACTCACTTAAATCATTGTGGGAAAAAGTAAACTGTGAAGCAGTTATTTTGGTAAAGAAGTGTCTATAAAACTCCAAAGCCAGCGCTTTACCCAAAGCCTTACTGATTTGCCAACATATCGGCATTGCAACTTGTGTTACAGGTGTTCCTAAGCGACAGTTACCGCTTACCATCAAGTGGAATCATCAGCTGGCTTTGCGCACTTATTATAAATATAAAAAAATGAGTATGCTTTAGACCACACGATCGAAGTAAAACTTCTTTAGGTTAGCTCCATTTATCGGCCGGTATAACTTTGTTTTTGCTTTGTTAAATGTTAATGTCGCCATCTTGACAGTTGTAAATTGTCATTTTACCAGACATACCAAAATAATAATACATATTTTTAACTTTGTTATGTTGACAATGGAGATCTACATTAACCAACACCTTTTAACTCCCGTTCGCCGCGCTAGCTTACTCCCCAGTCAAGCGTGCGTAAAGAAGTTGTACTAAAATAACTTCAAAATAAACCATGTATTTATGAAATCTTTACAATTTTACTAATGGCACTGACAGGAAGTTTTGAACACTGATTAAATTTAGCTAAAGTGTATTTATTTATAAGTAAGGCTGTTTTTGATTTTTGGCGGGAATGCGAAAAAGATTGCGTCACCGCATTGTATTATTTTCCAAAACTTGTGTTATTTTCAGTGTTAGTGCATGAAATTGGTGGCATTCTATTCTTTAAGTGCTGGATTACAGGCGTGAGTGTGGGAAAATGGTATAATGATGGTGAAACGTTTCTTTTCGTGTTGTTTCCAAAACTCCATAGAAGCTTCAAGTAAAGTTGCCACCACTTTACTAGGAGTATGACTTTGACTAGACTATGACTCGACTTGATGACTTCGACTGTGAGTTGACACATATTTGCGTGAAATATCATTAACTTGATAATTATCAATTACTTGACACTGGCTAAATACCCGTGTATTTAGCCAGTGTCAAGTAGTGTCACCTCCGTAGGTGTGGAGCCAAAACATAAAAAAGTAAGGCTGTTAGTGCGCTGAATTGGTAGAGGTGAGTTGAATACGAAGCAAGAAATGTGAGACTAATTCACCATATTCACATGTTATAAATCTACCACACAAGTATATAAAGATAATTCAATAAATTCTTGAAAACTTTTTACACGAACTATTCTTATACAAAGCGCTCGTAAAAGAACTATAATCCAGTAAACAATACGGATTGTTTCGAAGCTCCAAAGGAGCTGCTGATCTTAAGCATCAGTTTAAGTTTATCCCAAGTAAGTATAGGTTTATCCGTGGCTATATTGGTCCATGAGCTTTTCGTGCGGAAAATTAGATCCCTCTTCTAAAAGACGTATCTATCTATATTGTATTATTTATAGATTCACTAAAAGTTCCATGTAAAAGTGCTTAAAATAATGGTATGGAATTGGTATGATATAAAGCAGTGACCTGGTTTAAGTACAAACATATATTAATTAAAGTTTATTTACCAGCCCATTAGGGCATTAACTAATGGTGATTTAATTAAAAGTACTTAGATGAAAACTACTACTGGTTGTTAACAGTTTGTTGTAAAACTCGTTAAACTCAGGCGTATTTTTCAATAAATATATATGTTATTCATATTGATAAACTAACCCTTGTGAAAAAAGGTTAATTTTAAAATTCAAATACTAAAAATATGGTATTTTCATTCGGTTTATAAATTACTAGTCAGATAAACTTTATCAAAGCATTGAAAAATCGCTCCTTTTCAGGAGACGTTGCTTAGTATTACTAAGGTAGGCAAAGTATCCGCAGCGGCAAAGTATAGGCGACGGTAACTGTTCACCATCAGGCGGACTCAGTCTTGTTTATCTGTCTTAGTTATATAAAAATGCGTTTATTCTGATGAATAATTCTTATCTAATTATTGAGTAAACAAGCCTTAGAACAAGAACATCATATTGAACGATCGGCAGTTAGCCTCACCTAACATGAAGTTATTGGGTAGCATACATTATTATATACCCATGCAAGTAGGATATTTTCTTATTTCTTATTTAGCCTTTGAGCCTACTTAAACAAAATATTTTTTTACGATTACCTATAACAAACACGTTGGTGTGTGACATTCATTACTCATAACTCATATAAGCAACATAGGAGCTCATAAAAAGGATCCGAATGAGGTTACTGGATCAGAAAGCGAATGAAACATTTTCAGTGTAGGTATAGAGCAAGATGTTATTATGTTTTCTGCTGTTTAGTAAGGAAGTATACGCATGAATAGGTAGGAGAGCCTTTGAAACGAACTGTCTTTTTGTAGATGTATCAGCATAATAGTAGATTGCATGGAGTAAAGAACTATTTTTATACCAAGAGTGTTTCTTTAAATCCTGAGCGCAGCGGGAGATTCAAAGTACATCACTCGATCTTAAAATAGTGTTGCTCCCTGGACACTCTAGCTGTTATAAGCTGTTGCACTTATTTTCTCATAGTGATGCTATGAAAAAATAAGTGCAACAGCTTATTTGGTACACATTTTTAGCGTCCGAGCACGTTTTAGCACATTTTTATTCTCTTGAGATAATATGATACTTTCATTGTCACTATTTGAGGAAGACACGTTCATTTTTCATATAAAACATAGTAAAACCTGAATTTAAGTAAACAAAGGCGGAATGCATTTTGACCGTTTAACCTTTTTTGGTTCGCGCATGGCTTATAGTATTGTATTGTATGTGATTTATCATGTAACCTGTTACTTGGTCAGCTTATACAGTTGTAGAAGAGAAAAAGAGTCGTACAGCTGAAGTTGATGTCACAGATGAGAAAACCAGTTGATCACATGTTTATACTATCACCGGGGAGTAATACGATCAACCTATCGTCCCGCACGAAAACAATACGCTTCATTACAATATCACGCGTGTTGTATGTGATTTCACGACTATACAATTTCCATGAATGAACTTTAAAGCAACCATTTGGAAAACGCATATTTCATAATGAATTTCAAGACGTCCAATAGCTATAGCATAATTAAAGATAAATGATTGCCTAATTTAGCTTACAATTTGGCACGCAACGGTGGTAAGTAGCTTAGTGAACATTTTTATTCACAAGTAGTCAATCGTACATCCGTGTTCGCACCAGCGTTGAGCACTTATAGGGCATTAAATAGTTTTTCAATGGCTGTAACATACTAACGCAGTCTGGCACCCGTGTAAGCCCAGCCTCCCAGCCTCAAACCTTTATTGAGGATCACATAGAAAGTCCTACATCTATTACTAACAAGGAGCACTTTCACGATTTAGTTTCTTCTAGTATCACGTCCAGAGACCAGTGATTTACGACTCCACAGGGTTATGTCACACGAGTACGGCTAAAATATATAAAATCCGTAGCACACATAATTTTTAATAAATATTTATTCAGTATTACCCTCAATACGTGAGCTGATTCTCACCGCATGTGCCAGTGGCGTTAGAAGTGGAATAGATTTCTTGGTTACGCAGTTTACGCGTTACCTATAACTCGTGGTATCATAAGTAATGCCGTGGAAGAGTGAAAGAATGGATTGTAGTGATAGTAAAGATTGGTTGTGTTCACTACAAAAATGGTGATGTAGCTGTGCTTACTGTAGGTATAGGACACCATGCAATCCTTCACTGAATTTGTCGACTCAATTTGTTGGATCAGAGCCGCGATACGCCTCTACACGTTGCGATTTAAATGATTGAGTTGACAAATCGTACGACAGATTATAGGTAGGTAAGTATAAGGTGTGTATAGCATTTTACAAATTTGCAATTAAATCTTCAATAGCATCATCATCCACATTAGTCCCATTTATCTACTCTCTGAACGGACCTAATATCTTTGTATAATCGTTTAATTCCTTTCTTGACTGGCCCGATAGCTCAGTTGGTAGTAGCCCTGCCTTCTGAACTGTGGGTTGTGGGTTCGATTCCCACTCAGGACAAACATTTGTGTGATGAACATAGGTGTTTGTTCTGTGTCTGGGTGTCATATAGTATTCTATGTATGTATTTATAAACAAAAAAGTATCTAAGTATTGTATCAGTTATCTGGTTCCCATAGCACAAGCTTTGCTTAGTTTGGGGCTAGATGGCGTTGTGTGAGATGTCCACACATATTATTATTATTATTATTATTTACTCCTCACCACGTGCAAAGCTCATTCAAATCTTTTCCCACGCCATCATATTATAGTGCTACTGAAAGTCAAAACGTAATGTAACCATAATGATAGATTTTATATTGCTTGAGAGCAGTTTTGCAATCAATGTTTATAAACTGTTCTTGATACCAAAAATTTACAGGAATAATAACAGGATTCCAGAGAAATTCTGGCGATATCAACAGCTCTAGATATGGCACAAGAATTTCTAAGATACGGTTCGTTCTCTGGTAAAATATTATAATGAGATGGAATTATTAAAATCCTACAAATCTCATTTCGGCGGTAGGTATGCATAATTACCTTCGAACCAAAGTTCCGTTCCTTTTCAACGTAGACTTACGCTTTGGGAGCTTCGCATTTCTAAGTATTTACTAGAATAGCGGGAATTTAGCTTCGATTTGGGTAACATAATACCTACTCAATGTAGGACTTAATAAAGTTGCTTCTTGCATTTTTAGTGATCACAATTTTAACAAAGCTGAACGTGTCTTTAGAGTAATAGGTACAAAGTTAAAACTAACTAATATTAGTAAAAAGCAAGATTTAATGCATATAGCAAATGAAAGTCCTAGTGAAATAAAATAAATAAATAATAAATAAATTACTAAAAATAAGATATGTAAAATAAACCAATAGGTGAAAAATAATTGTAATTTTTCGCGTCATTGGCATTCGAGTCTGAGACGAGCGCCGAATTTTGGATGCGTTGTTCATTTATCACGTCATGAAAAGCGAAAACAATTCTAGCGATTGTTGATTGGGGAGTAAGCTGGTGACTGCGTAACGGGGCAAACGAAAATTGTAAGATGTTGGTTTACGTAGATCTCCATTGTCAACATAACAAAGTAAAAATTACTTAAAATGTGTTTTTTTTTTGTTTGGTTTTGGCTCCACACTTTTGTGTATTTAGCCAGTGTCAAGTAATTGATATCTCAAGTTAATTAATATCACATATTGTGTCAAGTCAAGTCACAGTCCAAGTCATCAAGTTAAGTCATAGTCTAGTCTAGTCAAGTCATACTCCTAGTAAAGTGATGGCAACTTTACCAGAAGCTTCTATGGAGTTTTGGAAACAACATGAAAAGAAACGTTTCACCATCATTATATCATTTTCCCACACTTACGCCTGTAATCCAGCACTTAACGAATAGAATGCCACCAATTTTATGCACTAACACTGAAAATAACACAAGTTTTGGAAAATAATAAAATGGGGTGACGCAATCTTTTTCGCGTTCCCGCCAAAACTCATGTGTACCTATTATTATGTTAGTATGTCCGGTAAAATGACAATTACAATTCTAGCGATTGTTTTCGCTTTTCATGACGTGATAAAATGAACAACGCAGAAAAAGTCCGCGCTCGTCTCAGACTCGAATGCCAATGACGCGAAAAATTACAATTATTTTTCTCGACTCTTTAGAAATGTTCGACGTTGCTAAAGAAATCCGTAATGGAGTCGGATATTCAATAGATTGTTTTTTCTACTTCGCTAATTAGAATGTCGAACCTTTGCTTCTTTTTGACGAGAAAACTTTTAGAATACCATCCTTATAATAGTCGCGCCAGAGTTAGTGTAAAATGCATATTTTAATAGGTTAGGTTATGTTCGCTCATAGATTGTATCGCCAAGATTGTAAAAATCCAGAAAATTGACTACTTACATAGATAACTATTAAGTTACTACGTAACCAATGACTCCATGTTGCCTGTTAGTGGACCCTCGTTTCGTCATCGTGCGCCTACGTCACTGAATTTCAAGGCTCTTTTTCAAAAGAGTGTCAGCTTTAATTGTTTATCTCCACTGCTTCTTCGACACGAGTTTTTTCTCACAGAGACAGAGTATATGGTCATAATACCACTACGCTGGCTAAGTGCGGATTGGTGGCATTGTCTTCGAATTTTTTAATTCTTGAACATGTTTTTTTTACGATATTCTCCTACAGCTTTGCAAGAGCGAGGCAAATCCCGCACATTAAATAGTTATTGATGCAGGTTTGAGCGGGATTTGATCCAGGTTGCATCGGTTTGAAAGTCGCAACCCTGAGTCACACGAGCTTTGATGTCGATAATAAGATAAGTACAGCTTACTTAAGTAGCAGAGTGAGATACAGGGTCCGTTTTGTATAAAACTTCTTTGCGCACGTTTGACTTACCTAATTTAATGGATAAATAATCTTAATGGATAAGTATACGTATTATTTTTATTATTTATAAGCTTTATTTGGTAGCTTGAAGTTAGAAACGTCGGACTCATGGAATAATAATTTATGTAAGGTATTTAAACATTATTTATTACAGCGCCACCTAGTGCTGCTGTTAGAAACTACGATGTAGCCCTACCAGGAGGATAGTTTAGTAGAAAAGTATGAAAGATGAAACGTTTTTTATAGAGCTCTTGGCTAGACTACGAACGTAGTGCGTCACATCGCTAGCAGATGGCGTGATAACCAATTCCTTATGATAATGTCTTCAAAGTATAATTCAATCATTGTGATAAATGAAATTAGTTTTTACTGGGACTTAAAATAGGTATAATATACTGAAAAACCAAGTTGCGATGTAGAATTAAAGTTATTATTTATTTTACAATATACAGCAACTTAAATTGTTATACTATTCCCGTGGTCCTCTAGGCCATGGTCATGGGGACATTGGTATGAAGGTTTGCATTTTTTCTGTCATCCCCTTTGGCATAGCATAGGTAGTGATAAACAATTGTCTATATGTAAGTACCATCTACAAAGGACGATCTTGACGAAAATTAAAATGAGTTTCTCAAGTTAATTGTAGCTTCGCGAATTGAAAACACTCCGATCTTATATACAGTTAATAAACTGGCATGGGTTTTTGATCCATGGAATGACAAAATTCGGCTTTTACGGTAAAGGGCCAAAAAACATTTGAATAACAAAAATGTTCCTTTTAACGGACTATATTACACGACTATAGGACTGTTTGACAGACTTTGTAGTGTAGTGGTTGAGGAGGTCGGCTCATAATCCGGAGGCGGCGGGTTCGATTCAAGGCAGGACAAGTATTTGTGCACAGAAAAAAAGTGCTAGTACTTGTTATGCGTTTGGGTGTTGTGGGACCATGATTCTCGTATCTCCTGGTCCTTAGACCCAGGGAACCCTAGTTAGGGTCCAGGATCTATGTATGTGATCGTAGGGTGTTACTATTATTATTAATTATTATATTATGTAGTGACGATACCACAACGTTGGACGTGATCAGTCCGAAAAGTTTTAACGCTAACAGCTATAGTGTCGTACATTATAGACTTCTCAAAAAATACAAAGGAACCTTTTCCTCGGCCTATAGGCTTACACAGGACTCAACCATCGCAGTCACAAAGGCAGGATGAAGTGCCGAGACGCCCTCATTAGCACGCATCGGGTTACAGTCTCGGTGGTCTACACCCACATACATCCTTTGTCTAGAATTCACTCTAGATCGCAAATAGGCTAGACTGATTTGCCTATTAGGGCAAACTTCTACTTACCTTAATTTTACTGATATGTTAGTAAGGATGGCATAAATAATACATAGAAGACTTGACTAGGTGGCAGGACTTTTCTGCAAAGTTCATCTAGGTATAGGCAACACCGCTTTGCTAGTTATTTCAACCGCCAAACAGTAAGTAATCTCACAGTCCAGTGATCATACTGCTATTGATGTGTGCTCATGTCTATATAGGTTTGATATTTTATTAATTTTTCAATTGTTACATTACCCTATTTTCATTGCCTAATTTTCATATTTACATTGCCTAATTTTAATTTCTATATTGCCTAATTTTCATTTTTACATTGCCTAATTTTCAATTTTACATTGCCTACTGTTAATTCTTACATTGCCTAATTTTCAATTTTACATTGCCTAATTTTAATTTTTACATAGACTAATTTTTATTTTTACATTGCCTAATTTCAGTCAGTAGTGTAATTACACTACTGACAATCAACAACCATTATTATTAAATTAATTTTATTATGTGTATGTTAAAAATGTATCTGGCACTTACTTAGTATTCGACCTTATATGTTGACATTTAATCAAACACATTATTATTATTCATATTATTAATCTTATTCTTATCGATCGATCGTATCGATATAATACATAATTCTGGTACTTTTTATAACTACTTACATACCTAGCTATATACTTTAATTATACAGTGTTAAAACTTATTTCAATTGTTATATAGTGTCCAAAATTGTAAGGAAAATAATGAAGTCTTTCAAATATCGATTTTGTTAAAATAAAGTACAATAAGAAAATTAGTAATATAATAGGTCTTTACCTATGAAATTGCCGTATTGCAGTACAGACTTTTTCAAACAAAAAAAAGTTTTGATTGGCTATGAATTCTAAATTCAAATTAATTTTGTTTTAAAAATATGACATTCTATTTACAATATAAGTCTTTTGTTTATTGATTAGCGTTGTATTTTCATTACATTTCAACATTTTTCCTCATAATGGATACTTTGAAATTTCGTGTAATTATGGAATATGAGTTCCGTCGTGGCACCAACGCGGCACAAACGACACGTAACATCAACGACGTTTACTGAGAGAACTGTACAAACGAACGTACAACCCGTTATTGGTTTGCTCGGTTCCGTTCTGGGAATTTTGACTTGAAAAATGAACCTCGTGGTCGTCCGGAAACTTTGGTCAACAATGATGAATTAAAGGCGATTGTGAAAGCTGATGAATCTCAATCTACAGCTGAGCTGGCAGCAGCTTTTGATGTTAGCATCAAAACGATATTGGTCCATTTGCGACAAATTGGCAAGATAAAAAAGCTTGATAGATGGGTGCCCCACGAACTTAACGATCGCCAGCGCAACGTACGCGTCGAGACTTGCCTTGCGCTGCTTAACAGGCACAGAAATGAAGGAATTTTGAACCGAATTGTTACGTGCGACGAAAAATGGATTCTTTTTGACAATCGAAAGCGCTCAGCAAGTTGGTTAGATCCTGGTTCGGTACCAAAGCAATGTGCAAAACGAAAAATTACCCCTAGAAAGGTGATGGTCACAGTTTGGTGGTCTAGTGCTGGTGTGATTCATCATAGCTTTTTACAAAACGGCGAGAGCGTTACTGCAGATGTGTACATTGAAGAACTGACCACAATGATGGCGAAACTCGCACGTCTGCAACCAGCTTTGGTCAATCGGTCGTCTCCACTGCTACTTCACGACAACGCGCGACCCCATACTGCACAATAGACCGTCTCTAGGCTGCATGAGTTGGGTTTGGAAGCTCTCCCTCATCCGCCATACTCACCAGATCTTGCGCCTACCGACTATTACTTTTTCCAAAATTTGGACAACTTTTTAGCGGGAAAAAAATTCAATTCCCGAGAGGCAATACAAAACGCCTTTGAAGAGTTTGTTGTCTCCCGTCCTGCTGATTTTTTCAAGAAGGGCATCCATAAACTGCTACAGCGTTGGCAAAGATGCATTGATTGCAGGGGTGATTACTTTGAATAAAAGAAATAAAAAAGTTCGAAAAAAAAATATTTTAACTTTTATCAAACAAAACGGCAATTTCATAGGTAAAGACGGACTGTACTGTGTCTGTGACTGTGGTATGTGGCAAAGCAGTATTATGAAAAAATAAAAACTTTATTGGATAGAAATCTCATCCAGTTTTGTAGTTTTAACTGTATTTTTATTATAATGCTAAAGTTCTGATTAAAACCCCCCGGTCGGATATACTTAATCCAAGTTAAACACTAAGGTATCTTTAAATCTAACTAACCTATAAAACATGCTGATTTTATAGTCGAGTTAAAAGTACCTACTAGCATAAAGCTTTGGTGTTAACGTGCCTTATCTTTAATTTCTCATCAGTTAAACTTTTAGACTTCATTAAAATTTACCTTAGCTAGAAGTGCTCTTTAAACGAGAGATCTTAACTCTTACGCAATAACTTTTATAACATACGAGCTTCTGCCCGCAGTTTCGCCCGCGGCGTGGCCTATCGGAAAATAATTCAACCACCCATTTCGCCCTCTTAAGGGTGGAAGTCAGAAAAATCCTTGCTTAGCGGATACCTACGTCATAACATCTACCTGCACGCCAAATTTCAGCCCGATCCGTCCAGTGGTTTGGGCTGTGCGTTGATAGATCACTATGTGAGGCAGTCAATCAGTCAGTCACCTTTGAGTTTTATATAGAAAAATGTCACTTAAGGCTTTCTGAACGACGTATTTATACACATTTCCAATCAACTACTTCTACCATAATATACCAAAAAGCAAACTTTCTTCTACATAATTCCTTCCTCAGAATATTTTCTACATTATTTTATCAATTAAGAGAACCACTCTGGTATTTGAAAATATTATTTCCGTCGCTCCGTTATCTGCACGTTTGATAGAGACAGAGCCCGTGAGTGAATTTACCTGCATTTTTGCGTTTCGGGAAAAAATAGTTTTCACTCTCTAAATATAGCAAAACCAACGTTTTTTTAATCAATCGTTTGAATACTTTATTATGTATGCCTAGGTTTTGATTATTTGAAATTATGTTCTATATTCTAATAACAACTACGTTTCTTAGCTATGAATGTGACTTCACTTGAGGCTTATAACAACGAAATATTGAGAAAACTCTGAAAAGGAAAAGGTACGAGCATAGTTTTTCACGCTTTTAGTATGAGCTTAGGGGGCGGGTATACTGTCTTGTTAAGATGCAATTAAAATACCACAAGTCTGTCTACAGTCGTAGCTCTTGCGTGTGTGCAAAGTACTTTACCACAGATAGTGTAACAGTTATTTCAGGTTATGCATTTTGCGGCGAACAGCTGAGTGAAATACCTTGATCAAGGCTGTGGCGGCAGTAACTGTAGAAGAAACTGTTGCGAGACCGAAGTAACTATGACCTAATCTATGCTGAGCAGACGCATGCCGTCGCAAGATCAATATCGCCTTTTCTACAGATTGAAATTCCAGAGAAACTGAAAAAACATTATTATTATAGCCTAGTAAGTAATTCATGGATTTTTTTGTATAAATCTAAATATACTGAGTAGAAAATTATGATCCGTAATTTATCCAACAAGATTTTTTAGGCACATGCTGCTAAGAAAGATCATGGCATTCAAAAGTATAATGACCTTCGAGCATTTTTTTTTGTTTGGTTTTGGCTCCACACTTTTGTGTATTTAGCCAGTGTCAAGTAATAGATAATATCTCAAGTTAAAATTAATATCATATAATGTGTCAAATCAAGTCAACTCACAGTCCAAGTCATCCAGTTAAGTCTCTAGTCTAGTCAAATCATACTCCTAGTAAAGTGGTGGCAACTTTACCAGAAGCTTCTATGGAGTTTTGGAAACAACACGAAAATAAACGTTTCACCATCATTAAACCACGTTCCCACACATGAGTGAGTGAGCTTGTAATTCAGCAGTTAACGAATAAAATTCCACCAATTTTATGCACTAATACTGAAAATAATACAAGTTTTGGAAAATAATACAATGCGGCGACGCAATCTTTTTCGTTTTCCCGCCAATAACGACCATGTGCATAGTTACTATAGAAAATTTCAAATTAGGATAGAAATGTCATCTTTGGCATTGCAATCAAAGTTCCGTGATCAACCCACATGCTTTACAACTTTCATTGTAACTCTTTAAAACTAGATATGGTGCCATGGAAGCCATATCCAGTCTATTAATCACATGTATGTAGTCACGAGTACATGTTATACGCCACCCTTCTATCTGGCACGCACTGACACAGCTGATAAAATGCAAATGGACGATTTTCTACCTGCGCTGCCCTAGTTAATTAGACTTGCTTGATCAGGAGTCAGCGCTTTATAGGCTTAACGTTGTCAGCGAACTGTAAACGGCAGAAACATGGAGGCCTGTGTAACTTTGGAGGTCGATAGCAAAAACAGCGCTGATTTTATAAATTTAAAAGTATGTATTGTTTCGATTTTTTATATTTTCTTATTATTACATTATTTAACATCGTTCGAGTGCCAACTGAACAAGGAAAAGGCTTTAACTGTCAATATGCCGTTTCTTTTGAATTATTATGTAAAGCATTTGGCTTTATTTTTCTTCTAGCCTACGGCGTAGGTAATAAATTTTATTGGAAAAAATCTTTTGTCTACAGAAGTTTATGTTAGAGTGTAACGAAAAGTAATCCTGTTTTGGAATAAATTTGAAATTGAGAAACTACTACTAGGATTTATGAAAACAGCTTTCTCCATATATTTTTTCAGTACTTACATTTTCGTTTCGAAGTAAAACTTCTTTACGCACGCTTGACTTGGAGAGTTAGGTGGTGAATGCGAGGCGAACAGACGTTGAAGTTGGTTCACGTAGATCTTCATTGCCAACAAAACAAGGTTAAAAATTTGTATTATTATGTTAGTATGCCCGGTAAAATGACAATTTACAATTACCAAGATAGCGACATTAACATTTATTTATGGCGACATCGACATTAACAAACAAAGCAAAACCAAAATTATACCAGCCGATAGATGGAGCTTAACAAAATAAATTTTATTTGAGCCATGTGGTCTAAAGGACAATTTTTTTTTTTGTTATACCATCCTACATTCAGTGAAAATTTTAATTATGCGTAATAACTTCAAACGTTATCGACGGCTAATCCTTACCTTATACGTAACGGATTTCAGAAGGTTTTAACATTCATTCTAACGTCCTCAGCATTACTATTATTTTTATTATATTTTTATGCAATTCAACGGGGCAATACGCTACCTCCTAGCCGGTATCTATTGCCGGCATTTGGACTGTCTATAGGTCATCGCGGCCAGTATAGTCCAAATGTATTTTTTTTAAGTAGAAGATTAGTGTTTAGTTTTAGTTATTATACCATTGTAGTATTTAGTAAATAAATATTTTAACAAAGATTTTTTAGAATATATGAACTAGTTTGTAAGGTTAATGATTATAAAAGTCTAATTAATTTGCTCTGCATTTCCAGGTCAGAGATCGCAAGGTAAACGCGTCAATTTAAATTGTAAAACAATTTCGTTGGCCAGTTTCATGCCTTAGTACTTGTACCTGTTACACGGCTGACTGGTTGTGTAACATTACCCTTAGCCGGTAAGTACTCTGTGGCCGGATCAGATAATATAATACTATGCTAATAGTAGCCGGATTCAGTAACCGACGGGGAAATTCCTGCACCCATATGCCAACCTCAGGCAATTTCGGAAGGCTTTTGAGTTGCATTATCATAGTGGTTTGTAATGAACGCACCTAAATATCACTAGTCCGTAAAATTGTCGTTGATTACATCACTACTATTCAAATAATAACGCCTAATGATCACATACATAGACCCTGGACCCCAACGAAGATTCCCTGTGTCTAGGGACCCAAGAACTACGAGGACCATGGTCCCACAATACCCATACTTGAATTTGCGCTTTTTTTCTGTGCACAAATATTTGTCCTGTCGCGGAAATTGAGTCCGCCACCTCCAGGTTATGAGCCGACCTGCTCAACCACCACACCACAGAGGCTGTCAAATTTTAATAATACCTATGTATAGTATAGTGTAGTATTTATTTATAATGATAATTTTGAAGCATTTTTAGTGTTTTTTTTACAAATTTCTCATACAAATTTTAATGCACGCCTACATCCCTCTTTCTCAATCTTGTATAGATGATTGGTAGAAAATGGTTTAGTTTTAAGTCTTCCATTCGTACTGTTTTTCGTTCAATAAAGAATTATAATAATAAGAATAATCTTCTGGATTTTCAAAACGTACCAACTATGTTTTTTTTTATTATGATATAAAATGACATATTAATTTACAGTATGTTTTGTACTACTCTAAAGGACCATGCACTAATCAAAGATATTTCGAAGAGATTACTTTAATCTTAATTCAATCTTCACATATCAGCTTTTTATAATGTACTACATGATCTAATTCTTCATCTCCTTCCTTTTATTGGACTACAAGATGCACAGAAGCACATCTATCATCATCGCATCTATACATGGTTGAAATTCCTCCAACCCGCACAAAACGTTTCGCTACTAACTATAGTGCGAACAGCTAATGAATGGAACAGCTTGCAGGGAGCCTCGTTTCCAGTTAACTATAATCAGGGAGTTTGAAAATCGAGGGTAAATTAGTACCTTCCAGGCAAGCATGCCCCATCTCAGACCACGTCATTGCTTAACATAAGGAAACAAAGTGGTCAAATGCTTTGCCTATAACCATTAAAAACAAAATGTAACTAGAAACAGGCCGCGATTTCACCCGCGTTTCTACAATCAATATTCAACAGTTTATTTAACTCTCTTAAGTGTTGATTTTTCAGAAACCCCTATTTAGTAAACCAAAGGTCATAAAAGCAGGAATACCTCCCAAGATCACGTCTGCGTACAGAACAAAGTATTTTATTAACGTGGAACTACAATGAAACCCACGTCGTTTTTTTTTTTAGCTCCACACTTTTATGTTATAACCAGTGTCAAGTATTTGATAATTTCTAATTAAAAATATTAAAGTATAAAGACCAAGCCATATGAAACCGCTGCTGTAAAACCGATATTATATTTATCGAACGGGACTACCCACCCGTCATTTTACAATATCGCAAGATAACGGGCACCAAATTCCCGTACGCGGGTCAACCAGCCAACCTATTAAAGATGGCCCAGATCACGACTAAGATAGACATTATCGATTGACCTCCGAAATCGATCGCGTTGCAATCTGCCCGGGGATAAAACCACGCCTCCCAAAATTACATACTTGTGGCGGCAAACCGTAAATAAAGTACTGATTTTATTATTACCTGCATTTTTGACGGTCTGTGTAAATTACTAGGTATCGTTTTATTGACATGATGATATTGCCGACACTACATTGTATTTGTTACTTTTTTACGTCTTTTGTGATTGGTTTAGGTAAAGCATTTACCCACTCTTTTGCCTGATATTAAGCAATGACGTGATCTCAGATGGGCATGCTTGCCTAGAAGATACCTATTCACTCAGTCTTTTAGCAATAATTTAACAAACGGATTTCTGCATCATACCAAAAGAAAATAAGTCTATATGTATTTGTGCAATTAATTTTTTTGATTATAATCAAACTGGATGTAGAGAATGTTCAAATCGAAAAGGTAATTAACGTATGGTATTTTGACAAAACGGAGACTGACCCGTACTTTTAAATGATTTTTAAAATACACTTTATATAAATATGGTAATAAACTAATCCGTAGTACAAATAATTGTACCTATATGTAAAAATATAAGCACAAATATAAGCAGTTTTTAGTTTTATGAGCTTAGTACAATAACTTAATTTTAAGTACCTAGTCTCATTTTGCCTTGTAAAGGTGTTGAAAATAGTCTATTGGCAATAAAATCCTTTGACTTTGAACAAACATAAAACACAATGACTCCTGTCCAAGAATTGTTTGCTTTTAATTCGATACCCACGTTATTTCAAAGTCGACAGGAAACAGTTTTGGGTTTCACCCTGAAGCCATATCCTCACTTGAACGTTTTCTATGACTATATTGACATAACACAGTTTTAAACAGTACACCATCGCTCGTAAAAACATAACAATAATTTTAATCTGTGGGGTGATTACGGAACTTTGATTGCTATGCAACATGAGAAATTCCATTCCTAATTTGAAAATTGACATCATAACTATGCAAATATACTGCGTATTGAAACTCTTAAATTCATACAATTTTATGTTTCTATTGGTTGCAATCAAGTTACATGATCGCTCAGCTAGTTCAGCACTGGATAAGGATAATTTACTTATTCCATAATGTGTATTAAAAGTTGTTAATAAAAGTAAAACTATGAATCAGTGGTGACTATTTCATAATTTAGTCACTTTCGAGACATAATAATGAATTAGTCACCAACTGACCTGACAGCTCAGTTATCAGCTACCCTGACTTCTGAACTGTAGGTTATTAGTTCGATTCCCGCCCAGCATAAACATTTGTGTGATGAACATAGGTGTTGGGTCTGTGTCTAGGTGTTATATTGTATTCTATGTACGATCTACAAACAAAAAGTATCTAAGTATTCTATCAGTTATCTGGTTTCCATAGTACAAGCTTTGCCTATTTTGGGGCTAGGTGGCGCTGTGTGAAATGTCCACAATATATTTATAGATTATTATTATTTCTAAATATATAACTCAAAGGTGACTGACTGACATACTGACTGACTTGACTGTGATCTATCAACGCACAGCCCAAACCACTGGACGGATCGGGCTGAAATTTGGCATGCAGGTAGATGTTATGACATAGCCATCCGCTAAGGATTTTTCGAAATTCCACATCTAAGAGGGTGAAATGGGTGGTTGAATTATTTTCCCATAGGCCACGCCGCGAGCGGAGCTGCGGGCAGAAAGTCGTTACTTTATAAGAGTCTATTAATAATTGTGTCCTCAAGCGCCTTGCGATCATCATGGTAACTGATAATACAGTTGCAATAGTCTTTATAATAGGTCTTTACCTATGAAATTGCCGTATTGCAGTACAGACTTTTTCAAACAAAAAAAAGTTTTGATTGGCTATGAATTCTAAATTCAAATTAATTTTGTTTTAAAAATATGACATTCTATTTACAATATAAGTCTTTTGTTTATTGATTAGCGTTGTATTTTCATTACATTTCAACATTTTTCCTCATAATGGATACTTTGAAATTTCGTGTAATTATGGAATATGAGTTCCGTCGTGGCACCAACGCGGCACAAACGACACGTAACATCAACGACGTTTACGGAGAGAACTGTACAAACGAACGTACAACCCGTTATTGGTTTGCTCGGTTCCGTTCTGGGAATTTTGACTTGAAAAATGAACCTCGTGGTCGTCCGGAAACTTTGGTCAACAATGATGAATTAAAGGCGATTGTGGAAGCTGATGAATCTCAATCTACAGCTGAGCTGGCAGCAGCTTTTGATGTTAGCATCAAAACAATATTGGTCCATTTGCGACAGATTGGCAAGATAAAAAAGCTTGATAGATGGGTGCCCCACGAACTTAACGATCGCCAGCGCAACGTACGCGTCGAGACTTGCCTTGCGCTGCTTAACAGGCACAGAAATGAAGGAATTTTGAACCAAATTGTTACGTGCGACGAAAAATGGATTCTTTTTGACAATCGAAAGCGCTCAGCAAGTTGGTTAGATCCTGGTTCGGTACCAAAGCAATGTGCAAAACGAAAAATGACCCCTAGAAAGGTGATGGTCACAGTTTGGTGGTCTAGTGCTGGTGTGATTCATCATATCTTTTTACAAAACGGCGAAAGCATTACTGCAGATGTGTACATTGAAGAACTGACCACAATGATGGCGAAACTCGCACGTCTGCAACCAGCTTGGTCAATCGGTCGTCTCCACTGCTACTTCACGACAACGCGCGACCCCATACTGCACAACAGACCGTCTCTAAGCTGCATGAGTTGGGTTTGGAAGCTCTCCCTTATCCGCCATACTCACCAGATCTTGCGCCTACCGACTATTACTTTTTCCAAAATTTGGACAACTTTTTAGCGGGAAAAAAATTCAATTCCTGAGAGGCAGTACAAAACGCCTTTGAAGAGTTTGTTGTCTCCCGTCCTGCTGATTTTTTCAAGAAGGGCATCCATAAACTGCTACAGCGTTGGCAAAGATGCATTGATTGCAGGGGTGATTACTTTGAATAAAAGAAATAAATAAGTTCGAAAAAAAAATACTTTAACTTTTTTCAAACAAAACGGCAATTTCATAGGTAAAGACCTAATATTATGACAGTACGATAGAAATTGTATGTTATTTCAGTTTAATTAGTAAACTTGGGCCCCAGTACTGTAGTACACGGTGACATTGACACAAGTGCATGGCTTCCAACTACCGGTATTTCATTGCAGGCGTCGCGTCGGTTCTTTGATGTACCTGTGTACAGCCGGTTGACATAGCTGGGTGTCGAATCGATTAAACCAAAGTGGGGGATCTTTGTAATTCTTTGCTTTTATCAATCGTGTTGCACATCATCAGTCGAAAGACGTCCAACTGCTGAACATAGGTATTCTCCATAAAACGCCACTTTGAATGCTTATCATAGGAAGTGTAGACGATGCAATGAGGATGGTCACGAAGAGGCGGAAAGTAGGTGCAATGAAAGAAAATAATAAATTAATATTTCGGGGCGAACGTACGTCAGTCGAAGCTATTGAAAACTGTTGTTGTTTTTAAGGTGACGTACGGACGCCAAGCTTTATTCAAAAGAATATATATAAAAAGGCAGGTCGTAGTTGCTGCGAAGGTCTGTAGTTAACAGGAAGGGTTTGCCATTATCAGGCTGGGGTACCGAGAAAAATGCTGCACCTGATTCCCTGGATGTTCCTTTAGCCATCTCTTACGGCACTCGCGAGAAGAGCTCGCCTGGTAACACTGTAAGGGTCAGTAGAGACCAACAACATTAGACCGTTCAAAAACGAGGCGAGACGAGATCTAGTGCTCATACTGAGGCCACACGGCCGAGTCATCGGATCCGTCGAGTGCTGTTCATAAACCTACTCTTGCAGCTCATAGAAACTCTTAACAGAAGTGGCTAGTCCGCTGTATGAATCGTTAGACAAACTAAAGGTATCATATAATATAGGCTCAACGACTACAGTTTACTGTTCTAGACTGTTCCTTTTAAAATTTAAGATGTATGTTACCGACGAAGATAAGAACAAATTAGGAATCCGTCTAACCGTGAAATAAACAAAACGGTCATACTACTCGTATTAGACAAAAAGTTGAATAGACCTAAGCCGAAAATATTTTAAATTTTAGTTAAGGTTGGAGCAGATCATCCCTGCGGCGGACGGGTCACGGGGGTTTTAGTGGGTTCGAGTCACACACACCCCCTACTAATACCCCCGTGACATGGGGAAGAGCGAGGGAATTTTATGCTGTTTAGGCGGTATATTTAACCTTTAGAAAATAACACATATATTTTGATCTGACTTATCTACAACGGACGATTAGTCAAACTGAGGTTAGTTCATCGTACCATTAACATGGTTACATGATTAATACCAATAGATAAACGCAATCGATCTCGATATAAGGCCTCAAAAATAACAACGCTATTAAGTTCTCACAGTGGATTGCATAAGTTCATCCTCTCAAATGGTAATTAATTTACGAAATTAGTTCTTCGAACGTTAAACATTTTCACAAATCAATGTTATGTTTCAATTATGGCATGAATACTAATCTAATTAGTAAGCCTACTTTAGAGTAGATACAAGTTTAGTTCTTGTTGTTACATCATTATTAACGATTAATAAGGCTGCGTGTACAGAATATGATTGCAATTAATTTGGTTGCAAAGTTTAAATACAACACATAGAATTTATATAGTAAACTTTACTACTAGGTCAATAATTAAAAAATACAGAAGAAAGCTAAAAGTGGTATCACTTTATTCTTCTTCTTTTTCTAGGTAAGCTTTGCACTGAATTTCCGATCCTATTTTTTATTTTATTTTAGTGTCACTTACTGAGCATAAAAAAATCAAAATTGATTAATGCCATAATTAATTTTATAACATTAAATTTCTATTTTAATTTTATAACCTAAAGCTTATAAAAAAATTGGATCCTAAATTTATTGTAAGGTTAAATTCAATTTTAACTACGAGTAGCTTAATAGTTAACTGGAAACAAGGACATCGGTAATTATTCCAGTTGTTACCGGTATTAATGCAAATCGAGATAGTCAAAAAGCGTAGAGCGTTGTCTCTGTCACTCACAAGGATCTAGTCGGCTTCGTAAAACGACGTCTCTGTCACTCACAAGGAGATAGTCGGCTTCGTAGAGCGTTGTCTCTGTCACTCACAAGAATCTATTGGGCTTCGTAGAACGACGTCTCTGTCACTCACAGGGAGATAGTCGGCTTCATAGAGCGTTGTCTCTTAATTTCAATGTTCATTATTTACCGCTGATATCTGTACATTCTTCGAAACAAAAGAAAAACACCAATAAGAAAAGCTAAACATAAACGAATTTTCATAAAAGCCATTGTTTTGTTGAAGGAAATGAAAAATCTCGAGATGGGTTTCGTGTTTATTTTACACTGCTTCTTTTGTTCGTTTACGTTCGTTTCATCTATTTCCACGCCTTTATACTAACTAGCCTGTACCCGGCATCAAACACCACATAAGATTGCGTAACAGCCACAGCAACGATACATCACTTTCTCCAGACTATATTGGGGTCGGCTTGAATCACGATCCAGCTTGTGCATTCTGATAGCAGACAGCTAAGCAATCCATTTAAAAGGTCAACTTAATAAATAAATATTACTTAATAGTAATAATAGAGGCAGTGAGCAGTTAATTGCATAATTTTATTATGATTTTTATCGTGTCAAGGTTGATTGATGATTTCTGCTATTATATGAGCTGTATCACTTATATGCCGTGGTTTAATTATATTTATGTAGATCTTCTTTTTTTTTATACAACTAAATTCACTAAAAATCCAATCAAAAGATTTTGGTTTACAACAAACTCATTAAAAATCATTATTCCAAAGGTTGCCGTTAAAACTTGTGGCATGGAGAATTATCAAGAAACATTTTAAAAAAATCGAGTCATTAATGGTAATATTAGAAAACGTCATTTTGTTCCGTTTTATTATAAACCAACGGCTCACCTGATAGTGTGTTTACCGTATATGTACATCTGGAACTTCAGAAGTGCTAGTTGCGCTGCCGACTCAGGTTCTAATGATTATCACCTTTTTAAAGGACTTAATTTTGTAACGTTTAAAAGACTAAAAACGGTAGGCAACTCCACATTTTACAAGTCCAACTTTTATGATTCCCTTGAAAACCACAGCAAAGTGAAAAGCGCGACCGCTACATATCCGTCTTATTTTGGTCACGACTGGATTTGAAGTACAATACAAGAGTAATGACCATTTTACATGCCGTCGTAAACCACCGAACTCTTACAAGAAAACGTATAAAGGGAACGAAAAAACCGCTATAAAAAGCTCACTTTTACAACACCATAAATAATTTGTCGCGTATTTATTATGCACTAAAACAATTAACGGCTACACAATTTAATGTGCCATGTACGTATTCGACAAATTGGATAAGTACACACGAATAGCAGTCCTCATTAGCTTGAAACTTTCCCACTGCTGGGACACGGAGAGAATGCAGGCCAACCATCACGCTGGCCAAGTGCGAGTTGGAGTTGGAGAGATAATATGTTCTCGAATTTTTTAATATGCCGTTTTCCGCACGATGTTTTCTGGTGTTGTCAGGGTGAGTAGAAATTCCGCATAAAACTTGAAAATTCATTGGTGCAGGTCTGAGCGAGACTTGGACCTATGGGTAGAACTACTAATGTTTATTCGGTTGTAGTATTGTATTTTAAACCTAAGCTTATGTAGTTAAGCTCGATAATTCTAATTGGAACCTTAGTTAAGTCCGCCTAAACTCTAACGTAGAAAATCTCAAAAAAATTATTTGATACGATCGAATAAAAATTAAGATTATACCGAATATAATAATAATAATTATAATAATAACGCCTAACGATCACGTAGATAGATCCTGGACCTTAGCTAAAATTACTTGTATCTACGGATTTAGGAACTACGAGGACCATGGGCTGCCGCGGAAATCGAACGCGAGTCGACCTGCTCAACCACCAAACCACAGAGTCTGATTATGATAACTCACAAAGTGATGTTCTAAAAATAAATTGATTGGTCTCATAGTGAATGCTAGTGAGCGATGAATCCCAAGAACATTAATAACATATTTTATATGACTGATGAATGCATATTTGTATCACTTTGACATGTGTTCACACACTCGAGAAACTAGGCTAATGGCGAACCCATCCAATCATGTAACTTTTACTATAGATGCATCCGTTTTGTTTTCACTAAAAGTTCAGGTTTAGAAGAGTGTTACGTTCGTAATGATAACAATCGCTTTTGTTTTGTTGTTCCTAACCTTACCCACTCCTGGGTCAGGTTAGTAATAATGTGATTATATATTACTGAATGAAATCAGAGAGATTTTCTTAATTCAGAAATAAATTACTTATTTGTAGTATCAGAAATACAACTCGTTGTAGATAAATTCGCAGCGTGGGTTGAAAGTGTGGGTGAGAAACGAATGATACACGAATGTAATAATTGATTTCAGAATGAAAATCTAAAGAGTAGGTATCTCATAAAACAGGTTACAGAAATTTATTGAAGCGATTAAGGATTTAATCCAATTACCAATTAGACCTTCTTAAAAATGTCTATATATTTGTACCTTTCTTACGATGCTCATTTACTGTCTACGCCGACATGCTATCTGAAGGTTGTGAATTTGAATCCTGCAATACGTTTGAGCTTTCGGTGTAGATAGAGTCATAATCACCAGGTTTAGTCCTCACTTGGTTATTACCACCCCATTACATAAGAATCTGTCGCCAAGTCTCGCCGTTCGGCTGCCGCGCTTACCCGCACAGAGCCAGTGACGCGTGGATTAAGAACATCTTCGGCCATATTTCCACCTAACATCTGGTGAAATGACGTCAAAATAATAATAATAATAATATAATTTATTGACATAAAAACATAAAACAGATTTTGTTTTTCTTTTTTGCCACAGTTACTATTTTTGTTACATACTGGTACAAATTACTTATAAATTAAAATATAATAAACAACTTGGACTTTAAAAAAATTGCAGTTAAGACTAATGGCATCTGAGCTAGTAATAAAACTGTGTTATAGATGTCATTGCCCTCCGTATCTTGAAGATACAGTTCATTATGTTTTTAGCATGGATAATTGTTTCTGTGTAATTTAACGACTTTTTATATATATATTTATAGCAGAATGATACATTGCATGCAATAAAAATTGTTAAATATCCACAGTCTAAGCAAAAATAAATAATCTAATAATATACTCGTACACTAGTGGAACGACTGCATTACAATAGATTTATGAATGAAAACGGTGAACCACACAAGTCTTGAATTAATTTAAGGGCATATACTTTTAGCCCGAAAAATTAACTACAATCGCAAAGAGGATTTAGCGACTCGCAACGGTTACTTTTTATTTTACACACATCGCTCGTCCTGAATGACGTTTACTCGATCCCCACTTCGCTGCGTCACCTAATACATATCTACAACCACACAATGTGACTTTCAGTACCTAATCTTCTTACTTTTTAATTAACAAATAACGTGAGTTCACGTGACTTTTTTCTATGAAGCAATGCCGTTATTATAGTTACATTATGTAAAAATCTATACTTTTCTCGTAGTAATTTGCGTCTATAATAGACATCGCCCCTAAATCCTACATACATACCGACATAGTCACTATTATATCTTACAGATTTTCTACTTTCGCCCTCAAAAAAAAAAACAATATTTTAAAGGAACGTCACTTTTACAAATAGTACGTTTATTGGTTACCTAGGATAAAACAATGTTGAAACGTTCAAAGAACTTTTATCACTGCTTTACATGGTTCCATTCGCAACCAAGCATCAAGTTATCCATTCGAATGGATAGATTGGATTGTCTTGTGATAATTAAAATGGTTTACGGTTGATTGCGAGAGAGAATCTACGCAAATATATTGATAATAAATAAGTAGGTACATACTTAAAACATATTTTATCTTTGCATCTCGTAAATGGTTCCAATGACAGGTAACTATAACAATGCAGAGAATAAAAACCTCAGTAGACGGCTAATGAAGCATCCGCGTTTTTGTTTCGCATCCATTCATGGCATGCATTACCTATTGTCTTTCATTTAACCCTAGATTATAAACGTCTAATGTGTAGTACACTGTAAAAGCGTTTCTCACATTCCACAGTTAAAGCAAAATAGATACATTATTGTATTTCCATTCAGCATGACATATCGAAATTCCTATTCTGAAGTGATCGGTGTACTTTTCAATTTGTCAACCACAGATTTGTTTTTTTTTTTTAAGTAATAGATGTGTTTAATGAGTTATCAAAAACTTGTTATAACTGACAAATTCGGTTGAAATTGCAATTATAATGACTTAAGAATTAAATTATAATATAATTTTTTATTCGTTTTTGTAATTTGTCTTTTTTATATTCTTCGCCAGCGCCACCACTCGTTCCACACTAGACAAAGGTTAACTAGAAGAACACGCTACCTACAGAGCATATTTTTTTTAAATAATATGTGTGGACACCTCACACAACGCCATCTAGCCCCAAACTAAGCAAAGCTTGTATTATGGGAACCAGATAACTGATACAATACTTCAATACTTTTTGTTTGTAAATACATAGAATACAATATAACACCCAGACACAGAACAAACACCTATGTTCATCACACAAATGTTTGTCCCGGGTGGGAATCGAACACCTAACTAACCCACAGTTCAGAAGGCAGGGCTACTACCAACTGAGTTATCGGGCCAGTAAAAGCATTAGTTCGTGTGTGTACTTATTTTACAATTGTGAAATTAATTACTATTACCTTCATCCTATCTTACGTATCAGCGTTAGTCAATCAGTGTTTATAAATTCTTATTTGATCCTGAACTTGATCCGGTGACAAACGAGCACCATAAATTATACATATATATATATATATATATATATATAATATAATACCCTTCAACTGTGTGATACATGCCTACAACATAACTATTTAAATATGCACATGATAATCATGCCAAGTATTTATTTTAACTCATTTGACAAACCGTATCAAAATATATCTAACATCATTATGACATCTTTTATACGTTTGCCATTAGGCTGTACATTTTCGACCACTACCATGGACAGCTTTTTTATCTTGTTCGTAATATTTTCCCCTGACCTCAATATTCTCTTCATTAAATATGAAAGTCATAAAGGCACAGAGCGTGCAAAAAGGATGCTAAACACGATGAAAAATTCCTGTATGAAATTCAATATGGCGGCAAAGATAAAGTCTATGCAAAGCCATGCAAAACTAAGCATGAATAAAATTATATAATTATGTATTCAGGTAATATCATAGATACTACCATATATATAATAATACACAGGTATAATTATATAACATAAAGGTTCTGTGAAAAGGGAATGACTAAGAAGAGAGTGAGCTTGTTATCTTCATTGTATTTTATGAATATCTTCTTAAAATCATAAGTAATGACATACATTATCAATGGAAATAATAGTAATAGTATTTTTTGCTTAATGACAAATCATAGTAATAAATTTGTGTGGCATAAAATCTTTGGTAATAACCCTGGGTGATGCAAGGGTCTTGTTATATTATGAAACAATGCTTCACTTAGCAACACCATCCAAGCAAAAAATCTGAGTGAATGATCAACAATAGTCAACAACGGTTTCACAACATAATATTCATAAAATGGGAAAGCCACAGTTAAATTGAGTTTTGCGATTCCGCAATACAAGGCATTTTACAAAATTGCAACTGAAATGACAGTTGCATTCAATGTAGTCACGAATGTAGAGTATCTCACATTTTACCTTGTGTTGACAAATTGCTTGAAAATGAACGATAGTAAGTTTACACACTCGCATAATAAATTATGCTTGACAGTGAGAGATAGAAAATCTAACGGGTTATTCAATATTATTGCAGTCTTTGGAGTTAACGGACGTAAAGTCACAGAATTCACCCTATTACATAGTTCGTAAAACATAATTAGTTCATAATCTACTATCACTTTTGTGTCCTATAGGAATTTTTTTTTTTTTTTTTACTGTTGATGGGTTTGCGTTTGACTACATCTCACCTGATGGTAAGTGACGATGAGGTCGAAGGTGGAGCACGCTTACCCAGAAATAACCTATTTACTCTTGACTTAAAGACACCCAAGTTGTATGTGGATGGAAACACCGACGACGGCTGCTTGAATTAAAATTTTAATACGAACTTGTTAAGTAGCTAACTGATAATCAGAAATATTTTAAGTCTGTGGTAGTTCGGGAGCCAATTGACGATGGTCATTAAAGTAAGTAGAAGAGAAAATTCATTGATAAAAATGTTAATTAAAAAAATATGAAATAAAAATATTCAATGTAAAAATTTGTCATTGCGCCTATACTTAAAGTACTTACTACATATTATTATAGGTATTCTGTGACATGCAGCATGGTAGAGGTTATTGTTTTTTTTTTTATTTTATAGTGCAAGTTCATTCAACTATATTTGCGTCATTTCAATGCAGATGCTTACGACTGCTTTAAACTAATTAAAAATAAGATCTGCACTCAGTGTGGATGAATAATGCTGTTCAATGAACTTTTTAGTTGCAGTATCTATTGAATTAATGAAATTACTCATCGCGAATATTTGCGATTGAACTAAATACTCACATTATATACTCAATGAGCCAAATTGCAAGTAGGTATTTAACCAAGTATCTAATATTAAAATTATAACTAATTAAAAAAATGTAATGTCGAATGAAATGTTAACACATCAGCTAGCGTTATTTTCTTATTTTTATGTTATCGACATTAAATTTTTTTAATTAGTTATAATTTTAATATAATAATATTAAGACACGGAATCCGGTCTAATAACAAACAGCGAGACATGGGTATAATAGAACCGTATGCGACAAAGTGAATTATAATAGCGTAACAGTATTACTTCGCTTAATTCAAAATGACAAAACTTTATAATGGCGCTCCGAAGTTTTACCTAAGTACATTAAAAACCAATCGATCAAACCCGTGATTATGTAGATGAGAATGAAAGTTACGATAACAAATCCCAGTGTCTTCCGTCAATTAGATTGATATTAGCGTAGGCAAGTATAAATACTATAATATATACACGGTGGAATTTAATTCACCCTTTTCCTTAAATGTATGTACTCAGACTATGCTATAGAATATTCGTACAAGGTCCAATTAAAAAGAAAAGTTTAGAATTTAAATTTACAGTAATTTGATAATACCTAGATTTAAGTTTTAAGTACTTTTTTATTTAGTTATATGGGAGCGTTCTATAGCATGGACTGAACACATACATCAAAGGAAAATAATGAATTAAGTTCCACCTTGTACATACTCGTATATGGTATCTTTAGTAGAATGAAATTAGTAATATCGCTATTAATTATTACGATGTACATGCATGGTACAGGAATAAAATATGGGTAAGTCATTTTGCATGTTACCTTAACGTGACAATATGACTCATGTCCAGACCTGGCACCTATAGGAAGATTATTCAAAATAGATGGTTAAACTATAAGTAAATAAATATTTGTAAACATTTTACACAGCGCCATCTAGCCCCAAACTAAGCAAAGCTTGTACTATTGGAACCAGATAACTCGTAGATAACATAGATACTTTTTGTTTGTAAATAAATACATACATAGAAATAGAATACAATATAACACCCAGACAAAGGATAAACATCTACTTTCATCCCACAAATGTTTATCCTAGGTGGAAATCGATCCCACAACCACAGATCCTATAAAAAAAGTCTTTTATAGGATCTGTGCCCACAACCTGCAGTTTAGAAGGAAGGGTTACTAGCAACTGAGCTATCAGGCCACTTCAGGGCACATCTAAGTTTCATGGCCTGGTTTGTAGGGCCTGGGCAAAAGGAACTCACCACCGCGCAACGATACCAACCGGCAACTCGGCAGTCGGCACCAGAGTACCGTCGCATTTGTACGTCTTATCGGTCCGCGCTCGCGAACTCATTCCCTCTGTCACGGTTTTGTGACTGCAAGTGAAGTGAATCTTACCATAATATACTTTCAATATACTGAAACAGCTTCCCGTTTTGTGAAATAAAGTTTGACCGCAAACCTTTGGATATTTCTGTCAAAAAAACTGTGGATCGCCAACACTTTGTTTTTGTTTGCCCTCTTTGCCGGCACTAATAGCTGTTTGCGGAGGTAAGCAAGATTTTTTTTGTTGGGCTCGTCGATTCTCTGGACTATAACAATTTGCCTTGAAATGGTAGCTTTTGTGTTTCTTTGAAAACCACATAACCTTGCTTTAATTTGATAAAGATGCCTATTATGTCAATTTTGCGTTTCTAAAGTTCAACGGAATATTTATAAAATCAATATACCATTGATAGCAAATAGTGTAATGGTAGTTTAAAAAGAATAACAATGGTCAGTTCTAGTCTATGACATCATTGTGTAGACACTGTAGACAAAGATGCACAGGTAAGAGAGTACGTGACTGCGTAACTTATCCTTGTATGCTAGGTATTGTTGTATGCAACCATTGCTTAGCAACATATCGTGTTTCCCCTGTTTGTATCCCGAATAACCCATAGGGACGGTAATCCATATAATGCGAAAATAATAAAGTTTTCATGAGTAATTTTGCTTTTGTTATAGGATATTTTTCAAACAAAACTAGCTACGTCATTATAATATTTACTTTCTTATTTTCAGGTAATATATTAAAGTGAAACGTCGTCTGATTATTTTTGATTTGTGTGGTGTTGATGGTAAAACGTCTTAACTGATATGAATGACGTATACGCTCAATCGAAAATTTAACCATACATGATTCCATTCAAGCAAACCAAATTACAGCAGTTCAATGGATTTGGGCTAATCTATCTAAACCTGGACTATATACCAAGTCTTCTGTGGCTGAAACCAAAATGTTTAAATGGAATCCTTAAAAGGACTTACTTCAAAGTGAAGTGTAATATATTCATCATCGCAGATCGTGATATCGGCTCTTGTACTCAACTGTTCTACGTCAACGGTGAGATCTGAGCTTTATCCTCAATCCCATCATACCTTCATCCCGTCGAACAGGCAATAAAAAGTTTCCTATAGCGTGTTTATATCTACAAGAGGTTCGGTCAGCTCATCCGTTTAGAACCTGTTCTTGCCCAGATGATTTTGTTATTATTTTTTTCCCTCCGTATCTCGCTGGGATCAACTACCGATCGCTGCTGACATAATGAGGATGGGAACATCGTAACCGTGAAATTGATCAAATTTTCTTCAATCTTATATAATACCTTATCTACTATTGTAAAGTACTTACAAAACGGAATGGTAACATCAAGCAATTTTAGACGGAGTACCTACATGATAAGTAGGTACTTAATTTAAATATAAATGGTCATGAAATATATAATCCTTCATAGTAAAGATTAATGCTATCGTCCTAGAGCCAGTAAAGCTATCATAGATATTTTTTCTAGATAATATTTTATAGGTTTGATCTAATAAACATGATTAATTGATGGTTTATTACCTATTTGTCTATTTGTCGTTGTATTGCTAAAGCTATAGCTTACTAGTTGTACTTTATAATACCAAAGTTAAAGATAGATTGAGAAGTCTTGAAAGAGGATTCTCGTCAGTCTTAGACTGCAAATGCTTGTACTCAAACGAGCAAGATCCAATAGTAAATAATGTCAACAGAAAATATATTGTAATAATGAATGTATGTATATATAAAGACTAGCTGCGCCCCGTCGTTCGACCTACGTGTTGATGAAAAACGGTGATGGTGATGACGAAATATAGGCTACGACTTATTCACAGACCTACTGAATATACATACAAAATTTTATAACCACCGGTCAAGCCGTTTTGGAGTTTTGTGACAAACACTGACGAGAATTTTATATATCAAGATATAGTCGCGAGCAAAACGAATAAAAGGAACATGGTTCTCGATCATAAGCTCCATTATGATTTATTATTTAATATCTTACTACCTTAAGTCGGTATTAATAACTCAGATTATTTTCAAAGTCTAGGCGGTTTTAGATTAAATTGATTCCTTACAGCAAAGTTATCAGTGACGGCTACTACCGCGGTTGCTCCGTGGGATAATACTGATACAATTTTTGCTATCTTCTAATGTTCTTCTGTTATTATCATATTTACTATTATTAATATTATTATCAATGATCATTCACTTATTTTAACAGTAATAATGTTTTAAGTAATGACAGCCTCTGTGGTGTGGTGATTAAGCAGGTCGGCTCATAGCCCGGAGGCGGGGTCGATTTCCGCAACAGGACAAGTAGTTGTGCATAGAAAATAAAGTGCAAATACTTGTTCTGAGTCTGGGTGTTGTGGGACCACGGTCCTCGTAGTACCTGGGTCCCTAGACATAGATAATCCTAGTTATGGTCAAGGATCTATGTATGTGATCGTTGGGCGGTGATTTTTATTATTGATATAAGTAATGTTGTTTTGTAACTTTTCTATGTTGCATAATTTTGTCAGGGCAGTAACTGGAAGAATAGGACCGAAGACCAGACTCAGTGGCGTGCTTTTGGTGAGGCTTACGTTCAGCAGTGGACTAGTAAAAGCCGATGATGATTAAAAACTGAATTTAATACTTTCTACATCACGACACTTGTAAAATAATTATTAGCTCTATTCCAATAGCTCAGTTGGTAGTAACCCTGCCTTGGGAGTTTTGGCTGGAATGCGAAAAAGATTGCGTCACCGCATTGTATTATTTTCCAAAACTTGTGTTATTTTCAGTGTTAGTGCATAAAATTGGTGGCATTCTATTCGTTAAGTACTGGATTACAGGCGTGAGTGTGGGAAAATGGTATGATGATGGTGAAACGTTTCTTTTCGTGTTGTTTCCAAAACTCCGTAGAAGCTTCAAGTAAAGTTGCCACCACTTTACTAGGAGTATGACTTTGACTAGACTACGACTTAACTATGACTTGACTTGATGACTTCGACTGTGACTTGACACATATTTGCGTGAAATATCATTAACTTGATTGAATTATTAATTACTTGACACTGGCTAAATACACAATAGTGTGCAGCCAAAACATAAAAAAACCCCTGCCTTCGGAGCTGTAGGTTATTGGCACAATTTCCACCCAGAATAAACATTTGTGTAACATCTGTTTGTTCTGAAAATCGTGTTATATTGTATACCTTGTATATATGTGTATTTACAAACAAACAGTGTCTAATTATTTTATCAATTATCTGGTTCCCATAGTACAAGACTTGCTTGATAATATAGGTGTTAAGATTTATGCATTTAACCAAATATTAATATCAAATGTAGCTAAAAACTATGATATATATATCAATAGGCAATAGTTACAGTCTTGACTGATATACGAGCCATCTGTCATGATCTAATTCCAAGTAGACTCTCTCCATTAATTAGAATTCTGTCTTCGCTCCAGTGATTGGTTTTACTTAAGATAACAAAATCCGGTCGGGATTTTCTCTTGAGTATTACGCTATTTATAGCCTTCTGCTTAAAGGGGTTCGGATTAATTGCCTAAACTCTATCTACGTAAATACTTAATTGAGAAGTACTTTGTTGGTACCGCATCACGTGTACGCTATAATATTAATTGATTTATTTGTTTTTTAAAGCGTGACCTGAACCAAGGTTTATAACGAGCGTATTGGCCATAAATTGTTTCTACGTGACATCAAGTGACAATGACATAAGTCATACAACTGTACCAAAGTTTTTTTTTTTTTTTTTAGTTTTGGCTCCACACTTTTGTGTACAAGTAATTGATAATTTATCAAGTTATCGATATTTCACGCAAATATGTATCAAGTCACAGTCGAAGTCATCAAGTCAAGTCATAGTCAAGTCAGTCTAGTCAAATTCATACTCCTAGTAAAGTGGTGGCAACTTTACTTGAAGCTTCTATAGAGTTTTGGAAACAACACGAAAACAAACGTTTCACCATCATTATACCATTTTCCCACACTCACGCCTATAATCCAGCACTTAACGAATAAAATGCCACCAGTTTTATGCAGTAACAATGAAAATAACACAAGTTTTGGAAAATAATACAATGCGGTGACGCAATGTTTTTCGCTTTCCCGCCAAAACTCCTACCAAAGTTTTTTTTTTAAGTGTAAAATTTAATTTTTTTTTTACATAAGCCAATATGGCGACAAACTAGTTGTTCACCTAGTTTGAACCGTCAAAGCGCCCCATAACAGTACCAGTACCACCCTTATCAAATATTATTAGCGTAATATTTTATTTGATCTGAGCAGTAAGTATAGATTTACTTCAAAAAAGAATGAATCAAGGGCAGTCAATTCAAAAAAATTGCGTGATACTACACTGCGCTCTCATTCTGAGACATAGCAGTCTCATACAGAATATAGAAAACCAAAGATATATTTTGTTTTGTTATTTCACTAACTGCAATAGGTGCCTTCCAAACCTCGACTTACATTGTCTCTACTAACTTAGCTTTTCTCATTACTTTCAACTACTTATAATACCTACGTATAATTATTGATATTGTTATATAACTCAGTACAAAGATTCAACTTACTATTAATCACAGTCTATATTCATTTGTTTATTTATTTTGTTTAACTTTTAAATCAATATAATAGTGTTTTTCTGCGATTTAAACTGGTACATCAATTTGTTCATCATATTATGTACATAGGCATGCACGAGTGAGTTAAAATTATATTTAATCAACGACCACATCGGAATAATCGGACAGATCGACACATCTGACTCTATATACTCACACAAGTCAATTAGGTACGTATATATATATATATAATATTCGTATAATATCTATATTGTATAATATAATATTCCATACTGCGCCGCTATTGGAATAAATATGTTTACGTTGTCGCCAAACATTACCCTCGTTGATAATTATTTACTCAAACCTTCAAATCTACTTATATAAGAATGTTTGCCATAGCAATTATATGATTACTGCATTTGAGCAGTTTACGTATGCCAATGAGAAGAGAACGAGACGATTCTCGTGTTGCTTAGGTTTTTGTTTTATCTATTGTTCTTTCCAGATATTAGGTACCTATCGTTTTGCCGTGCTTCCCGTTTAACATTGCATATGTATATATCGTCGTTGCGCGTGCAAAAGTCGATATGTGCTATTTAGTTATTTTCGGTTTTAGATGCAGTTTTAATAGTTGTTTCAATACAAACATACTGTAAAAAGAGCTATGTGATAAATGCAATATTTAAAGAGTTACGAAATCTAGCTATGTGTTATTCATATATCAAAAGTTCCATATGAACACGCTATATATTAATTAAATCTCGAGAAATTATCAATAACTAAATAACACATAGCGACTTTTGCACGCGCAACGACGATATATAATGTCGATATGTACATATGCATTACGTCAAAGTGATGCCTTAAAGTACATGTGAAAATACCCAGATAAAAAACGAGTGTGCTTTAGACCACACGACAGAAGTAAAACGTATTTAATTTAGCTCCATCTATCGGCCGGTATTACTTTGTTTTTGCTTTTAATGTTAATGTCGCCATCTTGACGATTATAAATTGTCATTTTACCGGATATAAGTACCATCAAAATAATTTAACTTTGTTATATTGACAATGTAGATCTACGCGAATCAACTTCTGTTCGCCTCGCATACACCAGCTTACTCCCCAAGTCAAGCGTGCATAAAGAAATCTTACTTCAAAAGTTTAGAAAAAATCGTAATGAGCCGTAAAGTAAGCAAGCTATTGGAGCGTTTATTTTCAAACGTGCCTCAAAGTTTGACATCCCCGACTGTCTATTTTGTTAGTGTACGATAAATAAAGATAAATAATACATTTCTTGTAACCAATATCCTTTCTTGCTTTATCAGCGGTCTTTACGTCCATGCCACGTTATCACATCCTGTGTCAGCCGTTCACTCCTGACTCAGGACTTTGAGACAATTATAACTCTAATATATTACCCGGCCTGTCTGAGGACTGGGCAAATCGATAAGTTCAGGAGACATCCGTTGTGCGGCTGACGTTAATGTAAATTTCTTGGTTACGGTCATGATGAAAAACAGTATAACCTGCCTAATCTCCTTAATAATCACCTGACAGTAGGATGACGATATGAATAGGTAGTTGTACTGTGCTAAGATAAACGATACTGGGCCATTTGTTGACCGACTTGCAGTACGTTGTCACGGCCGAGGCGGCTCTGCCCAAAATATTCTAAAATCTCAATTATATTTCTTGTTATTGTTGAGCAACAGCCAAATGGGTTCTCTGAAATTAAAATATCGGATATCGGAAGTGCTGCCACATTTACGTGTAAGCATGGCGTTTCGATGATATAAAAACGCTTTCAATCATCATCATCATCAAAATACAAAGGAGTTCAAAGTATAGATTTCTAATAAAATTAGAAAGTTGAATTGTCTAAGTAGAGATTTACGAAGTGATTACAATACCTCACTTGACATTGGCAGAATTATCGCAAAAAACGATAACAGGCCATTAAACGAAGAGACGAAGAGAAGATTACAATATATCAAACCAAAGCATAAATGATACAAAAATATTTTACCAAAAAAGCTTTTCTTTATGGAAGTACCTACATTAAAAATCCCACAATATTATATTCAGAGAGTGAAATATGTGTGAATATCCAGAAGCTTATGTTTCGTATTTTTTTTCTTTACTTTGAACTCAAAAGCGTTCATAAATTTATCGTTTAATGTAACCGTAGGCTTATACACTTATATAATTTAAGCCTACGGTTACATTAAACATTTTAATGAAATGTCCAAAAGGCATAAAGAGCCGCCGAAACGAGCAAAACGAGAATTTGATAAGCTTTTATTGGTATACAAATGACCACCGCAGGGCGAAGTTGCCTTAACGAACTTTTATTCCAATATTCTTACATTTTTTCCACATCTGAAAAATACTGAAAAAGTCCTTCTTAATTTAGACAACACCAACAGGTATAAAAAAGCTCTTGTTTAAAACAATGACCTCGTCGTGGGTAAACCACGAAAAAGTTACAATAAAATCCAATAGAATCACGTAAAATATCGGCAGAGGATACAAAACAGGCAAAGGTACAGGTGTGCCGTACAATACTGGTTCGTAATTAGCATACGAAGCCGCGATATTCGGCAAGACCGGAATTCTCCCGAGTCAAATTTATGCTAGTTGCGCCACGGAGACAAGACTCGACAACTTTGAATACGTAAGCGTGGCGAAACGTCGCCTGGTTTCTTCTAGCACCTCATTTGTTCCACATGTCTATCTCCCATCAATGACCTCTCGAGTCACACGTGAATTTGGTCCATTTCACGCTTTATGACTCTTGATTGTCTTTCACGTTTCTGTCTTGGTGGTCTCGATTCCTTACGCCAATAGAGAATTGTGTAATAATATGTCAGGATAAAATGATAAAAAAAATCTAGATGGTTTGCATCTTTATCATTTAGAAATAGGGTTTTGTTTTGCTTGTCTTTGTGAGCATCGTGAAGGAGCACTGAACTTTGCGGAGCGCGAGGTTTTGTCCGCACCTGAGGTTCACTCACACGGCCATTAGTTCCGACAGTTTCAACTCATAAGATAGATATCTTGCGCTTATCACGTACCGTGTATATGCTTAAAATTTAATATTCAAATATAACATTTGACCTTACGAAGAGATATGGGTTTCAGTATTTCGGCAGCCATAAAAACAACCTAAATTTTGCAATAAATTTTTCTCAGGTCGTCCAAAAGTAAACACCTTCATAGCTATAGGAATTTACTGAAAATTTAATACTCATTTTAGAGTATTTTTAGCAAGTCATCGAAGTAATAACGCGAGAAATTGCTTCGTAATTGGTTTTCGATGAAGACGAAACATTTTAACTCATGTTCGGCACGGCGACGGTGACGGCATGAAGCGTATCAAGTTCATAAACGATTAGGCTCCTCGCATTCTAAAAATCCAGTTTTAAAAGATTTTTATGGAAACGAAACTCATGACAAAAAGACAAATAATATCATTTTAAAGTTCTAGCTAAGTTGCAAAGTAGAATTGCTATACCTAAGTCTTGCTTTATATCTGTAAATCCACTGATTTTTACGGTGAAGGTATTTTAAGTATAGTCAAGAATTTAAAAGGGAGAAATGCGCGGTTTAGTTAATTAGGATCTCCAAATGTTAATCGTTGAGGAATTAGTTTCATGGACGATATAGTTTCTTCAGTTTCTCTTTTTAACTTTGAAACTACTGATGCTTTAATAGAAATAGGTTGATAGTGATGTTTTCTTTGAGATCTTAAATTAAACCGCATCTGTATTTGATCACAACATAAATCTGGTAAAAGGAGAGCAATCGAACATCGGTCGGCAAACACAACAATAGCAAAATATAATACTAAATCAACTGCACAACTGCCTTAGACGTGATTACACTAATTGTCTACCGGTATAGTAATGCTAATGTATGGAAGATTTAGCTAAGTTATGAGAAATTTGTGGGAATTAATAATAGACTGGAAGCCAGGTGGTGATGTTGCCACGGAAAAGCTTGCAGAGTGTTATTTCTCCGTGGATTCACTGCATTGCGGAACAGGGCTTTAAATACGACAAAACTAAAAAAGGGAAGTATAAGATCCAACCTTTGGGAACTTTATCATGTAGTTCTATGTTATCAATAACCAAATCTGATGAAAACTATTAGAAAAAATATCATAGTTGTTTTAAATCAAAACCATTGGTATCGCATATTACCAAAGCTATTTATGCTACAGACATGAACCATTTCAAATTTTAAACAAAAGATAGTTGAGATATATTTATTTTTTAAAAACAGCTAAACACTTCCAACATTTCTATTTCCACGTCGTAATCCTTTCCACAGCTAAAAACCCGGTGTTCCGTATAATTGCGGGATTCACAATAAATAGTCGTCATTAGAGGCTGGCGTCTGAGTACTATTATACCCTGGATTCTGCCCTAACGCGTCATACCAGCCTCGAGTGCTTTTGAAAAACCACTAGCTTCCTGTTAGTGATTTTCACATTACTTACTTGCCACTTAGTCCAACGTCCTCGTATGCTTAATATGGAGCTTACAATACTTTTCTTAGTCATCCCGAGTAAACTCATGCTTCTAAAGAGGGACTGTGGTGGGAGACAAACAATCCGCTTTAAGCGAAACTGCAACATTGTCTTTGAACGTGTCTTGACTTTTAATTTTGGTATTTGATTTCAATACCAACTACTTGGCGTTTTCTATCTAAAGACGTTACTGTCACTGTACGTCTAAGATGATTTTTTACAATTTATTTAGGTTTACACTCTTTTTACACCTTCTGCCTGCCTATTTATATAGATACCTATAATTTTGTTGTTCTCTTGACTTAGGTACACCTATAAAATTGTTTTTACTGCTGCTATTAATGCCAGCTTCCACACAGTGTAGCTTACTATACCTAGATGTGTTTTTAGTTAAAAGGGGCTGCATCAACCAACTTTAAGGGTTTCATTTACGCTTTATGTTTTTGAATTTCGCTAAACATTGACAGTGGTTTATTTAAGCAGTATTAGAAGTACAGTATTAGAGTCTAACTAAAGCAAAGATCGAATAAATAAATACAACGAATAAATAGGTAAACTCATATAGTGGAGTGATCGATGTGTCATTAACGTCATCAATGATTAACATAACACATCACACTACTCAACGAAGTGTCTTTGATTACAATCTCAGATATCAATCCAGTAGCACATAACAATAACATTCTTTGCACCAAATAATGCAGCATTTGAAATTATAATCATTGAATCGGTGGTGATAGAGATGTAGCGCCGCCAGTAAGGTAACCTTGAGGTGTCAAGGACCCGACGATGGCAGGTTTATAAATGTCCAAGACGACTTGATGCGCTTACCTACACGCCCCTTAATATATGACTCTTATTTAAACTGGCTAAGATGGCTCCAAACGGAGAATAAAAGCGAACTTTTAATACACTTTGCTTAGTCGAGGAATATGGTTTAATAGCTTGAGACGATAGGTAAAGTTTTCTGGTGCTGCATAAGATTGTTTAGGAGTGTCCTATCATGAGAATAGTATTATTCGTTTAGTTTATGGAGTTCTCTTTTCGGCTTAGCTACTTAATTGAAGACCAATTGAAATTAACTGGTTTATATTTTGTTATAGCTATAATGGTATCGGTGGTGTCTCTTATACGAGTCCATAGACCTAGAACATTTTTGCTACTATCCTAAGACGATGTTTGAGCCTATATTTGAATGATGATGACAATATTATTACTGTGAATTGGTGGTGCGCTGCAACAATAAAAATTCAAATTCAGCCCAGGTTATTTTCAATTAGGGGTATGAATAGTTTTTTTTTTTTATATCTGTGGTGCTGCTGAATATGTTGGGTAAATTTTATAGTCATATTGACCGTTATAATAAAAAATGTTCTTTTAGTCTATGTATGGACCGTTTACTAAGATTTCTGAACACCAGAAGAGTAGTCACACATAAAATAAAGTTAGTCAAATTTTCGGAGTTACTTAGCGATTTATTAGTTGTATATAATATAACCTTTATGCTTCTGGATTAATAATTAGTGTATAGTAAGTTAAGTATTGAATTTGTATTTTTGTGTTTACCGGCCAGTAACTATTTTTTTTTGGCAATTTCAAATCAATGTATTTTTATTCCATTCAATATTGGATTCATTGAATTCAATTCGCGTTCTTACCCCGATTTCGCTAGATACTTAATTGCCTACGTTTTATCTACCTTTACCTGAATACCGATGGAAGGATTTATAGTGTACTTTAGTGTGGTAAGCAATTTGGATTGATTGAATCTATCTATATATGAAAGAAAGTCGTGTTAGTTACACTATTTATAACTCAAGAACGGCTGAACCCATTTAGTTGAAAATTCGTTGGGAGGTAGCTTAGAATCAAGATATTTATATCCCATTTTTTTTTACTGGGTTTTTTTGGGAACATAGATAGCTTAAGTAAGGGATTAACACATGGGCTACTTTTTATCCGCGGGGCGCAGCTAGTTTTGGATGAAGAAACCATTAAGCTTTATGGGTCCCATCACTGCAAGCGACACGATTTTGGATAGGCAGTAGTAACTCTTAGGTATTTGTAGGTATATTTTAAATTAATAACTTTTCTGTTTCTTCTTTAGTATTAAAGCCTAGTTAGATACACTTTTGTTGTAATAGAAGGAGGTCCATAGGTTTGCTGAATTAATGATATGCCGATTGACTTTGTATAAGATATATTAATTAAAAAGATATTTACAAAAACCAAAATGCGGAAAATAAAATTTTCTCTAATATGTAGTCTCTATCAACAACATTCGTTGCCCCTAGCAACGAGCTGGAAAAGTTCTCTATTAGAATGGTATTGAAACTTTTTCGTGGGCCAGCACGCCACATCACCCCCCTCCAGAGACCGTCCTACGGGCGATAATATTCTGGAAAACGCACTGTTCGTCCTGATCGAGTGGTGGTCACTGGAGCGTCTCGGGTCTCAGGTGCTGCCACGGCGGGAGAATGGTCCAACTCACGAAGTATGTAGGCAGGTTTAATGCGGTCGACTGATACAGTGACTTCTTTGCCTTTTATGCGGAGCTTGAAAACTTTATCCCCTCGTTCTATCACCTCATGCGGGCCTGTGTAAGCTGCTTGAAAAGATGGGTGCGAGGTGTCATCTCTTAGAAAGACGTGGGATGCTGTTGCTAAATCTTTGAAAATGAATATGGAGCGGTTATTCCCATGGTGAGAAGTTGGTAATGGCAACAAATTTTTGGCGAATGTGCGCAGTCTTTCAGTGTATACTGTCAAGTCCTCTGTGCCATCAGCCGATTGACAAAAAAATGTCACCTGGGAGTCGTAGTGTCTCTCCATATACGAGTTCAGCTGGAGTCGCTTGTAAGTCTTCCTTAAATGCCGCCCGGATTCCCAGTAGTACAAGTGGAAGTGTTTCAAGCCAGCTGCTGGTCGCATGACATGTAATGGCGGCTTTAAGCTGTCTGTGGAATCTTTCGACGAGTCCATTGCATGCTGGATGGTAGGCTGTAGTTCGTCTGCGTTGAAATCCGATGATGTGGGACAAATGCTTAAAAAGTTCTGATTCAAACTGTCGACCACGATCAGTGACGATATCTTCAGGGCAGCCGAATCTGGATATCCATCCGTGAACTAAAGCTTTTGCCACTGTTTCAGCTGTTATCTCCTGTAATGGTATAGCCTCGGGCCATCGTGTGAAGCGATCTACACATGTGAGACAGTAACGATACCCCTGTGAAAGAGGTAAAGGTCCGATCAAATCTATGTGGATTTTCATGAATCTGGCTCGAGGTAAGTTGAATGATGCTAATGGAGATGAGACATGACGTGTTATTTTTGATCGTTGGCATGCTAGGCAGGAACGAGTCCACTCTCTACAATCTTTTCGCATACTAGGCCATACATAGCGTTCCGATATCAGTTTCGTCGTCGCATTTATGCCAGGGTGGCTAAAAGAATGCAAGTTTTCGAACACTTGCCGTCGCATGTCTTTGGTCACATAAGGTCTGGCCACATTGCTGCTCTTGTCACAATAGATTTCTGTGTGAGATCCAGGCAGTTTGATTTTTGTCAAGCGCAGAGAAGTATCGCTATCCAAAAGTTGTTCTAGTTCAGGATCTGTGCTTTGTGCTTGAGCAAGCTTGGATAGATCGATGGGCTGAGTAATCTCTTCGATGCGTGATAAACTGTCAGCCACAACGTTATCCTTTCCTGAAATATGCCTGATATCTGTGGAAAACTGTGAAATAAAATCCAGATGTCTGAACTGTCTTGGTGAGCACTTTTCTTTTCGTGAATGAAATGCGAAAGTTATGGGCTTATGGTCAGTGTAAATAATAAAGTCTCTCGCCTCCACCATGTGACGAAAGTATTTTATTGCTTCGTAGATGGCGAGAAGTTCCCTATCGTAAGGCGAGTATTTCTGTTGACATGGTGAAAACTTTCGAGAGAAAAATGCTAAAGGTTCCCACATGCCGTCTTTATGCTGTTGTAAAGCTGCGCCCATTGCTGTGTCTGAAGCATCAGTGACTATAGCGAGCTTCGCTTGGCAGTCTGGATGAGCAAGTAGTGCTGCTTGGCAGAGACTTTCCTTGCAGGCGATGAATGCTTTAGTAGCTTCTTCTGATAAATGCACGGGATGTGAACCTTTAACTGATCCTGTGAGCAGTGCATTCAGAGGCGCTTGATGCCGCGCTGCGTCAGGAATAAACCTTCTGTAAAAGTTCACCATTCCTAGGAATCTTCGCAGTTCTCTAACGGTTTTCGGTGGAGGGTAATTCGCAACTGCTTCTACCTTCGATGGTAACGGCTTAGTGCCAGCTGCTGAGATGCTGTGTCCTAAAAACGTTACCTCTGATACACCGAATATGCACTTGTTCGTGTTGATTACCATGCCGTATTCCTTGAGTCTGTTGAAGAGCAGATGAAGGTGCTTCTTGTGTGATTCCTGATCAGGTGAGAAGATCAAAAAATCGTCCAGAAACGGGAAGCAGAACTCCTCAAGGCCCCTAAGCATCTCGTCCACAAATCGTTGAAACGTTTGGCTGGCATTACGTAGTCCGAACGTCATGAACGGAAATTCGTATAAACCAAACGGCGTCGTGATTGCGGTCTTCGGAATATCCTCAGGGCAGACAGGAATTTGATTATAAGCTTTTACGAGATCGATAACCGAGTATACTTGACAGCCGGAGAGACAATGTGCAAAGTCATGTATGTGCCGAATGGGATAGCTGTCTGGTACGGTTCTAGCGTTGAGCATTCTGTAGTCACCGCATGGACGCCAGCCGTTATCTTTTTTAGGCGCAAGATGAAGTGGTGATGACCATGGTGACTTTGAAGGTCTGGCTGTTCCGTTCCTCAACATATCTGCAAATTCGTCTTTTGCGATTTTTAATTTATCCGGTGCTAGTCTTCGTGGTGTGCTGCTTATTGGCGGCCCTGCAGTAGTTTGTATATGATGCATGGTATTATGCTTCGGAACACGGTGGACACCGGAAGGTCGAGTAATCTCAGGGTATTCGCTTAGTATGTTATGATATACGGAATTTCCAGAAATAACTTTTACCGATGAAATGTTCCCAGTTGACTGTGCAGGTGAAGCTGGGGACGTAAGGCTTGTAGTGTTGTCGATTAAACGTTGATTTCGACAATCCACGATGAGGTTGTAAAATGATAAAAAATCTACACCTATTATGGCCTTTGTAACGTCCGCTACGATGAATCGCCAAGTGAAGTCACGGCGCAAGCCTAGGTTCAGCACTAAATGAGCGTAGCCGTAAGTAGAAATGGGTGTACCGTTTGCCGCACACAGCTCATAATTTGTTTTCTCACGACGTTCCTTGAGTGCCGATCGGGGGAAGACACATACGTCACTGCCAGTATCGATGAGAAACTGCATCTTCGTAGCGCCGTCCGTGACAAATAGGCGACCGGAAGTTTGGCAATCGGTCGTCGCCATTACCGACTGCTGTTCGCGTTTCCCGCATGGTAGTCGCATGGTTTTACGCACTTACTTGCTTCATTGCCGAACTTATTATGATACCAGCACACAGGAAATTTTCTATAGTTCGACTGTGATCGTGTGGAGCTAGAACGACCGCGCGTTTTCTTGTTTGAACGATTCGGTGCACGTGAATGCCGGTTCACCTGCGCAGTTAGAGCTTGCACTTGTTTGGTAAGTTCAGCAATCTGTTGGTTCATGGCTTCTAAAGAGCTTCCTGGTATGGCACTTGATGTTGATGCTACGTGCGCTGTAGGCGAAACAACGTCATGGATGCGGTCAGCGAGATCTGCGAGCGCTTCCAGTGAAGACATCATCTGCGAAGCGATTATCGTTTGCGTGCTACTTGGTAGGCGACTGGTCCATATAGTACGTAGAAAATCTTCGGGAACTCCAGGTCCAGCCAAATGTTGCAAATGTCTTAGAAACTGAGATGGCTTACGGTCTCCAAGTTCTGCGTGCATAAGTAATTGCTTGACCTTCTTTTCTCGTGACGCGGACAGTCGTTTGATAAGTTCCGACTTCAATTTTTCATACCTGTTGGTGTCGGGCGGGTTGATGATTATATCTTCCACCTCAGAAGCATACTGCGGGTCTAGTTGGCCGATAACGTAGAAAAACTTCGTATTGTCCGTAGTAATGTTCGATATCGCGAATTGGCCCTCGATCTGCGCGAACCAAATGGCCGGCTTTTCAGGCCAAAACGGCGGAATGCGCACGCCCACACGACAAATATCTTCGTTCTTATCGGTTGAGAGCGACATCTTTATGTGAATCAGTATCAGAATTATCGCAATCAGCAACAAAATCAAAATCACACACATTTACTGCAAACGTGGACTTTCGGTTCAAAACAGGTCACCAGTAAAGCCTAGTTAATCACGTCGGGGTCACCAGTAAAGCGAAGTTAGATACACTTTTGTTGTAATAGAAGGAGGTCCATAGGTTTGCTGAATTAATGATATGCCGATTGACTTTGTATAAGATATATTAATTAAAAAGATATTTACAAAAACCAAAATGCGGAAAATAAAATTTTCTCTAATATGTAGTCTCTATCAACAACATTCGTTGCCCCTAGCAACGAGCTGGAAAAGTTCTCTATTAGAATGGTATTGAAACTTTTTCGTGGGCCAGCACGCCACAGTATTATCCGGTCTTCAGGAGACGGGAGTTTAGTAAAAGCTTAAATTTGCTCTTTATCACCTATTACTTTGGCACCTTCTTTACGCCACGTCGACTCATATCAACGTCAGTAAAGTTACCAAATATCGCGCTCTTCATACTCTTCGTCAGAGTTTTATTTACAAAATAATGCGGATATCCTAAAACCTACAGCCCTTAATTATAAAAGCAAGTTTTATTCTTCACTTAATTTGTATTATACTTGAATGTTAATCGCAGTATGTTTTTTTATGTAGTAGTAAAATGCCGCATAATTAAGGTGTGCAAGCAAGTTTACAAAATGAAACCAGCGACAAAAACACTCTGGTTATTATGGCACGTTGTGGTTTGCCTAGGCAGGTATGGCAATAAGGTCGACCGGTTTACAAATGTTGCTAATTTACCAAATCGAAGCGTAGGACCTATACATACTTTATTTACGCTAAACCCTAATATTATAGGTATATAGAACTATATATTCATATTCATTTATTTGCAGTCATGTACAATTTATATATACAGTCTAGGTCATCGCGGCCAGTATATAGCCCAAGTGGTATTTTTTGTAGTAGTAGGTAGTGTTTAGTATTATTTATATATTATGTCAGATCTTATTAACTAGTGAGTGAGATAACTAAATTTAAAAGACAAATAAAGTTATAGATTAAATTATAATTATATAAACACAAGTATGTAGTAAACCATTTTATAATATAGGTTTTCTAAACATTTAAATATTTAAAATTTAATATAAAGTAATTATAATATGATTACTGAAAGCTTAGAGGAAGCGTTATATTTTTATGACTAAAACTGCCACTTGAACTAATGAATAATATCTTAATATAAGTGAAAGACCATAAATTAACAATAAAAAGTTTTTTATTATAGTTCTATAAAGATGACTATTTCCACTCTGTTATGAAAAATACAAATAAAGGTTGTGTTAAAGAGGTACGTTACAAAGCTTATAAGAGAGTAGGTAGCAATAAAAAGCTTAAATGCGATTGGTAATTTAAATTTATTTATTGGATATTAAAAAATAGAGATGATAAACAAACATTTTGTAAAAATTGCTCACGTAAATATAAGTCTTAAACCAACAATATCTAAACTGCGTTTTAATGTTTTATTAAGATTGTTCACTTTCACCCATATTTTATTTTTAGTAAATTGGTAGATATAATTATTAAAAATATTATTTTTATTCGTTTTCAGTAATTATTTTTATAATTTTACTCATAGTTCAATATAACAACCAACAACCATAATATGTACGTACGTACCTATGTACCTATAAGCTTCTAAAAAATGATGAGCTATTCAATGTATAATCAGAACATTTCGTGAAAAACTCTTTAGAGAGTTCAGGGCTATCAGAGCCATGGTTTATGTCTCATGGTCACGGAAGGTATAGTCATTACTAGTTGTGCTCCGTGGTTACACCCGCGGATAAAATGTACTTTAATTATTTGCTCATCCCACGGGAAAATTTCACTTTTTCGGGATAAAATGTAGCCTATATGTTAATCCAGTGTATAAGCTATCTTGGTACCGAATTTCATCCAAATCTATTCAGCCGTTTGAGTGTAAAAGAGTAACAAACATACACACATACACAAAAACACACATACACACACAAACTTTCGCCTTTATAATATTAGTGTGATAGTGAGATTAAATTTATTCGTAATATAATAATTGTTTGCGTTTTAGCTCACACTCACGCGTTATGATAAGAATTATAGTTAAAAATTAAATTAAAATTAAATAGAAATTGTTAACTAATGAATCAAGATTAATTAAATACTTTAATAGCAAATTAAGAATTGAGGCAAGTTTTATTAATGTCCGTCCTCGTTAATTAGCTACTACCGTGTAAAGTGTAACGATATTGTTTGGCTTCATTTAAAGACCCACATTGGATGCATTCAAGCGCATAACAGGTGCCAAAACTGTTGTAGCAGATGGCAACTTAATTGTAACTGACATTACTTATTTACGTAACATTCTAGTAGTATAAAGAGTGTCACATATTATTTTATAATTCATTTCCAATATTATTCTACGGTTTTCTTCGGATTCGGGACTAGAAGTAAGGGAAGTATATTAAAAAATAAGCCTGCTCATTAATAATGATAATAAAATTAAATATACATAACTAGTGGCTCACTCCGGCTACGCACAGGTATAAAATATATAGCCTATTTCATTCACTCAAAAAATGATTAAAATCGATCTAGTAGTTTTGTTTTATTTAGTAATGCCCGTGGCTCGCACGCGTTAAATTTAGAGTAAAACAATCCTTCTTTCTCTAAACCATGAATATTTCCAGCTATCCTTGGAATATCTAAATTCACACACTACATTTTTACTTATATACTTTTTACATTTTTACATGTTATTATACATATAAACCTTCATCTTCAATCACTCTATCTATTTAAAAAACCGCATCAAAATCCGTTGCTCAGTTTTAAAGATTTAAGCATACATAGGGTCAAAGAAGGCGACTTTGTTTTATACTATGTAGTGATTACATACAAATTGCTTGCACCAGCAGTGAGAAAGAGAACTTCTTTTTTTTTTTTCAAATTCATATTATTTAACAATAAATACTGTGTCATTTTATAATTGGTTAATAAAATAACTTAAATACCTTAATTATTTATAATATTAAATACCTATTATTATATTACCTTAATTTTAAATACCTAATATAATTTTGACATGTGCTTAAAATAGCTTAATTGCAATAAATCTTTTGACTTTGACTTGGACTTTACAATACAGTACTTATTTTTAGGTACCTTAGGTACCTAATATTAGATTATTATTATTAGATATTTTATATTAAATTGTCACACATGGTTGTGACTTTCAGTCGACGGTAGCAAAGTTTTCTTGGTAACTTTAATAGCCTAGTTTCTTCGAGTTTTTCCACAACTTTTCCCACTCAAGTTTCTCTCAATGACTCAATTAGTTGTAGTTTACTTTCCGTTTCACATTTCTGCTACCTACTAACTTATTTATTCACAGATATTGAGCACGATCTGGGTTTAATATGACATGATTTATTTTTAATCTAAATATATATAACTCAAAGGTGACTGACTGACTGACTGACTGACATAGTGATTTATCAACGCACAACCCAAACCACTGGACGGATCGGGCTGAAATTTGGCATGCAGGTAGATGTTATGACGTAGGCATCCACTAAGAATTTTTCGCAATTCCACCCTTAAGAAGGTGAAATGGGTGGTTGAATTATATTCCCATAGGCCACGCCGCGGGCGAAGCTGCGGGCAGAAGCTCGTTATATATATTTTTAAATTTCCATCATGCCTGCTATGTTTGACTCCTTTTTTTATAAAAGCTACCAGCTACTTAATATCTTACGAAAATTACTACTAAAAGGGTTGATGATTTTGTTGGAAATCCAAGTTAGTAGTACTCACGTGTAAACCTGATGGCTCAGTTCAATGTAGCTCTACCTTCTGAACTGTAGGTTGTTGGTTCGATTCCTACTCAGGACCAACATTTGTGTGTTGAACATAGGTCTTTTTCTGTGCCTGGGTGGATGGGTATTGTAATGTATGTATGTATTTACAAACAAAAAGTATCTATATATGTACGTGTTCGCTAGCAGTAGTTGTCAAAATAACAAAGTAAAAAATTTGTAGTATTATGTTGATATATCCGGTAAAATGACAATTTACTATTGTCAAGATGGCGACGAAATTAAACAAAGAAAAAACAAAATTATACCAGCCGATTGATGGAGCTAAACTAAAAAAGTTTTACTTCAGCCGTACCTATGGTCTAAAGCATATTATTTTTTTTGTTTCATCCACACAGCGGTATCAAATAAATGTAACCTTCATAAGCACTCATAAAGAAAAGTTGACAACACTGTTTCAAACAAAGTCCTCACGACAGAGTAAGCGGGATCGATAGGCAGGCAGGATTGTACCGTTCCCTCTCCAGGAAGTGACCCCACTGCGGAAGAGTGGACTCAATAAGCCTTTACTCTCTTTATTGCAACGCGGGCTTTCACACATTGTATTTACGTCACAAGTTCGATATATTAAGGGGAACCTCATTATGCATCGTCACCTGCCTTGTTATAGATTATTTCACTGGCCCGATAACTCAGTTGGTAGTAACCCTACCTTCTGAGCTGTAGGCTATGTGTTCGATTCCCACCCAGGACAAACATTTGTGTAATGAAGATCGATGTTTGTTCTGTGTCCAGGTGCTAACAAACAAACAAAATGTATCCAAGTATGGTACCAGTTATATAGTTCGCATGTTACAAACTTTCCTTAGTTTGAGGCTAGATGGCGCTGTGTGAAATGTCTACAAATATTCATTTTATATTATTTTATGTCACAAGTAGCTGTTTAGTTACAGGGGACTTTAGAGAGGAGTGAGGACTTTAAAATTGCAATAATTTTCACAAAATACCATAAGGTATATCAAATAATTTTTTAAATTATCGAACGATGTTGATTATGCTGCAAATTAGCACATCCCGTGATATTTTATATCTACTTTGTGATCGAATGATCTTTGCGTTTGAATCAATTTTACGATCGTGTTTTTAACACTAGCTATAACATGAAAGCCTATTACATAGCCTATTGGCAGCCTCTGTGGTGTGGTAGCTGAGCAGATCGGCTCTTAACCTGGAGGCGGCGGGTTGTTTGTGCACAGAAAAAAATGAATATGCTTAGACCACATGACTGAAGTAAAACTTCTATTTGAAACGTAACTCTCTCTCGCTTTCTATCCTCACTAACTATAACTCCCTCTCAGCTTTCGTTCGTTTTGCCTGATTAGTTTTCGTAACGCTCTCGTCGCGCATTCACCAGCTTACTCCTGAAGTCAAGCTTGCTTAAAGAAGTTTTACTTCAAAAATAAAATGCAAATACTTGTACTGCATTTGGGTGTTGTGGGACCATGGTCCACGTAGTTCCTGGGATACAGGAAATCTTTGTTAGGGGTCAGGATCTATATATGTGATCATTAGGCGTTATTCATTTATTTTATTTATTTATTCCTAGTCTAGGCACAATGTTGCACCACTCTTTTTTGCCATATCGTCATTACAACCTCACCTTATATCAGTGGTAAAACGCTGTAAGCCTGTCAGACCAATAACAAGGCTAAAACAGTTGTTATATAATTAAAAGACTATATTCTTTTAACTATAAAAGACTCGTCTTTTATGGAGTGTTAAAATTACAGAGATATACGATCACAATGAGTTAAAGTTATATACGCAAATTGCGATCATGTGTTATGCCATTTAGCTATTAGCGTATTCGGTGGCTTAACCTCCATCAAAATATAAATACGGGAATATGCCTGCGCATTTATTATCTATTTTTTTAATTTATATATTTATACAAGAACAATATAATTTTTTTTAAATAATAAAACTAAAATCTAATTTAAAACTATGCATTAGCATAACTTAATCTAAGAAGCCCAGTTACCAGTAGGCAACGTGCCCGAAATGCTGGCGGTATTACCATGTTGAATGGCAATGCTAAGTCTTTGGGCTAAATATAGACCAGTATTTTGGTCACGTGTAGCCTCGATTAGTCGAAAGATCTTTATAAATTTTGTGGCCATTTGGACTTTTTTTCTCACTTTTTTAAAATGTTATATATATTTGGTACCTTGAGTCGCTTTGCGACTATGTCGACACCATTGCGTACAGTCCTTATCCTAATCTTTAATTAAATTACATCATTTTATAAAGCGCTCTTGCTCTTTCACAGGGTGGAGCAAACAAGACCGCTTGAACTGCATCGGTATCAAGAAAGTTGGATCTGTATTGAGTGAGCATGTTTCTTATAATTGACTGACTCCGCACATATTCTACAGACATTATGGACATCTTTTGGAACTCCACAAGAGATACAGTTCTTGTAAAGCTTAACTATGACCACAGTATAAATAGCAGTATCTTCTTAAGCTATTACGTCCTATTGGATGATTGAGCGTTATTATTCTTTTTGCTTAGTGGGCATTATGGTAATGGACGAGCTTTCGGTTTGCGATATAAGACAGATGTGATACGCTCTAATGGTTTATTTGTACCATCCATCTTGTGGAATTACGTTTATTTGTAAGAACTTGAGATGCTTTTTGATCAGAATGAATTCAATTTGCCTTTTTTGATACCAACTACGAATATATGACTGTCTATGTCTGGATATGACAGCCTCTGTGGTGTAGTGGTTGAGCCGATCGGCTCATAGCCTGGAGGCGACGGGTTCGATTCCCGTTGCAAGACAAGTAGTTGTGCATTGAACTTGTTCTGTTTCTGTTGTTTCTGGATGGACCATAGTCCTCGTAGTTCTGGGGTCCCTATATATTGGTTATTTTGCTAAAGAAAACTGAATTATTATTATTACACCATAATATCTTATTTATATAGATTATACATATTTAAACTTTTAAATTTTTGCCTGGCCCGATAGTTCAGTTGGTAATAATCCTTCTGAACTTTGGGTATGTGGATTCGATTACCATCCAGGACAAACATTAGTGTAATGAACATGGGTGCTTCTTCTGAGTCTGGGTATTATATTGTATTCTATGTATGTATGTACAAACTATGCATAAGTATTGTATCAGTTATCTGGATCCCATAGCTGCAAGCTGGTTTACAAGCTTTGATTAGTTTGGGGCTAGATGGCGCTGTGTGAAATGGCCACATTATTATTATTATTATTTAATTTGCAAATTCGCAAATGTTTTAAAAGCTTAAGAACCTAGACTAAAGACATCAATAATTATATATCACTAGTTGACCCGCTCCGGCTTTGCAGGGGTGAATTCACAATTATTAATTAATTATTAAAACGCGATTGAACGGAATATAAAGTACCTTATGTCCGTCTCCTGGTTCTAAGCTACCTCCCCACTAATTTTCAGCCAATTCCGTTCAGTCGTTCTTGAGTTATAAATAGTGTAACTAACACGACTTTCTTTTGAATGTGATGAATGTCCTACTATTTTCATATAGGTACCTAGATATTTCTTGCTCAATAAACTCAACAGAAAACACCTTAGTAAATAATTTCGTAACAACCTGTATCATTTTACTAATTTTCTCAACGCCTACTACGTTATATTTCGTAACATTGCATTGTCACATAAGTAATTTATGAAACAAAGCTGGCCACAGAGTAAAATTATGACAGGCCAAGTATATCTAATCAAAGGATAATTGGTAAAAAAATTTGGAAGGTTTCCGTGTCTATCGACATACGAACAACACAGGGTCTGCTTATGTTTCCCATAGAATACAGAAATGTTGATTAAGTTGGGATATTTTTCATTCTTCAATATCTACAAACTGTTTTTATAAAATAAAATATAGAATAGGGGATTTGACTACTATTAAAAATGAACAAGTAAATATTATTTTCATAAAGTAGGTTAAAAATGAATGTAATCATTGTAAAAATAAGTAAAATCGGTAAATTAATCACGGAGTAGTACGCTTTTAAAGTTTCATCGCCTGTCCCTTTCTCGCAAAACAGAGATCGTGTTGAGCTTCCTCACAGCTACTATGAAGGCATGGCTTGTGACGTCACATGCCAAAGAGATTGTATGTAGAGCTACCACAGCTTAGTAATGAGTTACTGTAAGGACTGGTAACTGACGTCACTGCGTGTTTAACTCTTTCTATTCCTGTATTTTAAAATGCCTGTAATTTAGTCATTTTTTGAGATATTCAAGTTTTGTTTTCACAGATATCTATTTTTTGAGGTATATTATTTATGTATGTAATAAAAATTAGCAGTCAAATAGCCTATTGTCATCAAATTTAAAAAAGTCTTCAACTATGAGTAATCATTTGGACAATTACACAGAACAGAATTCATACCAAGTGTTTTTATTTATTCTAAAGCGAAGTTAGATACACTTTTGTTGTAATAGAAGGAGGTCCATAGGTTTGCTGAATTAATGATATGCCGATTGACTTTGTATAAGATATATTAATTAAAAAGATATTTACAAAAACCAAAATGATTTTTTATATATATATAACCTACACAATTCTATACTATGACGGAACCATGTAAAACAACGGGCTTCAAGAAACAACTGAATAAAGATCTTACAAATTGTAAAGACAATCAATATCTCTTTTGGTGTGGTTGGGGCAAATTACTTCGCTGATGCGTATCACGTCCCGTGTTATTTTCTCACAATATTGCTTAAGCCTGTTTTTTAAAATAGAAATGGATCTTAACACAATTAACATAAAGTTTATATCTTTGAATTTATATTTCATTGCTTCAATTTTCTTAACTATATAAATTAGTATTGTTTGGTACGTTTATGTATGCGAATCTTGCATCTTCCTTTTTACTTTGTTATATTTTAATAGTTTCTCTGGGAATAACAATAATTAGGTAACTGCAGAAAAAGCTACCTTAAGTCAATATATTTAGATTCATTCTATCACTAGTTGACCTTTCCTTAAGTAATACTGTGTCTTATTACAATGCCAGACAGATATATCTATGAACGTATTTCGTAATTCACTCCCTCTGATATTTTTTCCTTCAATCCCATTGTGTTACAGACTGATGTTAGTCTTAGTGAAAAAATTGGTTACTTCATAGCATTGGGTCTAATAGGTTCCTAATATCTTATCAAAACAATTATGTGTCACGTTTTAGAGACCAAATCGTTAAATTTTCCAAATCGGCAGGTGTTTTTGTCATCGATAAAATTATGTTTTTGTATGTTTTTAAGGCTTATAATCTTCGAACAGGAAATCAAGCCATAAATTCTTTAAAGTATTTAGATTTTTTCACAGTTAAAATTAAAACAGATGGTGGTGATAAAAACATTGTGTGCATTATAAGATATAATATTAAACAATATTTATCTAAATTCCATCATTATTTCTGTAAATCGGAGATCATATAAGTATCATTTAGCTACTTCAGAGATAAAATCTAACGAAGCAAAAAATTCCCTATTTGCAGACCTAAATATTTTATTTACCTCAGGCTTGACATAGAAATCTTTTGGTCCACAATTTTGATAGGATATCAATCTCATTCTTGAATCAAATTTGTTCGCGTGTAAGAAATCCTGCTTGACAACGTATCTTCGGAACGACCGTCTGCTCACTATAACTAAACTATGAAGCCGGTTTTATACTCAGATAGATATCCATTGCTTCTTTACAAAGTCTAACGTAAAAGTGTCGCTAGCTTGAGCGAGCTTGAAAGGTAATGAATGCTATCTGTATCAATACTGTCTTCAATCTCCAAGGCTTTAGACTTCAGCACGACCGCATCGTCGACAAAATAACTTTAGTTCCGCGGAGTATTCCCACAGATGTGAACGTACCGTCGATATTCTCTGCTATAAAATCTCCTGTCATGCATATTCGATCAGTGTGAATGAAAAAGTCTACAACTTCTGTGAAAATAAACGTTTCTTAAAACAAGTGTGCATGTGGTGTGGTTTTTGATCTTGGAATTCCTTTTTTTAATTTGCTTTCTGGATTTTGAAGGTAAGATTCCTGTTTTACTGTTATTAGCTTTTGTTTTGAGAAATGTTTGATGTCTGGCGATAAATAAGAGTAATAGGTATGCTTAATATAACTTTTATTAGTAGGTAGGTATTTTATATAAATAATCTATTAGTATAGATATCGTCCCATGGTTTTTCATTCCCAGTTATGATAGTGACCTACAGTACCCTTAGATTTAATTATCAATTAAGATTAATTACTCTATATTTAATATTTAATTGTAAGACTTCGTTCTGTCTATTCGTTCTGTCTATTCGTTCATCCAATTGATTATTTTGTTATGCTTCATTAGAGTCTAATTAGACGGGTCTACGTCTAAACCGGCTACATTTTAATGTTTGAATTAGATTCTCCTCCAGTTTATAAATATAATATCTATACATTCAACATCCATTCCAAAACAATCAACACTTTTGGTTTTGTTAAAATGGTTTGGACTTTCCTCGTTTCTGCTGTCAAAAACTTGCCGTAGCTCATGATTGGATTAAATTTAATTGAGTTTAAGAAATATTAATTTTATACTCACAAAAATTATTTTATTTCGTGTACCTACATTATTTCAAAATGCACTTTTACCTACTGCTACATTTAATACTATTAAAAACTGAGTGAATAATGATAAACAATAATTACTATTTTTTTAGTAAAGGCTAATAAAAATTGAGTGATGAATGCCCTTAGCCCCTAAGGGAAACGATATGAATGTATGTACTTTAGTTTATGTATGTTATTTATGTATATACTTTAGTTGCCTTAGAACCATTGTCAAATAAGTTTTTGGGTTTTAATTATGGTTAATTATGGTTATGACCTATAACTAAATTTCAGCATTTAGTGCCTTGTATTTTTATATTGATAGATTAATTCATGCTCCTAATTCCCCATCTACGTCATCAAGGTCAAGCTGCATTAACTCACAAGCAATGATTCATCGTCGCGTAAAGAAAACGATAAATAAAATAATCGTAATCACTACATTGACGTCAGTTCTTACTCAATACACTTTTAAGCCTTTCAACCTTAATGTGGTCGTTTCAAATTGTTCAATTAATCTGCATATTAATGTTATGATATGATCAAATGATGATGTTGATTAAAGATATCAGTCAGGTTATGTTTGTTCTTTGTTATTTATAGCAATACTTAAATATTAACTTATTTAACCAAATTAAAATCATTTGCTGTTTTAGGGTAGACAGACAAATGGGATCATCAAACACTGGAACCGCAATTCCACTGTCAACTTGGTTTCCAAATTGCCCACTGATAAAACGTTCTGATTTCGTTTAAAGATATGCGCGTAATTCTATATTCCTAACCAAGTATTTACAGGTAAAGTAGATACAAAAAATTTGATGACAAAATTAATCGAACACGATCGATTGGTCATATGATTGGAATTTGTCCGGAATTCCGTTTTCCTCATACTTTGCATAAACTTGGTATTTGCCTACTTACTACCATTCCTACTGATTATTGAATATATATTACTATCAATAAGTATTGATTATGCCTCAATGTTTTCTCTTGTTTTATCTTTCCTATTTCAAATTTGATAAGGAGAAACAAAACACAATATAAATTAAATTTGCAGTCAAATCTTAAAGGATAGAGATTAGTGATATTTTATATAGTTTATTTTATAGCTTATAGAATTCAGCTACGAGTCAAGCAATCGAAGACAATGTATTGTTCAACTTGAACATGTAGATCAATCAAACATCTTATTATATATATATTTTTTTGTAATGAGGTACCTTTAATAGGTCATCATTAAAATTACAATCTAGTCATTACTACGGCTAATAAGTAATTTAAATTTTACTTAAACTGCTAAAGTAATAATAAGAATGCGTCCATTAACACTTTTCTTAATGTCTCTATTAAGAGGAATACACTTTGTTCTTGAGTCTTTTTGAGTAACACTCACTACACTATGGTTCAATATAACTACCACTAAACTAACTCAAAAGGTTTTTTTCTTTTTAATATTTTTAGTTTTCTTACTATAAATACCCGTGTTATCATTTCTCTGATTTTTCTATTTCATAATAATTAATTATTGAATAAGAAAAATAATTTAATAATGAAATAGAAAAATAATTAATTATTGAAATAGAAAAATCAGATGGTCAGACTGCTAACTACGAAGAAACAGTTGCTATAAAAGATATTTGCGGTCAAATTGCTTAAGTCATTATTATTAAATTTAGAAATAGTACTTTACCAATTTAGGAAGCAGGTACATTAAGCACAATTATAGGCCAGATAATAGGGAAAATTATAAAGGTAACATTAGTTTATTAAAATTTCAGGTATATTTTATGAATAGTTATTAATACTTCTTCTCGTGTAGGCTATAAGTCAGCCCTGATGCCAGAAGTTTCGGCCACCGAAAGAGTTTTGACTTGGCTTAATTCTATAATACTCACTGATTGAAAATCATATCGTGTTTTGATACCAGTCAATCTTTTGTTTAATTTACCTTCAGTGATTAGAACTAAGTTGCTGAGATGTACAGCAGTCGTATTCAGGTCAAAATCTATCTGAATTCACCTACTAGCAGTATTATTTGTTTAAAATTCACTGCTTCCGTTTACATGTGAACTAGCACAAGTGATTATTTTTACCTTGCAATGATGTATGAAGTGGTTTACATAAATATCTTCTGTAATAATCTTGACCTTCTCTTAGTGGTGACAGAGCCTAGTGTAAATTGAGTTGTGTTTTTTTTAAACTTCATTCTTTATAAGTTTAGATACAGTTTTCAATTTAGATACTTAGTTTATTTTAGTTTAGATTTAAGAGGTAGGTGTAGGAGTTATTCGTAGGCTGGTAACCGTACTCCGGCTGATATGAACCGGGCTTTGCGGTCTACAAGTATTTGTAGTCTTGCTGGGCGTCTTCCGCTGAGTACAAACATAGCAAAACAATTTGCTTATTTTTCTAAAGAACCATCATTATAATTTTTTTAGATTTAATTTCATTTTAGTAACGTTTAGTTAACATATGCAATTTTTTTCTATGTGACCTTCATTTGATTTAAATGATACGTAAAGCGTTTATAACACTCGTGAAAAGTGCAGAATTAAAGACAAAATCCATCAAAACAAATACCTTTAGAAATGTTTATTACGTAAGTTAGTGCAGTATATAGGTAAAAGTAATGAATTACTAGCATAATAACTTATAGATACTTACATAACTAAGATAGTAGGTGCTTAAATGAAGTTTTATGATGTAAGAGTTTACCTATGTGTATGATATTATTATGAAAATACGTGTCAGTTGAAAGAAAGTAGATAAAAAACATCTGAAACAGATAAATAGCAATTCGTGTGTATTGATAAGATAATGTGAAGATATTACCTGTCTGGTTTTAATAATATTATTATATTGGCTAATTAACTACTCAAAAAAACGTTGTCGAGGTTTTTAAATCTAGCTGGGGTTACTTTTAATTTTCAATGCGTTGATTTAGATAAGTAATAATAATACTTAAAATACGTCTAGATAAGTCTATATAAGAATAAAATTTGTACCATTGTGATAAGTTTTTAATCGATGGTTTTTTTATTTTGCCTGATGTTAAGCGACGCGGCTGCCCATGTCAGTAACAGTGTCACTCGGAACTCTCAAAAGTAGAGTTTATTTTCACTGCGCATATCATCCTGAGACATCAACATAGCCTAGTAGTAATATTGCCAGACTGTGAGATTAGGTCATAAAGTCTCATTTGCCCAGTAACAGTGCCCTTCAAACCGTAACACATTAGTGCTTGCGCACTACTGCTAATAATTATAGTATACTTAATTAGGAAACCGTCGATGAGCATGAAATGAATAGTATCTACTTAATTATAGTATAATAGTATTTACTAGGTGGTAGGACTTTTTTTGCAAAGTTCGTCTAGGTAGGTACCACCGCTTTGCCAGTTATTCTACCGTCAAGCAGTAGTGTGCAAGCACTACTGTGTTCCGGTTTGAAGGGCAATGTAGCTAGTAAAATTACTGGGCAAATGAGACTTTATGATCTGATTCTCACAGTCGAGTAATCTTATTACCAGACTGTGCTGATGGCTCAGGATGATGTGCGCAGTGCAGGAGTCATGCGAGACTTTACATGTTGGAGTTCCGAGTGACACTGTTTTGTTATGGGCGGCCGTGTCACTTAACATCAGGTGAACGACTAGCTCGTCACATCATTCAATAACATAAAAAAGTAACATCTACTACGTATAGATAGAATAAATATCTGTGTTCTAAAAGTAGAGGAATATTTGTAGGTGGATCGAAGCAGTTGAGCTGTCCGCAACCTACTCCACATCTAAAATCAGATAGCCTAGCCTAGTTCTATTTCTATTAGAGTTCACTGAGGTTGTGGACTAAATAGTTAAGATTATTTTAAAGCCACTGCAACTACGTTATTGTAATGCCTAGTTTTTATTTTGGTTATATGCTGTCGGTAAAGGAGCCGCGTTGATCCCTCCAGTATCTACTAAAGAGTTATCTCGTATCAGTTTCACATAATTCCTATTTTAAAGAAGTCTCTAACGCTATTGTTTTTAGTCTGGTTTTTGTATAAATAAATATATAACGTTCAACGACGATATATATCTATACGACGTTATATATTTATTTACGGGATCTCCCGGACCAACTAGTATTTCCCTGTATCCCATACAGGGAATACTAGTTGGTCCAGGAACTACGAGGACCATGTTCCCACAACATCCAGACTCGGAACATGTAACTGCGCTTTTATATTTTATGTACACAAATACTTGTCTGGCCGCGGGAATCGAACCCGTTACATCCGGGTTATGAGCCGTCCTGCTCAACCACCAACCTACAGAGCGTATGCGTTAGATTGTACGATCATAAGATGTACTTATGGTAGCATGTACATACATGCTACCATAAGTGCCAGTACATACTGGAAAGTTGAAAACTACGTTGTCCAACGTTGGCCTGGAGTCACGTGCCTATTCACAAAAGGGGTTATATCTTTGGACACGGAAATTTAACAATATTACTTCTATACTACTGTGATTCTGTAACAAAACGTATGCGCGTTTTATGTTTTGTACGTTACAACGCCATCTAGTTTATTTTAATGTAAGCTATTCAATTGCGAGATGGCGCTGAATGTTGGACGGAACACTGTAACAAATAATAATTTTGAACTAATTTAATAATTAATAGAACTACATTAAATAGGTACATACGTTTAACTGCTCATTAATTTTTGTAGGTCACAGACCATAAAATAAAATGCTTTATTCTGTTATTACTATAGGCATTGAAGGTAAATAACAAGCACATGTGTTGTAGCACTTGTGGAAACAAATAAACGGCTGTTACTTCAGTAACGCTAGCTTTTTATAAACTTCTCTACAGTTATGAAATAATAATATCGTACCATTATATCATACCCAAAACATTGTATTCACTAATAGAAGAAAGAAAGAAAAAAAAAACATTTACAAGGCTAATAATCCCTGTAGCCCATGCCATAATAATGATGAAACACCTTTTTCTATTTTTACTTTAGTTAATAATAATTTTAGAGGCAAGGTATTTATAATTTGGAACACGGATTATCATAAAAATTTAATTTTATCGTCAAGCTATGCTGAAATTTGCCGGACGCTGCTACGGTTCAAATTTCAAAGTAATTTGAAACCAATAGCTTATATTTAAACGTTAACCACATTTTTCTAAATATCATAATTGTATATTACTAAAAACACTATAAAAATGAACACACAAAATAAAACAGAACTTCATCCCGAAATTTTCAATTTCAACTTGTCCGATGTCCATTAGTTTTCATGCCGTATATTCTCCCAATACCTGATATCTCTAGGGTGCAGTGAACTTTACTCCGTGTTCATTCGTTCCCCATTATTTCCAACTCATGAACACCGGATTACAATGCGCTCACATCATGTAACATACTTGCTACCTCCTAGTCTATGGGATAGCTTCTAACGCTACAAAATTAGTGCAGTAACGAAAGTTTCGTAATTATGTACAAACCATGAAGCACATGCGATATCACCCAAAATGTATCAGTTTTCTTTTCTGATATATAAAGTATCTTGTGTATAAAAAAATGTCTTTGTTGTCTAAACAACTTAGTATGCGAAAAACATCATTTCAATCGGTTAAATGAGTTGATGTTTCGGAACGACTGAACGAGGCAACACGTCACCAAAATGCTGGTCTCTATTTAGCCCAAAGACTAAGCATTGCCATTCAACGTGGCAATGCCGCCAGCATTTTGGCCACGTTGTCTACTGGTAGCAGCTTCTTAGATTAGGTTTTGCCAATGCATGGTTTTTAATTTAATTTTAGATTTATTGCTCAAAAACTTATGATTTGTTCTTGAATAAATATCTGTTGAATGACTAGAGTTAAGGTCACATATGCAGTGTGCAAAATGAAAAAAGAAGTATATACTTAAAATTGGCTCATTGCCCATCAATTGGCTTGTTTTTTTGAGCGGGCTAATGTTGTTGCTCTCCTCCGACCTTTACAGTGTCACGGTCATGTGACAGGATGTGAGGGCAGGCACTTAGGCCACCCATCAGTCATCAAAAGTGGGAGGCAACTACGGCTTGGGCCGTTGTCGGGGTAAGGGGATCAAGAAGACTACGTTTATTGGAAGAGTAGACCATATGGAAAATAGATTTGGATAGAAAGCATAGGAAATCGCCGATCTCGAGTGGACAACTAAAATATATACACAATTCATATTTTTAGTGCTAGTAATCACTTTTTTCACATGTACCTATGCTTTAACATACTGGAACCACGACTAGAAAACTACGATCCAATTACGCAATAAAAAATCCTGCAATTTCAATTATTTAATTTGCAAATTATCTTTATGTTTGAATATAGGTAATCAAGTAATAATAGGTAGATAAGTTATAAAACTCGCATGTTATGAAAAATGTTTGAAGTGGAGATACTGTCTCTAATTTTTATAGTGTTATCGTAAAGCTGAGAAAACACGTTTCCCTATTGTGTAAATAGTTAAAAACGTAGGTAATCTATTGTCACGGTGTTTAAAGGTTGTAAATGTAAGAAATCGCGAGTTAAATGGAAAACCGTTTTATGTTCCGTAATAAATGTGATTTTTGACGTGTTTTATTTGTCCAAAGACGTAGGTACAAAGAAACTCGTGATTAGCAATCATTTACAAATAAAGTTCGCCCAACTAAATGCCACTTAATTTTGTTATAAGAATAAAATTAAATTATAATTTTCCCTTAGATAAGATTTTTTTTCTATTCCTATATTAGGGCACTTGCGCTATATTTCAGTATATTACGACTAGCTGACCCGACACGTTTTTTTGCCATATAAGAAAATAGGGGAAGATGGAAGAAAGTAGAATATTTAGTGTTGTATGTATTTGATGACACATCATTAAAAAAAATCTTTCCGAAAAATATAATTTTTTTTGGGTACCCTTTTTGGAATGAAAAATAGGTAACAACCTATTCTTAGACCTAACAAGTATGAATATAACATTTCATCAAAATTGGTTCAGCCGTTTCCGAGGAGTATGGTAACAAACACTATGACACGAAATTTTTATATATAGATAGATACAGCCATCTTTTTAACGTGTGTATTTTTTTATTAGTGACGATATTTTATGTACAATTTTTTTGGTACTACACTCTATTAAGCTCTGAACAAGAAAAATAATAATTATAATAATGTCCAACGATCACATACACTATATAACTAGAATTTCCCGTGTCTATTAGGACCCAGGAACTTCGAGGACCACAGTCCTACAACACCCATAGTCAAAACAAGAATTTGCGCTTTTTTTCTGTGCACAAAGACTTGTCCTGTCGCGGGAATCGAACCCGCCGCCTCCGATTATGAGCCGACCTGCCCAGATACCATATTACAGAGGCTATCATAGAGAATGTAAGTAAATAAACCATACCGAAGGTAGGACATCTTTAAACAACCAAGTTCCACTACAGAAACATAAGCTCTTTTATCTTGTAAATTTCCATGTTTGCCGGCAAGTTTCACAATTTTCAACAACAAAAGAGCTTGTGAATATTTAATGTTTTTGGTTTTTAAAACTATACCCGACAACCGAAGTTTATTTTCTCAACTAAACTTGAATAAACAAGTGATTTACTTGAATATTCATCGGCGTGCAAATGATGTGTTTTGGTAACGCATAGTAATATTATATTTCTACACAAACTTAAAAAAATTATTAAAATGTTGAAAAAAAATTTTTTTTTATTATGTTGCTGAATGATTTGACGAGCTAGCCGTTCACCTGATGTTAAGCGCCACGGCTGCCCATAACAGAACAGTGTCAATCGGAACCCCAAAATAGAGTTTCGAGCAACACTGCACTGCGCACATCATCCTGAGACATCAGCACAGTCTGGTAATAAGATTACTTGACTGTGAGATCAGATCATAAAGTCTCAATTGCCCAGTAATTTCACTAGCTACAGTGCCCTTCAAACCGGAACACAGTAGGGCTTGCGAACTACTGCTTGGCGGTAGAATAACTGGCAAAGCGGTGGTACCTACCTAGACGAACTTTGCAACAAAGTCCTACCACCTAGTATGCAAAATATAAATTACATGAATCGACAGCCTCTGTGGTGTGGTGCTTGAACAGGTCGGCTACAGGACAAGTATTTGTGCAGAGGGAAAAAAAGCGCGAATACTTGTTCTGAGTCTGGGTGTTGTGGGACCATGGTCCTCGCTGTTCCTGGGTTCCGAGATACAGGGAATCCTAGTTAGGGTTCAGGATCTATGTGTGATCATTGGGCGTTATTATTATTATTAATACACCTTCTTTCTAATTATGAACATCTGTATATCAAAATAAATGTAATATCTAATCTATGTATAAATTTCCACTTGACGCGTAGAAATTTATTTTTACACATCTTACACAACGCCATCTAGCCTCAAACTAAGCAAAGCTTGTACTATGGGAACCAGATAACTGATACAATACTTATAAATACTCTTTGTTTGTAAATACATACATAGAATACAATATAACACCCAGACACAGAACAAACACCTATGTTCATCACACAAATGTTTTTCCTGGGTGGGAATCGAACCCGCAACCCATAGTTCAGAAGGCAGGGTTACTACCAACTGAGCTATGGTGCCAGTCAAAAGCATGATCGTAGAAATCATCGCACAAAGCGTTTTGTACGGTTAAATAACCTACAATGTAATTGTGTTACACCCTAGATTACTTTTATTATATCATAGCAGTTCAAAAGCGTAAAACGTCTTTATACCTACATTAAGCCGGCAAACAATGCTTTCTCATGGTAGGCCTAGTTCCGAGTTTTAAAAGTTATAATTAAAGCTGGCTATAACTTTTCTTTTCTGTCAACAACAGCTGATTAAAATTACGTAAAACTTTATAACAGCCGGAAACAAAGCTATAATAAAATAATCGTAAACACCACGTGTACACCTACACTCGAAACTCATCAGCTTAAATAATTTACCTGAAAAAAACAAACACCGAAAATTCGAATTAGGTACGTCATAAAAAGGGAGCAAATCGTGGAACGACATTCCGTCCCGGAGAGTCAATTTAGCGGGGCGTGTATTACGCGGAAAATTCACCTTTATTTCCATTCATTATTACAATCCTTTGAAAGTCCGAGTCAATAAAACGTTAAGAAGTTGTGACTGTGGACTGCTCGTTCGTTTGTATAAATTGCACTTCGTAAGTTTCCTACTCGTTTAGTTCAAAAGACGGTATAGCCTCGTTTGTTTGCTTCCTGCAATCCCAAGCAATTTCAACTTTATTGACTTCTATTGCAGTTCATTGAGACTGAATAACAATGCGAGTCCCGACACTCAATAGAATTGCCCTGCGAAGGCTGGTAAGAAAAAGCGGGCTTCCACCTTGTGAAAGGTAAGCCGGTTGCGCTCAAAAGGCTCTTCGTCACAAATAGCTTATATGCCAGTAGATGCTATAGAAAAATATCCGGCCGTACACAAGCCTTCTTACACCTTTGAAACGTTTTAAAGAGAAAAAGTCATTTTAGGCAGCCTTTCGTTTTAAGGATACATACTGAATAGAGTTTGATGTTGAATAAAATTGTAAGAACACACTGTTTTTTTATACATTACCAGCCTTATTAATAAACGGGTATTAATCTCGGATTAGTTACTTCAGCTTTTGTCCTTTTTGCATTGCTACTGGAATATTTAGCTGGGACGAAAGAGACAAAAGATGGTGTAACTAGTCTAAAGCTAGTTCGTGTTTATTAATAAGGCTGTACGTGTTTGTCTTGGAGACATAAGCTTTTGTCTATATTTTAGCGGATTTTTTCCAACTCGCAATGTAGAATCCAGCGCAACGATAAAAAAAATTGGACAGCTACTCGTATTAATACTATGAAATTGTTTTAATAATAGGTCTTTACCTATGAAATTGCCGTTTTGCAGTACAGACTTTTTCAAACAAAAAAAAGTTTTGATTGGCTATGAATTCTAAATTCAAATTAATTTTGTTTTAAAAATATGACATTCTATTTACAATATAAGTCTTTTGTTTATTGATTAGCGTTGTATTTTCATTACATTTCAACATTTTTCCTCATAATGGATACTTTGAAATTTCGTGTAATTATGGAATATGAGTTCCGTCGTGGCACCAACGCGGCACAAACGACACGTAACATCAACGACGTTTACGGAGAGAACTGTACAAACGAACGTACAACCCGTTATTGGTTTGCTCGGTTCCGTTCTGGGAATTTTGACTTGATAAATGAACCTCGTGGTCGTCCGGAAACTTTGGTCAACAATGATGAATTAATGGCGATTGTGGAAGCTGATGAATCTCAATCTACAGCTGAGCTGGCAGCAGCTTTTGATGTTAGCATCAAAACAATATTGGTCCATTTGCGACAGATTGGCAAGATAAAAAAGCTTGATAGATGGGTGCCCCACGAACTTAACGATCGCCAGCGCAACGTACGCGTCGAGACTTGCCTTGCGCTGCTTAACAGGCACAGAAATGAAGGAATTTTGAACCGAATTGTTACGTGCGACGAAAAATGGATTCTTTTTGACTATCTAAAGCGCTCAGCAAGTTGGTTAGATCCTGTTTCGGTACCAAAGCAATGTGCAAAACGAAAAATGACCCCTAGAAAGGTGATGGTCACAGTTTGGTGGTCTAGTGCTGGTGTGATTCATCATAGCTTTTTACAAAACGGCGAGAGCATTACTGCAGATGTGTACATTGAAAAACTGACCACAATGATGGTGAAACTCGCACGTCTGCAACCAGCTTTGGTCAATCGGTCGTCTCCACTGCTACTTCACGACAACGCGCGACCCCTTACTGCACAACAGACCGTCTCTAAGCTGCATGAGTTGGGTTTGGAAGCTCTCCCTCATCCGCCATACTCACCAGATCTTGCGCCTACCGACTATTACTTTTTCCAAAATTTGGACAACTTTTTAGCGGGAAAAAAATTCAATTCCCGAGAGGCAGTACAAAACGCCTTTCAAGAGTTTGTTGTCTCCCGTCCTGCTGATTTTTTCAAGAAGGGCATCCATAAACTGCCACAGCGTTGGCAAAGATGCATTGATTGCAGGGGTGATTACTTTGAATAAAAGAAATAAATAACTTCGAAAAAAAAATACTTTAACTTTTTTCAAACAAAACGGCAATTTCATAGGTAAAGACCTATATTTACATATATATTTTGTTTTAAAGGATGTACGTCTTTATTAAGCCGATCTCATAGAGAACTTAATAGTTTCACAATTTTCAGATATCTCTTAGAACATATATAAAAAGATAAAATTTCCTTATATGTTGCCAAATCTGTTTACTCCACAGTTAAGTTTAGTGACCGAGCCTAGCATGCGTCAGTTGCTAATCTTAGACATCCTCAAGCTCATGACGCACCTTGACCTCCACCTGACTCACAACTTCAATCCGGCATAATTATTCCTGAGATTAATTGCCTAGCAATTATCAGACGGTTTCTAAATAGAAATGTAATTGCTTAAGTTTACGGTCATTGGTTTAATCTGATTTGAGTTGTTATTTGTTTTAAAAAAGCAGCGGTTTTTCTGTTTGAGTTTTAAGTGATTTTATTACGGTTTATTACGATAGTACATTTGTAGTATCGATATACATGCATAATATTGGCTGGCCCGATAGCTCAGTTAGTAGTAACATTGCCTTCTAAACTGTGGGTTGTGGATTCGATTCCCACCCCAGTACAAACATTTGTGTTATAAACATAAGTGCTTGTTCTTTGAATGGGTGTTATATTGTATTCTATGTATGTATTTACAAACAAAAAAGTATCTGTTATCAGTACAAGTACAAGCTTTGCTTAGTTTTGGGTCTAGATGGCGCTGTGTGAGATGTCCACACATATTATTATTATTATTATATTGAAATTTCAACCTGGCGGAACTTGTTGCATTAGTTGTTTCCTCATTTTGCAGTCAGATTTGATCATCGTATACCTGCAGCACCAGTGTGGTACGATTGAAATATACAGCTATTTCTAATCTTCTTCTTCTATCTAAATATATATAACTCAAAGGTAATTGACTGACTGACTGACTGACTGACATAGTGATCTATCAACGCACAGCCCAAACCACTGGACAGATCGGGCTGAAATTTGGCATGCAAGTAGATGTTATGACGTAGACATCCGCTAAGAAAGGATTTTTCGAAATTCCACCTTTAAGAGGATGAAATGGGTGGTTGAATTATTTTCCCATAAGCCATCGCGGGCGAAGCTGCGGGCAGAAGCTCGTTTACACATATTTCTAATAAGAAGAGGTGTTATGATTAATGATGGTGGTATCTAAAGATCGTTTAACCAGTTTAATCTCCGGGAGCAAAGATTAGATTTCGCTGTTCAAGGATTTTATATTGAGGAAATACGTGAAGATGACATTAAGCAAAAACTTCTCAACTAAAGGTCAATTATTATGCGCAAATGTGTTTGTCCATAACTGTATACCAAATCAGCGTAGATCGCAAAAAATATGTTAATAGTTAAAGTAATATTTAAATATACCAAATATTGGCTTTTGGTATATTAATATTCAACCTTTCTAATTCCATCGATGTATAACCAAAGTATTTTTTTTTTATTTTTTTTTTATGTTGTGGCTCCACACTTTTGTGTATTTAGCCAGTGTCAAGTAATTGATAATTTATTAAGTTATCGATGTTTCACGCAAATATGTGTCAAGTCACAGTCGAAGTGATCAAGTCAAGTCAGTCAAGTCATAGTCTAGTCAAAGTAATACCCCTAGTAAAGTGGTGGCAACTTTACTTGAAGCTTCTATGGAGTTTTGGAAACAACACGAAAATAAACGTTTCACCATCATTATACCATTTTCCCACACTCACGCCTGTAATCCAGCACTTAACGAATAGAATGCCACCAATTTTATGCACTAACACTGAAAATAACACAAGTTTTGAAAAATAATACAATGCGGTGACGCAATCTTTTTCGCTTTCCCGCCAAAACTCACCAAAGTATTTACAGTCCTCAAAAAAATTCGTACACGTAATTTGGGCCAAAGCAAAGTAAACATTTATATTTATAAATAAAACGTGTGTACATAGTTGTTATATGAAAATTTATTTCGTAACGAATTAAACAAAATGTACAATAGCTGTGATTATATACTTTCTCTATAGGTTTTACTTAATTTACGTTTGAGCCACCAAACAAGTTACGATGCGATTAACTTAACCACAGCTGATAAAACTGATAATGATAAATCGTCAGGTGATGACAGAACGTTGCATAGTTGAGGTTTTTTCGTTGGTTTCAAAGCAGATGGATACTTTTTTATATAAAGCATTGTCATAATAGATGACCAGTATTATAAAGTGTTTTATACAGTGTAAAGTAGTGCAGACATCTATATTTTGTAAGACTTTAATTTCCTAAGATTTATTTTTTATATTGTATTTTTAATTCCATTCATGTACATTTTGAATAAATATTTTTATTTATTATTTATTTATTATAACAATCTATTAAGAGGTTCACCCCGTCGTAGTATACATTAAAGTATATAATATACAGACTAATCTTCAATCTAACCATTAATTAAATAAACGAATAAATTTAATAAAATTCAAATTTAAACCAAAACAAAACATAAAGAAAGAGTTTTCTTCTCTCTTGCTTGAGAGGAGAACTAATAATAATAATATTTAAAAACATAAAATCATTATAATCATTTTCATCATTTCAATTGGAGTCACACAAACCAAACTATACGCTACCTTTTATATTAATTAGAACCAATTTTTCAAAAATATCTATTCTGTTGTATATCCACAGCTGGTTACAAAGTCTTGACATTCGTGTAAATAGATTATGTTTTCCCATGGTCGTTGAAAAGAACCCAGATTTGGCGGTTGTGAATTTTGACTTTTTTTCCATAACCCATGTATTTTTTAATTTTAACGTGTAATAAGGATGAATTATTATCTGTTAAGTGTTTGTGAATGTGCGTGAGTGTTGGCAACTGGTACCAAGTTTTATATCCATGCATTTTAGTTTTCTCTTCAAGGCTTCCTAGAACCTTCAGTAAAATATCCACCATTTTACTCTGGCATTTTGACTGACAAAACAAGACTTTGACATGACACAACCGTACAAAAATTCCTTACTTGACATTGGCAGAATTATCGCTAAAAAGCAATAGAAAGCCGTTAAACGAGAAAAACAGCAAAGATGTTTTCCTATTTCGATTCTACATCGTTTTATAAAGAGAAGGTTGTAGGTTGAAGCTTGTATTTATAATAAACAAAAGACGCTACAGTTGATAAGTTTGAGAGCTCGGTAGCTTCCTTTACTATAACCTGAAAAAGTATAAGCCTTTACGAAAGAACTCTCATTCCGAAGAAGTAACGGATCCTCTCGACCTAGTAACGGCCAGTATTGTCTACGTGCATTGATCCTGCATAAATACGGTAACAGTTTAGTGCTTCATCGCTATACATTTTCTAACTTCTCTAAGGCCCGTATTTAGAACGTTGCTACGACTTCAGCATACCGGTTCATTACTAATACCTAATGTGGCTCTTTATAGAGAGAAAGGATATGACAGACAGACAGCGCAACCTAGGTAATTGGGTTTCGGTGGTATCCTTACGATCCGGAACGCTAAAAAAATAAGTAAAGTTTCTATAATCTCAAACATACGTAATTAATAAAGATGTTTTAGTGTTGACTCATTAATTAATAATAATAAATAAATAAATATTTGTGGACATTCACGCAGCGCCACCTAGCTCCAAACTAGGCAGAGCTTGTACTATGCAAAACAGATAACTGATATAATACTTAAGATATTTTTTGTTTGTCAATATATATATACATAGAATACATATAACACCCAGACACAGAACAAACATCGATTTTCATCACACAAATGTTTGTCCTCGATGGGAATCGAACCCACAACCTACAACTCAGAAGGCACGGCTACTACGAACTATCGAGCCATTCAATTGATCAAATAGCGATCTTTACCTCGGAATATTGCAACGTGACATTTTAGGACAGTTGTTTAACATTTTATTTGTATTCGTGTTCGGAATATAATACCATTGTACACCACAAAGTTGAAAAATAACGAGTGTTCTTTAGACCTCACGACTGAAGTAAAATTTCTTTGGTTTAGCTCCATGTGTCGCCGGTATAACTTTGTTTTTTCTTTGTTAAACGTTAATGTCGCAATCTTGACAATTTTAAATTATCAGTTCACCGGACATAACAACATAATAATTAAAAAAATTAACTTTGTTATGTTGACAATGGAGAACTTCGTAAAACAACTTCAACTTCCGTTCGCCTCGCAATTACCAGCTTAATCTTCCAGACAAGCGTGCGAGTTTGCGAGCAAGAAGTTTTATTTCAAAAATACGACGGCTGACGAATATGACTAAATATTCTAACCTCTTTGAGACATAAAGAATATTTGATACGCAATATTTCGTTCTAGATCTAACGATAAATGTGTATACTGAGTACGGCAAAAATAACGTTTTCCTATTTTCTAATTATTCCTATTCCTGATTTTTGTTACAGCAACAAAACACGCAGGTCGAGTCACATTAGTATATTTATCATGCCAAAAAGCTAAATATTTATATTGGGCTTGTGAATTGATCTTACATAAACCATTTATGCAAATGCAAGTGAAAACGTCGTTTTCGTTGTTGTGCACAGAATATTATACCATCGCGCTTGTGGGCATTTAGCATACAGTTCGTGTGACATGCACAGTTAAATTTTCTCTTATTATGCTAACTTTATATTGTTGTATGGTTCATTTATCTTAAATAGTAATGTTTGTTTCCATTTGATATTGCAGTCTGGAAAGTCGTCAACATCGTTTTTAAGGTTCCGAAAAAAACCGTAACGCTTATAAAATTACTTTGTCTGTCTGTCAAGACTCATTTTCATAGAAACGGCATAAGGCAATAATATCTAATGAATTTCAAAAAAATGTTAAGATATGTATCCCCGAAATCCCGTTGATAAAATTTGAAGAAAATCTGTATATATATATATGTATATATACAGATTTTCTTTCTCTTTTAGTTACTTATATATATATATATAACTAAAAGAGAAAAAAAATCTGTTCAGTAAAACTGTTATTATTTTGTTTGTGTTAATCGCTATTTAAATATTATTCCTGTAAATGTATTAGGAAACCTATTTTTGCACCTTGTAAAAATAATATATTATGAGTGTCCTTCAGTAAATATGGGTCAAAGATATATGATAATATCTATCTACGGCTATTGACTTATCGGTGTAAGGAATGTTATACTATCTCACCTTGTCAAAACGTGTAGGTACATTTTTGATCTCGAAGATACCGTGGCTCCATTTTCAGGCAATCTAAAACCAACAAGAGATCACTACAACTGACAATTACCAAAAAAAAATATTATAGTTTTAGGAGCTGATGCTATATGAAAATTCACGTCAATTATAGAGAGAGTTAATAAATGCGAACTTAGGTCTTGATCCGAACTGACAAATCTAGCAAAATATGAGAAGAATTGCCTCAAATTTTTTAATTGTTAGTTCGGGTGCAGGGCTTTGTTTCGTCCCGTTCCTAAAGATGGATATAATAATGATGCATGTCTGGTGACATGCATCATTATTATACAACCTAACGATTCTCATATGCACTGACTGGTGGTCCAGTCAGTGCATATGAGAATCGTTAGGTTGTATGTATGAAAATTTGTTAATATTTCACACTCTAACGGTTGGACGGATTTAAATGAAATTTGGAATATAGATAGCTTATATACTGGATTAACATATAGGCTACTTTTTTATCAGGTCACACCGCGGAGCGCAGCTAGTAATCAATAAATTCAGCAAAAATACAATACAAAACAAATACAAGTTTTATACCAATTGAAGAGTTTGCCATATTATTGTAGTAGTTAAAAAAATAAAGGCAATATGCCCGCTTAAAAAAGAAATAAAAATTTATAGATATATAATATAATAATAATAATAACGCCCAACGATCACATACATAGATCCTGGACCCTAACGAGGATCCCTTGTGTCTAGGGACCCAGGAACTACGAGGACCATGGTCCTACAACACCCAGACTCAGAACAAGTATTTGCGCTTTTTTTTGTGCACAAATACTTGTCCTGTCGCGGGAATCGAACCCGCCACCTACGGGTTATGAGCCGACTTGCTCAACCACCACACCACCGAGGCTGTCAATATGTATATATAAACTTTTCTGCGTACAAACCTATTGTTAAACCTATAAACATCTGCCATGTTTCGCATCCTTATTCCGTGTGATTTCGTATTCTACAGAGTAACTGTAGTCGCGTCCTCAATATTGATTGCCAGAAAACGTGATGTTTCACTTCGAATAGGGCATTTTCACTCAAAACAGGATTAAAACCGAAGAGACACTTGGAATAATTACATTCCTATTTACTTTATTTTACTAGATTGTGCTGATGTCTCAGGATGACGGGCGCATTGCAGTGTCAAACTCTATACTTTAGAGTTCCGAGTGACATTGCAACTGATATGGGAAGCCGTGTCGCTTAACATTAGGCGAACGGTTAAATCATCACGTCATTCCTTAACATTAAAAATGAAAAAAAAAAAATTATAGTACCTACATTTGCAGTATTGGTACCTACAATTCTAAATGACGCCACTGTCATCGCTGTCAACTGAAGTGACAAGAAAAGCTGCTCTATTCTGAATGACGTTGATATGACTCCTTGAAATCATACCTACCTTTATCCTAAAAATTCTAAGTACTTTTTATCCAAGTAATCGTTACATCTTACGTTATTTTCTTTAAAAAAACCTCGGTTTATGTAATATAATGTGTCACCCAGACTCATCATATAATTTTCCAACGCTATAAAAGTCTCAATAAAACCTATTTTCAAACTAAGCTAAAAAGACGTAAAGCCAATGCTGTTAATTAATTTTAATGTTTATAGCTATTTCACATCGTTAAAAAGTAGGATGAAAGTTTTATGACTTCATTAATTTAGTTCTTTTCACACGAATAATATTTAGTTAGGTAAGGACAGGTTGATGAGAATAGGTAAACTTTGAAAAAATAAATACATATATACTGCTACATGCGCTACGTTAGTACATAATTATTAGGTATCTGCTAAATATAATAATAACGTCCAACGATCATATACACAAGTCCTGGACCCTAACTATGATTCCCTGTGTCTAAGGAACCAGGAACTACGAGGACCATGGTCCCACAACACCCAGACTCATAACAAGTACTTGTGCTTTTTTTGTACACAAATACTTGTCCTGCGGCGGGAAACGAACCCGCCGCTTCCGGGTTATGAGCCGATCTGCTTAACCACCACACCACAGAGGCTGTCACATAAAAAAAATAATTCAGATAACCATTTGTTGTTTCTTATTTGTTCATATTTATATTCATATGCGATACATATTCAACATCAATAGACTAAATTAGACTTCAATCAAAAACAAAAGAATATCACAAAAACAAAACTATCAAGCTTATATCCAATTACGAATATTGCCAGAATATATATCTGCAAGTTTACCCCTGCATGTTATGTATGACTATGCCCATAATATAAACACTGGTATTATTGTCTGCGTATAATATCCTTCGCCAGTTACCCTGTATCTTTGTTTACTTGAAGTTCTTGATAAGGAAAACACATTACCTACAAGAAACAAAGTTATAGATAGAACACTATATTGAATGATATTGATTGCTGTGTTTATTATTTAGGTTAAAATAACAAACTCTCGACATTTTATTAACTTTCAGTATGTAATAAAGTCCATTTATATTAAACTAGTTGGCCCGCCCCGGCTTTGCACGGGTGAATTAGTTAAACGCGGTCTAACGAGATAAAAAGTATCCTTTGTCCATCTCGTGGCTCTAAGCTACCTGCCCAACAATTTTCAGCCAAATCGTTTTTTTTTATATTAGTGAATGATGTGACGAGCTAGTCGTTTACCTGATGTTAAGCAACACGGCCGCCCATAACAGAACAGTGTCACTCGGAACCCCAAAAGATAGAGTTTCACGCGACACTGCACTGCGCACATCATACTGAGACATCAGCACAGACTGGTAATAAAATTACTCGACTGTGAGATCAGATCATAAAGTCTCATTTGCCCAGTAATTTTGCTAGCTACAGTGCCCTTCAAACCAGAACACAGTAGTGCTTGCACACTACAGCTTGGCGGCAGAATAACTGGCAAAGCGGTGGTAGCCTACCACCTACAATAGTTTAGCCGTTCTTGAGTTATAAATAGTACACTATTTATAACTATAAAGAATATAACTATATAGAATATAAAGAAAGTCGTGTTAGTTACAACTAACACGACTTTCTTTAATATATATAGATAGACTATAATATATTATTAATATCAAGTGTACAGCAGAAACAACGCAGGTCAAACGAAATTTATTGATATAATTTTTGAAATTGATATGGAAGTGATCCTATCGTAAAATTAGTTATGTTAGCAAATGATGTGACGAGCTAGTCGTTCACCTGATGTTAAGCGATACGGCTGCCCATAACAGAACAGTGTCACTCGAAACTCTCGGAACTCCAAAATATAGTTTCGCGTGACACTACAGTGCGCACATCATCCCCAGACATCAGCATAATCAGGTCATAAAGTCTCATTTGTCCAGTAATTTCACTAGCTATAATATTCTTCAAACCGGAACACAGTAGTGCTTGCACACTACTGCTTGGCGGCAGAATTACTGGCTATGCGGTGGTACCTACCTAGACGAACTTTGCAGAAAGGTCCTACCATAGTCTATTTATACAATATTTATAGTCGGTGAGAAATATGTCAAAAAATAATAAATACCTTCTATTAACATCTATCGTGAGTTTCGCGAAAAAGATTGCGTCACTGCATTGTATTATTTTCCTAAACTCGTGTTATTTTCAGTGTTAGTGTATAAAATTGGTGGCATTCTATTCGTTAAGTGCTGGATTACAGGCGTGAGTGTGGGAAAATGGTATAATGATGGTGAAACGTTTCTTTTCGTGTTGTTTCCAAAACTCCATAGAAGCTTCAAGTAAAGTTGCCACCACTTTGCTAGGAGTATGACTTTGACTAGATAATGACTTGACTTGATGACTTCGACTGTGACTTGACACATATTTGCGTGAAATATCATTAACTTTATAAAGTATTAATTACTTGACACTGGCTAAATACACAAAAGTGTGGAGCCAAAACATAAAAAAAAAATTGATGTAAAAGAAATAACATCTATATCGTAAATAAAACTTTCCTGCCATTGGCATGGATCGAAAGAATGACAAAAAAAACGAGCGTGTTTCATACCACATGACTGAAGTAAAACTTAACTCTCTCTCGTTCTATCTTCACTAACTTCTATCTCCTTCTCAACTTTCGTTCGCCTCGATCAATTTCTATAACGTTCTCGTCACGCATTCGCTTACTCCCCGAGTCAAGCATGCGTAAAAAAGTTTTTCTTCAAAAACCCCTTTTTCTGCCGCTTCATGAAATAAAAGTAAGTATGTGAAAATCCATAGCGAATTGTAATTTGATAGGATGTCAACGACAACGTGCAACGCAGCAGTATGAAAAAGCAGAAACATTTTGATAGCCACACAAAGAACAATCTGTTACAGCCATATTAATAAACACGAACTAGCTTTATACTAGTTACACCATCTTTTGTCTCTTTCGATCCAGCTAAATATTCCAGTAGCAAAAAAAGGACAAAAGCTGAAGTTACTAACCCGAGACTAATACGCGTTTATTAATAAGGCCAATAAAGTTTAGCTGTGAAATGTACCTATGTAAAACCTATTTGTATTTCAAGCCATCTCATGTAACACAAAAAACAGTGGCAGAATTTTCAAAGAACGGAAAGTAAAATACATAAAAATGAATTATAATCACTTGAAAAAATATAGAAACAAATTTATTTGCGTTTGTTAATGATTATGTCACAAGTACAAAGTTTAATACTTACGACAACACATATACAACAGAATGCAATTAGCAACGCTGCAGTTGCTCACAGAATTTTAATCTCTGACCCAGCAAATGCTTCATATGGGGAGGGCTAGTACATTAGAGTCGACGAAATGACGTCACTTGCGTTTTTCCTGTATCTTCGGATCTTTTCATTTAATATCGGCATGCCTACACCTACTTCTGCTTCTGACAGCTTATACTCATAAACTTGGGCAGTTAAAGGGTGTCGTAATCACAGCCGTAAATTGAAGTGTGGCCGTTTATTCCTGGTTGCTTAAGCTCTACCAATGTTTGGGTGTTTGTTTGGTGAAGGGTGACACTATTTTATCACACTAATATTATAAAGGCGAAAGTTTGTATGTGTGTATGTTTGTTACTCCTTCACGCTCAAACGTCTGAATGGATTTGGATAAAATTTATCTTTACCAAGTTAGCTTATACATTGGATTAACATATAGGCATATTAACATAGTGGGGACCGAGTGCCCACAAAATTTATAAAGAACTTTCAGAACGACTGATCGAGGCAACACGTGACCAAAATGCTGGTTTTTATTTAGCCCAAAGACTAAGCATTGCCATTCAACGGGGCAATGCCGCCAGCATTTTAGACACGTTGCCTACTGGTAGCGGCTTCTTAGATTAAGTTTTGCTAATGCATAGTTTTTAATTTTCATTTAACCTATTTAAAACAGTTTGTTAGATTTATTAGTGAACATATAGGCTACATTTTGCCCCGGAAAAGTGAAATGCTCCCGTGGGATGAGCAAATAATTAAAATACTTTTTATCCGCGGGTGAAACCGCAGAGCGCAACAAGTATTCTATGTAGTTTTCTATGACATGGTAATAAGTTTATATTCTTTACCTATGAAATTGCCGTTTTGTTTGAAAAAAGTTAAAGTATTTTTTTTTCGAACTTATTTATTTCTTTTATTCAAAGTAATCACCCCTGCAATCAATGCATCTTTGCCAACGCTGTGGCAGTTTATGGATGCCCTTCTTGAAAAAATCAACAGGACGGGAGACAACAAACTCTTCAAAGGCGTTTTGTACTGCCTCTCGGGAAATGAATTTTTTTCCCGCTAAAAAGTTGTCCAAATTTTGGAAAAAGTAATAGCCGGTAGGCGCAAGATCTGGTGAGTATGGCGGATGAGGGAGAGCTTCCAAACCCAACTCATGCAGCTTAGAGATGGTCTGTTGTGCAGTATGGGGTCGCGCGTTGTCGTGAAGTAGCAGTGGAGACGACCGATTGACCAAAGCTGGTTGCAGACGTGCGAGTTTCGCCATCATTGTGGTCAGTTCTTCAATGTACACATCTGCAGTAATGCTCTCGCCGTTTTGTAAAAAGCTATGATGAATCACACCAGCACTAGACCACCAAACTGTGACCATCACCTTTCTAGGGGTCATTTTTCGTTTTGCACATTGCTTTGGTACCGAACCAGGATCTAACCAACTTGCTGAGCGCTTTTGATTGTCAAAAAGAATCCATTTTTCGTCGCACGTAACAATTCGGTTCAAAATTCCTTCATTTCTGTGCCTGTTAAGTAGCGCAAGGCAAGTCTCGACGCGTACGTTGCGCTGGCGAACGTTAAGTTCGTGGGGCACCCGTCTATCAAGCTTTTTTATCTTGCCAATCTGTCGCAAATGGACCAATATTGTTTTGATGCTAACATTAAAAGCTGCTGCCAGCTCAGCTGTAGATTGAGATTCATCAGCTTCCACAATCGCCTTTAATTCATCATTGTTGACCAAAGTTTCCGGACGACCACGAGGTTCATTTTTCAAGTCAAAATTCCCAGACGGAACCGAGCAAACCAATAACGGGTTGTACGTTCGTTTGTACAGTTCTCTCCGTAAACGTCGTTGATGTTACGTATCGTTTGTGCCGCGTTGGTGCCACGACGGAACTCATATTCCATAATTACACGAAATTTCAAAGTATCCATTATGAGGAAAAATGTTGAAATGTAATGAAAATACAACGCTAATCAATAAACAAAAGACTTGTATTGTAAATAGAATGTCATATTTTTAAAACAAAATTAATTTGAATTTAGAATTCATAGCCAATCAAAACTTTTTTTTGTTTGAAAAAGTCTGTATTGCAATACGGCAATTTCATAGGTAAAGACCTATTATCAATAAATAATCCACAGTACTTATTGTACTTATTGATTTTCTGATAAATTCTACTAAACTATCTCTGTTACAATGATGCACATGAAAGTGAATCCAACACTGTGGATGTAGACACATCAGCAGTCATGCTGCTCATCTATAAAACAACAATAATAATAATAATAAAATTCCATCAATATTAATCGAGTATTAGAGCGTTTTTTGTGTACCTACACTTGGAACCGCCATTCTATGTACGTCGTCAGGGCATTAGCTATATAAATAGACATACATAATTTTCTTTTCTCTCGAAAAAGCGTTTGACCAATAAACGATGACGCGGATCACGTCATAAACTTTTCTTGCTTTTTCATTGGTCAAACGCTTTCTCGAGAGAAGACATCTCAATTTTTATAGCTCATGCCAGCCCTGCATATCGCTTTGAGAAGAAAACAATAATTCGTGATTTAATTAATATTCTCGAGTATTTATTTACCAAAGCATAATTGGTTTAGTAGTTTATCCGAAGTGGCAACCCTACTTTTGTCACAGTACTTACGGCTTTTTTACTGACTTTTATGTTTTCCACACAGTATAGAGACGTTCCATAAAATCAAATACGTGAAATTTTTATTATCCATTTTTGGCCGTCGGTATTGCTTTATAACGTCAGATATTGTTTTTTGTTGGTTCATTTTATACTATTGAAATGTTAGTGACCAAATGACCACCGGCATCGTTGAGATTCTGACAAGAGGTGCAATTAAAAGATAATTATCAAATCAAGCGCGGCTATTACACGCACGAGAGGCTCTCAATTCGTTGGCTAGGATCACGCAGGATTTAATCGCTTAATCTCGTTATTTCTTACCGGTACGATGCGGCTAGCTGATTTCTCTATAGATTAAACATTAGTTGATCATTATTCGAGGTTGTTAAATTCTGTAATAGATTTATTACATAGTCTATACACGGTGGAATTTAATTCGCTCTTTTCCTTAAATGTATGTACTCAGACCATGCTATAGAATATTGTGCAAGGTCCAATTTAAAAAAAAATGGTTTTGTTTTAGTATTTAGTGCCTCTTTAAATAACTGAATGACACCCGAAATGTCTACTTCACGCTACACACAGGACGGTCACCGGCTTGCTTTACCGGTGTGCTTTGTAAATGTTTTGTAGGCAATAAAACACCTGCTTTGTTCAATGTTGCAAGGCTTTTCTTTAGAGTTTAAATTTGCAGTAATTTGATAATACCTAGATTTATGTTTTATTTCATAAGTACTTTTTTATTTAGTTATATGGGAGCGTTTTATAGCATGGACTGAATACATACATTAAAGGCATAGAATGATTTAAATTCCACCGTGTATACTTTGGAGTTTGAATAATTATCTCAATTAATATCGAAATTGTCGGTTGTCAATTATAAGTTTATTTTTGTCTAGTACTGGACGCAGATAAATTGATGCTACTTAGACTGACCTTCACTTATCCACATCTAGTATTGCCTGAGGGCTACAGGCCGATGGAAATCTAACACTGGAAGCAAGGCGTGGGAGCATGTTATTGACTCAGAATCAATTATTATACCTATATAAATAGTCCATAATAATTGTCAATAAAATATATTTTTGATTATTTCATTAGCTAAGTAACTGGTATTATTTTTATTGTATTAATTTACAAACTACAGTTAACAATAGACTTAAGTTTAGCTTGGTACTTAGCGCTTTAATTTTATAACCAGTGCCACTATAGTTTGTCCAAAAGAGATCGAAATCTGCAATAAGGTCGCCCATTGTAACACTGGTTTATAAGGTTTCTTTTACACTTGTATATTGGTGATAGAATAAAGACTCATCTAAAACCTCATCATTAGCCATCTTACATAATATCTTCTGCAATTTAGATTTCACACAGGAAGGCCTAGGCCTTAATTGTTATTAAGGCCTAGGCCTTCCTGTGTGAAAATAAGTCGTATTAATTATAATACAATCATTGACTGGCCCAATAGTTCAGTTGGTAGTAATCGTGTCGTTTGAGCTGTAGGCTGTGGGTATTCGATTCCCGCCCAGGACAAACATTTGTGTGATGAACATCGATGTATTTTGCATTTACAAACAAAAAGCATCTAAGTATTGAATCAGTTATCTGGTTCCCGAAGTACAAGCTTTCCTTAGTTTGGGGCTAGATAGCGCTGTGTGAAATGTCCACACGTACTATTAAAATATATATATATATATATATATATATATAAAACTGCGGAAAGAAAGTATTAATTATTTGCTCATCCCACTGGAAAATTTCACTTTTCCGGGATAAAATGTAGCCTAAGTTATAGTTAATCCAGTGTATAAGCTATCTTGGTACCACATTTCATCCAAATCCATTCAGCCGTTTGACCGTGAAGGAATAACAAACATACACCCATACAAACTTTCGCCTTTATAATATTAGTGTGATTAGTGTGATTTACTTAACGTGACAGTTATGTATTGCGAATATTCTAGTTTCTTCGCGACATTTTTCTACACCGATTATGAATGGCAAACCCGCGAAGTCGAACTTTGAGTCGAACTCGAGACTTGTCTTAGACAGTTAATTGTATTAAAAACGTAGGTAATGGATAACCATCGTCTTAATATTGTTATCACGTTCGCACTCGCTAAATTAAGAAGTATAGCTAAGTATATATATTTATGTCAACATAAAACACATGCCGAATACAATAGGCGACAGACGAACACCTGAGCACCTTTCATGTGTTCGATATTAGATTTACCTATTTTGTCATAGACTGGTGGTAAATTGAGTGTACTTTTGCATGAAACGTAGAACAGTTTTATACTTGTATATTTTAGTTATGGTCTAGATAACAACTACAACTAAATACTACAACAATCTTAAAAAAACTACATACACTACCTACTACAAAAAAAAAACATTTTTTACTAGCTGCGATGACCTATAAGCTAAATGCTCCGGCCCACTACCGTAAGCAACATGCTGGCAGCATTGCCCCGTTGAATTGCAATGCTGATTCGTTCAATGCTGGCCCTAACGTGCCGATGGGTCTCCGAATCCGTAGCCTATCATACATTTTGAGATTACCTGAATGTCAAAATTTATGAATTATTCTATGTATTGATCAGTTGTTTTACTATATCATTCTACAGCGTATTTTTACAATTGTATACGTTACAATTGTGAACTGTGGGTTGTGGGTTCGATTCTCACCCAGGACAAACATTTGTGTGATGAACATAGGTGTTTGTTCTGTGTCTGGGTGTTATATTGTATTATATGTATGTATTTACGAACAAAAAGTATTTAAGTATCGTATCAGTTATCTGGTACCCATAATACAAGCATTTGGGGCTAGATCCGGCAATACGGATTTCGCCGAAACCGGTCCACTGGGGATCTTCTCGCGTATGCCACTCACATATTGAGCGAAGCCTTAGAGATGCATGGAGAGGCACTTGCTGTATCTCTAGACGTCTCTAAGGCATTTGATCGGGTCTGGCACGACGGTCTTCTGAATAAGCTTCCATCTTACGGATTACCTGCTGGTTTGTGCACTTGGATATCAGACTTTTTGAGGGAACGATCGCTTAGAGTAGTTCTTGATGGCTGCTCTTCCGATCAATTAGCTATTAATGCTGGTGTACCTCAGGGGTCAGTTCTTTCAGCAACACTATTCTTACTCCACATCAATGATTTGCTAAAGCCCGGTACCTTTGGGTATGCAGATGATAGTACTGTTGTTGAAAGATACACATCCAGTGCCCGAGCCAGTGGTGACGATGTCCGGATTGAGAGAGAGGCTATGGTTGAGCGCATGAACCTGGCTTTGAAAGCCGTGTCCGATTGGGGCGATGCTAACTTGGTTAGGTTCAATGCTGCAAAAACACAGGCGTGTTTATTCACTGCTAAAAAGAGCCCACTCCATCTGGCTCCTTCATTCCGTGGTGTATCTGTAAGTTTAGGAAACCATCTTGAGCTTTTGGGTGTTGATCTCACGTCAAACCTAAACTTTGGATCCTACATCGAGTCCAAAGCCAAAGTAGCTTCAAAAAAACTCGGCATATTGTCCAAGGTAAGGCGGTACTTCACACCTGGACAGCTTCTAAATCTGTATCAAGCACAAGTCCGATCGTGTATGGAGTACTGCTGCCACCTGTGGGACGGGTCTGCCAAGTACCAGCTTGAGGACTACAAGGACTCGATTGAACGGCGTGCCAAAAGGCTCATTGACGACGACACTTTGGTTGGTGAAAGGCTCCAGAGCCTTGCACATCGACGTAAGGTGGCAAGTCTGTCGGTTTTTTACAGATTACACCACGGTGAATGCGCTCAAGAACTGCATGATCTAATTCTCCCATCACCATTCCACTACCGGACTACTAGACGCTCGGCTAAGCGCCATCCTTTTGTGGTCGAAATACCACCCATTCGTACCAAGCGATTTGACTCAACGTTCTTAATTAGAACGGCTAAGGAATGGAATGCCCTGCCAGCGTCTGTGTTTCCGGCGAAATATGACCCGGGCGTGTTCAAGAGAAGAGTGAATAGGTATTTACTTGGCTAGCATGCTACACCTTCGATCGCATCGTCACTTCCCATCAGGTGAGAGCGTGGTCAAATGCTAGACAAGTTTGAAGTAAAAAAAAAAAAAAAAAAAAAAGATGGCGCTGTGTGAAATGTCCACATTTATTTATTTATATATTTATCCATACGCTTAGAATATTAACTTGCTCTTGAAGCACTGGAGAATTTTAAAAGACAGTAATTATTACTTCTCAAATGTTGCTTTCTTTAAGTGTTGAATACCAAGTGTTTTTCTTCCTTTTGTTATACTTGATTACACTTAAAATTACTAGTTTCGCCCTGCGGTTTCACCCGCGGATAAAAAGTAGACCATGTGTTAATCCAGTGTAAAAGCTACGAGTATTTATATTCCATATCCAAATCCGTCCAATCGTTTGAACGTTAAAGAGTAACAAATATTCACACATACAAACTTTCGCGTTTATAATATTAAATAGTAGGAGAGGAAGTAGGGATGGTGTTCTGTTACTCTTGTAATGTGTTGTTTGACCATGTCTATGATCAGCGCCACCTTATATGTAAGTTTAACATATTTTACATGCTTTTAACATGTAAGTATAATTTAGTTTTAGGAATAAAACTCTCGTATATGCGGAATGTAAATTACTTTTGTGCTTATTGAACGCCTAAAATTATACTAAATGTCTTGAAAATTTTTTGTTTATCTTAAAAGGAATGTTTATTAGACAGACAGACTTATCTGTATGTTGATTTATGAAATATTACATGACTTGCATAACAATCCAGTAATTTTGTCTATTTTAGGAGCATATTGATTAGCCATCAATTCAATTCCTAAGATTAATGTTCGTCCTTCATATAAATTGCTATAAAAACAATAGTAGGCGTGAATTATGAAGCGTTGAATTTTGGTTCTTTGAATTATATTGAATTCTAATCTACCACGGAATAAACTATAGTTTTGTAGTATTAAAAACACGATACTTTCAATATAGTTTCAGTTTCACCTCTATGTACTAGATTCACTGACTCTTTTATCATTCGAACTGCTGGGAATAAAACTCACTCCAAGCTTCCTTGTTTCATGACAATTTTAATTTCGGTATCTTAAAGACTAGCCTGAAAAGACTCTTCATGTACCAACGCACCACACCTTCTGATGCTTCGTAACTTAACGTCAGGTGAGTTGCAATCAAACGTTGGCGTATTCTTACATTTAAAAAATAAACCACGCATTTAGTATAAATCGGTCAAAACGCGAACCAAAAACGTAAGTAATAGAATCCTATAGAATAAAATCATTCGAACCACGTTTCTTCTCGTAAAACTATTGGACTGGAATAAGTCACTGACATAGTTTGGTTGTCAAAGTGTGAGCATTCAATAACACTTGCACAATAGAAATATCGTGACGACAGCAACTAACTGTGGGACGCCCAAGGTTAAAATGTAATTTGGTTATTACATTTGTTGTAGTGCTACCGAAGAATTTCTTCATAAAGAAAAATTTATTGATTCATTCAACACAGTTCGTGTAAAAGTTTTAATAATAAATAATAGACTGTAATAGATACTAAATAATAAATAAACAAAATACAATAACCAAAACTGAATAGTTTTGGAAACAACACGGAAAGCAACATTTCACCATCATTATACCACTTTTCCACACTCGTGCCTGTAATCCAGCACTTAACGAATAAAATGCCGCCAATTTTATGCACTAACACTGAAAATAACACAAGCTTTGGAAAACTAAAGTAATTTAAATTCAAAACTGTACATATCTAAACTTATAATTTAAAAAAACTAATAACAAGTTTTAAGTCGCTGTCTGTAAATATACATCGATGATTTAAAAGTACGTTAATGCAGAAACTATATTTAAGAAATACAAAACATTTAAATATATTAATTAGCGCCACAGATCCCATAAAAAAGTTTTTTTTTACTTTTTTTATAGGATCTGTGATTAGCGCCCACGGTTTCACATGCAACCCGTTTTCCAGTTAAAACTCTCAATTTTTCAGGTTACAATTATAGCCTATTTTGATCTCAGCAGTATTAGCAATTTGTTTACAGAATTTCAACGAAATCGGTTTTGCCATTTAGGCAGACCGGTTACATTAATTTCTCAAAAGACAAGATAGCTTTTTTATTATAACCAATGTAGTTCCCGTGACGGCTAAATGGCTATTTCATTGCTGACATTGATTCAATAGATTATTATGATCTATTAGAATAAAACAGATGATGAAACCGCGGTATTAAATACCTAAAACAAATTTGGCCTATACCTATTAAAAACCAGTCTTACAGGTAATGATGTATTAGCTCTTACAAGATCTATGATAGATGCCTTGTCCAACTACTAGGGTGACTAGATTGACAACTGAGATACTGTAATTACAGTGTATAATGATATCCCATTATATGTCTCTAATTTATCTTAATGATCGGTTTTGTATTTAGAAATAAGTTATTCAGTTTGCAATACTGACTGCTCATACTGGAATGATGTTGCAAGATTGAAAGTCTTCTTCTTCTTCCTGCCCATGTTCCCAGTTTATCTGGGGTCGGGCCTCCTCGTAATGCGGCGCCAGGATAATCTATCCTGGGTTGTCACAGGTTGGGTTGGGCTCTTCACATCTTTATTGACATTAGACCACCACGTGGATAATGGTCTGCCTCTTCCCCTTGGGCCTTCTGGGATATTCAGCGCCTTCTTGACGGCATAGTTATCGTTCCGCCTCATTATATGACCAAACCACTGAAGCCTGGCCTCTTTAAGTTTTTCAGTAATTGGTGCAACTTTGAATGAGCCCCTTATATATTCGTTTCGGACCTTGTCGAGACGGGTGACTCCTCCAGCCCATCTTAGCATCTTCATTTCAGTTACATGTAGTTGTTGTTCATGAGTCTTTTTCGTAGTCCAACACTCTGATCCATACATGAGTGCTGGTCTGACAACTGTTTTGTAGACTTTGCCCTTAGTCCTCACGGGCATCCGGGGGTCGCAAAGCACACCCCGGATAGAGATCTCCATTTGAGCCAAGCGGTGTTTATTCTGTGACTCACATCGTCATCTACAAGTGCGTTGTTGGTGAGCACAGATCCGAGGTACTTAAAACGTGTTACTTTGGGCAGGGGCGCGTTGTCAATATGTATATTACACCCAATATCTTCATTACCATCATAGTCACATTCCATACACTGGTCTTGTCGGCAAGATTGAAAGTGTAAATGAATTATTTATATGTATGTACCTAATTGACAAAAACTCAATTACGTAACTATAGACAGAGCTTAAGTTTAAATTAATAAATTAATTTAATACCTATATGATTTTTAATTATATATAGATAAGTGCATGTAAGTACCTATCGCAAAGTTCAGCGAGGCTTCTTGTTATAATAGAAAAAGCATGTAAAAGCATTTAAATGTGTGACTGCTTTAATTACCTACCATCTATAGTCTCTATATTTTTAGAAGTAAAATGTATGTGGTAGGTAATGCGTTGTTTAAGCCAGGTGGTGTAGAACTAGTTTTTGACTGCAGTAATTTCAGTGCAAAACAATCAATCGGCATTGTAAAATAAAGAATATTCTCATTAATTAATACCCTACCAGTTATAAAAATGGTGATGCCATTCCAAGTCACTCTTGACCGCTTTTTGTCTGAACGGGACGCTGTAGAAATATGCCAGTATGTGTAAACATCAGCATCGTAAAAGGAGAAGAACTGGTCTACGGCTTGTATTTATAGCTGAAAATTATGAATATATTGTCAAGACCGATGTTAATGATACTGATAGAGTTTGAAGCAAGAAAACTTGTTTATGTGGTGATAGGTTTACTTTGTAGTACCGGCGTGAGAACAGTCCCACCCCATCTCTTCCCATGGGTGCTGTAAAAGCTGGCTACAGAAATATCCATAAAATAGACAAAAACATTTTCCTCGAAGCGTGGAAAATAATGGCAAACCCACACACAGGAAAAGCGTCCAAAATGATGTTTGATGAAGAAGACCTATGTTTAGCGATAGACGTCTTCCAGCTAATAATGTGATGTAGGTATAAAACGAAAGGATCGTGTTACCAGTGTGATCCATTCAAAATTAACTTCAAACTTGGAAATTACTTGGCTTTCTCACAAGATCTCATCGGACGATTAATAACAGTAATGATATGACAATGAAAATCAATTTTAAGATTTGTATGAATATTCGAATAGATATAACTAAAACTCAACGACTGGAGGTTGTCAATAGCCACTTAAAACCAACCGTTGCAACATTAGATTCTGTTGACCATTTTTTTACGTCCTTAGCATGTGGCCACCATATTACCACATATTGGTAATGACAGCTCTCTATTTAAATGCAATTAATTACAATCTACTAAGAGTAAGCGTTTGAGAAATTCAATGAAATTATTGATAGAACTTATATTAGAACTTTAAATAAACAAAATTTCGGATTTCATCTTTTATTGTGCAAAAAATATAAACTCGTATGCTTGTTAAAATAAAAGGTTAATTATGTTAATATTGAACTGAAGTATCGTAAAGTTAATCTCTGAATAAGTAACATTACGTTATTCCGGTTTAATTGCCACTGGATGATATTCTGTTATTTTACCAGTTTCGTAACATTAGGAGAATATTAAAGGCGACATATTCGGGTACTTTAGTGAACGAGAAAGGGCAAAGGTTACATATTATCCGATTAGCGAAATATGTTAAACTTCCCCAATGCCAATATCCTTTATGTATAAAGGATACAGTGTACTGTATTATATAATACGCACATAATGTATTTGTTATTCTGTGATGTAAATGAAGAAGGAATTTCAGTTATGTTTACAAATATGAACATAAAATAATTATAATATAGATACTTGTCATTTATTATCTTGTTCTGAGTTCTATCTTCGCTTAATCTAAAACGCCAGAGCAGAATTGTGCATCACCATTCACCTGGAATGATCTCTTAAATGTCAATATAACTTCTTTTATGAGATTTTATTTAAACTGGGATTCACTTAAATCACTAACAATAAAATGGGGATGCCGGTAGGGTCTTTGTTGTTTGTATATTCCGAAGCGTTGTTACGCAGGAATAAAATGAATGAATAGGTTCCAAATTTCTGATCCAAGTCGTTGCGTGATTTTCTTACACATTCTAGTCTTTATATCTTCTATAAACTGATGTAATTTTTTTTTGTTTCAGTGACGAGACGATGAAGTGATTCAAGGATCTAGATAGAAGATGCGGTGGTTCAAGAAAGGCGAGCCGCCCCGGCTGCTCGCCGTCTCTCCCGAGACTGAATCGAGATCCGCACGCAGATCTAGAATTGGTAAGTTATTCCTGCCCTCTTTTTTGACAAATTTGACATGAAAATAAGATTCTATTCCCCCTTTTTTGTATACGATATCTTTAGTACAGGCTGGCATAAGACTTCTAAGTATAGTCATAGAAATAAGCATTGACTCTAATGCCTAAATCCGACTTGACCTACTGAGGCCGTGTTGGCGTTAAATAGATTAGCACACCAGACAATGTAAATAATATCTCTAATCTTCTACATCCTACTGATTCTCTTTATACCTGTGTTGTATGTACTATTACTTATTCTATGGTCATAAATGGGATGAAATATTGTAGATATTATTATTTCTTTCAACTTTCATCAAAGCCAAGTGTGTAAGAAATTATAAGTAGGTTGGTATGTACGTAATTGGATTAATCCAGAAAAGAATTTAATATCTATGGATTTTTCCGAGGTTTGCTAATACCCCTACCATTTACCTAAATACCCCTAAAGTGTAGAGATACCCTTACACTTTTGTTTCATGAAGCGGTATTCTCAGAATAACACCAAAATCATTCCCATACAATAAGCACTTAATTAAGAGGTGAATTTAATCAACATTCATCAGTGTTCATTTTACACTTTCTCCCGCTGTGTTATGATATTCTTACGCCTACTCCATTGGGAGTATTAACTTACCCAGTCATTATTTTGCTAATAATATTATATAATTTACTCTTCATGTTTGACAACCCCTATGGTGTGGTGGTTGAGCAGGTTGAGGCGACGAGTTCGATTCTCGCCGCAGGACAAATATTTGTGCACAGAAAAAAAAGCGCAAATACTTGTTCTGAGTCTGCACGTTGTGGGACCATGGTCCTCGTAGTTTCTGGGTCCCTAGACACAGGGAATCCTAGTTAGAGTAAGATCTATGTATGTGATCGTTGGGAGTTATTGTTATTATTAATATTTGGTGTGCTATACTTTTTAATTTGTTAGAAACCACACTGGACCCTATCCATAATCTAAATCTACAATCTTTGCACGAGCTTGCCGGCAGCGATGACTATTGTATAGTTTTTGACGAATTTGTAAATGGAGAAGGTAAAATTATTCGTAATCTTCAATTCTGTTGAAATATGCATTTCTCTGAAATTTTAAAGTAAACATTATAGCAAAGTTAGCTGTTTTATTTTCGAGAATCATTGATATTTATGCCAAAACGAATTAGCAAACGAATTACAAATGCAATTTGCACTAACAATAATTATTATTGTGTACTAGTTGCGCCCCGCAGTTTCGCCCGCAGATAAAAAGTATCCTAAAATTCCAAGTTTCATTAAAATTAATTCAGTAGTTTTTACGAAAAAGAGTAACCAACATCATACAAACTTTCCCGTTTATAATATTAGTAAGGACTACTTTACTTCAACCAACTAAAGCATCAATATTTCCTGAAAGTGAAACATTCCGTCTAGCCTTGGGCCTTAAATCCATTACCAGGTCATCACTCCCTTAAACCGCGGAGGGTGAAATGTCAAGTCAAAATAAACAACAGCATTTTAGCTTATGTACGATGGATATGGATATGTACTACTATATATTATTGACCTAGCGAACGAAGTCTTTGATTCAACTCGCGAAATTTGCTTTTGTACCTACATTTATACTACGTATCTACTCCATATTATTTTATTATGTGGTACTTATGTAGTCTAAAATTAACTGATTTCGATTTAAAAATACCTGAATTTAGTTTGAAAACTATCGTGAGTATGACACATTTTGTCAGATAAACAACGGCTAAAACTCACGTCAATTAAAAGTCGAAATTACTCCGACCAGGTTTCGGACATATTCGATGTCCTTCTTCTGGGAGCCAGTTACTAACGCAAGCCGCGGCGGCTGACGCTCGCGAAAGCAAAATACCTGAATTTAGCTAACAAGTTTAGTCACTTCTGAGCCTTATTCCAATAACTATCTATTAATCGATCTAACAATGCATATCCCCTAGTACTGGTTTATGTATTTGGCTAGCCTAATTATAGTTTCTTGAGTAATTTACAAGGTTCATTTAATATTCATTTTATGCTTAATTTCATTAATTTATGCTAACTCCATCGTTCGACTCGCACGCATGCGATAGGCAACGCGTAACAAGATTTGTCACTAATAATAATACAGTGTATGCAATTCTTATGCAAAGATTATGCAACGTTGGGTGTGGAACCAGTAGTGAAATTAGGAAGTTGTGGTATCGATTTAACAAGACCATTTCTAACTGCGTACCTTTGAATGCCTTCGTGTTTAACTGTTTACCGCATTGATAAATCACACGGTTTTGAATGTTAATGTGAAGACTAAGAGTTGAGATTTGCATATTATATGCTACGCCTTTCTAATTACAGAAGGGCAAATTTAGAGAAGGAATTACTATAGGCTATTATGTTGACACTATGCAACAATGTTGATATTTATATCTTAGAAGTTCCAAGTTGCAGTATCTTATCGCAAATGCTGACATGTCAGACTGAGAATTCTTAGAACCAACTGTACCCTTTAACTGTTTGTGTAACCAAATACTTATTAAACAATCGTGATGCTAAAACGTTATTTTTAGATAGCATAATGGTTTTCTTATTTGAGTACCTTGACTTAACCCATACAGGTAGATTAGACCTACGCAAGAGAATTAGGTAAGCACAGAAGGGAATTTAATCCTCAAACCCATTCAATCCAACGTCACACGTGAAAATAAATACGTATATCGAAGTTTCTTTTACTTGAAATGAAAGTGTCGACAATCTAGAGAAATCAGCTGCAATAACGTAATAATAGATCAATTTCATTATACTTTCAATCAATTCTCTATATCTAGAAATTATTTCAATAACACTAGTCATGTTTTGCTTTCAGATATGTCACCAGTCCGCTACCCCAATCGAAAAAGTAGCAGCAGCTCGGTGGAAACAAATTTTTACAATTTAAGTGACCAAATCATTATAGTTGAGAAATCCCCTAATCGTCAGCATGTTGTCGAGACTCCGACAACGCGGCGAATATCGCTACAGAACGGCCCGGTATCACCCCACGATCATTATAGTACATCTCGTAAAAACCGCGGTGGCTCTTTAGAGAAAGACTACATGGTATACCGCGAGAAGCGAAACCCGTTGCTCGATAAAGTTAAGAACACTAAACTGTCTTGTTTTAAATCTAACGGGCCTTTACGGCACGGTGACGATGCGGCATCGACCTCCGGCAGTGACTGCAGCGGCTTCGGACACGTAGAGGACATTAATTGCCGCTACGCAGCCAATTACCCCGATGCGCATATTGAATTCGAAAACCATAATCCGTGGGTAAAAATGCCATCTCATTACGACGACGATGTTTTTTTTGCCAAAAGTGTATTACCTAGTCCAGTTGAATGCCAATGGAGAGATGGCAAAGCCTTAACGAATAGAGGCACGAGATGCTACAGCTCCGGTTCAGAGTGCGAACGTTATCATGCCATACCTAAAGCTGGTGGAAAACTTTCCAAATCAAGTGATCAAATATTTAACGACGACTATGAACCTTACGATGATGATGTGCCGATTGCACTCAAATCTCACAAAAAGACTGATAAGCTTAAGGCTAAAGATGGAAAAGATTCAGTTGGACCTAGCTCTTGCCTTTCAGCTAAAATTAGAGCTATGTCTGATAGATATTTAAAATCATCAACAAACAGGTTCATTTCAAAACTGTACAAACAAAATGGTGAAAATAGTGAGGATGTGGTTGACAGTGGTAGTGGCGAAAACATCATGAAATCTAATAACGCTGTTGTTAGTAAAAGCCGTAAGAAACGAGGTGGAGTGAAAGCCAAATTACGAAGTTTTTCATACGGAGCGTTGCCTGGATTAGATGAATTTCAGAAAAGTTCTGTATTTCATGACGACGTTTATCAAGTATCGTATGATGATGAAAACGTTTTGATACACGACTGTGAAGATGCAGATTCAGGTATTCTAGTCAATGAATCGGCAGCTTCTTCTATTTTCGACAGTGATAGAATATCATCACGTTGCGAAAGTTCTGCATCTCAAGCTAATAATTTAATACCGTGCCATGGCAGGAGTGTATCTGGTGACCACAGCTACATGAAAGCTCGAACATCAGGCCGAATGAGCCGAGAAAGAAAAGATTGTCCTAGATCTAGACCTAGATATACCCAAAGAGCTTTATCTTTAGACCGCAAAGAGATACTTAGGCGTATGCCAAAAAAACCAAGTGACTATGAAGAACCACAATATTTACAGCTAACTGAAAAGCAGAAAATGAGACAAAGAGATGCTAGTAGGGGTGATTGTGGAATCCCACCGATACCACCATGTCGGAAACCTACAAGAGGCCCCAAACCCGACAAATCAGAGTTTAAAGTAGTAAAAATAATAAGAAGAAATCCTTTAGAAGAATTAGGTATATTCATAGCCAAAACAAAGCTTTCTGATGAAGGTCACATTGGATACTTAGTAGCCCATGTTGTTCCTGGAGGATTAGCAGAGAGGTAAAAAATATTTAATAAATATTCTTGTGTGTGTATGTGTATAATATTGTAAGTAGCTTATAATAACTTTGTTAATATTTCAGAGAGGGAAGCCTTCGTGTAGGTGATGAACTGCTCAACGTAAATGGTAGAAGACTACGTGACCTTACCATGTCTGAAGCCAAAGAAGCTTTAAAATCAGGCACATCAGAAATCGACATCGTTATATGCCGCCAACGGGAGAAACCCAGTCTTAATTCGCGACAGCGAGAAACATCCCAGCGAAGTGCTATCTTAATGCGTGAAAGTTCTGTAGATTACGAAAACGCAATCATTCTAGGAAAGGAAAAACGCGTTGATAAACATGAAGTCAAAATAGACCGGCGAGTGTCGCAGGATGAGTCCGCGTCGGCGTCGGCGGCGGCGTGTAATCGTGGCGCGCTATCAGCGGCGGACGAGCCCGACAGCGCTCCGGCTGCGCACTCGCACTTCCTCAAAGGCCAGAACGCGAGTTACAGCAGCATGAACAATAAGCTGTTGCGCCGACAAGTCGTCAGCTACGGTGGCGCCAACAAAGACGGACTCACGTTTAGTTGCGCCGGCGATGTCAACGTCGATACGCCTGACGCAACGGAACGGACTAAAGATAAACACGATAGTGAGAGTGATATACAAACACCTAACGCGGCTAACTTTTGCACGCTACCCCGGAGACCGCGAGCACCAACGCACACTTACCATACAATTACGTTCGCGAAAGGACAAGGAAAGAAGCCACTCGGTTTTACCATTGTGGGAGGACGTGATTCACCTCGAGGACCTCTTGGGATCTTCATAAAGAGCATCCTTCCACAAGGGCAGGCAGTCGAGGATGGGAGACTTAAAGCAGGTACGTAGTAGTCGATTTTATGTTGAAAACTGCTTTGCTATGTTATAAATATTCAGTTTCGTGGTTCGACAATAGTGGCATTGAGGAATGCAATTTGATAAGGACGGATGGCCGCGTTGTGGTGGTTCATCGTAGTGGCATAATAACAAAGAACGTTATATCAACGCGCTGGGCCATTGTGACTGGAATGGGCATCTTGCATTATGAATGTATGTGTATTATGTGTAACGATTTATTATTTACAAGCACGATTATAGTAATGAATATTGGATCAAATGTTATCATGTGTATATTAGCTATCAATCAAGCGTTGGTTTATACTTGATTGCCAACAATAACTTTTAATTACTTGGCACGATTTAAAATTGGTTCACTTGGAGTCCTAATACGAGTAAAAGGGCTTTAAGCATTTTACTAGATAAAAAGTGGTGCCAATTTGATAACGCTTGGTGTTGATTTTTAAGAATTCATCTTAAAAGAGCTTGTGACCAAGTGGCTTTAGTATTCAAGATAATTTCAAATAAAGTTTTTTTAAGCAATTGATTGAAAAAGATGTTATTTTTTAGAAATCCTGTAGTAAAATTATAAGGGTATTGTGTGGTGTGAAAACTATTATAATCAATGACTTTGTTCGATCATTTCAGGAGACGAGGTCCTGGCTGTGAACGGGCAAGCGTGCCATGAACTAGCTCATATTGAAGCTCTGGCACTCTTCAAGGCTGTGAGGAGTGGACCTATTGAGCTCAGGATCTGTCGAAGAGTCAAATCTGCACAGTAAGTAGCACACAAACTTAAGTGAAAAAACAAAATTGATATTATTCTCAGATTTGACATGAGAAATTAGTAATTCTCCAAACATTTTAAATGAAAATTTTAAAATGCTTCTAAATCTACACAATCTTTACTTTTCATGCCCCGTTTTATCTATACATAAATCATATTATATCAACGCACAGCTTACACCGCTGGTTCTAAGGACTAAATTTAGAGGGTGTGTTCTTTGTTAAGTGTATGTATCCACTAAGATAGGTTTTTTCTAAATTCCATACCTTAGAGGGTGAAATGGGTGGTTGAATTATCCATGAAAAAGTTTCGTTTCCTATAGACCACGCGGGCGAAGCCGCAGGCAGAAGCTAGTATATCATAAATTAAGTATTTCAGCTTTTGTACCTGTTCAAATTAGCTTTTCTGCAGTAGATTGCAGCAGATATCCCATTTGAATTTTAGATTATTTATTTTAAATTTACTATTGTTTGAGACTGTAATTGTACAGCAATAATTATCAATCACAACTTATTGAGCGTAAAGAAGCGAAATTAAATAACTAACAAAAAAACCATTTTCGCAAGGAAACCGCTATTTAGTGATATTTTTCAACAAAAACAACAATAGAATTTGATGTTGAACAAAATTTACCGTGGATGTTTTTATATGTTACTAGTTGCGCCCCACGGTTACACACGCGGATAAAAAGTATTTTAATTAATTGCTCATCCCACGGGAACATTTCACTTTTCCGGGATAAAATGTAACCTATTTGTTAATCCAGTGTATAAGCTATCTTGGTATCGAATTTCATCCAAATCCATTCAGCCGTTTGAGCGTGAAGGAGTAACAAACATACATACACACATACACACACATACAAACTTTCGCCTTTATAATATTAGTGTGATGTAATGAACTCGAAAGATGCACATCATTAGTAATCATTATGTGCATCTTTCGAGTTCATTACGGATGTAACAACTAATTTTTAAAAAATTCTAAAAATCTCTAATCTTAATTGTATTTTTACGCCACTGTGTTTTCTAAAGTAACATGCTTAGATTATTTTATCGTGTTGGTTGTTACATTTTGTCCATTATTGGAATAAACATTAGGTTGAAAATTGACATGATATTATGAATATTATTCTTTTGCTTACTGTTGTAATTATAGTAGGCATTGCAGATAGGGAAGCGTATCTACTATTTAGCTATTATTGTGTGGTTGCGGTCATTTACGAACTATTGTTTGTTGAACCACTCTGATATCAGCCAAAATGTATGGCCTGTTGTAAAAATGTATCATAAAACGCTACAATAATATTGGAATGTCCATACATTTGCGTAAGGCATATACAATTATACAGGTCACATCATGATAGGCCTAATGTAATTTCATTTGGATCTTTATACACTGAAAGAAAGAAAGAAAGAAATAAATAAATAAAAACATATATTCAACACTCACTTACAGAAAAAAAAATTACAAGAACATAAAAGAATATGTACAACAAGAGAATACAATTAAATGTAAACAGTACCTAGTTAAAAGTATTTAATATGGGAAATAAAAGAGTAGATAGTAGTACGGAAGCAGTGGTGTCGAAAAGGGCTTAACTCAGCATTCATGCCGGTGTACACACCTGGCGCTGATTTTCAGTTAAGCCCTATGGTTGACGGGTAAGTTGTTAGGTGACCATAATAAAACAAATATTAAAATATACACAATACACATACAAATGAAAAATAATACATAATAAAACACTGGAAAGAGTAAGATAAACGAGTTTTTTGGCGGGAAAACGAAAAAGATCGTGTCACCGCATTGTATTATTTTCCAAAACTTGTGTTATTTTCAGTGTTAGTGCATAAAATTGGTGGCATTCTATTCGTTAAGTGCTGGATTACAGGCGTGAGTGTGGGAAAATGGTATAATGATGGTGAAACGTTTCTTTTCGTGTTGTTTCCAAAACTCCATAGAAGCTTCAAGTAAAAGTTGCCACCACTAGGATTATGACTTTGACTAGACTATGACTTGACTATGACTTGGCTTGATGACTTCGACTATGACTTGACACATATTTGCGTGAAATATCATTAACTTGATAAATTATTAATTACTTGACACTGGCTAAATGCACAATAGTGTGAAGCCACAACATAAAAAAACGTGTTATTTTCAGTGCTAGTGCATAAAATTGGTGGCATTTTATTCGTTAAGTGCTGGATTACAGGCATGAGTGTGGAAAAGTGGTATAATGATGGTGAAACGTTTCTTTTCGTGTTGTTTCCAAAACTCAATAGAGCTTCTGGTAAAGTTGCCACCACTTTACTAGGAGTATGACTTCACAAGACTAGACTATGATTTGACTTGATGACTTAGAATGTGACTTGACTTGACACATACAACATAAATATGTATAATATAAATTAATTACTTGACACTGGCTAAATACACATAAGTGTGGAGCCAAAACCAAACAAAAAAAAAAGATAAACTACAAATGGTTAGGTATGAGACGAATAAAATAAATCATAAATGACATTTATTTCACTGCTAGTGATAGTGATAGTATAGATGTGCCGATCATCAAAGTCAAAGTCAAAGTCAAAAGATTTATTGCAAATAGGCTAATTTTAGCACTTTTACAAGTCAAAATTATATAAGGTACTTAAAATTAAGTTATTTCACTAAGCATATAAAATTACAAAGTGCTTATTGTCAAATAATATAGCAAGCCCATTACAATATATGAGTTTGAAAAAAAAAGCAGTTCTCTTTCTCACTACTGGTGCAAGCAATCCGGCACAATGCAGAATTGAAAACTTTGATCCGAAGCTTCGATTACAACTGTAAAGAAGAAGCTACAAGAAACTTTACAGTGATGTAACCAACCCAACCCAACGGGTAACACCGGCGATGTAAACAACTTCCTAAGGGGAGGCGTACATTTAATTCATAATTAATTAGATTACGAATAGTTTTGTAACTTACGATACATCAACATCGACACACATAAACTGGAAGCTTAACACTGGCATTGGAACACTTGGTGAGACAATTTTTATCGAAAAATAACAACATCTTCAACGCTAATTTAGAGAGAAAGTTCGTTACGCTGTTCAAATTGCTATCTAATTGATCATGTTTTTTGTATTTTGGCAATAATAATAAAGAGTAGAATGCTAATAATGTTCCAAATTTGCGTTCTGATCTGATTTGACACTGAACTTGTTATTTTGATTATGACACTGACAGCTGTGGCACATTGATATTGACATTACCTGAAATTATACATTATATGAAATTGCGTTTCGTTTTTCGTGTTTGGATACAGTGACTGTTACCCTTAGTGACTGTTACTGACTGTACTGTTGTGTGACTTTGGAAGACTTAGTACAATAAAAATAAATGTCAAACATGGACAATGATAACATTACATTCAGACAGTACAGAAAATCCAGTTCGTTGAATAATCTATCAAATACAACGATGTTTGAAAGCACTATGCTAAGCTTACCAAATAATTCTCTCGAGGAAAGCTTAACATTTATGAATACTAATAAGCAAATAGATAAACTCACAAATGATCTGCTATCTGCTAATAATGAGATAGATAATTTAAGTTTAGATAATCAACGTTTGAGAAATGAAAATGAGCAGCTTAAAAAGATAGTCGACAAGTACAAAAAGTCAGGCTTCTTTGATAGTCCAATGTCACGAAAGCGTAAGCGACAACGAACTATGAATGAAACAGGTGTGGAAACACAACCGGCAAGTCCCACAGTCATCACAAACAGTTCAGAAGTGATAGAAAGTGTGAATATTATGCGAGCTCCTGCATCTATAAATACACAGCTGACTATAGCTAAAGAAAAATATCCTATGATAAACACTAATGAGATGTTAAATAAGCAAGTAAGTGAATGTGGTACCAGCATCACCGAGATAGGTAGCGAAAATTCCAAAATAGACACTCAAAACGAAAACATAGAAAAACATTTAGACACTAGAACAAAACATAAAACAGGAACATATGCTACAGTAACAAAGGGTAAAACTAGCAATTTAGAAAAAAAGGTAGACATGGATATTAAGATCAACCGCAGTATTGAAGATGTATTGAACAAGAGTACAAAGAGGAAAATTAAAAAAGTTCTAATACTAGCAGATGAACAAGGACAGCACATTAGACAAACTATGCAACACCTGTTGGGAGAAGAGTACAAAGTAAAATGTATATGGAAACCAGGAGCGCGGATGCAGGCTATTGTGGATGCTACTGCGCAAGAAATCGCTACTTATACAAAGAATGACTTCGTAATCTTGCTAAGTGGCACGAATGATGTTGTGCCACATGAGTTTATATTTTCTCTTCATGCGTGGCTGAAATCTGCTGATCATACGAACGTGATAGTTCCTGAAATTTTGTATAACAAGCATCTGAGGGAAGAAAAATTAAACTATGAATTGAAATTCATATGTGATCAGCATCGGAATGCAGTTTTCATAGACATGAATTATAGTAAACTCAAGCCATATAGGCATCAGTTTTGCATTAACCTATGTAGAAGCATACTAAAAGAAATTCTGCACATAAACTATAAAATTAAATTTGTAGAGTTTAATGAAAACCCAAAAAGAAGGCGAAGTATAGAAACTCAAACTGTTGATCTCATAGATAAAACTACTCAAACTTATGACCGCAATAATATTAATAATATTACTTATAGTGATGACTACATTGTCCATATTTCATCCAATGACATTCTCAATACTAACAATGATTTTTTTCGTATATAACTCTATAAATGTATTACATCAAAATATTAATGGATTAATGAACAAATCTGACATGCTATGTGTATGTATGAATGAATTGACTAATTTGGGTAAACCGATAGACATACTATGTGTAACTGAGCATAACATGACTAAAGACGACTTGGAACTTCTTCTAATACCGAACTTTAGATTGGCTTCATATTTTTGTAGGCAACAACGGCGAGGAGGATCGTGTATATTGGTACGCAGTACTCACGAATATCGTTCTATTGATAACATTGTCAGTTTATCGATTCCCAGTATTATTGAATGTTCAGCTATAGAATTAGTTACATTTAAAATCTACATCATATGTATATACAGACCTCCGAACCTAATGTCAAAAAATACAGAAATATTTTTTTCCAAATTAAGAGATTTTTTATTTGATCTTTGCTGCAAAAGTAACTATAAAATAATAATATGCGGTGATTTCAACATAGACTTGTTAAAAGTTTCCAAACTATCAATTGATTTTGAAGAGTTGATTATTGGATATAACCTGAAGCTTGAGTTTAAGCAACCTACAAGACATCGCAGCAATACATGTATTGATAATATTATGCACAACTTACGTGGTGCTACAGGCGAAATACTAGAACTGGCATTATCAGATCATACTGCTCAATTGCTTAAAGTACCAGTTAAGAAAACTTGCAAATTAAAATTCTGGTTTATTAAAAAAAGAGATTACTGTTTGGAAAATAGAAATAAATTTAGAGATGCTATAAGCAACATTAGCTTTCAAGAAATATATGAGCAAGATGATCCCAATAAGGCTTTCAATAGTTTTCATGACATGTTTTTGCTTTTCTATAACCTATGTTTTCCGTATATTAAAATTAAAGCTACATCACAAGTAAAACCAAAATGGATTTCCAAAGGCATAAGAATCTGTAGTAAAAGGAAGAGAGATTTGCTGTGGAAATATAGACGGAACTCTAATGATAGTAACAAAAGCGCATTTAAATCATTCTCAAAGAGGTACAGGAGAATAATTCATCTTACACAGAAAGCACAAAATGATTTTAGCATTAAAAACGCTACTAATAAAACAAAAGCGGCATGGAAAATAATAAATAAGCATAAGAATAATTTTCCAAAAGAAAATATTTCGAGTATTGAAGCACAGGGTATAACGATATCTGACCCGGTACAGATATCAAATGCATTTAACGATTATTATATAGACATAGTAAACAATAAACCAACAAGTGATGGTATTATTAATTTTGAAATTAAACATTCGAATTCCCTGTTTCTTGCGCCGGTGATTCCAATGGACATATTTACAATAATTAATTCGTTAAAAAATACCAACAGTGTAGGATATGATGAAATATCAACAAAAATTTTGAAAGATGTTGCTCATGTAATTGCTACTATTCTAAGTCATATTATAAATCTTTGCCTAGCGCAGGGTGTTTTTCCGGATAAATTGAAAGTATCAGTTATAAAGCCTATGTATAAAAAAGGTTCAAAGGACGACATAAGTAACTATAGACCTGTGGCGTTAATACCAATCCTAGCGAAAGTTGTAGAAAAAGTTATTTATGATAAGTTGTATGAATATTTCGAAACCAATAATATTTTAACAAATAATCAGTACGGATTCCGAAAAAATAAATCGATAAATTTAGCTATGTATAATTTTTTGTATAAAGTAACAACAAGCATGGATAAGCGGAAAAAGACGGTGGCATTATACTTAGACATGACAAAAGCTTTTGATCATGTAAATCACGAATTATTACTGAAAAAATTATACCGTTACGGTGTCAGAGGTAATGCTCACGAACTCATCAGATCCTATTTGGCTAATCGAAAGCAGATTACCCACATAAATCGAATGTGTATGAAAACTCACACGGACTTAATATATCGATCTAATACTAGAATAGTCAGATGTGGTGTACCTCAGGGCAGTGTATTGGGGCCATTTTTATTTTTATGTTACATAAATGATTTCCCAAATGTAACGTCAAATCCTATGACTTTATTTGCAGATGATAGTACAGTCCTGTTCGTGGATAATAATGGCAATGACTTTTATAATGACATTAATGAAACTCTGACATCTCTTATTAAATGGCTAAATGTAAATAATTTAAAAATTAATATTGATAAAACTAATATAATGAACTTTAAACAACGACATCTTGCACCTTCTGACTTTAAAATTAATTATTTAGGTAAGACTATTAATGAAGTTGACCACAGCCGATTTTTAGGTATAATTGTTGATAATAAACTATCCTGGAAAATACAAATTGATCAAATCTGCAAAAAATTACATAAAGCCTCATATGCCTTATACAAACTAAGCAGTGTTGTGAATCGAAAGACGTTACTTATATCCTATCATGCACATGTTGCATCTGTTCTAAGATATGGAATTTTATTTTGGGGCAACTCCACAGACAAACTGCGAGTATTTAGGGCTCAGAAGAGATGTGTTCGTGCAATGTTAGGTTTAAAGCAAGTAGACTCATGTAAAGAGCATTTTAGAGCGCTCAAAGTGCTAACGATGCCGTCTTTATACATAAGCGAGATAGCTGCATTTGTAAAAAAACATCTCTATTTATTTAAACAATATGCAGTAGGTAGTCGGCGAGAAGGAGATATACGTCACAAGTCATGTAAAACTCGTCTCTTGCGTAGCAGTATATTCTGTATGGCACCTATAATTTTTAATAAGATTCCTTCAAGGTTACGTATTGAGAATGACATGGTTTTCAAAAATAAACTCAATGAGCTCTTGGTGGACAAAGCATATTATAATATTGACGAATTTCTGAATGATAAAAATTTAATTTAATGTATGATTCCAACAACTAATATGTTTAATTTATGATTGATATTTAATGACATGTATAATTGGACATTATTTATATTATAACAGAAACTTAATGAATTAATAAAATGAATTGGAATTTTGACAAATCTAATTGCTTGCATGTCTTAACGACGGAAATAGAGAGACTATATTATTACATTACATTAGAATAAGACCACAATTTTTGTATTACCTATTTCGCAAGATAATAAATTGTTTAATTGTTTAATTGTTTAATTGTATTTTTTTTAGTCTTCTTTCTACTGTCTTTTACAATTACATCGAAAGTTTCTGTAATACTTGATTGTTATAATAATATAATATTTAATATAATACTTATTTACACCAATCTACCGACACTAGTGCAGACAATCTGAAATAACCCAAGAAATTTCCATACTAACTATGCACATAAACTGCGTATTCAAACTGTCAAATCCATCCAAATTGTGTTTGTATTGGTTGCAATCGAGTTACGTGATCGCCCATCTTATATAAAAACCCGTCTGAAGAGGAGGGTGGGAGTGTGGGACGGAGTGAGGAGAGAGTGGGAGGCCAATAGCTTGATTAACTCGACGTATCTACCATCACTTTATTTCTAAGTCCAAAATCTATTTGAACGATAAGGACTTCAGAAAACTGTTATTTCCAAAAATCAGGGCGCATTGACATTTTGGCAACTACATGACAATTTTTTTTTCAGATCTACCAAAGCCAAATCGTGCACTGACCTTCTCAACGATGACGAATGAAGAACATATTCAAGTTAATTGATTTTGCATGCTTAAAAATTTTATCAAATTCTCATTGGACTACCATCAGTGAAGAGACAAATATAACTCGAGCAAAATATTTTATTATTTATAATATCACTGTTGTATATTGGTACATACCATATAGAATAGTATCCTCTACTGGGTCTGTACATAGAGTCTACATTCTAAAAAAATTACAACAAAATTCATAAGAGACTAAAATTACCTATTTTAAAGCTATTTAATCAATCCACCATAAAATACTCAAAATTGATGGTAGTCTTTTTGTACCTACAATCTACATATTTTATAAACTGTAATTTAAGTGTAAATCTTGCTTAAGTAGGTAGTTAAATGCACTATTGGAGTACTAGTTACTAGTTACTATGGGAGTATTATCTGTACTGATTTAAATGCTGTTTAATATGATATTATCTAAATTTCTTATAATACCTACTCATCTATAATTTGTTTTAATTGATTGAATTGAACTTTTAAAATGAATTAATAAAGCTATTAAATAGCCTATATGTAGCCACATTTTTTTCGGGAAAATTAATTATGGAATGTTTGTTATCCTTGGTATCATCAAATGAAAATTTATCAATATGTTATATGTACCTATACCCATTTATCAATAAAAATCATTAGTGATTATCAAATAAATTATTTACTATAAGTCATCTCAATCAATAGAAAAGTAATCAATTTGATAATCAAAACGGTTAAAATGAAAGCCCTAGTTTTACAACTATTATTTTCGACTACTTATTGATAAAACATTAATTTATCAATAACTTTTCAGGTTTCACAAAACAATCTAACAATATAAAATTATAATAAAAGTATTTGTGGTTTTCATTATAATTTATTGATCATTAATATTTATTAGCTTAACAAAATAGCTCTAGTTTTATAAAAGAAAAACTAGAGCTATTTTAAACAAAGTACTTCTAAGTACTACACTGAATTTAAGCATGGTATTGTAATTAAAATAATGTAGCAGTTAGTAACAGAACACAGAACATGTGCCATTTGAATAAAAATTAGCACATTATGATTTATTGAGTAAAAAAAAATTAGAAGCACTAACAAATATAAATTCAAACCTGTACCTGACAATATTTTTCTTTTTTATAAAGCTCAAACTAGTGGATACCTAAACTTTTAATCCCAAAGATATAAATTAGGTATTTCTGTATTTTATAAGTTATCCTATGTACTTAGGTAAAATAATATTTTTTATAATGTAAAACTCATCTTGAATAATAAATGTATCATATGAAAAAATATAAGGTATTTAAAGGAATGTTAAGTCCGAAATTCCAAATTATATTCAGTTATACATCTAAAAAAAAACGAAGTTTTAAAACAATGCGGTCGTGTAATGCGTATTAGAGTGCAATAATTTTTTTAAAAATGTTCACGATTTATTAGATGTTACTGAAAATTATTAGATCTGTATAAGTACTGTGATAGGCGTTAAGTGTTATAAACTAGGTTTTCAGATGTAAATAATTTTCACCTTTAAAACAATTTCAAAGCATTGGACGCGACGTCAGTGTTATTTAATACACTGTATCCAAAATAAATAGATATATTGAACAAGTCAAAATATACATGTTCATAGTTATCGCGGTCATTAATAATAATTTTAAATGCAAGCTCGCATTTGAAATGAACGTAACTTGCCTTTTTTATGTTACATATACATATTTGGGTAACCGAAAACAATGTAGGTAATTAATAATTATCCTACAAGCAATTAGCATAAATACCAATAAAAGCATCTTTCTGGTACCTATTGATCAAAATTAACTTCACTCGCGTTTTAACGAGTGTTACAATTTGATTTAATTTTAGGATTAAATATTATTTCTTGTTTAGGTGTATCAAATTCTGTATAGTTTTGATCTGGTAGCCTAAAATTATGATGATATTAAAGATTATCATTTTTATAGAACATATCACTGATTTATGAACTGATTCATTTATTGCTTTATATTATTAAAAAATATAATTTAGAAAAAAAGTGTTTTATTTTATCCTGATTTAGCTGTGCAACGTGGCTATGCAGTGATAATAAATAGGTCCTGGGGCTTTACCGCGTAAGTCTAGTAAAGATGGTAATCGTGTTCTCTCTTGCTCGCACTTGTGGCGCGTGCAGGATGCCAGGCGAAGCCGATTCCCAGAACAGGGGCCTTACCGCGTAAGTCTGGTGGAGGTCGTAGTCGTGTTCTCTCTTGCTCGCACTAGTGGGCTTGTTAATTGGCGCGTGCAGGATGGCAGGAGAAGCCGATTCCCAGAACAGTTACGCGGTAGGGGTGCTGGTTCCCTGGGTCTTTACAAAGGTTGGATTCCACAATCTATAGTTAACTATAAACTACAGTCTAATCTGTGGTTAAGACTGGTGAAGCGGTAAGCTGATACGCCATTTAACCAGTGTTAAAAAGTGGCATAAATTAACCTTAATTTTAACTACGCAGGAATGGGCGGTCAAAAATATGTGAATGGTTAAAAGCTAGGTAAATACTTGGCTGAACTGTGTAAATTGTGTAGATTGTGTTTGTATATTATTCCTGTAATTTGGAGTTTCAATAAAGAGATTTATCTATCTATTGCCTATCTAAATCCGCTCAAACGGATAAGAGATATCTCATTTCAATCATCCTTTATAATATCCTCATTTGCAGACTCCGGAATTTATAATGATGGTACCTACCAACTATTTTATTCCGATATGTAGGTACCTACCTATACTTTCTTAACCTATTAGGTTATACACGATTAATATTATTATGCTTTCGTAATTTTTTACTTAAACTTTAGAAAACAGATAAAACAATAATAAACGAGTGCATATAAATGATAAATTTTTAGCGTCTTTAACGATATATGTCGACAGTATGTGAGTATTATATTAATGTATATGATAGGTACTCTCATATTTTAACTACTTATCATAAAAAAACAAAGTGGGTATGTATACTAATTTAATTATGTTAGAAATTAGTCAAAGCGCCATCTATTGCAAACCTTTGTAACTACATGTAGCATGTAGCTCGCTGGCAGATAAGTCTGCGCGTACTTGATGGCGCTGCCGTCGAATTATCAACAACGAAGTGAGGTGTTGGATGGTTAGATAAAACATCTTACTGTTTATTTTATTTTAAAATTGTAGAACGAATATACTTATTAGATATAGTAGATTAGAAAGGTAGATTCAGAAATCATATTATCTGTAGATTTTAAACAAATCGGCAATACTGTATTTAGTTTCGATTTTTACCGCTTGCAAACGTATCTTTCGTGGACTCTACCGACAATGACTCGAGGTTGAGTTTGTAAGTCGTGAAGATTTCCTCTAAAGCATTTCCATATAATGAATAGATGGCGTTACATGTATGTATTTTTTAAATGTGTGTATTTTTAATTTTTTAATGATAAGTTGGCTTAACCGAAGATTTGGCCAGTTATAAACTTAACTAGCTATTTGTATGTTTTTGATCTTTTACCAGAGCTATAACAATATGCAACACCTAAGACGAGCCAAAAGACGCAACGGATATATAATAGATGATAATATTACAGGCTACTCGGTGACCTCACAGACTTCTCCTTATTGGGAGGGTCGTAATAGCTCGCTACAACATACAACACTTAAGAAGAGGCAAAAGAGCAGCCGCGCATGCAACGCATACGAGTTTTTTTATTTTTTTATTTTTTGATTTTGCAGTAAAACTTCTTTATGCACGCTTGATTTGGGGAATAAGCTGGCGTGTCCATTGTCAAAATAACAAAGCTAAATATTTGTATTATTATGTTGGTATGTCCGGTAAAATGACAATTTACAATTTTCAAGATGGCGAGATTAACATTAAACAAATCAAAAACAAAGTTATACCGGCCGATAGATGGAGCTAAACTAAATAATTTTTTCTTCAGTCGTGTGGTCTAAAGCACACTCGTTAAATTTCTAAAATTTGCAATTTATTGTTTAAGTTTTGAACAGCAAGCACATCATGTTAATGATGACCATAGGCTATGGTGACCTCACAAACTTCTCTTCATCAAGAAGGCTTTAGTTATGCTTGTTCATTACATATTGCATTATTTTTCACAAAATCAACTTTTTTTAACATTTCACTTGTCTCAACCAAAAATAGTTACCACTGATTTGCTAAGCGACGCGGCCGGCGTCACATCATAATATCATTATCACCTATCAACTTCCCTGTTTCCCGGTATCCATTTAATCTAATTGTGTGAAACTTTCCCTGTTTACACATTACACAGACAATAGGCTGTGGCGTGCGAAGAATAGCTATACAAACACTTAGGTTAGCCAATTACCGATTTCTTCCCGGGACGGAAGCAAAGACGCCCATAGCGTGACAGTTTCGTTATCAACACGTCAATCTTCTTTCTAAAAGACTAAAAGAGAAATGATTACTTAAACGAGCAAATTTAAATACTAATTTTACTTGTTTTAGTTAAATTCAGAAAGTTTAAAATAAAGATATTTTTGAACTCTCTCGAGTTTCACCTACGTAGGTATGATTTACTTCTATTCTGAAGGAATCACTATGTTCCGGATTAAACAAATCTTTGTTACACCTATGTGATCTCCAATTTATGTTGTAAATTGCAATAGAGAATTTGGTAGAGATTGCGCTTTTTGTTAGAATTTTAGCAAAACACTGACTTTTTGGCTCTGTTTTTTTATAAATAATTTTTCATTTCTTTGCGACATGGACATAAAATAAAATTGAATGGCTGAGAATAATGTTTTGGTGTAAGTAGGTATATATATAATAAGTTTTTTAAGTAGCATTTCGATATAGTACTTACCTACACTAGTCTTATTTTAACTGTTACTCAAATTAGTACAATTTAGTATACTCTTCTTATTACAAACGTGGTCATAATAGGCACAAAATAAAACCAACAGCAAGAAACTATTTGTCTTTTTCATTGTCACAAGAAACCACCCACGCGAATTGTATCGGTTTACTTTCATCCCGCGTTCTTCAACTGACATACTTTTTTGCGGCCTGCAAAGCTGTTTACGATCCCCTGAAATATCTTAGATGATCGCAGATTATCATACATTTTTGATTGTATATCTATGTATATCCCCAATTGTGCGACATTTGTGAAAGGAGAGAGAAACAACCCTTGAAGAAACATTTACATTTTATGTCTTATGTATGTGAGTACATAATGTGTGAATTATGTGTGTGTTATGTGTGTGAGAAGTCATTATTTTTGAGTACTTTGTAAGTAGGTACTGAGAGCTCAGACGTAATAATAATATTCTTATTCAGAGCTTGAAAAGGTAAAATTTACCTAAACGTATTTCTTCCATACTAATAGTGTTATTATTGGAATGTTTTTTTTTTAGTTTGATCGATGTGTTATTTTTATGTCAAATCGGCCGAACTATTTGTGTGATTAAATTTGCACTATTTTATTTACATCAAAGAGTCCCACAACCGATTTTTCATTCCGGGAAAATGGCCAAAAGTGATCTGCGTTGACTTAGGCAAATGCCTCGCTAAAGAAAAAGTTGAGAATCTCTGATAAAAGTATAGGTACGAGGTCAAAGATCGCGCTACACGTGTCAACTTACGTGTCAGCCTGAGCTTCCAGAAAATGTCGTTGACTCCTATTCAACCTAATCACCTTATCATTATCATTCTTATCATTTTTATCATGTAAACAAAGAGTTTCCTCATAGCGACAGCGATAAGGTTAAGGAATTAGAGTTGTCTAAGATAGCGCGACTCGTGTGGTTGTACAAATATTACGTGATGTCTGTTTAGACATTCAGAAAGAAAGTTGTTTCGTGATAAGAAAATGTCTACGAAGCTTTACAATTAAACTGACCTTTTTTCTATAGCATAAGAAATAAAAACATTTAAAAAATCGAACTTCCTACTTTTGAATTAAAACAATTTCACGTGTAAAGTATTTACGTTCTATTATTTTATTATTATTGAGTATATTTTGACAGAATATTTCATTATCGGTTATTACCGATAATGAAATATTACCGATAATGAAATATTCTGTCAAAATATACGAAATATCCACAAACAAACAATAGAGTGCCTGTAAATATTAATGTTTATAGTGACTTTATGTATAAATATTTACATTTAAAAAAAAAAAAAAAAAAATTAATAAAAAAAAAAAACAAACAAATAACTCTTGTTAAGTATATAATTTTGTATATAATTGTTGTAAGATTACAAGTTTTTGTATTCTATATCCGCTTATTTTATACTCGTAGGTATTAAATAATCGGTTATAAAAAACTTGCAATTTTTTATTATAATTTAGTCTTATAATAAAGTATAGGTTACTTTATCAAAACAAATAAAAGCACCAGAAATTATTCATCTAGTTAGCTTACGTTTAAATAGCAAACCGATCAAACATTAATCTAATTTTCCACTTCCTAAAATGTTGTATTAAATTATTTCCGTACTATATCATTTTCCATTAAAGCTTCACCAATATCCTTCTATATTGCCTAAAACTTTCACGTTCTCCATCATAAACTCCGTCTGAACCCTTTTTACTACCCCCTGAAGCAATATACGTGTTCTCACAGCTATATTACACCCTGAGACTTATGAAACCGGAATGCATCAATATTCGATAAAGTTCGATAGCTTTACCGAATATTAGCGGCTAATGTTATTTGTTTTTTAATAGAGTAGAAAATACACTATAGTGTATATATTAGGTCGAAATAATTTAGATGCCCGAACTTTTTCAATTATTATGTATAAATTATGTAATAATAATAATAATAATATGCCCAACGATCACATACATAGAACCTTACATTCCTGTGTCTAGGGACCCAGGAACTACGAGGACCATGGTAACACCCAGGCTCAGAACAAGTATTTGCACATTTTTTTCTATGCACAAATACTTGTCCTGCTGCGGGAATCGAACCCGCCACCTCCGAGTTATGAGTCAACCTGCTCAACCACCACACCACAGGGGCTGTCGATATTATATGTTAAGTAGATCTGTGAAACAATTAACGGACAATGAATCGATTAACCAATGCTAATAACATGTAAAAGATAACCTCTTCCACTAGGTTATATAAACACCGAAGCCCTTGGGCTTCTACTCTAAGCTACAGATTCCTCCAACACAAAGATTTTCTGGATCGCTCTAAGCACCGCCTATTGTACTAGTATTAGATAAGTACATAAGTTTTACTTTTGTATTTTTTACAGGTGTACACTAAATTGTGGATCTATCTATCTATAAAGCATTTAATGATGATATTTTGAGCTAACTAAGTAATTTAAAGAATCTTAGTCTGTAATATGTGTCTTTACTTATACTAATAGAGAAAAAAAATCTTCAAAACTTTGATAACGAAAACTATACGAAAGTCACGCTCTCATCGTTTATGAGGACGCTCGGTCATCTTCTCAAAATATTTGAGCTGTACAGACGTTTAGTTGAATATACCTTATAACAAAAAAAAGCTTAAGAAAGTGCCTTCAAAGAGAGAATATCACCTTCGATCACATCGTCACTTCCCATCAGGTGAGAGCGTGGTCAAATGCTAGAAAAGTTTGAAGTATTAAAAAAAATGTAACTGATGAATACGAAGCTTGTGACCTTTAAACACGAGCAAGCAACATTGCAATATAATGAAACATGATTAATTTAGTGCTCACGCAGAAAGAAGCTTTTATCCCTATATTTTCTTACCTATATCCACTTGCGTGCAAACAGTCGTGCACGCAATAGTGGTTCACGTCAAACAACTGCATCTCTACGTTTAATAATGATAAGTTGTAGTCATTCCTTACTCTAAGACATCAATCAAGGCTCTCACATGTGCACAAAAAGGCATTCATACAATCTACACCGTTATTACAATCATTAGAGTTGTTTATTTTAATGGTTTCGTATTGCACTTTAATATACATAGTAGATAACATTTATTAAAACTAACCTCAGTTGACTAGTTTTAAAAAAAGTCTTGCTGGATTGTCAAGACAGTCTTAATGTAATAAACATAAGTATCACGTAAAGAAAGAATAAAATTTTATGTTATTTTAATTTTATGAAATTTAAGTAAACTTATGGCTATAAATATTATGCCCAATTTAAAGTTTCGACATATACCTAGATAAAAAATAAGTAAAAGATGCAGCACACAAAAATAAAGAACTAAAGATATAACATTTAACAACCATCATTAGCCGGTGACTTGCACTACCTGCCTGTACACACACAGGCATCTCCCATAAAACGCCACTTTAGACTCCATCATCTGTCATAATCACCACGTTTGGCTGGCGACTTGGTGATCGCAGATTTTAATGAACTGAGGAAAATGCTGCTGCCCATTTCCTAAATATTCCATTTGCCGGCTCTTACGGGGAGAGATGGGGTAGTCCGCAAACCAGGACCGCGTAGCAACTAATCTATATTACCTAACAGAGCTTTCAGAGAACATGCTGCCGATCAGCCTCTTTAGCTACATACAGCATACAGACGTGTTGAACTAGTCACTACACAGCACCGATAAGTCGTTGAAACATTTGCTTACTCTGATCATAATATACGTATTACTCACTGGGTTGACCTAACAGTAAGCATTGATGGCGATTTGATTGGATTTATCCTCACTTTCTTCTACCTATTTAAGAGCCCAGCTCTTGTTGGTGGGGTAGTCGCCATCGTTCTCTATCTTTAGCCAATATATTGACTTCCAAATGCGAAACATTTATTTTCTATTTTATTACATCTGTAATCTGTCCTAGATCTGCCTCTTCCTTTATCTCTTGTATGATATTTTTATGAAGTTATTCTTTTGTATATTGTGACCAAACATCCTCTCGTTTCTATTGACGCAAGATTAGTTTTTTCCATTTTATCACCATCATCTAGTTTTTTATGCTTTACGATTACCAACTTTTGTAAACATGTTTAGTATCAAAATATCTTTATCTTCATCATCTTTAGTTGGATTGTTTTTCTTTTCTCTGCTATAGATTTCATTAAACTCTGCAAAGGTCTACCCAATTGATTATACTCGTAATTTATTTTTTTTCTATTCCGTTATTCTCTGTTAATCACGGATTTCTGTATTCTACAATATTTCGCTTTAGTGATGGTTTCCTTTTAAATCTTCCAGAAACTCCCCTTACCGCATTTTGATAAAAATGGGCTCTAAGTAATATAAAAACGGTTTCATATCCCTTTGCGAAAGCCATCGCTAAACTCAAGATCCAGGCCAGTGTTCCCTTACGTATGTAATTTAATAGAAAATTAATGGAGCGTTCATAACATGACCACTTTGCACACATTTTCACGGATCACGAGACCAAGGTACGGTAAAAGTACATATTTGGTTTCATTTTTAATAAAATTTGGTGGTAAAAATGTACGCCCATTCCCAGTAGTTCAATTATGTATGGACTGCACTAGTGGGACTTTACTATCTGTTGCAGTCAAATTCTGTGATCGCCTCTTAGTTCCGTGGAATCGTGATTCACTAAATGCTATCACGTAAAAAGGTAAACTATAATTTATAAAGTTGGTTAATAAACGAGGCTAGAAACTTTAAGTCACTAGAGATGTGCTTTACCATAATGAATGAAAAAGGATCACGCAATTTATCTCAAAAAAATTTAAGAGCAATCCGTTTTAGATTAGTTGTGTACTTTGACTATGAAGTGAAAAGTCACACATGTTTTGACTATTCAGTGAATAGTCACACGTACTTTGACTATTCAGTGAACAGTCGCTAGTACTTTGACTATTAATTGAATAGTCAAAGGATATGTAAAAAGGCGCGGAATGCAGAAGCATAAATAGTTAAATGTAATTTCAAACAGTGATGTGAACAAAAAGGTTTTCCGAGACGCTTTTCCTTTGATAACATTTCCTCGTGATTTATGTTACTTTTGTTCAGATTTTTTCACGGAATTTACGTGACCGCCGCAGCTGTCTTTTTTATGAAACATTGTACATTGATAACAGTAACCTTAAATAAAAGTAAAAAAAACACAAGATTTTGGAAGATGAAATCCTTGTTTTTATTATATAATGAACAAACATAAATTAATCTTATATTTATTCGAATACTTAACAATCTAAAACAGGCAAAGGCTACAGTGCCTATTTAATTATAAATTAAATTGGTTCACTATTATTTTGTCTACATTAGCTATTTATATTTAATTATAACTTAGTTTATAAACTAAATATATGGAGGTCATTATCGATACCAGAGAATATGGTCGGAATCGGAGTACCAGGTCAACATCAACTAAGAAGAGATTCAAACAACATCAAGTATCCACAACGAGAATGATAGTAACTGTAAGTTGCAGAGCTTTAATAGTTATGTCCATTCTTAAAGCTCTGCCACTTATAGTTACGGCAGTGGTAGTCATATCATAACATCGTATGGTAGGAATCAGAGTAACAGGGCAACATCAACTAAGACGAGATTCAATCAACATCAAATATCCACTGCAGCGAGAATGATAGTAACTGTAAGTAGCAGAGCTTTAATAGTTAAACTCTCTTAAAGCTCTGCCACTTATAGTTACGGCAGTGGTAGTCATATCATAATATCGTATGGTAGGAATCAGAGTAACAGGGCAACATCAACTAAGACGAGATTCAATCAACATCAAATATCCACTGCAGCGAGAATGATAGTAACTGTAAGTTGCAGAGCTTTAATAGTTATGAACTCTCTTAAAGCTCTGCCACTTATAGTTACGGCAGTGGTAGTCATATCATAATATCGTATGATAGGAATCAAAATAACAGGTCAACATCAACTAAAACGAGATTCAATCAACATCAAGTATCCACAACGAGAACTGTAAGTTGCAGAGCTTTAATAGTTATATGAACCCTCTTAAAAATCGGCAATTTACAATTACGGCAGTGATAGTCATACCATAAATGATAAATTTCAAAGTATTTAGTGTACCTACCAAGATTGGTATTACATCACATCACACTATCACATCACACTAATATTATAAAGGTGAAAGTTTGTATGTGTGTTTGTGTGTATGTTTGTTAATCCTTCACGGTCAAACAGCTGAATAGATTTGGATGAAATTCGGTACCAAAATAGCTTATACACTGGATTAACATATAGGCTACATTTTATCCAGAAAAAAAGAAATTTACCCGTGGGATGAGCAAATAATTAAAATACTTATTATCCGCAGGTGAAACCGCGGGGCGCAACTAGTACTAAATAATTTTTAAGTTTCTAAATGAAATTTAAATAGTAGGTATGTCGAAAATACAGAATCAAGTACTTTTACATAGTGTTTAATACCTACCCCACATTTTTAAATTAGATCTTAGAAGAGTCACGTTTGTGGTTATCTTTTTACTATACATAACGTACGGCAAAGCAAGGCAAGTGACAACAAAGGGTAGTTCATCGTTGCAATTGTCCCCACACAATAGCGCCCTGAGTGCTCCACGGAACAAGTTAATGGGCCAAGACGGCAACTTTTACTGCTTGCCACCTGACACACGTAGTACGTACACGTGTGCACGTAATACGTACACATGTACACGTAATTCGATTACGAGTTGATTTTCAGCTTTAGTTAAGAATTCGTGCCCCTACGGATAAATGCGGTATTTAATAGTCATAAGCCATTTTCATTTTCTAGAGTGATATAAAACATAATGAGTGACGACAATAATTCAGACCAGATATAGCCAGAAAAAAAGAAGTTCATAAAAATATATTTAACTCAAAGGTGACTGACTGACTGACTGACATAGTGATCTATCAACGTACAGCCCAAACCACTGGACGGATCGGGCTGAAATTTGGCATGCAGGTAGATGTTATGTCGTAGGCATCTGTAAAGAAAGGATTTTTCGAAATTCCACCCTTAAGAGGGTGAAATGGGTGGTTGTATTATTTTCCCATAGGCCATGTCGCGGGCGAAGCTGCGGGCAGAAGCTCGTAAAGTATATTTGTATGATAAAATTTGTTTTAAGATCCATTATATTTGGATTATCCATTTCTTACACTCGTGTAATGTTTCTCTTTTTAGAGACACTCTTTTCTAGATTAACTGAAATTGACGCTCTCTCAAAGTCATCATCATGAACAGCTTGAAGACGTCCACTGCTGAACATAAACCTTCCCCACAAAGAGTGCCACTTTGAGCACCTGTTTTGAACAGCTAGGCGATCGTGTAACTTGATTACAACTAATAGAAACACTTTGTATGGGTTTGACAGTTCCAATAGGTAATTTATGTGCATAGTTAGTATGGAAATGTCTCCTGTTGCATTGCAATCAATGTTCCGTGTTCAACCCCCAGATTGTCGGTCCACCTAGTGGCCCTACGCTGCGTCTTCCGATTTGTGGTCAACCTCTAGAACCTTTCTTCTCTATCGGTTTGCAGTCTCTAAAAGTAAATAGCTTTTATTGTAAGCTATTTTAAGATTTTATAGACGGTTATATAAAGAAAAATTATGGGGATTTGTGGACAATAAAGTCCACATACCAGTGAGGACTTGTGAATCAAGTATTTGCGTCGTAGTAAAAATAAGAAAATTAAAATAATAGATAATACTTGTAACTGTTATCACCTTTATAAACCAAAATTTACTGTTCATTGATCCCATTCATAACAGATAATATTCGCGAATAATTTTCCTGGCTTTAAGTGTGAAGCAATAACAGATTATTTTTGCTGCTACGAATACTAATGTATCAGCGGGTTAAATTGTGACTTTATGTCAATGGAGTAAAGTTCAAAACTGGTCCAAGAAAGGCAGATCGCTTAGGCGATAGCTATTTATCTGATACCAGAGGAAGTCATCAGGCGACGGAGGAAATTGTACAGCATTAGAGGAACATTAGCCGTTGTAATATAAGGACATTATTAGCAATATTCTATGGGATAAATGATATTTCTGAACGAAACATTAGACTAGTCCTTACAATCTTGCTGATTAGCTTTTATTATAGCACTTTGCTATAAACTATTTTCTAATACAAACCCCTTTTTACTTCTGTAGATCTCTATCAGTACATTAATTGCCATTTTCGTTCTTAAATTATAGTAAAGACAATATTTTCGCGATACCCGAACACCTCGGTACTTGAACATTAGCTCAACGGTGAAGTTACGTATTCTGTTACAAGTTTAATCAAGAATGTATTTTCTACCTCAATAATTCCTAGTCATTGGGTCAATTTTAGCTCATCCGGAACGTTCGTAACACAGTGTATCTGCGCCGTCACACTGCTGTGAACCTGGCCTTGGCTCCACAATTTGTGTTTATTCAAGAAATAGATGGAAAAGCGTGAAATGACTCAGCGGTCAAAAGAAACATTAATCACGTTGACAAGCTTTTACCAGTTCGCTTAGATTAGAGGTTATGAGCCCAGATTTCTGACACCATTTTTCTAAATAACACATCTATTTTGCCATCAGAAAAATATTGAAGAAAAGTATGTAATTCCTAATCAATGCGGTTTCAACATTCAAGAGATATTGAAAGTTTAATCCGTCAGAAAAGTTTGTGCCCCACTTCGTTATCTGTTTGCAAAAGTGGATTGGACGATCGATTTTGCAACTTCCCTATCGCAAATTGGTACATTGACCTGATTACAGTTGGCCAAATATCCAACTCCGTTGGTGAAATGGATATTTCACCCTACTTTGGTTGGAGTAAGCCATTCAGAGGGGATAACAGTGAGCAGAGTAAATATTGTTATAACTAGTAGAAATAGGTTTGCCTACAGTATCCTAGTGGCTTTTATGCTCTGTGTTATGACATTTATTTTGATAAAAGGTAGGTAGGTACATATTTTAGTGATTGGTTGGAGCGAAAACAAAAAAAGATTTATTTTTATTGTTTTATTCATACTATCACCATTACATGATTTTTCTGGGGTAAGTATTTTTTTTATTCAAGTAGGTAATTTTATAAATTTTCGTTTAGGCCAACTCTTGACTGCAACTCACCTGCTGGGCGATCATGATTAATTTGATTGCACCCAAGAGAAACACAAATTTGTATGGATTCGACAGTTTGAATACGCAGTTTATGCGCATAGTTAGTACGGAAATTTCTTCTGTTTTATTGCAATCAAAGTTTCGTGATCACTCCCCTGATATTAATCAAGGATGCAGTAAAAGGTGTAGCAGGTTGGCCTAAAATATTGCACTGATGACTTCCACGATATATCTGTGTTAACTAGAAGATATATAGTTCTATAGCGTTTAGTTGTCCTATCACCTACAATAATATTTTAGTTCTTTGTGCAGTAAATAACTTTCTATTTATCTTTAATATATATAAGAAAAAACTCTTCTACAAAGGACTAATGATTAAAATAATAATTAATTATTCTATATAAAGAATAGACTTAAGACTTATAATAGAACAAAAATATAAATAACTAGCTGCGCCCTGCGGTTTCACCCGCGGATAAAAAGAAGCCTGTATTAATCCACTATATAAGCCTCTATATTCCAAATTTCATCCAAATCATTCCAGCTGCGTGAAAGAATAACAAACATCCATCCACATTTTTGGCTAGCATACTACACCTTCGATCGCATCGTCACTTCCCATCAGGTGAGAGCGTCAAATGCTAGACAAGTTTGAAGTAAAAAAAAAATACATCCATATATACAAACTTTCGCGTTTGTGATATTAGTAAGATTTAACAATGACAACGATTTATTCATTTTATAGACTCTCATTTGCGAATGAACACGGTCATGGTGCTTATTTTCCTTTATCCTAAACAAAAAACGATCAAGTTTACGCTGCACTACATCTACTTGTATCTATTTTGTCACCGCCACTTATACAACTTGATCAACGCTAATCGTCCAAGTCATCGATACGTTGTCGTAAACCACATGTCATAACCGATTGCTATTTCGACTCCAGCGAATTACAACATCACGCATAACGATGCAATCAATCAAGTCATCCGCAACGTTCTTTACGCATTTGCACTGCATATTGCGATGTAGATAAAGAGCTGGTGGCATAGTTGTTTACATTGGTTTAAACATTTATTTATTTTAGCTGCAATACTTGCGCTCTGCCGTTTTGGATATAAGGTAAAAAAATTAAAAGCATTGTATACGTACTATATCTACACGCTAAACTACGTAGTAAAAAATATGTTCATTTACACGCGTTACGCACCAATTTTCACCGTTTTATCTGTTGAAGCGCCGATTGGTAACAAACATAAGTAGGTGCTGCATACAAAAGTATTTGCCACACTGGACAATTTTAGGATGGTGGATGACACGGTTCTCGGATTTTTGATTCTTGAACTTTCCCACGATGTTTAAATTCACCGCTGTAGGAGCATGTGTAAGAAAGAGAGAGAGAGAAAGTAATAGCGAGTGCGGAATTACGCTGAAAGAGTAATTTGTTAAGAGGTGCGTTGGTTTGAAAGTCGCATGATCTACCGTGAGCCACACTCACTCTTGCTAAGCCACATTTTCTCATTTAAAGTTTTAATGGGTGGTAGTATTACTTCTTAAAAAACAGAATCTGTACAGGGTGGGACATAAAATCTATAAGTAATTTGTACTTTTGTTTCTTTCTACCGCAAAGCGAACTTAGCGTGATAAATGGTAGTAGTTTTTAGTACATTTAATACTTAGTAAAAAATGAAATTTTTGTGTTAGGCAACGATTACTTCGTCTTATACGTAAATATAAACTCATAAGATTTTCACGCACACTTAAAACTGGGAAAAAAGTTGCTGGCTCTCAAACTTTTGTGAAATATATTTATATCTACATACATGCTTTAAATAAAGAACTGGGAGTTTTGGCGGGAAAGCGAAAAAGATTGCGTCACCGCATTGTATTATTTTCCAAAACTTGTGTTATTTTCAGTGTTAGTGCATAAAATTGGTGGCATTTTATTCGTTAAGTGCTGGATTACAGGCGTGAGTGTGGGAAAATGGTATAATGATGGTGAAACGTTTCTTTTCGTGTTGTTTCCAAAACTCTATAGAAGCTTCAAGTAAAGTTACCACCACTTTACTAGGAGTATGACTTTGACTTGACTATGACTTCGACTGTGACTTGACACATATTTGCGTGAAATATCGATAACTTGATAAATTATCAATTACTTGACACTGGCTAAATACACAAAAGTGTGGAGACAAAACAAATTAAAAAAAAAATAAAAATAAATAAAGAACTGTCAGTGTAAAATTAAAAAATACTAGCGGCCCGTCCCGGCTTCGCTCAGGTGGACGTTTATTTATTAAACATTTTATAATATACGAAAAACAATGTATCACGCACCGGCGCCATCTACTTAAAATGTTGGTTTATCAACAACACCTGGTAATTATGCTGTTAAAATGTAGCTTATATGACACGTTCGTAGATTTACCATAGAAGCGCCATCTATTGATTACTTACTCAACCCAGTCGAAAGGTATCGACATCTGTTAGAATCATTTGGAGTTAACAGATAATTGCGACTGTCAAATAATAACAGACAAATAATTAGCAATAAATTAAAATTGCGACTATAATTTGAGATTTAAACTATCCTATCTCTCAAGTTGGATCGAACTGCACATGGTGTGCGAATTTTATTATAATCGGTTAAGTGGTTTAGGAGTCCATTGAGGACAAACATTGTGACACGAGATTTATATATTAGGTCTTTACCTATGAAATTGCCGTTTTGTTTGAAAAAAGTTAAAGTATTTTTTTTTCGAACTTATTTATTTCTTTTATTCAAAGTAATCACCCCTGCAATCAATGCATCTTTGCCAACGCTGTGGCAGTTTATGGATGCCCTTCTTGAAAAAATCAGCAGGACGGGAGACAACAAACTCTTCAAAGGCGTTTTGTACTGCCTCTCGGGAATTGAATTTTTTTCCCGCTAAAAAGTTGTACAAATTTTGGAAAAAGTAATAGTCGGTAGGCGCAAGATCTGGTGAGTATGGCGGATGAGGGAGAGCTTCCAAACCCAACTCATGCAGCTTAGAGACGGTCTGTTGTGCAGTATGGGGTCGCGCGTTGTCGTGAAGTAGCAGTGGAGACGACCGATTGACCAAAGCTGGTTGCAGACGGCGAGTTTCGCCATCATTGTGGTCAGTTCTTCAAGGTACACATCTGCAGTAATGCTCTCGCCGTTTTGTAAAAAGCTATGATGAATCACACCAGCACTAGACCACCAAACTGTGACTATCACCTTTCTAGGGGTCATTTTTCGTTTTGCACATTGCTTTGGTACCGAACCAGGATCTAACCAACTTGCTGAGCGCTTTCGATTGTCAAAAAGAATCCATTTTTCGTCGCACGCAACAATTCGGTTCAAAATTCCTTCATTTCTGTGCCTGCAGCGCAAGGCAAGTCTCGACGCGTACGTTGCGCTGTCGATCGTTAAGTTTGTGGGGCACCCATCTATCAAGCTTTTTTTATCTTGCCAATCTGTCGCAAATGGACCAATATTGTTTTGATGCTAACATCAAAAGCTGCTGCCAGCTCAGCTGTAGATTAAGATTTATCAGCTTCCACAATCGCCTTTAATTCATCATTGTTGACCAAAAGTTTCCGGACGACCACGAGGTTCACTTTTCAAGTCAAAATTCCCAGAACGGAACCGAGCAAACCAATAACGGGTTGTACGTTCGTTTGTACAGTTCTCTCCGTAAACGTCGTTGATGTTACGCGTCGTTTGTGCCGCGTTGGTGCCACGACGGAACTCATATTCCATAATTACACGAAATTTCAAAGTATCCATTATGAGGAAAAATGTTGAAATGTAATGAAAATACAACGCTAATCAATAAACAAAAGACTTATATTGTAAATAGAATGTCATATTTTTAAAACAAAATTAATTTGAATTTAGAATTCATAGCCAATCAAAACTTTTTTTTGTTTGAAAAAGTCTGTACTGCAATACGGCAATTTCATAGGTAAAGACCTATTATATTAAGAAAGTAAGCACTCTAATTGACTATTTACATTTTGAACTAAAGGCGTTTATTTCCAGTAGCTAAATTGTCCAGTTTTGCTAAATGACTTATGTAAGACTTTTTACCATTATCTACATAACAATTATATACAAATCTACATATTCGACTGAAGTACCGGACTCTAGACTCTGAAATTTTATGCAAATACTTTTGCCGCATAAAATAATTAAGCTAAAGTTACGCCTGTTGCTCAAACCTCAAAGTATATGACGTTAAATATCTCACTGAAAAGTAACAGTGCGTATCGGCACTATGGCAACATCACACGTTGTATTTCGTATACGCGCATTCTTGCATATACTATTACATATAAATAGGTACATTTTTGATTGAAATCTATACGGAAATAGCAAATAAACTAAAGAATTTTTGATTATGCTTTATATTTGGTGATTAAATCGCTCAAATATCTCCCACTGATTACTGACCTACTCGTAGCTACCAACATTTTAAATAACCAATGATCAATCAATCAATCAATCAAATAATCATTTATTGACATAAAAGGGTTTCATAATGATATTGCTGTTTTTTACCCAATAAGTTACCGCAGTTTTTTTCGATGTAGTAATATTCACTATTAGTCAAAGTAATTCCCTATGCAATTGGTGCATTTTTTCCAACGCAATGGGAGTTTATTGAAGCCCTTGAAGAAATTATCTGGATGGGAGGCAACAAATTCTCCAAAGGCATTTTGTACTGCCTCTTGGGTATTGAATTTTGTTCCTGCCAAGAAGATATCCAAACTATAGAAGAAGTAAAAATCTGTAGGCTTGCGCCCTGGTGAGTACGACGGATGACGGAGAGCTTCTAACCCAACTCTTGTAACTTGGAGATTGTCTGCACTGCTGTATGAGATCGCGTTTTGTCGTGAAGGAGCAGCGGAGACGAGCGATTAACCAAAGCTGGTTGGACATCTGCGAACTTCTCCATCAATGTGTTCAGTTCTTCACAGTACACATCTGCAGTAATGCATTCTGTTTAAAAACAACTATCAGTATTGCTTATAAGTATAACGTATTCATAAATATGTAAGCAGAAGGGTTGTGCGTAGGTTGCAACCTATATAACTATAGGCCTTCAGCATGTCCACACCGCGCCATGTCTGGAACAAGAATGCTCCGTAGTATACCAAGCGGTCCCTTTTTATAGCCAGATGGTTGGGGGAGCATTGATAGTTGCCGATGTTGCCACTGTAATAAATTTAAATGCCACCATAGGGTAAATTACGGTACTGCCCGCTGCGCATAGAGTTTATAACTGGACGTAGCCGCCGTCAAATACAACCTATAAGTTTGGTAGTTAAAGTACATACACCTCGCGTATCAAGTACTAATATACAGTACCATAATACCTATACACTTACCAATATACGATATCTACTTTTAATTTTTTTAAGAAGCTAGTGCTGTTGGTCTCTACCGAACTTTACAGCGCCACCGGACGGGTCTACTTTTCACTAACCTGAAACCTATATAGGTACCTAAAATCGCAATTAACCACACGATGAATGAACCACAAATCTAATGTCTGTCGAAATATCGCCGCCTGGTACTAGAATCCTTTTACTATCTATAGCTTCCGGCGACAACTGATGAAATCCAGATTATAGTTCAATCGCCGTTGCATTGGAATTGCGATGCCGACACAACACTATAATTTTCCTATACTCGTAGGTACCTACTGTTGCTGACGACGACTAGGTGTTTCCGTGGTAGAAAATAGTAAAAAGCGAGATATCAAAGAATAATAATAATAATATATGTGGACATCTCACACAACGCCATCTAGCCCCAAACTAAGCAAAGCTTGTGCTATGGGAACCAGATAACTGATACAATACTTAGATACTTTTTTGTTTGTAAATACATACATAGAATACAATATGACACCCAGACACAGAACAAACACCTATGTTTATCACACAAATGTTTGTCCTGAGTGGGAATCGAACCCACAACCCACAGTTCAGAAGGCAGGGCTACTACCAACTAAGCTATCGGGCCAGTCAAAGAATAGAGATATCAAAGAAATAATATAAATAAATTAACGTGGTGTAAAATCTAAACAAAATTTTTAAAGAATTACACCAGCATATATTGCTTATCAACCTAATTATTTATAAGACAAATTTTTAAAAGCATAACAAAAAGAGGCCATACCATGTCGCTTACAGGTACTATAATACCTCGGTACTCTACCTAAACTGTGCCTAAGTTACATACTAGTACACAAACGACTGACGCAATTACACAAACTAAGAATAAATCAGAAAAGTTGTACTTGCACTAAAATTAACCTTCACACTGCCTACACGCTAATAAATTAAATCATACAGGAACTTAAGTGTCGATGTCGAAGACCTATGCCCATTTGTACTAAAGTTTGACTGCTCCTAAGTTCGCATTTATCCCTTTATGATATACCTACTGTAGCTACTGTACCTAAGTGCGAACTTAGGAGCTCTCAAATTATAAGTAGTACAGGCTTTTTTTATGTTAATGAATGATATGACGAGCTTATCGTTCACCTGATATTAAGTAATACGACCGTCTATAACAGAACAGTGTCACTCGTAACTCCAAAATATAATGTTTCGCGGGATACTGCATACACATCACCCTGAGATATCAGCACAGTCTGGTAATAAGATTACTCGACTGTGAGATCAGATCATACAGTCTCATTAAACTGGCACTAATCATATCCTAAACACAGGTTAACTTTGTTAAGAGATAGTGCTCAGACATTTATGCTTACTCGAATATTGTTATACTCTCAAGTAGTATATCAATTGAAGGGGTGAGAATAAAAAGGATTTAACTGATTTTTTTGACCAAATGACTTATGGGTATCGTTGGATTCAGCGTGAAATTATCTTCAATAATACATTCTCAAAATACCGAAATGAGGCTTACATCTCGAGATTTTGAGTCTAAAAATGGTTTATCTGTCACAGGAATACAGTACGCTTAGCATAAAAACATTACTTTATTTCTTTTATTATATTATATATTTACAGTAATTGTATGAATTAGTACTATATTTGGTAATTTTAAATAGAAATAAAACATTTTCAAGCAACTGAAACTTACATAAACCTTTTCTATTACCTTATAAGCACTCTACATAAAAATGACGCCGTTGACGTTTAAAGTCAATTTTCTCGGAACTGTCAATTTGTCAGTTAAATCCTTTTTATTCTCAACCCTTCAATTCATACCGTCATCTACATGTGTGAGCAAAGTTACACCTACCCTCAATAAACTGTTACAGTTTCAACATAATCGTTCACAACGTGATCGTTGGGCGTTATTATTATTATCACTAATAACATAAGATTTAAAAATTTTGATAAAAGCACGTAATACTTGCAAATATTTTTATTAGGACATCCAAACTGTAATACATCCAAGTAACATCATCTCTCGAACATTAAAGAAGACAACACCGAACAATTTTTAATTAAAACTTTACAAAGGCCTCTATAAACATACCTTTTTTGAGGCGGGATACCATATCTACCCATCAAGATATAGGCAAGTTTTAATAGAAGGTATTATTTATGAGATGAGAGCGCCGTTTCTAATTAAATAACATTTCATCCCCATCTTTGTGCTCTTTAATTAGATTGTATCTACTCACTCTTAGAAAACTTAAAAGACTTTATTTATATCCATCCAGACTGCTTGTGTATGAATATCATTGCCACGGTATTTTTAATAATAAAATAATAATATGTGTGGACATCTCACACAACGCCATCTAGCCCCAAACTAAGCAAAGCTTGTACTATGGGAACCAGATAACTGATACAATACTTAAATACCTTTTTTTTTGTAAATACATACATAGAATACAATATAACACAATACAATATATAATATTATTAATATTAAAAACAGAATATTAGGTGTAGTCATTCACCTGATGTTAAGCGTCATGGCTGCCCAAACAGTTGTAGTGCCACTCGGAACTCTAAATTATAAAGTTTCGCATAACACTGTACTACGGCGCGTCAGCCTGAGACATTAGCACAGTTTAGTAAAAATGTTTTAAAACAGTAATAGAGGTAATAAAGTCGTATGTTCAGTAATTTTACTAATTACACAGTGCTCTTTATACTGGAACACAGTAGTGCTTCTACACTAGCTGTGTTACCAGTTTCGAGGTATTACCCCGATAAAGCGGTGGTAGATATGTAGCACAATACAGTTACACATATTCATTTCATTTTGCTGATCTTGCATAATACAATGGATGACCAAATGACGTGCACAAGTCGTCACCACCATAGCTTAGTATTGTACAAGTCACAATACAGCCACAGGTTAGGTACAATAACATTATCAGATCGAAAATTTAGCTGGCGTATATAGGCTGTAAAGAAATGTCAGACAATCTTTGGTAGTAACGTCCTGCCACCCAGTACGTAGAACATTAAAGAATTTGGCCATAATATAATTCCTAAAAAAAGAGGTTTTAATCGATTTTAATCCTAATGAGGACATCATAAATATAGTCAAAATCGAAATACGCCTTACGATAACTCAAAAACCACTTGTCATATCTTGATCAAATTTCAAATCAAATCATTCAAGTAAAAGAAGAATCATTGAAATTTACTAACCCAGTCGAAAGTTCTGAGATAACAAACAAACAAAAAATACAAAAATACGGATTAAGAACCTCCTCTTTTTATGAAGTCGGTTTAAAAGAAAGAAGACCTTGTACAGAAGAAATTATGTTTATCTACTGAGCTTCCGAAGATTATTGCGCATCAGCCTCCACGGGTGCCTGCTGCTTTAGTTGGTGTAGTTTTTAGTTTAGATGACGCGAGCTAGCCCGCGGGCTAGGTCAGTGTGTTGTAACGACAGATGCGTTAATTAAATCAGACTGATCACGTGGTTGAGCTAGCGGCCAGCATCTATAATTATAATGATTATTGAATAATAACTGAACATTACATTATCATAACCATACAAGAACTTATATGGTTATCATAGTGTTTCAGTTTTTCATGATTGAATTCTCCCATTGATAAACAAAAAAACTTTTTTTAGATTAAAAGAATCGAGTGAAATATTGAGTGGGTTAACGTATTTCCTTTTTAGATAACGGCTCCCACATGCATCATAATGTATCATCTGCCTACATCCCTAATAGATAAATGATTTTATTTTTAAAACAAAAGAATAGCTATTTCAATAAACAACACGCTGAGGTCGTGTTGAAATGTGACCACACCTAGTGATGAATTGATACTGTATTTCAAAATGTTGGGAGCTTGTAACCTTCGGACTGCATGGTCACGAAGGAAGCTTAAAATATCATCGGCGGGCGTGGGATTATACTCTTTGGTCTACTTGCAAAGTTCATGTTATAAATATCAACCCTGAATAATTTCTACAACTTTGGCAAGGTAAAATTTAGCGTAGCCTTTTCGTGTCCATTTTACGACCAATCTTCAGTTTTTGCGTATGAGCCATAAATATTATCTTTAATATTCTTAGATAGTGCTACTAAAACGCAAACCTAAAAAACAATTTTTTTTAAATCTGTTGAGAGATATTATAATAATAATAATATCTGTGGACATCTCACACAACGCCATCTAGCCCCAAACTAAGCAAAGCTTGTGCTATGGGAACCAGATAACTGATACAATACTTAGATACTTTTTTGTTTGTAAATACATACATAGAATACAATATGACACCCAGACACAGAACAAACATCGATGTTCATCACACAAATGTTTGTCCTGGGTGGGAATCGAACCCAAAACCCGCAGTTCAGAAGGCAGGGCTACTACCAACTGAGCTATCGGGCCAGTCAAATAATATTAATAACTAAGAGTACGTCTATATATTGTTTTATCAAAGTATAATATTAGGTAATATTGCAGCGGTTAAAGTGGTTCATTTCTTTTTTACTTTATAAGTTAACGTATTATTAAGTATATAATATATAGTTTGTTTTTTAAGTTTTTTATTACTTGCACATATTATGTCTTAATTCATTTGTTAGCATATTAGCATTTGTCCAGCCAATGAATTAAAGGGCATAGATAGAGCATCTGAAAGGACCACAAAACGATCGCCTCTCACTTAGGTCCTATAAAGTTGTCACTATTTTAAACCTTATCCCAATCCAAAATAAGACTGAATATCATAGTGACCTTACTCCATACAGAGTTGCAGGTGCATGTTATCGAACAGTCAAATGTCATCTTGAACAGTAATCGAATGGAACCTATGTAACCTTCACTTCTTAAGTTACTGACCATTGTAACTAGCTATGCTTTCAAAGTTAATTACAATTTAATCTTTTATTTTTCAAATGTGGTGTCTAGAATCTTTAATATATACTAATATTGTTAACCTAGAAACCAAAATAAAAGCCTAAAACTAAATTAAATCTAAACTGAAATTAACTAAAGTATCTCTTAAATTTGTAAACTTATATATCTATTGACTTATACATCAACGCACAGCCTAAACCACTAGTCCTAGAGACTTGAAATTTGGAGGGTGTGTTCTTTGTAAAGTGTAGGTATCCACTAAGAAAGAGTTTTTCTAAATTCTACCCCTAAGAGGATGAAATGGGTGGTTGAATTATTTTTCTATAGGCCACGCGGGTGAAGCCGAGGGCAGAAGCTAGTACATAATAAGACTCATTTAAGACGCTGTCCGCGGGTAAGGTGCATTTTTAGCGACATTACCTCGTTGGATGGCCAAATGTAGTCTTTGGCTAAGGTACCAGTTCTTTAGTTACCTGTAATTGCTATCAGGCATCTAGACAGCTCCTGCATGAAACCGCGCTGTAGGACCACACGATCCGATGGTTTTGACTCCAAATGGAAGAATAATGTATCCCTCGCCCAGAGATTCATATTTTGTCTCTTTGAGATTTTCCGAAGCTTCTCCCGCTGCACCAGTTCTTGAAGTACCCTGGATGTGAGAGGCTACCAGAGTATCGACGCAGATAGCGCCCCAAATCAAAGGCCTTCCACAGCAAAGGGAACTAACGTCAAGCTATCAAGCCTCTTGCCATCATCAAATGATGTACCGTTCGGCTCTAAGCAAGCCAGCATGTTAACGGTGGCAAGGGTCCAACGACGTCGATAAGATGGCTTGGCGCGAGTGACGACCATCGTTGCTTAACTTAAGCCTTAACTTTACTTAAGACTTAAACCGTGATGGTCTAAACGGTCTACTTCGCCTCCGCAATGACAATGGTGTGGTTCCGTTCCAAATGTGGTTGATATATCTGAGTTCTTTTGTCTTATCTGAAGTTTACGGACAGGCCAACATTTTAGCAATTGTGTCAATTTGTTTTATATATGAGAAGGAAAAGACACATACTTTGTTCAAAATTATACAAGGCTCTACTTAAAACTGCGCTTTTATAATAGCTTCTTATTTTAAATCATTTTGATTTAAGTAACCTATCACGAGCCACGCTTGCATCTATAAAATTGTTTCGGTACCTACGTTCCTATGGGGCCCATACCTACTCATATTGATATTTTTTTTAAAAGATTACTTTAAAAAAAAAAAACAAATCAAATAAGATAAAAAACATTTTGATAAAATAATCACCAGTACAATGATTATAAACTATATTATTTACAGCTTTTAATTATAACATGATTCCTCTACCTGACCTGTCGATACCACTTTCCGAATAACTAAGTTCAAACTATAATTGATAGAATCAGGCGTGACTTCGCGGAAGTTCATCTTAGATACAAAATGAAATAATAATATCTAGTGTAATTCCGCTGAATTCAAGTACTTAGATTATCTATATTGGGTTAAAGGATTATTGTAGGTAAATTAATGAAAAAACCTGAAAAAACCCTAAAAATCATGAAATTACTATAACAAATTTAAAAAATATAATATATATATAACTGTTGAATGACCAAACTAATATTGTTTCGTCACCATTACTTCGCATTTTTAGTGGGGGTAGGGTACGAAATGGTATATAAAGCGCCTGACTTGCAACGCCCAGTCACCCCCACCCCGTCGTCGCCGCCCGAGACACGTCTTGAGCGACCCGGATGATCCTATAGCAGCCGTAGTATCGGCTGCGCTAGGATCACCGGACCAGTCTAGCCCTTCTGGCTCAGGTACCGCTTTCGGCACCGGTATAGGATACCAGCGTAACACAATCAGACACCGACCCCGCCGGCGAGGTCGACGTACCCCCCGTAGGTTAGCTAGAACGGTCGCGACTTTCAATAGGGTCCACTCTTCCAGTGGACGTAGTCTTCTCGATCCTCTTATCCCGGCAACGGCCCAAGCCGAGGCTCGCACCCCAGGGGTGCCCTTGAGCTAGTTGCCTCCCACTTTTGACGGCTGGGCGCCCTAAGCGCCCGCCCTCCCGCCCGGTGACGCTGTAAAGGTCGATAGAGACCAACAGCATTAGCTCGTTCAAAAAAAAAAAAAAAAAAAAAACGCCCAGTCACTTTCGAGCGAGCCTTCGGCGAGTCAACACGGTCCTGAAGATGCCTCGTGAAGAGGCGAAACACGTGTCGAGGGTTATGTGTATTGGTGTTTATTTGTAATAATAATAATTAATTGTATAATATTTATATAATTTTATATTTGAAATTTCAGTTTTATTTATTGTAATATTAATAGTAATAATTAATTTTATATCGATAAAAATAATAATAATTAATATTAATTTCATAATAATAATAATATTTTTTAAATTTGTTATTGTAATTTCAGGATTGTTAGGGGAGGGTTATCTGTATTGGTTTTTATTTGTAATAATAATAATTAATTGTACAATATTCATATAATTTTATATTTTAAATTTCAGTTTTATTTATTATAATAATAGTAATAATTAATTTTATATCAATAAAAATAATAATAATAATTGATATAAATTTCATAATAATTATATTTTTTAAATTTGTTATAGTAATTTCATGATTTTTAGGGTTTTTTCAGGTTTTTTCATTAATTTACCTACAATAATCCTTTAACCCAATATAGATAATCTAAGTACTTGAATTCAGCGGAATTACACTAGATATTATTATTTCATTTTGTATCTAAGTTCAAACTGTTTATTTAATTACGCAAAAGACGATAAGCCGCGGATGTTTTTATGCGACCACCAAAGCGGTTTTTATCTTAAGTAAAATTTTAAACGGTAATAACTATGTTGTCGTATCGTTTAATTTGCTTCTGTTTGGTATCTAAGAACAGATTGTGCTTAAACTGTTTATGTATTTTAACTGTTGATAATGATTATACTATAATTCATCAAAACTTGGGCTGAAGTACGTAAATATTCTAATTATACTATGATTTTGGTACTTTTTTAGTAAACCATAAACAGATAAACATTTTATTAAGAACTAGCTGCGGCCCACGGTTTGGCCCGCGGATAAAAAGAAGCCTGTGTGTTAATTCACTGTATAAGCTATCTATATTCCAAATTTCATCCAAATCTGTGTAGCCGTTGGAGCGTGAACGAGTAACAAACATATATACATACAAACTTTCACGTTTATAATATTAGTAGGAGTAATGTATAAATAATACACCACGTTGCAATACTAAGAGCGAACATTAAATATTATATAAATAATGAATTATTTATACACCACACAAATAATATTCATTACATAAGTAACATTTACTAGAAATTCATCAGATGTCTAAAACACCTTCTCAATAAGCCATTGTTTCGGCTTTATTTTGAAAACAACTTGGAATATAACAAGAGAAGGCAGCATAAGTATTTTGAGTGACTGAAAAATTTGGCTTCGCTAACATTGTAGCGACACCTGTCCAATCACCCTTATAGCCTTTTTCTGCATTCGGAAGGCACTTACGCAGTTTGAGCCCTATCTTATATCCTGGTACCTTTTAAATGAACTTCTAAGTTTGGTCTGAAGTAAATAAGATCGATTAACAGCGTAACCGTAACTTCCTCGTTTTGTCCGACCGACCCTTTGTTTTCGTGACAATGCCTTTCGACACCATTCTGGCATAGCATTGATTCAAGTGTGGAGTGTGGAAGTAATTTAGGTCAAGATATGACTGCCTGGTAACAAAATTAATATAAATAATAAGAAGCTACTTTTTAACTACAGTACGGTAAAGGCAAAGTGGTGGTAGAGAGCATTGATAAAATTATGCAGTAGTTTTTTTGAATTAAAACTTCTTTAGGCTTGACTTGGAGAGTAAACAGATGAATGCAAGGTGAACGGTAGTTGAAGTTGGTTTACGTAGATTTACACAACAAACAAAGTCAACATAACAAAGTAAAAAAAAAATATTATTATGTCCGGTAAAATGACAATTTACAATTGTCAAGATGGCGACATTAATATTAAACAAAGCCAAAACAGAATTATGCCGGCCGATAGATGAAGCTAAGCTAAAGAAGTTTTACTTCAGTCGTGTGGTCTAAAGCACACTTGTTTTTTTTTCGATGTGTAATGGCTTTCTACGTTCAAACTTTTAGTAATGTAGCTTCCACAAAGGAGTGTAAACTCATCAATGCAATAACAGTTGGCAAATACTTTTAAACCAAAAAAAGCAAAACAAAAACAAGTAATTACCCATGGTCATTATTTGTATAATGATTTTAACATGTAAGTACTTAAATGAAGGAAACTTGGGAACTATACTTAGCTAATAGCTGACCCGCCCAGACTTTGCGCAGGGCTATTCATTATACGCCTTAAATTACCCCTCTCTACTTTTTTCTTTCTGTTCCGATAAGTTATACGCTTTCCACTTCTTTTCGCCTTTCTTCGTGCTTAAGAAGCACTTCACTTCAGTGCACTTTCGTGCTTTCCCCTTGTTTCTGTAATCCAGCCCGCCCTGAGATGCCTGACTATCTATTCTCACTAGTTCTATTAACAGTTCAATTGACTGATCTTTGTTAATCTGATTAAATTCAAAAATCACAATAGATACCTAATGTCTTTTAACTTTGTGTCCATTAAAAATAGAAGATAAAATATTACGATATACTCGGTTTCGGTCTATGTAGTATATTAGTATTCACTCTACTCTTTGAGTTGGCGAGTTTTAGCTGGCTTTGGCGTAGTGTTTTTTGCATGAAAATATTATAATAAACTAAAGTGTTCATTCGGTTCAGTGTATTAATTACCTCGAACTAGTGAAACTTCCAGTTATAACAGTCTATATAAAAATAAAGTCTATGAACATTCTGAAAGAGCTAGTTTAACTTCTCTCAAAGTAGAATTGTAAAACAATGACGATCCAACCGAAGCTTTTTGCTTGATCATCCATTCAAATAGTAGGAACTTAACTACTTGTCCATTACGTTGCAATTATATCTAAAAACTCTTACGGGGGGCACTTAAATGCATGACAGCGATCTAAAGGAATGCTACGCGGCTAGCCAAGATGTGACGATACCATAAACAGATGTAGTTTATTTTCGGATGTCCCTCCACACAACCTAAGCCCATTTTACGACCGCGTCCAAGCTCACAGGAACACATAATTAATGAAATAACATTAACAGCTCGTTCATAATACACATCTTAAGCGGAAACGTGAAATTAGAAATAATATTTACTCTTTTGATTTGTGGTCGTAACACTTTTTGAAATAGATGCGGAGTCTAAACATTTCTGAGATGCCTGACTATCTATTTTCCTTGGTGATGATGTTTACTCGGGAGCGGATGAGTTCGCATCCTGAATCGAAAGTAACGAATCTATTTCTGTCAAGTTGAATTTAAATATGGAATATCCTGGGTTAGATTGACGTGTTGCTGTTTTTGTGGCCAGGTTGAATTTGTAGTCGGCTTTTGTATTATTATGTGACTGTCGAGAGAATGTTACATAACTTTCTGTCAATGTGATGTGATGGTTCAATATTCAGTACATGTAGTTTATAGTAGCACTGAATTTGAGTTAGTTTGATTACAATGTTTTTGATACAAAAAATTCAATGCTGTTACGCAAATTAAGTGCTTATTGCGTACCTTTCAAACAAAGTAAGCCACCAAAATTGCATACCAACAGCAATGCCATTTTCGACCGTATAACAGCAGACCAAATCACCTACAGTGGATATTTTTGAACAGGTTTTTAAGGGAATACAAAACATATTACTTTTTCTTAAACATGAGACTGGAGTTCTTATAAATTGACATGCTTTTATTAAAACAAGTCACATTTTATATTCTGCTATAAATTCAAAGTCACGTCACAGAATAGATAAGTGTATTTATGCCATAAATTGCCGTGGTTATACGATTCTATAACTCTTCTCCCAAACAATAATCATAAATTGTGGGCAAGGAAAGGATTCGAATGCAAGAAATTAGTGTAGGTATCTACACAATACAGGTGCAAGAGGGGACCTTCCGTACCAGCACATTACAATAATTTTATTGCATTACTTCAAAGGAAATATTGCAATAGGACATCCTAAAATCTGTTACATAGATTATAATTTATATTTTATTGATTTTTGGACATCCTCTGTGGTATGGTGGTTGGCGGGTTCGATTCCCGTGGCAGGACAAGTATGTGCACAGAAAAAAAATGTTACATGTTCCGAGTCTGAATGTTATGGGTCATGGTCCTCGTAGTTCTTGGGTCCCTACAGGGAATCTTACTTAGGGTTCAGAATTTATGTATATGATCGTTGAGCGTTATTATTTATTTATTAAGAGATCAACCACATAATACAGGTAAGTGTATAGTAAGTTTAAGCGAAATATGAAATATATCCAGTAAAAAGTCTCGATACTAAATATATGTTTATTAAGACACAAATAACATTGAAATTTACGTCTGTAAATTATTAAATGTGTAGTTTAAATAAAAAAGTACTTATTTAAAACTTACCATAACTAAAAAGTGTTTATTTTTAAAAATCGAACTTCCGTAACGTAATCTGCAGTCATATTTATGCAAAACGGTACAAAACATATTTTAGTTAATAAAGATTTCAAAAACATATAAGTTTTATGAATAACACCGTCGTAATTTTTTTACAATACTAGCTGCGCCCGCGGTTTTCATCCGCGTGGTGATGAAAATTATGAAAAGTAGATAACAACCTACTCTTAGACCTACCAAGTGTGAATATAAAATTTCATCAAAATCGGTTCGTAGATAATTCAACCACCCATTTCACCCTCTTAGGGATGGATTTTCGAAAAACCCTTTCTTAGTGGATACTTACACTTTACAAAGAACACACCCTCCAAATTTAAAGTCTAGGACCAGCGGTTTAGGCTGTGCGTTGATATATAAGTCAGTCAGTCAGACAGGACTTTGAATTTTATATGTATGGATGTAGCGATTTTTAAGGCTAACAGCAGTAATAATAATTAGCCCTAGAAAAGAAGCATTATGCTGATAAAAAAAACCTTTACTTAGGTAGATACTATATACAGACAAGTTCCTTGCGTTTCTAGAAGTTTGTAGCATAATGTAATGCGTTGATAAAAATTTTACAATACAATTTTATGTTGCATGTTTTTGCTATCTGTTTTATTTTTTGCTAACTTAAATCTGGCAGTCTTATTTATTTTGAACATTATTAGTAAGAAAAGGTCTTAAAAGCCGTCTAAAAGGGTCATTTCACGTATAATATTCGTTCAATCCGAGCCGTTTATTTTTCATCTTGTTACCTAAAACACGTTCCCTTTCTTATATAAAAATGCAAAGAGGAAAAACCAAGTGGAAAATGCAAATTTTATGTTTTTACTCTGACCCTCCTTGGTTGACTTTGTTATATTTTGCTTTTTGAATAATATTGGACGAACTTATTTTTTATAATAAACGCCCGTGTTTTGATGACATTTTGTAATTTTACACACTCCGAGATTGAAGCTAAAACTATACTTTGATATTTTCCATTTTCAATTTAAATGCAAATCAAACCTCTTGCTCTCTTTTAAATTTGCATCATCATAAATAACTATAAAACATAATAAGTCACAAAAAGTTACGCCGTCTAGGTAAAGCCTGACTGACTGCTCACCTATATTGAATTTCGACTCATCCAAGTTGAATAAAGGGCTAATCCGTATAGATAAGTGGGCTGTATTTTATTTACAATCGCAAAGAATCGTGTCCTGTCAATGTCGAAGCGTTTCCTAGATCGTGAAATGCCACTCAGCTGCGTGCCGCACCCGCTTCTTCACAAGGCATTTAGGTAAACAATCAGAATGCTAGCTCAGCGAACGCCGGGTATAGTACATAATTTGCGCAGGTTTATGTTTTGTTAGTGGTATTTGTTTTCAAAGTAAAATGACTAGACGTGTTTAGTTTATATGCTCAGTGCATATGCGTGTAAAATATTCCCCCTCATCCTACTGTACGGTGTACGAGTCATAAGGAATTCCCCCCCCTCACCCCACTGGTGGGTATACGCGTTGTGAGAAATTCCCCCCTCGTCACCCTAGTGGGTATACGAATCATGAATTCCCCCCTCGTCCCACTGATATGCGATTAGAACTCCACAATATTCAATATTTAAAAAAATTCTATGTACCGATTTAGCCCAGTTACAAATGTATACGTATAGATTGTAGATAAAAAGCAATAGACGAAAAATCGGTTCTAATGTACTTAGGTATAAAGTACTTACTAAGTAGTTACTCATATACTCATCGGGACCTACTTTCAAACAGCCCACTTTTATAATTAACTACAGTCTGCCGTTTAATGGCTGTTAATTACGAATGGGTATCTAGGGTATGTTGACTTAACAGTAATTATAAGCAACGCTTTACAGTCGGGAAGGGCTGTAGATCACATTGATATTTTATAAACACAGTCAATTAATACAAGGATCTATCAACAAAGTAATTTACGAAGTGGCTCTGCTGTGTTCGTGTATAAGATCCGTTATGATTAAACCATTATTTTGTTAGCAAATTTTTGAGATACTAACAGCCTTATTAATAACACGAACTAGCTTTAGACTAGTTACACCATCTTTTGACTCTTTCAATCAAGCTAAATATTCCAGTAGCAAAAAAAGGACAAAAGCTGAAGTAACTAATCCGAGACTAATACCCGTTTATTAATAAGGCTGTAAGAGTTTAGGTGTGATATGTTTTAATATTTTTTATCAAAGTTATCAGTGAATCATTGAGATGTGTTGTCTTAAATCTCCTACTTTTCATAGAGTAAAGTAGCTAGGTATATAAATAGGTGATATATGCTAAATAGCTAACGTACTTAGTGTTTTTATAAAAACTTACAGACAGAGATAAGTATTACATAATCAAGTTCATATCTGTCTTAAAAAGTGCGAAAGGGTTTTTGATAAAACTTTGAGGATTAGTAACAAGAAATTTATTTTATTTACTATTTAAACTAACTTAAAAACAAAACAATATAAGCTAAAATAAAACAATAATGCAAGTAGTTAAAAGTGTTTTTGAACTTAGCAAGTGAGGTACATACTATATCCAATAGCGAAGGTGTTTCATACGGAAAATAATATCTGGAATACCCGCTAGGATGACGAGCTTTTGACCATTTTGCATTCCATGTTTATTTCAGTAACATCACACTAAAGTACGAGCGATTTTATACTTTAATTCTTAAAGAATAGAATCTCTTTAACAGTCAGTAATCCTTAGAATGCATTAACCACCGGTGTTTAGTCAATTACTCTTGCTGTAATAAACATTTCAACAATGTGCTTAATTAAACTAAGTTTTGAGTACTTGATGTTATTAAATAACGGAATCTAGTGGATTGCAATGTAAAAGCAAAATGTCCCAGACATTTTCTTTTTTTTTTTTTTCATCTTAAGGAATGACGTGACGAGCTAACCGTTCGCCTGATGTTAAACGACACGGCTGCCCATACCAGCTGCAGTGTCACTTGGAACTCTAAAGTATAGAGGTTCGCGTGACACTGCACTGCGCACGTCATCCAGAGACATCAGCACAATCTAGTAATAAGATTACTAAACTGTGAGATCAGATCATAAAGTCTCATTTGCCCAGTAATTTCACTAGCTACAGTGCCCTTCAAACCGGAACACAGCAGTGCTTGCGCACTACTGCTTGGCGGCAGAATAACTGGCAAAGCGGTGGTACCTACCTAGACGAACTTTGCAGTAAAGTCCTACCACCTAGTAAAAGTTTTCTTTATTAACTATCAACTTTACATAGCATTAAATTATTATTAAATGAAGGATGAAATGTAGCCGGTTGCAATGATATCAAAGTTACGTGATCACCTCCTCCACGTACTCTATTGCTTTGCTTAGCTTGGGACTAGACGGCGCAGTGTAATTTCCACGAAATATATACTTATTTCATGTACTATTTTACTTATAATATATTACAACTATTACACGGCTAAAACTCACGAGATACAGTCGAGTCAGCGCCGAGCCGCCGCCACCGCCGCCGCGCGTACTCCTTGAGGATGGGCATCTTTATTGCCCGAACACCGGTCGAGTTATTCGACTGTATCTCGTGAGTGTTAGCCGTGTAATAGTTGTAGTTATGAGTACTACTCACGTCAGTTTCTATAACATTATAATATATTATCCGATAAATCCAACATTTTCCTGTAAACCTAAGTTAACGTCTTGTTCAACATAAAAAGAGAAATAACGAAAATGAAATATTCAGAGCTATATTATGGAAATATGGGTCATATTTCCACAAAAATCAGTTTACTGTCAGTAGTTATCTCTAATATCACTCGTTTGTAGTTGTTTTTATGCTTACGCAGGAAAACGAAATAGATTAACCTATATCAGTGTGCTACTTTAGTAAACATGGTTGGATTAAGGAAGAGATAGAAGTGAAATTACAGAAGGAATACCTAATGGCGGTAACCATCGCCTACATGAACTGCAACACTAAAGGCATTGTCGATGATTTGCTGACTCAGTATGTCAAAGCCAAATTCAAAGGATTTATTGCAAATAGGCTATTTTTAGCACTTTTTAAAGTCAAAATTATATTAGGTAGTATAGATAGATAGGTGAAGATAAAACTCTTTATTGAAACACCACATTGTAGGAACAATTTACAGGCACAAACTTAAGAATTAAGTGTCACAATGTGCGGTCTTATCGCTTAAAGCGATCTCTTCCAGACAACCCAAATAAGTATAGTATAGTATAGTATAGTATAGTATAGTAGGTACTTAAAATTAACTTATTTTATTTTTATGTTTTACAATACCCTTTTTTAAATACGCGGTTTGGAAGATCAGTCCATATCTTGCAAGTGAACAAGAATGCACGCATTCACCAATTTATGCGCGATGTCCATTCTTGCAAGATACTTGGATGCAATTTGTAAGGTAGGTAGGAATATAATGAAGGCTTTTTTATATTTATCTTTTGTAATTTAAACAAAAATAATAACTAGCGTTCCTTCTGTAAGAGACGCGCCTCCTTCAAATAATAAAAACTGCCAAGGATTTTGTTTCCAAATACGTACACAACACCTCACGATACAATTAGTTTTTTAAACTAATATTATAAAGAGGAAGGTTGTTCGTTTGCATTAAATAGGCTCTGAAACTGATCGATTTGAAAAATTCTTTCATCATTAGAATCTTACATTATTCTTGATGAACATAGGCGATAGAAAATACCCGTGCAAAGCCGGGACGGGCCGCTAGTCTATTAAAAAATAAGATTCCTTGAGCCATATCGCGACGTCGCTACTTTTTATCCCCGAAAGATATCCTTTCCCCCTAGATCCGCTTCTGGTAACTCCATATTACTATCACATAATCTGTGACTTATTTAAGTGCCAAGACAATTTCATAGAAACACGCACAAGGCAAAAACTCGAAGAGCTCTAATAGCTCTGTATAAGTTTTTACGACCGCCTGATTGTGTTTATTCCACGAGTTCTGGAAGTTTCACTATTGGGGAACACAAGACAATGATGAAACTTTGTTTGTTGTAAACAAACTATGGAGCTATCCTTAGAATCACATTATATTGTTTTCTTTATATTTAAGTGTATTTTTGTGGATAATAATTAACAAACGCAAAGCGTTAAAACTCGACTTCAGACTTATATGGTTTTTTAATGGATATCATTGTCGAACTGGACTAAATTAAAATGGCACCACACGGGAAGCACCAGCTTTCAATAAAAAAGATCATCAAACCAATCACCCCGTCGAAAGTTGTGAGTTAACAAACAAGAAACACAGTCGAATTAAGAACCTCCTAATTTTTTAAGTTGGTTGAAAATTAGCCTGTGTTAATCCACATTATAAACTAGGTGGTAGGACTTTTCTGCAAAGTTCGTCTAGGTAGGTACCACCGCTTTGCCAGTTATTCTGCCGCCAAGCAGTAGTGTGCAAGCACTACTGTGTTCCGGTTTGAAGAGCACTGTAGCTAATGAAATTACTGGGCAATTGAGACTTTATGATCTGTTCTCACAGTTGAGTAATCTTATTACTAGACTGTGCTGATGTCTCAGAATGATGTGCGCAGTGCAGTGTCGCGCGAAACTCTGTGTTTTAGTTCCGAGTAACACTGTTCTGTTATGGGCGGCCGTGGCGCTTAACACCAGGCGAACGACTAGCTCGTCACATCATTCACTAACATAAAAATAAAAAAATAAAAAAAATATTTGCATTTAAAATAACATTCAAATCCAGCCGTTGCAGCGTCAAGAGTTATATAACGAGAGCTGGTAACATATATAATATTACTGTAATATTACTTTCTGCAAATTGAAATCGGTACTTTCAAAAAATCTGATGGTTTAGTACCTTACCTTGCCTTACCTTGTAACAAATTGGGCTACTGAAAGCGTTTGTTACTTTACTTTACTTTACTTTTACTTTACTTTACTTACTAATACATAACTTAACTCCTGAATATCAAACGCAATCCGCATACAACGTGCTTACATTATAGGGTCCAGTATTACGCAGCTTTCGCAAAATCTAAAATTAGTATCAAAACTGCCATCACGATATACCGCGGCGCTTTGCATTGGAGATTGTGAAAGGAATTTCATTAGATAAAGCAAACGCCTCAGCTACGATTGATGTGCCACCTGCCACAAGTTTATGTTCTCCGCCACACCTAATAACCACGACTAACATATATCTATCTAGCACACTTACAGCCCTGTATACAGCATGAATAAGATATTGCAATGCCTGTCTAATGGCACTGCCGTAAAGCACACACACCTGCTTGTCAATTGCTGTTTATTAGCAGCTTGGGTCACATTCTCGAGCTACATTTTATAGACTGCTCTGAATGAAAATTCAACTATATTTTTATTAGAATAGGCCCGCGTTTTCACCTGGGATATTTGTTAAATTTTTCGGGATAACTGTGGTATTTTTTTGTGTATTTAGCCAGTGTCAAATAATTAATAATTTTTCAAGTTAATTAATATATATGTATTATATATATCATATATATATGTATGTGTATGTGTCAAGTCAAGTCACAGTCCAAGTCATCAAGTCATACTCCTAGTGAAACTTCTATAGAGTTTTGGAAACAACACGAAAAGAAACGTTTCACCATCATTATACCACTTGCCCACACTAATTCCAGTATTTAACGAATAAAATGCCACCAATTTTATGCACTAACACTGAAAATAACACAAGTTTTGGAAAATAATACAATGCTGTGACGCGATCTTTTTCGTTTTCCCAACAAAACTCCATTATTCTCCATTATTATTTATTAACTCCAACATTAGTTTTGGCGTGAAAGAAAGACAATATACAAACCTATAGCTAAATAGGAATGCAAGAAATGAAAGTATTCAGAAGGCAGCCTCTGTGGTGTAGTGGTTGAGAGTGCAGGTCGGCTCATAACCCGGAGGGGGTGGGCTCGATTCCCGCGGCAGGACAAGTATTTGTGCACAGGAAAAAAGTGCAAATACTTGTTTTGAGTCTGGTGTTAAGGGACCAGGTCCTCGTAGTTCCTGGGTCCTTAGACACAAGGAATCCTAGTTAGAGTCCAGGATCTATGTATGTGATCGTTGGGCGTTATTATTATTATATTATTCTACGTACCGTATCATCATCTACAAACTGATGTATGAGGCCACTGTTGGACACAGCGCTTTCTTAATGCTCGAATCATCGGGTTATCTCATCCAGCTGCTGCCAGCCACTCAGCGTATATCGTCACTCCACCTAGCCGGAAGATGTCCTATGTACACATGCGTTTTCCAAAACACGGCCCCCTCAACAAAATTTACCCCAGCAGTTTTCTTACATCGGACATTCGTTCTGTTTATATATTACACCAGCTTGGCGAAAATCAAGTAACCTGACTGCAGGTTACTTGATTTTCGCCAAGCTGGTGTTCCGGCGAAAGTTGAGCTACCTTCGACTGTAGTCAAACGCAAATACCTTTAATGTAATTTATTTAAAATTTATATATGTAATGTAATTCACACACAATGTATGTTGTTCATGAATAAAATACAATACAATACCTACGTGCGTGATACTTTTTGCGATTGTTATAATATTGTGTGGAAGTAGATTGTTTAATTTAAAGGTATAAATATTAGATGTTCAGTTAAATATTCAGCCACACGAGGTTCTAAATATCGTTGAATACTTGTCATCTTTATTTACACCCGGATGTAGTTGTCTCCAAAATGGGGACATAAAAATATTATGTCCATGTTTTATTTGCATCTCAGTAATTTAGACGGCATTCGGCCCGCCTCCGAGTCCCGGTCCATTTACGCAACGATGTTTTAGGGGAATTTTATAGTATCTGCTAACTGTATGACCATTTTGATAGGTCGTCGTAAAGTTCAGTGAGAGTTACGAAATGTCATTTATTTGTTGCCTCAAATAGGTACTCCTGCCCTCCTTCAAAACACAAGTGGTTCAATAATACAAAAATAGCCCGTGAGCCGTGAGTTTGAAAGTGAGAGCTAAGAAATGAGAGCAGAGATAAGCTGGGGAGTCTCCCCAGAGCAGCCTGGCAACCCCAGCCTAGATCTCTTCTTTAGCCTCTCATATCCTAGCCTAAGGTTCACCACTCTCACACCACTGTAGAGAATATTTTATTAAAGAACGATCAATTGTTATATGAAAATCGCCTCCACACTCATATAATACGTAGACTATCTAAACAGAAGCTCTGTTTTTAATTTTAAAAAAAAATCCTTCAGAGGTTCAACAATGTTTCAAAAATGAAAGGCACGAGCATCCCCGGGCCATAAATAAAAACATTGTAAGTTGCATATTAACATTACAGCTAATCAGATTAATATAATCGAGACCGGTCACACGGGATCTGTCTTCGTAATGGACGTATCCAGGACGGGAAACATTATCAAAGACAATTTGAAACTCTTTTTACACAGACCATATTACATTACACCATTGTGGCGCAGTTACTTACTTTGTATGTTTGTATAATATCGGTTTGGATCAAAACCTAAATGTGTGTGTAGAACAGAAGCTAATTATCCCACTAGCCACTTCAGTCCATCTCCAAATATAACCTATGATAAGTGGAACCCGCATCAATTTGACATTATTGCAACAGCAGTGCTTTGCCGGTCAGGACAGTATATATACTACATAGTATGTGGGTGGAGTAAGTAATTACTAGATACTCTTCAAACTAGTAGCGTTTTTGAGTCACTATCATCAGATCGGGGGCAGTGGAAACAGTACGTATTCCACTGCCCCCGATCCGACAGTGACTCAAAAACGCTACTAGTATGTAGAGCATTTAGTAATTACTTACTCTACCCACACACTTCATGGTGAAGGGAATGGTATCCTTTCCCCCCTTCTAGAATACGTTTATGGTTCGCGGCGTCGTGAGGGAGGGTAATTACATCCTTGGCAAACAAATAAATAATCCGCTGGCTAAGTGATGACAAGATTGTGAATGCGCACTAACAACTTATTATTAATTACGGTTGTGAAGATGAGTGCAATGTGCAAAAGGTCTTTATAATTAGATGAGAAGTGTAGAGTGGTATCTGGCACAGTATACCATTTGCAAACCTAAATTAGCATGTTTTATTAGTTAAAAATAAAATAAAGTCGTGCTAGAACTGATTTGGCTGAAAATTAGTGGGGAGGTAACTTAGAACCAGAAGACGGACATAGGACTTTTTATTCCGTTCGACCGCGTTTTACTAACTCACCCGTGCGAAGCCGAGGCGAGTCAACTAGTATATCATAACTTCGCTAATAACGTTGTCGATGATATCGATAATATTCCCTAATAGCTGGCTAAAATTCCAGATGCTACATTTAATGATAATAGGTAGTCAATAACTGCTCACGCAACATGAAGAATTAATGATTCAATCTATTCCCGTGGGTGCCTTAAGAGCCGGTTAAGGGAATATCCAGAAAATGGGTAGCAACATTCCTACCAAGCGTGGTAATCATGGCAACCCCTATGATAAGTGTCCAAATTGGCGTTTTATGGAGGAGTCCTATGTTCAACAGTGGAGATCTTCCGACTTGTTGATGTGATGAAGGAATATAAATTAAGCATTTCCAAATTGAATTTATAGTGACAACTGCAAAAGACTACTTTCTATAGACTCGTGGAGTGTTGGATCTCTGCATAACAGTGGATTTGTTTATTATAAAAGAAAGCTGTGCGCCCATCACGCCAAGGTTTAGAAGCTGACCTGTCCAAGCTTGGGTTTAGTTTACTCAATATTTCCATGGGATTAACCAGAATGGGGTTCAATGAACAAACAAAATCCGATAATAGGTAAGTACTCTAATATCATCTGAAGCCATGGTACTGGTTCACCATCTGGTAAATGTATGTCAATGGTGATGCTATCATAATATGCGGTCTGTACTTGTGTAGGAAAGTGACCTGTTTTCCAATAAGATAGATACGATCCACACCACGTGCCACGTTTTGCTCTGTATCGATAACGTGGCGTCCAAAATGCGGGTTATTTGAGCGCTCGTAAAAATCAATTGACATTAAGTACCGATCATTAGATCAACAACAAACAGCTATAGGTAATAAATAACACTGTTTCAATAAAATATTACTTAACTAATTAACATTTGGGAAATGGTGGCGTGACAAAGTTGCTGCGGCAACCGCGCAGCTCGCATCATAAAGCGTATTTTCAGACTTAGTTTCATAAAATCAGGAGAGAAAAATGTGGTGAAAGACTAGGAATAAAAATTTGTGAGTTAAAAAACTCCATTAACTAAGGCGCGGCCTCGCTGGAGTTTATCTTAACTAAAAAAAATCTGTGTAAATAACTACTAAAACACCGAAGCAAACTAAATTATTTTATAAATTGGGGAGATAAACAACTGAATGAATATGGCAATTAAAATTACAAAAGTATTTCACAAAATCTGCTAATTGAAAAAGTTTATTCATAGCCATGGGCGGTTTCAATATAAAGCTTTAAATTGGTTTCATCGTTTTATTGTGTGCATTTTCTTTTTATACTGGCAACCGATGAAAGCTCTCCAGATTCAACTTTCATAAAAGAGGATTTGTATCTTTGTTGAGTTGATTTAATCTTTAATCCAATCTTGAATTAATTTTATATCCAAGTAGGCAATACTTAAGCCATACTATCGAGCTTGTGTTTATTATATAGTTAATTTGTGAAACTTCTACATAATTTACGGAAATAATTTAATAATTTGCCTTTTACAACACAGTTTAATGACTAAAGTAAAAGGCAGAGCTCACTTTATGATGTAACCTAATTAGAGTTTTGAAATAAACAATTTATATTTGTATTATTTGTACATATTTAAAGTTAAATATTTTATTTTAAATTTTTATTGTGGTAGATACTTATTTGATTCCAAATTGTAAGTCTAATTAAGTAACTCATAGGTACTTACAGTTTGAAAAATGTTAGCGAATTTAAATATGTACTACTACCTACCTAAGTGTAATTTACACTCGTAATTTGTAAGTGACTAAAGATTAGACGTGGGTGTTTAAACGAACAGCGCTTTAAAAAGTTCGCTTTTCAAAATAAGCAAGCGCGCTTACGAATTTAAGCATTGTATTGGTTTAAATATTAATTTAAAAAAAAAAAAAACTTTACTTTCTTGATTGTATTAACATGATTAAAGAAAAGTCACCACATTTCAAAGAGCTTACTACTCATATTGTAAAGATAAAACGGGTCTATTCGCGCACGAAAATTATCAAAACATTATTTTGACTAACCTCGACGTTTCAACCAAGTTACATTGGCCGTGGTCACGAGGGGACTGGTGTATAATATGAGTTCAAGTGCGAAAGTTTAAATAGCTTACTACTCAAAATAAAATTTGATTATTAATATTATGCGCCTAAATTACGTTCGGCTTCATCTCTTAATATTGGCGGGGCCTGACGTTTTTTAGTTGGATTGTTTCACAACGAAACGACAAATCATGATTTTATTAACTTCCATGTTCCTCCAACACAATGAGTAAAATAAACATTTAAAAAAACGCTTTTTTCAACGTAAAAAAATAAAAAATAAACGAACCATTTAAACGTGTTGACAATAATAAGCCATTCATCACATTACTACTAAGGGTATAGTGGTAGTGCTATTGCATATAAGCTGAGTAATATTGCCATTGGCTCCCGTTATTTATTTTATTCATATTCATTTATATTTTAATGTTGGTTTTAAGTGAGCAGCTAGCAGATACACTTTTCCTTTTCATAACAGCTCTAGTACTTCTCCTTTCAATATTCACAACCGGTCATGTTTTGAACAAAACAACAGATAGGTACCTATAATCTATTCTATTTCTAAGTCTATCACGAAAGGCGTATCAAAATGTTATCCATCACATCAAAACTAAGCATGGTTTTCAATGATTACAGCACCCCTATGAAAATTATTTTAATCACTTCTACTAATTAAACTTTTTAAACTTTGAAAGTATCAGATCAAAGGAATAGCATACCTACGTGGTCAGTGGCTGCGGAGTTATCAAAGGGAGAGCGAAAGGTCGGCGTGGGCGTCTGCACCGACGACGACACCGCGGCCGACGGCAGACGGATCGATGCAACGCGTCTACCAGCCCTAGCCGGTAGGGTTACAATAAAAATATAAAGTGTTGGATATTTTTTGAAATACCTATAGTTGTATATGTTAGTGTAGTGTTACTAGTACTGATACTATGTATCATTATGTATTACTATGTATCACCATGTATCACCATGTATCACCATAAATCACCATGTATCACCATGTATCACCATATATCACCATATATCACCATGTATCACTATGCACCACTATGTATCACTATGTATCACTATGTATCACCATGTATCACCCTGTATCACCATGAATCACCATGTATCACCATATTTCACCATGTATCACCATGTATCGTATCACTATGTATCACTATGTTCACGCTTGATACGGAATGTTTGAATTAAAAAGCAATCAGCAGAAGGATGTTGTAAGCAGCTTAGAAAATCTGAATTAAGCAACTTTTTATATTATTTTTCCTAAATAGTTGTTTTTTAGGGCTGCGTTTTGCTCTTTTGCTGTACTAGTGCTTTCTTAACTAGTAGAAAAACCAGCCTATTCTTGAATCTTGAGACAAAAGCTCTACTTGTGAGTGATAAATTAATTATGTGCCTACTTTAATGGAACTTTTTCGTAAAACTTTTACAAACGAAAATTTGTATCCATAAAATTTTAGTAATTCTCTGATTGATTCAACGTTGTCTCGTTGGTATTCTAAATAAAAGGTTCATTTTTGTTTACTTAACTGATGGTCACTCTTTTCGACAATATTTGTTCTGCGTTTTATACACTACTGCGAGATATGGATTGCGTGGCAATTCGATTTATCGGGAGCGAATGTCATGAATTACTAAATTTAGCTATACTTCTAATTCTATTATTCTATACACAAAATTAAAATAATTTAACATTTTGTTAATTAAAATTACCCTGCACCTTCAACTGCGTGTCTAATGATCACACTATATAAAATAATCAGAAATAATATTATCTAATAGGTATATACTTTTTTTGTGTAGAATAAACGAAGTCGCTTTAGACCACACGACTGAAGTAAAACTTTTTTAGCTCCACCTATCGGCCGGTATAACTTTGTTTTTGCTTTGTTTAATGAAATTGTTATTTTACCGGACATACCAACATAATAATACAAATTTCAATTTTTAACTTCGTTATGTTTATAATCGAGATCTACGTGAACCAACTTCAATTTCCGTTCGCCTCGTTACGCATTCACCTGATTACTCCCCAAGTCAAGAGTGCATTATAAATTACAGACTAAGCAATACATAGTATACGTTTCAATAGTAATTCATACTAATAGCACATTTTGATGTTGTATACTCATAATTATATTTTAATATTGTATCAAGAAATGTACCCAACAAGCAAAACAAACGTAAAGTCCGGCTAAACAACGTTTACAATAATGACACCTGCCGGCTTTATATCGTCCTACTCTAAATGAAACTCTTGACACTCGCAATAAGGAACTTTGAGAAGAGCATTATACTGGCGGACTATCTGTGCGTGTACCCCTACGCAAAAACATCTTGAGGACTGTTCATTGCGGTTACACTCATTTGTATGAAAAGCGAACTGTCATCTTTGTATAAGTCCCTTATTTTAGTTAAGTGGTGGATTTAAGTTAATATTGTATGGTACAAAAACATTTCGGTAAAATTAAACATGTGTAAGCGCCCTCAGCCCAATGGGGCACAGGCCTTCTTTTCAACCGACTTCGAAAGGCCAAGGTTCTCAATCAACTGTTTTTTTTAAATATGTTGTTACTTCAGAACTTTCGATTGTATGAACCGATTTTGAGATTCTTTTTTAATTTGAAAGCTGGTGCTTTCCGCGTAGTCCCATTTCAATTTGATCAAGATTTGATTGGTAGTTTTTGAGTTAAACTTAATAATGTGTATTTCGACTGCAACTAAATTGATGAAAACATTTGTGTTATGAACATCGATGTTTGTTCTGTGTCTGGGTGTTATATTGTATTCTATGTATGTATTTACAAACAAAAAGTATCTAAGTATTGTATCAGTTATCTGGTTCCCATAGTACAAGCTTTGCTTAATTTGGGGCTAGATGGCGTTGTGTGAAATGTCCACAGATATTTATATTTATTTATTTATTTATGATGTTCTCATTTTTGTGATAAACAAATACGGTGGAATTGATGTCGGTCGGACTCATTTTTAAAAGAGATTATGTTACATGAAGAGATGACCATGCTGGCGAAATGTGGGTTGGTGAAAGACGCATGCTCTCGAATTTTAAGGTAATTGAACAATGTTGATATTTTCATTCACTGTTGTAAGAGTAAGCTCAAATTCAGCACAGACAGCGGGTCAGTGGTAGTTTGACTTTCAAACGCGCCCAGGTTCAATTCAAATCCCGCGTGAAAAAAAATCTTCTACATATACTTACTATCTGGACAAAATCGGTTTACCCCACTTCAACACCTCTTCCCTTTGTCACTGAATTACTAATAGTACAAGGTAAAGAAAAGACGAGGGCAACAGCCGGAACCAAATAAAAGTGTTCTCCAAATGAGGTATCAGGTGTCACCAATTGCCGCGCTACTTGAAGCCGGTCGTTGATCTTTATTTGCTTGCCCCACCTGTTCTCATGGTGACAGCATCTAAGATCGAATATCTTATAAAAAATACGTTCGTGGATAAATAGGTATGGGATGTGAGGCGTGTTTTTATTATAAGTTACTACTTATAATAAAAACACGCCTTACATCCCATGGAAAGCAAATCAAATCAAAGAAAAACGGCAGAAATGTTGAAACAAAGTCTACATATAAAATTTATGTTAACTTTGTATAATCTAGTACTTCAAATATTTATGGAGTATGGAACTAATTTTCGAATTTCGGTATCAAGTAGCGGACCTACCTAATCCTACCGCCTGTACTTAAATCTTAAAATATTAATAATTAAATAAGTTAAGTATTATATTACATGACCAATCTGGTTGAAAATTTCATGTTAGGCACGTTTGTACAGGACAAAAAGACACTATATTTTCAAAATCCAATCAAAAGCCTATATTTGATCTTCAATTGTTTCTATACCCACTAGGGTTCTTTTTTGCTTACATTGAAATGTTCAGGGCATTGACATGGACAAATACATACAGAAAAGTACTCATAATCGGTGACATTTAGATGAGAAGCACTTCAAATTACTATTTCTTGCCTCAAATAGAACCTTAAGTACTACGTCAGACCGGAACATTTGGCACAAGTCTCCCGGCCATAATGTGGAAGCTATTCATTCGCGAACAGGCGAAGGTAAGCGAACGGGAAGTGCCATAAACGTGATATCCGGAACAAGCCCCGGAGCTTCGGTGCAAAATCAATCGGAAGTACACGTGTGCATGGCTTCGCCACAGTATTGTTTTGATAGTAACACAGTTTTTACTTTTTTGAAGAGGTATATCAGAAGAGGTATATCAGAAGAGGTATATCAGAAGAGGTATATCAGAAGAGGTATATCAGAAGATGTATATCAGAAGAGTTATATCAGGAGAGGTATATCAGAAGAGGTATATCAGAAGAGGTATATCAGAAGAGGTATATCAGAAGATGTATATCAGAAGAGTTATATCAGGAGAGGTATATCAGGAGAGGTATAGAGAAGAGGTATATCAGAAGAGGTATATCAGAAAAGGTATACCCCGCCCACCCAAAGATTTCAATTTCAGTTTATTATCTTATACACACAATGAACACATGCGAAAGTCTGTTAACAACAATCATTTTAATTCCACTTGTGAATTAGGTAAAATTTTCCATCGCAATCGTAGGTAGGTGGTACTACCGCTTCTATTTATAGTGACTTATACAATTACTTGTAAATGTTGCAATTTCAAATTTTAAGTCTTTGGGAAGCTATTACAGAGTGACAAAAGGAGCCATATGACATGTTATTCTTACCTAGCATTTTAAGGATAGTAATATATAGAGATTCTTACATGCTGTAACTTTGAAAACAGTAGGTAACAACAAAAAATTATGGCGATTGACATCGCTATATCTGAGTCAATTTATAGACTTTAGAAGAGAATCCCTCTAAAAGTCCCGTCTTCACGTTGCAGATTTTGACATAACACAATTCTGTTTACTCAAAAGTTATGTACTCCGAGATTAATGCCCCAGAAGTTTAAAGCGTATTTTTATGTTTGTGTCAAAGTTAGCTATATTCTTTTTTGGGCCGTTAAAATAACAGATTTGGTAACAAGTTGAGAATACTCCCCACTTTCACGGGGAAGTTGAAATCTAATAAAATCGGTAATGTGTTCGTGAACCTGACAAACAAATTGCTTCAAACGTGCAAGTAATGTGTCAGCAGGAACTCAGCAAAGGATTTCGTTATAAATACAAGTAATACGAAGTGTTATTTTGTTATTTGAGACGCTGAGTTTTGTTTGTCATCTGTAACTTCTAAGTTTTATGCAAACTGGCAAGAATTACTGACATTTATGCCACTTTAGTATACTGTATTTTACTGCGTTATTCCGTCCGTCCATATATTACTGCGTTATTCCTTTCCATGCAAGGTTGTCTGGAAGATATCGCTCTGAGCGATAAGACCGTCCATTGTCACCCTTTGATTAATTTTGTTCTCTTTTTTAAATTATTTAAGATGTGGTGTTTCAATAAAGAGTTTATCTATCTATCTATCTGTAACTGTAGTCATGTTCTGTGCAGATATATAGGTACCTACATAGAAATACAAAGAATATACATAGAATTTTAAAGGTGCTAATAATAGCCTATTTGCAATAAAAGTTTTGACTTGACCTGAAAATAATCTGATATAATATAATTTAAGTTTGGCTACTGCAGTTTTTTAATTGTATCATCTCTTTATTATATCTCTATATTATCTCTTTATTGAATCATCATATCACAAATCATTAAAAACAAGATGAACAAAGTAACTGAGTGTGTATTCATATTAATAATGCTTGTCAATGAGTAGGTATTTATTTTTAATATTCAATACGAGAGTATTTGGCAATGAGTAGGTATTAATTTTTAATATTCAATACGAGAGTATTTGTCAATGAGTAGGTATTCATTTTTAATATTCAATACGAGAGTATTTGTCAATGAGTAGGTATTCATTTTTAATATTCAATACTAGAGTATAAAAACACCTTAAAAATTCGTAATTGAATTTGCAACGCCACAGGGGAATATGAAATATGACATATTCCCCTTTGGAGCTACAAATTCAATTTTAAGGAGTTTTCGAGGCTAACAGTCTCGAAGTTTTCTTTGAAAAAGAGATCATATTTGTAAAGATAATAGCTTAACTCTAAATTGGCTCGTAATAGTAAATAGCTATTCTGTTTGTGTAATTTCTGCGATATCACCAATCCTCTCGGGAAAGGCTCAATGTTTTATTGTTCTGAAATTAGTGACAAAGACGTGGAATTAGAATTATACCATATGATGATGCAGATTTACTTAAAGTTTGAGTTTATTTAACTATTGATAAACAACATTCGTTAAATTTAAAAATGTTTCCCATGCCACACACAGACTGCCCGGCGCCGAGCAACACGAGAATTGAAGTCCATTTATCACAAGCAAGCATCGCGTATCGACTTGGCAGAGCTCCATCGCGGTAACTTATGTCACAGTCAGTATACCCAGTATGGAATTCATATACTAATTTATTTCTACGAGAAACTGACTCTTTACATAAGTTGCAAAAATAATATTTGAACTGTGAAAGTCAAAACGTAACCCTAATATGCCTTGTTTTTTACAAAAACGTCTTTTTTTAATTAGTTGCTTTAACTAGTCCTTTAAACTATTTTTTAAAAGCTATGCAATGGGTTACAAAATAGCAGAAAAAATTGTAATTGTTATTTATAAAAGTGCGACAGCAAGAAACATGGCTGATTCCTTGCTGAATCCCAGAAAAGTCTCAGAAACTATGAGAATATTTACATGAAATAGATATTTTGTTAATAATGGAATAGGTATTTTTAATACTCCTATATAGGTAGTGAGGGAAAAGGTTCATAATTTATGAATCGATTTTCTCGCTATTTTATGGTAGAAACCTAAAACTTCACTGCATGTGGTAGTGCAATAATATGCAATATAATACTTTTATTAGTTTTAATTCCCGATGGCAAGAAAGAAAATGAACTCTATGAAAAAAAAAGCAAAGCTCGTAATGCTGAAAATCTCAGAATAGATTACTTTTGTGGGGTAAATGTATGGAGAATAGATCATATCACTATTTCATATCTATGTTCACGTCTGTGATTTTAAGCATTTGGTAGAGTAACTTTTTTCAAAAACAAGATATTTTCCATACTGCCTACATTCTGTATTGTTGTATTTGTCTATGTTATTGTTAACAGAATGATACGTTCCGATCAATTTGTGCTTCCGGCAAGAATGGGATGCTATTTTGATCAAGTTTTATGGAAAAGTAAAAAATATGGTGGAGATCACGGAAAATTATTTAAGGAAGGAATCTTTGCTGACGTAGATACTTTTACAATATTGGTAAAGAGAAATCTGTTCATCAGCCTACCTTATATACAAAACGTAGTTTGGCCTTAGCTATCCGTCTAGATAATTAATATATTAGATTTTTTATTTATTTTGATAGAGGAGAATTTCGAGAAAAAATAAATGGACCATAATAATGTTTGAAAGTGTTTTTTTTATTTATGTAAAGGCTACACTGGCTTAGATGCAACTTACACTATGGTGACACAATGCAGGATTGTGTAAAGATAAAATAATCAGCTGGAAACGAAAAAAAGGGCTTATGACTATAATTATATTCATATTATGTTGCTTGGGTGTTATATTGTATTCTATGTATAATGTATATATTTACAAAACAAAAAGTATCAAGTATAGTATCAGTTACCTAGTTCCCATAGTACAAGCTTTGCTTAGCTTAGCTAGATGGCGCTGTAGGTAACGTCCACACATTCATTTTTTATACGCTAATTGAAAACCAGGACAGCACAAAATTTAGATAAAAACGAATTCAAACATTATTAACACATTCAAAAAAGAAAAAAAATTTGGAGGACAGCGAGAACGAACACGCTACATATATCACATTTAATTGTGACATTTATTTAAACGATACAAAACGCATAGCAAGAAGTCAACGTGTTCTATACTTACCTTTTACCTTAAGGGCAGGCAGGTTCCCCTTCACGTCAATTGCTACCGCAGACCTTTGAAGGCTCTATTACTACAGAGCACTGTCATTATTTGAATAAATAGCCTGTTTACTACGTCTTGACGAATTTACTATGAAGTTAAGTACATTGACAGTGGTATAAAATGTAATTTCGGACTGTGTCTTTCGCAGGATCTTTCGTCGTGTCAACACACGCACCTTAGCGAGGATACGTTGGAGGCAAAATATATGTCACAGATTTATACTAGATATTCTTTTATTATTATTATATTATGACGAACGAAAATATAGGTTAAATTCAATAGGTATAGTTTTTGGTGTTGAAATTTGCTACAAATATACAAAGTATTTGAATTAAATATTTACGTTCTTCTTGTAAAATACGGGGTAAATACAAGCATCCTCCGTTTTTTAAATCGGTTAAATTTCAAATTATAAGCTCTACTTCACATAAATCACTACCTTCTGTACGTACAATAATGGAGCAATAATATAATTTATTGCCACGAGCACTGAGCAACTAGGCACCTAATTAATTAATATAGTGTCGAATCACATCCGTTCGTTAAGGAGAACTGGTATCTTATCGAGTTTTTGTAATAGGATCCCGTAGCGTCGTCTCCCACATACGAGCGACATTCCTGGGAACAATGATAAAAACTGCTTGTTAGGATAGAGAGCAATACATTTTGTATTTGTTTGTATTAATAATGTCAATAAAGCAGTTTGTATTACCCATGGAACTACAATCTATAGTATTATCACTATAATGCCACAAGTGTATTAAATAAAGAAATCTGATATGTCATCGCAAAAACGAGACAGAGCATTTTGAGCTTTAACGTAAAAGCTACAGTTTACAAGTAAACTTAATATTTGGTTGTTTACTATGGAAATTCAAAACATTGCTATAATTATACTGTTCTGTATGGATCACAATTTATTTTCAACCTTTAAGCTTTATACATTGACTGTTATATCTTTTATGACGTGATAACGTCTTACACGAAAAACTGTCACATTCCGCCTGAGCCGAGCGTGCAAGCGACAGTGCAAAACAATCGATAGAGAAGCACGATCGGCCTAAATGTTTTCTTATGACTTTATAACGTAAAATTATCATCCGTTAACCGACTTTACAGACAACTTTTATTTTCCTTTAATGATTTTTAAAAGAGCCGTATTTTACCAGTCACGAATTTCCAGTGGCGCTACAGACATAAAAGCATGAATCATTATACCCAGCGCCATGAATATCAAATCTTCAAAAACATTACGAACACCAACACACCAACGCTTCATTCACAAAGGCTAATGATGACGACTGTATCATAAAACATAATATTGTCAAAGCAAAGGAGCACTCTATATGACAATGTTGGTACGCAGACCAAGTATGGAAATGGTTCCGGGAACCGTAAAGGCTGAACATCTTCTGTTGAATATAAAGTACATAACGCGGCTCGTCCTTCCGTCGACCGTATAGTTGCCTTCGATTGGTTTTTACTTGGTAGTGCAAGCCATATCAAATAGAATCAAGATAGCCTTGTCTATGTCACACGTGTCTTCTTTGGGACGAGGATCAGCATTCTAGCATTCCCGATGTTTTGTTTCTAAGAACACAATATTAATTGAAATTGCTGGCAGGCCCTTTGGTGCCGTGGTTAAAGGCAGTCGAAAGCATGAACTCATGTAACTTTTATAGAGTAAAAGCAGCTCTGCGTTTTATCTGAATCTGATGGATGTAATACTTGTGAATAATTATGATAGTATTACTTAAAATTACTTTCATTTTCCTAATACTCTTTTAGTTGTTTAGGATTTTTTAAGTTATACATATCAGATTTATGTACCTTATTAAAAGCAGTTTGCGGTCCCATCTGAGTATCTACATACAATATTATCCATCACCTCTTAGGGTATAGGCGCCAATAGATGCAGAATTTTGAAACCCTGAGTACATTTCTCTGCCATACAGAGAAAATACCTAAATAACAAGATTTTTTGCTTTGGCTCCACACCTTTGTGTATTTAGCCAGTGTCGAGTAATTGATAATTTTTCAAATTTAATAATATTTTATATAATAGACTATGTAACTTGACGACTTGATTGTAATTCTATATTTTTTTTATGTCTCAGATGCAGAGAAATAAAATAAGAGAAATCGTAGGTATAGACGACGTAAAGCTCTGCACCTGAAACATAACGAAAATTTAAAATGAAAAGATATAAAAGCTAAATACTTAATATTGTGTAATTGCCAAAAATGTACTTTAAATAAATAATGCAGACAGCGGCGAAGGCACGTACATGTATGTATGTATTTGTATGAGTGCCGCACACAGACAAAGCTACCATTGGTGATCGGACCTCAATCAGGCAACACCATTCGGTACGCTGCTACATACTTACCTACCCACATATTTTGGACGTTCAAAGCACCTTCAGTTCCACAATCCTGCTGCTTATTTCTTCATATCCTCACAAAAAACTTGCGTCTGTAGCTTACAGTCGGTATTATCATGATTGCTAATTTAAAAATCATCGTAAATAATTACTTAGCTTATCAACTACATTTATAGAGCTATAAAGTTTGACCTAAGCCTGCCGTAAGCAAGTTTTGTACCTAATATTAAAATATTAACTGAAAATAGTGGATACACGTGCGAGGTAAATAAGATTTTGTATTGATATTGGCACTCTACTTACATAACCAATTAAAGGTATGGTATTAAATTCAAACTCAAACAAAAACAGCACGGAAGGCAGAACCACTATAACCACCGACTGCGGGTATTTTTTCCTCAGAGGTTAAAACAATTGAACGGCAAAAATCCACTTGTAATTAACAGCGACAAAGTTCTATCTCCGTCATAATGAACTCCAACATCTTTCATTTACTAAAACACTGAGTAAACCTTGGAAAGGTCAAACATTAGACTCGTGCACAGGTTATGTAATAGTTACTATGTAAACTCAGATTTAATAGTGCAGTCACGGCCGCGGCTCCACGAGTTTGTTTTTATATGCAGTTCACACGCTTCTTTCTGCCGGTGCTATGGAACGTGCTTACGGTGTCTTGTTTTTGTAATTAGTACTTTGTAATTGTAATATTAACATTAGTAGAGATGCTTGCTAGTACATTGATTGACTGAGGCGTGACCTCGCGGAAGTTTATCTTAAATACTAAAGAAATGAACCAAGAATTTCAAAATGTTTGGCGGAGTTACACTAGATATCTTGTTTCATTTTGTACTAGCAGCGCCCCGCGATTTCATCCGCGCCCAAAAAGTAGCCTGTGTATTAATCCACTACATAAGCTGTCTATATTCCAAATTTCTATCTATAATCAGTCCAGCTATTTGAGCGTGAAAGAGTAACAAACATCCGGACATACAAACTTTCGCATTGTAGGATAGCAACGGTAATGATGGACAGTATTTTTTGAAGTAAGTATATCCATTTTCATATGAACATATCATATGAACTTCAAATGAACGTCAAAAGACATTGATTTCATAATTACAAGTTTTATTTTGAGAATTCTTAAATTTTTCGGGATATAAAGTTAAAAATTTATGTAGTGTAAGAATCTTGTGAACACTAATTAAATGAAATTTGCTTTTTTAGCGCGAAAGTCAATAACGAACAAGACAAAGTGTAAAGTTTTTTCCAGAGGGATAAAAACACGGTCTGTTACGAAAAGTAGGACAACTCCTACTTTCCACTACCCTGGCAGCCCCGCCACCCCCATTCATTCACAGTGCCAAATAAATGGCGTACGTGAAATTTATGTCGAGCACGTTCTTTTTTAACCCAAATTCTTTTACAGCTTGGCTTTTTAAGCACAGTTCGATTTTTACCAATCTCAAAAAGTCTATGAACACATTGATCTATCCACCACAAAATAAGGTATTCTTCTACTATAGTACTAGTCAATCAGAACTCATACCACCAAGCCACCACAATGCGTAGCCAATCAATAGCCATTGCATATGATGATGTCCATCATAAATAAATAGGTATATAATTTGTATATATACTTTTGCATTTGTAGATAAAAACATTATTTTCATAATACTAATATGTAGCCATCAAGTATTCTAGTATTCGTTTTTGTGTTAATTTAGCTGGAGAGTGTAGGTATTAAGTACACCGCAGCCCCAAATTTAAAGCTACGTATTTCCTCTCCATCCAAAGGTTGTCTTGAATAGATTACTCTAATCAATAAGATCGCTCATTGTAGTTAACTTAGCATTTTTTAGTTTATATTGTAGTATCTAAAAACAACATCTGTTATAAAACAACTTTGTAATTGACTCGATAGAAAATCGATTATAAATCGATCAATTAAAAGATTTTTGAACCCATATGACATTTTACGTACCTAAGTAATAATTTATCGGTACATCCGGTACACGATATTTGGTACGCGTTAACACAGTCATGGATAAGTCCGTATATAATTTATCAATGACGCGAACAATGCTAGTAGATTCGTTACAAATGCACACACACACGCAACTAGTTACGATAAATAGGCAAGTATTTACATATGACTGACAACCTCTGTGGTGTGGTGGTTGAGTAGGTTGGCTCATGGCCCGGAGACGGCGGGTTCGATTTCCACGACAGGACAAGTATTTACGTAAGTATACGTAGTACATAAGTATGCACAGAAAAAAAGCGCAACAAATAGTTGTGGGACCAACCATGGTCCTTGTAGTTCCTGAGACCCAATTTTTTTTTTTTTTTTTTTTTTTTTTTTTATGTTAAGGAATGACGTGACGAGCTGGCCGTTCGCCTGATGTTAAACGACACGGCTGCCCATACCAGCTGCAGTGTCACTCGGGACTCTAAAGTATAGAGGTTCGCGTGACACTGCATTGCGCACGTCATCCTGAGACATCAGCACAATCTAGTAATAAGGTTACTAAACTGTGAGATCAGATCATAAAGTCTCATTTGCCCAGTAATTTCACTAGCTACAATGCCCTTCAAACCGGAACACAGCAGTGCTTGCACACTACTGCTTGGCGGCAGAATAACTGGCAAAGCGGTGGTACCTACCTAGACGAACTTTGCAGTAAAGTCCTACCACCTAGTAGGGAATACTAATACAGGGAATCCTAGTTAGGATCCAGGCGTTGTTATTTTTATATAATTATGTACGTATATGCACAGTGTTTTGTTTTTTTTTATATACGAGTATGAAAACCACCATCCATATATTACTGAGTTATTCCTTTCCATGCAAGGTTGTCTGGAAGAGATCGCTCTGAACGATAAGATCGCCCATTGTTACAGTTTGGTTAAGTTTGTTCACTTTTTTTGATTATTCAAGATGTGGTGTTTCAATAAAGAGTTTATCTATCTATTGCTATTGTCATAAAAAATCAGTCCGTCTTTGTCTATCAAATTTATTTGTTGACGGTTCACGACGATCTTGTACTTATTTATTTGGTATTTAAACCCTGAGATAAGATATGTATTACATACTTTTCCCTGTATATAAAATTATACTGCACGCATGAGCAATAAACAACGGTTCTATATTAAAGTCAGACAGTTGACAAACTGCTGATGAAATCCGTTTTATCTTTAGACCTAGCGGTATGACTAGCTAGCAGATATCATAAGGAACTTCATAATCCCCGTTAACAAACAATTAAACTGCACAAAAACAGTAATCCCGAGGCCTACGACCCCTTGCTTACGTCACTACACTTTACATTCATGTTCCGTAATTAAAATCTAGTTCAAATAAGTCTGTGTGCCTGTCACCGCTCCATGTCAATATTTGGAGATGCACTGTGTTGTGCTAACATGTGTACAACTTAATTTATAATCGTGCACGAACTATGAATAGTACAGGTATTATATCAAACATTTGAACTTTAAAAAAGTCAAACACTTTTCTTGATGTTGTTTTATTGTAGAGATAGTCTTGGCACAGACAATGCTTAGATATTGCATGCAATCATTTTATTAATATTATGAATTGAAGTCATTTATAGGTTTTGGCGGGAATACTAAAAAGATCGCGTCATCGCGTCCGCATTGTATTATTTTCCGAAATTTGTGTTATTTTCAGTGTTAGTGCATAAATTTGGTGGCATTTTATTCGTTAAGTGCCACATGCATGAGTGTGGGAAAGTGGTATAATGATGGTAAAACGTTTCTTTTCGTATTGTTTCCAAAACTCCATATAAGCTTCTGGTAAAGTTGCTACCACTTTACTAGGAGTATGACTTGACTAGTCTAGACTATGACTTGACTTGATGACTTCGACTGGGACTTGACTCACATATAATGACATATTAATTAACTTGAGAAATTATCAAATACTTGACACTGGCAAAATACACAAAAGTGTTGAGCCAAACCAAAAAAAAAGTCATTTATAGATATATACCTTGTGTACAGAACTTATGTTTTGAATTTGTTCTAATTATCTGTGACGTGTGGTAAATTGAAAATCTCTTAAGTTTATGTGAAATTATATTTTTTTTAATTCTTAGCTACTTGACTTACTTAATTCTTAGCTTTAACCGATTGAATTTTGGTTATTATTTTTTTCTAAATAATACCTACTGCCAACAAAGAAATGAATTTTAGAAGTCAATAAAATAATCTTCAGCTGCATGTAAAGTCTACCCAATCAACCGTTAAATAAATATCTTTGACATGTAAAAAAAACACAACATGACCTAAATACGACCGCGACAGAAAGTGTCTCCGCACAATGGAGAGGATAAAAAAATCTGACCGACGTTCGCCGTCAGTGGCTAAGAATAGCTGAAGACGTGCGAAGACGATGGCTATAATAGGAAACAGTTCCTAAAACGATGTGCCTTTAAAGATACAACGGACGAGCGAGTAAATATACCCGATCTCAATAAACCACGAGCTTTACAAACGCACATGATGTTATAAAGACTAAGACGTCAAAACTGAATCTTAGACAATGTAAAAGAGAATAACCGTGAAGAGTAAATGAGCTTACATAAAAACCAAAGTATTATAAACTAAGACTAGTTTTTAACAATTTGCTTTAGATAAATTACACGCATAATTACACATTTACGTATCACACAACAAACATGCACAAACGAAACATATTGTGGACGCATAATGTATGTAACATACGGATTTTTTTTTATGTTAAGGTATAACGTGACGAGCTAACCGTACGTCTGATGTTAAGCGACACGGCTGCCCATATCAGTTGCAGTGTTACTCGGAACTCTAAAGTATAAAGTTTCGCGTGACATGACGAACTTTGCAGAAAAGTCCTACCACTTAGTTAAATGCGTGCTTGTTATTTACACATTGGTAAATAACAAGAACGCATAACGATACATAGACTATTGAGGGTTCAATACGTATAATAAAAAATACGCTAAGTTTATTTTGGCGTAAGTATACGTCATTATGTATACTGTGGCACCGACACGCTTGAATGACAAAGTCAACAAGTGGCAGCCACACACGTGATCAAGACTCGACCCGACCACATGTTGACATTATGTCATACTGATAATTTCAAACGACCCTGTGCTTGTCGCTGTTGGTTATTTAATAATACATGATCGGAACGATCGGAACAAGTGTGCTTCAGTGGGCCTGGATCAGTCCACCTTTATCTGGCACACTGATAGTTGGGGACATCTGGCGAGGGCCTTGACTCGAGTAACAAAATGTGCTCAACGTAACGTAAAGTTAGTTTTCAGCTAAATTATCATATTTTTTTTGATAGATTTTACTTTATAGTTTTTTTCAATTAAGAAATTTGTAATGCCTGATGTATATAAGCATTTATTTATTTATTTTATTAGTGTTTAGGAGAAACAAACAGTACAATATTCAACCTAATAAACTAATATTACACTTAAACCGTTAAGTTTCTACATATATATTGTATATAAATCATTGATGAAAGAAAGAAAACACCTTATTGAAAATAAGTAGGTAGCTACCAACAATATATTACAATTTTATAAATTAAGAGAAAAGGGAAGTGATTGTGGAGTGAAGGGAAGAATGTTTTTCAAATAATTTGTCGCAAGTAGTTTATTTATGGAACATTTGGAATTAATACGGATTGTAAAAATAAAATTGACAATTTTGTTTAAGCTGACTTTTACTTAAGTTTTACTTTGTACTGTACACGCACAACATACCTGCCTACAAACCTTTATGGTATAAAAAGACCTTGCAGGTAATTATTCCATTAACGCATTCGCTACGACGATTTTATAGTTAGACAAAGACTGTAAAAAGGAATCGTGATCAGAGACTGCGCTGATGGCACAGTGGGTGGCTCTAACTCGTAAGTGTGAGTCACGATGGGCAATAAACACAGTTACACGCATTGATGTGAATCTTCACATTAAGAAGCCTTGTACCTTCCGAGATGGTTTCTCGTACCTCGTACCTTGTGTGAAGAATTGGTACCAATTAGGAACTGCAAGGCGGGGTCGTCGCTCTACTCTGGCATCGCGCCAGCTTGGCCCAGACTCTTCTGTTATTTGAGAAATTTGCACATCCATTCAGCCCCGTGCTGAAAGGTGCGCTTCCGCAATACAATGTGTCTGGTACAAAGCTTAACTACAATACAATTACTAGCAAATTACTTTTTTATTACTTATAGGTACAACAATCTACGGCATTTCACGCGTTTTTACCTTGTTTATTACATCTAACCAGCTACTAGGCCTTGACCGCAGCTCAAAAAATTGTTAGGAATTCGGTTTTAAGGTTTTAAACCAAACCATGGAGTTTTGGTGAGAAAACGAAAAAGATCGCGTCACCGCATTGTATTATTTTCTAATACTTGTGTTATTTTCATAAAATTGATAGCATTTTATTCGTTAAGAGCTGGATTACAGGCATGAGTGTGGGAAAGTGGTATAATGATTGTGAAACGTTTCTTTTCGTGTTGTTTCCAAAACTTCATAGAAGCTTCTGGTAAAATTGCCACCACTTTACTAGGAGTATGACTTGACTAAACTAGACTAGATTATGACTTGACTTGATGTCTTAGACTGTGATTTGAGTTGACACATAAATATATTAATTAACTTGAAAAATCATCAATTACTTGACTGGCTAAATACACAAAAGTGTAGAGCTAAACCAAAAAAAAACCAAACCATGTCAACAATATTCTAGGCTAAAAATAATTTTGATTCGGTGTGCTAAACATATAAAGAACTAGAAATGAACTACTTATAAAGATAGGAACGGACTGACACGGTAGTTAGTACTTTTATTAATCTGTGGGCGCAGCAAGCAGCTCGGCATGTCCGTAATAAACAGCGCGATCACATAGTGCTGTTTCAACCTATATTTCTAAAAATTTTATGTAGTTAGTTGAAAAAAAGGTTTACAACACAACACTTTAGCATGGCCTGGCGCGGCCTGTAATTCAAACTATGACAGCTGGGTAAGTCGCGTCGTCACAGGCTGCGCAAGTAGGGCTGTGCTAGTGTTGATATGGAAGACAAGCAAGATAATCCTTTTTATATCATTCTCTAACCCAAAGATACACTATATACACAAAATATAAAAACTGAACCGAGTAGATGTATTTTATCAAAGACCAAGACAACCTCAAAATCGTGTAACAAAGAAGGTTGACAGCCCAACATTGGCGTTAGGCGCGTATATACACTCTGCTGCTTAATGTGCATGAATACGTAAGTTCTGAAACCATGATTGAAACGTGATCCTCCGCTGCGTTCGATTAGGGCTAATGAGCCGGCTACTCACATAATCGCCTAAGACACTATCAAGTGACTTGGCTTTAGGAAATATTTTGCTGCAGACAGAAAACTTTAGCACTTTATGATGAACCCTGTACTTTATCCGTCTTATTACAAAACAGACCAAGCGTGGACTAAAGTTAGTACTAGGTCTAAACCTAGACTGTTCAAAAACCTTATTACAAAAACGAGTTTATCGCTGATAAGGGGATCGTCTATGGCCTAAAGTTAGTCCTCCGATGGTCCTAGTTTAACTATGGTACTAACTCGCTAAAGGAAAGAAACTAGCGCCACGGTGGTGGAAAAATGAAACTTTTAAGATTAAAAACTATTTACGCGCCTAACGCCAATGTTGGGCTGTCAACCTTCTTTGTTACACGATTTTGAGGTTGTCTTGGTCTTTGATAAAATACATCTACTCGGTTCAGTTTTTATATTTTGTTGCTCCATTTTTGCCATATTTATTATAGTTACAGTTAGTTATAACAACAATAAACAGAAACATCAATTTTCGCGCCTTAAGTTTTAAGAGATTCTCGGAAGCCTCGTTGGTAACTATTAAAACTTAATAGTTTTATTAGTTGAAAATCATTATAGCAAAGCTGATTTTTATGAATCTGATTATTTATTCATTAAAAAATATGCAAACAATAAGCTTTCCAAGGCCAATGCACGTATATTATAGACGAAAAGAAAAATTCTAAATTTAGGTCTTTACCTATGAAATTGCCGTTTTGTTTGAAAAAAGTTAAAGTATTTTTTTTTCGAACTTATTTATTTCTTTTATTCAAAGTAATCACCCCTGCAATCAATGCATCTATGCCAACGCTGTGGCAGTTTATGGATGCCCTTCTTGAAAAAATCAGCAGGACGGGAGACAACAAACTCTTCAAGGGCGTTTTGTACTGCCTCTCGGGAATTGATTTTTTTTCCCGCTAAAAAGTTGTCCAAATTTTGGAAAAAGTAATAGTCGGTAGGCGCAAGATCTGGTGAGTATGGCGGATGAGGGAGAGCTTCCAAACCCAACTCATGCAGCTTAGAGACGGTCTGTTGTGCAGTATGGGGTCGCGCGTTGTCGTGAAGTAGCAGTGGAGACGACCGATTGACCAAAGCTGGTTGCAGACGTGCGAGTTTCGCCATCATTGTGGTCAGTTCTTCAATGTACACATCTGCAGTAATGCTCTCGCCGTTTTGTAATAAGCTATGATGAATCACACCAGCACTAGACCACCAAACTGTGACCATCACCTTTCTAGGGGTCATTTTTCGTTTTGCACATTGCTTTGGTACCGAACCAGGATCTAACCAACTTGCTGAGCGCTTTCAAATGTCAAAAAGAAGCCATTTTTCGTCGCACGTAGCAATTCAGTTCAAAACTCCTTCATTTCTGTGCCTGTTAAGCAGCGCAAGGCAAGTCTCGACGCGTACGTTGCGCTGGCTATCGTTAAGTTCGTGGGGCACCCATCTATCAAGCTTTTTTATCTTGCCAATCTGTCGCAAATGGACCAATATTGTTTTGATGCTAACATCAAAAGCTGCTGCCAGCTCAGCTGTAGATTGAGATTCATCAGCTTCCACAATCGCCTTTAATTCATCATTGTTGACCAAAGTTTCCGGACGACCACGAGGTTCATTTTTCAAGTCAAAATTCCCAGAACGGAACCGAGCAAACCAATAACGGGTTGTACGTTCGTTTGTACAGTTCTCTCCGTAAACGTCGTTGATGTTACGTGTCGTTTGTGCCGCGTTGGTGCCACGGCGGAACTCATATTCCATAATTACACGAAATTTCAAAGTATCCATTATGAGGAAAAATGTTGAAATGTAATGAAAATACAACGCTAATCAATAAACAAAAGACTTATATTGTAAATAGAATGTCATATTTTTAAAACCAAATTAATTTGAATTTAGAATTCATAGCCAATCAAAACTTTTTTTTGTTTGAAAAAGTCTGTACTGCAATACGGCAATTTCATAGGTAAATACCTATTATATGAAACATGAAAAAAGGATTTTATGAATAAATGTGGTCCAAATGAACAAACTTTTTTCGTTTTTAGTCTATGGTCAATATTTGAGCCATGGGACTATCTCTGGTATCAGCTGGTTTTCGATTAGTCGCCGTTTTGTAATAAAGTCAAGGTCTAACTACTTAGTACCGTAACAAACTAGAACTAGTTGGTCCAAGCTTAAATGTCTATTTAGTCCACGTTTTGTAATAAGACTGTTTGAGTCTGTACTGTAAGGCCGATACTGAAATATCGAGTGTCCTTGGTGCGATACCTTGAGGGGCGACGCATCAATGACCACCATTATTATTTATTTATTTATTTATTGAAGTAAAACTTCTTAACACACGGTTGACTTAAGGAGTAAGCTGGTGAATGCGAAGGAACGGAAGTTGAAGTTGGTTCACGTAATCTCCATTGTCAACATAACAAAATTAAAAATTTGTATTATTATGTTGGTATGTCCTGTAAAATGACAGTTTACAATTGTTAAGATGGCGACATTATAGTTTGGGACGACATGGTTTTGTTTGTAACGTCTACATACTATATCTATTTATTTATAAATGTGGCATACTTATTCTAGGATAATTATATTGTTCTGTATCAAACGAACAAACATCCAAGCTTACAAAGTTTCATTTTTATAGTAGGGAAGGCATGGCAAGACATGAATTGGTGTTTTCTACCGGCTGCCTTCATAATAACAGCATCAGTGCGGTATGCGGCAGTGTAACCAGACCCGTTGTTATCGCAGATGACTGGCTGCATTATTGGCTTACCACCAACCACCCTGCATACGTTTATGTAGGTACTTACAATATGATCAACATCCGTTGACTGATGAAAGAAAGAAAGAAAATACATTTTTTGAAGACATCACACAACATTACATATTTACAAATAGGCACTTATAAAAGACGAGCTTCTGCCCGCAGCTTTGCCCGCGGCGTGGCCTATGGAAAAATAATTCAACCACCTAGTTTTCCCTCTTAAGGGTGCAAATTCGAAAAATCCTTTCTTAGTGGATACCTACGTCATAACATCTACCTGCATGCCAAATTTCAGCCCGATCCGTCCAGTGTTTTGGGCGTGCGTTGATAGATCACTATGTCAGTCAGTCAGTCCGTCACCTTTGAGTTATATATAGACAACTCACACGAAAAAATATAAACTAAAAAATATACTGTTACGTGACGTCATGATATAGGTCCTCAGCACGCAATTAAGATCGTAAAACTTCAATAACTGATTTTCAGTCGGGACCCATATTCATGACACATTTAGTTGTTGTTTTATCTGGTTATTTATCGACTTACAATAAACAGCCATCAGGTTATTTGGAATATTTTTCATGTATGTCATACCATTCCGTTCTACATCGATAACTTGCATGATTCTTTTTTAAAGTAATACTTCTTAGTGAGCAAACAAGCATACGGCCCACCTGATGGGAAGTGGTCACCGTAGCCTATGGACATCTGTAACACCGGAGGAGGCGTCACCAATGCATTGCTTACCCTATAGAACTCTTATAACCCTCCTTATATAGTACTCCGTGTTGTAACTCTGCGGAAAGACCGCTGACGGGAGCTCATTCCACATTTTGAAGCAAGAAAGAACTTGACGCACGCTTGACTTGCTTTACTTAAGCTGGGGAATACGAGGCAAACGGAAGTATATTTTTATTTTGAAACATACAACATAATATTATTTAATAAACATAAAACAATAAAAACTGAAGTTGAAGTTGGTTCATGTAGGAACACAACAAAGTTGCCAACACAACAAAGTTAAAAAATGTATTATTATTCTTGTATGTCCGGTAAAATAAGAATTTACAATTTTCAAGATTTAGGCATTAACATTAAACAAAGCAAAAGTTATACCAGCCAATAGATAGATCTAAACTAAAAAAGTTTTACGTCAGTCATGTGGTCTAAAGCACACTCGTTTTTTTTATTCTTAAAACTAGGTACAGGTGCGGCACTTTAGTAGCTTTTGAGATAATCCGCTGTCAGCTTGTTAAAGTACTCGTATTTCCATAACCAATATCATCAAGAGTGCTTCAGTGACAACAAACAGAATACCAAGACATACAGCGTTACTTTGTAGTTTATTATATTGGCTTGGTAATTAATGATTGAAGACTTTCATTAACTTGGTTTTTCAGGTCTATACACTTGCCTACACGAAAAAAAGGCACAATACAACATTAATTCAGTTAAGTACTTACAAACCAAAGCATACAATTTGTCCTAAATGTGTCTCTTTTAACCAATGTCACCGTAAAAAGAAGAGCATTATTCAAATATAATGTAAACAAATTTATTCCACATCTCTCCAAAAATAATGAGTCTAGTAATGAGTACATTTAACAGACAACTTACAGAACCTTTAGTTCCAGATGAAGAACAAAGACTCGCCACGGTCCTTTAACTCCTAGTGGTCGCAATCAGGACGTGATATTTTGGGGAAGCCTCTCAAAGTAAATGTCGAGATTTAACAACGAGAATAGGGACGCTTCTCGTAGATTTTTGCCGATACTTAGCTGACCTTTCCATTTGAAGAGGAGGTGAACCCCCAACCCCCTCCCTTATTACGCTGTTAATTCCTCGCTTTCCCACTGAGACGCTAAAAGGGAAGTCACGGCGTAAAGTTCGTTGCTCTTATGTTAATAACTTAAGAAACGTCAGAGTATGAAAAGGAAAGTCGATCATAGATCGGATGAACGGGAGAGAAAAAACAATAGCGTAATTCGCCGCATATACATTTGTGGTAATTGTTGAATTATTTTGTTTAGGTTTATTTATAATAATAATAATGCCCAGCGATCACATATAAAGATCCTGGATCATAACTAAGATTCTCTATGTCTAGGGACCCAGGAACTACGAGGACCATGGTCCCACAACACCCAGACACAGAATAAGTACCAATGGTACTTATTCGATAACTTGCAAAATTCTTTTTTTAAATAATACTCCTTAATGAGCAAACAAGCGACCCGACCCGACGCCGCTTTTTCGAACAATCTGTGTGAATTATTAAATAACATGTGTAATCACAATGCTATGCTATTACACCACGGCCCATGCCTGTATGATAATATGTAATTGAGCTTAAAAGCTTTATAAAAGATAATAATATGATAGTTAAAATAATGTTATTACTGCGGCTTAACAAAAGAGTTACTTTCCCGTAATCCCCAATATCGAACTATACTTATGAAATGTATTATGAAACTTAAATGCCCCACACAATATTACACACAATATTATTGTATGCAATTCAAAAACAACTTTCACGTCTGTTTAATTCAACTTTCTTGGTGATGACAAAAGATTCATGCAAAAACGTAGCGTCATTTTTGCTTTAAGAAAGTTTTCAATAGAGCTGAGCTTTTTAATATTTACATAATAGAAAATACCAAGCACATCACTAGGACAGTTCCTATATGGAATTACACCTATTATTTATGCAGCAATTTGAAACGAGGATCAAAAGCGTATTATAACGGTAAGCAACGCGTTAGTAGCAGATATGCTTCTTTGCCACCTAATTATACCATTAAAAAAGCATAATTATCAGCCCGTAAATATTTAACTTGTGGGACATACAGTTACTAAAACATTTAATTTTATTACTAGGTGAGGGCCCGCGTTTTTATCCACAAATTGTCAATTTTCACAATGGACCTCTTAATTTTCCGACGAAAAATATCTTATATTAGTAATGGTAGTAGAGTAAGCAATATGTGTGCAAAAGTAATCCAGACATTAACAAACCAACTGCGTTTATCTTTTCTAAGTTATATAGTCATAAGAATAGGGAAGGGATAAATAAATACATAAACAACGCCTAACGATCACATACATAGATTCTGCACTTTAACTAGGACTCCCTGTATCTAGGGACCCAAGACCATGGCCCACTACACCAATACAGAACATGTAATTGTACTTTTTTGTGCACAAATAATGCATTTTTTAGTTGTTCCCGGCGGTTTTCCCTGCGCATAAAAATTATTTTAATTATTTACTCATCCCCGGGAAAATTTCACTTTTCCAGCATAAAATGTAGCCTATATGTTAATCTATTGTATAAGTAATCTTCTTACTGAATTTCATCCAAATCCATTCAGCCGTTTGAGCGTGAAGGAGTAACAAACATACACACAAACACACATACAAACTTTCGCCTTTATAATATTAGTGTGATAGTGTGATAATACTGTCCTATCGCCGCCTGTTCCCTGCAGCCTGCAGTTTCTTAATTAATTAATATAATTATAGTATAATAAATTTACTTTTTTACTTTTAGTTTAATATTTGAGTCTCCTTTTATTTTTCTTTGTATAAAATGCTTTGAAATAAAATATTATCATACAACTCCAATAATACCTAATACTTTTCACATAAAGATGTTCCAGTATAGTCTGAACTCTATACAGACAGACATAAATAGACATGATTGTGCAAAAAAAGATCGGCAACCAGAAGAAACCTGTCTATAAGGTCTAAGTAAGTCTTTGCCGAGCGAATGCTCCTAAAAGGAGAAGAAATATCTTTGTACCGTAGACATTAGTGACCACTTATAGACTTGCTTGGAGATCCAAGCTCATACATTTATCCTAAAGATTAGGACTTTGTCGAATCAACAATATCGACATATTGATATATGAGTGGATAACTGTGTTAATTCAATTTGTTGGAAAGAACAAGAAGCAACTACTATATTATGTAAATCGTGTGAAACTGACGTTAGGTTTTATATTTTTATTTAATGTTAGTTAAATTTAATCAGTATATTAATTTGCAAAGGAATTTTATGTCACACACTAAGTTTGACTTACTTCGACATGGTCCTCTATTGTCAGGGTGTAGCATAAACGTCTCACCGTTTCTGTTTAAAGTAACAATTATCCCGAAGGTAAAGCACACGCCACCTGCGGGAAGGACATTAACGTGCTCGGAGTAATGACTTCTAATGATGCAAGTTGAAACAACTATAAGCCCATTTCGTTGAACAGGGACCGGGGACTATTAGCTATCTCATCAAAGAAAGGTGGCTAAATGGAGCATAGGAAATAAACGGGAAGGCTCTTTGCCTCCTGCGGCTTGTTAGTTGCATACACTACTTTTCCGACGTTTTTTATACACTTGGTGTACCGCATTAAACTTGACATGTTTAAAATTATTATTTACGATTCTAATATCTATACATTCCCAAAAGAGCTAATCACCAGAATTATCGAAAGCAATTATTTGGCACATACAAAAAAAGGCGAATAGTTTAATGTTACAAAATGATTCCCTTCCTCCATTGTTCAAAAAGACACTCGTGTAACCATTGGCCCAAGCTCAAGAGGTAAACCAGTAGCCATTAGTAGATGCCTAGCTGCAAAAACAACAGGGAACGAATCGGGAATGTGCCCGGGATCCTCTCCAATGTTGCCAGATGTAAACACTTTGCGCATTTCAACCGTACTAAAGTCCTTAAGTATGAAGCAAAATGTTTTAGTTTCTCTTTTTCCTGACACCTTAATAGCCATCAAACTACACAAAAAAAAAAAAACGAACGCAAAAATTACTGTATTAATTTAAGCATACATTTAAGTTTCACTTAAGTATTTTTCCTATTCACGGCAAAAATCCCATATACGCCATTTTTCTTCCCTGAAATCCACGACAATTTAATCTACCATCTAGTCTCAATCAACAATTAATATCTTAACTTTACCACATAACATTTAAAATCAAAGCCGAATGAAAAAATCTATCATCTGTCTGTAAGAAGTTAACCAGAACCATGATAAAAAGGTTTCCGTACAAGATAAATTGAAAAGATTTACAACCGCACGCTCGAGCCAAGAAATAGTTAGAAACTTCAAATAAGAACAAGTCATCTCTCATTATTCAACCTGCATCAAAGTGAACAGTTTAAAAAAGAAAAAGGGAGTGAGCAGTCACTCTATTAAGCAAAATAGTTTATTCAAAAAGAGATCATCATACTTTAAACATTTCTTTTTCTGCTACAAATAGATACAGAATATAATAAATCTCAATCGACCTAACATTTCCCACATTATAAAATAACGACTAAACAAAATTATAACTAGTCATAGACATGTGTGGGTGTGGTGGTAGGACTTTGTTGCAAAGTTCGTCTAGGTAGGTACCACCGCTTTGCCAGTTATTCTGCCGCCAAGCAGTAGTGTGCAAGCACTACTGTGTTCCGGTTTGAAGGGCACTGTAGCTAGTAAAATTACTGGGCAATTGAGACTTTATAATCTGATCTCACAGTCGAGTAATCCTATTACCAGACTGTGCTGATGTCTCAGGATGATGTGCGCAGTGCAGTGTCGTTGAAACTATATGTTTTGGGGTTCCGAGTGACACTGTTCTGTTATGGGCGGCCGTGGCGCTTAACATCAGGTGAACGACTAGCTCGTCACATCATTCACTACAATAAAAAAAAGACATGTGGACTCAAAGGTCTCTTTTGGCTTGTTTCTGACTCAGAATTTACTCTAACGTGAGCTTATTCATAGAAAAGTAACTTATTTTACTTATTATGGTACACTAATAGTTATTCAGCACAATCATTCAACGTGACAGCTAATAAAGCTATCCTTAACTCACCGGTAGCAGTAACAGCTTTGTTAATGGTTATGATTTGCGGAGACACTATACTTTATCACTTATCTTTATGGTGCGCGGGGTCATCAGAAGGTCTTTGAAGGCGGGCGCAGACCGGAGTTTTGCACTTGCGAGAACTACCCGAATGTAGGCTGAAATTTATGTGCAAATTATTAAAAAATCTGTGGTATAACGCCTAAATTAAGATTTAATAAAATGATTAGGTGTCGTTCTCATGACTTTTAAGCCTCGGCAGGTACTTTTTCAATGTACAACACTGAAGGTGGGTTTGCAATAAATTGCCAGCGTAGAGATTTTCTGTAATATATCGTCTCGTATCTCATTTTATGTAAAAGATGCCTGAATCTTGAAATTTTCCTAAACTGGTATCACCGATGGGTCTCCCATACTTAGGTAGTAGAATAGCGCATGTCACAAGGACCTCATTTGCGATGAATTGCTGTCGAACATGGAAGGGAGAAGCCGGTTTTATGTTTTAATTACGCGTTCTTAGACAAGGCACTGTGTTTTTTACATTTAGCTAAACGTGTATTTATTATAAAAAAATCTATGAGGCTGTCTTTGAGGACTGCCGATTTAAGTGAAAACTAAGTACCTAACTTGTGAAATATAGCTCATGGGACGCGTGTGGTGCGCAGACGCGATTTTCAAGCTTTTTGTTCACCCAAAAAGTACACATATATACACGGTATAGGTATACATACAGCCCATGGAAAGCGTTCGCTACGACGACGCGAGTTCCATGATTTTTGTTCACCCAAAAAGTGCTCAATGCGCCTAAAGAAGTTTTCACTTCATAAACCTTATATAATACGAGAATTTAATACGCATTATGTGTTAAAGGTACTGAACGAAGTCCACATTTTTTCTGTTGGTAAAATTTGTGATTCATGCAGGTTAGTATAGGTATAGGTCGATAAGTGAACTACCTAAGTAAGCACTAATATAATAATGTTAATGTAAGCAAAATCTTCATCGATTGTGATGACTTCATGATGCGACCGTAGCCAAGTTTGTATGTGTGTATGTTTGTTACTCCTTCACGCTCAAACGGCTGAATAGATTTGGATAAAATTTAGTACCAAGATAGCTTATGCACTGGATTAACATATAGGCTACATTTCATCCCGGAAAAGATAAATTTTCCCGTGGTATGAGCAAATACTTTTATCCGCGGGTGTAACCGCGGGGCGCACCTAGTAATTGTTAAGAATCGAAGCTAGCTGTAACTAATAGATTTCTTGGAGACGAAGGCATTGCGTCATCAAGGGTGGTTAGGCGGTAATGCGGCGGACGCAGAATGGCCGATTACGAGCATTACGTGGAGTCGAGGACTGATGAGCTGCGTTCGGCACGTGAAAGTACTTAATAGCGCCATTGTGTAAAGCTTTACTACTCGTACTACTAGCTAGTGTTTACTACCTTTAAAACTGCGGGTTTTGTAGAAAGAAAAAAGTACACGAATTGGAAAAATCATAATTATTGAGGAACTTAAATCACACTAATATTATAAAGGCGAAAGTTAGTATGTATGTATGTTTGTTACTCCTTCACGCTCAAACGGCTGAATGGATTTGGATATAATTCGATACCAAGATAGCTTATACACTGGATAATCATATAGGCTACATTTTATCCTGTGGGATGAGCAAATAATTAAAATATTTTTAATCCGCGGGTGAAAACGCGGGGCGCAACTACTACTTAATAATTGTCTAGTAAATTACATACACCGACACACACACGCACACACGCACACACACACACACACACATACATACATACAAACACACATTTACCTTTTAAAGTATTATTACGTCGTTTCCCAATGATTCTTTATCCAGAGTGCACCGCCGACGCATACGCCTTCAGATGTAATTGGTCTCCGGTCACTCTCACGATGTATGGGAATCGACGATTTGATTCATTCCATGATTCTGATTTATCTTGATTATGTCGCCACTTCCTGTGTTTCAAGCTCCTCTATATCGTTACACAGCACATCCAAGTGCGTATTTGTACATCAGCTGCTTGTTATTATTTAGCGGATATATTATTTGACAGTCTCTGTGGTGTCGTAGTTGAGCAGGTCACCTCATAACCAGGAGGTGGCGGGTTCGATAAGAGAAAGACTATGGTCCTCGCAGTTCCCAAGACACAGGGAATCCTAGTTAAGGTTCAGACTCTATGTTTGTGATAGTTGAGCGTTATTATTATTACTTACTAGTTGCGCCCCGCGGTTTCACTCGCGGATAAAAAGTATTTTGATTATTTAATAATTTAGTCATCCCACGGGAATAATTCAATTTTCCGGGATAAAACGTAGCTTATATGTTAATCTAGTGTATAAACTATCTTGGTACCGAATTTTATCCAAATCCATTTAGCCGTTTCAGCGTGAAGGAGTTACAAACATACACATATACACACAAACACACATACAAACTTTCGCCTTTAACCTTATTTACTACAATAGAAATACATCCGTCCACAGATAACAGTGACTGAATGAATGAATTATTTATTTATTTGAGAAAAACTTAGCCTAATACACTGTAAATGTATTTAATTTGATACAAATATTACAAACTTGAAGAACATCTACTTGATGATGATATATATACCATTATTCCGTGTTAAATATATATACCGCTTTGTTACAACGTTCAAACCAGTGCGATATTTATTTACATTCAGTAATTAATATTATTAAAAAAACACACTTGCAACAATACATCCAACCAAATATTTTCGAACATGAGTAGAAAATAGATTCTTACAATTGCCAGAATGCCAGCCGCAAGCAAGTTAATTGCTTATCGTATACTTATTAGGTACTTACTTATTCGTTTAATACTTGGTATCGGCACAGAATATACAAGTTGTCCCGAAACTCAATGTTATGAGCACGTGGTGGAGGAATTTTGGCGGGAAAACGAAAATATGCGTCACCGCATTGTATTATTTTCCAAAACTTGTGTTATTTTCAGTGTTAGTGCATAAACTTGGTGGCCTTTCGTTAAGTGCTGGATTATGCATGAGTGTGGGAAAGTGGTATAATGATGGTCAAACGTTTCTTTTCATGTTGTTTCCAAAACTCCATAGAAAAAAAAAGTAAAGGTAAAGTTGGTAAAGTTGCCACCACTTTTTTCTTTTCTTTCCACACCACTAGGAGTATGACTTGACTTGATGACTTGGACTGTGACTTGACACATATCTGCGTGAAATATCATTAACTGGATAAATTATCAATTACTTGACACTGGCTATATACACAAAAGTGTGGAGCCAAAACACAAAAAAAAGATGAAAAAAAAGCACGTGGTGAGAGGGTCATACCAACTCCGGGAAAAATAAAAGAAAACCTTGTATATCGGTTAGTTCAGTTGTATCGGGCAATGGTGACATTATTTTTTCCATTACGCCTCAAAAAATCTGTTAGTTTTAACAAACCTAGCTGATGTTTTGCTTTATGAGTCACTGCTATTAATAGAACATTTATTAAAGACCGCTTTAGTGAAAAACACTCAAATAACGAAATTCGAGGACTCAAACGATATGGTTTCGATTTTCTGGAATTTTTCTTTTCTTTTTCCGGACCTAGTATGATCTCTCCTATTATCTTTTGCCCACTTGACTTTGGAATTCGGGACAACTTGTATAATAGTACTATGTATTGGTAAGCAACGGATCGCTATTTTCGTAACATGAACCTACTATTGTTCTTAGAAACGAATTATGTGTTTCTAATTATCTTTTGTAAAATAACCTGCATCAAGTTTTTATTCATTATTCATATGTTATGTCTTTCTAAGAACATAAATGTTCAAGCTTGGAAAATTTGAAACAATAGAAGGTGGCAATACTTTACTTTAGAACAAAATTTGGGAAAGATTAATGGCAATTAAGGTACTAATCACAAACTATTAGGTACATTTAGTGCTTTCAGTTTTAACTTTATCGAGTCCTAAAGTTAAATTTGAAAGCACTAAAAGTATTGTAAGTCTTCTTCTGATGTAGAAATAAAAAAGACGGAAATATTTTATGTATCTACTGTCAAATTTAATTTAATTTCAGGAATGCTGTACAGAATTGACATCAAAGGCTTATCCTAGCTACTTTGTACTACATTATCAAAGCAAGATCATCTATCTACTTGTATCTATTAATATTTAATAGGAAACTTGATAGGATAGATAAATCATCTTACGCATCTCGAGATGTCAATTAAGATATAAAGGATGTCCTGCCCCATTTTATATTAGCGAGAAGATTTGCCTGAGAGATGGCTAGATCAACTTGATTGGGTAATTCGTTGACTAACATCCTTATATCTTTCTTTGTGTAGGTGGTTTGCGTGTGTGGAAGATCCTATCTCTACTCTGTATTGCCCAACTTAAGTAAGAACTTTAGCTTTGCATAAAAAGCAGTTTTGGTTTTGCTCAGTATTACGATACTGTGTTACCGGCAAAAAGGTTATCCAAAAATGGTACAAGCGTACTTGCGTACAAGCGTAGCAACTTCTAGGACACTGGTATATTGGATGATTTATTTTCCAAAAGATTGCACAGTTCCTGAATCTAGAATTTTCTGTTATGATATTTTGGGACCCGATACTATCAGAGCCATGGTTCCACAACACCCAGCCATAAAGGCAAATATATATTAACGCTTTTATTCTATGCATACATACTTGTCCTGTCGCGAGAATCAAACCCGCAGAGCGAACACTTCACTATTCTACATATCGAAGATAGCTATTGCTACGTAAGTAGGATTAATGTGCGAGTAGATGCTTTTAATTCAAAGATAAGTAATAGCCAACGTGAAGTTTCTAATACTCAAATTAAAGGATTAGGCAGGAAATGAACACTTTGCAACGCAATCTACATGGATTAATCTGCAGATGACTCATTTCCCATAGCGGTCGAGAATCTCATAAAATCTGCATTACACGATTAGAAACTACTGGGAAAACGTGTGTCTAACACAGGCATCTAATAAACATGATATTGTGACAATAACGAGCTTTCCAACTGTTTTCCTTTCTCTATACTATGAATTATTATAAGCTTTATTAGCCAGGACAACGAGTATTGTTTATTATCTGTAGTAGTACCTGCTATTATTTATTCTGTGCCTAATATAAATAGACCAAAGGGGTTTTTGGCGGTAAAGCGAAAAAGATTGCGTCACCGCATTGTATTATTTTCCAAAGCTTGTGTTATTTTCAGTGTTAGTGCATAAAATTGGTGGAATTCTATTCGTTAATTGCTGGATTACAGCCTTGAGTGTGGTAAAATCGTATAATGATGGTGAAACGCTTCTTTTCGTGTTGTTTCCAAAACTCCATAGAAGCTACAAGTAAAGTTGCCACCACTTTACTAGGAGCATGACTTGACTAGACTAGACTATGACTTGACTTGATGACTTCGACTGTGACCTGACACATTATTTACGTGAAATATCATTAACTTGATAAATTATCAATTACTTGACACTGGCTAAATACACAAAAGTGTGGAGACAAAACACAAAACAAAAAAACGATTATCTTAAATATAGTATTAGGTACTATTCAGGTCTATGGTTATGGACACAAATAGACTGAGGTATCTGGACCGATATGCATTTATGCGCGTTTTTATCTTTACTTGGTCAGATTAATATTTCATTGAAATTGTTGTAGTATTGTATAAAAACTTTTTTTTTAAAAAATGTTATATCACTGGAGTAGATTGAGTCTGAGACACCATTGACCGGCGATCCTTGATAGATATAAAACAAAGCTACTTTTCATCCGACATTAATTATGCTATATGCATGAGCTAATAATTAAAATACTATCTATCCGTGGGTGAAACCGCGGGGTGCAACTAGTTCACACCGTCGTCGCCGCCCGAGACACGTCTTGAGCGACCCGGATGATCCTATAGCAGCCGTAGTATCGGCTGCGCTAGGATCACCGGAGCAGTCTAGCCCTTCTGGCTCAGGTACCGCTTTCGGCACCGGTATAGGATACCAGCGTAACACAATCAGACACCGACCCCGCCGGCGAGGTAGACGTACCCCCCGTAGGTTAGCTCGAACGGTCGCGACTTTCAATAGGGTCCACTCTTCCAGTGGACGTAGTCTTCTCGATCCTCTTATCCCGGCAACGGCCCAAGCCGAGGCTCGCACCCCAGGGGTGCCCTTGAGCTAGTTGCCTCCCACTTTTGACGGCTGGGCGCCCTAAGCGCCCGCCCTCCCGCCCGGTGACGCTGTAAAGGTCGATAGAGACCAACAGCATTAGCTCGTACAAAAAAAAAAAAGGGGTGCAACTAGTTATTAATCAGTGCTGCATCTGACGATCCTAATACTGTTTAACAGTTGCCCCAACAGTAGCCATTGCCTAATCCATGTCAATGACCGGACATTCTGATATAACCTGCAATTATGGCTAACAGTGGTGCCACATAATCTGTGGCTATAGTGGCACAATACGACCTCGAAGGACGAGGCCTTGTAACCGCACTATCAATATATAGTTGCGTTGCGATACATCCGCATGGCTTAATGCCGCAGCTAATTGCAGAGTAATGTGAGGCGTAGGAATTATTAAGACAGAGTCATCTAGACATCTAGACAGAGTAGGATCTATAGTACTTACTATTTATTTATTTTGGGTACTGGGTGCAGTTACGTTGTATTTAGGTACCTTACAATATTACATTTACGGTAGGTATAGCCATACCGTGAAGTTCATTAAACGTATACAGCCTTATTAATAAACGGGTATTAGTCTCGGACTAGTTACTTCAGCTTTTATCCTTTTTTTGCTACTGGAATATTTAGCTGGATCGAAAGAGACAAAAGATGACGTAACTAATCCAAAGCTATTTCGTGTTTATTAATAAGGCTGATAAAGTTTAACTCGAAATAATAAAAAAAAAATTATATAATGTGAACTTTTATCCTACTTATAATATAAATGTGAAAGTTTGTGAGTATAGATGTATGGATGTATAGATGAATGTTTGCAAAAACTACTGAATGGATTTGAATAAAATTTTGAACACAGATAGCTTATAACCTGGATTAACATATTCAATACTTTTTATCCCGATAGTATGTTCCCGTGGAACAATTATCAAACACCACGAGGCCGAAGCCACGGGCTTTTTACGCAAAAACTACTGAACGGATTTGGATGAAATTGGGAACACAGACAGTTTTAAATTAATTAAGTACCTTAATTTAAATAATTTTTTAGGAATTTTTGGCGTTTCATACCAAAATGGTAAACAGGAATCTTTTAAAAGATTCCTGTTAAAATATAATATTAAAAATAAAATATTAATTAATATTGCGTTGTCTATTGAATGGGACTTTAATAGGAAAAACCTTTTTGCTTTTGAAATTGTGCATTATTTTATTTGTTACTTTCTACGCCTATATTAATAGTGGATTAACACACAGGCTACTTTATATCCGAGGGTGAAACCGCGGGGCGTAGCAAGTAACAAATAAAATAATGCACAATTTCAAAAGCAAAAAGGTTTTTCCTATTAAAGTCCCATTCAATAGACAACGCAATACTAATTAATATTTTATCTCAAAAGTCTAATTAATGGACAACGACCAGTTTTTTTATTTTTGTCGCACTTGACCTATTGCGGCTCGATTGATAACATAAGAAAGATTTCTCAAACTATTTATATATATTCCTCGTAACCAAACTGTCATATACAAACTGCTTGGAGTTTAGAGTATCTATTAAAAAAAAAGAGAATAGTAAAAATGTCACATTGAGAAAATAAATGCCTGAGTTTTGGCGGGAAAACGAAAAAGATCACGCATTGTATTATTTTGCAAAACTTGTGTTATTTTCAGTTTTAGTGCATAAAATTGGTGACATTTTATTCGCTAAGTGCTAATCCAGCACCAGTCTAGTCAAGTCATACTCCTAGTAAAGTGGTGGCAACTTTACCAGATGCTTCTATGGAGTTTTGGAAGCAACACGAAAAAAAGCGTTTCACCATCATTATATATCACTTTCTCAGACTTATGCCTGTAATCCAGCACTTAACGAATAAAATGCCACCAATTTTATGCACTAACACTGAAAATTCGGAAAATAATATAATGCGGTAACGTGATCTTTTTCGTTTTTCCGCCAAAACTTACTGTGGCATTTTGACTGACTAAATAAGACTGACATGACATAACCGTACAATAATTCCTCACTTGACACTGGCAGAATTATCTCTAAAAGCGATAGCAAGTCATTAAACGAAGATAAGAAGGACAAGAAGAGAAAATAAATGGATTATGTAATGCAATCGTATTTATTAATTATTTAACACAAACCTTTTTGGTCAGGCTGATTTAGCCAAGAGGAATAATAGGCCAGAAAAAAATGCGATCACGCACGCAATGTTCCAAGCTCAAAAAACCAACACGTAAAAAACGTACCGAAATTTCGACATCTCGTTTCAAATCATTGCCCAGTAGATCCGCATTGCCAAAATACTGAGCGGACTTATCCCGGAAATCACGGCATTCCATCAGTGATTCAGCCCCCAGCAAACGTCTATAATATCTTTAATTAGGGCTCAATCAGGTGTCGCCTTATTGATTGTCTCGTCTTTTTACCGGTTACGATTCTCGGAAGTAAGTATTCCATGGAATGGCATGTGAGAGCTTCCTTTCTTCGGAGGTTGCGCAATCATTTATAAACGCTGACTTTGCGAATATTGACTTGAATGAATGATAAAGCAAAACCTTAGATTACGTAAAATACTATTCAAAAATACTATAAAACATTTTATTCTGCAATTTTCGCATTAATTTCTTTTCGTCATATGCTTGACCGCTGCGATTGCGTTTTAACGCTAAGACTTAGGGTTAAAAAAAATAAATTGTAACGCATTGGTTGTCTTAGGTCTTAGCTTTAGAAATATACAAAACTAACTGCGCCCCGCGGTTTCACTCGCGTGGCGAAGAAATACTTTCTCAATTTTTGCTTTCATAAGAACCTTCTCCTGACAATTTTTTTTTTGTTTTAGTTTTGGCTCCACACTTTTGTGTATTTATCCAGTGTCAATTAATTAATAATTTCTTAAGTAAATTAATATTATATGTATGTGTCAAGTCAAGTAACAGTCCAAGTCATCAAGTCAAGTCATACTCCTAGTAAAGTGGTGGCAACTTTAGCAGGACCTTCTATGGAGTTTTGGAAACAACACGAAAATAAACGTTTCACCATCATTATACCACTTTCCCACACTCATGCCTATAATTCAGCTCTTAACGAATAAAATGCCACCAATTTTAAGCACTAACACTGAAAATAACAGAAGTTTTGGAATATAATACAATGCGGTGACACGATCTTTTTCGTTTTCTTGCCGAAACTCCTTCTGACCATCATAAACATAACAAAAAAGAATTAGTGATAAAATCCATCCGTTCACGCGTGATCTGATGACCAAGGAAAATAGAGATTCATTTGAATATAAGTACGAATATGTAATATATCTACGTACGACAGTAATACAGTAACAAATATAATATTGGATACAAAGTTACAAATCCAAGTCCATTTTAGTATGCAATGTCTACATCCATCGTAAAAATAAACGTATATTATTAAGAGAGCGGTTACATTCTTACATCGCATGATATTGGGGTGAACGAGGGTAGCATTTTGGATGTGAAATGGAGGATTACAATATCATGAAAATATATTGCAGCAACGCAGAACATTTGGTCAAACGGACGAGGACCCTTTATTGCGAATGAATTTTCTTGTAATAATAATAATAACGCCCAACGATCATATACATGGACCATGGTCCCACAACACCCAGAATCAGAACAAGTATTTGCGCTTTTTTTTCTGTGCGCAAATTCTTTCTTGGCGCGGGAATCGAACCTGCCGTCTCAGGGTTATGAGCCGACCGACTCAACCACCACACCACAGAGGCTGTCATGTACTCATTATCTGAAAATTTTTATAATTGAGTGAAATTGTTAAAAATATATTACCTTGACAGTGGTATATGGTAAACATATTTGAATTACGTTGCATAAATGTTTTATATATATGCGATCGATACCTGTTTTACTTTTTGAATTAAAGCTCATGATTGGAAGCAAAACAAGCAAGCCTGCGGGTACATATAATATTTGGCCTGCTGATAAAATCGCTTTTACGTAAGAAGCAAAGAATTTTACTATATACATTTAGTGTCTTTTATTTGCATTATTTTTATTCGCCTTTCCCATTTTGATGAAATCTAAATTACTCAATATTGATCAAATCAATATTGAGTAATTTAGATTTTGATATCTTTTTACTCTAGCAAAAACATGGTTATTCTTTCTTTACCGACAACTTCAAAGATTTTTCATATCATATCAAAAACAGCTCGTTGTTCATCTGCTAACATTATGCTGTTTATGGTGAAAGAAATCTCAAATTAGAAAATCTATTTCAATTTACTGTCAAATCCATCTGATTATCAAAGATCACGGACAAGTAAACGTTTAACATTGGAATAGCAATCTGATTGTTAACCTTGATTAGCCTTATTGGATCGAATAAATACATTAATCAAAGTTACGTAACATTTTTTTTCTTGCTCGAAAAGTGGCTCTTATTACACGGCTTTTAGGCTCATAATCCAAGATAATATCTTGGGTATCCTATACGTATATTGAAAAAAATTCTTAATTTAACTAAATTATACAGATGCAATATTTTACAAACAAAGAGTTTTTATGTGAGTAAAATTATAGGTAGGTACAGTTTTTTTAATTAATGAATTGTACCTTCTTAGTGTAACTATTTAATAATAATCTAGTTTTTAGATTTATGTGCCAAGATATTATACATGCTTGCTATTTACTTTATATTACCGCAGTTGTGGTTAATTAAAATAACCGGATTCAATTTAGTTTGTGTCTCACTGCAAGCTATATGTATGAAGACGAAGAATTCTTAATTTACTCGGGTACACTTTGAGTACCAACAGAATTTTTATGCGACTAGTACACATTTTCTTGAATAGATAAATTGTATCGCCTTATTATCCAATATTTTTATATTATCCGATTAAATAACAATAAATTGTATTTTAAATACGAAATTATTAATTCGCTTTAATGTACTAAATATTTTTATTACATTTTTTATACCGGATGCATACCAATTTCATTCGCCCTTCCGTTTTTTTTTCTATATGTGGTGTGTCCTGCGGTTAGGTAAGTGGTAAGTATATACTCTTTGGTGTGTATCTGATCGCCCCGCGGATTCACCCGGATAAACCTTCTGCATGCCAAGTTTTATTAAAATCAATTCGGTAGTTTTGCGTGAAAGAGTAACAAACATCCATACATCGATACAAATTTTCACGTTTATAATAATATATATAGTAAGGATTGTCTAGATATTTTTGCAATCGGGCGTATATCGATTTTTTTCGCGCTACGTCTGTTTAGTCTTCGCAAGTGTGATAAAAACATCATATAAAACGCGTGTGCATTAATGATCATTATAGGGTCTGCTCTTATCTTATCTGGCCTTATCAATATTCCATAATATTGCCTCAACCTAGCACACTTCTATCATAATGTAGGTACTATTATGTTCAGCATGAAGACACGAATATAAAATGCATAATACAAGCCATCCATCATCGTTAAAGTCTACTAATATGTTAAAAAATTCGGTGAATTAAAAACCCATTTACAAAAACACACAAATCGATTTCGTTATTTAACTTATAAACAAAAATAATACGTCCTCGATAAATGAAGTAGGAAAAAATCGCATGACTCGTAACAAGAGTAAAGTGTGTCGCGTGCGCAGCGAAGATGCTCCGCAACCGGCAATCATTCCGTTAATTGGAGAGGATCATCATTGTAGAAAGTTTTCTGACGGTTGGCGCCGGGGCATGCTCGCCGAGCCGTCGATACCACGACTGACGACTTGACGAGTGCATAGCAGTGTCAACGGACAACGCGGCCGAGTGCAACAAACTGCCCGACAACGACGCGCTCCTCACGTACTCTATTAATTTGCTCATAGCAATGCTCCACCACGATCTTCAGCGTATACAAACAAACCATTTTATTCCGCGCTTGATAGATGCGACCTCACGCATACACTCGCTAGCTATTTAGGTTCGTTACAATCGAGGAAGCAATTGCGAGTTATTCACTGCAAACGCCTACAATAACACCTGTCGAGCCAATTATGGCAGGCTTTAGATGCAAATCAATAATGAGTATTGCGTCATGTTGTATGGTAAAGGTCTATTCATTATCGTGAAAGGCGAGTGGGTAAGGACGAGAATGGAGCGCAGTCGGCGTGAGGTCGCTGAGTCAGTGGCCCTTCCTGCGCTCATGCCTTTTGGGGGAATGTTACGCGCTGGTACGCGATCCGCACTCCAATGCCGAGCCGCATTGTCTACTAAGGCTTGCCTATTAGAACCCATGGATTCCGCACAGCTAAACGAGAATTTATCACTAGAGAAATTGGAATTTCTGTTTACATTGCTGCAAAGACGCCTTTCTATCAATTTATCTTGCAGTTCAAACATTTTGTAGGCTATTATGATTATACCCATATTTTACGTACTCGTACCTATATTGTCTATTCCAGCTATAAATTTTATCAATAACATTTAATTATATCAAAGAGACCACCGTCTCGTTTAAAGCTTCTAAAGAACTACTAAGAACTAGGTGGTAGGACTTTTCTGCATAGTTTGTCTAGGTAGGTACCACCGCTTTGCCAGTTATTCTGCCGCCAAGCAGTAGTGCGCAAGCACTGCTGTGTTCCGGTTTGAAGGGCACTGTAGCTAGTGAAATGACTGGGCAAATGAGACTTTATGACCTAATCTCGCAGTCTAGTAATCTTATTACTAGATTGTGCTGATGTCTCAGGATGACGTGTGCAGTGCAATGTCATGCAAAACTCTATACTTAGCCGTATCGCTTAACATCAAGCGAACGGTTAGCTCGTCACGTCATTCCATAACATAAAAAAAAATCTTTTCAAAGCTAGGCATAGCTTCCAATCCTTTATTGGTCGAATCGATACTCGTACAACATATAATTGCTGGCATGTTACGAGATTACGCGTCTACATTAGCATATGTTTATGGACTCGTTTGTCTACATTAGTGACTAATTAGTAATGTAGTTCGCATTCAATCGTTACGTTGATCAATGATACCTCTTTAGTCACGACACGACAGATTGTTTATATAACCGATTCCTACTGATGTTTCTACGTATAAACAAATAAAATGAAGTTTTTTTTTACAATTATTATGTTTGTGAGAACTAAAACTTTTATATTCCATGCTATTTGTTTGCAATGTTATTGATATTTGATCAATCTTTATTATCTTTAGCTCAGTTGAGGCCATACTTACTTATATAAAGTAAACTCCACTCGCAAAATGATACCCGAAAGTACGTTTTACACTGCACACTTTCTGTGAGAGAAATAAGTAAATCGTGGTTTGAAGGTTGTTCCGCGTGTGCGATTGTGCTTAGCTTGGCCAAAGATTATATGCTAACACGAGTTCCTGCCCGCAGCTTCGCCCGCGGCGTGGTCTATGGGAAAATAATTCAACCACGCATTTCACCCTTTTAAGAGTGAAATTTCGAAAAATCCTTTCTTAGCATCCGCCTACGTCATAATATCTACTTGCATGCCAAATTTCAGCCCGATCCGTCCAGTGGTTTGGGCTGTGCGTTGATATATCACTGTCTCAGTCAGTCAGTGAGTCACCTTTGAGTTATATATATTTAGATATGGTCTAAACGCTTGTTTTGTACATACACTAATAAGTTCGTGTTTATAAACAAGTAGCATCAACAGTAAAACAACCATATTGCATAAAATACTTGCACTTCTGGACACTCTTGTAGCGTCTTTGCAAAGTATAATATACACACTAATAGACATAAGTAATAAGTACTTATTTATTGGTATCATATACCTACGACGTTAACCTTAAAATTGTGTATAATGACAAATTTTTCGTCTTTTTCCTTCATAATTCTAATACTCTGTAAAAGAAAAGGAGAAGTCATATGACCGAGAATCCGGGTCCTAATATATGTACAAGTTATTTGAAAGACGAACAAAACAGCTAACTACTTGACTAAAACTAGACTAGATTATGACTTGACTTGATGACTTGAACTGTGACTTGACTTGAGACATACATATATCTAATACCTTTTAACTTAAAAAATTATCTATTACTTGACACTGGATAAATACACAAAAGTGTCGAGCCATAACAATACGAAAAAAAACAGCAGTGTTCTTTATTAGAAGATTTTGTAGTTTAGTTTGATTAGATTGTGAAGTGAAGGAATGCAAAGATGTCGCAATAAGTTCGCTCTTCGATTTGTCAACGTCGGAACACATCGTCGCGGTTGTCAACCGCAAATAATAAAACGATAAAAACTCAGAGAGAAATGTAGACCAACATGTAATATAAGTGCCTGACATAACTAGATACTGAAACAAGTTTGCGCGTTGAAATAGTTTCCCACAATGAAATTCTGTAACACATTCCCAGTAAAGCACGCATCATCATAGCTACTTAAACGCTTAAACACAAATAAAATAAGTAGAAAAGATCTGCGAAAAAAATCTGATGAGAGCTTAAATGGTCCGGCTGGACTTGTTATTAGGTACATATTTGCGTCTATGTACACGGTTTAACCGGAGCAGGTGTCTATTTTGTGTTTTATTTTCTGAGGATGTCGAGCGACATTTTTCAGTCTGTTAATTGTAATGGTCGTCGTTCACGTGAATATAATTCATAGTTTTTTGATGGAAACTTGATGGAATCCCGTCGTGTTCGATCACCTGCCGCTCGCCACACATTATCTAATTTGAAGTCAGTTACGATTATATTTGATGATCATACTAATTTGCTCACGTAGAGGTTTAAGTAAGAGCAAAAAAAATGTGAGTATACTTAAGTAAATATAGTCTTTTCTCTGACTGGAATAATCTGTTATTTTAATTGTTTTCGAAGGCCAATTTATTCAAGAACAAATTATAAGTTTAAAAAATAAAATTAAAAACTATGCATAAGCAAAACTTAATCTAAGAAGCCGCTACCGTTAGGCATCGTGCCGAAAATGCTGGCAGCATTGCCCCGTTGAATGGCAATGCTTAGTCTTTTTGGCCTAAATAAAGTCCAGCATTTTGGTCACGTGTTGATTTATTTATTATTTATCATTTATTGTTTCGAATAAATCTATCACTGCTTGTTTTCACTAGTGGGTCCAGTAGAACATTCAATCACTTGTGTCTCCACTAATTCATATAATATAATTATAACGCCCAACGATCACATACATAGATCTTGAACCCTAACTAGGATTCCCTGTATCTAGAGACCCAGGTACTACGAGGACCGTGGTCCCACAACACCCAGACTCAGATCAAGTATTGGCGCTTTTTCCTGTGCACATATACTCGTCCTGTCATGGGAATCGAACCCGCCGCCTCCGGGCCTATGAGCCGACTTACTCAACCACCACACCACAGAGACTGTCAAAATCGTATCTATTAAAAATTGTAGTCATATCTAGGATTATATTGGTGGAACTATACAGATTTGTCTATACAGTAACGTGTACCTTACTTACATATAGAAAGCCTCGTTTGAGTATGTCGTATTCCGCAGAGCTATAAGAATCTAATCATAATTTATGGCGTAAGGGTGTAGGACTTTACGTAGTAGCTACTAAGAAAAGGGTTATGAAAACTCAACTTCCAAGGCGATGCAATGTGAATTTTAAGATCATAGACACCCGGGCATTATAGACAAACGGTAGGCTGGCTCAATTTCTTTATAAAAACGTAATGGACTATACTATAAATAAAATATTTTGAAGTACTTTAAAGAATGTGTTTTTAAATATTAGATCGCTTACATTTGTCGATATTTCTCCTGATGTTAAGTGATAATGTATATTGGCTGATTTGTAACAGACTGTATATTGCATATAGAACAATTAGGAGGTTTCAAAACATAATTTGGTCGGTTTGATATTTGGTAACACATTCCTCGATTAAAGGTACATCAATATTTCTTCACTGAAGTTTCCGAATGTAGCACAGTTCCTGCGGTATTCAGCGTCTATTGTATCTTTACTAAGACCTTGATCATTTAATTACAATTGGTCCCGGTAACAATGAAACCTGCGTGGAACTGTCCAGAGTTAATTTTTATTTTGTGTGTCACTCCAAGGAACACAACTGCAAAGCCTGCTGCATATACTGCACTCCATCAGCAGATGCGCATCAGTTTCCTATGTCAATAGGCAGCCTCTGCACAGGGTCGGTCAGGGACTGTCTGACGTGACTCCTCGTGCCTCATAATACTAAGCTAAAACCACGAAAATGGTATTTTTGAAGTAAAACTTTTTTACGCACGCTTGACTTGGGGAGTAAGCTCGTAGCACGTACATCTGCATTGTCACCATAACAAAGTTAAAAAATTGTATTATTATGTTGGTATGTCCGGTAAAATGACAATTGATAATTGTCAAGATGGCAGCATTAACATTTAACAAAGCAAAAACAAAGTTATACCGGCTGAAAGATGGAACTAATGCATTTTACTTCAGTCATGTGGTCTAAAACACACTCGTTTTTTTGTAAATTAAGACATTCACGGCTTAAATACCTTTTAAGAATGTCATTTAAGTAATAAATCAGTGTTATATACCCTAGGAATAATAATATTTTGTCACCATGCCATTATGTCAGCGGTGTTATTTTTCGAGATATCAGAATTTTTGCTACCGACACGGACGGACCCGAATTCTTTGCTGGCGAGTGTAGCCAACCTATAGAAAAATTAAACAAGTAATATTGCAACGCAGTACATTGTGAATGTGCAAACAGAGTTACAGGTGTTTAATTGCTGCGCTATTATTGAATAATCTTAGTAAGCCATCTATCATACATCTAGCGCTACAATATGACTATGAACGTATTCAGGACCATTTTGGGCACAATATCTTGTGCATCTCCCTTTTTGAAGTAAAACTACTTTACGCACGCTTGACTTGGGGAGTAAACTGGTGACTGCGTGGCTAGGCGAACGGAAGTTGAAAGTTGTGGTTAACGTAGGTATCCATTGCCAACATAACAAAGTTAAATATTACTTAAACTTTGTATTATTATGTTGGTATGTCCAGTAAAATGACAATTTACAATTGAAGGGGTGCGAACAAAAAAGGTTTAACTGACAAATTGATAGTTTCTAGTAAATTGACTTTAAACTTCAACGGCCTCATTTTAATGTAGAGTGCTTATTTTATTCGTAAAATTACCTTATTCGTAAAATTACTGTAAAAGTACAATATAATATAATAAATATAATAATGTTTTTATGCTAAGCGAACTGTATTCCCGTGTCAGATAAACCATTTTTAGACTGAAAATTTCAAGATTTAAGCTTCATTTCGGTATTTTGAGAATGTATTATTGTAGATAATTTCACGCTGAATCCAAGGATACCCATAAGTCATTTATTGAAAAAAAATTAGCTAAACCTTTTTTGATCTCACCCCTTCAATTGTGAAGATGGCGACATTAACATTAAGCAAAACAAAAACAAAGTTTTACCGGCCGATAGATGGAGCTAATGAAGTTTTACTTCAGTCGTGTGGTCTAAAGCACTCTCGTTTTTTACCGAAATCTGCAATAATGAATTACATAAATATACTAATATTATTGTTTAATGGTCTTTGGTACTAGGTACTTATGTTTGTTATACCAAGCGCTGAAACGGCTGAACGGGTTTTTAGTATTATTTTTTGGAATAACACGTCGATAAGCACTTATTACAGAACTATACTCAGTCGTTGATTGATACTCAAGTCGAGATTTCATTCTCTATTTGATAATTTTGTGAATGAAATCTCGTCTTGAACAGATTCATGACTGATTGTGGTTCTGTAATACGGGCCATAGAATACTTGTATCCCGGGAAAGTTTTCACGTTTGTCACACCACTCTTTTCTTAAATAGGATGAAGCAATTTTTATATACCACATAAATATTTTGGCGATTGTTACTTAGAAGATCGTGGCGTTTTGAGTGATGATAATTTAAGGTAAAATAAAGTGATCACTTTCAGAGTTTTAACCCTCCCCTTTCATAAAACCCTCAGTACGTCCATATTAAGTGTTACACTTAAGTTAACGCATGTATTACGTAAGTCAGTACTTAAGTAAATAATAGAGCATATTATAATTAAATGAGACTTGGAAATAAAATTTTGTTTCCGTGCGTTTCACTTTTGAACATTAATGTTTCCGAGTGCCAAAAATAATTTCTTTGGTTACCTATGTAATCAAGAATCAGTACTTATTCTAAAAATATGACTCTGTTCATATCAAATGCACTAATTAAATATTTCCATCCTTGTTTAATATTTTTTTGGTTGTACCTCCATCCCTCATTAGTCTCGTTTCAGATAAAATATCCAATCGTGCTGGCGCACTATAGGTACCTACATTGTGTTTTAAACATTTTGTTGTATTTTTTCCTGGTGATACAAATTAAATTGCTACTAGCAATGCAAAATAGGGAGTAAATTTTTTTGCCAAAGTTCATCACTGCTTTGTTATATACATATTCTGCCGCCCGCGCCCTGGATGACGCCCAGAAAAATGTATATAGTGCAAGCACTATACGTAGGTAGTGTTCCATTTTAAAAAGCACGGATAACTTTAAAATTACTGTATCGTCATAGGATAGTAGATATGTAGTTAGTAATGAGGCCTGTGACTTTTATGTCAGAATAACAAGCGCACTATTGGTATATTGTTACACCGTTAAAAATCTAATACTAATAACCTTCTGAGTACCTTGTGGTTTCATTGAATACAAGGCTCATCTTGTTATCTCTGTATGTAGGTAGGCACTACTCTACATAAACCAGAAGCCAGAAGCGTAGTTTTCGCTTGACACACTTATAACTCAAAGAGGATTACGTCGTAGCTTAACCAGCCTAGGTTGCCCTGGGAAAATAGGATCACTCATGCCTCATGCCATACCATATACCTTACTAAGCTCTCTATTCGTATATTAGTATAACTTGAAGCAATGAAATAATACCAGCAGACAGTTTTCCTTCGAACAATCGTAGATCCAGGTATACTTGTTGGCAAGTGTTAAGTATGTTAAGTATATAGGTAAGTATTAAGTATGTAGTTTTCAAACAATTTCGTCAAATGTTTTTTTTAAGGAATGACGTGACGAGCTATTCATTCGCCTTATATTAAGTAATACGGCTGCCCATATCAGTTGCAGTGCCACTCGGAACTCTAAAGTATAGAGTTTTGCATCTGCACTACGCTCGTCATCCTGAGACATCAGCACAATCTAGTAATAAGATTACTAGACTGTAAGATCAGGTCAAAAAGTCTCATTTGCCCAGTAATTTTACAAGCTACAGTGCCTTTCATACCGGAACACAGCAATGTTTGCACACTACTGCTTGGCAGCAGAATAACTGGCAAAGCGGTGATCAATTAATGATAAAAAGAGTACTTACTTGTCTAATTTCCTTTTGATTTTTTTTATTGATGCAATCATGAATTCATACTTTTACTTGAGTTATTTAATCTATGACAGCTAAGTTAGCGTGCGTAGGCTGCATAAATCAGGATAGTTTAAGTGCAACTATGTACGGCCTAGTTAGTCTATTTGCTAAACAATTGAAATAGGGGGGAATTAGACACTAAAACAGTTAAATATGCAATTGGGCGATAATTGGTTGAAAAATCAACAGCTGAAACTAACGCATTCCAACAACGCAACTTGGAATGAAACAGAAGGGAAACAAATGAAGCTCTGATATTTAACAAACGTACACATTAGTGTATTTTGCAACTTATAGCTTCAAACACAACGCATACTTGTACATGAGTACTTCATGTCTCTCGTATTAGCATATGAAAGGTTTTTATTTCTACCTGTTTCTTACAGTAGCCCAAAGCCAAAGTGGCATACAGGTTTTAACTACCGCTTATATATAACAATAGTGGTATATAAGACATCTAAATCACTTATATGCAACCCTTATATCTAATACGTTACAATATACCGATACTCTTTTTTTATGTGCATGTATACCTTTTGTACTTTTTTATGTTAAGGAATGACATGACAAGCTAGTCGTCAGCTAGGCTGCCTATGTCAGATGCACTCGCAAAACTTTATATTTTAGTCCCGAGTGACACTGCAACTATTATATGGCCGGACGTGACGCTTATCAGGCGAACGACTTGCTCGTCACCTCATTCAAGGACATAAAAAAAACCATTATAATAACAGTGTTTAAACAATTTGATCATTACTCATAAACAGAAACATCATTCAACCATCATTAAGAAGTTACGAAAAGACCTTCTAGATTCTGATATAAAACGAGCTTCTGGCCGCAGCTTCGTCCGCGGCGTGGCCTTTGGGAAAATAATTCAACCACCCATTTCACCCTCTTAAGGGTGGAATTTCGATAAATCCTTACTTAGCGGATGCCTACGTCATAACATCTACCTGCATGCAAAATTTCAGTCCGATCCGTCCATTGGCTGTGCGTTGATAGATCACTAGAGTCAATCAGTCAGTCACCTTTGAGTTATATATATCTAGATATCCTGTCACTAAACGACCGGCATGTAATTACAAAAATAGACACTAATAATAATATAATACTAATACGTGAACCCGACTACACATTTGGTATTTAGATTTAATAATCTATTCAAAGCACTGTCCATCCTATTAGCCCAAATACCCATCTATACGTTCACCGACAGCTAGTCCACCATCTCTATCTCTTTCTGAAAAAGACCCAAGTGGTGCGTGCAGGCTTTATATCCTACTGATATTATAAACGCGAAATTTTATATCTATGATGTTTGTTACTCTTTCACGCTCAAACGGTTGGACGGATTTGGGTGAAATTTGGAATGTAAATAGCTTATATACTGGATTAATACATAGGCAACTTATTTATCAGCGGGTAAAACCGCGGGGCGCAGCTTATATTATAAACTACATTAAAGGCGATCTACGGTTTCACCCGCGTTTCATCGTTCTCCTATATAGGAGTTGTAATTTCAAAAAGTCTTTCTTAGTACACTTCTACCTATAGTAATGTCAAATAGATCTAATGGCGGTTTGGGTAACAGACAGGTCTGTCAGTCAGCAGACGCTCAAAGCAAAGCCCTGTGTTTATCCATAGTAGAAAACGCATAGGCGACGCCGACAGCGTCATTGTCCATCAATGCTATTAAAAAACAGATAGAATAGATGCTCTGTATTCGCAACTCGGGCCTCTTGCCCGTACCGTGGGAATCGAACCCGCCGCCTCCGGGTTATGAGCCGACCTGTTCAACCACTACACCATAGAGGCTCTCTAATAAATTTTAATAATGTGAACATTTAACCGCTTGACACTAATAGGTAGAATCAATTTTCAACATCGACCAGGCGAAATGTAGACAAATACACGTATTAAATAAAAACAAAATTCTCTACTGATCCATTGGTCTGTTGATTTATAAAGTAAGACACACCTATAATTCGCCTCCATTGGTGCTCCATGGACCTCAGGACTGAAAATATTATTTAATATTTAGGCACTAGAAAAATAGCTCTTTAATACCTACCTTCAGAAGACCTTATTAATACGGGCCTTAGGAAGCCAGCTGTTCGCATCCATCGTGATAATACAGATTTATGTCTTGATAAAAACCTAATTACGCGTAACTGATGGTTTGTAAACAATTTTATAACCTACATGCATGTTTTAATATCAGCTATTAGCTTGGCATCTACCTGAGCATTGCATGTGCAATATCCGTTAGCTAAGGAATTTTCGGAAATAAATCATTGTAAAACATTAAAAAGAGATATAAAAGTAATATCAAAGTAGTATTTTAGTATTATTTTCATATTTCAAGTTTAAAATATCGTATAAATTGACCTAAGTATATTATTAAAATTTGTGTTCATAGAGCCCTCTTCTAGAGCCTAGAATTTTTTAGCTGAACTGTAGACAGGTACCTAAAAAGAGGCACAGTTGTATTGTGAACTAAAAAGCCGTTTGTTGCTCGAAGTTCTACTAATGTAGTACGAAATACCAGCATGCAGTCTCGCACAAGATTTACGCACAGGTCATGAAATTTTACAATATTAGTCCCCATCTTTCTAATAATAAGGCCAAAAATAGCATAATCTTACTAATAATAATAGCAAGGCCATATAGATAGCGTTGGTTCTCTCTGCCTTCTACGCTGTAGGCATTATCAAGTATGTAAACATTATCATTATCATTATCATTATAAGTACGCTATAGCTAAATATTGCTGGGACATATCTGAAGCAATAGCTTATTTGAACAGCAACATGCATTCTCCGCGGGTCTGCGTTACGAAAGTCAAGAATTCTTAAACAATAAAAAGTAAACATCGGCTAACGCAACTGGTTAATTTTTCGGTATTTCGTGTCAGAGATGCAGCTTGTGACCTGAGATCCCTAGACAATGCGTATGAAGCAACTGTCCAAATATGTAGGCAGCAAACAATAAAAGGGCTAACGCAGTTGAAATTTGATATTTCGACTTGTTAAGTAGTAAAATTTGTATCAAAACACCAAATTTGTTGTTAATAAATAAATAACGCCCAACGATCACCTACAGAGACCCAGGACCCTAATTAGAATTCCCTGTATCTAAGATCTCAAGAATTACGAGGACTATGGTCCAACCACATCTAGACTCAGAACAAGCATTAACGCTTTTTTCTATACATATACTTGTCCTGCCGCGAATCAAACCCGCCGCTTCCGGGCTATGAGCTGTCTTGCTCAACCACCACACCACAGAGGCTGTCAAATACGTATCAATTAAAAATTGTAGTCATATCTACCTAGATAATATAATAATAATTAATGATCACTACATGTATATAGAATTTCTCCATCTATACATATAAAATTCAAAGTCCTGACTGACTGACTGACTTATATATCAACGCACAGCCTAAACTGCTCATCTTAGACTCTTGAATTTTGGAGGGTGTGTTAAGTATCAACTAAGAAAGAGTTTTTTTGGAAAATTATCTTTTTCGTTTACCATAAGCTACGTGAGCGAAACCGCGGGCAGAATCTAATGATGCTTTTTTTTTTAAATTGAATTGAATTGAAAGTAGTGAAAAATATGACATAATTGTCCACGGCATCGACATAGGCAACGGCATATTAATATTTTTAAGCCTGTAAGCAATTTCACCAACAATCATTTTCATTGATAGCCATTTTTTGCTCAAACAAAGCAATGAATATTAAATGGACGTCATGAGCGCAAGCTAGAAATTACAAGTACCTACAAATATAACAAATTTCTCTTGATATACTCGGGTAAAGTGTTTAAAGTTTTAATGAAAACATTCTTCTGTTTGATAAAATATTCATACCAAAAACCTATCAAAACGTTATTTCAAACTTTTGATAGCCCAAATTAAAACATTTTGATATCAAATACAAACTTAAACAAAGCTAAATTCCAGTCTACTGCATTCAGTAAAATTAACACGTCCTGTTATATTTGAAAGGTTGGGAATTTCAAATTAAAACTCAACAAAATAGGGAAACTTTTTTCGGGTAGCAATTAGCGGAACACCATGCTTTTGTTACCCTATGCAAATATTTTGTTGAGGTAGATTTTGACGATATTGCGGCATTCATTTTCAACCAAAATTTTTCACCCACAAACATATATTTATAGACTACGATGTTTCTGGTTTCATCGACGGATTAAAAGTGTTTTTACCTCACTGCCTCGAAAATCAGAGCTGGTAAAATAGAAGAAGGATTAGTTCACATTTTTGAAAAACATTTTCTTATTCCATCTTAATAATGAAACGTGCCGATGCTGTCGTTCAAAATACGTAATTGTATCCAGTTCTTATAATATACGACAGACACTGTGGTGTGGTGCTTAAGCAGGTCGGCTCATAACCCCGAAGCGGTGGGTTCGATTCCCGTGGCAGGACAAGTATTTATACACAGAAAAAAAGCGCAAATACTTGGTCTGAATCTGAGTGTTTTGACCATGGTCTTCGTATTTCCTGGGTCCCTAGACACGGGGAAACCTAGTTAGGGTCCAGGATCTATGTATGTGATCGTTGGGCGTTATTATAATAATTATTATTATTAATATAAGGCCTATAAGCCATACATTTTTAGTTTTCATCAATATTCATTCACTATTAATGCTTTACAATCATTAATACGTCCAAAGTACAAAACCGCAATGATTTAATAATAGTTGCGTGTAAGTTAATAAAGTTGGTCCGTGTTAGGTAGCCAACGCTTTAATATATATATATATATATAATATATTTATATATATTTATATTTATATACTATATATATTTATATATTGCTATACTATATTGCTCTCCAATACAACTCGTATTGGAGAGCAATATAGATACTAATCACTAAACAATACAGTACGTAGAATATTAATCAAGACTTATCGTAATTCGTGGTACTTTGTGAACAGTAGATATTGTAGAAATATATAGAAAAATATTATGTGCAAAATAAAGCATTTGGCTATTTAGTGAAAAAAAGAAACATGATATTACATGGACAAGGAATACAGTTTCAATACAGATATATATTTTGCATCTATATAAATTTGCTTCTCATTAAGTGAGATGCGTTCAAGCGTATGCATATTTATTTGTTATTCTTATAATTTTTATATCACACAAAATTAAGCTATTGAACCTATAATATAAATAATTATCTTCATTACTATATTAAAAACATGTTGTTACCTATAAAATTAATGGTACTGTAGATATGTACCTATAACTACTTATACACAGGAAACTAAAGTAGCCGGTAACCACAATATCCTGCATTTATGATGATTAGCAATCATACAAATACGTTGATAGAGAACTTGTTATTAATAATAATAATATTAATAGTAATAAACCCCCAACGATCACATACATCCTGGACCCTAACTAGGATTCCCTGTACCTAACGACCTAGGACTACGAGGGATCATAGTCCCACAACACCCAGACACTGAAAAAATAATTACGCTTTATTATCATGCCCGAAAACTTGTGCTGCCGCGGGAATCGAACCTACCGCCTCCAGGTTATGAGCCGACCTGCTTAACCACCACACCAGAGGCTGTCAGTGTTATTGTCACACCAATGAAATACACACGAACAAAAAACCTTATAAAATAGTGTTACAGTGGGTGGTTCTATCACTGACGGCGATATCTTCCAGACAACCTTTTGATGGCCAGTATCAAACGTAAAATAGTAACGGTGGTGAATATATAGTTTAAAATAAAAATAATAACGATATTTAAATAAAAAATACATAATTCTTAGCAATGAATACCTACATATTTTGTTCTACCATTTTTTGTAAGTTTTTTTTAAGGTGCGTTGTTATGTATTAGTGGGTGTTCAATAAAATATTATTGTATTGTATTATACATCTTCATACTTATATCATCATAATATATAATACATATTCTTTACGTGACTAACTAATACCCACTCTATATTAGATACTTATAAAACTGACCATGAAATAGTATGATAAGTGAATGCAGCAGCTATGACATTAAATAATGCCTTTGCACCATACTTTTGAATAATGACTTCGCATGTTTAACTTCAGTGAGAAGCGCATTCCACTGACGAACAGCCTGTACTGTGAAGGATTTATCATAGAACTGGCAAGTCTAGACGGGAGGCATGAGCTGGAGAGTTTCTGAGGAACGCAGGGATAAGGAGTGAGCTTTTTTTAATGCTGCTTTACCACAGACTCCTGGGTCCGTGCTCTTTTTTAATATATTATTTATTTATTTATTGTTATTTCTTTTAACAAAACTGATACAGGAGGGACTTCTCTTTTTTTTCTTTTACTTTTCTTTTTTTCAATTTTTCCTTAATGAGTGGGTTTTGGTGCATGAAATTGAAGCGTTCTTTGAGATAGGGAAGAGTTGACGGGACAAATAGAATGTAGAGAGAAGATAGAACACGCGCATTCTGACGAATTCGAATAGATAACCTTTTTACCTTTAAGCGAAAATCCAATACATGATCATATTTGCGTAGGGAGTTTCAATAACATGAAACGGTAAAAAGTATACTTAATTTAAGAGGCAAACATAAATAATTACTTGAAGTAATTATTATTATTATACTAAAACACTGCATTGCGAATTCCTTCGTCGCACTGCAGCACTGGTCCACTCACTTGGGTGGGTTTTTTCAGGTCCAACGATGCTCACGTGTTACATGAGAGAAAGGTGATACCTTCAAACAATAGAGCATCGTCATCGTCATTGATAAGTTTTGTATAGGTAGAATGCATATTTAACCGGTACTACTTTACTCAATTACTTTACACTTGGCTAGCATGCTACATCTTCGATCGCATCGTCACTTCCCATCAGGTGAGAGCGCGGTCAAATGCTCGAGAAGTTTGAAGTAAAAAAAAAAAAAAAAAAAATATGATCAAAAATTTCTTGAAACCTAAATTAACTCCGTGCATTCTCAACGGAACTCAACGGAAATAATAAGCGAAAAATACACAATGCAAAGACATTAAAAATACCATATTTACGGTCGGTGGTTACATTACAAAAACTGTTAGTACATCGTTCCAGTTTCCTTGCATATTTAATTATCAGCTTCGTTGAAAATATTGCGGATTTGCGACACGCGAAATATTCTGCTCTACGTGATGATTGCGGGCACTTGTTTTGACCTTGACAGTTGTACGTTGATATCCTTTTTCTTTTAATTTTTTTACCTACAATCCAGCTTGTGTAACACTTAAGTATAAAAAAAACTTAAAAATAAAACTCTTTACTGAAACACCACATTATCTATAGGAAAAATTGACAAGCACCAATTTAAAAATTAAGTGTCACAATGGACAATATTATCGCTTAAAGCGATCTTTTCCAGACAACCCAAAAATATAGGGATAGGAACAACAAAAAATAAGGACGGTGGTTTTCAGTTACAGGAAAAGCTATATTATACTATACATGATATACTTAAGAAAGGTGGGAAACTATACACATAAACTAAACTTAATGCTTATTACAATAATAACAAAATTAAATAAAAAAAAAATTAATACATACCTACATATATATATACGAAAGTAACATGAATAAAATATAACAAACAAGCCTTTACTATTTGTAATAAGGTTTAAGATTATGTTCTAAGTATACTTACTTACCTATTAGCTGACTTGCAAATTTCAACTGTATTGTAATTTTTTGGCGTGAATATAATATAATATAGGTCATTTATTTTATACCCTGTACGATACTTTTCTCACGGCAAGTGTATTGGAAAACTATACTGTGGTCATCAGGGCAATCATTCAATCTAATGTGTGGGCGCACGTGACCACCGCGAGAAACGTGCGCTTTAGCCCCAAACACTTGGTTTGGGGCTAAAGCAAACCGATTCACAAGGCACGTATGATATATTTATTAAAACGCGTTGATATCATGCCAAAAATACCAAGTAGTGTGTGGAAGTTTCTATAATGTAATGTGATGATGCCTACCATGTTTTTAGATTATCAGTTTTAAAATTTAATTAAACCGCAACTTAGGTACCTACATAATTAATATATTAGGTATATACCTAAATGGTTCTTATCACGTTTATTTTTCATTATTTGTTTTTTTTTTTGTAATTTTGTAATTATACCTCCATAGGTACCCATAAAAAAGCAATACCATGGTATTGCTTTTTTATTTATTTATTTGGCACACAAAACAGAATATAACTAAAACAAGAACAAGAAAATATTTACATACATTTTGAGCTAGATTATATCCCAAAATATGTGTACATCATGATTAACAAAACCATAAATAAAATAATTAGTAAATAAATCTAAATATTTTTTTATGGTTTTGATTTGTATCTTAAATGCAAAATAATCAATTATTCAAAGTTCCGAAATATGTTATGAAATATTTCCGGTAAGAGTTTAATGTCTTTAGGGTGGTTATTAAGTTGCTGAGGGGAAGGCGATGGGATCAAGAAAGAAATCTAAAGCATACCTAATGACAGGGTTACCGATAAGCATAAAAAGTTGCAGATTTCAGAAACAAGCGTTTTAGAAATATAACGCTATGTAAAGTGATTTTTTTCCCATGTGTTTGTATGTAATCCAGTTTTAAAATTTCTATATTCTTGGTGCAGTGTAAGGTGACGTGTGTGCACAAAGCAAGTAAAATTTACACTCGCAAGCTTAATTTGAGATGTGCATTAAATTGACGAAAACGGAAAGCTTATTTATCACCCACCTACGCTTAATAAGCGGTTTACTACTGCTAGTGGTTACCAATAAAAATGTACAACAACATCAATATTTTGTTTAATCTTGAACCATTTCCTTCCTAACCAATAAAACTTTTAAAGTTGCTGTAAATGTGAGAAAAATAAATATTAATGATGGCTCGTAAAATTATTTTTATGTTCTCAAATATAGATTCCGAGTAAGCAATTAAGTGGATGTTAACATAATTTACGACGCCCTATAAACTAGATAGATACTTAATTACGGTCTCTTGTAGGTAATACTTAATTAATAGTAAGTATACTTTTGGGTATATTGACCTAGTGGGTAATGATAAAAACCGGCAACAAAATTTTTATGAGGGAGGCAATCGCGGTAGTTAAAAGTAAAAGATAGTTAATAACTATTTATCAGACATCTGACAATATAAAAGTCAAAGACATGTTCATGTCTAATAAATGTAACTATTTTTAAAGCCTCATTCTAAGCTTTTCTGTATTATAATTAGTCAAACGCTAGGCAAATAAAAAAAAGTAAGATGTAAAAATCAGTTCACAAAACAACAACTGCTTATTCTGATAGTTTACTAGAACTTCGTCAAAGACTCAAACCTTACCCAAACCCTACAGTCACATAATAGCTTTGTTTATTACGACTTACCTGTAGGTAATTCACATCGTTACTGAATTTAAAATATAGGTAAGTCATAAAATATGTACCTATATTCTAAGAGGTAGGTATGTAGACACTTCGAAGACTATTCAAAGAGACGTTTAATTTGTCCCAGTGCAATAATAAACTTATGTTGGGTCCTAGAACAGAAAAAATACTTAGGAATTTTATATTATTCTCAACGAAACATTTACAAGTATCGCCAATTTTATATCTCTCGATTTTTTATTTATTTATGTATTTATTTAGACATAAAACATCAACGGCTTAACCACAAAAGATTTAAACAAGCCTTAAACAAGTGTTTAACTACTATTTGTATTGATAAAAACGCGTTTGACGTCTATGTAAGCCTTGTTTATGTATTTGTGGTAACTCGGCGGTACTGTGGTAAATTGGTAGAGATGTTTAATGAAAGTATATCATTGGTCAATTAAATGCTTACTATAATGACAACAATAAATACATTTTTTTTTATGTTAAGGAATGACGTGACGAGCCAGCCGTTCGCCCGATGTCAAACGAAACGGCCGCCCATAGCAGCTGCTGTGTCATTCGGAACTCAAAAGTATACAGTTTCGCGTGACACTGCACTGCGCACGTCATCCTGAGACATCAGCACAATCTAGTAATAAGATTACTAAACTGTGAGAACAGATCATACATTCTCATTAGCCCAGTAACTTCACTAGCTACAGTGCCCTTCAAACCGGAACACAGCAGTGCTTGCGCACTACTGCTTGGCGGCAGAATAACTGGCCAAGCGGTGGTACCTACCTAGACGAACTTTGCAGTAAAGTCCTACCACATAGTTCCTAGTTAGTACTAATTGGTTCAAATATTAAAGTAATTTTGAAAAACACCGAATAGGATTTCCTCAATTGTGGGGATTTTAATTATATTATGATTTTATTATCTGCAGGTTAATACCGGGTATGTAAAAACCATTTTTGTGTAGTTAATACCCAAGATAACCACAATGCGTGTCATGTTGTCATGCCATGATTATTATTATTATAGTTAATTTTCGTACAACTTTAAACAAGGCACGCACAAAACTACTGTGTGACAGCTCTCGTGGTTTTGACCGATAGAACTGAAATCTGTAAAGTAGGTAGGACCACAAAATAAATAGTAGTACCTACTACGTAGTAAGTACGGCGTGAAAAAGCGCGCATGTGCTTACTTGTTTTATATTTCCGGGATGTTTTAAAATAAGGACCCCATTTTCTGATTTCATAAACATATCGAATCGTATTCAGATTTAATGTATATACGGAATCGTTAAAAACATTATATTTATAGAAGCAAAGCGGTCTACGATTCAGCTTAAAAACAGATATTCCAATGTGGCAGTTATAAAGATAATTATTGTGAGATTGTTCACTGAATAAAATAGTAGGAAACGTCTTCATTACCTTTTAATTTAACATTACAATGTACTCATTATTATTATTAACAATAAATTCCACGCAGAATAAAATGCTTCAAATTAGGAATGAGAATTTATAATGTATATATATTATTATATAATAACACTTTTCTTTAATAGTAATTGTTTATTATCATCAATGATTTATCTTTATCAATAGTTTAGAAAAGTGAACTGGGACTATGATCTTTGGCCGTTCACACCCAAGTTTTCTACCCGCATTGCAACATTTCGTAGGTCATTGCTCCAATAGGCCAGGATGGCGTCCTACACTATAATGTCAAGTCGCGGACTCCACCTCAAGAATGCGACGACCCCAATCATAGCGAATTACATCACCAAAGTCTAATGATGTGACCAGCCCACTGCCACTTCAGCTTTTGCTAAGCCTTTAATCTACGTACCTACCCTTGATTGTTCTAGTATTAGTGCGGGCAACAAATGATGTGGATGGACCTTGTTTCGGATCTTATCTTTCAAAGATAATCCGTTGAAAGGCCTAAGTACAGCAATAAAATAAATATTATGGTATTATGTAAAGTAAGCATCTACTTAAAGGTAGAACCGTTTTGGGTGGTTAGATAACTTTGTAGACGTCTACAATTTTGATTCAAATCAATATAATGTACTCATAGTTGGAATCATAACTATTCTACAAAATATTGTTCCAATTTTTGCGACATTAATGAACGAACACGTTTCAATATTTGTTTTATAACCTGAACATTTTATTGAATGAATTGGACTTACCCCGTACTATAAAACCACATAGATATTAATTGGAATTTGAGTAGCGTAAACGTCTAGTCTAGTCTCATTGTCATAATATATTACATGTTATGATATACTCAGTAATATGGTTTCTATTGAAATTGAAATATTCGTTACTAACTAACTAACTAACTTATAAAAATAACTTTTAAGAAACGGTAGAGAAGACAAAATGTTCCATGCAAGGTTATTAGGTATCTACTATATCTATATAACTCAAAGGACTGACTGATTGACTGACTCACATAGTGATCTATCAAGGCACAGCCCAAACCAATGGACGGATCGGGCTGAAATTTCGCATGCAGGTAGATGTTATGACGTAGGCTAAGAAAGGATTTTTCGAAATTCCACCCTTAAGAGGGTGAAATGGGTGGTTGAATTATTTTCCCATAGGCCACGCTGCGGGCGAAGCTGCGGGCAGAAGCTCGTTTACGTATATAATGGCACTGGGACATTTTTATTTGTACGTATAGTAAGTTATTTTATTTAAAAAGCGTACAGTTTAGCATTAGGACACATTTCTTATTTAATTAAAATTATGTTTACTTTTTAAACAAGGAAATTATTTTAACAAGTTTGAAAGCCCCTTTTACATCCATGGTGATTAGTGTTTTGAGTGGATCTCATTTACATGTGTGCTCGACTTGAACCCGTATTTGTTTAGCTGTGCCATCATTGTCATTGAAATAGGGTGCTCTACTTGACATGGTAGATTCACAGACATACTGAGTATACTAATTTAATCGTTGCTGTAATCATATAGCGAATCAATATGAACGCTACATCTATCGCGGAAAGTCTGTAATATGTTTATGCATCATGATATTCATTTTTTCTCTGCATTGCGAAACTTTGACATTAGCAGCTGTCCTAATATTGCATAGAATTAAGGAAAAGTAAGAAAAACTATCATCAATCTAAATAGAATTCAATGCCTACGAAGGCATTTTGCATATTCATAATAATGTTACGACGACACTTCAGTCAGTCCAGTCGCTCGCTTGCGTTCGTAATACCAACTTGTATGGGTACCTAAGTACTCAAAAAGGTTATTAAATGTATATGTGCTAAATATATTGAATATATTATATATGGTCACCACTTGCCTATAGGCAATACTCATCACCTATGGGCATCAGGCAAAGTGGTGACCCCGACGTGATCTAGTAGATATTTTGGCTTATTTTAACGAGTTTTATTTTATGTGATTGTAGTTTCATACTAACAGGGGTCATCGTAAGATTTGCATGCTGTGAGAGAAAAACTTACTTACGGAACAAGTTATTTCAGTACTTACCATCTGTATGAATCTTTGACAACCGTGTTTTATTTGCAAATATACGATTTGGATTTGGATTTATTAAGACGATCTTAATTTTTTTGAATTTCATCGATTATTTATTCATTTCAACAGCCACACCTTTATAAGATACATCCTGTTATTTCAAAAAAAAATCCCTAAGCTCCATAGCGTGGATGGAAGTTTTACTGTTCGCTGTTACAAATGTGTGACTGGATATACAAGGTGAAATTTAATTCGTTCTTTTCCTTTAATGTATGTATTCAGTCCATGCTATAAAACGCTCCCATATAACTAAATAAAAAAGTACTTATGAAATAAAACTTAAATCTAGGTATTATCAAATTACTGCAAATTTTAATTCTAAAGAAAAGCCTTGCGGCATTGAACAAAGCAGGTGTTTTATTGGCTACGAAACATTTTCAAAGCACTCAGCTGGTGCCCGCGCTGTGTGTAGCGTTAAATAGACATTTCGGCTGTCATGAAGTTATTTTAGGAGGTACGAAATATTAAAACAAATCCTATTATTTTTTTAATCTGACCTTGTACGAATATTCTATAGCATGGGCATATTCTATGGCATACATTTAAAGAAAAGAGTGAATTAAATTCCACCGTGTATAAGGAGGAGGGAACCCATTGGCTTGGATTTTTAAAAAGATTTCTTAGAGAACCTGTAAACTCCTACGTATATAAGTTTCATATATCTAGAACCTTAGATCGTGGATACATGGGAACAATGCGTCTAGCCTAGCTTCCACTGGCAGACTAATGCCGCATCGCGGTCTCTGCCATCTGCCAGGCCAGGCCAGGCCCTCTCAGTCGCGTCGCGCGCACCGTCGCCGCTGGTTCTGTCCCGCACCCCCTTATCAATAAGCACCGATCGATCGTTCCCGCACTGATAACGAACTGCGTGACTTTGTGACTCGAGTGACCTGCGATAGTGTTGTGATGAACATGTGATTGGGCTCTACGGAATATTTGTTTGCAAATTCGTCGACTGTTGGATAAATATTGTAAGTGTTTTTCTTATAAATGTATTGCTATTAAAAAATAGTTTTTTGATATTTATTCTAAGAGCTAATTAAAATAACCACATTCTGATTAATTAGTCACATATTTTTTTATAAAATATTGATAAAGATATTGAATACGCACAATAATTAATTGAAAAAGAAGTACCATTCAGAGGATATTTGCTAAAAAAAAACAGATAACGACGATTATCATAAAAATACTAATGATTAATATATGATCAATTATAATATCTATTAGAACAATAAAATATAAATAAATAAGAACCATAAAACAATAAACTTACAATGCCTTTCAAATTAAAAACATCAATTAAGTAAGTTATAAAACAAAACACAAGACAATCGCTAAGCAATTTAGACATTAAACTTTCTCAGTTTATGGCCATCCCACCCACAGCTAATGTTACAAAAAACTAAATAAGTAACTTAAACCAAAAAGTATAAAATGATCAGCTATATAAGTAGGCCAAAAGACACGCTTTGGTTGAAAACTTCAATGCCTTTCTCGTTAATCGAAGAGGTATTTAGTAATGACATGGATTTAATCAGTTCATCGCAGTGCTAAAAACGTTAATTGGTGGTATCGTTAAACCGAATTTTTTTAAAGAATTATGTTAATGTAGCAGTCATAAACCGAAAACAGTTTCAAATTTTCAATCGAATTAAGCCAGAATGTTGTAGAGCGAGACTAAAAAATAACACGCGCTGAAACTCCCGATTCAAGCAAGCCGAGAGTGAGTCTACGCACTGAATTTGAACCAAAGCTATAAAAGGATACCTATATTAAGAATGTCTGTAGTTTCAGATGTTACAACCGTGAACACACATGTTATATTTTTACGGCAAGGCACGAACATAAAAGCTGCACTAAAGAAAATTAGTAGAGCAACGGGTTTCAACAAAATGATCTCTATTAGTTATATAATTTTACATATAAACATTTGCAGTGCTGACATAAATGCATTGTGTATCAATTTAAATTATTATGGTCAGTTGAACCTTCAAATTCAATTTAATCAATATGAGTTCAGTTTGCTTTCTCATAAAAAATTGGAACACATTTTTTTAACATAAACCAGTACATAAACGTAAATAAGTTATTGTATAACAATTATCATTAAGTTTAGTTTACGTGTGTAGTTGCTCACTTTTATTAAGTATATCATGTATAGTTATATAGCTTTTTCTGTAACTGAAAACCACCGTCGTTATTTTTGTTGTTGTTTCTACTTTTTTGGGTTGTCTGGAAGAAATCGCATTAAGCGATAAGACGAATGTGAATGAGAAGAATGTGGTGTTTCAATAAAGAGTTTTGTCTATCTATCTACCTAGTTTAGGTTCATTTATTATGAAGTACATTTATCATTAACCTATTCAAGCCTGCACTATTATCTACGCGTTGAATATAAAGTCTCATTCATCTAAAATCAAGATCACATCAAACCATCGGACAGTCACTGATGTGACTAGCACATTTACTATGTGCCTAACGATCGTTCTAAGAGTCTATAATAAACGCAAGATGGCCACGATTGCTTACTAAGAACTCATTCATCCACTATAACTGTGCCGCAAGAAATCTTTTTAAAGCCACTTTCAAGTTTACATAAACGTGTGGTAAGCTATAAACAATAGTTGATCTCCTGAACTAAAAATGACTAGAAATAAACATCGCGTCGTTTTTGGAGTAAACTGCTAGGGAAATTTGCGATATAACAGAACTGAATGCAAAGACTCGCACGAAACGTTAACTGCCAAACATAATGCGTTTGTTGCACATTCATGATATTATGCTAATGCTAAGGTTAGAAAGGATACCAAACTCAACATTAGCATTACTGATTAAATGGCACAGATAAGTTGCTTTAGAATATTTAAATAATTTAAATATTAAGAATTATCAAGCAAAGGCCAAAGTTTGGTAATTTTACAAGAATAAACAATAGTTGATCAAGCGAATAATATAATAATAACTTGTCGCGAACGTGGTCGACATTATCGTTTTTCCTTGAAACACTGCGACACGAAGGTCGCAGTATCAAGAACAAAACAAATTGCAATCTTGTATGCACCGATCATTACTAAAGCGTTTTTCTTTAATTATCAAAATAATTTAAATAATACCAGTTAATATTTCGAATGTGGAATTAGTTGTTATTGTGACCGATGCTATAATCAGAGCATGGCGAAATATTATTATAATATTTGAAATCGATTGTGTAGATACCAGAAACAGTAATAAGTACTAATGAAATAGTTTGCAAGTTTACAAATTTTGATGATACGGAAACGATTAAATAGTTGCAGGAAATGAAAGAGTGTAACACAATATTGGAGTTATGGTGGTGTGCCTTAATCTGGCAACATAAGATTTTTTGCGTGATAAAGAGCTCATTGAGTGCGTCCGCAATGGTGATGGTGCGCACGCGCATCTGTGACCTGGATGCCACCAGACCGTCTCGCGGTTAATCTGGACAATTCATCAACATCGCCTGCTGTAATTAAACATCTTGACTCGTTTCGCTTCACAGAACACACTCGTATATGACGAAAAAACTACAAAAAAACAATCCTGTTTCACTGCTCAAATACGATGGACTAGAAAACGCAACGCTGTGTGTCAGTTTATAAAGTAGGTAATCAAACTATTATAGATTACAGATACTTATACGGAATGCAGAAATGAAACCATCTTGAATACTGTCGATATCGATTAAAACATGAAATAATGTCAACTTCAACTTATTATTATGGCTTCTGAAATAAAGTCAGTCGAAAGACATATAAACAAAATACTGTATCAGAATAAAAAGGTCTAACGTCACTTGATTTATTTTATGAAGCGGTCCCTTGTGTAACGACTATCATCAATGTAATATCAATGAAGTTATTATTATTGTTATTAAACCTCGCAATGATATTTCTGAGATATCCACTTATTGCAATAGCTCCCTTCAGAGGCCTTCGTTACAATATGAAGCTTTTACTTGCGTCCGATTCCTTGCTTTCAATGAGATAATAGGCAATAAAGATGCGATTGAACTTGTTTATTGGTTAATTTCGCATAACCAGTAGTATACGTTGTTGCAACTGACTGTACTATGCTTATGACCTGTAAGGTAAGATAAGTTATGAGATATTAGTTACGAAAGAATGTTATTTTTAGTACCTAACCCTTAGAAGCGTTACATTTCTATGACTAACCATTATTATAAAACAACTTCAGAAAGTCTATCTACTTTATCATAATAGGTAGAAAATTACATATTGATCTCCACCATAGTCATTTTAGAGGTCGATTAGTTATTTAGGATGTTCACGATCGTTTTTACATTCTTGTATATATATTTTCAATATTTTCTATTTTCATCGATGAAGTAATCTTACTTGCATCTACTTAATTCTCAAGTTCAATATCAGCGTTCATTAATTTATATCCTTCCAGTTTACAACAAATTTATTTGAACATCTCTTTTAAACAAGTTATTTACAAATTTACGATGAAGCACTTTAGTTTACCTAAATTTGGTGGATTAGATCACTGTACAAAAAGAGAATGTGGCTACCGAAACGTCTCAAAAAATCTCCAAAAAAAAAGCAAATTGGACTACGGACTGGTTTCGCGTAATTCCGGAAGCGAACAGGTTCGAAAGAGTGGAGAGAGATAAGTATTAATTGGTATCTTTAATTTTAGCTAATGAAATATGGTTGTGAGCGGTCCGCCGGCGGTCAGGGGCCGTTTTTGTAGCCATTACGTGGATTGAGTAACAGTGGCTTTCACTGGATCTAACTAACTAGTTGTTACAATCAATGTAGCACGCAATTCTTTTAAGGTAGATAATAAGATACAAGTTGTCGATCACATTATTCATTTCGTGAATCTGTTAGCCGTGCCGTTAGTAAGCATTAAACTAAAACTCTCGAACCACCTGCTACAATATACCTACAGAACGACACTTAGGTAATAATCTCGATTGTAAGAATTCACGGCTCCGCAAATTTGAGCTTATCTTTCTTTGAAAATGCCACAACACCTAATTTTTTTTAAATTAAAAGTCTGTTATTTTGTCAATACAATGAAGGAAAATTTTCAACTGATTGACATTACCAAAATAATTGATTTTCTAATAAATAATACACATTCTGATAATTATGGATAGCTATTAATAATGAAATTGTGATTGCAGAACTTTAATAACGAGTTTTAATGCATTCAATCTTGATTCAATGTAAGCAAATGTAATTATTTATTTAAGTAGACTCATTTTTGGCTCAAGGTTAACAAATACTGGGCAATGACCGAGCAATTTTAACTGGTATCCGAGTAATTTTTTTGTAAAAATACATTTGCAAAAAATATTTCGTGACTACAGAGCATAACGTACAAAAATGATGGCTTTACTTAATTGCGATGAGCGAATCACACGTGGAACAAATCTTACCGCGAGTTCCGGAGAAACATAACTATTTAACTAATGATCGTGATCCGATCTAGTTGTTTTGTTAATCACACGGACATGAAGTGTAAGTAGTAGAGAATACAATTCTTAGCGGGATCCAGTATCAATCACTTGTATGAGGCGTGGACATTAAATAGAGTTAGTAATGATGGGACCTATGACATCTATGTATTGTGGAGAAATGAAACTATTCCAGACAATGGATACTTTTCACTAAATTAAATAATTCTATGTCAACCTGGACTTCGCGAATTATGGCCTAAACTCTCTTCCTCAGAATATCCCGTTCATGAATAACAGTTCATATCCCAGTAATAGAAAGTATGGGCTGATAATATTTAGACAGCCTCTGTGGTTTGGTGGTTGAGCAAGTCGGCTCGTAACCTTGGAAGTGGAGGGTGCGATTCCCGCGGCAGGTATTTATACACAATTAGAAAACTTTTTTATAAAGAATTCCGTAGGAAGCAAGAACATCAACTTTATAAACTACCACTAATAAAACATTTTTGTAATATACAAATCAACATCAATCTTAGAAGACCAACTGCATTATGTTAATGCATAATCGTAAATATCTTCAACGCCAAGTGCTTCAGATCCAATTCTGTGACAGGAAACAGTCTGGTTTGTTTTATTGCCAACTATTAATGCCTCATGCTAACCACGGTTGATTTACCTACGCGGTTTATGTAAGATGAAGCCACTAGCACTAATACCGTTGCATGGTGCATCAATTTTATCTAATCAACTGTTACGACCACCGAGGTTATCTTTTCTTTTCTTCCGGTCGTTTATTTCGACTGAAGTTGACTTGGTGCTGAGAATAAACTTCAGTCAAGCTTTTGCATCCGCTGTGGCTTATTAGGCTTGTTGGCTCAGCTCACGCTCTTTGTATTATGATTGCTTACTATGTGGTATTCGTTAACATTATCTATGTGTATTAAGACTTTAAAGTAACTTATTATCGAACCGAGTTTATTGGGTAATACGCAAAAAAATTATAAGGATTTTTGGATTAATGTGATACTAACATTTTTAGAGCTACACGCTTTTCAAAGAATTTGCTGCAAACGTATACGGTACGGTACGTACCTTACATATTAAAAAAATACCAACATTATTTTACATAATGCTACTCGCTAGCTTAATAGAACTCGCAGTGTTTAAGCAATGTCTTACCTTTGTATAACAGCTAGTACAAGAATAGCCCAAACATGGAAACAATGACCAATAATAGCCAAGATGTTAAACAACTTGCAATAGAAAATATTGCAGTAAAATAGCCCACAATTCACTTAACAAAAGATCGGTTTACAAACATTGTCGTTAAATCCTGGGCATTAACATTGTCATATTTGTTAAGCTTTAAAAAACGTAATGTAAAGGTGTTAAAGTTTTATTAAGGCGGGTTTTGTTGTAGATCGTAAACCGCATTTGGGTGTGGGTGGATGGGTTGTTTCGAGAGTCTTAGGACGTTAAACAGTTGTGTAACTCAATGCGCTTTTATTTTCTTTACACATACACGTGTTCTTTCAATCTTAGGCAAGAGCCAATTGTGAATCGTGCGATCAGCAGCAGCAGTCTAAAGAGAAGGAAACCTCGCATTTTGTTAGCAGCAACAAATAATTGAATACAATAATAATAAAGCGAAATTAGATACGCTTTTGTTGTAATAGAAGGAGGTCCATGGGTTTGCTGAATTAATGATATGCCGATTGACTTTGTATACGATATATTAATTAAAAAGATATTTACAAAAACCAAATGCGGAAAATAAAATTTTCTCTAATATGTAGTCTATATCAACAACATTCGTTGCCCCTAGCAACGAGCTGGAAAAGTTCTCTATTAGAATGGTATTGAAACTTTTTCGTGGGCCAGCACGCCACATCACCCCCCTCCAGAGACCGTCCTACGGGCGATAATATTCTGGAAAACGCACTGTTCGGCCTGATCGAGTGGTGGTCACTGGAGCGTCTCGGGTCTCAGGTGCTGCCACGGCGGGAGAATGGTCCAACTCACGAAGTATGTAGGCAGGTTTAATGCGGTCGACTGATACAGTGACTTCTTTGCCTTTTATGCGGAGCTTAAAAACTTTATCCCCTCGTTCTATCACCTCATGCGGCCCTGTGTAAGCTGCTTGAAAAGATGGGTGCGAGGTGTCATCTCTGAGAAAGACGTGGGATGCTGTTTCTAAATCTTTGAAAATGAATATGGAGCGGTTATTCCCATGGTGAGAAGTTGGTAATGGCAACAAATTTTTGGCGAATGTGCGCAGTCTTTCAGTGTATACTGTCAAGTCCTCTGTGCCATCAGCCGATTGACAAAAAATGTCCCCTGGGAGTCGTAGTGTCTCTCCATATACGAGCTCAGCTGGAGTCGCTTGTAAGTCTTCCTTAAATGCCGCCCGGATTCCCAGTAGTACAAGTGGAAGTGTTTCAAGCCAGCTGCTGGTCGCATGACATGTAATAGCGGCTTTAAGCTGTCTGTGGAATCTTTCGACAAGTCCATTGCATGCTGGATGGTAGGCTGTAGTTCGTCTGCGTTGAAATCCGATGATGTGGGACAGATGCTTAAAAAGTTCTGATTCAAACTGTCGACCACGATCAGTGACGATATCTTCAGGGCAGCCGAATCTGGATATCCATCCGTGAACTAAAGCTTTTGCCACTGTTTCAGCTGTTATCTCCTGTAATGGTATAGCCTCGGGCCATCGTGTGAAGCGATCTACACATGTGAGACAGTAACGATACCCCTGTGAAAGAGGTAAAGGTCCGATCAAATCTATGTGGATTTTCATGAATCTGGCTCGAGGTAAGCTGAATGATGCTAACGGAGATGAGACATGACGTGTTATTTTTGATCGTTGGCATGCTAGGCAGGAACGAGTCCACTCTCTACAATCTTTTCGCATACTAGGCCATACATAGCGTTCCGATATTAGTTTCGTCGTCGCATTTGTGCCAGGGTGGCTAAAAGAATGCAAGTTTTCGAACACTTGCCGTCGCATGTCTTTGGTCACATAAGGTCTGGCCACATTGCTGCTCTTGTCACAATAGATTTCTGTGTGAGATCCAGGCAGTTTGATTTTTGTCAAGCGCAGAGAAGTATCGCTATCCAAAAGTTGTTCTAGTTCAGGATCTGTGCTTTGTGCTTGAGCAAGCTTGGATAGATCGATGGGCTGAGTAATCTCTTCGATGCGTGATAAACTGTCAGCCACAACGTTATCCTTTCCTGAAATATGCCTGATATCTGTGGAAAACTGTGAAATAAAATCCAGATGTCTGAACTGTCTTGGTGAGCACTTTTCTTTTCGTGAATGAAATGCGAAAGTTATGGGCTTATGGTCAGTATAAATAATGAAATCTCTCGCCTCCACCATGTGACGAAAGTATTTTATTGCTTCGTAGATGGCGAGAAGTTCCCTGTCGTAAGGCGAGTATTTCTGTTGACATGGTGAAAACTTTCGAGAGAAAAATGCCAAAGGTTCCCACAGGCCGTCTCTATGCTGTTGTAAAGCTGCGCCCATTGCTGTGTCTGAAGCATCAGTGACTATAGCGAGCTTCGCTTGGCAGTCTGGATGAGCGAGTAGTGCTGCTTGGCAGAGACTTTCCTTGCAGGTGATGAATGCTTTAGTAGCTTCTTCTGATAAATGCACGGGATGTGAACCTTTAACTGATCCTGTGAGCAGTGCATTCAGAGGCGCTTGATGCCGCGCTGCATCAGGAATAAACCTTCTGTAAAAGTTCACCATTCCTAGGAATCTTCGCAGTTCTCTGACGGTTTTCGGTGGTGGGTAATTCGCAACCGCTTCTACCTTCGATGGTAATGGTTTAGTCCCAGCTGCTGAGATGCTGTGTCCTAAAAACGTTACCTCTGATACACCGAATATGCACTTGTTCGTGTTGATTACCATGCCGTATTCCTTGAGTCTGTTGAAGAGCAGATGAAGGTGCTTCTTGTGTGATTCCTGATCAGGTGAGAAGATCAAAAAATCGTCCAGAAACGGGAAGCAGAACTCTTCAAGGCCCCTAAGCATCTCGTCCACAAATCGTTGAAACGTTTGACTGGCATTACGTAGTCCGAACGTCATGAACGGAAATTCGTATAAACCAAACGGCGTCGTGATTGCGGTCTTCGGAATATCCTCAGGGCAGACAGGAATTTGATTATAAGCTTTTACGAGATCGATAACCGAGTATACTTGACAGCCGGAGAGACAATGTGCAAAGTCATGTATGTGTCGAATGGGATAGCTGTCTGGTACAGTTCTAGCGTTGAGCATTCTGTAGTCACCGCATGGACGCCAGCCGTTATCTTTTTTAGGCGCAAGATGAAGTGGTGATGACCATGGTGACTTTGAAGGTCTGGCTGTTCCGTTCCTCAACATATCTGCAAACTCGTCTTTTGCAATTTTTAATTTATCCGGTGCTAGTCTTCGTGGTGTGCTGCTTATTGGCGGTCCTGCAGTAGTCTGTATATGATGCATGGTATTATGCTTCGGAACACGGTGGACACCGGAAGGTCGAGTAATCTCAGGGTATTCGCTTAGTATGTTATGATATACGGAATTTCCAGAAATAACTTTTACCGATGAAATGTTCCCAGTTGACTGTGCAGGTGAAGCTGGGGACGTAAGGCTTGTAGTGTTGTCGATTAAACGTTGATTTCGACAATCCACGATGAGGTTGTAAAATGATAAAAAATCCACACCTATTATGGCCTTGGTAACGTCCGCTACGATGAATCGCCAAGTAAAGTCACGGCGCAAGCCTAGGTTCAGCACTAAATGAGCGTAGCCGTAAGTAGAAATGGGTGTACCGTTTGCCGCACACAGCTCATAATTTGTTGTCTCACGACGTTCCTTGAGTGCTGATCGGGGGAAGACACATACGTCACTGCCAGTATCGATGAGAAACTGCATCTTCGTAGCGCCGTCCGTGACAAATAGGCGACCGGAAGTTTGGCAATCGGTCGTCGCCATTACCGACTGCTGTTCGCGTTTCCCGCATGGTATTCGCATGGTTTTACGCATTTACTTGCTTCATTGCTAAACTTACTATGATACCAGCACACAGGAAATTTTCTATAGTTCGACTGTGATCGTGTGGAGCTAGAACGACCGCGCGTTTTCTTGTTTGAACGATTCGGTGCACGTGAATGCCGGTTCACCTGCGCAGTTAGAGCTTGCACTTGTTTGGTAAGTTCAGCAATCTGTTGGTTCATGGCTTCTAAAGAGCTTCCTGGTATGACACTTGATGTTGATGCTACGTGCGCTGTAGGCGAAACAACGTCATGGATGCGGTCAGCGAGATCTGCGAGCGCTTCCAGTGAAGACGTCATCTGCGAAGCGATTATCGTTTGCGTGCTACTTGGTAAGCGACTGGTCCAGATAGTACGTAGAAAATCTTCGGGAACTCCAGGTCCAGCCAAATGTTGCAAATGTCTTAGAAACTGAGATGGCTTACGGTCTCCAAGTTCTGCGTGCATAAGTAATTGCTTGACCTTCTTTTCTCGTGACGCGGACAGTCGTTTGATAAGTTCCGACTTCAATTTTTCATACCTGTTGGTGTCGGGCGGGTTGATGATTATATCTTCCACCTCAGAAGCATACTGCGGGTCTAGTTGGCCGATAACGTAGAAAAACTTCGTATTGTCCGTAGTAATGTTCGATATCGCGAATTGGCCCTCGATCTGCGCGAACCAAATGGCCGGCTTTTCAGGCCAAAACGGCGGAATGCGCACGCCCACACGACAAATATCTTCGTTCTTATCGGTTGAGAGCGACATCTTTATGTGAATCAGTATCAGAATTATCGCAATCAGCAACAAAATCAAAATCACACACATTTACTGCAAACGTGGACTTTCGGTTCAAAACAGGTCACCAGTAAAGCGAAGTTAAATACACTTTTGTTGTAATAGAAGGAGGTCCATGGGTTTGCTGAATTAATGATATGCCGATTGACTTTGTATACGATATATTAATTAAAAAGATATTTACAAAAACCAAATGCGGAAAATAAAATTTTCTCTAATATGTAGTCTATATCAACAACATTCGTTGCCCCTAGCAACGAGCTGGAAAAGTTCTCTATTAGAATGGTATTGAAACTTTTTCGTGGGCCAGCACGCCACAATAATAATAAATTAAATTTAATACAATAATTTCACGCAAACCGTCACTTAAAGCAAAATCATGTTCAAAACTGTCTCTAACTATTTTCATAGCTGAAATATGGATAATATATTAATCTTAATTGCATTTTCTAACAGCAAACAAATAACGTACTACATATACTACCTAAAAACATTGGAATTATTCAAGGTATTAGTAGTTCCCATCTCATATTACAACCGGCGTTATATTCCACATGCACGAGCTCTGATACTGTCTCTAACCCTGCATTGTCTTCCTCGTCAATGGTGTCCGCCCACGATGCGCGCGCGCCGCCCGCCCACTCGCTACTAAATCGTCCCTAACTGTATCGTCGACAAATTACCACACCACCGAACATAATAGTCCTTTAATCTTTATTTGATGGCTGCGTTATTCATAATCACATGTTAGAAATGTATAATATACATATAGATTTATATTGTTTTCGTAATAGATTCCATTATTGATGTATGTTCTGTTGTAGGTATTTCATGTTTTTTTATAGAATAACGGATATAAGTAGGTATTTTATCATAGAAACTGACGTGAGTAGTACTCATAACTACAACTATTACACACACAAAAAAATAACGATAAAATACCTACAACTATTACACGGCTAAAACTCACGAGATACAGTCGAATAACTCGACCGGTGTTCGGGCAATAAAGATGCCCATCCTCAAGGAGTACACGCGGCGGCGGTGGTGGCGGAGTCAGTGCCGAGCCGTAGGTATTTTATCGTTATTTTTTTAATATAATTCAATTCAATGTGTTTTGTAGGTATGTTTATGTAGATGGCTATATAAATGTCAGGTCAGGTATAAATGGAAGGTCCTGAATTCTATCTCGATAGGTGATCAAAATACTTGTTTAAATTTTCAAATATATTAGGTAAATACCATTATGAATGTGTACGGAACATTTTAAAACATTTGGACTACTTCAGAACCCAGACACTTAGGTTAACGGGACTATTCTAATGTGCAAACAACAAACGGTTTATGTAATATGTACTACCTTAATATATTTACGTCATAAACATTTTAAAAACCTATAGATTGTATTAGCGCAGAACTGATAGTACTAATTTTCTTCTCGTGTAGGCAAGCCCTGCTGGGCGATCACGTAAGTCGATTGCAACCAATAGAAACACAAATTTATATGGATGTGACAATTTGAATACGCAGTTTATGTGCATAGTTAGTATGAAAATTTATCCTGTTGCATTGCAATCATAGTTTCGAGATCACCCCCTTGGTGTCAAAATTTGTATGCCACCGCTTCGCCAACCAGGACCACGCGAAATAAACTTGGCTACCAAGGGGTATATCAAACTATCAATGTTTAGGACACCTCTAGGTACTCTAAAATTTCCCCCATTTCGCATTTCTAGGCTTTGTGTTGATTATTACTCGTATAATATAAGCCTGTCAATCAGTCGGTCCGCAACATTCTGTAAAATATGTTTAAGTATTCACGTACGTACTTATTTTAATTAGCATTCCGCAAGAGAAACTCGACTCTACGGAATATCGCATAAGTGGAATATGAAGAAAAATAGAAAAGTACCGTTTGATGTTACAATGTAAGAAATCCAGCTGATAATTTGCGGAAATACAACATTAATATTAATTTATAACGTATGGTGTTTAATCTGTCTTTACGCTCCTTTTGCGTGTTTTGTGCTATCTACATATTATTATCATCTAAGTATCTGTAATATACCATAATTTTATCATGACAAAATATTTCTAAATATAGTTGACCAAAACATAAATATGTAATTATATTGTATTTAGTAAAATTGCAGTTTATTATAATATTCATATAATTGCAGAGGTTAAGTTATTTCTAGAAGCATTTGAATTTGTTTTGAACTGTTAAAACTTCTTGGACGAAAGTGGAGTCTGGCGGATGTAATCTAAATTAGATTGCATGAAAAAAGGTCTTTCATGGCGATGAAAGACCGCTTTACAATTTTCTTTATAAATTACAGAACTTACAGAACTCAGTCAATGATGACTGAGTACTATGTGATGAGTGAGTGATGACGCTCACTAATTTAATCGTTTTGTGAATCTCGTCTTGAGCAGAGATTCACGACTGAGTATAGTTCTGTAATACTGGCCTTAGCTAACGAGGGTTGCAAAGGCTCTGTTAATATACACTCTTATTAAATTTGAAACCTGATATACTTAATGTAAGTTCTTGAGAAGGTCGGCATTCAAAGTTCCATAATATTATGTTATATCATATTATAAATATTAAACATTAAAGAGTATCCTTATATTTGTAGATATTATATTACGAGCCAACATCGTGTTACGATAGTTAACGACCTCTTAAATATCTAGTACATAATAATAGACTTTTCTACGATAAATAATAATAATAACGCGCAAAGATCACATATATAGATTCTGAACCCTTACTAATAGGATTCCTCCAATGGTCCCACAACACCCAGACTATGAAAAAGTATTTGCGCTTTTTTTTGTGCACAAATACTGGTCCTGCCGCGGGAATCGAACCCGCCACCTCCGGGTTTGAGCCAACCTGCTCAACTACCACACCACAGAGGCTGTCAACGTATTTTGAGAAACTCACGCGAACGTTTGAACGTGTCAAAAGTATTTTGAGATAGATATCTCAAGGTACTTTTATTTTAAAAGTTTATCCCATGTATAACTTTTAGCTGATCAATACCTGAGTAAAATTGCGCCATTCAATAATTTAACCCTGGTATTAGGTACTTTGAAATAAAATTAAACAAACGAGTAGGCATTGATAATTAAGTACTTACTAATGTTTTGTCTCCGACAGGCCAAAATACACATATAACTTAAGTCATTGCTGTAATATATCTTAATAAATTTACATTACGATTTGAAAGATAACTAAACCGCAAAGGGCGAGAGGATAAGCACCAGAAGGGAAAAGATCAACACGGGGTAACCCATAGGACCCCAAGGGAGTAATTTATTACAATAAGCAGATATGGCTTATCCTAGCTTACTCTTCGCTATTTCACGTTTTCGCTTTCATAAGTAAACAACGTTAAACCCCAACCATAGACTGATAAAACTTTTTAGAAAAAATGTATGTTTGCTGAATCATAATTTTGTTGACTCGTGCGCAATATGATGCTTTTGAATCGTGATGAAATCCGATGATTTTTAACTTTTTTTCCCTTATCATTATGGATATAAATGCTTGCACAGATTAGGGATCTAGGAACTACGATGTCTATGGTCCCACAACACCCAGACACAGAACAAGCATTTGCGCTTTTTTTCTGTGCACAAATACTGTTGTCCTGTCGCGGGAATAAAACCCGCCGCCTCCGGGCTACCCGTTCAACCACCACACTACAGAGGCTGTCAAATGGGATAAGTATAGCTATGCTGAATTGGATACAGGTTATTCATTTGTTTTTTCGTACCAAGTCAGACCTTGTCGATTGAGGATGTAGCCCTAAAATGACTTTTCCACTCCCATTTCTTCAATTACGCTGTCGTCCTCGTAGGAAAAAATGGAATGTTTAAAATCAGTTCCAAGCTTGAATAGAACTCATGCAAACAAATCATACTTTTTTTTTAAATATATAGAACCTGGACCCTAACTAGAATTCCCTGTGTCTAGAGACCCAGGAACTACGAGGACCCCAGACTCAGAACAAGTATTTGCACTTTTTTTTAAGGGCTCTTTTTCCTATCAAGTACCTATTATGATGGCTCAAACTTACACAAGTATAAAATTTTAGTGTCCTTTTCTCCACTAGCGCTGATAATGTTAGATTTGCGGCTTAAGTCATACTTAACATGTTTTTTAGTTTTGTCGTGTCGGGTAACAAAGTATTTATGTGGAACTGGCCCTGAATATTAAACCAGATAGTTTGCGGTTGCAAGAGCTTCTCGAATTACGGCCGCGATGCTTATGTGGGAACTTGTAGGTCATCTAAAGAAACCTAGATCTTCTAGGATTAGCTTTCACAGAATAATAAATAGTAGGTACGCGTACGCTACTGCATATTATAAAATTATGTACTGCAGCTATATGAAGCTCTGCGAGTGTAGTTATTGGCCAGCGATTAATAATATCATAATAGATTGTGGTCAAATTTTTTGCCTATCACACTAATATTATAAAGGCGAAAGTTTGTATGTGTGTATGTTTGTTACTCCTTCACGCTGAAACGGCTGAATGGGTTTAGATGAAATTCTGTACCAAGATAGCTTATACATGCTGGATTAACATATTGGCTACATTTTATCCCGAAAAAGTGAAATTTTCCCGAGGGATGAGCAAATAATTAAAATACTTTTAATCCGCGGGTAGAACCGCGGGGCGCAACTAGTAAGCAATAAAAACATCCTAATTCTTATCCTAGCCTACTATGCTTATATGCAAAAGTGAAACATTATCTGTTTGCTTGTGTAGCTTTTACAGAAAAACAAGTTTTGTACACCAGATTTCTCACACTACTGAAATCCATACATGTAAAAATGCTAGGTGGAATAGATGAGTATATATTGTTTTTTTATGTTACTGAATGATTTGACGAGGTAGCCGTTCACCTGATGTTAAGCGCCACACCAAGAGATGAGTATATGTAATATAGATGCTATAACATTATTCACGTTGCTGGTGTGTTGTTGTTGATACAATAATAAATGCTTGAGCCAAAGATAATTTACTGAATACTATACTCTGAGCTTTACGAAGAACGTAGGTAAAGGTTTTGTATTCAGACCATTAAAAATCCCAATGTTCCGTGTCAAATAGCCAATAAATACATGAATTGGTTTACATAACGCATACAGCAGCCACAAATTACCAATTTTAATAATACAAATAGTATCTTTACCTACTGTTTTCCCGACAGAGCGCGTTATCGGAGGAAAATTTGCCAATCACGAAAATTATCGCAAAACTTTAACAAACTGCTTCTGTTGAATATCTAAGTGGCTTATTTCTATTATTTTTCAAGCTGATTTAATGCTAAGCGTTCCTTTCATACGCTATAATTTATTTTTCTAAGGCTTGCGTGCCGCGGCAAGGTCTGAACAATTTGTTAAGTACCCCGACATTTTATAATTAACATACCACCCGTAGAAAATGCTTATTTCCGTTACACAATTCATAACGTCTTTTGTATTAAATCGCCACAAACTTAAGGGGCTTTATTGTGAGTAATTTCTTATTTTACTGAAAAACTCAATTTGCATACCTGTTAATAATCAAAGAACTACCCATTGGTAATTTTCCATAAAACAGGGCGTTTTTGTTTTTCTTCGCTTTTTGGTATTACCTAAACCTATTAGTAATTAGCAGCTTCATAGTAAATAAAGTGACAGTTATATACGCAATACACGGTCCAACAATAACTTAGAATCGAAATAGTTTTTTTTTCAATAATTCCCTAAGGAATGCTTTGCCCCAACCCAACTCCCGCTGTCTTATTCTGGAAACGCGGGCAATTATGATATACGGACGGAGCTGCATAGAGTTACCGTTGTTCCCCCAATGTCGGTGTCCCCAGTTCGCCCTAGTCGTTTTTACCGTAACCGGACTGCGTTTAATCACGTCCCATTGCCGCGTACTTGTCATACGCAGCCTTGCCGAGATTCACTGAGGGCTTTCCTAGGAAATTGGTGCGGCCAACAAGAAATACGAGTATGTACGCAGGTTTAGTTTCTGGCGTTAGGTACTCTACCAGTCTACCTATGTTATCTTTAGGTAAGTTTCAAATTTATCGTAGTCACTCATATTTACATTCACTGCTCACACTTACAATGGCTTGCGTAAAATTACACTCAATAATTACCTGCAAGACCATTTTCTAGGGATGATAATAAGTAAAATCTCATGTTAGATATGAATATATTTATAATTTATGGCATATGTATTAATTGGTAAAAAAAAACTCTTCTTTATATGTACATGTTGTTGATAATATAATAGTATTAATGGGTATAAACATAGGTTTACCGTTGAAAGACGTATTATAGTTTTTGAGAAAAATAAATGACGTCGACAGTGTGACGTCAATTTTATATTGCGCAGTCAATACAGCACATTTTGTCATTTCATAGGTAACAGAATTCTCTTTTTACCGTCGCATTATATTCGAAACCTTTAAACTCAGAAAAAGCGAGCCATTAATTGTATTAATGACGTCGGTACTGAATTAAAGTAATTAATTGTATGAACACGTTGTGAAATTCCGTCAGTAAACTATATTTTTGAAATAAAACATCTTTACACGCGCTTACCTTGGGGAGTAAGCTGGTGAATGCGAGGCGAACGGAAGTTGAAGTTGGTTCACTTAGATCTCCATTGTCAACATAATAAAGCAAAAAACTTGTATTATTATGTTGGTATATCCGGTAAAATGACAATTTACAATTGTCAAGATGGCGACATTAATATTAAACAAAGCAAAAACAAAGTTATACCGGCCGATGAGATAGAGCTAATCTAAAAAAGTTTTATTTCAGTCCTGTGGTTTAAAGCACACCCGTTTTTTTACATAGGATTTTCTTGAAAAAAAAAATCTAGTGAAAAGGTTGTAAGTACGTAACATAAATTCACATCATTGCGGAATTCAAAACTACAGAACAATTCACAAATAATTTGGATTTGACCAAGGTATTGTTCCTTTGTGACAAAATTGCTCAGTCGGAAGAAGATCGTTAAGTATTACGTATTGCTTGAAAAATCGTGCCGAAATCTGAAATCGCTGCGAAGGCTGAGCTATCATTATCTGAACTGTTACAAGGAAAAATGTTTTCTGTATTTGCATGTCACGGTGAGCGGTTCAAACCACCATTAGACACTTTCAACGCGGCCCTATTGTCCTTCAATAGATGGCGATAAAACATTCTCTACGTGATGGAATTTTTATGTTTCCGATCCCCACACGCTGGCCGTTGGCATTGTGATATTAAAAAGCTTTTATAAAAATAATAACCATGCGGAATGTTTATTAAAATTTATAAGGACTTTTATTTGTGTCCACCCATCCGCATTTATCCACTTTTGATATTCAGAGATCAGGCAACAATTTTCTAAATTAAGTAGCTACCGTACCTTTATTTATTGTTGGAATGTAATAATATTCTAGATTAGATTTAACAGCAGCTGCTACTGTTTAGGTATCACCTAACCTGATGATCTCACGATACTTATGTTATCTTAACAATAATAATTCAGCTTTTATAGCCAATGCTAATTCAGTATTCGTAATATTACAACTGTGCAAATATAAAGACTTTTTGTTGGGTTAATAAATACAGATACAAAACACTACTGAGAAATAAAAAATAACCTTGTGCTTTCGGCACGACGCGCGACGCTCAAATTTATACGGACTTTAAATAAAATACTAATGTTTTAATAGTCTATTTTCAAAACCGCAATCCACATACTAAGACAGGTTTTATGATTCAATTTGCATAGAACATTTTATTAATGCGCTTGACTATGTAACTAAGTGCAGTTCTTTTGTGCCCCTTTTCTATAGAAATCACAAGAGAGTTGCAAGAGGGAAGATGCTCTTAAAGCCGCACCCCTATTGCCGTTAAATTTGCATTTTATCATGAGCAGGAAATCCCTCTACATTTCTTGCTGAACCTGCTATTATTTTGACACTTAAACAGTTATTCTAGATTAGCTTTTCGAAATAAGCAGGTGGGTTTAACGCGTATTATTCCTATATTGCCACCGATATTCATGGACCGCGGTCTCTTTATACACACACTCGTGTGTTAGATACTTGATATAAAAGATCCAAAAAGCAGAAATTTCTATTGATGTCTCACATCACCCACTGCACAAGTGGAAAAACAATATTTTCTTCCTTATGTTATTTTAATGACACGCGATACTTACACTTATTTAATGAACGAATGAAAGTCAAATCTATTACAGTATGTTATCTTTGGTCAAACCGAAGTGTTGCCAACTTATTATAAAGGCATCAAAATGATGCTTAGAACACACTAATCGCGTTTTGAAATGGATTTAGACGTCGCTTAAGTATACTGTACGTAAAAATATCAGGATCAATAGAAGTATGCAACGTTATAATTTGGTTATTCAGTGGGTTAAAACATGTAACGTTTATTTTCAGAGGAGCGACTCGCCTGCGCTCGCGTGCATCGCTGCCCCATGTGCACTTGTATAAGGTGAGTCACTCGGCTTAAATTAAACATCAGCTGAGGCTAGTTGCACAAGCACACCGAAAACTTCCCTTCATAGATAGTATGGGGAAGGTGGACAATTTGACATATCTTAGGATTTACGACATACATAGTTATCAACTGTTATCCCGCGAATCCATCGCGTTGCGACTTGCGAGGCAATAATAATAATAATAATCTATATGAAGCTCCACAAACAAAATCTCCGGCACAAAATACCCCTTTGCCAAACAGCCAAATAAGGAGTTGAACGAGATAGGTTGAATTGTGACAGTGTTAGGTACACGCAGATCATTTAATCCCCCAGAAGATCGGTGTGGAGAAAAACTCCATTTAAATCCCCCAGGAGTTAGGGAAACCAAGTGGTCGGAAGCTCTATAGCTGATTTCTTTAATTTTTTGTTTTTCGATTTTTACAATTCTATATGCACGTCGCTATGTAATTCAACTTCAAATGCAGAAATTACTTTATTAATATGAGATATATTTTATCCGCAAGAATAGAGCATTGTTAGTTTGATTTTATTGCAATTCTAATAAGTAAGATACAGCTCGAGATATGTAAGAAACATTTGCGTTCGTAGAGTGAGTCACCATGCTGTATGTAAACGTCAGTTTCCTGTGAAGACGATCCAGAATTACAGATGACTGGTTACTTCATACCTACTCGATAGCGCGTAAGATTTCAAGAAGCTTAATTTCCTCAGTGAGTGTTACAATTTGTTGCAAATATAAGCCCTAACCGCCCGTGTAATAGGTCTATTTTATTTATCGAATACATCGTAATTTTTACTCCTGCAATTACGACTGATGCTCAATTGCTGTGATATGCTTTGACTGGCCCGATAGCTCAGTTGGTAGTATCCCTGCCTTCTGAACTGCAGGTCGTAGGTTCGATTCCCACCCAGGACAAACATTTGTGTGATGAACATCGATGTTTGTTCTGTGTCTAGGTGTTTATATTGTATTCTATGTATGTATTTACAAACAAAAAGTATCTAAGTATTGTTTCAGTTATCTGGTTCCCATAGTACAAGCTTTGCTTAGTTTGGGGCTAGTTGGCGCTGTGTGCAAATGGCAAGTGTCCACACATATTTATTATTATTTATTATTTATTTATTCACAAACTATAGGTATAGCGTTGGATGCGAAACATTATTAATAAGCAATATAGCCTTGAAAGCTCAAATTTAAAACCACTTGTCAACTTGCCACAACAAGACTAGATTGGTGTAGATTGGATGCTCTATTTAACTCTAACAAACGATTATTGGCAGTAACATTTTTAATACATTACCTTTGTAACTAGAAGTAAATAGATATCACACAAATATTATAAAGGCGAAAGTTTGTATGTGTGTTTTGTGTGTGTGTGTATGTTTGTTACTCCTTCAAGCTCAAACGGCTGAATGGATTTGGATGAAATTCGGTACCATGATAGCTTATACACTAGATTAACATTAGGTTACATTTTATCCCGTAAAAGTGAAATTTTTCGTGGGATGAGCAAATAATTAAAATACTTTTTATCCACGGGTGAAACAGCAGGGCGCAACTATATATATACAAACTTCTCTTATTATACAACCCGAAGACTTGATCTCAGCCACGGAATAGATAATAGTACTAATCGTAGAATAAATAATAATACAAATCTCTTTACTGATTGTGACTGCATTAGTAAGCGCAACGCAACGCACCTGCGTCTGCGTCGCGAGTCCCGAGTTACTACTGGATGTCAATGTCCGTCATACAGTCATACGCGAGTATACGCGACCATAGCTTCTACAGAAGAGCGTAGTATATACTTAGTCGTATTTACTATTTGTAGGTACTTAGTTAATGTACCTACACTGTTTTATCGCACGCCGTGCTTGTATACTGTCGCAAACAAAAGTAATATAGTGAAGTGAACACGCTGTATGTTCCAGCCTGTAGGCAGTATATTGTCGAGACATTTCAATGAGGTCGTTACATAGTAATCTGAACTGTGACATTACGTAGTCTTTAAGCCCATTATAAATAGAAACCCCTTTATAAAGCGATATTTAAATTGTCTCGTACTGTATTACTCAAATATTATAAGGTTCAATTATGGTTCACGTTAAAGAAAGAACCGGCACCAATATTGCCCGTTTGGGTGGGGATCGTTGGGAATAATCTATAAGGTTTATGGTTCAATAAAATGAATTTATTGACCTTGTTCTACTAAAAAGATCAAGTTGATTGAATATGCCTAGAGATCGATCGCCAGTAAGACGTAATATAAACGGCCTTAATACGTTATTAATAGTAATACGAACAAGTGAAATGTTAATAATGTTTATGTAAGTAGGCTGCATCGGTGTTTACTTTTGTAATGTCATGTTACATGTGGTCAAAGTCGTCAAAATCACAATCTGTTAATAATTCCCGGCATTCAATTACTTTTTTACTCCGCCGGTCGCGGTAACACATGAATAGTCAATCATGGTGAATAAAAAATATTTTCCAATATACCTAATCGACTTGGACAATTTAGCTCGTAATGCTTCCGGCACTATAAATAAGGCGCGAAGGCATACAGCGTTAGTGTAATTGCCTGCAGGCCCTGGCGCCATTAGAAAAACTTAATTATTGGATACGCAAACAATCCAGGCTCGAGAATGGATACTTCCATAGTATATTTATTACCCGTTAACTGTTGCCCAGTCTATTGAAACCGCTAGGAATTTTAAGTGGGATCAGTCTGGAGAATATTAGAGGTACCGCATCCCTAGTAAGGGTTTGGTTTTCGTCAGTCGCTAAGAATGTTGTTTAGTGTGTTTTCTATGTTTCTGTAAGAACACCGTAACTTTAATTATCACACAAATCACACTAATATTATAAAGGCGAATGTTTGTATGTGTGTATATGTGTTTGTGTGAATCTGTGTATTTTTGTTACTCCTTCACGCTCAAAAAGCTGAATGGATTTCGATAAAACTCGGTACCAAGATAGCTTGCTTATAACACTTAACACTAATATTATAAAGGCGAAAGTTTCTATGTGTGTTTGTGTGAAGGTATGTTTGTTACTCCTTCACGCTCAAACAGCTGAATGGATTTGGATAAAATTCGATACCAAGATAGCTTATACACTAGATTAACATATAGGCTACATTTTATCCCGGAAAAGTGAAATTTTCTCGTGGGATGAGTAAATAATTAAAATACTTTTTATCCGCGAGTGAAAACGCGGGCGCATCTAGTAATCTAATATACCAGAATAAAAAATATCAGAAACATGTGCGAAACATTAATCCATCTGATAAAGGACAAACAATAAGGAATTTTCTAAAAGCTTATAGTCATTTTATGGGGGGCGTAATGGTAACACAAGCTGTTACGTTAAATACGCGGGCAGCATAACGATCAGCTATCCCACTCTAGAAAATAGCATTTGCGATATGACACTAATGCGTGGACAAAAACCGGGTCCATATTCAAATATGCGTCTGGTTACACGTACGCGTATTTATCTATAGACGTATGGAATGTATGTGTATTATGTTATTTTTTCATTGCACATAGGTACACGCACGTTCTGGCATCTTTTGTGCTAATAGTATTGGAATGCAGCTCGACGACTCCGCGTACGTAGGTACTTACTACCGTACTTGAGACCACATCCCATATCGCATACGCATTAATTATATATTAGAACATACCTATAGATATACGTTATATAGGTATGTATAGGAAGCATTAATATTAGTTTTTATTTTATTTCAAACATTAAATCCATGGAGCGTTCTTGAGCGACGGTAATTTATCAAGGGTTCGACTAATTGGTCATTAAATTTTTTAAGCAACTATTGCACCTTGAAACATTAAATACTATCATCCGGCGGCTACGTACGTTCTTAAACAGACGCAAGAAATTTAGTGTAAAAAGCTTTACTTCTTACAGTACAAAATGTTAATGCTGTTTGCTTCTGCTACTATCATAATAATTTCATGTGTATAATATTTCCTTAAGCGGATATAGATAAAATTAACATTTTGCAATTCCCCATAATTTTTATAGCTATCAAATTAACAGCGGTAAAAAAGTTTCTTTTTATGGCGTCGATCTAAGTTAGGACCGCGTCCGGCCGGAAGAAGCCCAGCGACTTCCTCGCACGTTGCGTCATCGCCGCACTTTTAGCATAAAAATAAAAAGATATCTGGTCGATGTAGTAAAAGTGCGATAAAAAGTTCACTGCACTTCAAATCGGTCTGTTTGGTAAATAACCTTGTTTACGAAATTTGGTTGTATGCGATACGTATCTTCGATATTTACTTTACTTTTACCGATTAAAAGAGTGGGAATCTGTTGCGTATCTTAATTTTATATCTCGGCAAAGCTTGCTCTCTTTACAAATACTGGGTGTAGTGAAGATTTAGTTATCTGTCAGCGATACCGCGGGTGCTTTCCATTTGAGAGATGAGACAACTTGCGCTTAATTCATTATCATTTCCTCCTAACGGACGCACGTTAAAATTAGATTGAGCGTTTTGCGAAGATGCAGCTATTACGTGTACCGCATACTTTAAGTGAAAAATAAACGAGGTAGAACAGGTTGGCATCTTCTCGCAGCCATCTAGCAGCTGGTTATTAGAGCGGACGGCTCCACAGAGCCGCGTGCATCCGTCGACCCCGTACTCTCGTTCTAACTCATACGGGATTAACTTTACTATTATCAGTATTAACGTATTATTACAAGAAAAGTAAATAGAGGCATTTAATTGCAGTGTGTGTGTCAATCATGCAGATTTAATAATAACTAACAACGGTCCCTTTCCTAGATCTAGTCCTGCGGTGCGCTGTCCACGTTAATTAACTCCGAGCATGGTCGAGCTTTGTGGATATAGGCAGTAGATGACTACTTTAAAGAAGCATAAATAAAATTTATAGTTATGCTCTACTGATAACTATACATTTTATTCAGGTTTCTTCGAGTTTTAAACTCTGTACGGCAGCGTTAACTTATTTTCATATTGATTTTCATTAAAAGTTAACAGGTAAAATATTATGACTGAACTTTTCAACGGCTTAACACAAACAACGTAAATATAAAAAATGTAAAACCGTATTTGGCTGTAAGTTTTGGTAATTAAGATATATTTGTGTTTAATTTTAAGAGCTGTGGTTTTTGTTTAATAAATAAAATAAAAATTATAGATAAAAATTTGTCAAAGCCCATTTTTTCCGTGTACCTACTAGTAATAAAATAATGAAAAATAGTGGCAAAAATTATAAGGCAGGTTAAAGTATAGTAGGTAAAGATTGATTGATATGTCCGAATTGAAAACGAATTAGCCATTAACGATATATCCATCCACTAACCCGCAGATGACTAGCGTGGTGGATTGTGACTTACACTCTCCCAGTGACAGAATCTTAAGAGCTTATGCTATAAGTGAATAGTTATAGCGAAATAGGGATACTTAAACAGCTAATCATAACCCTATACGTAAACCCGATTGAGTCACAGCTTCATCTCAGAGAGTGTTAATAAAAGAAGAATTAAAGATTACATGAAGATTTACTAACAAGTCTAAACAAAATATTTTGTAAAAGATTGTTTCAATTATTAGAAAAACGAATTTATCATACCAATAATTACGACTATAAGGTAAATACGTTTAAAATTTACAGCGCTGCAAAACTAAGCCGTTAATACTTAGTACGACACAAAATTGATGCTAAGCGTCCATACAAATATCTCCATCTCCAAAACATAAAGTATATAGCTCAAACACCTTCATACTCTACCATCACTATTTACTATTTTCAGATTAGGCGCGTGCGGCGTGGCGCGATGGTTGCGTGAACGGTCATCATGCGCCTCTTCCGCGGGCCGAAGCGCAGGGAAGTGACCGGGCCGCGAGCCGTCGCAACGCCGTCTCCGCGCCGAGACGACGCCGACCTAGAGCCAACGCACGATTTCACCATCGTCACCGCGCTGCCAGCCATGGTCATGGAGGAAGACGTGAAGGAGATGAAAAAAGGTACGAACCTTGGTTCAATAATGTGGCAAAAAATTGTGACCAATGTTCGCGGTGGTAGAGAATACGTATGCTTCAAAACCACAAGATAAATAGGTCCTCATCTAATGAAGACGTTTTTCTTTTGCAGTGTTTGCCACGTGGGGTCGTCGAATGGGAAAAAAATTAGAAATGCTGAAAAAGACTGAACATAAAGAAACGACCCAATCGCCACCTACGGACGAGCTTAAGGAACATATTGAAAAGACCCCCGTGATTGGGCAGTATAAGAAGAAACAAAACTGGAAAATGGGAAGAAGTAGTTCAGATTCCACGTCATTGAAGAAAGATAATGACACAGATTCGATTCACTCTGTGAGAAGTGGCTCTAGAGACAGATCTCCCAGTCCCTTCAAATCGTTCTTCCACAGAATGGGCTCGACTGGAATGCTAAACTCTTCCAAATCTCAGTCGCTCAATATGCATAAGAAACCGGATACCTACCCCGTCGCCAACGGACCTTCATTGTATAGAAGTTGCTCAACGTCACATTTGTCCACATACGTAAAGGCGGATGACCCGTCGGATGACATAGATTTGCAAAACGCAAACAATGAAAACAAAAATTCACCTTCGAAACACAATAACGTATTGTCTGATGAGTCCCTCGTAGCCTCGTCGACAAAAGCCATCAGTTGCGATAACATTCCCAATTTAAATGATGGTCAAGCAAATAATGGCGCTTGTAAAAAACCCAATTTTCCTTATGCATTCCTACGATCGAAACTGTCGGTGTTGCCGGAAGAAAATAGCATGACGTCTCAACAAAGAGGTAATAGTGCCAGACAAAGCTTTTCTGAACGGCTCGACCGAAAATCACCGAAATTTCGTAGGGAGCGATTATATCTTTCAAACTCAAGATCAGAGGAAAGATATCAAAGTAACGATAGTATTTCAATTCACGAAGACAGTATGCTTCTAAATGCTGCTCTAAGAAATGAGTTTGACTACACAAGAAGTTCAATGAGAAGTATTCATGATTTTGACAGTAATATCTATCCAATGGCACGTATGGATGACGCACCTCGAAGATCATCTATGATTTCACACAGGGGGCCTATAGATTATGATCCCATGCTTATACCGAGAAATAGAAACAGTTTACCAGTATATGAATATAGTTCACTGCTCGGTTCTATGAGGGATTTGAATAGCGAGTTAGCTTCGTCTACACATAGTATACACCACGGGCCTGAAGCCGGAGAGATACAAGCACACCGGCTAAGTAACTATGTAAGCTCTAACGAGTCCGGGTATGACAGTGACGGACGGCCTACTGATGAACATAGTAACAACTCTCCCCCAGGTTACCCGTGCCATTTGTCTAGCGGTTCGGTTCTAAAGGAAACCATGAGATCTAAATCTGAAACAAATCACAGTAATTTTTCAAGACAATTAAGCTTCAACCACAAGATAAATGTGAACAGGGTTCAGGTGCCGGTGAGACGAAGTTCCACACCTTGTGCACTATTCCCTATAAATAAAAATATTTCGTATGAATATGAAAAGGAAAATACGGAAACTGTGAACAATATTTCGAGTGTTTCAATAACGCATCATAGTTTAGATCAAACTGACGGCAAACCGCCCCCGCTTCCAAAGAAAACTATTAACAACAAAAAGCCTCCTTATGTTTATAAAACAATAACTTTGGATGAACGTGTCCAAACCAGGAAAATTAAATTTTTACACTCTCAGTTGCTTCCTGTGGATAATTCCTCAAACCACATACATGAAAGTAATGTTCAAAGTTCGGAACCGCAAAGAATGCAACAGATCCCTGAAGTGGATATTTTGGGCAGAGGCCCTTGCACGAAGCGATTTAGGAAAATAAGGCTATTAAAATCAAGATTGGATGAAAGCCTTGGCGTATACCTTGCGCAGCATAGAGTAGATTTCGACAATAGCGGATCTAATTATGAGGTTCGTTACATTGTAGTGAAGTTAGACTTTGAAGGTATCGCTCACAGAGACGGTAGGCTAAGGATAGGAGATGAAATAGTAAACGTAAATGGCAGAGTGCTACGAGGCTTATCTTCGCTAAAAGAAGTTCAGCACATTGTGAATTCATGCTCTACCGAAGCAGCCCTCGAAGATGGAGCGCTATATCAGAGATACCAAGTAGATCTAGTTATGGCCCATGACGAAATAACCCCGATAACGCTAAGTAGAATAATAAATAAGCAACCACCTGAAACAATTACCGTTAAACCTAACCCGCCTGATCTCATCTCTCAGACAGTGCATAAGCCGACATCTGCAAACCAAATAACAATAGAAACTCATTTCCCTAGTGATAGTCAATTTTGTAATGACGCAAAAAATATTTCTAGACATCAAACAAATGATCGGTCGTATGATACGAGTAGAACGCAATCACATCAGAAATGTGAAGTTGGGATACAAGTAAATAACGAACCTCTACGCGCTAACCAGAAGAGCGATGACGAAAAACTACTAGAACGGCACAGTTACACGCAGTCAACTGCATCTATGCAAAATATTACAAACATAGAAATTTCTATGCGACCCTCTCCACCGCGATCTTCAAGAGCAGTAAATAATAATTACAGGCCTATATCGCTTTACAACTCCAGACCTCCTCCTGTTGTTGGCCAATTTTATCAAGACAATGTTTCGAATGAAGTTAAAGAAACCTCCCATTACGTGAAGCATGTGCCTAGGCTATATCAGAACAGATCGTTTGAGAGTATACCGGAACAATTAAGAAGCAGCAGTCGAAGTAGGTTCTTTAGCAGAGTTGGGTCACAAAGATGTTCTCCAAATCAGCACGTTTCCAGACATCAAGATTACAATGCTCCGCTTATACAAGAACCACATGGAGGGCACTACTCACACAGTTCTATACACAGAGCAGAGTTTTGGAAGGGACCAGGACACAAGAGTCTCGGTTTTAGTATCGTCGGTGGAACAGATTCACCGAAAGGAAAGATGGGTATATTCGTGAAAACTGTCTTTCCGAATGGACAAGCAGCTGACAAGGGTACTATTTATGAAGGTACTACCTTAATTAATGTTTTTTTAACCGATTACAATAATTAAAGATCTTAATTACCTATCTAATGTCTATTTTTTATTTTAGGTGACGAGATCTTGTCAGTAAACAATGTGCCGACACGTGGACTGAGCCATGCTGGGGCCATATCGCTTTTCAAAAAAGTAAAGGAAGGGAAAATAGAACTGACGCTTTCAAGAAGAAGGTAAATTAAAATTAGTTTGAGAAACTGAAATGTGTAAAATAAATGGATGACAGGATCAAAATAATATTTGTTTTTACAGAGCACCTAGGTCAAGATCCGTGGAACCTCTCGGAAATTTCCGTGGCGAACACAAAAGGGAATGAAAAAAGAAATGCATCCCCTTTTCACCCCAAAGACAATTGTGTTAATAGTGTGCAATAATTTCATTTATTTGTTCATTTTAGCCAAAGGCAATTAATTATTTAGACGCTATTCTCTTGTTTCAGTTAAGTTTCCGAAAGTATGTAATTTAATCATCGCTCTAAGTAAATATTCGCTTTCTGAGTGAAATAAGCTAGAAATATTGCATTAACGAAAGTATATGTGTTTTAGTGTTGTGTTGCTTTAGCGACGTGCTATCTATGTAAGTATATTATTATGACTACAGCATTATATGCAAAGTTTGACTTGAATATAATTTCTATGAATATAAATGCTACATTTTTGTTAGCTTTGTATAGAATTCAATATGATAAGACTGTGTTACGTAATATAGCTGTATAGGTAATAGGAACCTAAATTAATTGTTGTACTATGTTATGTAATTACTTAAATATGTTTTAGGAATGCTAGATCTCGATTATTGCGTCAACGAAAAGTCGAATTAATATGTTTACTCTTTTACTGTTTGGTTTTTGATATATATAATTAACACATAATTTAATTATATTTATAAAATAAAAGCATATAACATTTAATTATAACATAAAAGTAAAGTTACATCGACAAAACCTGCAGCTGCAAGCTGCAAATTAGTTCCATGATCGGTCAGAAATTTTGCTTTCATCAAGAGATTCAGTTGATTACCGTTGCTCTATTCCTTGGTCCTTAACACACAATTGGTAGCACATAATTGAGTCTTTCGATGGTACTACGAATAAAATCCAATATACATGTGTAAAATATTTTATTACCTGTAGAATTATTGTCAAGGGAAACAATCCAGCTTTGATACCTTTAGTTTAGGACATGGAAAGAATCATAGAATTTCAGGTGGAACTTAAGAAAGTTATTATATCTGCGGTTTTACCGATAGGGCCAAGCGGTGGAACCACAGCGGGCTATATTGAGAGATTCGTTTAAAAATGTATTGGGTCTTATATAATTATATATACACCCAAACAAAGACCAATATTGCAATTAATGAATGAACAGTAAGATAGTAAATATTTAAATTCTGATGTTGGATTATGAAATATTGTATTGTATCATATAGACAGCGTTTTCACTACGATTGATATTTTCGTTATATCCTTCTTTATGACAACCGAAATAGACTAAATCAGACTGATATTTGTATGTGTACCCATGAGACTACCAAAGTTTTAGACTTTAGAAATCTTGCTTTTCTCACAATAGCCCTATTAAATTCAATTATTTAAAAGGGAATACCATTCTATATCATTATAAAGTTGCAATTGCTTTCATTAGTGGTACTTAAATGTAATATAAAAACTTGTTATTCAGACTTTCAATTGTTTTGTATTAAATTATTATGCATGATCACAAAAATAATAATCAAATTTTCCGAAAATAGCTTTTACATAACAATAATTTGTGAAGCTTGTGTTTTTATACATAATAAGTGACATGAATGGTATTTACCCCAAATTATGATAAATATAAATATGATATAACCAATCTCTTTCTCTCATTGCCGCACTATGTTATTCTAGAAAAACAGTAAGCTAAATACAGTAATTTTTCTTTAAATTATACAATGCTTCCATGAACTGTGCGATGACAGTTTAAATATCAGCGAATTTGCTCCGTCCAATGATATGGTTGATGTCCAACTTTTTGTAGAAATTGCTCTAACGATTTTGGTTTTATGTATGTATGCCGAAACCATCCAGTGGCCGACCTTATATTTAAATATGTATATCTAAGTAGCTTGTATGCCCATCCACAGTATTTTACATTTTAAACTGTTTTGTAAAATTGTTCTATAAATATATTGCAGTACCTCTTATTTAATCTTTTATTTGTGTAAAACTACAAATAACGTAAATTTATACGTACAACGTATATTTCGAATAAAATGCTAAAAACTAAGAAAACTGCTAAAAGATTACATCTCAAAACTAGAGCACACAAAAAAAACAAGTGATCCTAATAAAAAGAATACAGCAAAACTAATAAAAACGACTTCCCACAATAAAACAAGCAGTCGCTAGTTATGTAGTTCGGAACCAAAAGAATTAGTCAAGAGAAGTTATTAGACTCCAAAACGTAATATTAATTTATTAATAAAATTTACTTAGATGTGTAAACAATAAAGATATTTCTCATTACTTTCCATAAACAGGGTCTAAACGCTATTCGAGTTATGAAAAAAAAAACTCTTAAAATACTCTGACGCTGCTTGTTAAACAGTGGTTTCACATTCATAACAAATTATCAATAATACACTCACCATTATTAATATTTAAAAACCAATTGGAAAAAAAACACTATAAACATGTTTACTTAACGTCGCACAAAATGGCGACCCCCCTTAAAATCCAGTGATCAGGGTTCTTGATCGTCGGCAACCAAAGCGGAGTGATGAACGTTAGGCCGGTGCGAACGGGCTTCTTGTAAACGGGACACTGAAAAGAAACAACTACTTCAAGTTTTTGCGATATTATATAAAAGTAGCTGTTACTAGCGGTTTCACCCGCGCGAGTAAAATACAGACTACACTTAGTAATAAATATCTATAAATAATTGTGGACATTATATACAGCGCCATCCAGATATCCAAATAAACAAAGCTTGCACAATGCAAACACATACAGTTTTAGAGTTATTTTGAATGAAAAACCAATTTTGATGAAATTACTATGGAAATGGGACCAATCTGAAAGTAAGTACTTGAATAATTTTCCAAATCGGTTAATAAATGACGCAGTATTTTTTTTTAATATTTATAAAACCATTCGACCGAATTGAGAACCTCCCCCTTTCTTTTGAAGTCGGTTGAAAATAGTATTAATGTACAATTATCGAAGAACAGTAACCTGGTAGAGTTTAGGATCCTTAGGTGCAGTAGAGTTGATAGCGTAGATATGAGTCACCGGCAGTGCAGTGTACAAAACTTTCAAAGTCGATTCGCACAATCTGCCGTTCCTTCTATCCCAACCCGCTCCGTCTAAGAACATTCCGTGAACGTAAACCCCTTCCTGAAAAATCAAATAAATTGTAAATCCCTAAAACAACGACGCAATTGTGATAACGATGCACAGAACTATCGCTATTAAATTAACTTTTGATAATTATAAAACCACACTTAAATCATTCCGTTTGGGAGCTACCTACGAAGCTGCAGACTGGCGCAAGTACAGAAATAAATTAATAAAAATAACGCACAGCGATCACATAGATAGCCCATGGACCCTAACTAGGTTTTCCTGTATCTGGGAACCACGAGGAACCCAGGAACTACGAGGACGATGCTCACACCACCCAGACACAGAGCAAGAGTTTGCGCTCTTTTCCGTGCACCAATATTTGTCCTGTCGCGAGATTCAAATCCGCCGTCTCCGGGTTATAGTCAACCTGCTCAACCACCACACCACACAGGCGTCATACTTTAAAACATCCCACGTTTTTCAACTTAAAACTGACAAACAGAAATGTATATCAATACGCCCGAGCGATGACGTTACGTACGTCGCCGCGTCTTCAATATTGTACAGAAAACGGTTCAAAAAGATCCGATTTGGATAGTCAATGCCAACACACATAAAAGTTATACTATATACGTATATATATGAAGAACAATAATTTAACTCACGTTGGGCGGAGATTTGACTTCGTCTAAAGTGAATTTAGTGACGTCATTGTGCAAGGAGACCATGTCCAAAGCCCAGCCCTTGTGTGCTCGGGTTACCTCTTGACGCATAGCCGTCAGAAAACCTAAAACATTATTATGTCATAATTATAATAAGTTTCGAAAATATACAAGTCCCAGCTGCAGGAACGTAATAGGCTGATGATGATGATGATAAGTAAAGCACACTAACTAAACTAACAAGCAAATAAATTGCTATGAGCGTTTCCTTGCCATCTCCTGTATTACCTTGAGGATTGAAGAAGCCAGTCATCCAGAAAGAGTTGGGTCTCATAGTAAAGCACCACGAAGAGAACTGAATATTTCTCTCCAAAAACTCAGTGAACCAGAATCCTAACGTGGACGATGACCACGACTGTGAGAGCCAAATATTTGGCACTTTCGCGTCGTAAATGTTGTCTAGCGAGTTGCGCAACGCCTGAAAAATAATGGAGAAACACATTGTACTACAATACAAGTATACACAGGCTAACCTGTTCAAGAACTATGGACTTTTAAGCAGATTTTATAAGTAAAAGCCAATAGAAGGGAGGGTGAGGATAGGTATTTCAAAGCTAATCTTCTAATCTTAAACCTAAAATTTTCCATGTAATATACCATATTTTTGGACATCTAGTGCACTTATATATAAAACACACCTCGTTCATAATGATAGTTCCGTCAATAGCAAGCAGCAGATCTTTCAACGTAGTTCTGACCAGCATTATTACTTTCTGCATCCTGTCTATTTCTTGTCTCAAGAAAATCACCATAGAGTTCAGATTGCCATATAATTTCAATCTGCAAAAGGAAAGCGTTAATAAACGTTAAAATTTTATATTTATAATTTTATCAACATTAGATTTTATTGATAAAATACTTCTGCAATCAACTAACCCTGCATCAGTCAAGAATGGAAAAATTTGCTATGAAACGAACTTTAGTAGTAGGCATCTCGTACCACTGCTTAAGAGGCGCTCAATAATTTGATCTGCATCTCAAGATGGGTCCCAGAGTAATGATCAGCTTATAAACACAAGCTTAAGTAGTAAGATGAGGTATTTATAGAAGTATCGCCTGCTTAGCGTGATCAACAGATTGAGCTTAAGTCAGTTTTCATACCTTTCCTTGACCTCATGCGGGTCGAAGTTGGGCGGCACTTTTTCCAGCATTTCTAGAGACTGCCTATATACGGAAGCTTCTCGTGTCTCGCCACCACCACTGCTCGACTCTTTCGGTTGGATGGACAAGATCGTGTCCAACAAATTCTGCGTTTTGTTGCGTTGGTATCTGGAACAGTCCAATGAATAATGAAAGTCTGAATACTTATTTATACATTTTTACACTACAGGCATATTATAATAGGTCTTTACCTATGAAATTGCCGTATTGCAGTACAGACTTTTTCAAACAAAAAAAGTTTTGATTGGCTATGAATTCTAAATTCAAATTAATTTTGTTTTAAAAATATGACATTCTATTTACAATATAAGTCTTTTGTTTATTGATTAGCGTTGTATTTTCATTACATTTCAACATTTTTCCTCATAATGGATACTTTGAAATTTCGTGTAATTATGGAATATGAGTTCCGTCGTGGCACCAACGCGGCACAAACGACACGTAACATCAACGACGTTTACGGAGAGAACTGTACAAACGAACGTACAACCCGTTATTGGTTTGCTCGGTTCCGTTCTGGGAATTTTGACTTGAAAAATGAACCTCGTGGTCGTCCGGAAACTTTGGTCAACAATGATGAATTAAAGGCGATTGTGGAAGCTGATGCATCTCAATCTACAGCTGAGCTGGCAGCAGCTTTTGATGTTAGCATCAAAACAATATTGGTCCATTTGCGACAAATTGGCAAGATAAAAAAGCTTGATAGATCGGTGCCCCACGAACTTAACGATCGTCAGCGCAACGTACGCGTCGAGACTTGCCTTGCGCTGCTTAACAGGCACAGAAATGAAGGAATTTTGAACCGAATTGTTACGAGCGACGAAAAATGGATTCTTTTTGACAATCGAAAGCGCTCAGCAAGTTGGTTAGATCCTGGTTCGGTACCAAAGCAATGTGCAAAACGAAAAATGACCCCTAGAAAGGTGATGGTCACAGTTTGGTGGTTTAGTGCTGGTGTGATTCATCATAGCTTTTTACAAAACGGCGAGAGCATTACCGCAGATGTGTACATTGAAGAACTGACCACAATGATGGCGAAACTCGCACGTCTGCAGCCAGCTTTGGTCAATCGGTGGTCTCCACTGCTACTTCACGACAACGCGCGACCCCATACTGCACAACAGACCGTCTCTAAGCTGCATGAGTTGGGTTTGGAAGCTCTCCCTCATCCGCCATACTCACCAGATCTTGCGCCTACCGACTATTACTTTTTCCAAAATTTGGACAACTTTTTTAGCGGGAAAAAAATTCAATTCCCGAGAGGCAGTACAAAACGCCTTTGAAGAGTTTGTTGTCTCCCGTCCTGCTGGTTTTTTCAAGAAGGGCATCCATAAACTGCCACAGCGTTGGCAAAGATGCATTGATTGCAGGGGTGATTACTTTGAATAAAAGAAATAAATAAGTTCGAAAAAAAAAAACTTTAACTTTTTTCAAACAAAACGGCAATTTCATAGGTAAAGACCTAATATTTGATTGACTTCTACGTAAGGTTTGGAAAAGTGTTTTAAAGCGGAGATACACAGTCATGATTGTAGCTGGCACACTTGCATACTTGCTCCCTGCACATGCCAGTTACTTTCATGTGTATACATTACCTGGGTTGCCTGTATCTGGCAAGCAAGTCGATAGCACAACATTTGATTTTTTGGCATTGAATGCCGCGTGGGGCTGCAAAACCGGTACTTGTCAACGTGCACGACAGTTACATGCATGCCAGGATGAGTTGTCATTTTTATTCATCTTTTTTTTACTCAATAATGTTACAAACGCATTCTATTGCTAGTAGCAATACAATACCGTTTAATTCAGTTCGATTGTTTTCCATTGCAAAAAAGCGTGAAAATGACACGCCCGGTCTAGTGAACAAGGTGCAAGTATACCAGTCATGTGTATACGTCTTAGAAATACATGCATGAAAGAACGAAAATTGCATGCCAGTTTAACTTGAAAATTTATCGCAGCGAGCCAGTTACTTGCTCGTGCCATTAACTTGGATAGAAGCTACTGCCGTTTTACAGGCATGTGTATCACCGCCATTAGGGCGAAAGGCATTGCTAAGCTCCGATTTGGCTTTTAAGCCATTTATAATTGTATGCTTACGTAATATCAGCATTCGTATGCAATCCATATGCCTGAGGCGGATCGACCGTTTTCATCTTATCAATTTCCTCGAGATATTCTGGTATGTTCTTAAACTTCATGATGCCATAGCTTTTGTAGAACTGGAAGTCCTCAGTGAATAGCGCATCCGAGAACCATACGCGGCAGAATGTCACAAGTAGACGGTTATCGTAGTCGTCGGTGACACGCCCTCCGTATTGTACAGCTGAGACCATGTATCTGGAAAATGTGAAATTAGTTGAGCCACAGAGTTTTACTATGTTACCAACTTTAATTAGACCTTTTGACAGCCTTTGTGGTGTGTTGATTGAGCAGGACGGCTCGTAACCCGGAAGCGGCGGGTTGGATTCCCGCGGCAGGACAAAATATGTGCACTGAAAAAAGCGCATATACATGTTCTGAGTCTGGGTGTTGTGGGAATGGTCCCACAACACCCAGACTCAGAACATGTATATGCGCTTTTTTCAGTCCAGGAACAACGAGGACCATGGGGTCCTCGTAGTTCCTGGATCTATCTATGTATGTGATCGTTGAGCGTTACTATTATTATTATTATTAATGTGTTTACTTGGCCTTTTCATGGGTGTAAAGTATTTAATACGTTACGATAGTGCACAATCTGTGAGCAAATATCATATTTTACGTCAAATAATGTTAACGCTCAAGCTACCGTATAGCTTTTCCATGTATAGCAAGTATTTTAATGTATCCTCACATAAACCCGTCCACTGGACAGTTTTATTATTCTTTCGTATTAGTACTAGTACTATCTACCTCAAGCGATTGGAAAGCAGTTTTCTTAACCACTCAAAACCCGCGGCTTCAAGGAAAAGTGCATCAAAACCCACACGTTTCTGGATTTTCTGGGTTATAGTGCTGTTATTGTATAGTATAGTACATGTTGTAGCATTTCTTGTTTACATTTTATACAAAATACTTCATCAACAACTAGAAGACGTCCACTGCTGAACACAGGCTTCCCTGTAAAACGCCACTTTGGGCGCTTATCATAGGTGGAGTTTACCAGAAACACCACTCTTGACGGCTTGGTGATTGCAGATTTTAATATACCGTGGTGAATGCTGCTGCCCATTCCCTAGATATTCCCTTAGCCGGCTCATACGGTACCCCAGAGAAGAGATGGGGTGGACTTATTTTTCTCACCGCTGGGACCACACGGCCTAAGACCACACGGCCATACTAAATACAAATATAAAAATAATTTTATTATATTATATAAATAATTGTATTTGTCTCCTGGGAAAACATTTGACAACCATCAGTATAATTTATCAGAGTAAACGTATGTAAAAAAATGTATGACAAAACTTACCGAACAGTAGTCCAACTTACTCCCTGTCCCGGCTCCAAAATCTCCAAATGGTTCTGGACGAACATGCAAGACGCCAGCCAATCAGCTGAGTTGAATTCATACGGTATATTCCACCCGAGCGGGCCGAACTTCCGTCTCTCTTGTACCACAGTGTGTAAGAAAGAGATGGTGTATATCAAAGGAAGATAGAACGGGCTGTCACTGTAGTCGAGGAAGTCCTGGCTCATTGAGTCGTACGTTCTCATGAGACCAGCTTTTATACCTAGAAATTTAAGCTAATTTAGTATAAAATTGAATTGTTATTTAATGGTACATGTGACATTTAGCTGTTAATAACACATAAAGGAGAAGTGAGGTTTCATAAGCATTATACCTGAAGGTGGTTCGCAAGTATACTTGATTGACATTTGCAGCAGTGTGATAGGGAACTTCTCATGCACCTCTGTTGTTATCCATAGCCTGAAAATTTAACTGACTATTTTAAAACAGTACTTAAAAAAATCAATTCTACAAGTTTTCGAAGGCAGTTTCAATTTATAGATAACGAGCTTCTGCCCGCAGCTTCGCCCGGGCGTGGCCTATGGGAAAATAATTCAACCACCCATTTCACCCTCTTAAGGGTGGAATTTCAAAAAATCCTTTCTTAGCGGATGCCTACGTCATAACATCTACCTGCATGCCAAATTTCAGCCCGATCCGTCCAGTGGTTTGGGCTGTGCGTTGCTAGATCACTATGTCAGTCAGTCACCTTTGAGTTTAGATAGATGTCATAAAGTTAAAATAAAATGGTTAAAATTAAAATAGAAATAAATGATAATGAAAATGCTCTTTATCGCTGGATACCAGAAGTCCCATACTAGCAGTAGCAGTGCGACATAGCACATGCTTTCGAAGAAAAAATAAGTTCCCGTCAAGGAAATAATACTGCTTGATATAATAGATAATGGTGGACAAAAATGTATGTTACCTAAATGTCTCGTGTATTTTTTCCGGGTCCTTCTCCAACTCCCCAAACTGTTCCATCACCTCTACCATGTATTCTAAGCCTAAATGGCAGTTTTGCAACAACACCCATAGGCCCTGTAAAAGTTGAAATAAATTCTGCCTAAATGAGCCAAAAGAGCCAAAAGAGCTTACTTAAACTTTTAAAGAGTAGAAAATTATCCTGATAGACTCAATATGTCAATGCTTCCCCTTTTATTAAAATTTAGCTCGCAAAAATTGCTTTTTTATGCTCTACTAGATTCACGTTTGACCACCAACTCGCCTGATGGTAAGCGACGGTGTGGCCCACGTAATGGCGCACGTAAATCTAGCTTATTGGTATCGCTCAGTTACCAACTCACCTCTTTCAATGCACGGTCTATTAGTTTCCTCGCGTGAACCTCTTGCCCTTGCCCCATAGATATAGAAGAGCAAATACACTCCATACGTTTAGCGGTCGTTTCTATAGACGGGGTCGGATCCGATCCCATGGCTAAGAAACCAATCAGCGGAACAAGCGGTCTAGATTCTAGAACCATGTGCTGTTAATAGAAAAGTTAACATTTGATTATGACTATCCTATAATTTATAATAAAAACAAAAGCAGGCAGCAACGACATTTTTAGGAGATCAATTTTGAAGAACGATTCTCAAATGCAAATTCCTTACCTCGTAGTTTACAATAACAGCTTCAGAGTACTTCACACCCATGGAATTTATTACGTATTTCCTGGAAGTCATCAGTTGATCATAAATAGTGATGAAGAAAGGAAACGATAGAAAAAGAGCAAGATAGAAAGAGCAATACGTCTTAGCAAAATAAAAATATGTAGGTAAGTAAAGTTTTTCCAAATTACTAGGTATCCTTTTACGTTGAAAAAAAAAGTATGGAGCCAGGTGGTATAAATTTCCCCTTTATTATTGTAAAGCAAGTTATGATAGAAACCAGTAAAAACCAGCAATGATCTAGTCAAACCAGCAACGTTCTAGTCAAAACAAAATAGGGAGTAGAGTAATAGCTTCCTTACAAACTCTGTGCAAGGGTTCGATCTGGACAAAAAGCTCGAACAACGAGCAGTTTTCTGAATACATCCAATAGGTGGTATCCATCTGGCAATGGTTCGTCTTCAGGCGCCTCTTTATCAAACCTGCAATTTAATGCCACTACACAATCATAGGTTAAACATTAGACAAAATGAGACTGGTACGTTTAACAATGCAATATTAATCAGGAATCAATCAAACCTATATCGAACCAACAATAATTAAATTCAATAATTCAATTCTTTTAACATGTATTTGGCTAAATTTCAAAAATGACTCATGCTTAAATCGTAATTGGGGTAATTTACAATGGTATTTCAATTTAGGAGAACTACTAGTATTACACTATATGTGTATTACACTATATACCTATGAGCTAAATCGTTTAGTATGCTTACCAAGTTTTCCATCCCTTTTCGTTATTGGTGACCTGGTTTAGAATGTTAGTGAACTGCCTCAAAGTAGACAACTGCACCAAATTCAACCACGACATGTCTGTCATCCATTTGAATGGTTTGGGAGGACATGCATTCAAATCCAATGCGGCACCACCTTAAAATAATATTGATTAAAGATTACCTAAGATATTAAACAGCCGCTTTTTGCCTTTTCCTGGCAAATTCCAAAAACCCGCAAATTGACGGCCAGATAAGGCTATTAGCTTGTCATGAAAACTATAATGGAACTTTCGCTTACATTTGGGAGGCAGTGATTGGCTCTTTATTTGCAAAAATGGCTCTGCTTAAGTTAGTAACAACTTAGAATTATTCCAACGCCAATAATATCGAAACGTTTCAATCACTGTAGTCGCAGGATATTTGCTGTGCTAGGTATGCTCATTAGCAAATTACAAGGCATTCAAAAGCTCGACAAAAAGCCTTATCGGCTGAATAGGATCCTTAAAACGCATACCTTTAATTAGAGTCTGGAATTCATCGTAAGTTATGTAATCCTTGTTCATGTCTATTTTCAAGGTCAGTAGCAGCGTAAACAGGTATTTGTGTATCTCATAGAAACCTCGAGATATGAATTTGAATACGTCATAAGTCTGCAAGAATATTTTGATTAGCATCTGGACTATGTAGATTTAGTATAGTAGCAGTCATTTAACCTGTTTTTTGTAATCCAATTTTATTATTATTATAAAATAAGGAAAAGCAAGCCTCAATACGATATTTAAAAAGAAGGATTAGGAAACTGATGAAATCCAGATAAATGTTACTTGCCAAGTAGTCGATAATGAAACCACATCGCCTCATAGTGATAGGGCTCGGTGTAGATCTCTCCATAGAAATGTCAAATCGCTCCAAAAACTGCGCCAGCGATGTTTGATACATATTGCAAACAAGCGACATGTTGCAAACTAAGAAGTAAAGAACTGATCCACGAGTCGCCACCGGTCGGAATTCCTCTCGAGCCGCGTTTATCTTAATTTCGGTCTCTTTAGCAACGTCTAATTTTTCCTTTACCTAAAATCGAAAACTTATTTTTTATTTCAGATGTTTTTGCCTTTGTTGGTGTACACATTTATGGAGAACACACTGAATAGTGTTTCAACCGTCTTAGTTCTACGATCCGGGCATACTACGACACGGACAACTTGACGACAATATGTAAAACTTTTGTAAGGTTATTTTTGGCTTATACTTAAAAAATACCCCCAAATAACTTCAGTAATTTATGTGATGCTGAAAAGAGTTTAAGCTGACAACTAAGTTTTGAAGCTCTCAGTACAATAGCAATAGTATTTTATCTTCGGATACCTAGTATAATTTGTAAAACAAAATAGTTTCATGGTACAACATGACACATAATCGCATGCACGCATTATTATGCATTAAGTTACATTAGAAGCCAGTTGTTTCTAAAGTATGAAATATGACTTACATCCATGGCAGTACTCTTCGTTATATTAAGCACTTGGATCAAAGACACGTCCTCTACAAGCGATCCCTGTATTGTGGTCAATTTATGCAGCAAGTTTGTTTCCAACTCCTGCATTTTGCGTCTGTTTGCGGTCACATCCATTATCAGTTGTGTGCGTTCCGCTTCCATCTCGGCCTTTTCCGTTAGTATCACGCGACCTAGCAGTTGATCTTCTAGACCTAGAGTGTATAGAATGAAATAAAGTAGGTAATTTTTTTAGACTGACCCAAGTGATTTTTTTAAATAAACTGAATAAATTATGCAAATAATACTGTTAGCTTTTGAAGTATTCAGCTTGTGATGTGAGTATCATTTACCTTGCATGGTTACTGTGAAGTCGATGATAGATGTACGAGCAGATATTTCGGGCGTATAAGCAGGGTTCGGAAGTTTCGTAGTTATGTATATTTTGTGGCCGGCGGTTACATCTATTTCCTTATCTCCCAGTTTTACCTGGAATAAAAAATTAAACAGGTTTACTGGTAGCAAGCGGCTGATACCTAGTTTTTAAGGGTGTGATAATCCAAAAAAAAAACGTTTTATAGAAAATGCTGCCTGGCTTTTTATGCTCAATAATAATCCTATCATCAGATGCCATATTCAAATTCATGTTCGAAGGTTAGTTGTAGACGACTTGCGGTGCAGGGATCCTCGAGTTGGGTATGGAGCAATAAATAACACGGCGTTTCAGGGCACAAGGACGTTTATTTGGCGCGAACCGTGCGTTCGGCTCAGAAGCTCGTCAAAGACTACCTTTTAACTTAAAACTAATTCAACACATAGATTCGGTCCGTAGCAAACAAAAGGGCACCGCAGCTAGGTACCTGCTTACTTCAAACAAAGAAAGCTTTCGGTACCTCTTTTGCCTGCTACGGGTTACAAGCGCAATTTAACAGCAACATACTTTCTTAAAATTAACACGCTTAAAATAATACAATTTACCTAAACTACTACTTACACCTGAAGCGTGTGAAGCATGTATGCAGCTCGTGGTGCTTCCGTAACATTCTTCTCCCCTGTAAGAGGGTTCCACCGATTACATATCAATGTCTGTAGGAAGCACCACAAGCTTCACTACGGGTCGACGCAGGACCCCACATGCTGTTCTCACATCTACTACGCGAATCACACCGTCTTGACCGTGATAAACACTTTTTATCACACCTTTAAGCCACTTGTTCCGGTTTTTAGTTTCATCCACTAACACTACCACGTTACCCACTTTCACATTTACTATGTCTCTGGACCACTTACTCCGCTGTTGCAGGGTCGGTAGGTATTCGCGAAGCCAACGCCGCCAGAAGGTGTCAGCCAGCGCATTGACTCTGCGCCACTGACGGCGTGCGTCGACATCCCCAGTGCTTTCGGGCGCGTACGGGGTACTTCCCGATGCGGTTCCCAGCAGCAGGTGGTTCGGCGTCAGGACCACAGGCTGGTCCTTGTCGTTGGTCACGTAGCAGAGAGGGCGGCTGTTTATGATGAGCTCCGCTTCGGTGAGGAGGGTGTAGAGAACCTCCTCACGTGGGGCTTGCCCGTTTAGGGTAGCCTTTAGAGCGTTTTTTACGGATCGTATCAGCCGCTCCCAGCATCCACCCATGTGAGGTGAGGCAGGTGGGTTGAAGTGCCAGTCAATGCCCTTGACCGTGGCTTTGTGTTTCACTGCATCGAGGTCAAGCTCCTTCAGTGCTGCTCGTAGTTCGGTGTTGGCCCCGACAAAATTGGTACCTCTGTCGGAGTACATGTGTACCGGCTGCCCGCGGCGCGCTGTCAGTCGTCGCAGGGCCAGGATCGCAGAGTCAGCGTTTAGTGTTGACGCCAACTCGAGGTGTATGGCGCGTGTGGTGAGGCACGTGAATAACACACCCCACCGCTTTTCCCGGCGCCGTCCAATGGCCACTTCCATTGGTCCGAAGTAGTCCACTCCGCAATGGACAAAGGCTCGTCTGCCACCCTTCACTCTGGCGGTAGGAAGGTCTCCCATCTTTGGTGTGCTCGGAGTGGCTCTTTGAATGCGGCAGTGCTGACATCTCGATACTACGGACTTTACGGTGGATCTGAGATGCGTGATCCAATATCTCTCACGGATGTTGTTGACCACGGTCTCCTGGTTGGCGTGAAGTGCTGCTCTATGGTACTGATGTACCAACATCCTGGTGAGAGGGTGATGACCATCCAGGATGATAGGATGCCTCTCGTCGAAGCTCAGCTGTTCGCAGGCCCTTAGTCGACCTCGAACTCGCAGCAACTCATCATTGAAGAACATCGGGTCCAAGGCGCGCAGCTTGCTGCTCGCCGGCAGTGCTTCTCCCCGTTTCAAACTCGTCAGTACCTCGGGGAAGCTCTCGGCCTGGGTCCTCTTCAGCAGATGCATCTCGGCTGCATGCAGATCTTCCATCTGGATTTCACCTGTCGGGTGTCGTTTGCGCCACCGACCAACGAAGGCGAGCACTCGCGCCATGGTGCGCAGAGCGCGCGTCCAGGTGGAGAAGCGCGTGAGGTCCAGCAGAGGTGGGGCGAGTGCGGATATGACATGCACTCGCTGTACTCGCTCAAGGTCTTCCTCTGCTGCCTCGGGGATCTCACACGCTGGCCACTGTTCCTGTGAACAATAAAGAAACGAGGGACCCGAAAGCCACTCGTCGCAGTTACTAGGCCAGTTCAGTCTGGTTGCTTTGTCAGCTGGGTTCTCCGCCGAGGGCACCCAGCGCCAGTTGCTCCTATTTGACCTTTGATCTATTTCGGACAACCTATGCGAGACAAACCGTTGGAACTCTTGGGCGTCTGACGATATCCACTTAAGTACCGTCTTACTGTCGGTCCAAAGAAACTTATGTTTGATTGGCAGCCCAAGCTCCTTTTCTACTGTACATGCCAATCGGCTGGCAAGTACTGCAGCCTGTAACTCCATCCTCGGGATGGAAACTACTTTCTGGGGAGCTACCCTGGCTTTCCCAATCACCATGGCGACTTCCCTTTCTCCATCTGCATTCGTACCTGCAATATACGCCACTGCTGCGTAGGCCAGCTCGCTCGCGTCACCGAATACGTGGAGCTCTAGGTCTACAGGCATGAGCCTGTACCATCTCGGGACCTTCACGTCTCGCAGCATGTGCAGGTTCGAAATCCATTTAAACCAACTAGCGGCCTCCGATTCATGCAGACGTTCGTCCCACTGGACTCCTGACTTCCAAACCTTCTGCATGAGTATCCTCGACTGTATTATACATGGATACAGGAATCCCAATGGGTCAAATATCGACATGATAAAACGGAGGAACTCTCGCTTAGTCGGTGTTACCTTGCCGGACACTATGTCCGCTGGGAGCCGCTTGAACGACAAATCAAAGGCGAGATGATCTTGTACTGGCGACCAGATCATTCCCAAGGTTCTCTCTGTGAGATTCTCACCTTTTTCAAGTGCAACCCGTTGCGGCATATCGGTCTTTAGCTTCTCTCTCAGTTCGGTCGAGTTCGTGACCCACCCCCGTATCACAAATCCGCCGGCGGCATGTATCTGGGTCACCTCCTCGATGAGCTTGTTAGCTTGCTGTACTGTCGAAGCACTGTCCAGATAATCATCCATGTAGTGCTTGGACTGTACAGCTTTGACGGCTTCTGGAAAACTCTCTCTAAATCTCTCAGCGTTTTTATTTAGAATGTAAATAGCAGTTGCGGGGGAGGAGACAGCGCCGAATATCATTGAGTTCATCGCATAAATATCAGGGTCTTTGTTACGCGCGGTACCTCTCCATAAAAAGAGTTGTGCGCCCTGATCCTCTTTCTTGATCTGAATCCTAAGAAACATATCGGCGATATCTCCCGCGAACCCAACTGGTCCGATTCTAAATTTAAAAAGCACACCAAGCAGAGAATTTAGAAGGTCTGGTCCAGCAAGTAAGTTGTCGTTGAGGCATGTGCCTTGGAAAGTGGCGGCGGCATCGAATACTAATCTCAGCTTGCCCGGTTTGTTAGGATTCTGTACACCAAAATGCGGTAAGTACCAAACCGGACTCGCCACGAGGCCGTTGTCAACTTTCCGGGCATATCCCTCGTTGACCAAACGTTGTACCTGTGCTGTGTACGCCTGAGCAAAGGAGGGATCTCGGTGCATCTTTCGCTCGATACCCTCAAGGCGTCGTCGGGCACTGCTGTAGTTGTCGGGTAGTTCCACCGCGTTCTGTTTCCAAAGCAACCCCACTTCCCATTTCGTTTCGTTGGAAACGAGCTTGCTTGTGTTATCTAAGATCGCGTTGGCTCGCTCGATATCACGGTGCTTGCGGATGTTATCGGTGATGCCTATCGCCTCTAACTCAAACTGCGCCTTTACTACGTCATGCAGATCGGGAAGAGAAACCGCCATACAATTTACGGTTTGTCCCGCGCTATCCCCGCTACCTATGGGACCATGAACCACCCAGCCTAAACTAGTATAGGAAGCAACTGGCTTACCGGATTTACCGCGTCGAATTTCCTGACTGACGAGAAGCTCCCAGTTGTCCTGTCCTATCAACAGCAACGGCTTGGCGTCCCTCATTTCCTCGCAGCCCAAGTTGCGGAGGTGCGCGTTGTTCTGCATAACAGCGGCGGGCACGGTCTGCGTAGGCAAGTCCAGCCGCTTCAACGTACGGCATTTTATCGCGTGGCACTGTCCATTAGGTCCTTGTATTTTCACCGTCACTATTCGCGAAGATAAGTCCGTCACTTCGTTTCCGCGCGCACTTTTTATCACTAGCGGTACTTTGCGTCCTTTCGCGTTTGTCACTACCGAACTATCCACTAACGACACTGTGGCACCGTCATCCAGTAACACATAACATGGCGTACATTGTGACTCACCATTAATGTCCGTTATTGTTACCGGGAGCACCTTTAGCAATGCCTTTGCTCGGCCTTCACCCACATTCGTGACACTTTCTTTCACATTGTCCGTGTGAAGAAGCACATGATGCGAAAAACCACATTTATTACAGTTTTTTGCACGACAAAATGTTCTTGAGTGCTTCTTCACTATACACTTAAAACACAGTTTCCGCAATTTCACTATGTCCCACCGTTCTGTCACACTTGCGTCCAAGAACTGTTTGCACGTCACTAGCGAATGTTCGTCCTTGCATAGTGCGCACTCACTTTTCATGTTCGTTGGGGAAGCTGTCAACTCACTTTGCACATTCACTTTCTGCACTTGTCGCGAAAACTTCACATGTTGAGCTGGCTTCGACACAATCCTTGTATACCTGGCGGCTGAGGTCGATGTACCTGGCGTTGGCTGGAGAAAACTCTTCGGTGCGAAGAACGCCGAACGCTGAGCCAATTCCACCAAAAAGATAGAGAAGGCTTCTAAATTCGGGTTGACACTCAAGTCCTCTCCGTGCTCCACCATGTAATCCGCTGCAAAATCTCCATACTTTGCGCGCTGAATCGGCGTAAGCTTTGACAGGAGCTCTTCTACCAACAGCGGATTATTCAGGTAGCCGTTGGCCCGAATATTTTTCAGCAACGCCACACAGTTTCGTACTGTAGTGCTGAATTTCTTGATTTCCTGACTGTTGTCCGACATTTTTGGCAAACCACTGATCTTCTCTAGAGCGCACCCGAGTATCAACGTCGGATGTCCAAACTCCATCTCTAAAGCCGTCATGATTGAGTCCGGATCTGACGAGGAGCTCAATAAATCTTCGACGGCGATCTTCGCCTCTCCATGTAGAGATGACTTTAGCCGAGCTAAGTTCTCGTGAGGCAAGAAATTATAGAGCGTCGATGTATCCCTATACATGTTTTTGTAAGAAATCCAATCCGACGGGTTCCCGGAAAACGGCGGCAACTCGTACGCTTGGCGAGGAATGGGTCTCGGTCGCGCAAGCGCCGAGATTGCTTCCGCCAGTTGGTCAATCTTCCAGTCTCTTTGTTCGAACGATCGCTCCTTCCATTGTTCTGAAACCGGGCCGGTCGGCACGCTAATGGCCGATGGCGGTAAGGGTGCAGACCGCTGCATGAAAGAGATACCGGATGTAACGGGCGCGTCGGCCGCAGCTGGGTCGTGCGGTACGTGGGGTGCAGGTGGCGCGCGGGCCGCTGGCGCAGGTAGCGCGCTTCTACCGGGCGGCACGCGGGCGGAAAATACCATGCGCGTGGTATTTTCATTGTTCACTTGTTGTACTTGCACTGGCACTTGAGTCAAAGTCACATCACTTAACTCGGGCGCCTTGTAATTCGGTTTGGGAATTTCACTTGACACGGTCACTGGATCGGGCCGTGTCACTAGTGGCGTCGTGTCGATCCATTCTTCGACACGGCGTGCTGTCCCTGTTACCGAACCGCATTCCACTTCGGCGCGCTTGTTAATTTTAGCAATACTGACCTCGAACTTCTTCTTGGCGATGCTCTCTCGTGTCTCGAGCACTTCCTTTTCCATACGCAGCAACTCGCACTCGGCTTCGTACTCCATGCGCTTACGAAGCAACTCGCGCTCGGTTTCGTACTCCATGCGCTTACGGAGCAACTCTGCACTATTCCTGCTGCTTCTTGAGACACGGCTTGAGCACACACTGTTTGAGCACACACTGTTTGAATGCGACCTTCTCTCCGGTCGCGTCAATTCCCTGGCCGGCGCCGTATCCATATTACTGTGGTCGATAACGTGACCACCGGGGCCAGCCAACGGGATCGTTGCGGAAACCGACGTGGCAGTCTGCATTTCCGGCGGTGAGCTTGACGCTGCTTCTGACGGCAAGCCAGGAACGTTCCTCGTTTCAGCTGTACGGCGCTGGAGATCCACAGCTAACTGGCGTAGCTGCCCTCGCGTCGTAACAGCGCTCCTTTCGCTTATTGCTTCCATACTCAAGGATCCGGCTCGAAGGACCAGAATGTAGACGACTTGCGGTGCAGGGATCCTCGAGTTGTGTATGGAGCAATAAATAACACGGCGTTTCAGGGCACAAGGACGTTTATTTGGCGCGAACCGTGCGTTCGGCTCAGAAGCTCGTCAAAGACTACCTTTTAACTTAAAACTAATTCAACACATAGATTCGGTCCGTAGCAAACAAAAGGGCACCGCAGCTAGGTACCTGCTTACTTCAAACAAAGAAAGCTTTCGGTACCTCTTTTGCCTGCTACGGGTTACAAGCGCAATTTAACAGCAACATACTTTCTTAAAATTAACACGCTTAAAATAATACAATTTACCTAAACTACTACTTACACCTGAAGCGTGTGAAGCATGTATGCAGCTCGTGGTGCTTCCGTAACATTAGTAATTAAAAGCTCTTGTGATCAAAATCATTACCAGAAGGAAGCCTCAATTCCCGTAATTAAAAATGTTCAAATTCAACATATTAATACCAATTTACTAACAAAATGTATGTCAAAAATACTCACTTTATAGGTAGAACCGATTTTAATATAATTCCTCTCAAGTATATTATCCAGAGCAGGATCCAGTTCTTCGGCAACATCTTCGATGAGCAAAGGTCTTCCTAGCGACACGCAGTCTTCGATGTGGTTTCTGAAAGGTACATTTTCGATATTTTTATTGAGACACATTATACGCTACATCAACATGTCTTAAATACTATACAATTACAATTAACCCAATGTTTATACTTAGCCATATCCCCTTTTAAATATCTCAAAGTACACGTATAACCAAAAATCGTATTACATAAGCGAATTATGTGGGTAGATTTATGCCATAGTCATCATAGGGATGATGACTATGGCATAAATCTACCTACACTCTACTATCTACGATATGATGACACGATCTCATAATATTGATACATGCATACCTGAAATATTTGTGATTAAGCGTGGTAACGATTAGATCGTTGTATCGCTCCATGTTTTTGATCCATATTTTCCCCTGTGTCTGCGGATCTATTAACAGCGGGAACCGAGCTGCTTTGGTCACAATTATACCGTTCTGTATAGATAACTCGTCCGTAGGCAACCCGCATAAGTTCCAATCACCAATCTATATTTTAAAAAAGGCAAGCACTGTATAACTTTTTTTGTACATTTTATAATAAACATATTTTTCAATGGCTTCTATTTTAACATGATATCGCTAAAATGTTATTTTGTAACAAATGTATACAATTAATACCGTGGCAGTATCCGTGAGTTGATCTGTAACATTCAGATTCATGGAAACGGGTATTTTCCTTCTAAGTAATTCACCGAGCCAACTTTGATTCAACATTGTACGGAACTCTTGGTTGAATGGTCCAGAATAAGACAGGAATCTATAACAGAGAAAAGTAAGTAGACACTTCAGTAGGTACTACGTACTCCTTGGTTAGTTAAATGTATATGGTACCTTTGGCCAGAACTAAATTTCAATCTCAATGATTTATCAGACAAAAGAAATTACCTTTCAAGAGAAAGCATAAGTCTAAACTTCTGCAAATACCGTGGCTTGTTTTCACAATAGTTGAAGCTATTGTATTGAAAACATCAGAAAATGGCTATAATGTTGGTTATAATAAGTATGATTGTAAGAGGTCTCTGGAAATACGGATGCAGTTTGCAATAGTTGAAACTATTGTATTGAAAATATCAGAACATGGCTATAATGCCAACATTATAGTACAGAGACCTCTTACAATCATACTTATTATAACCAATTATAATAAGTATGATTGTAAGAGGTCTCTGGAAATACGGATGCAGTTCCAATGTTTTGTTAGGATGCTACACTAATGCTGATATAAGCTAACCATAGTTCACGTTTTATTTTGGTTCCTTTCAAGCCGGCAACAATAGAGTGAATTTTAATGAAAACTGCTACTCATATGTAAGTAAAAAAGCCCAGTCTAGTGTACATGCAGCACCTGCTAACTACTAATTCGCAATGAGATTTTTATCTTTATACAAGTTAATCATGTAAGTTAGACGATAACTAACCCAGTGAGCAATAGTATGTCTCCAACAAGCCTTTCTATCTCGGACTTGAAGAGCGCAGACTGTTCGGTCCATCGCACGCGCTCGCCGCTGAGTCCATTGATGAGTGCGGTGGCTGCGTCCATCTTCTGCTGGCACTTGGCCGCGTCGTCTAACACGGCTTGCTTTAATGTCATAGCTTGGTCAAACTGTCTCTGTACTCCGGCTAGCTCTTTCTAAAACATTAACAATAAACGACAAAGCGTATTATAATTTTAATACGTTTTGTCGTGTTTTTTAGAGTTACCTAATTCTATCAATATCAAATCAAATAGGATTTTTGATTCCCAAATAGTCTAGAAGGTAGGTACCTATAATATTATAGAAACTGACGGGAGTAGTAATCATAACTCACGAGATAAAGTAAAATAATTCGGCCGGTGTTCGGGCCGCCACCGCCGCCGCGCGTACTCCTAGAGGATGGGCATCTATATTGCCCGAACACCGGTCGAGTTATTCGACTGTATCTCGTGGGTGTTAGCCGTGTAATAGTTGTAGGTAGGTACCTATATAGTTTAATTACTAATTCTAAAAATGCCTTCTTATTAAATAAGACAGGAAGACAAATTCAACATGGTCCCTAAAGAGTAATTATTAACGTTTTAAAATAATTATCAATCTGAAACAAATTTCTACATAGTTGGTAAAAATTTGTGACCCGGCGTCCTATACCTAGCTACTATTTCCACCTATTTGGTAATCTTTACCTCCTTAGCAGCCAACAAAGCCTCCGCATGATCCAGCTCTCTCTTGGCACCCTGGTACTTTCCCTGCATAACAGCCAGGTTGGCCTTTAATGGCAACACGTCCTTGTTCACAGAGTAGAACTGTGCCATTGCGATGGTCCAAGAAATCAGACCAGCGACGTTACCGCAAGCAACCTTTGCCGCTTCGAATGTGTACTGACTGGAAAGATCGACCGAAAAGGGATTCAATATTTTATTTGACAGCCTCTGTGGTGTGGTGGTTGAGCAGGTTAGCTCATAGCCCGGAGGCGGTGGGTTCGATTCCCGCGACAGGACAAGTATTTGTGAAGTATTTGTGCACAGAAAAAAAGCGCAAATACTTGTTCTGTCTGGGTGTTGTGGGACCATGGTCCTCGTAGTTCCTCGGTCCCTAGACACAGGGAGTCCTAGTTAGGGTCCAGGATCTATGTACGTGATCTTTGGGCGTTATTATTCTTGTATTATTTAATACTCCACTAGACTTTTGGAAGGATTCCATGCGTTCTTATCTAAATGGATATATTAGAACAATAGCTTACGGGAAACTGAAGTATGGCACCAACAAGTCAACCATCTCGGCATTAATTTCATCCTTGGGGTAAAATTTCAAGTTGTTCAAAAACCTGGAATCCGCCATGACCTGAAAAATAATGAATTCGGCTCAAATGAGGAGCCCGAATGCTACAATGTACATAAACGCTGAGTTTGTTTAAACACAATGAAAACAGGAATTCTCGAACAATATCATTATATTAATCGAGTAGCTTAGATGTTATATAGTCATTGCCAAAATTTTAGGTACCAAAGACCTCTCAAAACGAAAAATGTGGATAAAAGAGAGGAAGAAGGATTGCGATACCATCAGTGGGATGACAAAAGTTGACTTGAAACAAAAGATGAAGCCTGAAACTGAGAATGTTCAAAAAAAAACTCAAATATCCATACCTTCAATGACTCTGACCACGAAGCAAACAAGAAGTTTTTATCAGGATCAGGTTTAACAGGGTCGATTCTTTTTCTAAACAGTAAAATCACGGCATCCATAATTAGAGTGATCAGATGCGGCGGCTTGCCGAGCTTTCGCACCGTGGCTATATCAGCTGCGTTGATAGTCTGCAAGCAATTCATTCCAGTTATGAAATATTCGTAAGATGCCTGTAACTATTTTCTAATTTATGAATCACGCGTGATATATGTTCGTACCTTTTTAAACATACGAGTATTTACCTACATAGATAAAGTCATTACTTATTTTCAACTACTTCAAAAGAGGAGGAGGTTCTCCGAAACATTATATTTTATATGAAAATTTTTATAAGTTATTCCACCGTTTGATGTTTCTGACCGTCCGATTTTTGATGGAACTACTTTAACAAAGTTTACTTAGGTAAGCTAGTTAGCCTATACACAGTATGTAGTATGAAGAATCGGCCAAGTAGCTTCTGATGAGCTAAAATATTACCAGTAAGGCTGCCTCAGCAGCGTCAAGCGCCGGCTTGGCAGCAGCAAGCTTTTCCTCCGCCACAGCGGTCTCAGCTGCAATGACGCTCACGAGCTTTACAGCTCGGTCCTTCACTTCCAACACTTCGGCTTTCACCACTTCTGCGGCAGCCGCGGATTCAGCCACAGCCGCTAACACCTGAGAAGAAATAAGCCTTTTGTCTTCAAAATGAAACAACGAAACGTGAGATCGGACGTTTGTCAATTATGAAACCACATCGGCAAACAATAACGAATATTTTCATGAAATAAATGAAATGATGATGTAGGCATCATTTCTCATCACCCCAATCAAGAAGATTATATAGGTACCTCTTCGGCCTTAGCCGTAGCTTCTTTAATTTCTAACTCCTTTAGCTCCAACTCTTTCTTCAAAATGTCGACGCTCGCTGCAGCTTCTACCAATTTGTCTAAGCCTGTAGTCATCCTGTTGAATAGAAGCGGATATCACTTTTTTGGTACCTAATTACCTATGTAAGAGTTATAGTAGCATTTGATTGCAAGATGTTTTACTAGTGTGATAATGAATGATCACTATATAGGGTTTATTTGAAGGTCTTATTTATAAAATGCACCACGAAACTAATAAATTTACCACGTATGTATTTAAAAAATATGCAAGAAATTTCAAAGATGCAGATTACTTGAATCATACAATACTTTAATAAAATAGAAAGCTTGCTGTGTTTCCGGCAAAATATGACCCGGGCGTATTCAAGAGAAGAGTGAATAGGTATTTACTTGGCTAGCATGCTACACCTTCGATCGCATCGTCACTACCCATCAGGTGAGAGCGTGGTCAAATGCTAGACAAGTTTGAAGTAATAAAAAAAAATCTTTTCTAAATAATCATTAGGCGTTTTTAAGGTAAACCAACAACTAAATATGGGTATACATATTATTGAACGCGTGCGAATAGTGGTACATTAAATTTTATGTTCAATCAATATACAATTACAAATGCTAGAAAATCGTCATATTTTTCACCTTCTCGCCAGCTCTGCGATATTTACATGTTTTTCTTTATAAAGCACTTTGTATCCTTCTAGGAAGGACAGATAAGATTTAGGGGTGACGTGAGTCTGCCTCCTAAACTTGTCGTAGTAACTAACGCACGCTTCGGCGACGTTGTCTTGGACCATGCCCATTATCTCGATCAACTGTACCTTCGTCTCCGCAGAACATACCACCTTATAACAAACATACACATGGCTAAACCACAAACCACATAAGATCATAATATATAAAAATGAATCTCTATTTCCCTTGGTCATCGTATCACGGGTGAACAAATACAACATTTTCGCTAATTCTTTTTTATTGTGTTTTTATTTCCAGGAGAAGGTTTTTATGAAAGAAAGAGGTTAAGAAAGAGTTAAGAAAGTATGGAAAATTTTCACCACGCGGGTGAAACCGCGGGGCACAGCTAGTAAGATATAAAAAGTCTGCTGCAGAGGTCCCTAATAATGTTCAACTGGTTAAGTCACGAAACATCTATTCAGCGAAATAATGACAATCAAAATCCCCATCTGAAGAAGGTTATGTACGAGCCATAAATATTATATTTGCATTATTGCATATTATGTAGCTGACAAAATTCTTCTTTTTCATTTTGTCCGCTTTGTTGTATAGATGCACAGGGAATAAGCATAGAGTGTTATAATGTAAAATAATAAATACCTAATAAAAATGTATGGACACTTACATGGAAGTCCGAAAGGAAATGATGAGCCACCTCAATCAGCGCCACTTTAGGCCATTTCTGGAACCAGTCCATAACTGAACCCGATATGAGACCGGGAAATTTCAACGCTCTGCTTCTGAACTTTTCACCAACCTGAATAAGAATGAATGTTTTAGAGTTGACTTAAAATGTCTGCTGTTTATTTATATTCTATGCCAATGTGAGACTTAATTAGGAATTTATAACCTTCGCTATTCTGATTCCTTTAGAAATCAATAGTGTCTAAAAGACTATAGACTTTTACAGGCACTTTTGGTTTTAATCTTTCCAATTTCAAACAACTCGTCAACTCTGCATCTATTATTCCCATTTCTCAGTTAACTTATCTTTATATATAAAAATTATACTCCATTCCTTTGGTCATTGATTCACGCGTGAACGGATGCAACATTTTCGCTTATTCTTTTTTGTTGTGTTTATTAATGTCAGGAGGTTCTTATGAAAGAAAAAATTTAGGAAAGTTGAGCAGAAAATTAGTAAATTTTCAACACGCGGGTAGAAGATGTAACGACAAAACTTTCAAATGTAACTTTTACATTTATAATATCTTTATTATTAGTATGGTAAAGTTTACCGGTGAGAAACACAACACCACGTGCAAGTTGGCTCGAGAACGTATGATGAAATACTCATACAAGACATCAGGTACTGGAATCCTTTTTGGGGCATACTTCTTCATTATGGGAGTCAGCTCGTTCAAAATTTCATCTAAAATTTTTAATAATTATTTTAAATCATTACAAAATATTAAAAATAATTAAATTAATCATAAAATCTAACTACAGATTTTCAAAGTAGGTTCAAAATGCTACTCTCGAAAGATACATGACTACCCACTACAAGTTTATCACTTTCATCAATTTTAACCACGTGGGGAAAATTATATATTTTAACCATCCAAAGGTTGACTGGAAAGATAGATTTTAGCGATAAATCCGCCCATTGTACCATAGCTCTAAGTTTCTAACAATCTGTATCTATTTTCATGCCTAGTGTATAATAAAGAATTTTGTATTGTATTATATAAACAACGCAAACCTTTTTTTATAACAAAAAAAATACTTTTTTAAAGATAAATGACTACACGTAAAGACAGTATCTATATATTGCCTTTACGCGTTGTCTTTTTTCTACAAACTAACGTACCCATTTCATCTTTAGGGAACAAATTGGCAATCTCTCCTGAACTGAGAATATTGTTAAGGAACTCCAGAAACTGTTCGTCTTTAATATCATTGTCTGCAAAAATGAACGTTATGCCCTTTCCTTGCAGACCGGCGATCCGATACAGGATCTTTATATCGTCCATGAAGTTGCCTACATTGTACGATCTGAAATAACGATGATAATAATAATAAATATTTGTGAACATATCACACCACGCCACGTAGTCCCAAAATAAGCAAAGTTTGTACTATGGAAACCAGAAAACTGATACAATACTTATATACTTACTTTTTGTAAATACATAGGTACATGGAATATAATTATTATAACACAAATCAGACACAGAACAAACACCTATGTTCAATATTAACCTCGACGTTGCTGACACCCGCTACTCCAGTCCCCTCGTGACCACGGCCAATGTAACTTGGTCGAAACGTCGAGGTTAGTCAAAATAATGTTTTCATAATATTTGTACGCGAATAGACCCGTTTTATCTTTACAATATGAGTTCAAGTCGCGAAAGTTTAAAAAGTGTTTTAGCAAACCTAAGTTCAATCACCAAATGTTTGTCCTGGGTGAGAATCGAACTCACAACCTATACTTCAGAAGGCAGAGCTACTACCAAATGTAGCCCAGTTAGCAGTAGCTCAGGCCAGTCGAATTTAGTTATTGTAAAGATCGCGGATTTAACTAACACAGAACAGAGATGAATAACATGAAACATAACACAGGCACATACTGCAGTTCATGATAAAGGATGACGATGATTTATTTATTTATTTATTATATTATAATAAGAACGGCAATGCCAATTACACTTATTATTAAATTCAATCATGCATTCGCCTCACAATATTCCAGACACTCCCGCAAAATAACATGATAAATATATTTATATGTTACCATCTATGAACAGGCATAAGTATTAATTTATCTACTTAGGTGTATATATTTATGAGTAATCTCATTATTACATATTCTGTGGTACGGATCCGATAATGGTAACTAGGTACCTAACTTCAGCCGATGTGCTTACCGAGTTAACGTGATTTGGTAAATAGCATAGTTAGCGATATATGACGCTAATTTCGTCAAGCTCTGCTTTCCGGACCCACCAACACCAACCAGCAAGGCGTTGCCTCTAAAATTTTTGTTAATCAAGATTTAGATTACTGAAAACGTATCATTTATTAAAAAAAGTTATTGTATAAAAAACAGCAACTTTCTATTTTCTTTTAAATTCCACCTACGTTACGCTTATGGACATTAAATTAACTAAATACACAAAAGTGTGGAGCCAAAACAAAACAGAAAAAAAAATTAACTCAACCTTGAAACTATTGTAATAATATTACCAGCCAGGTATCTAAGGACATAATAGTTTTCAAGGTTCATTTTACCGTGGCGTGTTAATGATTCTCGATATAATGAACAAGTGGACCATAGCATCATGGAAGAACACGAGATCCAAGTGTGCGCCTCTTATTTGTTCGTTGAATTGGTCTTGGAATTGTCCAAGCTTTGTAAGCACAAAATCCCATCTGCAATCAAAAACAACATAATGAATCAGGATTATGAGTTCTCCTCAGTCAAGTGTCTCTTAAAACTATTTTGAGACTTGATCGATCAATTCGAATTGAGTTCGCTTCGAATCGGACTTAGTCGGTATATTGCTGTCTCGTTTGCTCACAGCAGTCAAGCTGCGATTGCACGTAGTCGCCAGGCGCGTCTCTTTTTGTCGGCCATTTTAAAAAATTTACACGGCTGTGGAATTTCTCGGGAGCTAACTATATTCCGTTTTCGTCAAATAGATATTATTCAAAGTGTGAATTTGTTGGTTTGTGTTATTATTTTCAAAGGTAATATGATAAAGTTTCTGTTTTATGTGTTTAAATAACAATACGCATTCTACATCACATGATATCTGTCTCAAGTGCACCGACTCTGCTAAGTTATTCTCATTTCACTATTTCATTTTACTATGTTTTTTCTGGTGCGCTGTGCGAGTGTTACTCTGTTGACAAGCAGTTGCCACAGAATGTTAATAGATGTCGCTACTAAACCTTAAGAACGTTTTCATGAATTACGCCATCTATCATAAAGCTATTGAACTACAATAAAGGCCTTTTTTTCGGAAGAGTTACATACATATACCTACATTATTTTTGCACTATTTAGTCTAAAATGTTACATTTTAATCCCATCACAATAAAATAACGTACATAAAGACCACCTACTTTCTAATATAACCAATGTTTACTGATACAGGTTTCACTAACGTTACGCCGGCGCCCCGAAAATAATAATCGACAATGAATTCAAAACACCATCATTTTACGAATACAGAAAAGCGAGAATTTCTGAAAATAGTGAAAAAGTATGGCCCAGTGATTCAAAATAAAGGAACCGACAGGAACACAAGCAGAAGGAAAACTATCGCATGGAATAGAATTGCTTGCGAATATAACACTAGCAGTATTGCACCGTATCCGGTAAATATTAAAATACTGAACTACCAATCTATAACCACAGAATAAATTGCCTATTTATAGTGAAGAATTTGTGCCGTATTCTGTAAAGCTAAAAATGTGGCGGTACCTTCTGATAAGAGGAAATGTTCTCGTTATGTATGAGTGTAGTACAAAATGATAAAATAGTGAATGTAATCTGTAATGGTACCTGCATTACTCGTTTTGAAAATAGGTAGGTACCTATTAACGTAGGTAGGTAAGTATTTAATAACCGTGGCATTTTGCAAAAATCAAACTGCTCTAATATATTCATCATACTATATGACAGCAGTCTGATTACTCATATTCATAGTTCATTCATACTGTCTCCAGATTAAAACTTATAAAATAGAGGAAAGTGAAAGTGTATAGGATGTAATATATTTTTATTACACTCATTTATTTTGGCATACTTATTTACACTTTTATTTTTTATGTTTTGGCTCCACACTTTGTGTATTTAGCCAGTGTCAAGTATTTAATAATTTATCAAGTTAATGATATTTTCACGCAAATATGTGTCAAGTCACAGTCGAAGTCATCAAGACAAGTCATAGTGTAGTCAAAGTCATAGGTACCTACTCCTGGTGGTGGCAACTTTACTTGCTTCTATGGAGTTTTGGAAACAACACGAAAAGAAAAGTTTCACCATCATTATACCATTTTCCCACACTCACGCCTGTAATCCAGCACTTAACGAATAGAATGCCACCAATTTTATGCACTAACACTGAAAACAACATAAGTTTTGGAAAATAATACAATGCGGTGACGCAATCTTTTTCGCATTCCCGCCAAAACTCTTATTTACACTTACAGGCCTCCAGTAAACAGTTACGTCGCCTATGGATGAATCTAAAGCAACGCAATAAACTGTCTATTGAAAAGTTGGATGAAGACATGGCGATCTCTGAGGAAAGCTTTCCCAATGAAGACATGTTAGACGTTCCCGACACTGCGGAAGAACTCGACGTTCCCGATGCTGCGGAGGAACTAAGCACGCCTTTCTATGTTAATGTCGGGGATAACAGCAGTAATCAGGGCGATTCGTTGAAGATAGAAAGTAAGTACTTATTGATAATTGATTAAACGGCTCTAATACGAAGATATACAAGTATGATCATTATTATAAAGTTATGGGCCTTGATTTAATTATAACGGCTGTGATTTAATTAAATGGTCAAAATTATTTTTCCTAGGATCTCATTTACTTGGGGTCGGCCTTCCTTTTCCTTTGTTTCCACTTCGCGCGGTTTGGTGCAGTGTCTGCGTGGAGCTTAGATACTGAAATGCTCAACGACCAACCTCAAGCAAGAGGAGAGTGGTATTCCATGCGAATATTGCATCACTGGCATATTAAGGGGAAGCTTGTGATCGTCAGGGCGTATCTGGATATGTAAATCGTCATAATTTTGTTCGAAATTATTCTTATGATTTTGTATTATTATTACAGTCGTTTAATTGTCAATCATCAGTCGTTTTATGATTGTGATGAGTTTATAGATCGCTAAGTCTCAGTTACAGAGATTTTCTTTAACTGAGACTTAGCGCCTCGACATTAAATCTCATATGATGAAAATACTAAATACAATTGCTGTTGCAAAAAGCTTGTGCTCGCGAGGTCTACTGTTCGCAGAACTACTAATATCAATTGATATCTATATGTATAAGTACAATTGCCACACTCTATACATATTCATATAACTACAGCTGCAGTCGAATACTGTATCTGGTACATCGATTACCAATAAGAAAATATGTATTTTTTATGATTTAAGGGAACACCGAGTCAAACCATTATACTGCAACTGACACTGATAAAGAGGACCGAGGTTTTAGCGTAGAGTTTTTAGAAGAAGTGGACGAAGACATAAAACCGAACCAAAAGTCCAAAAATGAGAATGAAGAGAACCGCATAAAAAACAACCTCCTAGTGAGAGAATATCAGGATCGGAGGCGCAGATTGAATGAGATCCACCTGCTGCAGAAACGGCTACTGTTAGAGCAAATCAGGGAAGGACGAGCGAAAGCCAGCCTCGCTGAGTTGGAGCTTAAAAGACGACAGTATATTGAACATTAAGTATTTCTGATGTTCTGTTCTTTTCAACTGACGGATTCAAAAGAATTTAACTGCCAAAATGGCAGCACTTTTTTTGAATCGGTTAGTTGGAATTATCTTACTGTACTATCTGTTATCTACCATCATTGTGCACTGGACAGTAAGAAAGATCTAAGAAAAAGAAATTTTTAGTTTGACATAAGGCTCTAAAAGTTGAGTGAGAAATTGGCAATTTGCTTTATTATTAGTAAACTTGAATATTTTTAGCTTCAATTTTTCTGATTTCTTGTAAGATTAGTGGTAAGATATCTTTATTATTTTGTTCGAGTAATTAAGCACTTACTAAATCATACTTTAATAAAAGTTTCTCGCATAAACCGGTAAATAAACATCTTTTTCTCCTTACACTGCAAATATGCACCCTTATCTGTATAGGAATTAATGTGTCTGAATACGGCACTTGATCAAGGTGTTACGCATTTTTTGCGTAATATCTTGACGCCGTCCATCTACAACTTTGTCTATAGTATGTAAAGTTTTTCGTATAAAGTTGCCAGACCTCACTAATTCAAATATAATTTAAAAATATGTTAAACATTGTTCTCACGTCGGCAACTCTTCATAAACCTTCGGTGCATCAGTGCTAAAGTCCTCATCTTCATCACCCGTAGGCTCAATAGGTTCTCTCAAGAAGTTAACGAAAAATGTTTCTTCTTCTGGAAACTCGCTTACTACATCAGGCAGTTCCGCAGTAGCCGTCTTCCAAAAATTAGCCACAAACCAATCTTTATCTTCGAATGTTGTAAATCTGGAAGTCAGTTATATTTTACACCTACTGCGCCCAGGTGCACGGTTCACGATAAAAGCTTAATTTTTTTGTGTACTTTTAGACCGTGTTGTCCCTTTTGCTTACTTTACCAAATACAAACCCTGAGTCAGACGCTAACTTTTGAATCAATAACTACCAAGACCACAAGGTTAGTTCCAGTTCCGGAGCTGAACCCGTAATTCTAGAAGCCAGTTTTATATTTTCAATGAATATAATTTTCATCACACTTGCTCGTAAGGTAGATCTTACACTATTGTTTTAGGTTCATAATTCAAAATATTATACACTGTGGTATATTATAATATCCCAATTCAATTAATTTTCTCTCCCACTGCAAGTTATGTGTATGAAGGTGAAGAATCCGTCATAGTTTTTATACGGCTAGAATAGCACAACATTTTAATTTTATTAAATTTATTAACAATAAGTTAGTTTCAAATTATTAATTCGCGGCTCTAATTATCTTTCTTCTAATCTGTGGTTCACGCTCTTATATTGCGGTCAGGTACTCTTTGGTATACGCTGGCGCCCGATAAAAGAAACCAGTGTTATTTTTCACGAAAGTTAACAACAACATAAGTCTGCTTTTTTCCCTCGCAAGTGTGATGAAAAACGTCGTATGAAACGCGTGTGCATTGATAATTACACTCGGCTCATAAAACCGTCTCGAGCGCAATGATCAACTTAGCACACTTGTATCATAATGTACTATTATCAGTGAAACTGCAACTCTAAGGTATTTTTTATAGAAAATGGCAAAGGTAAAGTAAGTGCAAAACCAGGCGTAAAGCCGCTAGTTATTTCGCACCTATCAGAAATAACTCTCAAGCATTCGTGGAACCACAGTTTAATGGCAGTTTTGATGTTAGGAAGCTCCTCTTTATGGATGAAGAGAATCCCTTCCCAGATCCTGGATAAATCCCGAAGGTTGAACACGTAGTGGAATTTCGCTGGCGTCGGCAGCATCTTTATCTACGGACATGAACATTTTATTAAGTTAAAAGTACTAGGTGTTCACATTTTCCAAATTGTACGAGTAAATAAGTGAATAGGTGGTGGCAACACCTAGTAAGCAGAGTGAATAAGTAACTTCTGGGCAAGCGTCGCGTCATGTACCCATCTACGGCTTCATTTAATCTTACCACGAAATGTGCCCGAACATTGATCCATCTAACATTAAATAATGATACGTAATGTAATGTAATTAGTATATTACACAATGTAACCCGAATAATGCATACGTGGTAAAACCGCTTTTTTCTTCAAAACTTTTTAATATTTCGGGGATAGCAGCTCTACTTACTTTTGTCTGTTGCCAAATTATACGCGTTACGGGCACCAGCCTCGGCATGAAGTCTATTATAAACTTTTTATCGAATCGTGCTTTACTGAAGTAGCCAGCGCTTATGGTCTCTGTAGGAAATAAATCGTATTTTTTTTAAAACCTTGCAGCCTTATTAATAAACGGGTATTAGTCTCGGATTAGTTACTTCAGCTTTTGTCCTTTTTTGCTACTGGAATATTTAGCTGGACCGAAAGAGACAAAAGATGGTGTAACTAGTCTAAAGCTAGTTCGTGTTTATTAATAAGGCTGTTGGTGTTTAAAATCCATGTTGATTTTCATACTTCTTTACCAAATGACTTAAATTGGATAGAAGTAAGGTGCATAGTTATCGTTCACAGCTTCAGTAGTAGTTCCCGTGACGGGTTAAAAAATATGACAAATACTAACCAAAGATGCGGTCCATTGAAACTGTACTTGGCAGAGTGCAATTGAAAATGTTGAATTGCCGTTTTAAACGAGGAGGGATGTCGTTACGACCACCGCCTGTTAAACATTACATTGAAAGATTAACCCATAAGTTATTAACTACAAGGATAATTTTTAACTTGGCGTAAAAAAGCCACATCTTTTGAACTAGACATAAAAATATTTTTACTTCTAGCTCAAAACGATTTTTAATTTATCATAATCATCCACGAGTTGGATTATACTAATAGATATAGGAATTTCTTCGTTTACACCAATTAATCAGTGTTTTTGATGAAACAGTTACAGAAAACTGAAACTTGGACAAGAAAAACCACTAAAATTTAAATTGAAAAAAATATTGAAACACTGCCCCATACGCAGTAATCTACTCATAATCAAACAGTAAAAATAAATTCCGAAATTCAATGTCCAACCTGGATGAATCATAGCGCCGAACATTTGAATATCTGCAATGATGGTGAAATCGCCTGGCTTATCCAGTGAATAGAACCCACCGCATTCCATCATCTGTCGCACTATTTCATTTGTCACCTAAAATTCAAAGTTTAAACGTTAATACACGACACAATAACGCACGCAAAACGGGGATAAATAACTTGCTACTGCCATTGCCACAGACCACAACAATATATTCATAATCATTTCTTTATATCGATCAGTAGTATAGTTTATATTAAAGAGCTAGAAACAACTATAAGATCGAATCTTATGCCACATAGAAGATACGTTATTGGGAATCTCAGAACAATTACGACTGACATTCCTCTGATATGTAATTTCCTCTACTTGGTCTGTGGCGTCTTTTTGAATATTTGTCCAAATGTACAGGAGCAGTATTAGGTTAGAGCAAGACAGTGATTGCAAGCAGTCTTTCGTTTTTCACCGCCAGGAAAGATTGATTATAGTTATACCTGACGTGATGATGACCTCTTAATATAATAAAACTATACTCACCTGATCGCCCCATGCATTGACGACAGGCATATTGATATCGTCTACGAAAACAGTCATGCCTCTCCCGCCCGGAGGCCCGTAAGTCATGCCCACTCTCTTCTCAACGTACGACTCAATAATCCTCTATTACGAAAAGATAAAGGGGTTAGATTCGGATCTCCGTTCAAAAAGTTACTGCAATATCTTCGATGCGTTACTTTAAAGTTGATGCTTTTTCCATGCGATTATATTATGAAAAGCTACCACATATTATACTTATTTATTTATATTTTAGCACAAAATAATGTACAAGGAGGACCTTATTTGTAGGAAATTATGCCTACCCCTATAGATATTATTTATGAATTGGTGAGTGTCACCAAACCGTAATAGCAGTCATCTGAGGCAACGGACAAGTGTCACAAACAACGGGGACAAGTTTCCCGTGGAAACGAAGACGTGAGATCCAATGGGGGAAAAACCTAACAAACGATAAAATAATAAAAAATACCTGAAACATATTAGGCGTGGTCGCAGACGAAAAGTTGATCATTTTGAACAGTTTAACTTCATTATCGTAGCTCATCATGTAACTCTTCAACATCACAGTCTTAGCGGTGCCTTGTTCTCCGATCAATAAAACCGCCTTGTTCTGTGTCGCAATGGTTTCTATCAAAAATGAAATGCAGACATTGTCGATATTCGGTACTAAAATGGAAGAGTATTCGGGGATGGAGTCTTGTGGGTATAAGTAGTCTTCTACATTCTCGGACCTGAAAAACAGATATCATTTTACATATGGTCCTACTTGCGTTGTTTGGTATTCGATTAATGTATTTCCAAGTCATTTCAATGATTAATTTATCGGATTCCAAAAGAAAAAAACAAATCTTAGACCACCCCGATGTGATTCAATTTATTGATTATTATTATGCTGTGAATCTTCAATACCAACGGACTTCGTTAACGCAGCATGTAACATACAATGAAACTCCTTACCGTAATAAAAACGGAATCGATCTGATTGATTTGTTGTAAACCTTTCCAAAAATGTACGATACGAGAACGCAAAATTGATCCGTTTTCGTATAGAAAAGTTTGGGATGGAAGTTCGAAGTCTCACCAATGCTGCCACACGCCAGCGTCAGTGACCATGTATTCAAATGGCATGACCCATTCCTTGGACTTGGCGCCGGGCCAGTCCATCTTGACGGGTAGCTTGGTCATAAACTCTGCCATTTTGGTGCGCGAATCGAGCTCTAGCACCGCACCCAGAGACCACATCATAGCAAATATGAATAAGCGCTCGAGGTGACGGTCAGTGTGCAGTTCTTAAAACCAAAAAGATTAGTTGTAATAAACGTGCTGTTTTTCAATTGAGACGCATGGTAGGCTTTTGTATATCAATAACAATGTCTGTCTTCCAATTCAAAAGTGAACATGTAGCTGATGATCTAACGTTGATTGAAATTAAAAAACTGTATTTTTTTCATGGTAAATATCTCGTAAGTATAAGAGTTGTCCCTTTGTATGAATATGAATTACTTACTGCCTCCCGGAATTTCAACATTCAATAAGCCACTCAACACATCAACACATTGTCTGAAATAGTAAGTGACAAGCCATTTAATCCACATAAATATTTAAAACATATTATACTGTCTTTTTCATTAGATAAAATTTAATGATACCTGACATAAATAGCCTCAAGAAGTTTCATTTTAGCGGGTAGTTTGTTCTGTACATATGTATGCACATCACCGTACACTTTGTTGAACACATTGCGCAGCGTATCGGCCTCTTTCTGAGTTCGCTTCTTGAACCAACCCTGAAAAAACAATGACAACAATTGAACAATATTATGCAATGTTAATTAGTGAGGAGTTACCCCTTGCTAATAAGTACCTTACATAACTAAACTTACTAATGAACACAGCATAGAGGAACAGTAACTTCAGTGTTTTTTCTTGTTTTACCTTTTCCTATTTTAAACTCGACAGAGAGAGAAATATTACACAAAATAGCTATTCATCCGCTACACAATTCTAAAAGCTTTTTTACGTTTTATTTAACTTGTAGTGCGAACGAGGCGTTATATTTTAAAGTAAGAGTAGTCTAACCTCTAATATAGGCTGCCATTTCAATACTGAAGAGGAAAGGAAAACCATGCCCATCCGACTGACAGTGGCAGGTGATGCATTATCCACGTTATCAGGTTCAAAGACCAGTTTGCTGTTAGAAGCCATCGTGATTCGGTCCCCGTTCGCAAGTGTCAGGGTTTTATTATCGTCTAGCACTGAATTTAGGTTTTCAATCCACACTGCATCTACGGGACCGTCTGGAAGAAAAGTTCATCGAAAATTAACGTTATATATTTTAATACCTTGCAATATAGCCCATAATTGTTACACATTTAAAACAGTTCGATAATCTGCTTTTTTTGCTTATATGACCGCGAGTTTGTTCGACCACATGTCACCTAATGGCCGAAGGTGGATTAACACAACTGCGACAACTATACTATATTTAATGCTTGACTTAAGTAAAGATAAAAACACTAGGTGGTAGGACTTTACTGCAAAGTTCGTCTAGGTAGGTACCACCGCTTTGCCAGTTATTCTGCCGCCAAGCAGTAGTGCGCAAGCACTGCTGTGTTCCGGTTTGAAGGGCACTGTAGCTAGTGAAATTACTGGGCAAATAAGACTTTATGAACAGATCTCACAGTTTAATAATCTTATTACTAGATTGTGCTGATGTCTCTGGATGACGTGCGCAGTGCAGTGTCACGCGAACCTCTATACTTTAGAGTTCCGAGTGACACTGCAGCTGATATGGGCAGCCGTGTCGTTTAACACCAGGCGAACGGCTAGCTCGTCACGTCATTCCTTAACATAACAAAAAAAAAAATTAATAGATTGATGTGTACATCAATGGGCAGTGTATTGACCAAATGCTTTGTGACCAAATTAGCTAGTTGTTTTAAGCAATAGTCGTCTTCAGGTCATGGAAAACATATAAAATGTTAAAAGTTGTTTTCCTATGATTCTACTATTAGTGTGACCACGAGGGAAACCTATTTCTGTTGTTCTCTCTAACCAAAAATGTTCTTACCCAAAACAATCCAAGTGGTATCTGACTTCTTCACTTTCAAAGCTCGCCTCCATAATGTAGAGAATATGCCGTCCGTCCAATCGTTAGTCGCCACATCCAGGCGTCCAAACATTTGCGGCGCTGTTATAGCCTGAATACAGAAAATGTGATGACAACTATGCCAACACTAAATTCTACACATTTTACGAGCCAATACGCATGCTGAACAAAATGCAGCAGTTCCACTTACTTTTAGCTTCATTTATCATCCTTTCAGACGAATTCCCGTTTTATATAAATCACAAGTGAGAAAACCGTAAAGGATGATACATACAAAATGAAACAAGAATATCTAGTGTACTACGCCAAAAACAAAGAAATAATTACCTATAGGTACTGGCACAATTGCAACAGATTGTTGTAGGTATAATTTACCTATGCATATATACACGGTGGAATTTAATTCGTTCTTTTCCTTAAATGTTAAATTCCACAGTGTATCTATTGAAGACACGACATAATTATATTAGGTCTTTACCTATGAAATTGCCGTTTTGTTTGAAAAAAGTTAAAGTATTTTTTTTTTCGAACTTTTTTATTTCTTTTATTCAAAGTAATCACCTCTGCAATCAATGCATCTTTGCCAACGCTGTGGCAGTTTATGGATGCCCTTCTTGAAAAAATCAGCAGGACGGGAGACAACAAACTCTTCAAAGGCGTTTTGTACTGCCTCTCGGGAATTGAATTTTTTTCCCGCTAAAAAGTTGTCCAAATTTTGGAAAAAGTAATAGTCGGTAGGCGCAAGATCTGGTGAGTATGGCGGATGAGGGAGAGCTTCCAAACCCAACTCATGCAGCTTAGAGACGGTCTGTTGTGCAGTATGGGGTCACGCGTTGTCGTGAAGTAGCAGTGGAGACGACCGATTGACCAAAGCTGGTTGCAGACGTGCGAGTTTCGCCATCATTGTGGTCAGTTCTTCAATGTACACATCTGCAGTAATGCTCTCGCCGTTTTGTAAAAGGCTATGATGAATCACACCAGCACTAGACCACCAAACTGTGACCATCACCTTTCTAGGGGTCATTTTTCGTTTTGCACATTGCTTTGGTACCGAACCAGGATCTAACCAACTTGCTGAGCGCTTTCGATTGTCAAAAAGAATCCATTTTTCGTCGCACGTAACAATTCGGTTCAAAATTCCTTCATTTCTGTGCCTGTTAAGCAGCGCAAGGCAAGTCTCGACGCGTACGTTGCGCTGGCGATCGTTAAGTTCGTGGGGCACCCATCTGTCAAGCTTATTTATCTTGCCAATCTGTCGCAAATGGACCAATATTGTTTTGATGCTAACATCAAAAGCTGCTGCCAGCTCAGCTGTAGATTGAGATTCATCAGCTTCCACAATCGCCTTTAATTCATCATTGTTGACCAAAGTTTCCGGACGACCACGAGGTTCATTTTTCAAGTCAAAATTTCCAGAACGGAACCGAGCAAACCAATAACGGGTTGTACGTTCGTTTGTACAGTTCTTTCCGTAAACGTCGTTGATGTTACGTGTCGTTTGTGCCGCGTTGGTGCCACGACGGAACTCATATTCCATAATTACACGAAATTTCAAAGTATCCATTATGAGGAAAAATGTTGAAATGTAATGAAAATACAACGCTAATCAATAAACAAAAGACTTATATTGTAAATAGAATGTCATATTTTTAAAACAAAATTAATTTGAATTTAGAATTCATAGCCAATCAAAACTTTTTTTTGTTTGAAAAAGTCTGTACTGCAATACGGCAATTTCATAGGTAAAGACCTATTATTAAATTATTATTATCAAAGCTTAATTATTGGTATAGGTTATTCATACCTTAGGGTTCATTCTCATTTCCCTATGGGGCTTGCCAACCTCGGTGAGCGCGGCCATCAATGTGTGAATACATGTGGTCTTGCCCGATCCCGTCGGTCCCATAGTCATCAAGCCGTGTCGTACTAGAGAAGTTTCAAAGAGCTGAATGATCTTTAGATTCCAATCTGGATGGTTGACTAATCCTGTTCGTTCTGTCACCAGAGCGATAGCTCGTTGCATTTCTCTGGAACAAAATTAAATAATTGAATATAGTCCAGAAGCACGGGGAGCATGACATGTAGAAATCGACATATCTCTTCTCTTGAGAAAGCGTTTATTTATTTATACTTTAGTACTAAATAATGTACAAGGAGGACTTAATGCTATGAAGCATTATCTACCAGTCAACCTGGATGTGCAAAAAAGAAATGGTAGCGGTTGACCAATGAAAACACTACAAAAGGTTTATGACGTGACTCGCGTAATCATTCATTGGTCAAAAGCTTTCTCGCGAGAAGAGTCATAATTTCGATTTCTACAGCTCATGTATCGAGCAATAGTACCTTGCCAGAGCTCAACTTGTTTGCCTCATATTATATCATTACTGTCGTCCACAACGGATTTATGTTCAGAGGGAAAACAGACCTTTCTCTTAGAATGCCATAATGAACACACATCGCACATTTCGCAAACCTAATCAAATCGTGGGTTCTTATTTCAACTGTCTACTTTCCTATGCCCTATTTTTCAAGTGATTGCTGTTAAAATTGGATGGCGAGACACAATGAGATACGCAGATCATCATGACCGCGGGTGGAGAGCTGAGCTCCGCACATTTATTTATCACAGCAGCCATTCACTTCCAAAACTACGTCTTCGTGAATCTGCGATCTAAAAATTCAATACAAAAGCAACGCTATTGGTAAGTAAATTATTTACAGTTTGCTAACCTTTGAACAGTTTGAGTGAGCTTCATGCCAGGGAATAGATCTTCAATCAAAGACACGAACAACGGCTCGTCTTCATCTACCAGTTTTGACACGTTCATTTCTCTGTGAAAATATCATTGAATTTTATCAATACATACAGATATTTGTAACACATAAATATACGCAAATTTTGATTGAAATAATAATTAATTCGATTGAAAACAACAGTCCTTACTTAAGCACTCTCATCATGATGTTTTCTTCCGTGCTCTCTGGATTGGCGCGCTTCTGTGCTCCCATGGTTCTTAGCACCGATAGAATGTTCCGGAGCCCAAAGTCATAATGCACTTGACTTGACAGTTGCTCTTCGCAAAGTTTGTACAGAGTGAAGAACTTACGCGCTGTAAAAAATACATCTCTTACTAATTTAATATCTACGTTGGTAACCAACAACTTTCAACTTCCGTTCGCCTAGTTACGCATTCACCAGCTCCCTAAGTCAAGCGTGCGTAAACAAGTTTTACTTCAAAAATATTAATTTAATTGAGTATAAGTACTTCCGATGTAAATGCGAAAGTTTTATATCTACATTTACACCTGTTTGCTATTTTTAGTCTTCGCTAAAATTGCTGAAATAATTTTATGCGCTTGCAGTATCTACTTTAAAGTTCTGAAAATATCAATTTATATTTGGAAATTGTATCGACATGAAAATTACTCTTACGGCCAAGAAACTAGATTAATACGATAACACGGTTTTTTCGTATTTATTAAATAATCTTACACAGCAAAATATTCTCCTTAAAACCGCAGCTGGCCAGCTTGACTCTGATGATGATTTGCCTATCAGGCACCATCATCGCCACCGATCGGAACTGAATCTTCAAGTTTTCGGGCAACTCTTGTCGCCCCGCGTAACCAGGGTTCATGGTGATTATAAACGCAAACTCCGGGTTCAGAGTCACCGTGTCACCGTCACTGACAAGACATAATATTTTTATATAGCAATTTGAGTATAAGCGTGCCTTACAAAGTTACAAGACGACAATTTTTGACAGCCTCTGTGGTGTGGTGGTTGAGCAGGTCGGCTCATAATCCGGAGGTAGCGGGTTCGATTCCCGCGGCAGGACAAGTATTTGTGCACAGAAAAAAAAAATTGCAAACACTTGTTCTGAGTCTGGGTGTTGTGGGACCATGGTCCTCGTAGTTCCTGGGTCCCTAGACACAGGGAATCCTAGTTAGGGTCCAGGATCTAAGTATGTGATCGTTGGGCGTTAAAAAAAAAAAAAAAATTCGAAGTCGACTCTCTACACCTCTCAACGTCCAACTTGCACCAAACCAATACAATATATTCAAACAATATTCTAAAATGATTCGCCGTAACGCTCGAAGTGCAAAAGAGACGTCTCGCGATGAAACGGGCATTTTTAAAACAATAAGTTGAAAAGATATTATGTGATATCTGACTAGCACTTCACTTCTGTTACATTGCGGTTTTCTCTGACAAAAGTCTGAAATTCCGATAATGGTAATCATAGAAGAAATTGGAAAATAAGTATTCGCGTAGTGACTGGTAAACACCGTTATAATATAAATGTACCTGACCTACTGATGTTACGATTTACCTGAAAATAAAGAAGTCCTTCTTCTCTTTTCTCGCGCTGAGACAGATGTAGATTTGTTGAGCCGCTACAGATAGCACAGGCAACTCAATTCTATTGAACTCGTCGAAACAGCCCCATGTACCGGATTGCGCCAAACCTTTGTAGATACGGCCCAACCCTGAAAATTAAACAAAAAGCTTACATATGCCCTGTCCTCCGATTCAAAACTCAGCTCAGTTGTCGACAGATTTAGTTTAAATCAAATGATTCATAATACCAGTCACACCCGTTCAATTTTTCAAAATCGATTTAAACTGAAAATTCTAAATCAGCCGCGAATCTCACCCAATACTATACTGAATAGAGGGCGATCACATTATTTATACGTAGCACGCAATTTGCGCAACGCTCGCGACTCCGTCAATCAATGGCATCATAAGTACGGTAGTCTGCCACTCTTTCTGTGGAACCCACATATGCTACAAAAAGCTTACTCACAAAATGACATAGAAATATCTAGTATAATAATTTTGTATTTAAGATGAACTTCCGCGAAGTGACGACTGAGTCAGTTGAAAAGGCTTACCTCTAAAGTCCATTTGATCAGAACAGTTGAACACAATGACGAGCTTGCCAAGCGTTCTAGCCATATCCTTGGTGGTCTCAGTTTTGCCTGTGCCAGCGGGTCCGGCCGGCGCACCGCCCATACTCATACCGATAGCTTGAGACAGCGTTATGTAACATCTGTCTGTTAGAGGAGTGATCACTAAACGCTCGGTGATGCCTAGATATTCGTTCTGAAATTATTTGGACAATGTAAATTGTGCTCTAGAATATATTTGATGAAAAAATACTCTGTGTACAGAAAAAAGCATTTTTGCATCAAATATTTATTCTGTGAGTCAGTTCAGTCAAATGAGTGGCGATCATTAACCGCTAAGTGTTTGTTAATTAGTACTTATTTGGTATCACAAGTAGCATCACCATAATGTAAAAGAAATGCCGTCCACATAAGACGCTAATATGAACTTGACTATATCTTGATTAGTTGAAAATAATAGCTGTTTATATATTTACCTGATACAGAAAATCTACATCTGTAATAGAAACAATACAGTCATCGGTATCTTCAAAGTAGTAAAAGCGAGCTTGCTTCTGCCACTCGAAATCATTGGGAGTCTTAATTCTCATTCGCACTAAATCGTCGAATATATCTCTGAAACCCAGAAAACATATTCATAAAGAAAACTTTCCTGGAGACTTATGAAAAAACATTTAATAATAATACATTAATTCACCTTTGATGTACGTGAATGGTGATCATAGTCTCCACTCTTGTTCTGTCCAAAGGCGCTAAATCTGTGACAGTCAAGTCGATGAGCCCGTTCAGTAGGTCCAAGAACTTCTGATTGGTTATTCTCATGATATATCTATCGGCTCTAGCTTTCTTTAAAGCGTACTCTGCATCACTTGTCCATAATATCTGCATTCCTAACAGACCAGCCTAAAAGGACGAACTGCTGATTATAATTTAAGTCTTACGATATTATGGCAGTTAGATTTCAGGGTTTAAATTATATCAGAAAGCGGTTTTTTTACGTTTAGGAAATGTATCTATTAACCATTAACTATTTTACCTGGCCAGGGAAATTCCAAAACCCAATTAAAAACTCGAACTCTGGATCTCCAGACATAGTCTGTGCAATGTTGGCAATCACGTTTCTCACCGTATCTTTCATTGTATCCAAAAGAGTATTCAGCCAAATCTGTAACGTGAAACCATATACCGCCTTAGTCTTTTTCTGAAAACTGAACTTTTTAGTTTTAAACGCTTTCCAGTCCAGAAGTTACTGAGTGGAGGTGAGTGGTGGTACACAAAGCCTAAAACGATTTTTTCTACGATTTAACAAAATGTTTACAGAAAAAGTTCTAGCAAAAATCTACCAGGCTTCAAAGTTCAAGGATATATATAAGAGGTAGTTACTAACCTCTACACCACCTATACATGCCACTGCCCTATCCAATGGTATTGTCTCTCCGTTATCAGAGTTCATGTTAATAATCCTTTCTTTGTCATCGAAATCGACTGTGTATAACGCATCGAAAATACTTGGTAGATGAGGCTGCAAACAAAATAAAAAAGTGTACAATTATCCTATGATTCTAAAGATAAATGTACTTAAAAGCTGCTAAGCCGAAGTAATTTTAGCATGTTCACCTGAATAGAGTGTGGATCTGAAGCTTGTCCGAGAATCTCTAGCAACACTGGATCGGATACAAAAAAGAAACGAGGGAAAATAAGTCGTTTGGTTTCGAGGTAGCCAGTGAGAGACTTTTGACACGCTTCCAACTGCTCGAACAGATGCGGCAGCAGTTGTTTCAGGGTGTCATCAGATGTACAAGTCTCCACACAGTTGACAATGTCGCGAGCACGATACATTATCTTCACGTAGGTTTTATCAATGGTCTGTAATAAGTTAGGTAGTAAGCGAAATGTAATCTATGTCATCCATCCTAAAAATACACAATTACAAAGTGGTTAAATTCTTCAAAAAATCACAAATTATGGTAATATGAACTGTTTCCAAATATATGCTCCATCAATTTTACAATCAATGACTTACAGCAAAACGTTTGGCTTCAGCCGGCAGTTGCTTAGCAATATCGCCACCAACAAATACAGCCTCCAAATACATCCATAAATTTTGCACTAGAAGCCACTTCTCGAGAATCTCAGATGTGCTTACTAACTTGTTAATCCATAAAAGAATGTCCCTCTTAAATGGCGCGTTGTATCTGTTTATATCATATCAAATATAAAGTAAAATTGAAAAAGGTGCATAATTATATTTTCACGCAATAGTATACGCAAATTGCATATACGCCCGCGCTTATACAGATTCCTTTACCTATTTGATGCTAATGAATTCAGAACCATCAACGAGTCTTCAAGCATAGTGATGATATCGAGTGTTTCTTGCGCTTTTATAAGCAGCTCTCCTCTGTTTTTGAACGGTGCGAAAGTAAGATCTATTACGGCCCAATCAGTAATTATCTGTTTCAACTTTGCTTCAATATCCTTCTCCTTTACCGCACTTATACAGATATCCTAAAAAGTTTATTCATTTAGAAAATTGTATACTTTAGGAACAACTTTCATCAAAATCTTTTTTAAACAGAACGAAACAGTTGGGTACCATTGTTATTATTATAGGTCTAAAACGTAGTATTTAAGATTGATTTACCTCTACGTCTTCTTTGTTAGCAAGTAGCGGCGCCTCCATGACATTTGCCAAAGTAAAGGAGTCTGATTCCACATCCAAAACACAATCTGTAAAAAGCATTTATGATAGATAGATCATCATAGCTTTTCCTCACTCCTAAGAATGCATAATTTCCCCGGCTGACTGAAGACTAAGCAGAGAGCACCATTCCCTACATAATTACCAAATATTTTGTCCTTCATAACGAAATAAAATTATCTACAGATTACACTAACTCATCAGTTTCTCCAGTCTTCTCCAATGACGATCCTTCATAGATTTGTCAGCCATCAACTCCAATAGCGGACAAGTTTGGTTGAAATCGTCGATCTTATTTTTCAATTCTATGAAGGCAGGCCAGTCCTTCATGCCTCTGGGTAACTTACGGCATCTAAATGTTTTTTAGAATAAGTAAATTCAATTAAAAAATTGAAGATCTATAACCTTTGTCACCTTACCTCAAATCGAAATCAGCCAATTGTGCCACTATCGTTTCAATATCGATTTCAACCCAAGGCGTTTCAAAGTAACCATCGATCGAATTCATCACAGCCAGATAAAGACTGTATCTGTAAATTAATAAAGTTCATCTTAGCATAACAGTTTAAAAGATATTCTAATCATAGAGCAGTACTAATGTGACGAATCGAAACTTACAGTTTTCCAAGAAGGTTGAACTCTTTCTTCTTTTGGTGTAAAATTGGATAGTCTTTAACTTCCATTCCGAACAATTTCTCACCGTTAGAGTACATCTCAAATCGTCGCCACAGATCATCGAACCGGGATTGAAACATGATCACCCTAGAAAGAATAAGAGTCAGATTTGGAGTATTTATTTATGGGCCATAGACTACGGCTACTATACGGGAAGATCTGTAAACGCGCGACATCAAAACGGTGCAGTATTGATACGGTCGCAATTTGTCAACTGAGCAGTAGGTACTGTAACGATACAACTGCGCCATTGCATCAGGCGACGTCAAAGTAAAAGTAGAGAGCGGTAACTCGCTACACACAACAATTTTTTTTGGACAGCTTCTGTGGTGTGGTGTTTAAGCAAGTCGGCTTACATCACGGATGCGGCGAGTTCGATTCTCACAGTAGACAAATATTTGAGCAAAGAAAAAAAGACGCTAAAATACTTCTCCTAGGTCTGGGTGTTGTGGGACCATATGCCTCTAAGTTATTGGGTCCCTAGATACAGGAAATCCTAGTTAGGATCCAGAATCTATTAATCAGGTAAACTGTAAACATTTTCTTGGCATTTCAACTTTTTTACTTAGTTATTAGTAAATAGACCACCAGACCAGACCACCGCCAGCGCGCTAGGTTATGGCCTTCTCTAAATGTGAGAAAATGAAAGCTCGTGTCTCAATAGCGGGAACGTATTGGGCCGACAGTTAGTAAATGGTGGTGAAGGTCCTTACGAGCCTAAAAGAACACATAACTTGTAAGCCTTCTAAAAATCGCAAAGCTTGAATTCGATTTGTACAATAATACCTATCACTGGCTTCTCGAGCACTGAGTCCAGGCGTCATGGGTCCAAATGCATCATAATCAGCATCGAATTTCAGAACATCCGAGTTGAAAGATGCCACACCTTCTGTTAGCTCCAATTGCAGAGGACCTTGCATGTCAACTATTCTTTGCTGTACTAGTTGGGACTGCAAAAAAATTCAGTCTTTGACTGCCGTCGGTCACCATGCTATGAATTTTCTATTATTTGGGGGGTCATACAGTTAAACGGTTAAGAGATACAGAATGTGTTTCATAATAGAAAGTGAGGAAGTGAAATGGTATCTAAGAACTTTATAGCGTACTTAAGCATATTGGCGTACATAGATAGCGCTAATTATAAAAAAGTCCCACAATGGTAAGATTTCCTATTATTTTTCTGTCTGTTCAAATTTACGACACAAAACGTGCATGTAGCAAACAATTAAAAAAAAATTAAGCTTTATGCACAACTTACTGTTATAAGCATGTTTTGGAAAGCGTATCGCAGCCCATATACCATGTCAGCGTCTTCTTTAGGTATGTCGATGTTGAAATGGCTAAACGTAGCGTAACTCTCTTCGATCAAGTCTAGCTCCATGTCCATACTGAAAATATCATCGTAGCAATATATTACTATGAGCATTAAACAATGCCTAACACATTTCTGAAAGACAACACCTATTTTAGGCACCAACTCTCACAATTTGTTTTGCCGCTATGGCGATTTTGTGCTAAACAGTAATAGTAGCGAGTAAGTTGATATAATAAGGTTGGATTCAGCTATAAAAATAATTTGATCACAAATAGGTCTTATTACACCACTTTTAGGCTCATAATTCATAAACGAAATACCATTACTACGTTTATTTACAAATACAAGGCACAAATTACTCTTGAACAGCATTCTTTTGTCTGTATGTCCAAAAGTTTTAATTCACTTTCAAATGCAGTTTACCCAATGAATTCATTTCGAATAAGTTCAAGACACATCATGGCCAGTCGAACGTCGTCCAAATCCTTCAACTTTTTGCTCATAGTTTTCATACGATCATTAATGAACTGCATCATTTTTGTTACTCGTTCTTTGTATGCAACACTCAACAGTTTCCCTAAGATTCTCTTCCATTCTATTGACTCTACGTGTAGGCCAAGTTTTATATTATCTGTAGGAATATAAACTACATTTAATAGCTCATCCAAAAATGTTCCTTAAAAAGATTTTTGTGTTGTGACCTCATGTTTGCGATCCCTGCTATCCATACCAAGCGTATTGATTTGACCTTTATAATGAAAACGGCTAAGGATTGGAACTTTACCAGCGTCTGTGTTTCTTAATAGCTTTAACCTGGATGTTTTCAAGAGTGAGCCAGTTTCTTATGGATCCTATTATTCTTATGGGATGAGCATGTTAAATCGACGTCCACATTGTTACTTAGCATCAGGAGAAAGATCAAACGCAAGCATACATAGTATTAAAAAAGTAGGTGTAATTACATCAATATACAAAAACCATTTTGTAATGCTCCGAATTTCATAACAAGTTGCGCTTACATACCCATGTTAATCTGAATAGATCCAATAATGTGTCTCTCCGGTAAATTAGACACCTCCTCGGTCTGGCGCTCGTATTTCTTGAGCATGTCTGTTATTATAACATTCAATGGGTTTGAATCTACGAAATCTTGTACTTGTTGTATTCTGTCCTCGGCCCAGAGATGGGAAAATCGACCATAACCCTGAAAAACGTCATAATCAGTTATCACTGTAAAAATCAAGTTAAAACAATACGAAAAGTGAGTGTAAGAGTATATTGGATTTATGGAAATATAAAAAAAAGTCCGGGAAACTTAAGACAAAAAAAAAACATTTTAAGTGATCCTAAATGTGGAGCTCGCCGACTTTAAAACGGCTGATTCAAAATTGTTGACAGCCGTTTAAGAAATATTCAGCCGCTTACCTAATAAAGAATCTGCTGTTTTAAAAGTCGGCGGAACGCACCTTAATTTTTCATATCTGTAAATCACAAAGCTTGGAAAAATATTTGCAGCGATTTAAACGTAAAACTCACCTTTAACAGCTTTTCAATATCAGGTTTGTACATAAACATCATTCCTTGTAGAGCCATGACCGCCCTCACTACGTCTTTATGTTCAGACACCATTCGGAAGTAACTCCTGATGCCAGTCATAGATGAGCCCGATCTGGATCCTACTGCAAATATACTTTATTGTATTTATCATGTGACGTAATCACGGCATTTCTATTCTGCCTAACAACTTTGCCCGTCAAGTAACGAATATTTGTATACTAGTCTAATATTTGGACTGTCTTTCGCTTTGGACGGGTCATCGCGGCTAGTAAATACAGTCCAAATGTTTTTTGTAGTAGGTAGTGTAGCTAGTAGCATTTAGTAGTAATTGATAGTATTGTAGTTAGTTGAAAGAATAAAGACACTGTCCGCATTTGAAAAAATGCTAATCAACTGATATATAGGTAACTATATAGATAGATAGATAGATAGATAAACTCTTTATTGACACCAAGGCAACAAATACAAAAACAGGAAATAAGTAATGAGTAGGTAACAATGGGCGGTCTTATCGCTAAAAAGCGATCTCTTCCAGACAACCTTTGGATGGACAGAGATAGATCAACGAGCAAGGACGGTGGTGCTAAAAAGTTACTGTGTACATACATACTAAGACAAATATAAAATTATATACTACTTAAAATACAATACTACTATACATAAACATACACAAATAATACATAATATACAAATACTAAGGAAACAATGAAGGTTTATTTCGAAGTCAAACTAGAGAGATAGAAGTGCTTAATTTGAGTCTTAAAAGCAGTGAGTGATTGAGCCTGTTTAATATTGAGAGGTAGTTCATATATCAGTTGATTAGGTTATATATATAGGACACTATAGTATCAGCCAACTGTAAACAGCCTAACGTATCAGTATCCTATCATAACGTAACAGTATATACTGTAACGTAACAGTATATACTGTTATACCGAGATCAAAATAGGATACTTTTTATCCTGAAAAATTAGGAGGTCCCTCGGGAAAAATGGAACAGGAGAAACAGATTGCAGGTAAAACCATGGAGCATCAGAATACTCGCCGATTTATAACCTGTATCGGTTTCAAAATAGAAAATCTAATGATCAATATTTGATTAAAACAGCTGAAGCTAATATATGCGATTTAAAAATTAGCTCGTGTTAGTCGAATTTTTTAACTTTTTTAAGTTTATAATATTAACAGTAATATTAACATGAGGATTTCATGACTTTACTAATTTTGAGAAAATAGATTGTGATTTTTTTTTCATGTATTTATTTTGAGATAAGCTACTTAAATAACGGCTGATCGGATATGAATATAATTTAAAGGTACAAAAGATTCATTATATGAGATCAAAACTACGAGCACGGCTAGTAATAATATTTAAAAAATTAAACTATTATAACTACCACTCATGTTACGATTAACCCCCGAGCGGCCAGCTAACTTTTCTGCGTTTATTGCGTCTTGCTGACCCCATTGGTACACATTGCGGTGTATATCCATTATACAATTCAGCACAACCTAGAAAGACAAACATACAATATGTTATTCCTACATTGGATTTAAATGTGTACTTCAATCAACCCCGACTTCGCGCGGGAAAATAATTCCGGTTTTATTGACGGAAATCGTTAGAACTTGGATAATCCATCACACTTCACACAGAAACAGACAAACTGCACGGTCAGCGTGATCTATAGAAATCGACATACATCTTCTCTCGAGAAAGTGTTTGACCAATGAACGATCACGCGGATATATAAACCTTTTGTTGCGTTTAAGTAAGTTAAACTCTTTCTCTAGAGAAGAGAGATGTCGATTTCAACAACTTATGCTAGCACTGCAGGTACTGGCACTGTTACATAACTGCACTGCACTTGCACTGGTATTTAAAAATTATATATGAATCCTTAAACCTGTGAAAATGCGGTCTGTATTTCTTCCAGTGTTGGCTTGATTAAGATCCTAGGTATTTGTAAGAACATTTTCGTTAGCATAAGAGGTTTTAACTTCTTTTGTTCTTCTGGGTCTGTTGTCATTGTAAGAAAACTGAAAAATATTAATAAAATTACACATTTCCATTTTGGTATTACTTTAGATAGCTTTAATTTCTAATTCAACTCGTACTATATATTTTATTTTTTTGATCTCGAGTTGAATAATAATTTGTGGTTTTTACCTCGACACAGAAGCTCTTTTTCTCAACAAATCTAGACTCTGCCTTGTACATTTGATAAGCGCCTCCAGACATTTAGTGGCAAAATAAGCGAAAAGCTCGTTACACTCGTTGATAGTCGGCTGGACCTCAAATCGATCCGGATTCTCAATTTCCATGAACGCTGTAAAATTGAGTCAAATTATATACAATCTTCTTATTCTTGTGCGGGCAAGTGTTCAGCTACCATGCTAAAATAAATGTATTTATAATAAAGTAGAAATATCCTGCGGCATAACCCATTTTTCCGAGGAAAAAACATTTTCAAAAATAAAACCGATGATGTTGTCGATAGTGTAAAAATCTGTGTACAAATTTTATGCGTTTTTTATAATCGGTTCATCATTTTCTTTGAATGCACATTTTTTGTATTAGGAAGTAAAGGGTTTCCTTTAGGTATAAGCATGAGGGACTAAAAAGGAACACAGCATGCAGAATTTTTACAGCATGATATTTAGTGTAATCGCTAAATAGCATCATCAACTAAATGGTGCATATTCACATAAGCGAAAAAGCTCTTTAAATAAAGAAAACCACCTCTACTATGAAGGTAAACTTCTTCCAGCCCTTGCCAGATCATCGATCCATCCAACTGAGTAGTTGAAAATAAAATAGTCTATTATTAATTCTACCAGTGATATATTTTAAATTAGCTTTACATTTTATATAATCTGTGTGTTGTGTTAGTTACATCGATGACTTACCAGCATCATCGGGAAACACTCTCGTAGCCGAAGTCACTTGTTTCAAAGCCTTTTCTGGATCTAACCTAAAATTAAATATAAAAAAGGAATATTCAAAATATTCTAATTTGTCGATTTTCACATGAAAACCAGATGCGGATGTACGAACGTATTTTGTTGATGAACATTATAGAAAAGTATTGATTATTTCATACCATTTATCTTTCAAATCATGAATCTGTTTTGAAGGTACGCTGTCGAGGAATTTGTTTATTAGTTCAATGACAGCAATTTCCGCATTACACGATTTCGTTTGCAGTTCATGCGCTGTAATTAACAACGTAAAATGTCTAAAGAGAAGGAAGAATCACTACGAACCAAGCCTATGTCCTATATATCACCTTGGATAAGTAGATAGATAAATTCTTTTTTGACAACAAAATTTTACAAGGTAAAAAAAGATTTGCAAGACGATTAACAATGGGCGACCTTATCGTTAGCGATATCTTCCAGTCAACCTTTGGAAGGGCCATAATAACATATGTACATTCAGTTTAGTAGTTAAGGCACTATGGTGGAACATACATAGATACAACATTAATAGCGGCACGAGTCGTGCACACTCCTCATTGGTCGGTTTTACGTCGACCATTGACGTGATTAGTCCGTCAATCGATGCTTGTTGTTTATTGGGCAAACGTGTGTCGGTCAACTGCCGTCCATCACTGCTGTGTAATTTGGTGATCAACGATTGGATATATAAAAAAAAATCTAAAAGTGTAGACTAACCGGAGACGATTAAAAGTCATGACAATTCTGGTTGCTTACCTATCTCATCGCGTCTCACAAGATTCTCTTCATAGAAACTGGCAGGAACGACTGCTTGCTCAGGCAAGTATACGAGCAGCGTCTTCGTTATAGATGCCAGGATTGCGTCAATGCGAGCTTCTTTCATATCGACCACCTGAGTAATACAACGGCGTTTATTATTATTATTTATTATTATTATTTAATTAATTATTTAATATATAGTCCTAAATAAATTAGGACATTATTTAGAGAAAGTTTTATATGTTAGTTTCAGATCAATACTAATGTAAAAGCAACGATTTTCATTTAAAATCCTTAAAAATGTCGGATAATATATGGCATGAAAAAAAAAACACTAATATTATTAAGGCGAAAGTTTGTATGTGTGTATGTTTGTCACTCCTTCACGCTCAAACGGCTGAATGGATTTGGATGAAATTCGGTACCAAGACATATACACAGGTTTAACATATAGGCTACATTTTATTCCGGAAAAGTGAAATTTTCCCGTGGGATGAGCAATTCATTTAAATACTTTTTATCCGCGGGTGAAACCGCGGGGCGCGGTTTTTACGATAATAGGCCTTATCCATTGGTGGCAATTGTATAAAATTAATCTATTTTTTTTTATTGTTTAGAGATAAAGCATTTGACCACTGTCTCACCTGATGGAAAGTGACGACGCTGTCTACGATAGTGCATGCTTGCCTAGAATTCTCCTGTTTACTCTTGACTTGAAGTCTCCCAGTTTGGAGTTATGTATATGGAAACAAGGACGCCGGTAAATTGTTTTACTTTATACTATTATATTATTTTTTTATATTATTTATACTACGCACTTTATAGTGGCTGTTCGCACTATAAGTGCGTAGCAAAACGCTTACTCGTCTTCATTAATCTGAACAATAATAATGTGTGTGGACATTTCACACAGCGCCATCTAGCCCCAAACAAAGCAAAGCTCGTACTATGGGAACTAGATAACTGATACAATGCTTAGATACATTATGTTTTTAAATACATACATAAAATACAATATAACACCCAGACACAGAACAAATACCTATTTTCATCACACAAATGTTTGTCCTGGGTGGGAATCGAACCCACAACCCATAGGTCAGAAGGCAGGGTTACTACCAACTGAGCTATCGGGCCAGTCAAACAACAAACAGTCAAACAATCTAACGGACTCAGCGAGATTTTTTTTTATACTGTAAACTAGCCCCCTTACTAAGAAACATTGTGTAGCGGAGGATAGTTATTTAATGTTTTGTTTCTTTCTATCGATTTTGATATTAGCAAAGAAAAAACAGTGTGTAGCTATTCCGTAGTTATGCAGTGTTTATTAGGGTTAATATAGTGGTGCAGAATTACCTCCTTGACAAATAAATCGACCTCGTCCAAAACCTTCTCAATGTGTTCGCAGTAAGATGGTATTTCTAATGAAGTCCAAGTAATGGTCGATAAACCAGGTTGGAAGGCCTTTTCCAATTTTATTAGTTGCGCTCGTAGAAGTGGTAAGTATAATTTTGGCATGCTCCTAGAAATCAAGATAAAACTCGGATCATCCTTATGTCAATGTCATAAGACAGACATTTAGAACTTAATGTCTATTGATTGACGCCTATAGTACTTTTGAACAATGGCTATTTAAACCATTATGTAGTATGGTCATAACAATCTATACGCGAACAAACCTTAGTAACTACTTACTTTCTGATTTGAGTATTCCTGTTAACAAGGTACATGATTCTCTCATAGTTTCCAAATATTTTGTCCTTGCAAAAAGCCACGACTTGAGCACAATCAGGTACATCTAAAATTAAATAATTTTATTAATCAACTTACACTAATGTTAATACATTTGAAAGATAGGGTGTTTAGATGAAGAATGTGTAGCCAGCTATTGGCCAGTATTTGGCCTCTTAGAACAGATGCCGAACTCTTTCTAAGTATATTCGGCGTCGATCTAAAACTTTCATAATACGGTTTGGATTTACTTACACAGTCCCAATTGCCACATGTATTCAACTTCTCTAATACATTCAGGGATATAAATACTGAAGTTAACAATGTACAGGTTTGTTGCTGGATGGCGTATAAGCAATGGCGCAATTAAACCAAGTCTCACCTGGAAACAACAATTCAGACTTTGGTAACAAGGACAATACAATACGGCTTTATCATCTCTTTCATTAAAAAACGCTCGATAAGCCAGTTATAAATAAATTTTTGTCTTGCTTTCTCCCGTAATACTTCTCGTCGGCAAGACGTTGATAGAACATAATAATAGCATATATTAACTTAAGAATAAAAATGGTTAGATGCACTTTGCTAAGTGCCTACTGGCAACTTCAGGGATCGCCCAGTTGACGATGATTATGTATATGACGGCGGCAACGTCCACTTGTAAATGTAAACTCTATGCGCAGCGGGCAGCGATCGAGCACCGGAATTTACCCTGTGGTGGCATTAAATTTATTACAGTGGCAACACCGGCAACTGTCATGGCGCCCCTACCCGTCTGGCTATATAAAAGGATCGCTCGGTGTACTACGATCATTCTTGTTCCAGACACGGCGCGGTGCGGACATGCTGAAGGCCTATCCAAACAACCCGTTCTGCCGACATATATGAATATTACACAATTTCTTAAACATACAATGGTAAATATTTACCTGTCCAACATTTTCCGCCCAAGCCTTGTGGTATATTAGCTCAAATTCAGTAAACACGATGCTCATAACGTTGTACAGTTTAATGCACCTTTGGGTATTCTAGAAAACAAATATTAACTATTTTTAAACCTTAAATACAGCCTTTTACTGTTTTCTTAACTGTTAGGTTAGCAACCATGATTCCAGAGATTAATGAGCTCAAAATAATTGACGATTCGTTAAAAGTATAATAGTTTAGTTTAAGTTTATATTTAGGTTTCAAATTATACAGATTATTACGAGATAATAAAATTGCATTGAATTACATACACTATGAGTAATAACTTCATGGTGTTTTTTGAATGTTTCCATTGGTACTTTAATATTCTTGTCATAGAATCTTATCCACATAACTCTGCCAGCGACGGGTGGCATATTTCTTGGAAGTTCAGGATTCTCTCGCTCTTCATTATACCTATAAATAATCTATATAAATATATAATATAAAATAAATAATACATATAATCAGCTTTTATCATTTTAGTCTATCCATAAAGGACAGATACATTGATATCAAATTCAGTTTGGCATAATAAAATATGTTATACGCTAGAATTTATTTTGTTGTTAGTTGTTATAATAAATGGCATGACGAGGTAGTCGTTCGCCTGATGTTAAGAGACACGGCCACCCATAACAGTTGCAGTGTCACTCGGAACTCTAAATATAAAGTTTCAGTCTTCAGGCAAGTTCATCCTGTGACATCAGCTCTAGTAACATTACTATACTGTGAGATCAATGTGCTCATGTGGTCATAAAGTCTCATTTGTCCAGTAATTTCTCTAGCGACCATTCACTTCAAACCGGAACACAGTAGTGCTTACATACTACTGCTTAGCGGCAGAATAACTGGCAAAGCGGTGTTACCTACATAGACGAACTTTACAGAAAAGCTCTATCACCCAGTAAAGCTACGAATGGAGGTAATCCTGTAGAGATGTTGAAGGTGTTGCTGCGTTTACGAAATGAAGAGAATAGGTAATTACCTGTCTCTAATCGATTCAATTTCTCCAGTATATGTACTAATCAAGTCGTAGTATTGGTCCTCAAGATACAAACAGTCAAGTTTAAGGTTCTCAAATCTTGCCAACAGGTGTAATGCAATTTCAGTTGTAGGGCATTTATTGACACTCTGAAAATGTTACAAGCAAAATATACAGTAGTTCAGATTTGATGAAACGTATAATAAACTAACTTCTGCCCGTGGCTTCGCCCGCGTGGCCTATAGGAAACGAAGAAGAAATTTTTCATAGGTAATTCAACCACCCATTTCATCCTATTAGGGGTTGAATTTCAAAAAAACCCTTTTTTAGTGGATACCCACACTTTACAAAGAACACACCCTCCAAATTTCAAGTCTCTAGGACCAGCGGTTTAGGCTGTGCGTTGATATATAAGTCAGTCAGTCAGTCAGGACTTTGAATTTTATATGTACAGATAGCATTTAACAATATTTACATTAATCATAAAGTTCTCCAACAAAAGTTCTTGATTTGCGACAGCATCTTTGTAAGATTTATAGTCTTTATCAAAATCAGGACGTCTGCAATTCAAACAATAAAATATTTTCGTAAGTTTCATCAAGATCGTGTGTGAATTATTCTGTTGTTTGCTTTCTCCTACTTCTTTTTTTGACAGTAGGGACACTACATACCTGTGATCCAAAGCATCATACGTTTTCGTAGATATACTTTTGAATAGCTTATTAAAATTCGTGGCGAACTCTTCAATGCCTTCAAGGGTAGTTTTATTCAACACATAATAAGTAATATATGTTTGAAATAGATCTATTATCTGTAAACCAATACGACACAACAGTGTAGGCTTTGTCTAAAAAAATTATACTCTACGGAATCATATTGACTACTGTTTTGTCATCAATCAATTTGCTTTTTTGTTCTAACGATAGTGGATATGGTGGATGTGAACTAAATCAGATAACACGTGTCCACTGTCTACCAAATCAAATCAATTATTTACCTTTAACAGTCTTTTTTTGAATGTTTCGAATTTACCAAAAATATACATCTCCGAACAATCAAAGGGTCTCTCATCCGCAGCTTCCATCATTTCTTTTTGAGTTTCATTGTAGCATTCACGGTAGAAACTGTAGAGGTTTAGACATAGCTGCAAGCAAAAAATTCAACAGTGAAAATGGATGGCGAGTAAATACATTAGCAATAGCATCAACTGCATCAAACGATGCAACAGCAAAAATCCGCCATTAGGTCATGTATTTTATGTATATTTGTGAAGTCTTACCCTGGATTTCTTTATAAAATTAAGCTTATCCTGATCCCATATAGTCTTTCTACCGTTATTTGTTAAGAAGTCCATGCACATGTTAAGAATTTGATTGGTAACTTTAACTAGGAGTGTGGATATTTGCTTGGTAGTATTATAGTAACGGGAGGTGGCGAAAATCATCCGCACTGTGTACAGTAGCCCCGGTATAAACTGCTGCATTGTGTAGGGGTCACATCTAAACATTACACATAACAGTATTAAAAACAACAGCTTAAGGCTGCAATTTTAAAAAGTACACTTTCATTACATGCAATTTAGGGTGGATTCGACCAAATGAGAGTAAATTTTATTCTTAGAATAAATCGCCATTTGTTCGAGAGTATATCAATTTCACATTTTATCATCTACAATTTTAAGAATAGCAAGTCTATTCGAGTATTATTACTATACTACCGTTTTTGGTGGAATAACAGAGTTATTCCGAGAAGATTTTAATTCAAAATAGACAAAGATAAAAAAAGACGTCCGGCCATGTATTTTGTCATTTATTTTCCTACACTATAATACGACAAAAGCGAGTTGATATGACATAAGCTTGAATACCGTGTCGTTGTAGAACAACAAATGTTAACTGGGTAATAGATTCGTTCATCATTTATTCCGCTATTCGCGTATAGTAATTCTAAGCGTAGCTAAACTTGGTATTGCGTGGAAAAACGAAGAATGAATTACTCGAGTATAATATCGTGGAATAGATTTATTCTGGTATAGTTACTCGTGTATAAATCCAAGTTTGGTCGAATCCACCCATAGACTCATATAACTCAAGCTAACTAGCTAAATCCAATTTCATGTTTTGTGTTGAAGAAAGATACGTCTTTTGTTCATACACTTAATATGCTACAAAAACGAATGTAAATCAGACGGTGGCTTTTGTTGGAAAACCGCATAGCTTAATGCAAGCGTTCGCGTTTGCAATATATAACAAAAGTATAACATTCTTCAATATATAACAATTTTATGCAACTATTGAATAATTTCTATTGAAATTACATAATACAATAGTAAAATCGGTTCAGTTCAAACCCAACATTACACAAGTCAGGCTCCACGTAAACTATATCTATACAGTACCATTATGTAAGTACATAAAACTTCTTTATCACCTGTATAAAGGTTCGCAATATTTTTCTAATGCATACAAATATTTCACGTTATCAAATGCTTCATTATAATAATCTGTAACTTGATTATCAAGCAGCCTCCATTTCTGAAATTAGTAAAATATCTTAATGCTTAAAGCTCAAGTAGCGATTTTACTAATTATTTGATCATTTTTAAATAAAATCTCGTTCTAAGCGGATATTCACGACTGAGCGTAGTTCTGTAATATGAGCTTTAAATTATATGAACGAAGCTTATATGAATGTCAGCCTCTGTGGTGGGGTGGTTGAGCAGGTCGGGTCATAACGGATCGCATCGGAGGTGACGGGTTCGATTCCCGCGACAGGACAAGTATTTGTGCACAGAAAAAAAGCGCAAATACTTATTCTGAGTCTGGGTGTTGTGGGACCATGATCCTCGTAGTTCCTGGGTCCCTAGACACAGGGAATCGTACTTAAGGTCCAGGATCTATGTACGTGATCGTTGGGCGTTATTATAAAAAAAAATAAAGACTTATTTATGGGTTTTCTTACTAAAATGTAAAAGTTACCTTTATAAGTTTAGATTTGGCTCGTATAAGAGTGTGAATGTACATCATGCAAGCCTCACTCTTGATATGCTCGATGATCGAGGTGAAGGTGGTCAACTGTCGCCGCCAGTGATCTAACTCTGCTAACGGGCCGATGTTGGACGGCTCACGACGCAACTGCTGGCTTTGGACTAAGACCTGAAGCAGATATATTCTCATAAATCTTAACAGATGAACCGCGTATCTTTTATATCTTTTAGCGCAGCACGTTAAGCGGATGGGCGTCATCGTCACGCCACGAAAGCGAATCCACCGCTGAACTTGCATTATGCACGCCATTAGAAAAGCGAATCTGAACGAATGTTGCATTTGAAGGAATTATTGGTTTCCAACTTCCACCATTATTTTGAAAGTGTAGTGAGAGTGAGACAGCAATAGAAATGCCTGAATCATTTCATTATAGACGCGTTTATTTGCTTCGCATTAAAAGAGCGGAATGCGCCAGGCATTGTCGTTAGAAAGCTGAACCAGAGAATAAATGATAGTACTGGTAGAACTTATTTTTGTAATAATTACTATTAAAATAAATAGCATTAGCGAGTCTACAGACAGAACTCGCGAGACGAACAGATTAGAATGAATAAAGTTCTGATCTCATGGCTGATAAAAAATTTGAGAGCTATATTTTCTACTAGTGATATAAATGTAATAAAATAGCTCTCAGATTATTTACTGGGAATTCCCCTCAATCCATTACAAAATACTTTAAACTTATTTATACTATTTTATTGCCAAACCATTAATGTATCTTACCATTGTAATCTGCCTGACCCATTGTTTCACATAAGAGCAAATCTCCTCAAGCACATGAGTCTTAGTGATGGCTAGTTTCATTTTTTCTGGATCTGCCAATTCGTCTTCATATAAGGATAAATTTATCTTGAATTTCGTGCAGCAATCCAAGTCTACTTTGGTTTCTGAAAGAAGTATAAAAATACTTTAGCATAAGAAGATCTATGGAATGAGGCATACATATAGTACATATTGAATGTTGTGTACGAAAATAAAAAATTACAGAGTTTAATTACAATATTTTTCTCTATAAAGTAAGACACTCCAGTATTTGGTCCACTTAAAATTAAAAACCTCAGAGAAAGGTGAAAACCTGTAAGATCATTACGCTTTCTGTGCAATTTGTTCACCAAAATGATTAGGCTAATAAAAAGAGTTCCCATTTATCCATCAGATGTATAATTGAAGGGGTGAGATCAAAAAGGGTTTAACTGATTTTTTTCACAAAATGACTTATGGGCATCGTTGGAGTCAGTGTGAAATTATCTACAATAATACATTCTCAAAATACCGAAATGAGGCTTAAATCTCGAGATTGTCAGTCTAAAAACGGTTTATCTGACACAGGAATACAGTTCGCTTAGCATAAAAACATTATTATATTTATTATATTATATATTTTTACAGTAATTGTACGAATTAGTACGACATTTCGTATTATAAAATAGAATTAATACATTTTCAAGCAACTGAAACTTACATAAACCTTTTCTTTTACTTTATAAACACTCTACATTAAAATGACTCTACATGAAGCCATTGAAGTTTAAAGTCAATTTTCTTGACACCATTAATTTGACAGGTAAACCCTTTTTGTTCTCACCCCTTCAATTATGTTCAGATCTAAATGATACTTACTAGCAAGATAGTCAATAAAAAGCATTATTTTAGAAATATAAGACTTGATGATGTCTTCACTATTTGGATTAGGTGGATTCAGGTCACCCCATGCTTTACATGCTTGTAGTGCAGGCACATACACTCTTCTCAATGTCTTGTAAATGCCAGAAACAACATTTTCTGTCTCTTGGTTCATATCAAAAACTACTAAGAAATAGTCCTGAAAAATTGAGGTTTATAATTTAGCGCTTTTATGATATAAGTAGCAAAAGAGTATACTGCTCTCCTAAATGTCACCATAACCTGTGGACCGCTGTGATGCGAGATGTGCCACTAATGTGTTGCTTATCCTGAGATAATACTCTTTTAACCCTCTTTTTAAAATGCTGCTGGGAGTCTCAATATTCATATTATGTTTTGAGATGCAATTTGGTTGTATATTGTCATTGGAGATTGGCTTTCATCCATATGTAATCCACAGTTAAAATACCTACCAGTGGAGAAAGCGTGGTCAAAAGCTTAGAAATAAACTATATTAATATGATAGTTTATTTATCCTAGTTTTAGTGCAGGATCTATGTTAGGTGTAGGCAATTATTCTTCTATATAAGACTAGCTTCAGACCGTGGCTTCGCCCACATGGCCTATAGGAAACGAAGAAGAAAATTTTTCATAGATTTTTATCAACCACCCATTTTACCCTTTTAGGTAACTTTACAAAGAACACATGTGTGTTCTTTGTAAAGTTTCAAGTGTCTAGGACCAGCGGTTAAGGCTGTTTTGATATATAAGTCAGTCAGTCAAGATATTGAATTTTATATGGATAGATGCGAAGAAATCAAGCACAATCAACTTACATCAGCAATATTCTTTGCATCAACAGCTTTGTTTTTGATTCTGTACATAGCAACACACTGGCCCTCTGTGCCAATTGTAGCTGCATCAGATATATATGTCCTCTCCATCAGGCCTTTCTGTTGGTGAATAAACCTCCCAGACTCTGTGTAAAAACAAATAATATTTTTTAAAATTTCATTATGTATTACATACTTATTTTTGAACTTTGTAATCATCAATCTTAAGATTATCAGGAATTGATGTGATGCATGGCAAAAACACTAGAAATCATTCAACACGACAAAAGAGCATTATTACAGATATGCTAAATTTTTTTAGATGGTGGGCTGGAGCATGAAGTATATATAAGGCTATATATAAGGTTATATATAAGGTCAGGGCATAATAATCTTGCTATATCTAGCAATAGCAACATAGCATATTATTGTTTGGTGCAGCATGAATAAGAGGTGCTTACCCATTTTTAGAGGAGGAAGCAATGCATCACATAGAACAATGCAGTTCCTTCCTCCTTCTGCCACAGCACTGTCCAATAGTTCAATGTGAATATCAGCATCATAAACCCCTTCCTATAAAACAATAGGTTTAGCTTATTTACACAATCAAAACAATATATAAACACATTGGTTTGTAACATACCAAAACATATTCTGGAGATTTATTGAGAATAGCAGCAGCATTTTCAAGTAGAAATCTATGCTGTGTTTTCAAGCCACCCATGCGGTTACTGCGTGCCTCTTTAGCTTTAGCCTACAAACAGAAAGCCATGAGTAAATTTTTATGAGCTTTGAAAATGAAACAATTTTTTTAATTATTTAGCCACTTTATTTACTTGTTTGTCTTTATAAGATTCGTGACCTAAGGCTAGTGTACTCATGGACACTCTGCTTTTCTTCTGTATATCTTGTATGCGAGAGCTGACATCGAGGATTGCTTCAAGGGCAGTCCGGTCTACTACCACCCTCTCCGAGAAGGTGCTGCCTCTATGGAAAGCACTTTCTCTACGCGAGTCTCGACGAGACATCCTCCTAGAATATTCACTAATCTTGGCAGCAGTCTCTGCAACATCTTCAGCACGTTCATCACCTTTAACTGCCGCAGCGGATGGTGCAGGTGCAGCCGCAGCGGCGACAGATGGTGCAGCCGTAGCAGGAATTGTTGCAGATTCTGCACCAGCCTCAGCCTTTTCGGCTATCCCTTCCGGGATTTCGCCACCTTCCCCGGCCATAAATGCAATAAAATCTATAAATTTATTGATAAAACTTCAATCTGCTTTTACAATGTGTACATAAATTCCTTATTCCTTCCTTTTCCCCTTCCAACTAACAAATCTCAAGATTGACAAAATGCAAGAAAATCACAAAACATATATTTGATTTCTTTCATTCGCTTTTGAAATAGATTTAAATTTTTGAATTCTATTTATTTTGTTTTGTTTTTATTTTCAAATTTAATCTTGACATTTGACAGTCGCACAAAATTACAAATCCAACTAATGACACTTATCCTATGTTTTTTTTGGAAAGCTCCACACTCTTGTCTATTTAGCCAGTGTCAAGTAATTCTTCTTCTCTTCGTTTAATGGCCTGCTATCGCTTTTTAGCGATAATTCTGCCAATGTCAAGTGAGAAATTTTGTACGGTTATGTCATGTCAAAGTCTCATTTTATCAGTCAATATGCCACAGTAAAACGGTGGATATTTTACTGACGGCCAAAACGTAGTGGTCATATGCTTTTTGCTGACGGCTCTAGGAAGCCTTGAAGAGAAAACGAAAAGGCATGGTCAAAGTGCATATAACCACTATAGGCATGGTTTTAAAACTTGGAACCATTCGCAAACAAACGTGCACGTTCACGAACACTTAACGGATAATAATCCACCCTTATTACACATTAAAATTCAAAAATACACGGGTTTAGAAAAATAATTCAAAATTCACAACCGCCATTTTCGGATTCTTTTCAACGACTCCGTCAAGTAATTGATAATATCTCGAGTTAATTAATATATATGAATATATGTCAAGTCACAGTCCAAGTCATCAAGTCAAGTCATAGTCTAGTCTAGTCAAGTCATACTCCTAGTAGTCCTAGTAAAGTAGTGGCAACTTTACCAGAAGCTTCTATGGAGTTTTGGAAACAACACGAAAAGAAACGTATCACCATCATTATACCACTTTCCCACACTCACGCCTGTAATCCAGCACTTAACGAATAAAATGCCACCAATTTTATGCACTAACACGAGTCAAGTCAGTCTAGTCAAAGTCATACTCCTAGTAAAGTGGTGGCAACTTTAGTTGGAGTTTTAGAAACAACACGAAAAGAAACGTTTCACCATCATTATACCATTTTCCCACACTCGCGCGTGTAATCCAGCACTTAACGAATAAAATGCCACCAATTTTATACACTAGCACTGAAAACAACACAAGTTTTGGAAAATAATACAATGCGGTGCAGCAATCTTTTTCGCTTTCCCGCCAAAACCATTTAAAAGTTCTAAGTTCTATTCTAGTATCTTCTACTTGGTCTGTGGTTCTATTCTAACAAACCAAAACTAGCGGGAGAAAATAAATAAACCATAGATAAATAAATAAATAATTATAAACATGAAGTTGGATTAAAGTTTATTTTTCTTCCGATTTTAGGTTTTACGGCATATTATCAATTATCATTATTGAAATGCGTCGAAATTGGAGAAGCCGTTATAGAAATATTTGTCATCGAGGCCGTGGCAAGCCGACAAATAATTCAGATAACACAAGTTTAAATAATTCATCTACCTCAGGGCGCGTTCCAAGTACAGCTGGGTCTTCCAGAGCACCAACTAATCAGCTGCCTATTGTCGTGCCTGTAAACAGTGGGAATAATGTGTGGAAACTTTATTTTCCTTCTGAAGGTAATGTCTAAACTGATTCAAAAATTAATACTTAGATGTACAAGCTATGTAAGTACATACATACACTTACTGACTAGTAACAAGATATTTTATCATCATTACCATCAGCCTGAACACTCCCACTGCTGAACGTAGGCCTCCTTCACTTCAAGTGCCACTTTGAGCAGCTTCCTACATCATCGGCTCCCCGCAGTGTTGTTGGTTGTTCTCCTCGTAGTTCGTCGGGGGGCCGTTGCCCAGCGGGGAGCCTGTCTGTACTACATCCTCTGGTTTGGTACTTTTTTCTCTAGCGGTTGTTATTTCTGCGAGCAATGTGGTATTTACATATACAATTTTATATACAATATGTCATGGATGATTAAATTAAAGAATTGTAACTCTTCTATTTAATTCTCCTCTGCAATAAGTGTGTGTAATGTTTTACATGACCACTTAGAAAGACTGAACTAATACTACACACTAACTATTTCAGACCACTATTCAACAGCATCAGAATTCACAGAACACATCAACTGTTTCAAATCATTTGTTGACAAGAACAGAAATCTTTTTGACTTGGAGAAGATAGACCAGACCCGCAGCATCCCTCTTGATATACAAAGTTTGTTGAATGATGCAGAGTTTTCTAGTGGATGGTCTACTTTTAGTAGTGATTTGTTTGAACACCCAGATAATACTTTGAGGCTGTTGGAGTACTGTCTTCATGAGGTAAAGTAGGTATTTGAATAAAGTCATAATCACAACATTATCTTTTTGATTATTTCTTAGTTTTAAATCAATTTTCATTTACAGAAATTTAAATTTGAAGTCAAGATTAAGGTTCGGGTGTTAAATCATCAGCCACTTATACCAATAGCTAATTTAAAAGTGAATTATTTTGGTAAGTAAGATCACAATATATCTCAAACCCTTAAAATATTTTTATGCCTGTAAATAAACCTTTAATTTGTTTAACTGAAGTTATGTTCCAGCTATATATAAGATAATGCAGTTTTTTAAAATGTATTATGAGCTCATAATCAGTACAAATTTATTACTCCAAGGAATTTTGGATAAGACACCCATAAGTGTTTTAATTTATGGTTGGTTTTAGTAGTTAGCATTCAATCGGTTAAAGTTGTATAAGTACATAATTACATATTCAGGTACAATTACCTCTTCAATTACTTCAGTTAAAACAAAGTATAGCAAAAAGTTAGTCTGTGCCCAAAACTTACGCCATATACATACATGTATCTGAATATTTATGCTGTGTATCAACATGACATATTTTCCTACACTCGACAGGTAAACTGGTTACCATCAAAGGGACTGTGATAAGAGTGGGCAGTGTTGGCCTCATCTGCACATCCATGGCTTTTGAATGCTCCAGCTGTCACAGTATCCAAGCAGTTGTCCAACCACAAGGAGTTTTTACAGGTAATAAACAAAATCCATTAAAACTAGTCCAAGAAATATAGGACACTAGTCTTTAACCTGTAGTTATTCCCATTTATACAGTCATAGTGTATGTACTATATTAATGGGTATCTACAGTTTTTTTTAATCATTTTAAACAGTTGAAATTCAGTATAGCTTTAAAAGCTTGCTTTTATTGTAAGGTTGATAGAACTCACTTTTCAATGAGCTCCTAAGCCCAAACAAATCAGAATTGCAATTTTTATTTTTATTATTGTTCTATTATTATTAAGTACAAGCATTAATTGGCTTTCAGCTCCAAATGTTTGCCAAAGTTGCCAAGGAGGCGCAAAGTTTGAGCCCTTACAATCATCACCATTCACAAATACAACAGATTGGCAAGTTGCTAAAATACAGGAAATACAATCTCAGGTAATAAAACATGACAGAAAGTATTGTTTACCCTCTTCCACCATTATCTCGAAAGTGTAGTGGAAGTGGGACAGAAATATAATTGTGTCCCCTTATAGTTTCTATAATTTATGTGCATTACTATACATTTTAGTACTATCATTTTCAGGCTGTAGTTTGGCGACAGCTGTAGATAATATGGTCTATTCAAGTACAGTTTATCAATCTGTTGATTTAAATTTCAGAGCATTTCCGGTACTATACCAAGAAGTGTAGAAATCGAACTTCAAGGTGATCTAGTTGGCACAGCCTGCCCAGGAGATGTCCTATCAGTAACTGGTATTGTTCAGGTATTCATACTTATACCATCAATTCGAAAGTAACTTTGTCTCATTCTGCTTGTTACCTTTTCACAACTGAATAGATCTTGATATAACTTGTTATGCAGATAATTTTAACTCTGAGAAAAAAACTAACACTTTTTAACATGATAAAATGTAGACCATACATGCATCTTGGCACCAATTAGTATAGTTTCTAATTTAGAGATTTAATGGTATGCATAACTTTAAAGACAACTTGTTTTATGCATACAGAGGTATTTATTTAAATATAAGCCTTGTCACATAGTAATTATAAAGCTCAAAATTCAAAACCGTTTTTCACTGAATTATCATTTGCAGGTAAGAGGTGAAAGTAAAGGAGGTGAAGATGGCAAAAGGGCAGCAAGACTGTTGCAACTATACATAGAAGCTGTATCAATACACAGCCAAAGAAACCTGAGCAATCCAACTCTGTCCTTCACATTAAAGGATTATTATGCTATCCAGGTAAAGTCACTCTTTTTGTATGTAAGAATGCATCCTAGTATACTTTTATGGGCGCTAATCTCAATGCAACATTAACCATATTTTTTAGGAAAAGTAAATATCACTTGTATGGTATTGTCTAAAATGTATCAGTTAGCAATCATTTCACTATCGCTAAAAAGCGGTTACCTTTCGTTTGTGCAGACACGGTTTACAAGTTACCCAGCATAAAACTGCCCCGAATGCATTTGCTCAAAGTTCAAGTTTTCGCCGCCAGAGGTGATACAAAAGTTAATAAAAGACGGCCTCAAAAAAGACCGCTCAAAAATACTCTAATCTCCATCCAGGAAATCCACGCCACAGAAGACGTATTCAGGCTTCTAGTCCACTCCCTCTGCCCGACAATATTCGGTCACGAAGCGGTGAAAGCTGGTTTGATACTAGGCCTTATCGGAGGGACCGAACTTGATAACGGGCCGCGATCTAACCCCCATGTGTTGGTGGTCGGGGACCCGGGATTGGGCAAGAGTCAGCTGTTACAAGCCGCCGCTCATGCTGCACCTAGAGGTAATTAATAGATTAATTACGATTTCAATTGTTTATTCGCAGTCCAAAATGTCGTTTACAAGTGTTCGTTGTCTTAAATATTTAGGGGACCCAGCATCCTGCGCCTTCGTCACCCAAACATGTATCAGTGGCAGTTGAGAGAGGGACAGCATGTTTGTGCATCGCCTATCCTATTTTCATTCTTTTTTGTAACAATTTTTTCTTAGTGAGGACAAGATGGATTGTAAATAGCATCTTCATTATAAAAAATAATTATCATATTTTCAGGAGTATACGTGTGCGGTGCTTCAGCCTCGGCCGGTGGCTTAACGGTGGCGTTAGGGCGTGAAGCAGGCGGGGACTTTGCACTCGAAGCTGGGGCTTTGGTCTTAACCGATAAAGGAGTTTGTTGTATTGACGAACTTGATAAGGTAAATAGTAAAAGATTCTATTCTATGTGAAGGAACAATACAACTTCATTCACGAAAGAAAGTCCCAATTGAAATCCACTGATTACAGCAAATAAGCAGGTCTTGGTCCTTTTGATGTTTAGTTCTTCAAGCAGGATCGGATCGATTATGTGCTTTTAGGCCATTCTGTGTTACAAAATCTTGAATGAAACGTAATTTGTATGTTTAAAACTATAGTGGTCCTTGTTGTTTCCACCTATGTGAAAGGGGCAACTATATTTTACTATCAAATAAGATTTGGTTTGATTAATGCGCAAGAGAATCAACACCACTGTCTATGAAAAACTAGTGTTTCGAGCTAGAGATTCGAGCCGGATCAATGTATGGAGCTACAAGCGAGACTCACTGTTGGTCCTTCGAGCCAATCAATGTTTATGGTATAATAATGGAAAACTACTTAAGGTTCGAAATTGCACTTACTCCTCTATGACATTACCTCCTGCAATGCATTTGGGTGTGTCACAGAAGAATAAATGCGAACTTAGGAGTTGTCTAACTTTGTACAGACGGGCATTAGTAGGTCTGTCGAACGAGCCGGACTAACCTTTAGGTATTCATGACCTAAATTAAAAACAGTAGACAGTAAACAACCTCTGTTCTTATTAGAGGTCAACGACAAAAATGTAGAATTACTACGAAAACTTTGTGGACAAAAATGCGTTTTTAATTTTTTTTTGTTATTTTTTTGTTTTGGCGCGACATTTTTATTCAACCAGTGTAATTGATAATTTCTCAAGTTCACAGTCCAAGTCATCAAGTCAAGTCATACTCCTCGTAAAGTGGTGGCAACTTTACAAGAAGCTTCTATGGAGTTTTGGAAATAACACGAAAAGAAACGTTCACCATCATTATATCACTTTCCCACACTCATGCCTGTAATTCGCACTTAACGAATAAAATGCCACCAATTTTATGCACTAACACTGAAAATAACACAAGTTTTGGAAAATATTACAATGCGGTGATGCGATCTTTTTCGTTCTAAAAACTCGTGTTCCATTTTATTATTTGTTTATTGCAGATGACAGCCCACCACAGCAGTTTGCTAGAAGCAATGGAGCAGGGTCGTGTGAGCGTGGCCAAAGGTGGAGTGGTCTGTAGTCTGGCCGCCCGCGCTACCGTTTTGGCCGCGGCCAACCCTTCTGGCGGAAGCTACAATAGGTAATTTAAAACTCATCAGTTTTAACTTGTAAATAGCTTAAAAATACTATATATCTTAATATATATAAATCTCGTGTCACAATGTTTGTCCTCAATGGACTCCTAAACCACTTAACCGATTATAATAAAATTCGCACACCATGTGCAGTTCGATCCAACTTGAGAGATAGGATAGTTTATATCTCAATCTATAATAGATATATATTAAATACCCGTGCGAAGCCGGGGCGGGCCGCTAGTAATAGTATAAAATGTAAATTAAGCATTTGAGTTCGCAATTTTATAAAAAGTATGGGGTAGGTATTTGACGGCGAAATAAACAAAAATAAAAAAGTGCTTTAGACCACAGGACTTAAGTAAAACTTCTTTATCTATCGGCTGGCATAACTTTGTTTTTGCTTTGTTTAATGTTAATATCGCCATCTTGACAATTACAAATTGTCATTCATTCATTCTTCATTACGCATTCACCAGCTTACTGCCCAAGTCAAGCGTGAGTAAAGAATTTTTACTTCAGTAATTGTCGTGTTAGTTTTTGATAATGATTTTTCTTTTACAGAGCGAAAACGGTAGCAGAAAACTTAAAACTTAACTCGGCTCTGTTATCAAGGTTTGATTTAGTTTTCATACTGCTGGATCAGCCCGATGAGGTTTGTATTTACTACCTGTTTACTTAATAATTATTTTAGCATAAATTTATGATTGATAATACGCCCAAGGGCGTTTTTAAAGTTAGAAATTATAATGCGTTCAACGATGTTGGTTTGGTACATCAACTAGCATACATTTATCACTATTGGTACTGCTGTAATAATAGGTCTTTACCTATGAAATTGCCGTATTGCAGTACAGACTTTTTCAAACAAAAAAAAGTTTTGATTGGCTATGAATTCTAAATTCAAATTAATTTTGTTTTAAAAATATGACATTCTATTTACAATATAAGTCTTTTGTTTATTGATTAGCGTTGTATTTTCATTACATTTCAACATTTTTCCTCATAATGGATACTTTTAAATTTCGTGTAATTATGGAATATGAGTTCCGTCGTGGCACCAACGCGGCACAAACGACACGTAACATCAACGACGTTTACGGAGAGAACTGTACAAACGAACGTACAACCCGTTATTGGTTTGCTCGGCTCCGTTCTGGGAATTTTGACTTGAAAAATGAACCTCGTGGTCGTCCGGAAACTTTGGTCAACAATGATGAATTAAAGGCGATTGTGAAAGCTGATGAATCTCAATCTACAGCTGAGCTGGCAGCAGCTTTTGATGTTAGCATCAAAACAATATTGGTCCATTTGCGACAGATTGGCAAGATAAAAAAGCTTGATAGATGGGTGCCCCACGAACTTAATGATCGCCAGCGTAACGTACGCGTCGAGACTTGCCTTGCGCTGCTTAACAGGCACAGAAATGAAGGAATTTTGAACCGAATTGTTACGTGCGACGAAAAATGGATTCTTTTTGACAATCGAAAGCGCTCAGCAAGTTGGTTAGATCCTGGTTCGGTACCAAAGCAATGTGCAAAACGAAAAATGACCCCTAGAAAGGTGATGGTCACAGTTTGGTGGTCTAGTGCTGGTGTGATTCATCATAGCTTTTTACAAAACGGCGAGAGCATTACTGCAGATGTGTACATTGAAGAACTGACCACAATGATGGCGAAACTCGCACGTCTGCAACCAGCTTTGGTCAATCGGTCGTCTCCACTGCTACTTCACGACAACGCGCGACCCATTACTGCACAACAGACCGTCTCTAAGCTGCATGAGTTGGGTTTGGAAGCTCTCCCTCATCCGCCATACTCACCAGATCTTGCGCCTACCGACTATTACTTTTTCCAAAATTTGGACAACTTTTTAGCGGGAAAAAAATTCAATTCCCGAGAGGCAGTACAAAACGCCTTTGAAGAGTTTGTTGTCTCCCGTCCGGCTGATTTTTTCAAGAAGGGCATCCATAAACTGCCGCAGCGTTGGCAAAGATGCATTGATTGCAGGGGTGATTACTTTGAATAAAAGAAATAAATAAGTTCGAAAAAAAAATACTTTAACTTTTTTCAAACAAAACGGCAATTTCATAGGTAAAGACCATTAACCTTTGTTGTGTATTGTTTGTGCATAAAAATATATAATAAATAACCAGTTGTTACCCGCAGCTTTAGACTATAGCCCATCGCGATAAGAAGTATTTTATGTCCTTCCCCAGGGTTTTTACTACAATCCATAGTAAATTTCATTTATCAGCCGGGAAAAGGCAACAAACTTACGGAGAGAGGTAGATTTAGAATAACACATAGGATATTTTTTATCGGCGGATGAAACCGCGAGGCGTAGCCCGTTAATAATACTAGTTGCGCCCCGCGGTTTCACCGCCGGATAAAAAGTATTTTAATTATTGGCTAATCCCACGAGAAAAGTTCACTTTTCTGGGATAAAATGTAGCCTATATGTTAATCCAATGTATAAGCTATCTTGGCACCGAATTTTATCCAAATCCATTCAGCCGTTTGAGCGTGAAGGAGTAACAAACATACACACAAACATACAAACTTTCGCCTTTATAATAATATGTGATGGATATGGATACGAAAACTTAGTTGCATTTACATTTCAGAAAATGGATGCGATGTTATCAGAACACGTTTTAGCTTTGCACACTGGACAAAAGGGTAAAGGTTCAAGAATTAGTAATTTAAACGGAAGTATCATAACCAGTCAGAGTGATAATGAAATGTCGCTCAGGTTTGTAATCTTCATTTATTTGTTTTTTTTTTTTGTATATTCGTTTTTTTATATCTTTCTTATGGATAAGTACTTAGAGTAAAACCATTTCTTCGTTTATGTTTACAAATGGTGTTGATTCTGTGTCGCATACTCTAAAGCTTAACGAAATTAACATATTTCCGTCTTTTTCATTTCCCCTTTATCAGAAGAGTACCGCCATACTTTAAGTTTACTTTAGTTTTAGAGAATGCGACACAGAATCGAAACCAATCTACATCTAAAGCTACCAGGAAATAAATTATTTAATTAACGGACTGAGAAAAGACCGTGTTCACTAATTAACTAATCGTGTAGCAACTAGCGTAAGCTAATTGATAAAAGATCGATTTTAACTACTTATTTTGTTACAGCCAACGATTACGTCTGAAACCGGGCGAAGTTATCGACCATTTGCCTGTAGTTTTACTCCGTAAATACATTGCCTACGCCAGGAGATATGTCCACCCCAAGCTTAGTATGGAAGCAGGCAATGTACTACAAAACTTTTATTTAGAACTGCGCCACAACCACCAAGGTGGTACACAGGATGGCACGCCAATAACTACTCGACAATTAGAAGCTTGTATAAGATTAACGCAGGTTAATTTAACATTATTTTGACAAATTATTGATAATTTGAAAGTTAGAAATCTTTATTGTATATAACATATATTACATCTTCAACATGACGATAATTACAGAGTCGAAATTAGCTTTCGCGAGCGTAAGCACGTAACTGGCTCCCAGAAGGAGGACATCGAATATGTCCGTAACCTGGGGCCTTACCGCGTATGTCTGGTGGAGATCGTAATCGTGTTCTCTCTTTCTCGCACTCGTGGACTTGTTAATTGGCGTGTGCAGGATGGCAGGCGAAGCAGATTCCCAGAACGGTTACGCGGTAGGGGTGCATTACCCCTACCGCGTAACCGTTCTGGGAACACGATTACGATCTCCACCAGACTTACGCGGTAAGGCCCCTGGTCGGAGTAATTTCGACTTTTTAATTGACGTCAGTTTAGCCGTTAGTTATCTTACAAAATGTGTCCATAATCATGATAGTTTTCAAACTAAAATATGGCGATATTTGATAAAAGATATTTGACGCTTTTTGTCGACAAATATTTATAGCTATGACATGTTTCTTGTTTTGTCTGGAGCATTCTTGCTTTATATGTTCTATTATAAATTCTGTATCTATAGTATCATTTTCTTTACATCGTTGTACATAATTTCACACAACTTTATTTGAACCTTATTTTAATATACACAATTCAGTATTAACTGCATAATAACTTTTACCAGGCTCGAGCAAGAGTAGATTTGAGAGAAGAAGCGACGGCAAAAGACGCCAGTGACGTCATCAGCTTAGTCAAACACAGTTTGATTGATACATTTAGCGACGAATTTGGAAACATACAACTCTCAAGGTCTATCAATGGCTCGGGTGTCAATTCTAGAAGCAAAGTAAGTTTCTCATTGTATGTTTTGATCTTGTTTAATTATTTGTATGTCACTAGCTGCGCTCCGTGGTTTCACTCGCAGTTAAAAGTATCCTATGTGTTAATTCGACGTATATGCTAGCTTCTTCTGTTCAGCTGTTGAGGCTTTTGTTGTTGTTGTTGAGTAAACTTAATTCACTTGTACCGCGGTTCACGCGCGGGTTTTGTGAGCCGCAGTACTGTCTGTTGAAGTTTACTAAGAATTTATTTAAAGCACTTTATCCAGGAAATGGACTACAGTTACATGTCTTTCTACTTCTAGCATGCTTTACTGGACCTCACAGAGGACAAACATACACCCAACTTTCGCATTTATAATATTAGTGCGATTTTTGCCTTTATTTAAAGGTTTAAATAAAGGCAAAAATAGCACTAATATTATCGCTACTTACTTATGTATAAAAGTTAAATGTATTAAATTATATTTCCACTTGTCATAATATTTGCACTACCCACCTAAGTTGTACCTCAACTTCAACTGTTAGTAGGTACAGAAACGAAAAGGCAATTTTTTAAAATAAATATTAGGTTACATAAACTTAGATTTATGTACTTTATATTTGCTTGAATAATGAAACCTCAAAATGTATTTTAAAATATTTAATTACAAAAACTGCATCAAAATATTACACATTGCTACATAGAAAAAATAGGTCTAAAACTATGTGTATAATTCATGTACATCTGTATAATTAGTATAAGTACGTATATGCAGGGTGAATTATTCAACTGGGTGTGGATGGCTTTCAGATTTGGGTGCCCAGTCACAGAATATATACACAATGTACATGTTCACTCTGCAAAATGATCCCCCTGGTCCAATTAAAAAATGCACCTTGTGTTAGTTTAAGGTCCGTATTACAAAAAGATGCTCAGTCATCAATCAGTGCTCAAGCAGGGATTTCATTCACTAATTCATCACTTTATGAATGAAATCTCTGCTTGAGCAGTGATCAATGACTGAGCATCGTCCTGTAATACGAACCTAAGACTATGAAGTTCTTTATAAAAATATATAAAAACATTATTTTTCAGTTGAAAAAATTTCTGGATGTTCTGACACAAAGAGCTCATCAATTAGGTAAAGACATATTCACAAGACAAGAACTAATCCAGATACATAAAGCGGCGGGTGTGCCTGGGGACCCCAGTGACCTTATAGAAGCAATGCATATCCACTCATACCTATTGCTCAAGGGATCAAATACATATAAATTGATAGTTATTTAAAAATGTTACTGACAATAAATTTATAGAAATACCCTTAAGTGTATTTTTGGTTGTACTAAAACTAATAAAATTACCTATATGAGGCAGGTAAATTCTGTGGTAGGTAGTACATAGGTCTAAAACAATATGACTGCAATTCTAAGATTAGCATTGGTCACAAAACACTTATCATTAAAGCTAAAAGCCTCTTACTAAAATTTATTGAGATTCTGTTATTCCATAAACTATTGCAAAGTTGATTAAATACAACCTTCATAATCAGATGAAATAATAAATAAAGGTGTTTTATCACATTTCTTTATTTTGGTGTTGGAAAGAAACTTGAAACTAATCAGTCAGTCTTAATTCTAGCTTTATTTATGTCAGTTCTTGATGTGACACCCAGGAGAGTCATTGAAACTTGACAGCAACAATATGTTGATATTAAAACTATTAGGAGATTATGTGGTGCAGGCCATTCTAGAAGGCCAATATACAAATGACCGACTTCTGTGCCCCCAAATAAGTAGAAATTAGAAATTGCTGATACTGCGAGCAACGGAGCACACAAACTAGAGATGAAACGGACTTCCATAGCATCTGTTTTTAACACTTTAAGTTTGAAATTTTTATACCATTCTGTTGTTGAAAGATATTTTGCTGTATGTTCTAGTAAAATGCCACAATAGTTCAACACAGACCAGATGAAAATGTTCATAGCTGTGCCATGCCACAAGAATATGAAAGCAAATGTGCTAAAAGAGGCTATTAGCTTGTATACAATCTCTGATAAATTCATATATTTGCATAATGTTCTGTAGCCAGGTTTATAAATGTATCTGAAACGAAAGAAAATGATATAAACACTATTGGAATTTAGTGAAATGAAAGAGAGACCACTTTAAAAAAAATGGATACTTACTTAAACAAAAATTTGTAAAGGCCTACATCAAAGTATCTCCACATGTGAGAGTAAACATGGATCCTTGCTATGCACCGTGGAGTTGGAGGTGGCTCCATGTTATCTAAACGAGCAAATGCTGCAGATGTGCCATATGATATCACATATTTAACATAGAATTGAAAACCCATCCATAATCCTCCTCCAGAAAGTGCTATTGAAGGCATCTGTTTTATGAGCTGAAAAGAAAATAATATTTTAATGTCTCTACAAAAATTAATAGATCATTTGACATGAGACCAAAACAATATATTATTATACCTTTATATCACCATGCATAGCGCAAAAGTAAATGTAATGGAGTGCCAAATCTAACAAGAAAGAGTAAATCTGAAATAATGCCATGTCAACAGCAAATCTCTTTAATCTGGGCCATAGCTTCTCATTCTTGTAGTTGAAGCTCTTTTCAAAGTCTTCATACAACATAATGGGTCCTACATACAGTAATGGCAAGTATAAAACATAGCTGAACATGTTTAAAAACATTTCAAATGTATCATTGGCACATTTTTCTGCAGGCTTCTTTTTTTCTTGCCTTTCTACATAGTCTGAACAAAAGCTGATGCATCTCAACTCAACCCATGCCATAGCAAATAATAATAGGAATACTTTCTCATCTTGATAGCTTCCATCATCCAAAAAATGCCAAAAAAAATATTTATATTTCAGGGAATTATAACTTAGAAGTAATAATAAGCTAGTTACCCATATGGTGGTTTGTTTGCCCCCACAAACGATGATAATTAAAAATATAAAAGGCTGAATTAAAATTAATACCAGTTGTTTTGCACCAAAGTAATATAATATGAAAACAATACTGGATAATATATACCAGTTTTTGATGAATGATATTTTAAACTTTCTTATGCTTTCGGATACTAAAAACTGAAATATCAGGTAAAACCACGATGTCTGCAAATAAAACTTCCAGCAACTCCATTCAATATCGGAAATATCTTTTTCTCTATTCAAAAAAGTCCATCCCGGTGTAAGATCTCTCAAAGAGAGCCGCAAATACGGGTTGTTCTCAAGTATTTCTGAAAAAAAAAGTATAATTTGAAAAATAATTGTAATTCTAAAATTAATAATACAAAAGCCAGTAGGCATACCAGTTTGTGCTTCAAAATATTTACAAATGGTTATAATAATCACGGACACCCAAATGCAATAATATAACAAGAGCTCCAAAGAATTTACTGCACATTTCATATTTACATTTGCAAAAATATCGACACAATTAATTCACGACAATTTTAAAAAATATGAAATACTCTAAATATGTCCTTTCAAATTTGACGGCAAATATACAAAATAGAGTATTCAGAGTATACAGATCTCCGCTGGGAGAAATAGTATTCTGTGATACAGATCACAGAAAAATATTACGTATCATAAGCAAACAAATAAAGAACATGGAAGGATATTACTATATATTATCTAGAATAAGCACTTTGGACGGAAACAGTCCGAGTGAGATGCGCCACAGTAGCACTTTGTCGTTGTCAGTAGGGCGACAATACGATAATAGTTATTCAAGAAATTCTCATTATTTTGTTAGTGTTGGGTGAATGTGATACATAATCATTGCTATGGCATCATAGCATAGCCTATTATATTGATACTGCAATGATGATCTCAGAGTACTTATTGTATGTTGCGTGTCTACGTCCAATGTTGTGTCTCCATCATCAGTTATAAACACAATGTTAATACTAGTAAGTGATCTGTGGATGATGTGGTTGGCCGTATTTATATATTATATATAAAATATATTTAATAATACCACATATTATGCCTTGTTTCTTTAATTTCTAATATCTAAATGATAAAATAAGGAAAAAATACACAACAAACCTTTGTTTATATAAAAAATAACATTTACGTAAACATTTTATAGTATGCGCTCCCCAAAAATAAACTATTCCCGTTATGAAATACTCAATAACATGGTCACTCTACACATCACTCTAAAGTTTCTTATAGCTTCTTCTTTACAAATGTTATCGAAGCTTCGAATCGGAGTTTTCTGTGCTACACTGTGCCCAGTACCTTGCACCAGTAGGTAGAGACAACTTGTTATATTCAATCTCACATGGTGTACTTAATAGGCTTACTATTATATTTGACATTCAGCATTTTGTAATTTTATATGCTTATTACAAAGACTTAAGATGGTTAAAAATTTAAAATTACTTTTAAGTACCTAATCTCATATTGACTTAAAAAGTGGTGAAAATAGCCTATTTGCATTTGAATCCTTTGTTTTTTGACTTTAACACATTGGAAACTATGGTATTCTTAAAAAAATACCGGCTTCCTTGGATCGTGTTTCTTTTCAAATACGACATAGTCTAATATCGACTTTATTTACCTTTTACGTTTAGTTTTCTATAGGATATTAGGATACTATAAGCTTGTTCCAGATAGTATGGGATACACTAAAAGTTCCTTGTAACATAGAGGTAACCCAAGGATACGACATGAGTTTTGGCGCGAAAGCGAAAAAGAACGTGTCACCGCATTGTATTATTTTCCAAAACTTGACTTGGACTGTGACTAGACTTGAAAGTATATATATATATATATATACATATACGTATATATATATATATATATATATATATATCGTATTAATTAACTTGAGAAATTAATTACTTGACACTGGCTAAATACACAAAAGTGTGGTGCCAAAACGAAAAAAAGACCATTGACGCACGTCTTTTTTTGTTTGTTTTGATTTTGGCTTCACACTTTTGTGTATTTAGCCAGTGTTAAGTAATTGATAATTTCTCAAGTTAATTAATATTATATATGTATATATTATGTGTCAAGTCAAGTCATAGTCTAGTCTGGTCTAGTCCAGTCATACTCCTAGTTAAGTGGTCCCATCTTTACCAGAAGCTTCTATGTTGTAGTTTTGGTTTTTTGGTTGGTTTTTAACAGCACGAAAAGAAACGTTTCGCCATCATTATGCCACTGTCCCACACTCATGCCTGTCATCCAGAACTTAACGAATAAAATGCCACCAATTTTATGCACTAACATTGAAAATAATACAATGCGGTGACGCATGAAGTGATCTTTTTCGTTTTCCCGCCAAAAAACCCACCCGTCTTCCACGAGCTTGGATAAAACACCACAGAAAGCAAACAGAGAACGAAATACAGATTACACAGGAAATAGGACATTTGAGAAATCCAGTATTGCCAAGTCAAAACAAGGCGTGTTCGCCAAAAATTCGATCCCAATTTGCCATTATATTTTCCTTAGAGAGAGAGAGAAGCCTAATATCACTCGAAATTATGTCAGGTAGCCTGTGACAAGTAGTGGGAATAGGGAACACCACGGTCATGCATGACTAAATAAATAATAAAATGATCCCCGTTCTTGTTCAATGAGTGCATAAGATTTGCATGCTTCATCATGGTTACCTACCGGAAGACGTCTACTATTCAATAGGTATCGAGCGCCACTGAAACGGCTACAGACCTCATGCATCAAATCAATTCGCTGGTGTACTGGGGACCCAGATTAGGCTGCGCCTTCCGGTAACCATACCTATCCTCCTGGCGGATTTCCTCATTCTAGATTTCATCATGAAAAGAACTCCGAGCATAGCCCTTCCCATGTATATATAATAATAAAATAGCTAGTGGTGCAACTCGCATGCGTAGTTCTTAATTTCACTAAGTAGGTACTTGCCATTCTGTGAGACGTAGTATCTGTAAAAAAAGTTCCATAGTGTTATTAAATACCCACACCAATAAAGTACTTTCTCACTGGATCCAAGTGGACTGTTGTAAAGATTCATGATGACTAAAATTCATCTAGATATTAATATTTATAGGTAAACTCTCAGTGCTGCTGGGTTTTTATTCTTTATCATTCATTAAGGTTATCAATGTTATCATAACCGACAACGGGAATAATAGACGTAATTAATTTTTTGTTAGATATAAACAATAACTATTGATGACTGATATCTACAATAATTATTGATGACTTTATGAAATGTATTTAAATAAGACATTTATATTTTATAATGAGTTAAGTTGATTACCTACTATTTTTCATACACAGATCTAAATTCCACTCTACGACCCTAAAAAACAGTTCTAATTTCCAATTAGATAAATGGAACTTTATAGCTAGTAGTTCGATACTATCAATCTATTGGCCAACCTACATATTGCCTACCTAATACACAACGACCGAACGAACGGATTACATTTGAGTTTAATTTTATTTATTTATTATTTACCTATTTAGAATTTATGAATGAAAACTCTTCACTTGTTACGCCTCGAATCAATTACATTAATCAGTAAATAATCGTTTAGCCTGCTTGTAGGCAGTGTTCATATTCAATTCAAAGAGGGTTTGAACATTTTGCTTTGACTGTGAAAATCAAAACGTTATTTTGCAATGAGTTACGAAACAGATATGCACTTCAACCTGGGTCTAAATTAGAATATTTCATCGCCCAATACGCAAGTATTGAAATTAACTATTAAATAATTAATAATAATAAATAATAACGCCCAACGATCACATACAGTGATCCTGGACCCTAACAAGGATTTCCTGTGTCTAGAACTAGGAGGACTATGGTTCCGCAACACCCAGACTCAGAACAAGTATTTGCGCTGCACACAAACATGTGCGCAAATACTTGTCCTGCCGCGGGAATCGAACCCACCGCCTCCAGTGCCGACCTGCTCGACCACCACACCACAGAGGCTGTCAAGTATTATGTAGATAGATATATATCCCGACAAACATCCATGTCTCTCTTTCCAATATTATCATCAGCACAGTTTATTGCTTGTTTGTACATACGTCAAAACCTGGCTCCATCTACCATCACTTTGCTAAACCATGTTCCTGCCAAAGCAATGCCTCCATAAATGAAATGAAACGAAACGATCATCCAATTGATCTTTACTATCAAAGTTTTTGCGATGTGCTTAGTGACGATTTCGACGCTGACGCCATACGCAGCCCCAGTAATAGGTGCTTACAATACATCGAGTTATTTCAACATTCTTGGTTCAGTACTCGAGGCAGACTGTTGTCTCAATACTACATATATACTACGTACATTGAACTCGTCTCATTGTCAATTAATAAGATTTAAATGTGAACTAGTGAATAAGTGAGATAAAAATATGAGGAAACGTGTGATTATACTATTTATGCTAGTAGCGCTTTTAATTGATTTTACGCTGGGTGAGTAAGATTTTAAACATGTATTACGTATTTTAAGAAACTAGTTTGAGTGAGAAATATCGTGTGCTTATCATTTTAGTCAGTGTCGTTTTTTTACTTGTGCTGTGCTTATTTTGCAAGGACCTTTTTCTACTTGTGTTACTTTTAGATGAAAAACAATGCTTATAATAATAAGAATACAGATTACAAAGAATGTCTTGTACCAATTAAGTTTACTAAAATAATTAAACATAATACCTAGAATTTTTTAGATTTTTTTTAGAATTTTGTTTTTCTACAATAAATATGTTTGTATGGCTTCTCGTCGAACAGATCGGGGTGAAATTTTAGTTGTTTATCCTAAAGGGATCAATATAGGATTATTCCGTAAAATGTATTTATTCTACGGGAAATAAAATATTGATTGAAACCTTGGGGCGTCTATAGTTGACTGTATAAAAATAAGTGAGCGCTCAAGTTGCTGCATGACTTATGCACAATTGTATTGCCATATTGCAGCTAGTTAGGTAGATTACGGTTACCTATGCTTATTGGTAGGTACCGCACAGAAAGTACCGTAAAGTTCGTCTGAAATACAAAACGGTACCCATATCGACTAAACAATAAAGACTTACTTTGATGACTAACTTAATACATAATGCACACGTATTCACTCATATTTTGCAATCTTTGACCTACACAGCTGCAAGGTTTACCAACTATAGCGCGATGTAATCACTATAAGAATAATCATTAGATCGTCTAAATATTTTTCTTCGCCTACTTAAACACTTACTTTTTGAACTCCGCTTAACAAGAACAGAAGGACCTTATAAGATTATCGTTTTTATCATATTTATATCATAACTCCATAACGAATAGGTAAATCAATTTTTATTTTACGCATTTTAACCGACTCCAAAACGAAGAGGTGCTCAATTGGTTTTTTTTATTTGAAAGCTGGTGCTTTCCCTGTGGTCGATTTGGTCCAGTTCTGATAATAGCATAATTATTTATGAGAAAACCATATAAGTCTGAAGTCGGCTTTTTACGCTTTGCGTTTGTTACTTGTTTATAAATGGAGTTTTATCAAGAGTATTCTTAGCTATGATTCAAGAGAATCTGTTAAACCGTTTGAAGGTCATCGGCTCTATTCTAATAGATAAAAAGAAGGTCAAGGGTTTTTTATATAAGTACCTATGTTTGATATTTTTCAGCTTTGGAACATAGCAGACAACAACCACGTTATAATCCAAATACTGATTTTCTATTACACGAAGGCGGTGTCTATCCAAATGGAGCAAACAAAGACGTATTAAATACTCAGATATCAGTCACCCCTACACAGCAAAATACCAATCAAAATAATGAGAAACGAGATTATGCAGCCCAATTTCCACCACTGAAACCACTAAGTACAACAAAGCCAACCACTTTTGGTAGTAATATAAATAACCCTAGTTCAGAAAAGAGAAACTACGTTGCTCCTTTCCCTCAATCACCATCTCCAGTGACACCGAAATCGCCTACAACTGCTCCTTTGGGTACTCATACACAATCCTCCGGAGGAAAACCTTACGCAACCTCGCAATTTCCGACTCTTAAGCCAATTCAAGGAGCTAATATAACTCCAAAGTCTCCTGCAACAGCTACTACAAGCCAGGGTTCAGGAGGAAAACGAAACTACGTTGCCCCACAGTATCCTACTTCCAAGCCTGCACATGGATCTAGTCAGCCAGGAAACGGAAAAGTCAAAGATTTAATAAACTACTTCGATCAAAACGACAACGGTAACGGTCCTCAAAAGGTCCCAAGTTATAGCTCAATTTTAGCAGGATCAACTACTAAAAACAACCCTGGATCTGCTTTGACTACGTCATGGATTACTCAAACTACACCTAAGCCGGGTTCAGTTCCTACGAAACCTTTAAGTTTTAGCAACGTTGTATCTGGTTCGAAGGTTCCCAATGCACAGGTTACTGTGACTACATCTAAACCATCAACAAATTTTCCTTCCAATAGTTATTCGAAACCAGGCAGCCCTGCGCTACCCAGTACTATATTAAATACCAACAACAATAAACAAGGCAACAATAATGCACCGACTGATTTAGAACTTCAAACATTAAGTGAGGAATTGTTACGAAAAGATGTTAATAATGCTGCTAAATATGTTACAATAAACTATCAAGAAAAGACAACTTCCCGAGACACAGTTGATAAAGCACCCAACCCGTAAGTTAATTAACAATAGTAAACTCTACCGCGTAGTGCCTAATAATATCTATACAACATTTTCTCAGAAACAAAGGCATAACACAATATTGAAATTTCTCAATATGGCAGATAAACATGTGAGTCAGTAATTAAGATTGATTAGATGGATTATGTATACCTACGGTGCAAGATTGGTATCATTATTCTAAACGTGATGCTTTGTTTTAGGTTGTTAGCAATATCACCAGAAGCATGGAATATTCCAACAATTCAAAAGCTAGTACCATTGCTAGATAACTATGAAAGGGATACGCTAACCAACGAATATGTCACACCACTGGTACTTAATATTTATTATTACGATATTTTTAATCATATTCATATTCATTAGGTTTATTTTACATAAATATAACTAATTGAATCAAATCTTTGAAACTTTCAGGAAAAAAATGAAGAAAATGCGTTTATGGACGCAATCATGTCCACATCAGTAATACGCCACTTGATGAGCTTTTTGAAAGACAAAGGTTTCTAAATGTTCATATTTGGTTGTATTTATTTCTATTAAAATTGATGTACAAAAACTAATTTGTTTACAGGTTATGTTACACTAGATCCACGGCAGCAGAGGGATTTCCTAAAGCAACTGTGGTTTAATCTTTACTCCAGGGGTAAAGGAAAGATCAGCAGCTCTGGATTCGAACACGTTTTTGTTTCAGAAGTAAGAAATGGAGACGTTTTAGGTGAGCATCTATGTACTTAATTGAACTCATAATCTAAATTAAAACCGTACAGTATTCAGTCGCGTCGGTCTATTATTTTTAACTACCTGCAATAACTAAAGTTAAGCTTCTAATAATAATATATATTTTTACTAGCGGCCCGCCTCGGCTTCGCACGGGTATTTAATATATATCTATTATAGATTGAGATATAAACTATCCTATCTCTCAAGTTGGATCGAACTGCACATGGTGTGCGAATTTTATTATAATCGGTTAAGTGGTTTAGGAGTCCATTGAGGACAAACATTGTGACACGAGATTTATATATAAGATAAGATTAAAGTGGGTATTTATACTACTTTTTAGCCATCTCTGCAACTACGACAATATATTTTGTACAAGGTTCTCATTTCGTCTGTTTAATCAATTCATTGATATTTCAGGTCTTCACAACTGGATTTACTTTGGAAAAGAAGAAGCAGCAAATAGAATCAACTATTTAGGATACCTGAAGTATGTTCAACTGAGTGATGTAAGTAATAGCAAGTAAAGTTACAAAATTGTAGGACTGCAGTACAGGCTTATTATTTTAAATATATTTTATTTTATATTAATCATAGGTTGCTTTTTTGCCGTAAGACATCGTGAAGCAATCTATGAAACCAATTAATAATAATTCACCTATTGAGTGCTTATTTACTTAGGTAAGTAGGTACATATATATCGTATTTATCGACTTGAAAAAGTGCTAGTTCCTTTTTAGAAATATCTAGTTGTAAGTAAGTGTGGGTGATTGCTTTCATTTATTTATGTCTCTTTCTCTTTCAGAAAGGTGCCGTTTTAAAATTCCATTTTAATCAACAAAATGTTGATAAACCAGTGGGCTCTATGTTTATTGGAACATCTCCTGAACTTGAAATTGCCCTGTACACCCTCTGCTTCGTAACTCGGGCTGACAAAGATTGCAAGCTGAAACTCGCCAATAATGACATTGATATTGTTACGCACACTTTCCGTTACCGTAGCAAAAATTGTATTGGTAGTGCTTTCCCACAAATACCTACCAACTGGAGTTAGGAATCAACCAACTTTAGCTTCATTATTTTAAAGTAATAATACTTTAAATAGTGTTAAAAATATAGTTACCATAACGTTTTTTACTTTGTGTTGTTACTCGCTATTTTTATTCTAACAACCTATGATTACCTACAACAACATTATAAAAATACTCAATCCAAGTTTATATTATTTGTAAGAAGCTACTTACCTGCACATAATTTGTTTTTGTTCCAAGCTAGATAATAAAAAATACATCACGTAGGTAGGTATATTATATTATTATGGCAAAACTAATTTTTACATGCAGTTTATCTACTTTCTTAAACATATTTTAGAAAGTAGGTAAACACGATGTTTTGATAAATAAATACATACTATGCATTTATACTTTAACTGCGCCTTCTAATTTATTGTAACATTTTTCTCTTTTCATAGTACTGATGTACCAATTTATGTTTGTGTGATATTCTTTTAATGTATTTTTAACTTTGTTAGTGAGTGTTGAATAAATGTATGATCTCTCTTTCTTTCATTTTTCGAAGTGAGATAGTATTGTCTTTAGAGACGAGATTTAATTAACAGACAATTTGCAAGTATGGACGGGTTGTATTTTGTTTTTATTCATTGGCAGCGCCTATTACTCTGTGCAGTACAGTTAGTTTAAACCTTCGAGCAATATTGCTCGAAGGTTCACTTGATGTGGCCATAAATGCACCATTGTTCACTCATGGCAATCACAGACCAAGTAGAGGATACTATGGCAATGATTTGTTGATTTTGTTTGCTTACTCACGTAACTCACGTTACATACTTCATTTAGCAATAGCCTTCACTTTTACCCGTACCATGTAAATAGGGCGAATTCTGTGGGCCCGTATTACTGAACTATGCTCAGTCGTCGATTGATCCTTAAGACAAGATAATGAAAATAACAAAATACATTCACAAAATAATGAAAATAATAGCGATTGAAATCTTTAAGAGCATCAATTGCAGAAATACTTATAAATTGAGTGTTAGTTCTGTAATACAAGCCATTAGGTTAAATGTCTTTGTCTTTATTGTGTTCAAAAGTGTCAATATCACAGAACAAATCATATATTAATACATATTATTACTGATCTGTGATTAAAAGGGGAAAATTCTGTGAGAACAATATTAGTCTTCCGAGAAGAATGACGATTTAATATATTTTAAAAAATTTGCGCCACCTCTTGAGACCTCCTTAGTGAAGTGGAAAATTGGCAATTTCAATATCTTCTTCTTCTCTTCGTTTAATGGCTTGCTATCGCTTTTAAGCGATAATTCTGCCAATGTCAAATGAATTTCAATATCAATATACCAACATTATGTCGTCTTGGAGTTTTGGCGAGAAAACGAAAAAGATCGCGTCACTGCATTGTATTATTTTCCAAAACTTATGTTATTTTCAGTGTTAGTGCATAAAATTGGTGGCATTTTATTCGTTTAGTGCTGGCTACAGGCATGAGTGTGGAAAAGTGGTATAATGATGGTGAAACGTTTCTTTTCGTGTTGTTTGCAAAACTCCATAGAAGCTACTGGAAGCCACCACTTTACTAGGAGTATGACTTGACTAGACTAGACTATGACTTGACTTGATGACTTGGACTGTGACTTGCCTTGACACAATATATATCAATTAACATGAGAAATTATCAAATACTTGACACTGGCTAAATACACAAAAGTGTAGAGCTAAACAAAAAAAAGCACCAACATTATGACAGAGAGTGACTCTTGAAATATAAATATCCGACTGACAACTGACACAACTCCACCATGCCATCTGTTTCATTGTATCCTCTACTTAGTCTGTGATCAAATCAAATTAAAACCGAGAGCGATTGAGTGCACATGTATTTTTTATGAAATAAAATTATGCAACGATTAATAAAACAAAACACGGTTCTTAAATAATTGATAAATTATTAAGGTTTTCGATTAGTTAGCAGCGCATATCTAACACAATATTAATGTAATTTTTTCTAGTTTTAAGATTTGCATATCTACATAATCTTATTTCTTTCTATTTCTGGAATATGTCGTCTTTAATGAATATGTGCAGTATTTATTTGGGTAGATTTGGAAAGTATAGTTTGCTGATAAAAGAAAAGAAACGATGTGCGGGTACTGTTAATATTAAAAGAGATTTGTCTACTCGTGATCTACTAAAGGAAGCCTATTGCCGTACAAAACTCAAATGCAGATGTAAGTGGTTTCCAATACAATCAAAAATATCAATGAGTTATTTATCGTACTTCCTTTAGTACGTTAATTCATTGTCACACTGAAAAGTTATTTACTAACACAGTATCACAGTATCTATCTACATATGTTTCATTGCATTTTTATATTTATATACATAGTACTATCATCAAGATGGTTTAATATCCATTATTCATCATTAGTTGGAAGGCATTCACTACTGAACATTGGCCTGGGAAGGCCATAGTGTGCCACTTTGACCAACTACTTCCTCCCTGAAGTTTCACTGCTTATCTTTAATTTGAAATTTGTAGCTAAGAAGTTACCACAAGATGTAAATCCATTTGGGGTATTTGCCTGCAATGAGTTAGACCTTTCAGAAGTCAAGGTATATGGTTTTGACTATGATTACACCTTGGCTCACTATAAACCCACTCTGGAGCACCTACTATATAATTTGGGCAGAGAAATTCTATTGGAAAAATATAAGGTACAGTACTTTTCATTTTGTGAATGTAGTTACTCATGTTGCCAAATACAAGGCTGAACAAATTGTATATTTACATTTTATTACACATTATTTCAAGCATCTATTGTAACTTGTGCTTTTTTTATCATTTTTAGTTACATGCTTCATTGTCATTTTATATTAGATATAAGTCTTATATAAAATTTCAAATCATCTATCAATTAATTTCCTTTGCAAATCCATTATTGTTGAGTCTCGTTTATGGTGTGAAAAATGCATGTTTCAAACATGCATAATGCCACCTTGTTTAATTTCTTTTTATGTATTTTTGATTGTTATGAAGTGCTGCAGAAGTTATTAAATACTATTTTTATTCATAAAATGTATTTGTTTTTATCCAGTAATATTTATAGAATTTATTACATGTTTTTTCAATAAAAAAATCTTTAAATAAAGCTTTAATTAATTAATTTTACATAAAATACTCTAATTATTTGACTAAAACTTGATACAAGCCTTGGTCTGCAATGACTGCACTGCTGGCCATGCTATGTTGGCCTCTAGCTTAGCTTAGCTACACTTTTGGCCTACAAACTTGGTCTTCATTGCAGCCCATGCTATCCTCAATATAAAGACCTCGTCTTTAGGTCTCCGCCTTTCCAGTTTGTGTATCAAACGCTGCAATGCGGACCACACTGGGATGGCCTAGACCTGTGCTACACTATAATTTCTGCCATCAGCGTTGCTGCCCGCAATATAGTAATTACAGTTTGCGACAGTAATGTATTATATCATTTGACTTAGAAACTTTTCATTTCAGTACCCAGCAGAGATATTAAAATTAGAGTACAAGCCCAACTTTGCTGTAAGAGGACTACACTATGACATAGAAAAAGGGTTACTGCTCAAATTGGATTCATTCCTACAAATTCAGTTTGGTGCGGTTTACAGAGGACTCACTCCAGTCTCAACTGATGAAGTGCTCAAACTTTATAAGAACAGGATTATCCCTATAGCATATGTAGAAGGAGATACAAGAGCTCATAAGGTGAGAAGTAAATTAATTTATGCACATACAGAGCATAAGTGTGGCTTATCTGCATACTTTAGGCTCAAACCCTACAAATATGGCACCTGGCACAAACATTGTAGCACTCTTGCCATTTAAATTTCAAACAAATAATTTGGATAATACTAGGGATGCTCCAAATGAATATTAGTGATTGTGGTAATTATATTCGGCATATATGGCAAGTTTTTTCATGTTTGGTATTTGGCCGAATATTTTGTCTAAGTGCAGAATAATGACCGACTATTTTGGTAAATAATATCTTGCAAATACTACCAAAATTATCTTTTATGGGATCTCATTCTAAGATAATCAGAACACTAAGCCCTTATTACTAGATTTTCTAAATTTTAACACATTAGGCTCTACCAGAACACGGCATGGTAATTTTTGTTGAACGGGCGCTACCGAACTGTAGACTGTCATAAGATGCAATTTTTTCCGATATAAATTCTAAATATTTTTTTTAGGTTATTGCGTTCACAATACAAAAATGCTCAAAATACAATGTTATACTTGTTTCTGAGAAATCTTTTATATAAATTTTGATTGAAATCAAATTGTAATACACCTGCATACATATTAGCAATGTAGTAGTAAAAGTTCATATTCATAGAAATTTTGCACAAAAAAAGAAAAATAATATTTCCGTTGCAGTCGAGATTAAGTCTTATTGCAATTGAATGTATGGCAAAGCTCGCGTAAAATAAACCTAATAATTCGGACTAATATACTATTTTGTAAGCAAAAAAATTTCATTATTCGGTTCGATTAAAAGACCTATGATTGGCGGCGCATCCCTCGAAAATATTAAATAGCAAGGTGCTTGCGGTTTTATTTTATTTTTATTTTATTTTATTTATTAATTTTTTTTTATTAATTAATCACATAAATTAATTAATTTATGTGATCCATATCTGTGGATATGCACTTTATGCTGCACCATGCATGTTATGTAATATTTATTTAGTAACGATGTGAATAACGGTAAAATTTCCATACACGCAATATGCCATTATAGCTAAATTTTTATAACGCGTGATTCCGAGTTCTATAATTATAAAATTGTACTTTTACACACTATTAGGTATGCTCTAGGGCTAACCTAACTAGTTTATTATTATGCTATTTTATCGTATATATTAATAAAAAGTGGTTCAAAGTCAATCATTATAGACCAATCTTTCATTGGTTATATAATATTCTTATTAATTTGACTAAGATAATAACGAAATATTATCATTTAACCTGCTATTAAAAGATCGACTCTAAACAAAATAAATGAATAACACCCAGCAATTATTGCATACTCAAATCCTAATGGAATACTTACAAGTTACATATAATAGACTTGTTCTTTTATACAAATAGATGAATAAATATTGAGTTTGTACCATTGTATAAGTTCCAATTTACATCTACTGTGTTTAGCTAACTGTTTAGAATTAACTAAATATAATGTTGTTGCTGCAGGGAAATGTATCTAAGCAGGTAACTTAATCAATACAGATTATTTATTTATGTGATATAAGTAGGACTAGCAGAAACATAAAAAATACATTCATAAGCATGTTGGTAGTACTTGAGTACTTTTATTTGAGTAGGTATATTCATTAATTCATTGTAGATTTTAAAAAAGGAATCGACGTTCATAGTTTAGTCTTTATCATTATTTATTAAAGGTTTAATTTGGAAATGATGAATCATTAAATTCTTATTCAATTAATTTTCGACAGCGTATCTGTGGTGTAGTGGTTGAGCAGGTCGGCTCATAGCCCGGAGGCGGCGGGTTCGATTCCCGCGACAGGACAAGTACTTGGACGCAAAAAAGTGCAAATACTTGTTCTGAGTTTAGGTATCGTGGGACCATGCTCCTCGTAGTTCCTGGATACCTAGACACAGGGAATCCTAGTAAAGGTCCATGATCTATGTATGTGATCGTTGGGCGTTATCATTATTATTTAAATTAAATGAAAATTAGATTCTGTGTTAGTTTCTTATTTGTGTCAGAATATCATTAATTTGTTAGACATTGATAGTCATTGTCATCATACATGCTATCTAGCTACGATTGAGAGTAATCAGAGCACTTGTAGGCAATCATTCATTTACGACTCCCTTGCGCTGAAGGCCGATCCTTGTAGTTCATATCGTTTCAAATGCAATCTCGTTTTAATCTTACGCCGTGTTACAGAACTATGCCCAATCGTTGATTGATGCTCAAATAGAGATGTCAAAATAATTAAATAGTAAATACTATTTGATTGTGTTGTTAATGAAATCTCTTATACAGAGATTCACGACAGCATTCTGTAATACGGCCATCACATCACATTAATATTATAAAAGCGAAAGTTTGTATGTGTGTTTATGTGTATGTGTGTAACTGTGTATGTTTGTTACTCCTTAACGTTCAAACGGCTGAATGGATTTGGATGAAATTCAGTACTAAGATAGCTTATACACAAGATTAACATATAGGCTACATTTTAATCCCGGAAAAGTGAAAGTTTCTCGTGGGATGAGTAAACAATTAAAATACTTTTTATTCACGGGTGAAACCGCGGGGCGCAACTAGTATATAATAATAATAACGCCCAACGATCACATAAATAGATCCTGGACCCTAATTAGGGTTCCATGTGTCTAGGGACCCAGGAACTACGAGGACAATGGTCCCACAACACCCAGACTCAGAACAAGTATTTGCGGCTTTTTTTCTGTGCATTTACTTGTCCTGCCGCGGGAATCGAACTCGCCGCCTCCGGGCTATGAGCCGACCTGCTCAACCACCACACCACAGAGGCTGTCAATAATAATATATAGATAATTCGTTAACCTCATGAAAGTCACACATTTGTGTATTCTGTTAAAAGACAAATGCACAATGTTGCTACATATGTATGCGAGTAAAGCGATCATGATGATAAATGAAGGTGTGAGAATAAAAAGGGTTTAACTGATTTTTTTCACAAAATGACTTATGGGTATCGTTGGATTCAGCGTGAAATTATCTACAATAATACATTCTCAAATGAGGATTAATTCTCGAGATTTTGAGTCTAAAAATGGTTTATCTGTCACAGGAATACAGTTCGCTTAGCATAAAAACATTATTATAATTATTTTATTATATTATATTTTTACAGTAATTGTATGAATTAGTACTATATTAAGTATTTTAAAATAGAATTAATACATTTTTCAAGCAACTAAAACTAACATAAACCTTCTATTACTTTATAAGCACTCTACATTAAAATGAAGCCGTTGAAGTTTAAAGTCAATTTTCTCGACACAATCAATTTTACAGTTAAACCCTTTTTATTCTCAACCCTTCAAATATAAGGTTGAAAACCAGTTTCCAGTACCAGATATGTTGATAGCCGTACCACAGAATACGTAATAGTACAGAGATACATTTTAGTATGATATTGGTGTACCTAATGTAACAAAAAAATTATCAATTCTCAACTATAAAATACTGCACTTCTATAGTTGAGAATTGATAATTATTTGTAGTGTAGAAATATAAAAAAATGTGTTTCATAGTAGGGAATGTTTTGCACTGAATCTGCTCGCCGCTTTTATTTATTTATTTAATACTTTATGCACATAAAAAGTACAAAGGAGGACTTAATGCTAACAGCATTTTCTACCAGTCAACCAAGGCGTGCAGAGAAACAATTTGATTAGGCGTGCATATAAGGAAATGAGCATAATTTTGAACATTCATTTTGATCATCATATAAATTATAATAAAACTATAACAACGATACAACTATCTTTTTGTTACTTTTTTGTGCCTGTGCTAAGTTTCTTTTGATATCAATGTTATTTTTGGCTAATGGTTATACCTTATATTCCGTGATGGCTATTGTAATTCCTAAGTTCCGTAAAAACTATGACTAAAAGTTACAATGAATAATGAAAGTAGGCACTTCCGCCTACTTTCCATGTTGATGTAGACATATTACCGGCTTACTAATAAACACTGTAACAGTGGAATAGCTACCCAGTGTTTTCTCTTGTTTTATTTTAGCATATTAGAGAGAAACAAAACATTAGTTAACTATTCATCCGCTTTTATTAGTAATGGCGTGAGTGTTTGACCATGTTAGCAATCCGGAGTTTTTGCAACTGCGACGTTTGGCCGACAGTCATTCTGCTACTAAGACATTTCGTGAACACAGATTTTAGAACTCAAATGATATGACGCTATCACTGAGATTAGCACGGAAAGTTTCAATTTAATTCCCGCTGAGAAATGAATAGTTACATAATATAATAATAATAATATTAAAAAAAATACATGCATACAAAATGAAATAATAATATCTAGTGTAATTCCGCTGAATTCTGGTAATTAGATTATATATATTGGGGCAGTCGTAAAGGATTATTTTAGGTAAATTAGTGAAAAAACCTAAAAACCTGAAATTACAATAACAAATTTAAAAATTATCATTATTATTATTATGAAGTTTAAATTAATTATTATTTAAAACTGAAATTTAAAATATACAATAATATAAGTATTATAAAATTAATTAATATTATCACAAATAAACACCAATACAGAGGGTAATCTGACGAACATAGTACCTCCTCCTTTTTGGAAGCCGTAAAAAGTGAAATGTCCATTTGTTTGTATGGCTTTCAACCAAAACTGATGAACCGAATCGCATGAAATTTTACACACAGATTGATAACACTATCGAGATCAACATACCGGTAAAATACCGTACCGTACGTACCGGTATAAATAAAGAGTTATCGCGGGTAAAACCGGTAAATAGCGGGGCCTCTTGTTTGTAATAATTCGACCTCATCAACTTAGTTTGTCAGTTTTATGTATATATGTTTCATATTTTTGCTGTACATATTTTCATTGAAAGTTCGGGTCACCTTTCCTTTCAGCCAAACCGAGCCAAGATGGTGCACTTGGCGGACCTTTTTTCTGTGCCAGAAATGGGCTTGCTCTGCAACGTCGCTGAGTATTTCATCAAGAACCATATTGATTACCATCCGGAAATTCTCTTTTTAGACGTTAAGGTAAATTAGTTTGTATGTTATTTTGACACTAGTTAATCGTGACACTAGATATATAGTTTGGATTTAGTTAATGTAATTTAGAAAATTAATCGTTGATTAATTTTTGATTCACTGGCACTACCAGTAGTAATAATAAATTAATTGAAGGGTTGAGAATTAAAAGGGTTTAACTGTCAGATTGACAGTTTCGAGAAAATTGACTTTAAACTTCAACGGCGTCATTTTAATGTAAATTGCTTATAAGGTAATAGAAAAGGTTTATGTAAGTTTCAGTTGCTTGAAAATGTTTTAATTCTATTTTAAAATACTAAATATAGTACTAATTCATACAATTAATGTAAAAATATAATATATAAAATAAATATAATAATGTTTTTATGCTAAACGAACTGTATTCCTGTGACAGATAAACCGTTTTTAGACTCAAAATATCGAGATTTAAGCCTCATTTCGGTATTTTGAGAATGTATTATTGTAGATAATTTCACGCTGAATCCAACAATACCCATAAGTCATTTTGTGAAAAAAATCAGTTAAACCCTTTTTATTCTCACCCCTTCAATTGGCTGGAAAGTAACCGGCTGTCTCTCTGTCTGTATCTTTCTTTTCACGAAGAAACGGCTGAACAGGTATGTAATGTGACATATAGATATATAGTTTGACCCTGGGAAAGGTAATATTGTACTTATTATCTATATCTAAACTAGTAAATATCTAAAGTGGTAGATAAACTAATCCACACGTGCGAAGCCGTGGCCAGAAGCTAGTAATCATAAAGCTATCAACATATCCACTTATTTTTATTCTTTGTTTTAAGTAAACTGTATCTTGTTAAAACGATTAATTAACACAATTCATTTTATATATAAAATATGCCACATGAGGTATTATTGAGGCAAGTAAGTACATTAAAGTCTTTTGGCAAATATATATCTGGTTTTAAAATGTCATGATCATTAACATTTTAAAATCATAAAACGTTCACCTTTTTTTATTGTACAATATTCTGTGCACTGCAACAAAAACGCGTTTTTTTTTTCAGAATTCTGTTCAGAGCTGTCACCCAATAATGCATAAGGCAGTTGCTCAAAATGTGGAGGAGTACATTAGGCCGAACCCAGACTTGAGAAAATACTTCACCATGCTCAAAGACAGTGACAAGAAACTTTTCCTTGTTACCAATAGCCCATATCATTTTGTGTAAGTATGTCATAGTCAATGTCAAAAAAATGTATTGCAAATAGGCTATTTTTAGCACTTTCACAAGTCAGATTGAGAGTTTTGGCGGGAAAACGAAAAAGATCGTGTCACCGCATTGTATTATTTTCCAAAACTTGTGTTATTTTCAGTGTTAGTGCATAAAATTGGTGGTATTTTATTCGTTAAGTGCTGGATTACAGGCATGAGTGTGGGAAGTGGTATAGTGATGGTGAAACGTATCTTTTCGTGTTGTTTCCAAAACTCCGTAGAAGCTTCTGGTAAAGTGGCCACCACTTTACTTGGAGTATGACTTGACTAGACTAGACTATGACTTGACTTGATGACTTGGACTGTGACTTGACTTGACATACATATCTATTACTTAACTCGAAAAATTATCAATTACTTGACACTGGCTAAATACACAAAAGTGTGGAGCCATACCAAAACAAAAAAAAAGTCTGATTGATATTGGGTACGATGTCATTCAACGTATGTTCTTTGTAAAGTGTATGTATCCACTGAGAAAGGGTTTTTCGAAATTCCACCCCTAAGAGGGTGAAAAGGGTGGTTGAATCATTTATGAAAAAAAATCTTCGTTTCCTATAGGCCACGCGGGCGAAGCCGCGGGCAGGACCTAGTTATTAATATATTTAATGGTGCTTCCAGTAACGCGGGCATGGAGATGCTGGCAGGCCACGATTGGCGCGATTTCTTCGATGTCGTCATCGTCAATGCCAACAAACCCAAATTCTTCACCGAAGTCTCGCGTCCCATCAGGGTTTTCGACAAAAACGCCAACACCCATATTTGGGAGAAGGTCTCGTCTTTAGAGAAGGGTATCATTTACTATGAGGTGAGAACCGTAACGGAAAAAAACGAGTGTGCTTCAGACCACACGATTGAAGTAATACTTCTTTAGTTTAGCTCCATCTATCGGCCGGTATAACTTTGTTTAATGTAATGTCGCCATCTTAACAATTGTATATTGTCGTTTTACCGGATATACGAACATAATTGAAGGGTTGAGAATAAAAAGGATTTAACTGACAAATTGACAGTTTCGAGAAAATTGACTTTAAACGTCAACGGCGTCATATTTATGTAGAGTGCTTATAAGGTAATAGAAAAGGTTTATGTAAGTTTCAGTTGCTTGAAAATGTTTTATTTCTATTTAAAATTACTAAATATAGTACTAATTCATACAATTACTGTAAAAATATAATATAATAAAAGAAATAAAGTAATGTTTTTATGCTAAGCGTACTGTATTCCTGTGACAGATAAACCATTTTTAGACTCAAAATCTCGAGATTTAAGCCTCATTTCGGTATTTTGAGAATGTATTATTGAAGATAATTTCACGCTGAATCCAACGATACCCATAAGTCATTTGGTCAAAAAAATCAGTTAAATCCTTTTTATTCTCACCCCTTCAATTATAATACAAATTTTTAACTTTGTTATGTTGACAACTTCAACTTCCGTTCGCCTCGCATTCACCAGCTTACTCCCCAAGTCAAGCGTGCGTAAAGAAGTTTTACTTCATAAATAGATTTTCGGGATAGATAAAGACAGGGGGAATCTCGTTGAATTCTTCACAATATTTAAACCAATGTTGTAATGTATTTTCAGACTTTATTTGGAAAGTAATAAGGTGGTGATTTTCTTTCCAGGGTACAGTGAAGCAGCTCCAAGATCTTACAGGTTGGTGCGGTCACCAGGTCCTTTACTTCGGGGACCACCCATACAGCGACCTGGCTGACGTGACTCTAGAGCATGGATGGCGAACTGGCGCTATTATAAATGAACTGACTGTAAGCATTATTGATCAGTAAATATTAGAATAGTAGAAGTGGGCAAACTTGTGTTCTAATCCCGCGTAGTTTTTAAGTTTTTATATATAACTTACGAATATTTTTTAAATAGGGTGTCTGAATAGAATTTCACGGATGCTTACTCGTAATTGTATTTAATAATAAGTACGGATTTTTTATATACAGTTTAAACTAGCTTGAAATAAACGCTTAAAAATCTGTCGCTTCGATTTGGGAGCTACATGTCCTTAGGCAGACAAACAGACATAATGCACGCGTTAATCTTATTCGGGGGCGAGTTGGCTGGACTGCAGTCGCGACCCCTTCTCGCCCCGGTACGGCGGACGAGGGCTCACGGGGGGGTTTTAGTGGGTTCCAGTCCCACATACCCCCTGCCACCACCCAGGCAGGGAAGTGCGAGGGCATTTCCCCCGTCAAAAAAAGGCGTTAATCTTATGACACCTTTGTTTGTCCATCGCAAGTTACAAAAAAAAACAAGCGTGCTTTAGACCACACGACTGAAGTAATACTTCTTTAGTACAGCTCCATCTATCGGCCGGTGTAACTAGGTTTTTGCTTTGTTTAATGTTAATTTTTCCATATTGACAATTGTAAATTTTCATTTTACCCGACTTACCAACATAATAATACAAATTTTCAACTTTCTTATGTTGACAACGTGATCCAACTTCTTTTTATATATTATTATTATATAACTTCCGTTCGCCTCGTTAAGCATTCACCAGCTTACTCCCCAAGTCAAGTGGGCGTAAAGAAGTTTTACTACAAAAAGTTTCACGACATTTTAATTTCAGCACGAGATCAACACTTTAAACACGCAGTCGTTCAAAGAAAACGCAAACTGGCTACAAATGCTAACACAGCTGATTGAAGACCACCAGGAGTACAAAGACCCTGCTTCAGCTGAGGTCTTGGCCCAGTGGATGGCCGAGCGAGATTACCTTAGGTAAGCATGTTTACTCCGTTCAAATATAGCTACTATTCTAAATGCAACAGAGTCTGTAATCGTTCGAGTTTAGCAAAAAGTTATAATATATTATTAGTATTATGTTTATTGTCACGTGATGATAAAGAGATCTAGTATTTAGTTGTGTAGACCCGCAATTGGCTCTATTCCATTTCACTTGATGGTACGTGATGATACCGTCTTTCTAATGAAGTCTACTTGTCCATGAGATTTCTATTCACTCTTGCTTGACACTTAAAGAGACTCCGGTTGGATTATTTTATAAAAAAGGAATATGTCTTACTGAATTTTATTAGATTCTGATTGCGTATTAATAAAGCATGCTTAACGCTTTTTACGATTGGGTCATGCTGCCATTAATTTCGTTAGATGGCGTTGGTTGTTGGATACAATGGACATTTCATTTAATGCATTATTAGACCATTGTTAGAGAGAATAATAGTACTTGTAAACGATGACTATATTATAACAAGGCTCTATCACATTCTGAAATAAGAAAAATGTCATTGAATCAATTAGTTAATGCCTCTTCATTGTAACAAGGTCCTACCACTTTCTAATAAGAATAAGTTACAGTGAGTAGTAAACGATGGTTCTTTACTCTGACAAGGTCCTATCATTTTATAATTAGAACAAGTTACAGTGAATAGTAAACGATGGACCTTTACTGTGACAAGGTCCTATTACTTTCTAATAAAAAACAAGTTACAGTGAATAGTAAACGATGGCTCTTCACTGTGACAAGGTTCCATCGCGTTCAACCTGCGCGTGTTATATGCGTCTCATTTTGAAAGTATATTTCGCTGTGCATCCAAATTTTTGTCTACATTTATTTGTTATCAATTGGCTGTAAATAATGCTATTTGTGTTTGTTTTCATGCCCGCAATTCAGGACTAATATTCTCGGTTCCAGGAACAATATAAAGGCAGTGTTTAATCCTCAGTTCGGTAGCGTTTTTCGTACGTATCACAATCCCACGTACTTCTCGCGAAGGCTGTTCAGGTTTGCCGATATCTACACGTCGAATATTACCAACCTATTGAGGTTTTCAATGACGCACACTTTCTATCCTAGGCGCGGTGTTATGCCACACGAATATGGATCTTATTTTGTTTAAGCTAAAGTGACAACTGTTAAAGGCTATGCCGTAAATCAAAAATCGGCTAATATGCATTTACGTTCGAATTATATTTCAAAGTTCATCACTACTCGTTAAACAGCAATTTACGCCGTTGCATTTTTTTTTTTTTGCGGAAATTGTGATTTTTTGACCACATTGTAAAAGCAAAATGAATTTACAGCATAGCCTCTTAAAGCTCATTTTTGATTCAGGCGTTGTTGAGCACCAGCAACATGAAGTTAGTCTTCGTTATTGTTGGTTTGACAGAAGCTGCACCTAGCACGGGTGATGGACAAAAAAAGCCATCCTTCTCCCACTATCATGCCAAAAGTGTTGTGGGAGCGAGACGATATAAATGTCCGCTTTTTAGAACCTTACATTGAATGGCGTCTATTACACAAATGTAAGGCAATCTGTATCATATATTATTAGTGTTATGAGATCAATTCTTTTGTGGGAACTGTAAATATTGACCCTTATTTCCACGAGCGTACAATATACAATGCCCAGTGTGTTCAATACATGCCTGAATCATACACTTTTCGGAACTCGTACCATTGTTTAAGTCATTTTTGTAAACTATACTGCGTACCTATTTACGTCTCTTGGTTCAATGTACTATTAGTATAGGTACGATAATAGTAAGACGTAATGAAATGAAATGAAAAAGGACATCGCAGTTCTACTGATTTATCTTAGCCATTAAATTAAGTTTAGAAGTTATTTACAAGAATTGTTATATATTACCTTTTAGTAACATTTCAGTATTTGTACATAAAATCAAATCAGCTAGGTAAGTCTAATCAGTAATTTTAAGCATAAGCTATAAAGTGATTCAATCAACTCAATTAGTTGTAAATACTTTTCATAATTGGTGAAAAAAAAAGACGAAATTATCACCGATATATCAAATGTTCACCGATGTTCTAGTCAGTAGTAGTGTAGTACTAAGCTGCGCTTAGTGGTGGGTTTACCAGTAGGCTGTAGCCTAGGGCGGAAAATTTTAGTAATATTTTTTCTAACATAAATCATTTTATACACGAAGAAAAAGTCTCGAAAATTACACTTTTTAGTACTGAAAGCTGATGTAGAGTGCAGGTCCTAATACTGCAATTTCATTGACAAAGAAAATGTAATTAATATAATTGTTAACCGGGATATTGAATTGCAGAGGTTATTTAGGCGGCAAAAATCTACGGGCGGTAAACGTGTAAATCCTCCACTGGCTTCGCTAACTAATATCTGTTATTTTTATGTTGTAACTTTATATTTTGTAATGTTAAGTTTTTCCTATATTTACTTTTATTCAACATCTAAATAGTTTAATCAATATTCAAGTATTGTATCTCTGAGTCTGACTTAGTATTATTTATAATCTGAAACTTGTAGGTGATTAGTGTGTGTGATGAATACGGGTCATTTATATCGATATATCAAAATCTTATACTATTTGTACAATATTTTTATACGAACTAATACTGAGGTTTTTAAACGCATTTATTCGAAACAAAATAGGAAATTCAAAACAAAAAAGCAATACATACAAATATATTTTATACAATACAAAAAATAATATGTGTTTGGTTTGTTGATGCATATAAATTAGGTAATTCGATTTTTGTAAATAACTGAACTGTAAATAAACGCATATCGAGTATTGTCAATATGTAAATACTGTAATAACAACGATAAATTAATACATTATAATATTAAGTATAATTAATGAATTTCAAGATGCATTATCGACCTTTTGAACTAAGTTTTCCTAGGTTTTCCTTGTAAAGAAGTGTTAAAAGTGCTCATTTTAATATTTAAGAAGTATTCTACTAAGATTTTACCATTTCATAGTGTTACCAGATATAAAAAATATATTAGATATTTACCAAAACAATTATGTAGAAGAAGGTCGATTAAAACATTCAGTTGATTGGTATTCGTAAATAGCCTAAGTTATGAAAGTTCCTTGTATTATTTTACTTTCGCAGTATGGCCGTTTTTGTAAAATTACATATAATTGACGATCGCAGATGTTCAATTTCAAGATTTGCTTGCCGTTTTATAAGTTGAACGTTCACTGATAACCTAAGCCATTAGCTATTGGACAATAATTAAGCCTATAGTCGATTTTATGTAATTATCTCTGTGACAAAATTAAGAAATCGTGTCATTTACTGATATCTCAAGAATAAAGTGTTGCTTATATCACTTTGTTTTACTGGAAAAGCCAAGATACTCCAAATTAACGACGTAGATTATTTCTAGGTACTTTATCAACTGGGGTCAAGACTTGCGAAATTGAGATAAAATGTTCTCGGTGAAGTAAATAATATACGGGTTAATATTGTAAATAAGTTATTTATTTAACATTTTGTACTGACATAGAGCTGTTTTAGAAGCAAAATATAGGTATAAGTGCAAGTGAGTCGCCATACCACAAATTTACGCGGTAGATCTAATTGAATAATTGCCGATCTATGACACTGGGAAGAATATGAACAACTTTAAAGAATCTAAGACTAATTGCCAACTTCTAAGTTCGAACTTATCCCTCTATGACATACCTACTCCAATGCATTTGGGTATGTCACAGAGGAATAAGTGCGAACTTAGGAGCTTTTAAACTTTAGTACATACGGGCATAAGTTTCGTTGAAGTTGAGCTATCTACGCTCAAAAATCTAACCCTCTGCGAAACTTGAGAGAATTGATAGGTACTTTTATGGGTGTCATATTTTTATTAGCTATCTACATAATGTGGTTTACAGTTATTGACTTAGTAGATAGGGTATGCAGTGTCAATGAGTATGACGTTGTCTGATCTCAAAGTCTTGGTTTGGATCGTGAATGGGACGTTGTTGTAGCGAAGCTTGCAGGGGCGGTCGGGGCGCGCCATGAAGCAGAGAGTATACAGCGCTGTCTCCAACTCGGGAGATGTTCCTACGAACATGTTGATCTCGGGAGCATCTTTAGTATCACTCAGGATCGAGTGCTGCTTGAGAATCATCCCTTTCTGTAATGTAATACCGGTTTTATTAGTTTGACACACTTACGTTTTTAAAGCGCATCACGTGTAACTATCGAGCTTAGTGAGGGATTGCTACAAAGAGGTAGCCGATATAAAGTTTAAGTTGCCGACAGCGTCTGTGGTGTGGTGGTTGAGTTAGTTGGCTCAAAACCGGGAAGTGACGGGTTCGATTCCCGCAACCCGACAAGTATTTGTGCACGGAAAAATACACAATTACTTATTCTGCGTCTGGGTGTTGTGGGACCATGGTCCTCGTAGTTTCTAAGTCCCTAGATACGGAATCTAATTTAAGATCTAGGATCTATATGAGTGATCGTTGGGGGTAGGTATATTTTATTATAGAAAGTAAAAAAATATTAACCGTTAAAATATTTGAAGTCTAAAAACTATTATCTAATCTGTGACGTTAGCTTAAGGTGTAAAAATATAGCATAGTCTTTCTCCTAAATTGGCTCATGAGGCCTCTTCTACTCGAAAATACAAACCCTCACGAAAATTTTAATAGTACTGAACCAGTCACTAAATTTTCAACTCTACGTCGACGTATCTAATATTGTTTTGGAAAACGTGAAATTTGGACAGTTCATTTGGTGTGACGTATAAAACCTACGGATTAGAAAGCAGCAAAGATTGATTTGATGTACTTACGCCAGAAAGGTCGAGCTTGTCGACGTAGCCCAAGTAGTTGGCTTTGCGGTCTTGCTCGCGCTTCGCGAAGAACAACCAGCTGTGGAGACCTGCGTGAAGAGCACTGGCATTTAAGTATAAAAAGTACGTGCGAATTTACATCTCCCTGTACATTTATTTGCTAAAAATATTCATCAGATTTTGATTATGACTGATTGTAACTGATTAGATATCATTTATATATTATCATCGGGTAACTTCGTATAGTTAATGAAGTAAAACTTCTTTACGCACGCTTGACTTGGGGGTAAGTCGGTGAGGAGAAATAATGCTGAGAGCGATATACTTATATCTCCCTCTCTACGTGAAGATAGAAAGAAAGAGTTTCGTATATTACTTTAGGGGCAAGAGAGATGGAGCCAAAGAAGTTTTACTACAGTCGTGTGGTCTAAATCACACTCGTTTTTTAATACTATGTACAAGTCTTACCAAGCACGTCGTTGGACTTGAGCTCGGCCATGAAGATGTTTTCAAAGGCGCAACTACACTTGCACAAGCCGGTCCAGTGGCGCGCGTACTTTGTAAACCAAATCTTCTTTAGGAGCTCCACTTGTTCTTGATACTCGTTCAGTTGAGTGAGACCTTCGAAGTAAAAGGTTTAGAGTTATTGTTTTATGCTATCATCTTTTTCATTAACGTCAATTAATGTTTTCCAGAATAGTGTATATTTTTAGGTAACTACTATAGGTTTGAAAGTCCGAAATCTGGTCATTATTGCGCTAATAGTAGACACACATACAATAATCAAGGCATTGGTTATGTAGTTATCTATCCACTATTAATATTTTTCTAATATGAGTAATAATATTTTACGAAGTGCCCAGCTTAGCAGCTTAAACTACATTAAACGTTACGTTACAATAAAAACTAATATCTAACAATGAAATTATCTCAACTGAATTAATATAATCGTGTTTGTAAAATCTCGGAGAAAGTATAAAGTTATGTGTGAAGAATGTACCAGTAAGAAGAGAACGTCTTTAGTGTGAAATATTTGGCTGAGTGTGAAATTTAATTTTACTCTCCAAACTTCCATTCACTTCTATAGATTAAGAAGAAAGAACAGATTGTTGTTGCGATAGTTTAAGTTTAGTCACACGTTCAAAGATGCTGTAAGAAACTTAACTGTAACAATGCTTTGAATATTTGTGGTGTTTCCAACAAATCATCAGAATTTGTTTTAAACAACGCATTCTCTCATATATTACAAGTCTATGGCCCGTATTACAGAACTACGCTCAGTCGCGAATCTCTGCTTAAGACGAGATTTCATTCACAAAATCATCAATAGTGAATGAAATATCTATTGGAGCATCAAGTTTCGTTCTGTAATACGGACCTACTCGTGTAACTTCTTCGTAATGCAACTTCCTGCTAGAAAGATTTAGACTCAACTCAATAATAATTATGTGATTATGATTTGATTCTAGTTTAGAATCTAGGCTAGCATTTGATACGTAATATAAGTTCCATCTCGGTACATACGTAAGTCTCAAGAAAAAAAAAGAAATATATATTTGTATTTTTTTTACATTATGCCTTGCAGTTATAGGTATCGGCACGTATAGCTCGACCCGAGCAAACCGCTGGGGCGATACGGTGAATGCTAATGCAACCCCATCTCGCCTTTTACCAAGCGGCACGGGGGCGTTTTAGTGGTTTCGAGCCCCGCATACACAGGTGCATCGGAATTATCACCCCACAAAAAAGGTATGTATAGGTTTATTCCTTTATCACATTTTTTACCAATACCGTTCAAAAGCTGTAGTTGAAAGCTAACTACCCAGGGTTCTAGTTAAATGCATAGTAAGCTGGCAATGACAGCCTCTGCGGTGTGGTGGTTGAGCAGGTCGGCTTATAGCCCGGAGGCGGCGGGTTCGATTCCCGCGGCAGGACAAGTATTTGTGCACAGAAAAAAATGCGCCTAAAAAGTTCCTATGTCGCTAGACAGGGAATTTTAGTTAGGGTCCAGGGTCTATGTATGTGATCGTTATAGGCGTTATTATATTATAGCAGTCCAACTGCCGTGCGATAACTACGTCAACATTGCACGCTGAACATAATATCATGTTTAATTATAAACAATGACACTTAGCTCCATAATGTGATTCAAATCTCTTACCCTTGCTGGTCAAGAACGTCATAAGAGTCCTTATGGGTCCCGTGGCGAGGATCGTGTTTATAAAAGTCGTTTGTTCCGATTCTTCCTGCAAATGACATCATCGTGAGTTTACCTCATTGTGTGATATAGGTAGGTATCACTACCTACCTAGGTTATATCTTTCGATGCATGATTCAAATGTAGCATTTAATAGGTTACTCACGTTGGGTGTAACGAATTCAGGCCTTATTACGTTTTTATGGTAGTTATCGAAGAGAGCCACGAAAGGTTTGATTGTAGGACCGTTCCATACATTATCAGGAACCGTCAAGAGACTGTAAAAGTGAAAAAGATAGTTTCTTAATTAAATTCTAGTCTTTAATTTAATAATTTAAATAGGCGCCTGCATTACCTAATAACATGGAGGTACTTTAGAATATACTTACACAAATGTTGGACCATGAAAGTAAAGTTCAATGAAACATCTAATTATCAAGTCATAAGGCGTAGATCATCATGGATATAAGAATATAACTTACTTGGTTTGAGCTTCGTCATTCTTAGACATCGGAGTAGTTTTGCCTTGCAAATTGATTTGGATGTAGTTGAACGCATTGTTGATATCAGCGTTGAACATCTCTTCACTGAGGCGCAGCAGGTCATCGTCACTGGTTTGGTCTTGCACTTGGCGAAGAAGGTCTTCGTAGCTCTTCTTCTTGGCATAGTCGACTACGCCACCTACAACTGTGCCGATGTTCTGCAACGCGTTGGTTGCGGTGTTGCCTTGCTGTTGCGTCGCTTGGTTTGTGATCAAACCAGGCAGGATCTGATTGAAGATTTGCCCCGCTGCGTGAGCGATGTCGTCGGCTCGGCAAGCGGCCAAACAAACAAGAAACACTAATGTAACCCTCATATTGGAGTAAAGTTTGTACGTTGTGTCTAGCGCGGTCGCGGCGCACTAGTGATCACTGCGCCCGCGGCCAGTCGACACTGCGCGACCTTTGGCTGACGTCATCTCCATGTATGTGTAGATACTAGATACGGTATGTTGTTGAGATTCAAGCTGCGGACCTCAGTTTTTGCGACTGTGATTGTCCTAATAGGTAACTTGATATGCATGCTGTAGCATACCTCGGTAAACAAAATTGACCTTCGTGTCTTCCGCTCGATTAGTGGACCAGACAGCAATGAAATAGCATGCTCAGGAAATGTAAAAGAAATCACGACGTATCTGACCTCAGAAAATGTAGGTATCAGTTGAAGTTATTTAATTTTAATTCCTGCTCATCTGGTGGGTGTATGGGTCAGGTAGCATAGGATTCCCGCTTATCCTGCTGGTGAGCTGAACCGGTGGGCATATGTCATGACCCATAAATACCCTGTTTAAATACAGTATCTATAAACGTTCCCAACCATCTCCAATACCATGCAGAATTCTTGTTTCTAAAGATATACAAACACGCGATGTACCTAAGAATGCGACCGATAGAAGAGTTGATTGACACCAGAATAAAATCAAGTTTTGCATGGTAGAGTTCAAGCATTATACCTTTTGCTTACATTTTTCCGAGAATCGGTATCAGGCCAATCACCCGCGCTAGTTGCCAATCTGCCTGCCTAATTTTAATTTATATCATGGCTTGGTATAATAAGTATGGCTTCAATTCGCTACAGTAAAAATTTTAAGTTTATTGCGACACACGTAGTTGGGTTGTCATAATTGTAGTCAATCATCCATCCAAGGTCAGTAATCTAAACCCACACTTGAATGCAATTTGGGGCATAAATCAAATAACGACAATGACGTGACCGCGCCGATCGGACCTATCATGGACGGATCAGTGCCTAGTTCCAGATTTTAAATAATAATTGCACAATATGGATCGAGTCGACTTGATGATAGAAGATTTTGGAAATTCTGTGGCGTGTTCTCTGAATATTTCTTTATCCGACTTTTATACGATCGCGCGCAAAGAGATAGGTTGATACAATTGTGACCATAAGGCAAACTGAGTTAGGTGAGTTATTAGGTATTATTATCCAGCTAGAATTAGATGCTTATGATAATTATTAAGATTCCACATAATACAATTTTAAAAGAAAGTCATAAGAAAAGAGACATTATCAAAGCGTACCGTCGCGTCGCGGGCGAGCGAACACGCGCTATGCAGTGGCGTGCGCGAGCGCAGGCGAACGGCAGCGCGGTAAAATCAGAGTCCATGTATAATGCATGACCTGCTCTCTGATATACTACTATGGTGCTGTTATAGAACTGTACAGATGAGGAATGTGTTAATAAAGTGGTAATTGTGAACAAATATTACCAAAAATACGCAATACGGCAGGGGCCGGAATAGTTGTTATACTTACCTACCTACTTAGTACTTAATTATCCCATAGACAATAGGCATTTGAACTGACTGAATTACTGACTTATCTACCTTTTAAACAACTTTTTTTATGTCATGCATGATCAATCATATGAAATGTCAACGTTTATAGCACTATTTTAAAATTTATTGTCGTTTATTTTCAATTTGCATGTCCGGTAGCACGTCGCAGTGATCTTTTCGCCTACGCAGATATCCTAGATTACTGGATTTAACAGAAGAGCTGTTTAGGTTTGTTTAGATGGTCACTTTATTTAGGTAGGTACTGTTTACATCGACTATTTTTGTTTCAGTTTTTTATTTTATATATATTCATTCAGTTACCTATTCTGCGATTCGCAGCGGAGACAAAATAAAATCGATGATCATAAAAATCGGTTCAGCCGTTCTTGAAATATAAAAGCTGTATCTTACTAATCCGACTTTGTTTATTGTAAGTATTTGGAAGATATTATTATTAAGTACTTTCAGATTGGTCCCATACAAATTTCATCAAAATCGGTTTGGTAATTTTGGTTAGAATTAACTATTAAGTAGTTATTATCTGTACATATATTAGTATATATTAGTCTATAATCTATTATTATATTCAATTATATATTGTTATTTTAGTTATCATAAACAAAGAAAATTGCTGTGCACCAAGAAGGCATTATTTTGTATGGAAAACCACAAATATATTAATTACACTAGGATATATATAAATTTCATGTCACAGTGTTTGTTACCATACTCCTCCGAAACGGCTGAACTGATTTTGATGAAAATTTATATTCACACTTCGAGAATAGGTTATCTTTTTTCATCCCCCTAAGTAATAAGGGTGGCCTACCCCAAATTTTTTATTTTATTTTTCGGTCAGAATTTTTTTGTTGTGGCTTTCAAAAATACATACAACCCTGAATTTTCTACCTTCTTCCATCATCCTCTATGGGCAAATGAGAACTGACTATTTTATGATATAATCTGCTGATGTCTCAGGATGACGTGCGCAGTGCAGTGTAACGCGAAACTATAATTTAGAGTTCCGAGTGACACTGCAATTGATATAGGCAGCCGCGTCGTTTAACCTCAGGCGAAAGACTAACTCATCAAATTATTCATTAAAATAAAAAAATATCATATTAATAAACGCTGTTCCTATATTATAATTTTTAGTGACATACTATAGGTACAGTATAGTAAAATATATAGCTCAGTAGGTAGTAACCCTGCCTTCTGAACTGTGGGTTGTGGGTTCGATTCCCACCATGGATAAACATTTTGTGTGATGAACATCGATGTTTGTTCTGTGTCTGGGTTTCATATTGTATTCTATGTTTGTATCAGTTATCTGGTTCCCATAGTACAAGCTTTGCTTAGTTTGGGTCTAGATGGCGTTGTGTGAGATGTCCACGCATATTATTTATTTATTACTATTGATATTAAAGGAATCATAATAATTTTATAAACTTGTAAAAAATAGCGAAGTTCATACAAATAAATAACTTATTTTCATTTTATATGTGCCTATCAAAAACAAGCACATACCAAGAAATGTTATCAGCGTGAGGTCACCGTTATTGCTGAGAGGTCGCACACGTATATTAAGCCGATCCTACGACCATCATCCACACTACTGACTTGAGATGACCCTGGTCATAACTTGTTCATCATAATATACACTTTAGGCGTACCTATATAAGTTTACTATAAGTATATATCCAGTTCTTGCCGCAGCTTTATCTTCTTTAGTCTGTTACTAATTGGTGTGGAAGAGTCACGTATATTGAGCTCAATATGAAGGTCGTGGTATTTGTGTTATTATTGGCCGTTTGCGCTATAGAATGTGAGTAATAAAACAATTCGTTTATACTATAGAATGTTGTAGACCAAAAATGACAGATATCATCAATCATCGATGTAAATAAAAAGCTTTTTCCTGAGCACAGTTTAGAGAACTGACACATAGCGTGCAGTCTAATCCGCTGATTATGGTAGTGTGAAATTTAGAGCGTGTTTTTCTAGAAATTAACTACAAAAGGATTTTTGAAAACTTGACCATTGGTGGTATTCGATGTGGTGCAAAAGATTTAAATTATATTCTTCGTATATATGGCAATTTCGAGTTAACTATACTTATATGTGGGTGTTGTGGGACCATGTTCCTCGTAGTTCCTGGGTCCCTAAACACAGTTAATCCTAGTTAGGGTCCAGGATCTATATATGTGATCGTTGGGCGTTATTATTATTATCATTATTTATTATTTAATACTTAATTTCAATACTTGCGTATTGAGCGATGAAATATTCTAATTTAGACTCAGGATGAAGTGCATGTCGTTTCGTAACTCATTGGTAACGTTTTGATTTTCACAGTCAAAGCAAACTGTTCAAACCCTCTTTGAATGTTTTTAATGTCTGTTTTCTTTCACACACACATTACTCTTTAAAAAGCTTTGGAGCTCAATTTTCAAACCACTATAGCTAAAAATACCTTTCTTAATTTACAGGCCGAAAAGTTCTTACGATCAACAAAAGTGCAAACATCGATTTTATCAACATGGAGAGCGGTGGTGCTGCCCCCGTGAGACAGCCAGTCCCTGCGCCGGCTAAACCTCAGAGCCCAGAGCCAAAAACGCCTACTACAGTACAGCCGAAACCATCTCTACCAGCTCCAATACCAGCACCAACCGTCAAACCCGTAACAGTTGCTGTCCCCACCATCCCTCCTCCAATTCAAACCAAGCCAGTCCAGCCCAAACCCGTACAGCCTATTTCTAACCAAATGGACCTGAAACCCGTTCCTTCGAAGCCGACATCTGCAGGTGGAGTGACCACCCCTGGATATGGAAACGTGAAGCAGCTGGTCAACTTCTATGACGCTCAGGGTAAAGCAAGCGTCATCAGACCTTACAGCTATTCCCAGGCTGTTAAGCAAGGTTGATATTTTAATATTATGTACGAAGAATGTATATAAAGACGATTTTTGCTAACGATTGTTTTATTTTAAATCTCTAGACTTTAGAGTTCCGAATGACACTGCAACTGATATGGGCAGCCGTGTCGCTTAACAGGCGTACAATCAGCATGTATTGCCATGACTTATTTAAAAAATTAGGTCGGCTAGAGTCTAGGGAAGAAACTATAAACTTCATATTGCACTGAAAATTTTACTTCAGACCATGCATCCACAGCTCCTGTACGTATCATGCACTGAGCTCTATTATGCATAATATTATGTATATCTTATATTAGTATTATTATATATTCTGTGCCAACACAAGTTTTTTTTTTATTAATTTACAATCATCACCATACTCATGTAAGTTCAACTTTAATATTAAACGACCGTGTCACAGTAGGTATGTGTCCAATCCATTTTTTTATGTTTTGGCTCCACACTTTTGTGTATTAACCAGTGTCAAGTAATTGGTAATTTATCAAGTTAATGATATTTCACGCAAATATGTGTCAAGTCATAATCTAGTCAAAGTCATACTCCTAGAAAAATGGTGGTATTTTTACTAGGAGTATGACTTGACTAGACTAGACTAGATTATGACTTGACTGGATGACTTGGACTGTGACTTGACTTGACACGTATAAATATATATTTAAAAAATTATCAATTACTTGATACTGGCTAAATACACAAAAGTGTGGAGCCAAACCAAAAACAAAAAAAAAACTAACAAGTGATTCTGTTGTTACAATCAGCCGGCATGTAAGTACATAATAGTTATTATTATTACCCACAATTAGAAAAGGAGTCAACGACCGTCACATCAGCCGGATACATCTGGCCGCAGTTATACTATATTTGTTTAAACAGAACCTTAGCTTTCCTCTGGCCGTTAAATCCACTGTCATCCTAATAATTTCAAACTATATTTAGTAATTGAATTTTCTCATTCCTTAGATACAATACAGTAAAACTGTATTGCTAGTGATCATATTCAATTGATGTTTGATCGCTGTGGGCGTTAGTTTTTTTTGTACTTAAACGAACCACGATTTTCTGGACTATAAGGCCGCAGATTACAAGATCATAAGATTCCGTCCGAACTAAAGTCCGTATTACAGAACGATGCTCAGTCATCGATCAGTGCTCAAGCAGAGATTTCATTCACTAATTGATCATTTTATGAATGAAATCTCTGCTTGAACATCGATCAATGACTGAGCATCGTTCTGTAATACGGACCTAAGTGTATTTATTGTTCATTTGTGTTGTTTTGCACAAACTTGAATTCTGTCTTGCACTGGTCAATTGCAGTCACATGCAACGAGACATAAACAATCAGCGAAGCTTATTCTAGCCAGTGAAAGTGTAGCAGCGGATGTGGGGTCTTTGAGAGCTGGGACTCGTATTGCTGCGAGCTTAGCTGCAGGCGTTGTGATTAATGGTTACATTTAGATTAAATCTGAACATGACGATAATCTTGGATGTGTGAAAAGCGATTTACTTATAAGAGATATGGATGACGGAAAAAATTTTGAAGAAGATTCATGACAATGGCAAACGCACATGGCGTTCTCATGGAAGATAAGCTTTGAGGCGGAAATTAATTTATTAAGTACTATATTTATTGGAATTATTAAAACGATATTTATTATTGATTTATACGAGTAGGATTAAGTGATTAATTGAAAAGTATTCTACTTATAGATATGAAAATATCTAGTAAGATTTTTTAAATTATTATTTTATAATCTGTGGGTTATAGATAGATAGAAAATGCTTTATTGCACAAACAACAAATATAGGTACATAGGCGAACTTAATGCTAGAGAGGATTATCTTCCAGTTGACCTGGGTGTAACATGGAAATATTTGCAGGGCAGTGCAACGCAACTTAAATAGAGATTATTCTAGATAACATGTAAAAATACTAACATGAATTTAATTTTCTTGTATCCCTATTCACATACATAACTACTTAATTACTACTAATTTTACACGGTTTTAATTTTTATTTATTTAATAAATACATATTTAATTTCTCTTGTCTTAACGTGGTACGGATTATTCCTCGTAGCTCATAGATATACTTTTATTAAATGCTTTTTTCTGGTCCTTGCATTTGTTACCTAAATTTCTTTCCTCCAATTTGGTTTAGGGTAGAGTTACCTGTATCATATTTTTGTATTTCGGTCCATTGTTTTATATGCAATTCGTGTAATGCAGCATTTTCATGAATAGTTTGAAAAAGGTACTTAATTATGTAAAAGAAAAGTATTATCATTTATAAGAGTGGTGTGATATAGTAAATATCACCAATTATTTTTTTTAATGAAGATACTATTTATTTATTACTTTAAGCGAGCGCTAGGTACTGTTATGATACCGCCCAATGATAACATACATAAGTCCCACCCCAGACCATGGTCCTACAACACCCACACTCAAAACCGCTTGTTTTTCCTATGCACAAATACTTGTCCTGCCACGGGAATCGCACCCTTCGTGTCGATCTGCTCTACCCCAACACCACACACGTTGTCGATTAATAAGTTAATCAATATTTTAAGCTGAAAAAGTATAATACTAAAAATATAAAATATAATTATTGCTGGCAGCATTGCCATTTGAATGGTAATGCTCAATCTTTGGCCGAAGTAGAGGTCAGCATTTTGGTCACGTGTGGCTTCAACCAGACGTTTCGAAAGGGGATAATGTAATAATAATATGATAGTGCCCAGCATAATGGGCACATTGCCTACTGGTAGTGGTTTGTTTGATTAATTTCCCTTTTTATTGTTTTATCTTTATTAAATAATATTATGTAGTATGTTACTAATAAATGATATTTATATTATTGCTTATTAATTTTAATGTAAAGGAAAAACTTGAATCACGAGCAGTACCAATCTATTGTACACTATATCTACGAGTACACTATAGTGTACTCGATTTATCAATATCTCTTTGAATCATAAATCTTTTAAATTACTCTACATAAATGCTCAAATTTTTACAATAACTGTTTATTGTTTTACAATCGATGTTTATTATATACAACAAACGTTTATTGTCTACAATCAATGTTTCTTGTTTACAACAAATGTTTACTGTTTACAATAAATGTTTACTGTTTACAATAAAGATTTTTTTTACAAAAATGACAGCACTACTTATTTTAGGTTCCTTCTTAAAAGTCTTCAAGGCTGTTTCTTACATACGCGCTAAGACATATAGGACAGCGCTCCAAAATAAGCCACTTTCACTCTCAGCGTGAATCAGCTGGTTACGAGTGCAGGATGCCTATTACGTCGGCGACACATTGTGCAACCGCCGCGTTCTGATAATAACAATAGTGACTCATTTTGCTAAATATAGTAAGGTTCCGTATACCATGACAGGGTTATGTATTTATAGGTTTACTGCTCTGGATTCACCCCAATTTATCCATTTTGCTCTTAATTTTCCGGAATAAGTAAATCTGCTAGCGATCTGTGTGCAAAAGTTCATCAAAATCAGTTCAGTCGTTTTGCCGTAAAACAGAAAACGTTTCACTATATAAATGGAGATAGTGATACACTAATAAGTAAACATCAATATTGATTGTAGTTGTATGAATAAATAAATAACTCCTAACGATCACATACATAGATCCTGGATCCTAGGATCCTTAACAGGGAATCCCTGTATCTAGGATCACAGGAACTACGAGGACTATGATTCCACAACACTTAGACTTACAACAAGTATTTGCGCTTTATTTATATAAATACTTGTCCAGTCACGGGAATCGAACCCGCCGCCTCCAGGTTATGAGCCGACCTGCTTAACCACCACACAATATAGGCGGTCAATATAGGTATCGACTGAAACTATAAAATACAATTGAATACAAATAAGTACAATAGAAACGTATTTTCTTATCAAAAACATAATTATAAAGATGAAAATTATTCCAGAGTTAACTTGAGAAAGTGATATTTTTCTGTCTTTTATGTGACTGAGATTAACTGGTCGAAAAGCGTTTTTACACAAGAAGCCACCTTAATAAGAAGGCGAATAAAATTGTGAATGAACGAAAATACCCACGCTTAGATAAATAATTAAGGGATAGTTTATTTAGAGAGTCTACATTGATGAAGAGAAAACAGCTATTAAAATAATTTCGTAGCCAAAAGTTATTAAATTAATGGCGATTAAAGCATATTAGTTTAACCACTTAGGTTCCTTACGTAGGTAAGAATTAGTTATGTAACAGAGCTCCATGTATTGAGGCACGCTCAATTTAAACGTGCCCCACAATTATCATAATAAGCATTTAAACTTTGTGTCAAAGCGATTTACATCAGCTTAACTACATGCGGTTACATAAATATGCCTTAAAATTCTCAAAATTACAGGGTGTCTTAGGAGTTAGTTTCAAATGGAAGGCCAGAGGTAGAACAATCGGAACATCCGAATCACCTCCGTTTATATTTGCGATATATCGTTAATGAGCTACGGGTATTTTAAGCCATTTCATTCCAACCTTCGACTTTTTCCCTAAACATCAGTACTGTAGTTTAATTAAAGAGATTGAGGCTGATCCACTTTTGGACTTCCGCTTGACATTAATTCCTAGGACACCCAGCACTATAGATAATTTCATATCACAGAGGATGCTCTGCTTTTGGCCTACCGTGTGACACTAATTTTTGGGACACCCTACCTTCTCTAGAATTTCGTATCTCAGTGCGTTTTCTATCTTTAGACTTCCACTTGTCACTATTTCTAGGACACCCTGTGTTTTTCGATGTACGCCTCAACTTTCTTGCTCTCTAATGATTAAATACGAACTAAGAGCACTGCGGTATGAATGTGCTCGACTCGGTGGCTGCTTCAAATTAAGTCACTATTAGTTGTATTAACAATGGTTCTTACTTTTTACATAAGTTTCCATTCATATTACAATTGTTTTACCTTCTCGTATGTTTTTTAGATGTATATCTGCTCACAATCTCAGCTAATTTATGAGCAAATTCTTGTAATGGTGAAAGTTGCATTGATTTAGGTATATGAAAATTCAATTTCACGGGATTCTATAAACGTTATAATTTAGTACCTTATTATACCATATATTGTTATTGGGAAGAACCAACAAATCAATTTTATTTTATATCGTAATATTGGAGATAAAAAATCAACATTACATCGTATCTATTATTATTTCACTTGCTCAAAAGGCCCGTCAATGTAGCGTACAGAGCGGGCATAAAGTAGCATATCCTGTAGGGGATAGTGTTTGTTTTAATAGGAATTTTTTTTTACCAACGACCCTACCAAAACGAATAAATCTTTATAAGTAAGTTGTAAGTTAAATAATCATGCATAAAGACTCGAATGATTCCTCAAAAAAATAGAACATTTTATTATTGTAAATGGAAATAAATTCGTTGATCCCTTGGTAGCCTGCGTGCATGCGTTGCGGCTACAGAAGAAATTAAAAAAAGCATTAACGTGAAATCGATTCAATATTTCTCTAATATAAAAATTGAGTTGTTGACCATAATTTTCGTCATATCTCAAAAAGTGCACGAAAATAGCACCAAGTGTCTTTGAAGAAAATATGGCATATAAAGATGTAATACCATCATATAAATCCCAGAACGAAAAAGGGCCAAAATCACGAGATATCCGTACTTATATGTTGCTTTCCATACATTGAAAACTCCTAAACTATAACTCCATTGTCAAAATACGTACAGGTCAATAAATTTGTTGCCTTTTGAATGGCATATTTATTTTTTCTATTTTATAACCTTTTTTTCAATTCCCTATAATAATAATAATAATATGTGTGGACATCTCACACAACGCCATCTAGCCCCAAACTAAGCAAAGCTTGTACTATGGGAACCAGATAACTGATACAATACTTAGATACTTTTTGTTTGTAAATACATACATAGAATACAATATAACACCCAGACACAGAACAAACATCGATGTTCATCACACAAATGTTTGTCCTGGGTGGGAATCGAACCCACAACCCGCAGTTCAGAAGGCAGAGTCACTACCAACTGAGCTATCGAGTCTGCCTATGTCCGGGTGCCGTAAGACCCGGCTAACGAATATCCGAAGAATGGGCAACAGCATTTTCCTCGGCGCACTAAAATCTGCCGCCTACCAAGCATGGTGATTATTGTAAACTCTCCTATGATAAGTGGCCAAAGTGGCGTTTTATGGAGGAAGCATGTGTTCAGCAGTAGACGTCTTCTGGCTATTGATGTGTAGTGTTTTTAAACATTGATTTTTTTAAAATATCAAAGCCAATTGTTATGGAAAATTTGAATCACAAGCGGGATTTCAATCCACATCCATCCACCGCTTTAGCCGGGACCTAAGAGAATTACTACAAAGACGGCGCATATCTCTTTGACTAACTTGACGTGACTCATGTAAGTTGGTTCTAAATAGAAGAAGGATAAACATATGTCCTGGCAAAAAGGATGGATAGATGCAGATCGTGATTCAAAAAAATTATTGCTTTTACATTAGACCTATTTCCAGTTACGAAATACATCCGCACTCATTCCACAAGCATCCGTGTTAGGTAATCACAGCCACGTCGCCCATTCTAATGACTGAACTGACGTGCCTACTTGCACAACTAAATAATAACTTTTGGACAGAGGTCAATGGCGTGCTATTACGACGCTCAGCGGTTACTCACACTGTTTTGTTTCAATTGCTCCGGCGTGAGTTTGGAAACATCGATCAGTGGGTAATTCGTCATTTTAAAGTTAGCCTCTTTAACTGACCTGGATACCTAGATGCTTAGTTATTCGCACAGAGTTTTTGCAGCAGTGATTGATGCAAATGTGATTAGCGAACGCATTTGTGATATTTCTTATTGTTTAGTTTTTGAAATAGTTCTTAGATTGAGTTTTGTAAGTAGTCCGTATAATTAACATCCATATGCCTGGTCGATAATTACATAACGTCGTATACTGACGTTCTTGTTAATTAATATTGTTTTATTTAAATGATCTATCATTTTAAGTCGACATTTATCTTTGTTAGAATAAGTTTTGTCTTATATTAAATGATAATTCAATAATAATAAACACCCAACGATCACATACAAAGATCCTGGACACTAACTAGAATTCTCTGTATTTAGGGAACTAGGAACTCCGTGGAAATCGAACCCGCCATCTCCAGGTTATGCTTAACCACCACACCATAGATGTTGTCCAATGTTATGCAGCATATAGTTGATTAGTTTTAGCATAGCAACTATTTTTATACCCGTATTCTTCTTATTTTTCTATAGCGTTGTTGAATAAATAATTAAAATCATGTGGAACTACGATTTTTTATTTATTTTCGTTTACTCTTGTATCTTGCCTTTGTATGCATTCTGCTCTAAAAATGGAGGAGACCTATGCCGAAGGCAACTTACTGAGACATTTAGAAACTAAAATTTAAAAAATAGTGAAATGAAAATCCATACAAAAAACTTCAGATATAGAAGATTTTCTTAACTACATGCATATCTTTTTTACCATAAAAAAAGTCTAATAAACGATTTGATGATATTGTAGTGTTTTTATGGATGAAATAAAATCTTACCATAATATTTACTTACTGCGCGAATTTAAAAATATTAGCATAACAGCCACTTTCACCATTGGAGCATTAGGTAGTTACACATCCATTGTGTTCGTATTTGACTGACACATTTACAATAATGATAAGCCGCAGACATCGCAGTAGGCAAGCTTCTTATGTAAATCGATCCACTTGGCACACAGTGACTAATCTGACCCGAATATTAGTGTTCCGTTTACATGAAAGTTGTGGAACTGTTGACGCAGTATTGTTATGCAAAGCGGATCTGCGTATAACAAGGCGTTTTTACGTTTTGAGCTGAATGACGTTATGTTAGATGTATTTTTGGGTTAGCAGATTTAAGAGATTTTCGCTTGTAAGATTTGTTGCGCAATTGAACATATAACGCATAGATATCCTATAGATATATAATGAGTTTTTTAATCGCACTTGTTCGTAAAGTGGCTCTTATTTGTATAAATTCTTGACGGGAAATGCCTTTGCAGAATTGGTTGCCTCCCGTACATAGGTCCAGAACAGCAATCACTATACAAAACCGTTTAAAAAGTGAAGAATATCGTAATCTTTGATTTTTTTTTGTTTTGGTTTTGGCTCCACACTTTTGTGTATTTAGCCAGTATTAAGTAATTAATTTTTCAAGTTAATTTATATTATACATAATATGTATGTTGTATGTGTCAAGTCAAGTCACAGTCCAAGTCATCAAGTCAAGTCATAGTCTAGTCTAGTCAAGTCATACTCCTAGTAAAGTGGTGGCAACTTTACCAGTAGCTTCTATGGAGTTTTGGAAACAACACGAAAAGAAACGTTTCACCATCATTATACCACTTTCCCACATTCATGCCTGTAATCCAGTACTTAACGAATAAAATGCCACCAATTGTATGCACTAACACTGAAAATGAGTTTTGGCGGGAAAGCGAAAAAGATTGCGTCACCGCATTGTATTATTTTCCAAAACTTGTGTTATTTTCAGTGTTAGTGCATAAAATTGGTGGCATTCTATTCGTTAAGTGCTGGATTACAGGCATGAGTGTGGAAAAGTTGTATAATGATGGCGAAACGATTCTTTTCGTGTTGTTTCCAAAACTCCATAGAAGCTTCAAGTAAAGGTTCCACCACTTTACTAGGAGTATGACTTTGACTCGACTATGACTTGACTATGACTTGACTGGATGACTTTGACTGTGACTTGACACATATTTGCGTAAACATCATTAACTTGAACAATTATCAATTACTTGACACTGGCTAAATACACAAAAGTGTGGAGCCAAAATATAAAAAAAAAAACACTGAAAATAACACAAGTTTTGGAAATTAATATAATGCGGTGACACGATCTTCTACGTTTTCCCGCCAAAACTCCATAATCTAAAATCATAGAACACAAACTTTTTTAAATGTCACTTCAGCCACAGAGTAGCCGTTTAAGTATACCATAAAAAAATTATTATCCGATTAAGGGTAACTGAAAAAGTAGAGAAGCAAAATAAAAATATTTTTTAAAGTATATGAAGTGCTTATATTTTATTGTATGTAAACTTTTTGTGGGAAAGATTCCTTAAAATAAACTAACTGCACCCGGCGTTTTAACTCTTTACGTGGAAGACTACGGCGGGCGCATGCGGTATGGCTTAGTGTGCAATCCCCCCTATGATAGTAATGCAATATCATAATGTACTATTATCAAAAACGTGAAGTATACAATACAGAGTTTGGCATTTACGCCACATAATTAAAATACAAAAGGTCAGTCAAATACAGTTCCACAATAAAAGACGAGCTAAGAAATTATAAGGATGGTACTCTACCACTATCCCACAGAAGAAATTATAAACTGCGCTGCCGCCATACGATGTTCATAATCTTCACAACTTTAGATTTATATCTTGTAACATATCTTTGTGAAATAAAGAAATTACTCTCACTCGATTTCGTCAGTAGAGATAATAGGCGCGTGAATGCAACTCCCATAGTTTGGGACACCCACCCACAGTGTAGAAACGCTCGCAGTGAATCAACTTTGTCAAAACTACTGTTAACGGACAAAATACAGTTAGACTGATCGGGCGTTGTTATTTTCTGTACAATTATTGATTTGTGTGCATAGAATGTATATAATTCGACTGACCCGATAGCTCAGTTAGTAGTAACCCTGCCTTCTGAGCTGTGGATTGTGGGTTCGATTCCCACGCAGGAGAAACATTCGTGTGATGAACATAGGTGTCTGTTCTGTGTCTGGGTGTTATATTGTATTCTATGTATATGTACAAACAAAAAGTACCTATCTAAGTATTGTGTCAGTTATCTGGTTCCCATAATAAAGCTTTGCTTAGTTTGGGGCTAGATGGCGTTGTGTGAGATGTCCACGCATATTATTATTATTATTAATTTAATTGTGAACTGGATATATTAATCTATAAGTTTTTAAGCCCCATCAGCCCGAAGAAAAAACAAATGAAGTCTCTTAAATAAAAAGAAAAGTCAACTGGAAAATTTAATTTACCAAGACAGAAGCATTATTTTGACAGTAAAGCACCTATTACTTTTGTGAAGTAAGCTTGTGTGGATAAATAGCTATCTCTATTGCGTATATAATAACAATATTACGATAATTGAAATGATAAGAATGGGTCGTAATGCTTTGAGAACTATCGCCTACTAGAATAAGATTAAAACAATTTTGCTTAAACACTACCAAATTATTAAAGAGCTACCCCGATCTACAGCTGACTGCCAAAATATGTTCTGGTATCCGTTCTCATTTGCCGAGAACGTTCACCCGGCGCCGGCAACTCGCACGTGGTGCAATGGAAACAGAAAGTGATACCTACAGAATCCGAGCACCTTGCTCGGCTAGACAATGGGAAATTTATGCGATTTCACTTATTCCGTAATTTCGTATTTCTGTTGTTTGAATATAGTTATCGTTACACCTGGCTTATGAACAATTATTTTAAAAACTGGTAAGACTATTCTGCAAAGTTCGTCTACGGGACTCCCACTTTGCCAATTATTCTGCCGCCAAGCATTACTGGGTTTCGATTTGAAGGCATAGCGTAACATTTGTAGCTAGTTAAATTACTGGGCAAATGAGACTTTATGACATAATCATTTTCTACACAATTTTAACTACCATTTGTGTAGTGTGGTATTTTATCACATAGTGGATAAATTGCCAAAAATATAAGAGCTCTTAAAATAGTGTTAACATTTCGTCGCAAATTATAATATGTTTCGATAGAAAACACGTAATATTTCTCTCTCTCTCTCTGTGTGTGTGTGTTTGTAACCTTTTAACAAGTACACGGCAGAACCGATTTTAATGAAATTTAGTACAAAGGCTGTAGAAGCTTATCTCCGTCCGCGGCTACGCTTGCTTTATATTTGTTACCTTCGTTATCTGGTTGTTGTTAACTTCGTAAATAAATGTTAATTAACCCGTCACGGATACGTGAAGGACGAAAGTTCCTCCCCTATTTCTCGGTGTATACAAGTGTCATACTGTTGTTACTGTACACCGTACACTGTAAACTGTAACGAGTCACCCTAACGCTCCACCATACACGTGTCGGAATGAGAGGGGGACAATACACAAAAACAAGACATTCCACCTTCCATCCTGGGCGTATTCAGGTGTCGTATCGATACACTCAGGAGGCTTAGGTCAAGGAACAACACAGGATGGAAATTTTCTCTCGCATCCTCTTCGACGACGATTTATCCATGCATGAGAGAAGAAAGGACTGACAAAACACCGCCAAGGCTGCGGTAGAATGCTAACGCTACCCCATAACCCTCGGCACAAAGCGCTGGGCAAGAATACCCTGGATTTTTTGAGAGTATACCGTCCATGCTGGACGGAGTCTACCACGTATTCAGCTTCTTCCAAGCCTAGTGAACTCCATAAGGGAATTTTACCAGGATCAATTTAATCAAGGTCCTGCCCGGTTTTTGTGGAAATCACTAACTAAGCGGTCTATTGCTGTGTCGACAAAAAGCAGAGTCCAAAATTATTTCTACGAATTTTTGAAACCACAACTTTTTTAGATACTACCTAAACTACAAATTTGGAGCTAGTGCCAAAATGTTAGTGACCATTTGAAAGCCTTACTAAAGAACTTCGCTTCTCTTGCTCAACAAAAATTCCTTTCGATGAGTCTACAAACCCAGCACAGCCAATCGTCATCTCATTGACGTCAATGTAATGTCGCAAGGATTTCAAAATTGGAATCCTCAGCAAACCTCGATCCGGGATAGGCGGGTACAGCGATGCAGCGGCAGAACTTTCACGCGTATAAAACCACAGCGGTGGCGGCCGGCGCGACCAGTGAGCCACCCATCTTTGAGCCACGACGCACGGCGGCGCACGCGCACACCACGCTTCACGCGCTCGCGAAAACGAAAGTGACAGATCCACGGATTAAACTGTGACAGTGTGTGTGAACTCTGGAACAGTGATCGGTAGCCGCCGCTGTTATCCTTGAACTGTTTCTTCGATTCTGTGCCGACTTGAAAGCTCGCCTGGAAAGGTACTTGGATTTTGTGTATATCTCTTGGATGGATTTGTGTTTGGAAAGTGTACTGGATCATCGGGGCTTCTGCGATGTGATTGATATGTTTGATAGTAATTCATTGGCTTTGAAAATGTAAACAATGGATCCGTGTGGAATGGAATGGTGTATCCGCAAGTGTTTATATTTTGTTCTCTAAATCTAATATTATAATGATTTAAAAAAATGGTTAGTCTCTGGAAAAAGAAGCATATAATCTACACCGAAATGAAAATTACGATCAGTTATAACATAATTAATTTATATATACATATATCATTTAAAGATAAACGAATATTTTTGCGACTAAAACTTTAAGAAGTTTATTTATATAAGTTAGACTGGGAACGATCGTTTGACAAGCTCCGTAATGTAAAAGCTGCTAATAAATCGCGAATCCTAGAGTTTGTAATTCTATGCTGCAAAAGATTGACATTCATTCAGCCGATAGAAAGATAATATAAACGTCTCTTAAAACTGGGAAAAATAGGATGTACTTATTAAAAGAATGTTACAGCCAACCAAACGCATAAAAACATGCAAATTAAATTACGCATTTAAATATCTCCTTAAATTTGTTAACTGTAGAAAGTTGCATAACTCTACTTTCACTTATACATGCCAAAACTTCGCGAAATATTTGAAGCACAATTTGCATGTTCAGCGGTTTTTGTTGTACGTTGAACGCACTTGTTTGTATGTAAAGAAACTTGTTCCTTATATCTGCGAGTGTAAGATGTTCGTGTGGAAACGACATGTGGTGAAGCCGGTGCGAGGAAAGTAGGTCGCGCGTCACACAGCTCGCGTTTTATAGGTGTACCCGGGGTTTCTCGTTTACGTTAATAGCAATGTACATAATGGGAAATTGAAGCAAATAGCCATAAAATGCACTCTAATATGCATTAATAGCCCAATGATCATCCGTAATGTACTACAATTTTTTTCTTTTTTTAAATTTATTAAATGAAAAAAAAGTGCGTTTCGTCGTTGTGAGACTATATCGCTTATTCAATTTACGACAAAATTAATTTAATATTAATTTCTACGATAATTTTTAAGCAATATGTATAGGCTATAGATCTTTTCAGACAAAGTAAATGATAAAATACTATTACATAAACCAATATTTAATTACTTATAAAAAGTTGACAGTAAAGATCTTACACTTTTCATATTCGTATTTAATTTTTTTTAATGATTATATGATAAACTATTTTAACAACGTTTACGACCAATAATAAAACTAAGTAGGTAAGGTTTTAAAAGTAGGTTCTGCACTAAATGAGGTATAAAAAAGAAAGGTATGATGCTAAGATATATTCAAAATAACTGTAAATCCGCCAAATAGGTATTCTTAATCGCACTTTCAAAAGCTTAAAGAAATAAACAAATGCCGCTGGTCAATAGCTATTTGACGAGCTTATTGGCACTAAAGTAATACGTTTGAGTTAGCATATTGCAAATAGCAAGGTTATGGCGACATTGTAAGCTTTAAAAATGCAATGATGTGTAAAAGATGAAACTCGAGCATGTCATCACGTAAACGTACATCTGACGTATTTATTAAAAAGCGTGAAAAACAGCGTACAAGCTATTAAGATAATGATTCCGGGGTTTTCGCATCATCCTTATCTGCCGAAACGGATGTGAGCCACGTATTGGCAAATGGCTACGGTGTTGCAAAAGTCCGCGAACACTGTTAGGACTTCCATTCTATTGTTCGGGTGCATTAAGATTTTGTAAGAGCATGTTTTGCGTTACGGTGACTTACCATCTTCAGGGATCGTGAACTTACGCAACTCGGTAACACTTTACAAACGTGGACAAAAATACAATCAGACCTTTTTAGAACGATTTCGTCGACAATGGAGTGACAACACAGTTTTTTTAGAAACATAAATAATATCATAATATTATTTATGTTTCTAAAAAAACTGTGAGAAATATAATATATCTGTACTACAAAATAAATGATGCCGTAGCAGTCTGCTACGATTATTGCTACGAGAGTTTGCACGGACTACCGGCAAATTTTCTTATAATTAGTTTCATATGATTCGTTCGCTTTCAATTAAACTTTTAACTATTCTTTTGTTTACGTAATCAATGGCATTATTCTTGTTAAAAACAATTTATTGATCGGTATTTCTTGTTCAATAAAGTTAAACAATTAACAATTAAACAATTTATTATCTTGCGAAATAGGTAGTACATAAATTGTGGTCTTATTCTAATGTAATGTAATAATATAATCTCTATTTCCGTCGTTAAGACATGCAAGCATATAGATTTGTCAAAATTCCAATTCATTTTATTAATTCATTAAGACTGTCTGTTAATATTATTATATTGTATAAATAATGTCCAATTATACATGTCATTAAATATCAATCATAAATTAAACATATTAGTTGTTGTTATTAGTAAAGTGTTGGATTATGGTTATTATGATACACACATTTAAATCCAATTGTCACTTTCACTTTCCGAATGTATAAGTTCCATGTTTGCTATAATATAACGGAAACATAGCGGAGAAAGCCTTAATGAGCACGTCAAGTTTTAATTTCCGTCAAGACGACTTAAATCTTCGATATTTGACGAGCATAAGACGCGGCATATCGCCATTATGGCACTTAAGATATCATATATATAAGACATGAATTAAAAAGGTTTTAATACCAAATACTTAATACTCGAGTCTGTTCAATCAATTAAACCTGATATTTATGTAAATGGAGATTAAAAATTTAAAAAGTTCATAAAATCCAGACGCTGCCTTACAATGTTGCTCTTTGCTTACAGATTACTCTTATGCATAAATAGGTATTTTTTGTTTTTGTTTTGGCTTTACACTTTTGTGTATTTAGCCAGTGTAAAATTATGTATATTATTATCCTTAGTGGCAATACTCTCAGTTTGTCCAAATTTTATTTGGTCCCAGTATCATTGAGCAGGTGGTATTTGTGTCAAAACGAATACAACACGGTTGAATGCTTGTAGCGTTTATTAAATGACGTTTGGATTACCCATTGTATAGTATTAACAAGTGGTATGAGACGTGTAAACGTGTTCAGATATATTAAATAAACGCGGCTTCTCGGCGCGGTGGCAGCGAGAGGAAAGCAAGTCAGTATGTCAAGTCCAAGGGGCAAGTCTATAGGCCTTTTCTACCCAACACCTGATCAATGTTTAAATAATACGCTTGTTACAAGTAGACCTTTGTGCAGGAGAGTGTTGTGGATGTTTTGGCAGTTGTTGATCGTTTGATTGTAGATAATGTGGATTTAGACTTCAGAAAATTGTGTGTGTTCCTTACGCAAAGTTGGCAAAGTTAGCTATTTACATATATTAGCAGTATATTTTATTAAATAAAATTTATTTGAACATAATAAAATTGCTGTACGAACATACTTTTTGTATCTTAATATGAGGTCTCCAATGGATAGTTGGATATCGAAGAACAAAGATTAGTTGTGTAGTTTCTAATGAAAATCAGGGATGACAAGTAAAATGGCCCATTTGCGAATGGGCTAACCCATTCAATAAATAGCATGCAAAGACATAAATTACGTTAATAAAACTATGTAGATCGAGTGTTCATTACAATATGTACCTTTAACTATAGGTTGAATATTAAAAGGTACACCTACTTTCTCGCTAGAATATATAAGAGAAAAACCTTGTCTATTTCGTTTCCTTGTATATTCTTTTCTATTCGGCTGAACCGATTTTCTATACTGATATCAAAAGTAATTAATATTTAATAGCTGCACCGCGCATTTACCCACAAAAAAGCATCCTATACTGACCCCGGTACTATAAAAAAGCAATACGCAAGATTTTTGAAAAATCCAGTCTACTTATAAGTAGACTGAATTTACATAGTACATGATATATTTCGCATTCCCAATGCATGCGCAGGCGCAATTACCCATGTTTATGGGACAACCTCGATGGACCGGCTCCAGGCTGGAGAACCAGTAGCCTTCATCTGTCGGATCCCTTGCTCCTCCTTTCTATTCTACTTGACGTAGAACAGGTTGAGATCGGGTGCTGCTCAATCTGCTGACTGCTCATTAGCATTGAGTAGTTTATCCACATTAATACGTTTCTATTTATCTGGTATTCTGATTGAAATTGTGCTGTGAGTGTTTTATGGCTTTCGCTTTGTAAAGTTAATTAAGATTTATGTTGAGAGGACATGTTTAATAGGCCTATAAATAGAGTTTATTTTCCACCTTAACTTACTACTGTTGTTATAATAAATAGCTTAAAAGTTATAAAGTACGTTAATAAAACTATGTAGATAGATGGTGTTCAATACAATACGTACCTTTGACTCTTTGACTATAGATTGAATATTCAAAGGTGCACCAGTCTATTTATTGACTGGCCCGATAGCTCAGTTGGTAGTAGCCCTGCCTTCTGAACTGTGGGTTATGGGTTCGATTCCCACTCAGGACAAACATTTGTGTGATGAACATAGGTGTTTGTTCTGTGTCTGGGTGTCATATTGTATTCTATGTATATATTTACAAACAAAAAAGTATCTAAGTATTGTATCAGTTATCTGGTTCCCATAGCACAAGCTTTGCTTAGTTCGGGGCTAGATGGCGTTGTGTGAGATATCCACACATATTATTATATTATTATTTATATGTAGACTGGATTTGTTTAAGAGGTATATTTTTATTTCCACAAGATGTGCTACAATAAAAACGAAGAGTTTAAATTAAAGTTTTATAACAATGACACTAAATTTAAACGAAAGTATTAATTAAAATTGATTATTTTTTTTAAGTTCAGCGCATAAAGATTTTAAACAAAAGTACTTTTTGTTTTATGGTATGTTCTACAACTTGCAGGTAAACAGATTAGTTAATGAGTAATGATGAAAGCTATTTGATAAAACCAGATAATTATCAAGTGTGAATTTTGCTATCTTGTTATCAGAAAACAAAGTAAGAATGTTTATGCTTAGTTAAGAGAGCGTTTTATTGTTTTGCTATAGTTGATCGCATCGCAGTATTGTTCGCAAGAAGTGGGCCTTTTCTTTACCTTGGGAAATAAGTCACTTAACTAATTGCGCTATATTTGAACGGCTCGCTGACTATACTAGTGCAACAACTAATTAAACGGATACACAATTTTACATGCCACTCCGTTTTTATAATCATTAAATCAAAACCAAATCAAAACAAATATATTTATTTTATAAAATGAGAGAGTACCATTACTATTTCAACACGCTCAGCATCAGAAAATTAGATATTAATTGGAGAAACGGTGCGTCTTCCTTATTACGAAACTATTTCCAAATCGTAGAGAAACGTAGTTGAAAAATGAAAATCTACTAGCTGCGCCTAAGATATATAATTGATAGTTAGTTAATTTTATACATTTAAAGAAGCAGCACATTTTAATAGCGATCGATTTGTAGGCCATAGAAAATTACTTTCTGCCTAATCTTGAAGCCATCTTCTGTTGGCAATTAATAAATAAATATATGTGTGGACAGTTCATACAGCGTCATTTAGCCCAAATCGAAGCTTGTACTATGGGAACCAGATAACAGATATAATACTTATATACTTTTTTGTTTGTAAATACATACATAGAATACAATATAACACCCAGACACAGAACAAACATCGATGTTCGTCACACAAACGTTTGTTCTATGTGGGAATCGAACCCACAACCCACAGTTCAGAAGGCAGGGTTACTACCAACTGAGCTATCAGGCCAGTCGCAATATTTCCTTAGCGTATGATCATTCTCCTAAGAATGCGGTTATTCGTCCAATGTGGTCAGCTGTCAGCTTTCCATCTATTTTTTTATCGATTGGAATAATACACGGCGCCTCGGGGTATCGATTAAATTCTCGTTACAAACAATTTATACTGTACAAATCAAAATGCGATCTGTTATTTATACAGGTGGCTGTGATTTGGCAAATCGTTAAGCGTAACTCGTAATTAATTTTTATCGAACGCAGTCCAAGATGTCACGCAGTGTCAGGATAGGTTCTGTTTTTTTAATGATTATCCTATGCTGTATTATGTTTCAATAATCAATAATGACAAATTTTTATCGTTGGAAATGATTAATAAAATCGATATCAATATTAAATATATTGTTCTAATTGTTATACTATTACTGTAATAATTATTCATCATCAACTTCATGTGATCCATGATATAACCACATCTCTGTTTAATTAATTAATTAATTCAATTTATTTAATAAATAAAAAATTGTATCATTTATGCTTAATTTATTAATTAATTAATGCAGTTTTTTAATAAATAAAAAAGTATCTGTTAATTAATCAAACACAAATTATCTACGCTATACGCTATAAGTACAATAAATATTATTAAAGTCTTCTATCAAATATTTGATTATTAATTGGATAAAATGATTTTGAAAATGAGCAGAAGACATCATTTTATATTCATAAACGTTTTTATACTCACCTAGTTACCTAAATATGTATTAATATACCTGTTGATATGAATCAAAGAGTTCAATGTTCGAGAAAGAAGATCATACTATGTTTAATAAACAATGTTATTCACCCATGTTGGGCTTTACCTCACGTAACTATTTAACATATCATTTATTATAATGAGGATGTTCCATTAGAAAGTGGTTCCATATCTCATACGAGGCAACAATGTTATGCATATAATAAACGAGGATTGCAAACAAGCCGCACCCGCATGGCTGATCCAACAAGATGATTGAGCCCCTATGTTATACTATAGCTCCAATCTCTACCTACGCTAAACGGGGAAACATTACTGATTTCACTTTTGTTGCACTGCTCTATCTATTAGAAGGGACGATCGAAAGTTCCCTTCAATCAGTTAGCCTTTTCAAGTTGTATCTAGAAACCATTCTTATTATTCTTATCCATTTTATGCTTATAATAAAATGAAAAGCGGCTTTCGCACCCCAACCGATTACTCTAGAAGTTATTCAATATACAATCTTTCACTTTGTTATAGACGTATAAAATTACATACCGTAGCTCATTATGACTGCTCAGGCCGATAGAAACTATTGTTTTAAGCTGGAGAAAAGAAACCGAAAGTATTAATTAAAGTCTCACATGCAAGTACTTATTATGTTTGAATTTTTATGAATTATTTAAACGTTGAATTGGTGAAAGTATACAAATTATTGTGCTCTAATTGTGATGCGAAGCTTTGTGCTACGGCAAATTAATTTGGTTGTGAGTCGAGCCGCGGGTGCACAGTTGCGGTAGAGTTGACTGCATATTAAAGCTGGCGCTTATCATTTACAGGCCAGTAGCTTTTAATAAGTACAGCAGACGTATGTCAGTTTTCATCTATGTATGATCTTTAAAACGAAGGCATTATATAAATAAAAATAACACATACCACTCGTCGTGCGAGTGCTTCTAATTTACTTTTAGATTTAATATTCTAAGTCAGTTTTATGTCTTTGTAATCTATGATATATTACCTCTATGAATATCTCGATAGCAGGTACTATTATCGTTATTATGCCACTATAAACTACAGCCATAAGCAATTGTAGGTAGAGCTTATATGGCCACTGTATTACGCGCTTATGTTAATTGCCCTCATAGTAACAATATTAATAAAGGGATATTGATTATTATACTTTACGTAACAAATAATTCAATTACATAATTTTGATTGCAAATCACCAAACGAATAACCGATACATTTTATTTATCACTAAACTAATGAACGAGTGAGAGTGAAAACAGCCCAATAAAATTTGGCCAATGGCCATAATTTCTCATTTTGTAACTCGTATCTTTATATTATCAAATACATTTTATCTTCAGGCAATTATCTAAATAGAAAGGTGCGTAACATCGCCATTAAAAACTCGAACCGATTACTTACAATGTTACTTGTCAAAACACCAATGTATTAGAACCAGTCGGTTGGTTTAAGGGCTTGCTCGACCGAACTAGTGCATTATTTATTATGGAGTCGATTTCTCGCAGCCCGTCTAAAGATTTCACCACTTTCATCTCGTATTTACGAGTATGTGCAAGCCACATCCATCCCATCCGGCGCGCAAGCCGAGTGATCTAGTGAAATTGGAAAAACTGTCTCGTTGGGAGTATGACAGTCGTTATGCTTAAAGCATGTAACTTTATCGATTCGCATGCAAATGATATGTTTATTTTTGTGCCAAAGACAATTCAAATCCAGGTTGTTTTGCAATTACAAAGAAAACTATGGTCTTTACTGTCTACCGCTTTTATGAAAGATTTAATTGTTAACAAAAGCATTAAAGATAATCGTAAAATAATTTTGTATCCCATCCGATGTTAAATTGCAGATGAGATAATAGATACTAAGTGCCCAAATTTTTATATCTACAGTTTGGTTAGAACCATTTTCAGACTTAGGACCTATTTGAACCAATAAAGTAAGCAGGCACCTCGATAATTATCTTTTTATGTATGAATTATTTAATTAAAATCACTGAAGGCTTTTGATATTAACAAATAGACAACATAGCAAATATCAATGATTTTAGGATATAATATTAGACCCAAATCTATAAGCCGGGACATTTTTGGATAATCACTAGTCTAAAAGATAAATATGTACCTACCTACTAATTTAGTGAAATAAATAACATAGGTCAATTTTTATTTCAATATCTACCACCTACGTAGTGCCGATATTTAATTTATAGCTACCATTAGACTATTACTATTATTAAATAGATAAATTAAAATCTATTTGCATCATATTATACAATGTACATATTATACTATTGGACGATATGAAAAATATTCACTATAAGGTAGCTGTCCACCTACTTCGGTTCATACTTGTGTCATTTTACGGTTGAACTTTAAAAATGTCGTAAACTCCTTCGCAAAGAGTTTAGTTTATTGCTTCTTACATGCTTTCACTTTCGCGTTTCCGCAAGTTTCGTAGAGGAAGGCGAGTTATCGCAAAATAGCTCATTGTATGCCACCATTGTTGCACGGACAGTTTCACTGCCGACAATGCAGGGTAATTCGCGACATAGATAACAGCATAAATATATCATTGTTATGACATCATCATGGAAAACAATAGCTAATGTCTTATTTAGACATATGGGTCAATTATGGGTTGCGGTTGCCAATAGCTATGTACTTTACGGAATGATTTGGAAGACAATGCTGATTGATTTGGATTAACTGTGTCGCACTATTCAATAGCTTAGTTAGGTTTGTTAATTTTAGGGCATTGACCTGTTGAAATTTCAAAATATCTTAAGGTTAGAAAAGACCGCCGCGGAAGGCCACGGCCTATGTAACAGCCTTCTTCGGGTATATTCCATAAATTGCGCCTTAGCAAACTACCGCGCGATCGCGCTGGTTTTTTTTTGAACCTCTAACACTGGTAATACTTATTATATTCAACTAAACCGGAGTTAAAACATTTTTTATTGTTTCAGGTTTTCTAGTTTCGAGTCACACACAACTTTATGTCACCAACATAACTTGTGTAAGTATCTTATTAAATGGTATAAAATTTTAATAAAAAAAGCTTCATTTGCACGAAAAAAACGATTTATAGCTACAGTTGTAAAAAAAAATTTGCCACTTTTACTTTTTACTTTGTCTTCGCCCATGCACATTATTCATAATTTAACATCAAGTAGCTCGACTTTCTTTTCTATTTAAAACGGAGAAAATGACTGAATGATAATGCGTAAAACAAAATCATATCCATTGCATAACAGACCGGCGGCGTTAACGAATTTTGGATATATGGTTGCGCAACACGCTCGTTAAGTGAAACGTAAGCTGTATTTTATGTTCACTCGATCATTTCTGGCCGAAATATATCAACTTTCTCCGTCTGTAATTACCTACGGAAGTACGCGGTGTGAGTGGCTGGGTGCTGTCCGATTATGCAATTGTATCAATATAGGACCAGTGACAACTCCCGCGAGATGGCCCCAGTGAAAGTGCTAGAGCAAGAGCCCGTGAATCCCAGACCTTCGTTACTTTATAAAAGCTGAAATTTTGTCAGAGCATTGAGGTTGTCACGGTGTATCGGGCAATAATTGAAGTGATTTTTAATAATATTCTAAAGGTAACAAAACATCACAATTTATTATTTGATGAATTTACATCGACATTTTACACACCTTAATACCGTTTACCGGCCAAAGCCACGGTAACCCAAACTTCGTAATGGTCCATCGTTCTTTTCTGTGTTGGGAGCATGTACTGATAAACTTTCAGCTTTTATAAAATAACGAAGGTCGGGGTTCACGGGCTCTTAGGCTATCCAAGGACAATGATCGTAACAACTAACTACGATTTTTTATAAAATGGGTATATTTTAGCTGCTATCACGAACTAGGATAATCATCGAAAGTTTATTAAATTTTTTCAATAGGATAACTAAGTGCATATAAATAAATTAACTTGCAAAGGCTAATTAAACATTTTCACGAATAACTATAACTAGTATTCCTGAATATATATTATCTAATAAAAGAATACTACAAATATGTTAATATAGTACATAAATACGTATTATAAATAGCGAAGACGGATGCACACAATTTAGAGAACAAACAATAGAAGCGATATAATTATTACATCGACCATTTTAAAATCTACGTTACTGAAAGTAGAGATAATTTATTCTTCGGTATTCGGTATTCGATATTCATAAATCATAGGCTATATGCCACGGGTTTTATAGGACTAGGAGTGGACGCACAATTTCATGTAGTCATCGATATTACGTAAGCTGAAGAATTTGAAGAGAAAGCGTGTCCGTTAGCGTTTAGATGATGATTCAAAAAGCAGACCGGCTTTGTCCTTAAATAGCATCCGCATTATGATTTCTTCATAACACGCGATGACTTTGAATTACAGGGCTGATGCACTCTACTAAATTTTTACCGATGATGATTGATTGATTGATTGATTTCATGTCATATCTTGAGCATTTGGACTTTGTAAGTTTTTAGCGGCACGCCCCGGCTTGGCACGGGTATTTTATCTCTTTTTATATCGCCTATGTTTATCAGGAATAATGCAGGAGTCTAATGGTGGGGGGGCGAGTTGGCTGGACTGCAGTCGCGACCCTTTTTCGCCCCAGGTACGGCGGACGAAGGCTCACGGGGGGGTTTTAGTGGCACATACTCGCTGCCACCACCCCCGTGGTGGCACGGAAGTGCGAAGGCAATTCGCCCCCTAAAAAAAGGGTTCTAATGGTGAAAGAATCTTTCAAATCAGTCCAGTAGTTTCAGAGCCAATTAAATGCAAACAAACAATCTAATCTTTCCTCTTTATAATAGTTAGTTTAGATTTAGATTTCGTTTCTGTGTTTTTTACTTCGTACGTCTGCTTCATGAATCTTTTTTATGATGATTTTATCACTGCCATCTCTTAATTAGCTCCGGAATTTTTATTTTTAGCTGCGACATAAACTGTAGAGCCTCGAGTTTCTAGTTAATCTCTATTCTAGTAAGAAACTCTCTAAAGACATTACCACGTTTCCCACGCTCTTCACACACCTAAAGTACGGCAGCCCTATTTCCGAGCGCATCAAGGCATCAATTACCTCACGGTTGCGCAAGCGCAGGGAGCGACGCCCTCGTCCTTGGCCTGAAACGATACTTTCTCTTCCGCCGCCGCGCCATCGATCATTGTCCGGTCTACGAATACCTTTGCTACCTACCCGTGAAGATACGAGATATAAGTTAAGTACAGTCAGTTGCAATTTAAAGTAAACTATCTAATTTTAAACTTATTTTTTAAACCGCATGATATACTCGTTTTAGCAAATATGGATATTGGGTGTGTTATGAACTGTGGATTAAAAGCATATAAGTTTTTTTATATATTTGGTTATTGACGTTCGAAATTCGAATTAATCCCTGCTAAGTATTTATATGTGTGACATTTCACACGACGCCATCTAGCCTCAAAATAAGCAAAGCTTATACTATGGGGTACCAGATAATTGATACAATACTTAGATACTTTTTGTTTGTAAATACATACATAGAATACAATATAACACCCAGACACAGAACAAACATGCAAAAATGTTCATCACACGAATGTTTGTCCTGGGTGGGAATCGAACCCACAACCCACAGTTCAGAAGGCAGAGTTACTACCAACTGAGCTATCGGGCCAGTCACCCGATAGCTCAGTTTCGCCATTAAAAAAATGTATCTTACTACTGCGCTTGACTGTACAAAAATCTTGTATATATTATAATTCCATATGTTTACACTTACCTACATATAAATAAAGTAAGCTAATACTGTCACTTACTTGGCTCATAATTTGTTTATTAAGTATGTTAATCCACCATATAAGCTATCTATTTTTTAAATTTCATCGAAATCCGTCCAGCCGTTTGAGCGTGGGAAAAAATAGCAAACATCCATACTAAACTAAACTTGCGCGTTTATAATATTAGTAGGATTCTGGGGAATAATTCTTAATTGTGGTTACTACTCGATTTATAGTGACAGGAGGCTTTAAGGCGGTACGCGTCGAGTACGAGTATCACATCACACTAATATTATAAAGGCGAAAGTTTGTAGGTGTGTTTGTGTGTATATTTGTTACTCCTTCACGCTCAAACGGCTGAATGGATGAAATTTGGTACCAAGATAGCTTTTTTATGTTATTGAATGGGATGAGCTAGTCGTTCAGCTAGTTTATACACTGGATTAACATATAGGCTACATTTTATTCCGGAAAAGTGAAATTTTCCAGTGGGATGAGCAAATAATTAAAATACTCATTATCTGCGGGTGAAACCGCTCGGCGCAACTAGTTATAAAATATTTTACGATATTCAGTAGAGACTTGTAAAAAGGGCACAGATCACTTCTTGATCCGAACACCAGTTATGTGGTGCCACCACTGCCACCAACTTTCCAACAGTGAAATCCTGGAGTATTTATTTCTCATGAATCTATTTGCTGAATATATAATTTATTTTTGACAGGCTCTGTGGTGTGGTGGTTCAACAAATCGGCTCATAACCCAGAGGTGGCGGGTTCGATTCCCGCGACAGGACAAGTATTTGTGCACATAAAAAAAAGCCCAAATACTTGTTCTGAGTCTGGGTGTTGTGGGACCATGGTCCTCGTAGTTTCTGTAGCAGACAGGGAATCCTAGTTAGGGTCCAGAATCTATGTATGTGAACGTTGGGCGTTACTTATTTATTTAATTATAATTGAATAAAAATTAAATCTATACATATAAAATTAAAAGTCCTGACTGACTGACTTATATATTAATGCACAGCCTTAACCGCTGGTCCTAGAGACTTGAAATTTGTAGTGTGTGTTCTTTGTAAAGTGTAGGTATCCACTAAGAAAGAGTTTTTCGAAATTCTACCCTTAGAAACGAAGAAGAAATTATTTCATAGAGAAAAAATTTCTTCTTCGTTTCCCACAACCAACGCGGGCGAAGCCACGGGCAGTAGCTAGTATGAATATAAATTTAATTATAAGAAAAACAATGAAATTGAAAGACTGTTCATGTTGTTGGCGATGTATCTACATGTTGTATAGATTTTATTTATCATGTATACCAGCCGATAGATATCGATAAACAGGGTACCGGCTTGCGCGTCGTGCTAGATGCATGCGTTTGTTTTACTGACACACATATCTACAAAATGACTTACGAGAATGTTGTTACGTGAAAACACTACACTCTGAATAAGGTGACAGATGGAGTTTTGGCGGCAAAACGAAAAAGATCGCATTATATTATTTTGCAAAACTTGTGTTATTTTTAGTGTTAGTGCATAAAATTGGTTATTTTGTGATTGAGAATTGATGAGCATGTTTATGATTTTAATTTTATTTATGGATTGACATCAATTTTATTGCTTACAGACGAATATAAATCCAAAAACTCATAAACATTATTCAAGCCGTTCTTGAGTTATAAGTGGTGTAACTAATACGATTTTGTTTTATATACCTATATAGATATAATACCAAATATGCTATAACAAATCCACTTTAATCCGCAAAAAACCAGAAGTACCTAGTATGTATGCTAAAAAAAATCTAAGCCGTGCCTCGAACGCCACAACCCACGGTAAAGACTAATCCAAACAGCTATCTAAAATCAAGCAAAATCATTCACAATCACAACCTGTTCTAAAAATAACCACAGACGTATAAATCCGCAGATACAGACACCGCAATCTATACGATATCGGGTAACAGTGCGAAGGAAAAGTGCGCGCAATGAGCCGAGGTTTCTCCAGAGTTCCGGCTGAGAAAACGGAAATAAAAAGTACTGGAGCTTGCTCTAACATTCTGCTTTAATATGAAAATCTTGGAAATAAATGTGAAGTGAAAGTTTTTAAATCTGAGTTAGTATAGGTACGACACAAACAAATAAGGAGACAATCGCTTCAGTTGTTAAAAATAAATTCAGAAATAAAATTTGCGAAAATTGCGACGAATTTATATACTTACACTAAAGTAACTACAAGATTAATCAAATAAATGGGGGGATTAATCAAATAAAAAAAAAAGGCGAGACGAGATCAAATAAAAGTTCAAGTTCAAATATTAAAGCACATTCTACTACACAAACAATGCAACAAGTGCATGTAAAATTTTAGTGAACAATCACTTTGCAGTTATATATTCCTCAGTGCGGTTTGTATCCGCAGGCAGGTTGATATATCTACATTTTAACATTTCGCCTCAGCAAATAAGGCAATTTTCTTGCAAATCGGGTCAATTTCTTCGAGATGCGGAAGCCCAGATTCGCATGCCACTGACATTGCAGGTTGATTGCGTTAATTTACGGTCTGTGCTCGGTCAAGTTCAAATGCTCACGTAATCAGTTTTTGTCGGTATAACCTGAGAAGTTTTTAGTTTGTTGTTTAACATTGATTTAATCTACGGCATACTAAAAATAAACATTAGTAAAAAATAATTATTATATTAATATTATTATAATAATAATTTAGTAAAAAACAAAAAATTATATATAAAAATATATTAGACATTATTTTAGATACCACTCGGAAAGTGTACACACATTATTAAAACGTGCGGTGTTTTTTTTTTTGTATATTTTGGCTCCACACTTTTGTGTGTGCGATGTGCTGTGAAGTGAATTATGGGACATTCATGCCTAAATGTTTCTTAAATTCTACCTAAAAAACTCAGTGAGTACACGGGTAATAGCAAAGCTTTATTTGTTACAGTTATATATAAGCAATAGAAATATTATGTAATCAATGTGTCATAAAAAGTCGACAATGCATGTTATGTAACACAATCCCAAAAATGTCGTCGGCAGACAACAACCAATCTCGGTTACCAAATTGATAAATAATCGTTACATCACAATGGCTAATTGTATCGAGTCGAGGCTGCATGGGCGGCACTAACTTCGGAATTGACACAATCGAAAGTTACCGGATTTCGAAGCCAAGCCACACAGCCAAGTGCGGTGAAGAAAGCGAGCCCAGCATCCGACGAAACATCTAAAATACATCCGTCTCTCTCTTGTACGACTGGGTGCGTATGAAAGAAGGAGATAACGTGCACTTAAAAGAGAAAGTGGGCCACGTTACGTTCCTCGGTACCATTACCACGGACATTGATCGCAAACGTCAGCGGAAAACATCTTGGTAGAGCATGAATGGTATGTTGCAATCGAAATTCAAACTTGTTAACGTAATAACTGAGTATAATTTCGCTTGTTTTGTCTGTAAAGTTTGAGTTTTGCCATTGATGGTGCGGCAGAATTTGGAGAGCAACGAACTGCGGTTGCGGTGAAAGTGTTGTCGTAACCTTGAGACTACGTTGCACTTCATCGAATCACCTAATCGATACGTCACAATCATGTGTCCGATGTTTACCCTGCACACTGACATCTATTTACACGCAATATGGAGTAGTTTTTTTTATTCTTTGCGCATTGTGTCAAGATTTTAAGTAATAACATTCCTACCAAACAAATGTTATTTTATTAGATGTGTATGTGTAAAACGATAAATTAGTAGTGTTTTAACTATACTTCAAAAATATTATACTAAAAAACAATGGGCTAATGTTTTCTTAAAATTCAAATATACGGTTCAGTGGTTCGATCGATGTATTTTTGTAGTACGTGACATGAAAATCCAGTGTGACATTTTTGGCACAATACAACCAAAATATTTAGGAAAGAATTTAGCATTAAAAGACCAAGCCGCACGCTCCATGACTGTCAGACGTATTTCCGGCTTGTCCCATTTTGCATGCGTTACAATGTCTTAATTTGGGATATATGCTGGTGATTCTGAATATTATGAGTTTGTCAAGTTTCATTACTTAATTATGTAATTATTATAATATTATGTAAATAAGATAACACTGTTTGCATTTGTCCTCGGTTGGTTTACAGCCAGGTACAGTATTTTGTATTGTGTACGAAATTAAAATTGTATGCAGAATGAAATCTTGCTAAATAAATATTTATACTAAGTAGATAAGTTATTGATGGAGCAAAGCTACGAATATGATTCAAAGCTGTATAAAATCGTAAAGTGAACTTAAGTTTCGAATTCCCTGCACATATCCGATCATTGACCCAATAAGTGAAAACCTCCGAGAACAATTAACCATAAAAGCGACAGCAGTGGTTTTTCATTAGAAATGAAAGTTAGTAAAACGTTTTCAATGGCTTGTTTCACGTGCGTTCTCAGATAAATTCAAGGCGCTTGGTATTGATGCGGCGCTCGTTGCAAATTATTTCTTGGAGACGCTTCAATGGAGTCGGATTATTTTACGTTTTCACGTTTTGATGCAAGAGAAATCTGTCGCCATGTGCAATTGATTCGATTGACTACATCTATTTACATTTCGTTAACAAACAATTAATTACACATTTTCCAGCGTACGTACGCAAAATTAAATCTACTCACTTTCTAACTTGCACGTGCTCTAAAAGAATAATGGAGATGCAAAGTTGATCTTTGCTACGAATCTCATTCATTATTTGAGTAAAAGTAACATCCAATTAAAAGTCACGGAACATAGGCCCGCCTCGTTAGTCAGGGCCGAAAGTGACTCGGTAAACACGTGTAATTTGTCTTTGGATTCTGAATAGATAATGTTCAGTGAATCTTTTAGATAGCGCTTTCAATAGTCTCCTGTGGTTAATTCACTTAATCTTGGATGTAGAAGTACTTTATTATAAATAAAAATTTAATTTTTGATATTGATATATAGCCCAGTTTCCTTGAATTCTACCAGATTTCTAAAAATTTATTTCTGTTATTGATTATTAAATCTATTTTAGGTTGTTTGTCTGTTAATTAGGGTTTAGTGTTTTGACCTCAAAACCCAGAAATTAGTTGTCCCGCTCCAATAAGAATTAACTAGCATAAATCAAAGTTTCATTCACTAAAACTTTAAGCATAATTGTTTCAGAAGAATGAATCATTGCTTTAAACCTCGTAATTGCTTTTGCCGTGTTACCCAGGTACTTTTGCTCGTATTTATTTATAAATTTCACTTTTCCAGTTAATGACGACCGGTTAGCCAAGTCAAATAAACGCGTGTCTTTACCAACAACTAAAGTGTAACTGGTTAATCATAGTAACACTTTATTTTAGTGATACTTTTATGATATCTATTTAAAATTAATATTTATTAGTTCAACGTTAAATACACGCTTCATGGAGTTTAAGATTTATGATTCTTCCATAATTCATTGCAATATGTTTATAACGAGTTTTTCGGAAGAGGCGACTATTATTTTTAGCGCACTATTCCATAGAAACATTCTAAATTTTTAAGCACCTATATTTCTTTTGATTTTGGTGGAAAGCTGTTTTTATTACTGATTTAGCCTAATCTAATTGAAGAGGTGAGAACAAAAAGGGTTTAACTGATAAATTGATAGTTTTGAGAAAATTGACTTTAGACTTCAACGGCTTCATTTTAATGTAGAGTGCTTATAAGATAATAGAAAAAGTTTATGCAAGTTTCAGTTGCTTGAAATATAATTATTAAAATATATTAATTCTATTTTAAAATATGAAATATAGACCTCATTCGTAAAATTACTGTATAAATATAATATAATATTAGGTCTTTACCTATGAAATTGCCGTTTTGTTTGAAAAAAGTTAAAGTATTTTTTTTTTCAAACTTATTTATTTCTTTTATTCAAAGTAATCACCCCTGCAATCAAAGCATCTTTGCCAACGCTGTGGCAGTTTATGGATGCCCTTCTTGAAAAAATCAGCAGGACGGGAGACAACAAACTCTTCAAAGGCGTTTTGTACTGCCTCTCGGGAATTGAATTTTTTTCCCGCTAAAAAGTTGTCCAAATTTTGGAAAAAGTAATAGTCGGTAGGCGCAAGATCTGGTGAGTATGGCGGATGAGGGAGAGCTTCCAAACCCAACTCATGCAGCTTAGAGACGGTCTGTTGTGCAGTATGGGGTGGCGCGTTGTCGTGAAGTAGCAGTGGAGACGACCGATTGACCAAAGCTGGTTGCAGACGTGCGAGTTTCGCCATCATTGTGGTCAGTTCTTCAATGTACACATCTGCAGTAATGCTCTCGCCGTTTTGTAAAAAGCTATGATGAATCACACCAGCACTAGACCACCAAACTGTGACCATCACCTTTCTAGGGGTCATTTTTCGTTTTGCACATTGCTTTGGTACCGAACCAGGATCTAACCAACTTGCTGAGCACTTTCGATTGTCAAAAAGAATCCATTTTTCGTCGCACGTAACAATTCGGTTCAAAATTCCTTCATTTCTGTGCCTGTTAAGCAGCGCAAGGCAAGTCTCGACGCGTACGTTGCGCTGGCGATCGTTAAGTTCGTGGGGCACCCATCTATCAAGCTTTTTTATCTTGCCAATCTGTCGCAAATGGACCAATATTGTTTTGATGCTAACATTAAAAGCTGCTGCCAGCTCAGCTGTAGATTAAGATTCATCAGCTTCCACAATCGCCTTTAATTCATCATTGTTGACCAAAGTTTCCGGACGACCACGAGGTTCATTTTTCAAGTCAAAATTCCCAGAACGGAACCGAGCAAACCAATAACGGGTTGTACGTTCGTTTGTACAGTTCTCTCCGTAAACGTCGTTGATGTTACGTGTCGTTTGTGCCGCGTTGGTGCCACGACGGAACTCATATTCCATAATTACACGAAATTTCAAAGTATCCATTATGAGGAAAAATGTTGAAATGTAATAAAAATACAACGCTAATCAATAAACAAAAGACTTATATTGTAAATAGAATGTCATATTTTTAAAGCAAAATTAATTTGAATTTAGAATTCATAGCCAATCAAAACTTTTTTTTGTTTGAAAAAGTCTGTACTGCAATACGTCAATTTCATAGGTAAAGACCTATTATAATATAATAAATATATTAATGTTTTTATGCTATGCGAACTGTATTCCTGTGTCAGATAAACCGTTTTTAGACTGAAAATCTCGATTTAAGCCTAATTTCGGTATTTTGAGAATGTATTACTGTAGATAATTTCACGCTAAATCCAGCGATACCCATAAGTCACTTTGTGAAAAAAATCAGTTAAACCCTTTTAGATCTCACCCCTTCAATTACAATAACTACTTATCTAATGTATAAGCACTCGACATAACAATTGAAGATCTAATTGCTGCTTTTCCACCTCTTTATGTTTCTTTTTATGGTTTTTACGAGCCACTATTTTTATCAATGATGATGGTAAATATTTACTCAAATCTATGTAAATTAAATAATGATTAAGTCAAAAGTATAAATAAGTCATTATTATCACAATTATCATCACAGTATTTTTATCACAATTTTACGCCTCGATTTCATAGTGTGGCTGTATAAAAAGTATGACATGGCTTGCACGGCATACAATTGACTCTATAGATTGTTAAGGTTTATATACTCTTTGGTTCAGTATTTTGAATTTAACAGCAAAGATAACTACTTCCATTTGGTAAATTCAAACGCACTTTCTGAGTATGAGAGATAAAAACTAAAGCTTATTTTTCAATACGTCAACATTACTCATAGCTGTTGACTAAATCGTTTTTCATATTTTGAGAAAATATTATTAACACTCAAGATTAAGCCTCATGACGTTAAAAAATGGGAAAGTAATCAACACAGCCCAAACCAAAAAAAACTACAAGATTCCATTTGTTTATTGTAACATTAAACAATGTCCGGAACACGGGTACTCCAGTATACAAGACAATAGACCAACGAAGCACCAATATTATGATAAAGATAAAGCGGGCAACCATCTCAACGGGTAATTACGTGACGCTGCTGCTTTCACGGCGCACGCGCAGCCGGGCGCCAATCAAAAACGAATAAAACTATAAATATTTCTCAGGTACATTTTATTTAACTTTATACTTATCAATCCAGTAATATTTGTTTATTGGTATGAGCAAACTGATAATTGCGTGTAACGTATATGTTTACTTTTTTTATCAACCGCACTGTACGTATATAACTTGTAATTTTGTTTTATACGGCATTTCAGATGTTTTAAAAACATCAAAAAAATGCAGTCTTCAAACGCTGAACATCGAAATTCTGTCTACAAGACTCCTTATGCTGTGACAGATGGCATACGTAACCGTATGGTAGCTTGCTGTTATGATAGCGGTCTTGGTCGTTTAAAAGAATTTGAAAATGGCAGTTGTGAATTTGGAATTGTTTCCATAACCCGTGTATTTTTTAATTTTAGTAATAATAATAACGCCCAACGATCACATACATAGATCATGGACCCTAACTAGGATTCCCTGTGTCTAGGGACCCAGAAACTACGAGGTCCATGGTCCCACAACACCCAGACTCAAAACAAGTATTTGCGCTTTATTTTGCGTATTTGTGCACAAGTACTTGTCCTGCCACGAGAATCGAACCCGCTGCCTCCGGTTTACACCACACCACAGAGACTTCTAATGTATGATAGGGGTGGATTATTATCCGTTTAGTGGTAAGTTGGCAAATGGTTCTGAGTTTTAAACCATGCCTTTTCCTTTCCTTGTCGAGGCTTCTTAGAGCCTTCAGTAAAATATTTACCATTTTACTGTGGCATTTTGACTCTGACAAAATAAAACTGAGATGATATATCCGTACAATAATTTCTTACTTGAAATTGGCAAAATTATCGCTAAAAAGCGATACATAGAAAGTTATTAAACGAAGAAGAAGATAACGTAGCACAATGACTAGATATACTAACTAGGTTTACTAACGTGAAGTACATGTAAGTTTGTTAAAATTGTACACATTGTGAATACATTTAACTAAATATAACTTCTTCAACGTACTTATAGATTTCCGAGAATGTATTTGTGTTATTCGCCAAATTTGACTACGCTTTAGTTAAATTATAAGATTACGGAAACAACTGATTAATAAGTTAATATATAAAAAAAAAATTATAATTAATTATGACTGTAGACTTGTAGAAGAGTCGCGCGTTGATGTCTTTTATGTGAAACTAAAGGCGCTCGATTTCACCCGCAATTTACCCGTTTTAACTAAGAAACTCTTAATTTTCCGGAATAAAAAATATTTTAAATCGATCTCGGTGGTTTAAGCTATTTGTGTGCAAAACGTAATCCACACTGATTCTGCCGGTTTTGTGTGAAAGTCACTCAGCCGTTCGTAGCAAGATATAAGAATCGTATTGCCTAATTGTTCAATATAAATTGAATACGATTCGGTATTTCTAGTTAAAGAGTTTCTAACAGAGTTTTATAACTAACGATAACGCTTTGCTTGCATTCGATTTCGGTTCATCAACGAAAACGTTCTAAGATGAACCAGACACAAATTCAGTGACAAAACGCTGATACATTTAGCTAGTATCACGGATCGCTTTTCAGTTTCACGTACGGCATACGTCTACACGCCGAAAACAAATGAAGGTAGCTAGCAGTAGGTACGCACGTTAGTCTATTTCTCTGTTTTGCATGTATACATTATGCATTAATTTTTAAATATTAATCAGTACAAGATATTCTACAGCGCCACCAACTTATCTGTGCAGTTGAATACTCCGCCATCTCTTTTTTATTAGGCCATTACCTGCAATATTAGAAAGAGCAAAAAATTGATCTGAAACTATAAATTGGTGGCTCTGTAAGTAGACAGCATTTCATAAAGAGTGGGTACACCTGTTCTATTTACACGGGTAATTTAGTAGCACGTGTAATGTGTTAATTTATGGCACAAAATGTAATTACCATTACTCGATGTAGAATCAATCTGAACTAAATGCAAATTAGCGTCGCGATAAAAACCAAAGTTTTTCTGTTTTCGAGTCTTTCAATTTGGTTTTTAGGCGATCTCACGTGAGTTATGAATATCGTTTTTAACGCACTTGTCTAATTAATTTTTTGTTACCATGTCCACGTAAAATGCTTTTGAATAGTCAAATAAAGTTCTAAGGTTATAGAGTTTTTACAAAAAGAATAAATTTAACATATCCTTACATCCTATAACATATCGTCGTACTTTAGTGGCATCTCAGTAATTTTCTAATTTTCTTCGCGATTAAAACCAAATGAATTCCATTATGACCAGAATGATTTACCTACAAAACCATCACTTCTGACCCATTTCACGTGATAGACGATTAATGAGTCAACTTTTAATAGAGTTTAGACTAGCTTTCTCTGTGGCGGTGGACGTTGATCAATGAGTATCAAATTGGGTGATACATCCGATGTTCCTGCGGCAGATGAGTATTTTGACAGATCAATTAAGAGTGGTCGCTAGGTAATAATACGCCTATCCCTCGGGCCTTCTCCGGCCTCTCAGGAGATTGATGATCCGAACAACAATATGCCATTGTATCATATTCCTTTTCGCCGATGCGACCTTCTTTTTTTGTTCTCTACGTTTCATACGTTGCATCACAACTAATTCTATGGTCAATTTAATTAGAATGTCGTTTTACAATGATGAGAATGGATGACTGTAAAAGTGAGCTTAACAGCTTAATTTTAGTATTAATCATTTAATAAAAGAGTGCTCTAATACTATGCATTAAAAAAGATACTATAAGTATCTTAACTTCTCGAATAGTGAACGTGTAAATCAGGGTACGGTGTGAATCAAAACGAGGCGGGCTTAATTTGTCAGCATTATGTGCTACGATCAAAGTGGCGTTCTGTGGCGGAGGGCTAATGCTCAGAAATAGACTTCTTCAAGCTGTTATTGATGATAAAACTGATGTGCTACGAAGTGCTACGCCGTAGCCAGTTGCAAAAGGTCGTAATGTAGCATAATATGTAAGTAAAGATTATGTTTGGTTCCATGGTAATATATTAATTTTTTTTTTTGTGTAGGCAGCACATAGTATTCGAGCGCGGCGCGAAAGGTACAACAAACCAAAAATCTCCGGGAACATAAAGCCTTTTTTCGAAGCATCATGAATATTTAATATGCATTTAACAAATCTACTTAATTGCCACGAACAAAACACCACCGCGAGTAACTTTTCTAGTAACGCCATCTAGATAAGCAGGTTCAAATAAAGATCGATCATATCTTACTACATGGACTCAACACATAGTATGCGCATAGTAAGCATACATAAGTCAATTGTTTTTTCTTATCTGCGGTTTATAGAAAGAAATAGCTTCTGCCCGCCGCTTCGCTCGCGGCGTGGCCTATGGGAAAATAATTCAACCACCCATTTCACCCTCGTATGGGTGGAATTTCGAAAAATTATTTCTTATTGGACGTCATAACATCTAACTGCATGCCAAATTTCAGGCAGATCCGTCCAGTGGTTTGGGCTGTGCGTTGATAGATCACTATGTCAGTCAGTCAGTCACCTTTAAGTTATATATATTTAGAAGATACTCGCTACAAATAAATAAGTCTCACTGTAGTGCAAACTTGATCGAGATTTAACCACTTCTATAGTTCCAATGTGATTGGGCGACGTCTGGCCCACATTCTCGACTTATTGGCGCTGCTTAATTGACCGTGGCGAGCACCTACTGCCTCTATTATTATAATATCGCCGCAGATTGCAGAAAATAGAAAATGGCCTAGGGCCACTTTCTTACGAGACTAGCCCAGTTATTTAGTGGGTGCAGCGGAAAAAGGAACTGAACTTAATAAATGGCGAATAGAATAAAACTTGATTGATAATCAGCGGGTATACTTGTCTAATGGGTTTATAAGCGCTGTTATTACGTTAATACTCTTGACTACTGTTGGAATTTCGATTGTATAATTGAGAGACTAATTCAAAAAGCTACTAATATTTATAACCTGCAATAGCAACTTATTTTAATTATCAAATTATCATTGTACAATAAAGAGACGTCAGTTATATATTTATAAAAATAAACAATGTTTTTTTCTTTGGTTATGGGTCCCACCCATAGTAGTTATAACAAGAACGCAATCATCAATATGTATTGTAACCAACAGTCATTTTTAACGGTCATCGGTTTAACGGTCGGTTATATAGCATCGTCAGATGAGAGTGTGCTTTCTAACAGAGATCAAGTGTCTGCGTCTGGGGTGAAATCGGCGCTTGCGCACCCGTTGCATAGGTCGGCCGCACCCAACCAGAGATTAAATAATACTACATGCGACTACTTACAAAAACAGGACAGTGAGCTGAAAATCCAACCTTGTTATTTAATAATTGTTAATTAAAATACTCGGCGAATATTTAATAATCAACTGGCCTAATAGCTCAGTTTGTAGTAGCTCTGTCTTCCGAACTATGGTTGTAGGTTCGATTCCCACCCGGACAAACATTTGTGTGATAAACGTAGGTGTTTGTTCTGCGTTTGGGTGTTATATATTTTATATGTTATTTTTTTTATATGTTATATATTTTTTTATTGTATCAGTTATCTGGTTCCCATAGTTTGGCACTGATCCACAAAATATTTATTAAGATGGCTTACTTATGAACTTAGAAGTTATAAGAGAAAATGTAAATCTATTATTCTTAATTTACTTGTAGCTGCAGAAAGTAATATTTTTATAAAATTGTTACATTTAATAAAAAAAACAGAAAAGCTACAGCTAGCTAATACCTGACTGAATGTATAATGAGCTGAAAACTTTTACATCTCGTAAAGTTTATCTCGTATTCGTGTGCGTATTCGTTTAATGCACCCGCCAAGTATTCCAAGAGAAAGGTACAAATGAAAGCCTTCATAACGTAAAATACACGTTCTCAAGCATAATTCTATTCAGACTGTTCAAGAGTTCATAAAATTTAATAATATTCAGTCAATTCGCGAGAGTTTTAAAATGCTACAGCCCGCTAGCCAGCTTTACCGCGAGAAAATTACACACTTTAACGCCATAAAAGTTCATTCAGACTCAAAAGGCTATTCATAAAACTGCATACTCTAGGTTGCAGTTTTGAGTGATCCAGTAGCGTCTTCAATACAATGATTTCATTTTAAAAGACAGGTATGAAATACTTTCTTACTACTACTTACTTCGTACTACATTGACCATGATTTTAAAAAACTGATCGGAAAACTGTTTATTTATTCTACACTAAAAATCAGCATTACATTCTTTAAACATTTTAACGTTAAAGGTTTAACCACATAAGATTTAAAAAACTTCAAGCTGGTGTTAAACTGCTGTTTAGTGTTGTTAAACACACGTTTGACGTCTGTCTAAGCCTTGTTTATATATTTATGGTAGCATGTCATATCACACTTAAACACCCACCATTAATAAGTCTTTACTTTTAAAAGTTAGTTAAAGCTTAAATTTAATCAATTGATACTTAACCCTCTCGCTGACGGTAAATGTTACACGGCATTTTAAGTATTAATTAAATTTAAGTACTATTTATATGTTAGACTGTAAGGGATATTGCGCAATAAAAATAGTAAAAGTTTAACGTAATAGAAATATATGTGTAACTATGGCATACAAACAAAGAACGACCTTGCTCTGCCAATAAGGCGAAGGCCGCGCGTTTTCCTCTCGACGCAACGGGAGCAGCGCGCGCCCAGTGAAAGATGCAACCACTTAGCCGGCAGAATGAAATACAGTGGACAACCTCCATAAGGCTACCAGATTCAAACTTCAGTATGTCTGGCCATGCTAGCCATGCTAACTGTGGAAGGTTTTGTCCTTATTATGTTAAAGTATTATTCAAGTTTTGCGATTTCGTTATTTCAAGCGTGGTCGATCTGACTTTACGTCTTGAGGATTACCATTAAGATACTAACCCCTTGCTGTTTCCAAAATGTACATTGCGTCAATTCATCTCTATTTACCTCCACGAAGACTTGGGCGATAGTAGTAGTAGTAGTAATAGTTATAATTAATAAATAAATAAATACTGCCCAACGATGACATACATAGATCCTGAACCCTAACTAGGATTCCCTGTATCTAGGGACCCAGGAACTACGAGGTACATGGTCCCGCAACCCAGCCTCAGCTGTGCACAAAATACTTGTCCTGCCGCGGAAACTGAACCCGCCGCCTCCGGGTTATGAGCCGACTTGTTCAACCAAACAATAGCAGATAAAATATAAAACTAAAAATAAAGCTCAATAGCTTAATTTGATACCTAAAAATTACATAAATAGAGACAATACCAAACGAGATTTAAAAATAGAATGATCGGTTGCACGAATACGAAAGTGTTACTTAACGATGCGAGCTTTGGCACTGTCTATCTTATTTATACTGTGTAGCCAGTGCAGTTCCGTCCGGCCTGCGCTGCGTTGCACTCGGTCAGTGGGTCGGCCCCACTTGTGAAAGAGGGGGGGTATGTAATGAGGGGAGGGGGAGGAGGGGGAGCGTGAGCGTCAACAGCAGTTTTCTCGGTTCTGCAGTCGCAACAACCGGCGGGTGGTAGTAATGGCACAGTAGTGCCCTCACACGCGCCGCCCGCGCCCGGGCTTGTAAAGTGACACCCTGAACGTGTTTCGTTGGTTGCAGGACCCTGATCGACCGGACTGTGACCATGAAGAGGTTAAGACTATTGGTGACACTAGCGGCGCTCCTTATAAAGGTTAGTTTCTATGCTATTTATATAAGCTTGATAATTTATGAGTGTGTGAAATTAGACAATGTTACACACATCTTCTGTTAATGTCTGAATGTCTTATTGTTCATAGTCTTTCAATGTTACAGCCTTTGTACTGTGAGGTTGAACAGATCGGCTCATAGCGACAGGTTCGATTCCCGCGCCAGGACATATATTTGTGCACAGAAAAAAAAGTGCAAATTCCTGTTCTGAGTCTGGGTGTTGTGGAACCATGATCCTCGTAGTTCTAGGGTCCTTAGACACAGGGAATTATAGTTAGGATCCAGGATCTGATGTGATCGTTGGGCGTTATTATTATTATATTCAAAATAATAAATAATAATCAGCTTTGAGTACCTACTAAAAGCTGATTTTATATTAAGTTTTGCTAAAAAGAAACCTCAATTTTTAATACTGAATGATGATATAATTCTTTAGTAATTAATCATAAATGCTAATGAAGTGAAAGCTTTAAAAATTATCATTTTGCTATAGATAACGTAAACGTAGATTTTCTTCAACATTTTCCGTTGATTTTCCATAACCAAACTGGATGCTGCACGCGGCCGAGCATTACCGTTGGCTTGTGTGGAAGAGAGCTGATTATTACCATTATAACAGTGCGGATAACAGTCCTCATTGCTGTTCACCACACTTGACGACTAAAGTCAAACGGCATCGTCATTTTTCCTAGAGCTACTTTTCTAACTTTTGCCTAGATTTTGCATTTTTAATGCGATTTCTAGTTTGTGGTCTTAATCTAATTCCATTCTAACTGCCACGTGTCGCGAATGAGGCGGGTCGATTTTTAAAATCGCGGCCAAGCTTGCTTTGCATTCTGAATCGCGTTGATCATAGGACTTAATAAAGCACGCATAGAATAGATAATATAGACGTGGAATGGTTTCAGAGCTCCAATGAGTAGGGCTGATTATATCTTAAGGACACTCTTTATAAGTCCAAGAATTTACGGAATTCTCCCTTTTAGAAAGCAAAAGTTACAATGGAAAGTTTCATTTTATAAGGCCTTAGTTTTCCATTCAACTTATCGCCAACAGTAGTTTGTTTTTTAGGAAATATTTAAGTGATAGACCGCGGCATAAGTCTCGATTTGTCTAACTTCTGTAAAATAAACGATGAGGCAAACGAAAAAGTCCACAAAGGACTTGAATGATACAAGTTTTGTGACGTTGAGTGTGTATACGTGTACGACGTTGATATAATATCAAGTTTTAAATCTATTATGAAAATGTTAAAATTACATATATCACACTGTTTGATGGTGCGTACAATCTACCGCACATATCATAGGCGTGTGACGGAGCGTGGTGTGCGCGTGCGCTCCTCTCCTACATTATTCAGCTTTTTCCGCTCGCGATCTCGCCAACTAGGCTAATGATTCCGTTAGCACATCCACAAAACACCAGATCATTGGAAACCAACTGCAACGTTGATAGAGAAATCAATGTTTGATGTTGTTAATCGAATATGCGGTTAAATTGTAGGAGTACGCAATATGATTAAAGTAGCATTTAATATAATCAGCCATAAATTCCCACGGACAGTGTAGACAATAATCCACCACACAGTGGTCATATGCAGGGTTGGTTGAGTAAATAGTGTTTGTTTAGAATTAAAAAAGAAAACATAAGCTTGTGCATTTCGTCTTAATTTTCCTAAGCGGTATAAATGAAAGTCATTGGTAAAAGTTTGCATTTAACATTGCATTAATATTTATTAAAATTATGTAAACGAGCATAAAGTGCATAAACTGCGGTATTACGCAAGCAAAGGTAAAGCTGCGAACTCAAGTCATTGACCGTTTCAAACGCCTTTTTCCACGCTACAAAACTTTCACTGATGGACGAAATTTCGCAGTTTAATTCAGTCTATTACACAATTACTTCGTGAAGAAATTTTGGTTTTGATCATGGTTATTATGTAGATGAAAATAAGACCGTTTAGATGTAATAGTTGGCTGTTATTATAACATAATCACGATTAAGTAATTGCAGTTATAGAACAATCAATCTGATTGATCGATCGACGATTGGTGTACAGAAAGTGTAACCCGGACCGGTCTTAAAACATAGATTTACATTCATGCTCTCATAGAACTAGAATTAGGTATTATTTTTAACTACTGTCTCGTGTTATTTAAATATTGATACCGACAAACATTACCAACGAAAGTAGGTAAAAGTATTGATATGTCAATGATAAGGTCAAAGTTAAAAGCTTTTAAAATAAAATCAGATAAAGATTAGTTACAAACACACATTGCGTGTTTTAGAGTTGAATTTGACATTAACAATATCTATCTTAATCTTCTAACGGGCAGTTACTTAGTTTTAGAATTATGCACGGCTATCGGCTTATTCAAAATCTCATGTGGCTGTCGGCATTTCGGGCTTGCAGTATCGAACTTTCTTGTAAAGTGACAACGCAGTCTCGCAAATTCATGTTAGAAAGCAATTGCTCAAAGAAAGTGTAAAATGGTCGATCACTTTCGTCGAATAGATTTTAGTGTTCACACCGGTTTATTGTCAATTACTTGGTAAAATCGATCAGTTATGCTTGCAATGGGTGCTTATTCGGCGCTTTAGGCTATCCATTATGAGCTGTCCAACAGAATTAATAGACTTGTTTCGGATAGATAGTGGAGCTTAATTTATTTGTCACGCTCTCGTCTTGTTTTGGACAGCTTATTTATAAGATCCTTGGAATACTTTCTCTAAACTTTAAACATATAGAAACTGAATGAACAACAAAATTTTAGCTTTAGTCACGCTTAGTAAGAAGGAATGTCAGCCGCATCGTATCCGATCGAACATAATTTAATCTAATAAAAAAAAATAGAAATTTATGTGCTATATTTTGTCGGTTAGGTGGGAGCTGTCAATGTGTATTAGCTTGATCTGGTCAGAAACTTAATCATGACAATGTTCTAATAGATCGCTCGCCAAACGTACGTAACGTAATTCACAATACAAAGCAGGTTTCGTAATTTGAGTTCTCGACAAATCCAAAAACTAATTTGACGAGTATCGCGGGTACCGGAATTTAAATCCATTCATAATAGGTAATAGAAAAAAAATTATAAGTAATTTATCACTGACTCTTACTTCGTCTTTACTGAGTATTATGTTGCATAGGTTAGTTTTAGATTATAAATCCTGATTGACATTCCTCATCAAAAGGGATTCAAAAATGCACTGTAAAATACAGAAAACATTACTAACAAAATTAAATATACTGTGTCTTATTGAGATAAGAGTAACTTTTTTTGTTTAATTGTTAATGTTATTTAAACAGCCGAGCTTTCAGCTCACACTGCAATAGAGCAAATGACATTACGCAAACCTCACCGTTAGAAAAGCAAAACAACCTCGACCTTGTTAGGATGTTTTTGTGAATGCCAAACACAATTCCGGTTTTACTCAATTCGCGCTGTTTAACAACTTTCATACGAGTGTGAGTACTCATTTTTATGTAAAGGAATTTTTTAGTTATGCAAGAACGTCTATCGGTTCGGTAATCGTCTAACTTTGCTCTTGAAAAAAAAATCAATATTATAAATGGCTAAAAACGACGTAAGCACATGTCACTTTTTGAAAGCACCCTATATTAGAGCCTTAGCTCTATTGAATATTTATATATATTTATATTGATGTGCCAAATCATCAGTGCTGGATGTAGGTATTTTTGAACTATTTTAGCTAAGTACATATACTTAGCCATATGATTCTTTGTTTATGATAAATTATATTTCGCGCTATTCATTTTGAGTATTTGTGTCGTTGGTAACAAGATTTAGTATTATTCCTTTAAAAGTTATGTCATTCGACAGGCATTTAAATACAACAACAAGTTCAAGTCCTTATGATAAATGCCAAATTTCTCGTATTACACGGCTAGAAAGTATTATGAGAATCAAATTGACATTTCTTTGGCAACTCAGGCACAGGTGAAAAGCAATAAAAAATGCCGCGATGAAGAAATATCACACAGACAGAATTTCACTTAAGGGCTCATCAAGGCATCATATTAGTTAAGTTTTATAAAGTTACCAGAGCTATTAACGATTTAGTCATTATTTTTTAAGTACCTCCAAAGTAACTCAATCGTTCATTTTACTTTATAAACATTTAAAAAACTACGGAATTCAGACTACAACCGATTTTTGAAATCAGTCGAAAGGGTTTATGAGCTTATTAGCCATTTTCCAATATATAGATATAAACTACAAACTTATCAAGCTGTCAGGAGCCAAGCTGAGTCTCAAAGACGTTAATAAATCATTTGGGGGTCGCACTTGTTATCTAGTGAGCTAACTCACCGCTCTTGTAGTTATAATATCCAATAAAATGACAATATTTATACGAATTCGAAAGGCCTCACCCTAAAAAGAGTACAAAAACCTTAGTACTTCTTCAAAAATTAGGGTGTTGGCGGATGCAACCAAGCCGGATAGGTACTTTCACCGGTGCCGCCGGACGCACCTGTCGGCTTGAATCACGTTTAGCAATTTCCCACAATTGATCTCGTGTCATGCCCAAATATGATACGGTTTGAGGTTTTTTCTGTAAACGTGCATTGGCGAGCAAGTCGTTCATCTGATGTTAAGTGTCACGGCCACCAATATAGATTGCAGTGTCACTCGGAACTCTTCAACTTCGACATTTGGTTATTGATATTTTTGGAGAGGTAACCACAATTTTGCCAATGTTACGTAGAACGATAGCACATCACTCGAAGTTTCGCGTGACACTGCACTGCGCACGTCATCCTGAGCCATCACACAGTCTAATAATAAGATTTCTAGACTGTGAGATCAAAACATAAAGTCTCATTTACTTATTTCACTAGCACCGGAATACAGTATCTAGTGCTTACAGACTACTGCTTGGCGGCACAATAGCTGGCAAAGTGGTGGTACCTAACTAGACAAACTTTGCAGAAAAGTCCTGCCATGATTAACTGTACAATCGAATACCATTAACATTGAACAGGTAATTTCAATGTTAAGTGAGCATTATAAGCTTTCAGGGCACTTCCATGACCAACGAAGTTCGTAACGTTTACAGACTAATCTGCTGTTTGGCGATCATGTAACTTGCTTGCAACCAATTAAAAAACAATTTTAAGAATCTAATATCGCCATACATTGATATCAATGTTACATGGTCACTCCCCTAAGCACATGAGAACTGTCAAAGAAAGTTCTTGTCAGAGTTGCGCATGTTTATAGGTCTGGTGTTTTCTTCCGCAACTGACAATCTCGATCAGTAGGTAATTTCTAACCGGTTTAGAAAACGCGATCGTCGGTACCCACCGCGCGGGAGCTCGCAGCTATTCTTACATCGCACCGACTGGCCCAGTGGCTGGCACCTGTCGCGCCAGCTCTCGCCCCATAGTTCTACATGTAAAGCCCAAATACAGCACATCCAGTTTATTCAAGTCGTTCTCACTCAATTAAGATATTAGCCACGGCTTGGGCAAGTCTAATAGATTTCTACGAGACCCAAGTCCATCTCTACAAGACGCGTTGAATGTAGCAATACAGCAATGTGTTAAACGCAGTTATCACCATTAGTCAGTTCGCTTACGGAAAGAGTAGACAGTAAAATATCGTGTAAGCATTTGTGGTACTCATTTAAACAGTATGATTGCGCTGATTAATATTATAATTGGTCGCGCGAGCTATCCATCAGTGTAGAAAGTCGGAAAGAGGCGCGCTCGCGAGATGGAGTCGCACGCGCTCGCGTGGCGCGCGGTATCTAGACTGAAACGTTTCGCGGACAATAGGAGCACATTTTGCAGAATCATATCAAACTACAATATGTATGTTTTAAATATGTATGCTGGATAGCCTCTCTGGTGTGGTGGTTGAGCGGGTTGGCTCATAGCCCTGAGGTGGTGGGTTCGATTCCCGCGGCAGGACAAGTATTTGTGCACAAAAAAGTGCAAATACTTGACTGGGTGTTGTGGAACTGTGGAACCATGGTCGTCTTAGTTCTTGGGTCACTAGGCAGGGAGTACTGGTTAGGGTCCAGGATCTATGTATGTGATCGTTGGGTGTTATTAATATTATTATTAAACTAAATGTGGTTTAAATGTACAGCTCTATGTCAACACGGAGATAAAAAAAACGTCACTAATGTGGATGAAACTTTAGAAAATCACTCTGTACAACACATTTATTTGCGCCACATATCGTGTCTTCTTCTTTTTCTCCCTCTTTCACGAATAAAACTAATATGTGAATGCTATTATTCCAGGATGCGTCATGCGAGCCTCCGGTGGACTCCGCGTCGCTGCCCCTAGAGCACCGCGGCGGCGGGTACGGGCCGCCGCTACCGCCAGCGCACACAGACGACCCCTGGCCGCTCGCCACGCCCGACAGCCCTAAAATCAAACACCTACAAGTGCAGTGTGAGAAAACACACATGCGTGTCAATATAGAGTTTGATCGACCTTTTTATGGCATGATATTCTCCAAGGGCTTCTACAGCGATCCTCATTGTATGCATCTTAAGCCCGGTACTGGCCACCTCAGCGCGACCTTCGAAATCTTTCTCAATAGTTGTGGCATGTCCAGCTCCGCCAACCACAACGTTGCCACCTACGGAAGCCCCACGCCGAGTGGTTCTTACGTCGAAAACACCATCATTGTCCAATACGATCCCTACGTCCAAGAGGTGTGGGATCAGGCGAGGAAATTGCGTTGCACGTGGTACGATTTCTACGAGAAAGCAGTCACGTTCAGACCTTTCCAAGTGGATATGTTGCACGCAGTTACGGCGAACTTTCTTGGAGACAACCTGCAGTGTTGGATGCAAATCCAGGTCGGTAAGGGACCCTGGGCCTCTGAAGTGTCAGGTATAGTCAAAATCGGTCAGACGATGACCATGGTGCTCGCCATAAAGGACGATGAAAATAAATTCGACATGTTAGTCAGGAACTGCGTAGCGCACGATGGCAAACGCGCGCCCATTCAACTAGTCGACCAGTACGGCTGCGTGGTGAGGCCTAAAATCATGAGCAAATTCCAAAAGATAAAGAATTTTGGACCGTCCGCTTCTGTAGTGTCCTTCGCATACTTCCAAGCTTTCAAATTTCCCGACTCGATGAACGTCCACTTCCAGTGCGTAATTCAAGTTTGCAGATACAACTGCCCCGAGCCCAAATGCGGCGGTCTCGGTGCCGACTATGGAGTACCGCTCCTTGGCGGTAACACGCTCAGTGCCGGAGAGTACGGCTTGTCAAACTCACCGCATGCAGAGTACGGACCGCCACCGCCCGCTCCACATAGCGAATACGGCGTACCGCCCGCCTTTCCCGATCCACGCCACCCCGCCGACGCCACTGGATCCTTCTCCGATAAGCGTGATGATGTCGTACCGCCACCACAGGCGCAAGTCTCATCTACGCCGAACGCGCCCAGCCCATCCTCGCCAGCGCCAGCGCGCGAAGATGACGACGTCAACCTGCCTCCACCACCGCCACCAGGCCGACGTATTGTCTACAACACGGTGAAGCGGAAAGACGACGGACACACAAACCTCGCCACTCTAGGCGGACGACCGCGGTCCGTAGAGGGCCTGCCCGAGAGCCTGGCTGGCGCGCGGCGGCGTCGTGAGACGTCCAGTGCTACGCGCATATACAAGCGCGACGCGCAGGAGATGACAGACGTGAACACGAGCCGCACGATCCAGGTGGTGGCACCGGGCGATGTAAACTTCGCGCTCAACAACGCGGCGGGCAACGAGACCGTGGTGATTCAGTCGCCGGCCACCGATCCAGAGACCATCTGCATGTCAGTGCCATCCTTCGTGGCAGGGCTGGTGATGTTGCTGCTGGTACTAGTGGTGGCTTCGCTGGTGGCTGCCTTCCTGTTTGTGCGAGTGCGCGCGCTCGACCGCAAGGGTGCGCACGCCGCTGCCTTCTACGAGACGGACTACGTGAAGCACACGAACTAGTGAGTGTTCGCCTGACGCGAGGACGTTATGTACACTTATCTCGATCCAAAGAGCGTGCGCGCTTCGGCCCCGGTCGGACGGCGAACGAGCGCTGTCGCGGTCGCGATCGAAGCCCGGTGGTGATGAAAGAGCTATTTATTTAGTTAGTGAGCGTGATGTATGTAAATGTTCGACTGTTTTGTAAATTATTTTATTCGTGTGAAAAGCACCCTGTAACTGCCTTTTAGTCGATACGTCTGTTGTAATTTTGTAAAGAGTCGTAAGTAAGGACATAGTCGTAAGTTATATACCAATTAAAAGTGTCGTGTGAGAAACGTTTACAACTGTTTTGTTTTATTATTGATCATTTCATCTGACAGTGCATCTATGAAAGACTTCTACTTCATCTACAATGCCTAAGTAGTCAATTATAATTTTAGAGATGAAAATCGATGCAGCAACGATTCTACGCTTTAATTTTATCATAATGTTGTAAATCTGGTTAATGTTATTCTTTGTAGCAAGCAGCTCATGATATCAAGTGTGAGAAAGTTTGCTTATTGTTTGGAATAAAGAAACTTAACAATCGTTGTCCCACGTATCGCTTGAAAATTAGTTCGTGTTCTAAATCACCGCCTACATCCTAAAAGAAAACTCGGATGTAAAATATATTCGTATAATGAAAAATAATCTACAACTTATCAGACATAAAATAAGAAATACATCAAACAATAAATGAATAAGTAAACATTTACCATAGGCTAAATTGTTGTAAATAAAACTACATCACTTGTTCAAAATGAAACTCTAGTGGCAAATAAAAACTGAGGTCATTTTGTATTTTTCGGTTCACCTCCAAGGTTTGTTCTTTGTAGTGAAGGTCATGTTCTGTTCTGTTTCGGAAGGAGAAGCATATAAAGTCATCAGTGTAGAAGAGCGGAACATATATTGATCTGGATTTCGGAACAGCATTTTCAACGTTTTTTCGTTCTTATCGGCGATTATGTCGATTAGGTCCTGAAAAAAATCTGTAATCAACGCCAACTTTCTCGGTAGTCTTTCTATAAAGTTGTTGCTATAAGCGTAAAAGGCTTACTATCCATACAAAATTAGTAACATTATATTATAAATACGACACATTTTGCAAGATAAATAACGGCTAAACTCACGTCATTTAAAAAGTCAGTGTTACGTGCTGACGCTCGCGAGATGCCGCGGCTTGAGTTAGTAACTGACTCCCAGAAGAAGGACATCGAATATGTCCGAAACCTGGTCGGAGTAATTTCGACTTTTTAATCGACGTGAGTTTAGCCGTTATTTATCTTACAAAATTATAAGGCATTATAATTGAAGGGGTGAGAATAAAAAGGATATAACCAATTTTTTTGACAAAATGACTTATGGGTATCGTTGGATTCAGCGTGAAATTATCTTCAATAATACATTCTCAAAATACCGAAATGAGGCTTAAATCTCGAGATTTTGAGTCTAAAAATGGTTTATCTGTCACAGGAATACAGTTTGCTTAGCATAAAAAACATTACTATATTTATTTTATTATATTATATTTTTACAGTAATTGTATGAATTAGTACTATATTTAGTAATTTTAAATAGAATTAAAACATTTTCAAGCAACTGAAACTTACATAAACCTTTTCTATTACCTTATAAGCACTCTACATTAAAATGACGCCGTTGACGTTTAAAGTCAATTTTCTCGAAACTGTCAATTTGTCAGTTAAATCCTTTTTATTCTCAACCCTTCAATTATAAGGCATTATAATTATAAGGCGAACAAGGCATAGGTATTTCTGTTCTCTATCTGCTATTCTTTTTCACGACTAAATGGCTAAAAAGATCTTGATTTTTAAACCATTTTAACCCTGTCAAAAGACATGGGATACATTTTAGCGCGATAAACTGTATACCATACGTGCAAAACCGCGGATAGCATCTAGTACATTATTATTAAAATCGATCGATCAAACTGGAGAATCAGTGCAGTTCATCTTAGTATTTGCTTGGAGACATGTTGAAGATAACTAAACCTAATTCATAATTATCAAAAGTACAAACGATTAAAAAACGGTTTTTAGATTAATACATACAATACATGGACCTTTGGTATGTAATGTACCTACTATTATTTATACCGGCACCACAGTTCACGCGATTTACATGCATGTTTCTTACTCCGCGGGTTCCATGGTGCTACTTTATTTACAGGCCATAATAATTTGTTAATTATGTATGTAATTCTAGGCAAGCACATCATTATAATAACGACGAGCTTCTAGTAAACACGGTGTTTAAATGAAAAAAAAACATCAAAAAGTGCAAAAAAAGTACGTACATCATTAAACAAAGTGGGCATTTCTTCAGTTACTACATCCATATTTTCTTTTAGCCTCGTATCTCTGTTTTGACTTCGACCCGTTTTCCCTTGTTTATTACGTCTGCAAGGATGAATGGATGTGGTCGCGGGACACCTTCCGCAATTGATAGCTCTATAAGAAGACCTAAATCGTGAAGAGGTGGATTTGACTTGTGGGGGCACTATAGATACAGGTTGTGGGTCATCAGATTTTTGGGGCTGAGTTTGTGAAGATATGTACTCAGCTTGATGATGTGGGGGCTTGTTAAACCTGTTTTTGGAATAAACCAGCATGTTATCTGGATGCATTGTATCTTTTTGAGAAGTTGGTTCAATGCATTCCGGGGGTGGTGGCCAGTTTTGCGTGTTTCTTGACATGTTTTGCAATACTGCGTTTGTGTTCGTCCGGTTTTGACGTAATGTATTCACATGGGGTTTTACCCTGCTTGGTAGGGTTAAAGATATGGGATTGTTTTGTAGGGGTACGAGTTTATTTTGTCCTTTACGTGGAGATTCTGCTATGTCTTGCTGGAACATAGACCAAGTTTCTGAAGGTTTATTTCGGGAAAAAATATGGTCTTGGGACGAGGGCTTTGCATATAGATTCAGCGGTATAGCTTGGGATTTAGTATTTTTTGGCAATTTCTTTTGTGGCACTGTGGGAGTGTGCTTTTGGACAACATCTGAAGACTTGGGTTGGTTATTAATTAAAGACACATGCTGCCGCATATCGGTTATTGTAAGTTTGCTGTCTTTAGTATCCACTCTATTTCTTTTTGCCGCGAGTTGTCTTTTTGCACCTTTTCGATTGCATATAATTGGCACTGGTTCTGTCTGACACCATGCATTAAGAGTCTTTACTGTCGGGTGTGCCTTTGAATTTGGGATCTAAAACCAAGTTAAAGTTTTAAGGACGTTTCCGCATATCATATATGGAGCAGGAAAGAAGTAACGATTGCGATGAGAAAAATATTACATAAACTTACATGATTATTTTCGCGAGCATGTTTTTGTGAAGGTGGTAAGGGTAACAGAGAGTTCAATGTTTTCATAATGGTCTGAGTCGACGATCTTGCCGTGAGGGCACTGCGTGTCCGAGAACGATGAGGGCTACGCCACTTCCAGTTTAACTTCTTTAGTAGTTTGTCAGTTCTATGGGAATGATGCGACGATTGTGCCTTAGATTTATTCTGTAACAGAGCAACTGAAGCAAGTGAGTTCTATCCACAGATAAGGGGGTTATCTGGGGTTCTATCCAATCGATGTAAACAACGATAAAAAGCTAAACATTTTTTTCCGAAATTAGGTGATAGATACACTTATCTATCACCTAATTTCACGTTAAAGTTAAGATTAGGTGATGTACGAGACTATAGCAAAGAAAAATCATGCAGTAGATTTTGATGAAAATAAAAATGTAGGTAGGTATTATCAAGACTATAACTAAACATGTATGAAAATGTTTAGTTTCTAGGGTCTTCTTTCAGCAACCTGGTAATTAACTAAGTGCTCAGAGGCTGGCTAAGACGAACTAACAAGTGACCAAACAGGTAGATATATTGCTCTGCTGGTGAACCGCGTTAGGCAAATAATAAACATTAGCTATATTTATCACAGATGACTGCATAACAGGTACTGTAGTTTCCCTCTAACATCGGGGCCGGTGTAAAGTAGGTACCTAATTGTAGGTTGATACCTAAATTGAGGAGTGCGTGAACCTGGATATACCTAAGTATTATTTGACTGTCTGCTTGTGACTATAACCACATGTGATTCCACCGCCCAGGTGCTTATAAAATGAAGGTCTTTATCCTTATATTCAACAGCGCTGCGTCTTTATAATGAATGTAGTTATAAAATGGTATTGACCTGAGCCATCCAACCTCGAGTGATTGGACGTGTGGGTGGCGACGATGGAAGCCGCGGAGGCTGGCCTGGCGGAGGAGGCCACGCTGGCCTGCGACACGGCGCTCTCGATGCAATTAGCCGCGTTGCATAGCAGCCGACAGAGCTCGCACTCGTCGGCTGTTGCAGCTGTTTGGTAGGTAAATTTCTTTAACTTATTCGAGTATAAAAGACTCTAGAACCGGCCACTCACCCCAGCCATTTCTACATCCGTGTATGTATGGTTCACATCCATCCACACGTCCACAAGAAACCGGCGGGCTTCTTGTGGACGGCAGCCGTCGCTAAGCGTCCTGAACACGCCGTGTGTAATATACCTTATTTAGTTATTAAGGGCTGGAGCGCATTACAGTATGGAAACATGTAGAAACCGTTTAGTTTGTAAACGCAGCCAGTTTTTATCCGGCTCCGGAGATCCGAGCACCGGGCAAAGAGACGGGCGCCGTATGAAAGAGTCCTAATTGTGAAATATATCACCAATTTTCTCAGCGTCTTAATAAATCCATACCATTACGGACTTATTTGAACTGTTTGTTATATTTTCTTGGCCCATGACTTGATGGAATTTCGTACGGAGGTAGTTTGAAGTATAACTCTTTATCGCGATAAACTGTAGTCCACAGCTGCAGCAGCAGCTATCTACTATATATATACACTATCTAATACTTTATGTAGTGTAACAAAACAAAAAACTGTAGGACGGAGTTGAAAATTTGTCTTGGTGTAAGTCATATAACTAGAAGAGAAGTATAAGCATCACACTCTCATATTTATGGACTCTGTATTGAATCTTCATCAAGCAGCTGGATGCAGATTTATCTCCCACGGACCATTTCCAGCTTCAGAAATTCTCATTATGAGTCATAACTCAATATTTATATATATATGTACAGCTGTGTATTATTCATACATTTTGAGTTATGACTTATGATGAAATCCATGAGAGATGTTGGAGCTGGGAGGCTCGTACATCGGAAGCAGCACCTGGGTCGACGTGGGAGCACTCTGGAGCCCCCGCAGGCAAGCAGCTGTGGTCACCGCAGGCGGGGCCTACACCGCTGCCGTCGACATGCAGTTTTATGTTGTTTCGGACGAGGTGCGGTTTTATGTCTTCAAACCACACGTCACACAGCTGAAAGTTAACCTAAAGGTTAACAATGAACAAAGAACTAACTAAAGTATTAAAAGACAATGTTTATAACTAGTCAATAGTTCTAGACGTTTCTGGCTCCTTTCAGAACTCTTATAACTTCAACAAAAATATAAAATAATTTTGCTATAAAATAAACACCAGGTACTGACTTACACTAACTAAAGCATTCTCTAAATCGTATCGTATGCTTTTGGGTACTTTGTTCTTGCTTCTGGTCCTTTGATTTTGTTCCTTGGGCCTGTCACAGGGAGCGTTGTCTCCTGCCGCTTTCACTGCTGCAGCACGAGACTTGGTTGTATCGCTCCCATTGGGAGCCTTGCGAAAGCGCGATTGCGACATCACTCAACTCTTCAGCCGCATGGAAACTTCGTTTGGAACAAAATCTACACTAAATAACTATTTTCTTTAGCAAACATTGAAAATAAGGATATAAAAATTAAATGTCAAAGTTTTCAACTGTTCTGACGTTTTATTTACTTTTCACGTTGGTTGTAACAAGCGAAACTATTTCTTTAAAGCTTTATTGCCTCAAGAAAAATTCACGAAAATCTTATCGTCTCGGCAAACTGAGTCGAGCATTGCGGTGGGACCTTTTCTCGACGCGGCCCCCCACCCCAGTCCCCAACTTAGATAATAAGGAACTGGTGGTGGATGATACTCAAAAAAGGTCCTACCATTGAGTGCTCGACAGGTGAGAACAAGCTTCAATATAAAATCGTCACAATAAATTCTGAGTAAAAAGGAACCCCACATAATAATAAAAAATGTATGCGGGTAGGTACTTAATTACTAGGCAGGTCTTATAAAATCGTAGACACAGAAAAGAATATATAAAATGCATAATATTTGATGACGGTAGGAAAAATATTTTTTATTTGTCATGAGCATTGCGCATTTATTTGTTCAACTTAATAGTTTATTTACTTAATTTTAAAATGAGCTTGTACAACCGCAAATCTACTTTAGGATTGTTAGGCAATATAGCCCGAAAACTTTTCAGCAAAAGAAATCAATGTGATGCAATCAACGAAGTGCTATTTTACGGAACTAATAACGAAGAAACGGCTAAACAAATAGGATTGAACAATCTCTGTTGTATTTACTATGTGATAATTCACGCGAGTAGAACCGTCGACGTGTGTGTACCGAGTCTTGCGAGCGACACTATAGCAAAGTGTCTCGTAACCGTGCAGCAAAAAAACAACGTCAAAGTTAGAGTGACCATCCACAGCAGCTGCGACTTTCACAACCTGCAATCGTTTGCTCAGAACGGAATCGAAGTGAAGGTGATAAACGCAGCAGAACGGTTGGAGCATGAGTTTATTCTAATAGACGGAGGGACTGAAGATGCAGTAGCCGTAATCGGGTCCCTCGATTATGAAACTGCTCGAGTCAATTGCAATAGAGACGCTACAATGCTTACTTCGGAAGCTGTAGTAGTCGAAGCATTGAAGGTAGAATTTGATCGGGTCTGGGACAACGTGGAGCTTAAATTATATTAATCGTTTGATATCGTAAACAGAATACTCATATTCAAACGCAAGATAAGTTTTAATGGTTAATTATTTAGTATTTTATGCAGTTGGATGTTAAAAATGGGTCTAGAAATAAAAATATAGATTTAACAAAACATATTCTGATTTTATTTCGTCTGCCTAATGAGATTATCTTTTCAAAATTATTACATTACAATAACATTAATTTTAATACAAATTGTAGAATTACTAATTTTTTGTACTCACGTGCATATAATTTGCCTAATTTATGATTTTTAATACGAAAACAGACCACATGACACAAACACAGAGATGAATGGAATGCATTCTAAAGCTTAGAAAATATTTTAGGTAAACATTAAGATAAATGATGAAGATTAATGACTGACTAAGCAAATAAATACATTAAAGCGACAGGCGGTAGCAAAATTTTAGAAGTAATCTTTTTGACTTATCCTTCATTAATCAAGTAGCCTTTTAAACGTAAAAGAATAAATCAATCTTCTGAATAATAAGAAAAGAAATAAATCTTTAGTAATACAGCTAATAGGCATTTAACAATGTTATTACGACAAAATCCCTTACTTAAGTATTCACATATTTATGCTAAAGATATGTCCTCTACAAATTGACCATCTATAAATTGGCTTGTGGTCTGCTTTCGCATTCAATATTAGTTTTAGAAAACGTGAAAGTAAGTTATTGTCACTTTCTTGTAACAGCATTCTAGATCACTTCACGAATGGCAAGCACTTGTGGTTCATAAATTTATACGTTATAACGACTCTATATTGGTGATTAATGTTTATTATGTGCCCATCAGATCAGAGGGGCGATCGCGGAACCTTCATTGCAATGTCACTGGAGTAATTTCATTCCGAATTTGATAACTTCCATTGTACCTGTGCACATAACCTATGTATTGAAACTATCAAATCAATACAAATTTGCGTTTCGATTGCAATCAATTTCCGTGATCGCCTAGCAGTATACATTATAATATCGCGAAACTAAATTGAATAATGTAACAGTTCATAAGTTTGCTATTAACAGTTATGTACATTCAGTTTAAAAGTTTAAAGCCCGATTAACATTTCGTAAGTATATAATAACAATCGATTTGACATTGAGCTCATGTATGTACACAACAGCGCCACTGTCGCTGCCGCAGTGTTTTGGCACTAATAAATATTTGGTAAAACTTCAACATCAATGAGTCTAAACGAGATAGCAATTCTGATACAAGAGCAGACAATATACTTTTACACATTTACACATAAATGCATCACAGATACAAATTAGTTCATTTTTACAAAAGTTATTCTCCAAATTGCTTTGAGTTTCAGTACATTCCTATTTCCTATTTCTCATAGACCATTTCATTCAACTAAACCTAATCTGGCAGAGATGTTGCATACAAATCTAGTAAAATATATTTTATATTACATAATAAAAATGTAAATCACCATACCAGGCTAATGTAAAAGCTACTTACACAATTTATACAAATAGTTATTTATTTTACAATAATTGATATAGTTATTATGAAAGGTTTAAAATTACAAGGCTTTTACTTTTGTTTTATATTCTCTTTTACATTATTTTTCTCAAAATTATATTACATGATAAATTGATAATAATACAGGCTTTGGGATATTTATTTCTAAGTACGACATTAAGTAATAAAAAGCTACAACACTCAAAAATTTGCTAATTTATGGACCCTAAAACAATGATTTAAATACATTAACATAGAAAACGCTTTTCAGTCACACAATTAAATAACTAATAAATGGAAAAGCAACCGGTTACTTTGAACTAGTCAAAGCAATAAGTTATGGGAATAATTAATTGGTGATGTATCAATACAACGAATGACATCGTCTGGTACAGTTTAGGAACATCTGATGCCACACATAAACATAAACTCAAGTTTTTTAACAAAACATTACATCAGTCACAACACTGTACACTTAGAAACACCAACATTATAAAAATAAAACTTACATCTAATACCAGTTAGACACGACTGTGACTAGCAATACTATCATTATCAAGAGTTCAAACATGTGGAAAGATACTGTAAAGTTCTCAGTGCAAGCGTCATAAAGATGACGAAGGCTGTGTCCTATTCACCACCAGGTGACGGTGAATGTCATACATCAACCTCGACATCACTGTTGTTTTCTTGTGTTTCATTAGACAGCGGGGATCCAACTTCTCCATCTTCTTCTATCTGTCCATCTTGTGGGGAAATCTGTGTATAGTCTTGAGGGGAGCTAGTGTCCTCTTCACCGAGTGAACCATCTTCTTGATCTTGCACTTCCTCATCCATCATTATTGTTGCTGGCAATGACGGTGACACATCTTGAATTTGAGTCGTAAATACTGTAATTTTAAAATATGTTTTTTAATATTTTAGTTGACAAGGAACTTTTTATATGTTATTAGTTGCAAATATTTTATCTTCTATAAGTTAACCCCAATAACGGTTGAATCAAGTTATATACAAAATTTAATAAAATATATTGTAATTAGAATTACAAAAGAAATTACACTATTTGTGAGTTATATTTTACGATTACACTCCTGATATATTACACACATGAAAGGGACATACACATTACACTTATGATCTAATTATTAAAACATTTACCACCCTTTTATAACTGAAAGTAATCAAGCCCTTTTTATTGTATATTTCTTTTTTATATGCAATACATACATTTTATTTCCATTCTTTTTCATTAAGGACTTTGTAAATTTAATAATATGTCATCATATTAATTTACCTTTAATGTCAGATGGTTTAATATCTGTATTGTATGTAAGAGTCTCCTCCATAGATTCCATAGTTAGGGTGTCAGTATCTAGACTATCTATGGACCCTGAGCATGACGGAGAGCTATCTGCATTGTTGTTTATTGTTAGCTTCAGGTCTAAATGAGGTATATGTGGTCTCACCTATAATGGAAATTAAATAAAAATTAAATCAAAACATGGAAAAAAATTGCAAAAATACAAATTATATATTTTTATACCATTTCATAATAAACTTGTTCTTTTTTATCCAATCATTCTTCATCAGATATACTGCTTAAGTTACAATGAAAACTATTCAAAACGGTCAGTGAGAGCCATATTACAAAGCAATTTTCAGTCATTGATCATTGCTCAAGTTGAGATTTCATTTACAAATTGATAATTTGGTGTGTGAAATCCTGTCTTGAACATAGATTCACAACTGAGTGAATATTTGATGTAACCCATGACCCATTATGACCGATATGGTGGCGGTTGCCACAATAAATTGCAATTCAATGGGGAAATGCTAAAAGTATTCCGAGCACAGTACCTACTTTGCACTGGAGCATTTGGACTATTTAATATCTATAAGTCAGTAAGGCCATTATGTATACACACCACATATTTTGTGTAGCAGTGGTAGCTAATTAATCTTACCTTCATGCCATCCGGCCTATGGGGATTTCTACAACCTTTACATTTGCATTCTGTACAGGGTTTGCTCTCAACATAACATGGACATCTCTGACCACAACATGTTAGCTTCCCCGGTGTTGCTGTTGCATTTCCACAGCGACATCCTTTACGCTTACTGCTAGTTGAACTTCTAGTTCTGTTGGAAGGTTTCTTAAATCCTAATTGGTTAGACTGTAAACAAAGACAATTTCATTATAATTTCAATTCATTTAAATACACAATGACAGTATATCATACTAAACTAACCTTCTTATTTTCACTATTAGGTGAGGGTTCACTTTGAGATGAATCTATTTCATCAACAGCTTTTCTCTTAATAGTAATTTTATTGCCTGAACCTGCATACATTACAGAATACATTGGAGATCCGTTTGTAGCTCTAGAATTTGGTGAGTCTCGAGAACACCTCGCTTCTGAATTTGTTGATGTTGATGCCACTTGTGTTTGGGTAGAGGCAGAATTTGTATAAACACAAGGTAAAATACTATATGCTGATTTAGAGAGTCCCGCTGTACTTTTATAATCGTCAGTAAAACCAGCCCCTTCCTGTACCAAGTCTATCAAACCTGAGCTGGCCACTGTACCACCATTCACTCCCGCCGTTATTTCATCTTCTTCTAACAATGTTTTATATACGTCCGTATCCATAAAATATTCACATAACTTTTTATAACACTGTAAAAGGATACGCAATTGTAAATTTTCGGCGTACTTTTCGTAGTCTTTACACCAACTGCACGATGGCTTTAGTTTTTTCCTGCCCCCTTTACACTTTTTACAAACGTGGTGCTGGCAGCCGGAACTCGTCGGCGTGTAGGGCTCCTTCAACAAATTACCGCAAACGGTACAAGAAAGAGATTGTCGTAAATAGGGAACCAAGCGAAATAAATCTGTCCAGGAACTTTTATCCGCTGCGTCAGCCAGGATTATCAACCGACACGTTGAAACGTATAAACTAGTAGCATTCATTGTATGGTACAAGAAGAGTCAATTAGAGAACATTTATAATTCAAATTAATTGTTTACACCGAAAAATAAAACTAAACTTTGCCAGCCAAAAAGCCGCAAACGCTTTCATTCATCACAAATTTGACATTGACAGTTAAGAACTGTCACCCATAATCACACACTGTTGACATGTGTCAATGTCTACCTTACAGATCACAGGTAAGCAAAAAAACTATTAGATGTTTTAGAAATGAGTGATGACTGACGCGACGCCACGCCACGTGGTTTCTCAAGTTATTATTTAAAAAATTAAACAAAGTAATAACAACAAATAAAACATTTTTTAAACAAAGTAAGGCTAAAATGAAATTAAACTAAAAAACTATGCATTAGCAAAACTTAGGTCCGTATTACAGAACGATGCTCAGTTATCAATCTGTGCTCAAGCAGAGATTTCATTCATAAAGTGATCAATTAGTGAAAGAAATTTCTGCTTGAGCACCGATCGATGACGGTGCCTACTAGTAGCGGCTTCTTATATTAAGTTTTGCTAATGCATAGTTTTTCATTTTATTTAAATTTTCTATTTATGTATATTATGTTGAAATAAATATTCCTTAATTTTGTACTTGCAATCACATACACAGATTATTATGGTGACTACATTAGTATTATATAAATAAATGCAAAGGGAGTTTAGGCGGAAAAAAAGAAAAGATGCGTCACCGCATTGTATTGTTTTCCAAAATTGTTGTTATTTTCAATGTTAGTGCATAAAGTTGGTGGCGTTTAAGTCCTTGATTACAGGCATGAGTGTGGGAAAATGATATAATGACGGTGAAACGTTTCTTTTCGTGTTGTTTCTAAAACTCCATAGAAGCTTCTAGTAAAATTGCCACCATTTGACTAGGAGTATGACTTGACTAGACTATGACTTAGCTTGATGACTTGTACTATGACTCTGGCTAAATGTTCAAAAGTGTGGAGCCAAAACATATAAAATAAAATTTATTATTTTATTTGGATATTCATATATCCAAATAAAATAAAAAAGTTTTAAAGTGAAAAATGTTGTTATTTTATGATTCCGTAAATTCTATACCTAGTTCTATAGGGTTACGGCATTAGCCACAATAAGTAAATTTCCTTTTTCAGGTTGTGGTGGGGCTGCCGTTAAAGAAAAAAATTACGTGGTGGTTACCACGTAAAATGGAATCGACTTTATTACATGTAAAAGTCGTTCAAAGTGGCACTAACTTAAGAACTGCATTGCATTTGGCGTTCTGCTGATGTGTTACATGACCATTTAAAAAAAGGCCTCGTTACGCACCTAAACTTGCAAATAATTCAATTTTTACTTTGGCTGGAGTAAGAGACAGATGCGCGCATCGAGTTTTTGAAGTTGCCCAAAGCATTTTATGGGTAGTGCTATAAATACCAATTAACCTACTGTTGTACGGTAGTTATTTGCCGAATACTTTGGGTAATAAGGTACAGGAGCCAATGAAGGCCCACATAATTTCAAAACCTCGTGAAATCTTGCAGATAAATAAAGTATAGAAAAAACATAATGGAAGTTGTAATAATAATAATTAAAACACACTTGCATTATTGTCTATGGTACTAGTAGCATAAACCCGCGAAATTTAAAATGTTTCGTTTTATCATAACTGTATTTTTTTTAAAGTGGGCTATCCTAGGACCCGGGCCATCTTCGGCGACACTACCTTACCATACTATTCTTATCTTAATTTTTGTTGCTCTGATACTGAACTGCTCAAGCTGAGATTATATTAACAAAATTATCGAATAGTGAATGGAATCTCTACTGAGATTATATTAACAAAATTATCGAATAGTGAATGAAATCTGTACTTGAGCATTAATCGACGACTCAGCCTAAATCTGTAATACGGGTAAGCACGTTACGAGTTTTCATACACCCATTTTATACGTAGTCAAAAATGAAGATTGTAGTTTTGTGTTTTTAATTTTCATATATTTTGAATTTAGGTTTAGGTGTACGGATACACCCTCCGCTTCTTTTGTATACCTACCTACTTTTACTACTTACTTTTATTTTACGACTACTAGGAGTACTAGGTACTTACGTACTTTCGATTTGCTTACGCTTTACAGAATAACTCAACCATACGGTTTCGATATTCAAATACTACCGGTATATACCGATATTACCGGTATGGAATTCAAGGCCTGTTCTTATTTAAAATATCCCAAAATCCACAGGTACGAAATAAATTTCTGTATATTAAGTACTTACCTAGGAAAATGATTTGGATGCAAAAGTCAGTAATTGTTAGGCAGGTAGGTACAGCTATTAACTATTAATATTATTAACTATTTTCATTATTGTTATTATTGTTCGACCAATCTGTCGTTCCAATTACAGAGTAGCAGTTTGGGTAGCTGAAATAAAACTTGTAGCAAATATGGAGCAATCGATTTAATTATATTCACTATAACAAAACCGATATGCACTATTTTATAGGACGATTATAATAGATTAAGTAATTAATATTACACGGTGTTGCGATTAACATTTGCACAGGAAAGAGAAAGAATCGATTGTGAACACAGACTATATGACAATCAACGAGTAAGACACAGACTACAAATACCAATACATTAGCAGAGACATAGCCATGGGAAAGAACATAATAATTTTCTAACACTTCCCCTTATTATTTTCTTCACATGGTCACTATCATTTAACAAAATATTTACAACAATGATTCATATTTATACCATGCAATTATATAAAACAAACATAACACAATTATCAAACCACTAAATAAAATCAAAGTCAAATTATTAACATTACTCAGCCCTAATGTGGTTTTACATTAATCTCTTTAGTAAATTGTGCATGTTTTACTGAACTTAATGGCTTAGTGAGCACATCGGCTATCATTTGTTCAGTTGGCATATATACTACATTAGCAAACCCTTTTTGTATCAAATCCTTTACATAATGATACCTTAAGTCTATATGCTTGGTCCTTTTATGACAGTATTCCTTAGCCTCCAGTAATTTGTGGGCACTTTGATTATCATTATATATCATAACATTAAATTTCTTATCCAACATTTCTGATATAAAATTCTTAATAAAACATAGATCTTTACAAACATCGCTTATTGCTAAATATTCACTTTCAGTACTACTTAAAGCGATACTTTTCTGTTTACGTGATTCCCAATTTATTGTATTGTTACCTAACTTTATCACAAACCCAGTGTAAGATCTTCTGTCTACTATATCGTTGGCCCAATCAGCGTCTGTATAAGCAGTCAAATTTAAATTACAAGTTCTATAAAAACATAGTTTATAATTTAATGTTCCTGCTAAATACCGTAATATCCGCTTAGCCGCAAGCCAATGAGACTGATCATAACCATGAGTGAACTGACTTAGCTGACTGCAAGCAAAACTAATATCTGGTCGGGTACATACAGATAAGTACATCAAACATCCTAATAATTCTCTATATTTATACAAATCATCATCAAAACAATTATCTTCAGGCTTGCTTAATTTAGTGCCTAAAACCATAGGAGTTGATACTGGCTTGCAGTTTTGCATATTAAATCGTGATAACAATGTCTTAATGTATTCAGTTTGATCTAACGTTAATACACCTTTAACTTTATCATGATTCACATTAATACCTAAACATGTCTTAAGTGTGCCCAAGTATTTAACATGAACCTCTCGCTCTAACAAAGTTATCAATTCATTTTTCATGGATGAACTATTGCTAAATAAATAAAAGTCATCAACATACAATGCAATTATAGTTAAACATTTTGTAATATTACATTTCTTAACATAAACACAGGGTTCACACTTGCTTTGTGAAAAGCCATTTTTTTGACAATAATTGATGCACCTTTAAGTTCCACATTCTACTTGCTTGTTTCAAGCCATAGATACTTTTCATCAATAAACATACTTTATCTTTATCAGTGTTAAACCCTTCAGGCTGTTCCATGAAAATATGCTCATTCAGTTCGCTATTTAAAAAGGCAGTCTCTACATCTAAATGCTCTATGTTCATATGTAAGTCATTAGCTAAAGCAAATAAAATTCTCATCGTACTGTGGCGTACGACTGGCGAGAATGTGTCATCATAATCTACCCCTTGTTTTTGTGAAAAACCGCGCGCCACTAAACGCGCTCTATATTTATCCTTACCTGTGTTACCATGCTTGGTTTTATAAACCCATTTACACTTTACAACGTTGCGACCCCTAGGTCGATCAACAAGCTTCCATACACCGTTTTTGATGAGAGCATCATACTCTTTTTGCATGGCAGCTTGCCATTCTACACCGCTCGATGAAGAAATAGCTTCTCCATATGTTATAGGATCAGATTGACCCTGAACTAACAAGGACATGTCATAATCCTCATACCTGGCTGGTTGCCTACCACGGGTGCTCCTTACAGGTCGCTCAGCAACGGTCACTGACCTCTCAGGACTAGTCACAGCTTCCCCTCTAGGAGACCACCCATCAGACTGCGAGGATGTGGTGCTACCTCCAGTAGCAAGAACCGGACTCCCCAGGCTCATTGCTTCATCACCAGTTGCATACTCCGACTCAGGAGCTGAAACCACAGTTACATTTTGATTAGAAAAACTGTCATCACATAATATATTTTCATTCATGGATAAATTATTGACATTATCATTTGAAATAGTATTATCAATCTCATTATTACTTAAATTATTATTTATTCCATTACAGTCCATATTATTATTCAATGTATTATTATTTGACTGGTCATTTAGACTAGGTAAACAGTCATATTGATAAAACTTATAACTATTAATTTTATTTTCATCAGTCTTTAAAAATTCATTCTCTAAAAATGCTACATTCCTGGCAAAAATTATCTTGTGGGGTACCAAAGGGTCGACTAGCCTATATGCTTTTGTAGTGTCACTATAACCAACGAAAATACATTTCTTGGACTTAGCATCAAGTTTCTTTCGCTTCTGCTCAGGTACTAGTGCATAGGCAACACAACCAAACACGCGCAGATGACCAAGTTCAACTTTAGAACCAGTCCATACCTCTTCAGGCAAAGATCCTGCCACAGCAACAGAGGGGCACCTATTCTTTAAATACAGTGCGGTCATTACCGCCTCTCCCCAAAAGCGCTGGCAGAGACCTGACTCCTGCAGTATGCACCGTGCCTTTTCCATCAGAGTTCTATTAAGCCTCTCTGATACACCATTTTGTTGAGGGCTGTAGGGAACAGTCACTTGATGGACAATACCCTCACCTTTCAAGTATATCGCAAACTTATCATTACAATACTCGCCCCCACCATCAGACCTGAGACACTTCAACGGATAGCCAGATTGTTTCTCTACAAGAGTCTTAAACTGTACAAAAGTGGACATTACCTCGGATTTATAACGTAGTAGGTATCCCCAGCTCTTCCTGCTGTAGTCATCGGTAAACGTCAACAAGTATCTAGCGCCGCCCCAACTGCAGCAATTCATGGGCCCGCAGACATCGGAGTGCACTAACTCTAGCGGTTGGGTTGCACGCTTTGCCTCTGAAGGGAATGGTTTAGCTACCTGCTTCCCCTCAAGACATGCTATGCAATTTTTTAATTCAAGTTCATTATTCTCACTGTCCTGAAATGAAATATCATTAACCTTCCGCAGAGTACACATACCTCCATAGCTCAAATGCCCAAGTCTCTTATGCCAGACAGATGCCGGCACTGCTGCGACCATTGCACTCTCTCCACCCTGCACCATAGTTAGGGATGGGTTAGAATGCTCCATTTGCAAGATCCTGTTGACAACCCTATCTAACTTATAGATACCATTAACATTAGAAGCATGTCCCTTGCTATCCCCCAATACTTGACAATTTTTATAAAAATGACACCCCTGCTTGTCGAACACCACAGTATAACCTTCTTTAGTAAGTCTACTAACAGACAAAAGATTAGTGGATAAATCTGGCACGAGCATAGTTTCAGCCACAGTACTATCATTACCTAACACCAATTTCACTTTTCCAGAGCCACAGCATGACAATTTATCATTATTAGCTATACATACCTCACTCTTATTAGGTTTATAGTCCATTAAAAATTGTTTAGAATTAGTCATATGAGCAGTACAACCACTATCAACGATCCAGTCACTTGATTTTACCGATAATGCTACAGCACTAGTAACGAAAGTCTTTTCAGAATTTTCACTCTTCTTATCACGCTTTAACTTGAAACACTTTGATTTTATATGGCCTGGTTTCTTGCAATAGTGACAAATTATTTTATGTTTAGATACATAAGCAGCATTATTTTGTGACTCTCCGCCATTAATTTTTCGAAACTCTTCTTGAAGTAGACGAGTACGTACTAACTCTGTAGTTAAGTTGCTACTTATACACGCTGTCTCCAGATTAGATACCAGAATATCATACTCAGCTGGTAGGCCACTTAAAAGAATCTCTGCAACTTCTGCATCTTCAATGAGTTTGCCTATGTCGGCCAGCTGATGGACTAGGGTCATTACCCCATTAATATAGTCTGTCATCGAATCAAATTGGCTGAACTCCATTCTATGAAGTTGTCGCGATAGTAAGACACGGCGATACAAGCCCTTATCTTCAAAAATTTTGGCTAACATATCCCATGCTGCCCTGGCTGTAGTCGCCTCTCTCACATGTTGATACAAAGAAGGTACGAGGCTCATACATATACGAGCAAGGGCTTTCTGATCCCGTACAGGGTCAACATCAGTGCCATCCACGCATCCCCACAAACCATCCAACACCAATAACATCTTCATTATAAACTTCCACGACGTATAATTAGCTATACCAGTAAGCCGCTCAAAATTGTGATGATTAGACATATTATTGTTCGCCGGCTGCCATGTTACCGGCGTTACGCCACGTGCGCCGCTCCCGTCGCTTTGCGACATTTTTGCAGATTAAGTTTATTGCTGCACCCAACAACAATTAGAATTCTCAAGGCTTCTGATTTTACAAACGACTTCTTGTCTTTTCTTCTTCATGTATGGTTGCTGGAACCCATAACCTGTTCGACCAATCTGTCGTTCCAATTACAGAGTAGCAGTTTGGGTAGCTGAAATAAAACTTGTAGCAAATATGGAGCAATCGATTTAATTATATTCACTATAACAAAACCGATATGCACTATTTTATAGGACGATTATAATAGATTAAGTAATTAATATTACACGGTATTGCGATTAACATTTGCACAGGAAAGAGAAAGAATCGATTGTGAACACAGACTATATGACAATCAACGAGTAAGACACAGACTACAAATACCAATACATTAGCAGAGACATAGCCATGGGAAAGAACATAATAATTTTCTAACAATTATTACTATAGTAGGTACTTAGTTTTACGAACGGACCTGCAACACAAACCGAACTCAGACCTCACGACACAAGATAATGATATCTTGATAATCATTTCAATGATTTTGCAAATATTTGAAATACCTAAGTTGTTAAATACCTAAAATCGGATATTTTTGTCAAATATTACCAAAGTCGACCGGTAAATTGTGCCACAGCATAATTTATTCTATTTAGCCGAAATACACAACCAATCATCACGGACGACATTTTTTTTTTAATGTCGTCATTAAAACATGTATGTACAGAGTCTGTGAGTAGGTAAAAGTGTACCAAATTTCATCAAGATTAGATGAAAAATACGACCTGGGGCTTTACCGCGTAAGTCTGATGGAGATCGTAATAGTGTTCTCTCTTGCTCGCACTCGTGTACTTGTTAATTGGCGCGTGCAGGATGGCAGGCGAAGCCGATTCCCAGAACGGTTACGCGGTAGGGGTGCTGTATGCGAGTGTCCAATGCCTATCAACATAGGCATCTACTTACATCCAGAGAGAGAAAAGCAGTTTTTGCGAGTTGAAGATTTCGCTAGCTTATGCTTCGCTCGCAAGTCGACCGGTTGATGGAAAGAATTTTATAGGCAGAACCTTTCTAAATTTTCATATGTAGAGTTTTCTAAAATAAATAAATCTACATTTAAAAATTTTTCAAACCTCGAAACATTCTCTTTTCGACTAACACATTTAATTCAATATTACCTACCCAAGCTTACCTAAGAATAAAAAGCAGATAAGTGGAAATAGATAGCTACATACGTACTTACTTATTACAAACTTACTTTTAAGGATAAAATCAGTAATAATGTAACAAACAACAAAATCTGTTTATGAACCCGCCCAACTAATGCTTGGTCGACTTCACCAAATAAGTAAGTAGCATGAATCGAAAGGCAGCCATCCACTTATCTATAACGAGTCCATTAAATAGTGACTCTTCTTATCATTCCTAAGTATAAAATCAAAACAAAGACCATGATTAACTCGTAACACAAAAACTGTTACAGAATAAACATAATCGACGCACCAATCGGAGCGTATAGATAGGAGGTAATTTAACGTATAGTGCCCTAAATTATCGGGTATTGTAGCCATTGTCTTAATAGATAGGGTGCGCGGGCGCAGGACTGCTGATAAAAGATTACAGCGTCATAGCAGCAGTATCAGTTGATCCGTCGTTGAGGAAACACCTCCTCAGTGGCTGTTGGTAGCATCTGCCTGAGTGGTTAATTGAATCAATTCAACGTCTTCCGTCGCTGATTACGCTCCCGTCTGTCATGCCGGGTTTGTGGGCGGTATTATACAAGTGCGGTGATGTGAAAATCTGATTGTGAATCATAACGGACGAATTCATTTATTGTGCTTTGGAAGTTGATCAAGATGTGCAGGTGAGGAAGGATCCATCATTATTATTTTGGCTCACTTTCGTTAGCAGTTCGTTCTGATAGAAGATAAGGATCTTTTGTAAAGGAAAGGTCACGTTTACATATGCCCATTCGTTTTTGATATTTAAGTATCCAATTAATTATTTGCTTACATTAAATTAGAGGTCATTTAGGATAACAATATTTAGGTACGAAAAAGTGCTAACGACTCTACGATACTGGACGATTACAACGCTCAACGACTCTTTCCCTGAGAGATCAGTTGGACGATCACGTAACTCGATTGCAACAAATAGAAACACTAATTTGCATGGATTTGACAGTTTGAATACGAAGTTAATGTGCATATTTAGTATGCAATTTTCCCCAATTGCATTGGAATCAAAGTTTCATGATCACCCCCAGTATGACTAGTAAAAACAACATAATGTAGGAGTATGATAATGGCGTTATTGCTAATATTAATAAAATATTAGCTCATATCATGTGGAGGTTTTTTTTATCTTCATACCACTGTCACACCTAGGGGGTAATCACAGAAATTTGATTGCAAAATTAGAGAGAAATTTCAATTCTAATTTGAAAATTTCCATAGTAACTATGTACATAAATTACGTATTGAAACTGTCAAATCCATACAAAATTCTGTTACTATGGGTTGCAATCCAGTTCCACGATCGCCTGGCTGTTGGTAAAATGACGACTCGGTCGACGATGGCACGTACCTACTTGCATAGAAGATACCAGTTCACTCTTACCTTGAAAACTCTGATATGGTTGCTATTTAAGGCTGGTTATTTTTTAAGCATTGTTTAAGTAGCAACCAATGCTTAACAATGTAAAGCTTAAGGAACAATGTTTGTTTGTTGTGTTTAGTATCTGCTAAGACATAATCACATAATATAATATCTACAGCCCAAATTACCTAAATCGTAATTAAAACGTGATTGACGTCGTTTAAATGCTAAATGTATTTAGCAATTAGGAAAATACCACGGATAAAAATATATTATTTACACAGGTGATATATATACAGACAATAATAAAAATTTAAAAAAACAACGAGGACTTATTTCAATTGTTTATATCCACAGAATTCTATTTATTTTTTTATTTTATTCAGTAATCTTATTACCAGACTGTGCTGATGTCTCAGGATGATGTGCGCAGTGCAGTGTCACGCGAAACTTTATATTTTGGAGTTCCGAGTGACACTGTTCTGTTATGGGCAACCGTGTCGCTTAACATCAGGTGAACGACCAGCTCGTCACAAAATTCACTAGCATTTTTAAAAAAATCACCCTATTTGTGTTTATCATTAAGAAAATCATTTAAGCTATAATACTGTAGTATCTATTACAAATATTACAGTAGGTACAAACAAATACCCTATTACTTCTTAGTACAAACTATACCGACTTGTGGCTAAAACTAGATTTTCCGTTTTTATCACTTTATTTGAACGACTTATTTTTCACTTATAAATGAAAGCGTATATGTACGTTGCGTGCATATAATGCGAAAATTAACGTTGAATCGCTTTATCTGGATTTAATTTCTTAATCACGGTACCTATATATCTACCTACTGTAATGTTATCAACGTAAAGTACCTATATACTAAAATATCTAAGTAAAAGCGGTTGCTTTGTACAGATTGTTTCGTAATGCGGTTCATGATTTTTTCGAGTAAACGCTAATTGATTTCTTCCATACCTACAAACGTAGTTACATACCTAAAACAGCTCTTTTCTACATATTCATAGAGTTGGCAATCATTTAACCAGAAGTCCAATTCTTATAATTAATAATGTTCAAAATCAAGTTTCAATCTAATCTCTCTAATCTATGGTATTCTCCTAAATGACAATCGTCATGTTTTGATTGGCCTACGGCCTGCTGGGCCTGCGACTGCACAAAATAATCTACCTTAAGATACTTAACATAATAAATACAACTGGATTAATCTGTCAATTAAATATTTTTTGGAAATTTTAATTCCAAGAAGTTATTGAAGATAAACTACGCAAGCTTGACTTGAAGATTTAACTGGTGAATGCGTGACGAGGCGAACGGAAATTGAAAGTTCTTGGTTTACGTAGATCTTCATTGTCAACATAACAAAGTTAAAAATTACTTAAGATTTGTATTATTATGTTGGTATAGATAGATAGATCACTCTTTATTGTCTCACCAACGAAATTAAACAATACAGGAATTATTAAATGGTATGTCCAGTAAAATAACAATTATTGTTAAGATGGCGACAATGATATTAAACTAAGCAAAAACAAAATAATATCCGCCGATAGATGGTGCTAAAAAAGTTTTTCTTCGGTCGTGTGGTCTAAAACACACTCGTTTTTTATTTTATATAGTTTACCACTAGAGATCGAAATTTATTTAACCATTTAACAGAAGGTCTGCAGAACAATTGAAGGTTCTATTAGGTACCAACTTAGGTACAACCTATGTCGAGTCACAAATATTATATATATAGGTACAGATTTATATTTTACTGTCATGTTATTACTGTGTCTGTTCCCTAATATACTTGTACTAATCCCTATCTACGCAATTCACTTTATTCTTAGACATGTGAGTATTATATCTGCCAAACAATATTAATCATGCCCGATAAGCACGATAAAACGATTTTTTTGTATGAATCAACAGGATGGTAGTCTTACCTAATTCTATGATTTCTCATAGAATTATAATGTACATAACCAAACCATAGATAATATAATAATACTATATTAGTAACCAACCTATCTAATGAGTTTTGGCGGGAAAACGAAAAAAATCGCGTCACCGCATTGTATTATTTTCCAAAACTGTTGTTATTTTCAGTGTTAGTGCATAAAATTGGTGGCGTTTTATTCGTTATGTGCTGGATTACAGGCATGAGTGTGGGAAAGTGGTATAATGATGATGAAACGTTTTTTTTCGTGTTGTTTCCAATACTCTATAGAAGCTCCTATTAAAATTGTCACCATTTTACTAGGAGTATGACTTGACTAGACTATGACTTAGCTTGATGACTTGGACTATGACTTGACTTGACTTTGGACTTAACTTAAGAAATTATTAAATACTTGACACTGGCTGAATACACAAAAGTTTGGAGCCAAAGCAAAAACAAAAAAAACTTAAAAAAACTTTGTTGTCTCAGTAAAGAAAATAATGGCGGTTACTCATTACCTATGTTTATGAATTTAGGTACATAACTTAGTAAATAATCACTTTGGTATGTACCTACATAACTAAGTTATTAATTACTTTGTTATGTACCTACGTAACTGAGTAAATAACTAGGTACTCTGTTATATACCCACAAAAGTGATACAAAACGAATATGCCTTTATTGGTCAGTTGAAGTCACATCTCGATAAAAAGTGCTACTATTCTTTGAAAGAATTTTTCGAAGATAATCATAAAATATAAATCTTTTAATTATGTTGTGAATGTTAAATTTTATTGAAATTTATTAAGCGTATCGCATGAAATATGTTAAATTTTATCTACTAACCCTACTCTCATTATATTAATCTGTAGTGCCCTACAGGGTCCATATTGTTACTATTAATATTATGATATATAGGTATATAATATTTAGAATGTAAGATCAATATGCACATATAGTAACAGAATAAATGAATATGAATATGAATAAATGAGTAAATAACTGCTCTGTTATGTACCTGTATAACTGAGTAAATCTATGTATCTACTTTACTCGGTAAATCATGACTCAGTTATGTACCCTACGTATTAATATCTGTTAAGAGCAAAGTTTAAGGAATAAATGGAAGCAACACTAAACTAAACAATGAACTAATTAAATAAATATAATCGTTATTTAGAAAATAGTGTTGAATTAGTCAATTGTTTTATCTCTAACCCGTGTGTCGGATCTTACCCACCACGCACGGCTTAAATCATCTAAGGCCATATAACTTTACCGAGCCTTAATTTTAAAAAAGGCAACTTTAATTTTTTGAAAAAGAGGCTTTTTGTCTAAAATAGAGGCGCCTCGGGGATTCACCTGCAATGTAGGTAGCCATTTTCCTACAAAGAAGACTATTTCATTGTTTTATTAAAAAGTACCCCATAACTACAACTAGTACCTACACGGCTAACACTCACGATACAGTCGAATAACTCGACCGGTGTTCGGGCAATATAGATGCCCATCCTCAAGGAGTACGCGCGGCGGCGGTGGCGGCTTGGTTGGGGTACTCGGCAGTACCCCATGTTTATTTTGAAAGTGTTATTGATGATGTTTACCAACGCAAAATTTCAGCCCAACCAGTTAAGCCATTTTGGTGTAAAACCCAAACATATATAATATATATTACATACATACAGACAAACAGGCAAGCAAAGAGTCAACATTTCAATTTTGTATTAATAATAGTTACGAAATAAGTAAATAGGCAGGGATTAAAATATGGGTAATGTTTTGAATTTTTTAACTGATTTCCAAAAAGAAGGAGGTACTGTATTCGTCAGTATGTATTTATGTTTCTTCCTTTAAAAAAGATCCAAACGTAAGTAGGTATATGATGATGCATTGATGTTTCTTTTATTTGTAAAGGTGAGTAAGTAATCAAATAAAGATATTTTGTGTGAGGGGTTTTAAATCCTGTTTATTAATCTTTCAAGTACTGTTCAAGTTATTATTTTATATGATGTTATAGAAACTGACGTGAGTAGTATTCATAACTACCGCTTTAGCCATGTACTAGATAATACACGACTAAAACTCTCACCGCCGCGCGCCGCCGCGCGTACACCATGAGGATGGACATCTATATTGCCCGAACACCGCGGTCGAGTTATTCGACTGTATCTCTTGAGTGTAAGCTGTGTACTAGTTGTAGTTATTATTATTTATTAAATAAGAAAGAGAAGTTAAAAACTACTGAAAATCTGAAAGTCTCTTCAGCACATTCAACTGCAAAATCAATTGTTTAATGAATCTATAAACACAACATATCTTTCCATTGCGGGTGCCAGGGTGTGGGCGCATCATAAAGATCATTCAGACAATTGAGGCCGCCGCGCCGCGCCCGCTGCGCCTGCGCAGGAGTGTCCCTACAATAACACACAATGCTTCCGTTGATCGGGTCGATCAGGTTCAAACTATACTAATAGCGTTATTACATGTTCTGTGCTAATAGCAACGTTTGGATACTCTAATTGTACTAAAATGTAGTATTGCCATAAAAGTTGGTGATGATGTTATCTTGTTTTGGTCATTCCATTCGAGTAGGTACCTATCTTTGAGCCTGTCTGTTGTTTCTTTTGTACCATAGGCATTTAGGTACCTACTAATAAATAAAGTAGAATTAAACCTAGCGAAATTTAATAACTCTCAGTGTACTTCGACTTTGACAGCTTCTATTTCGAGTTTGAGTCGGCTTTCAATGAATATGTACTCCTACTAACAACCGATTCATAATTGAGGATATATGTAATATTTTAACTGCAGCTGTGGTGCTCGCCTTTATTAGAGGAATAGTTTATTTTCACACGATATAGTAACGTTTATATGAAGTAGGTAAGAACGGGTATTTGATATACAAAAATTTGTAGATGCAGGTGCATAAATAATATAATCACGCCCATCTATCACGCACATAGATCCTGGATCCTAACTATAGGATTCCCTGTATCTAGGGACCTATTACGAGGACCATGGTCCCACGATACCCAGACTCAGAATAAATATTTGCACTTTTTTGTGTCCAAATACTTGTCCTGCCGCATGAATCGAAGCCTTAATGTTGATTACGACAAGAAGTATTTAAATAAACATAATCAAAGTTATAATATAGGTACTTAGCTCGAAAAGTACCTAATGAATATTTGGGTACACAAAAGCACGCACCCTTGTATGAAGACAGCTAATGTTTTCAAAGCTTACCAATTCTGCACGACAAACCATGGCAGTTTTCCTGGAGACGACGAGTCGTTAATTGAAAGGAATTAGTTTGACCTCTGCACAATTAAAGACAGTTGACCCTAGACCCCCTTAGCTGGAAGAATAGCGTACAGTCATATTTATGGAGCTAAAGCTTGAGAAATTGCCAATGATATAAAAACACTCTCAAGATAAGCTGGATGTTTAAAAACTATAAATACAATTGCACAGCGTAAAATCTAATTCATAAGAACGAAATTTATTTAAGCTGGCGACTGACATGAGCATTTACTGGATGCGAATATTCGTGGTGAGCATATGCTCGATGTGAGCATGCTCACTACACCTGAATATTCGTCTCGAATATTTGCTCAGCTGTGCTCGATCAAAATGGCGGACTTAGAGGACATGTGTGTTGCGTTTCTTTAAATCAATTTATAAAGGCGTTTTCAACCCATAGTTGGGAATTAATAGTATTTATCAATAAGCAAAATCTATTTATCCTGACATCAATGCATTTTACCAAATGCAACATCGAAACACCGACGTGTGCGCTCGCGACGGTACTCGCGCTAGCGAATTACTGTAACTTGAACATTCATTAGATTCGCCAAAAAGTCGACAACCGGATTGAGCGCGCTCGCGTGCTCGTTGCTCGCTATCGAGCTGCTCGGTTCGCTGTGTGCTGACATGACGTATATTCGACTTCGAATGTGCTCGCATCGAGCAAATGCTCATATCCGTCGCTACGCTAGCTTTAGATGCCAAGAGATAAGTATCGATGAGCATTAGTTACCAAAATGCTAGCAGGTATCTTTATATAGCCTTGAGCGATATCTTTTGACCGCGCCGAATTATAACTAAAATAGGTACGGTTTATCTTGATATCGCTGAAGACAAAACACACCTGTGAGTGATGGACAATCAAATCTCAATTGGTTAAAGTGGGCCACGGCCAATCATTAAGACCAAATTAGGTCATGAGTCATTATATGACTTACATCGCATTGCACTTATGCCCGTCTGTACTAAAGTTTGACGTTTAAAGTTCCTAAGGTCACACTTATTCCTCGGTGACATACCGAAATGCATTGCAGTGGGTATACCCACTGCAAGTACCCAGTAACCACTTGTTAATATAATCACAATACACAATCCCATTTGACAAATACAAAATATTGAAATACTGGAAGTTTTTCTCAGGACTCGTGTAGAAAATTGTATTTATAGACTAACCTTCCAGAGTAGGCAGGAACTGTAGAATGATAGTCTACAATTTTATGATATACTAGTAAGCTCTGCTTGGCGATCACGTAACCTGATTGCAGCAAATAGTAACACAAATTTGTATGGATTTCAGTTTCAATCCGCAGTTTATTACCATGGAGCACGCGTACTACGCAGTTTATTACTAGTTACTATGGTTCAAATTAGGAGTGAAATTTCTCGTGCTTTGCAATCAAAGTTCCCGTTATTACCCCCTGAAACCAGTACGACGTGCACGACCTCTATCGGCCGATTTTGTTCATAAGCATATGAAGTCTACAATTGAGTTTTGTTTATTAATTTGATTTTTTTTTTATTAGGACAATCTTAAAGTTACTAAACATAATTATTTATATGATAGACAGCGAGTATTGCGAATACCTTTACCTATATATCAAATGTTTTTGCCAAATATATCAAAACAATTACGTAAAATAACGCAAACTTTCTCTTGTTTGGTGAGAAATACCTACTACCTACTAATCAAAAATCACCGACAACACAAAAAGCAATGAAATTGTACCAAGTCTTGTCAAGACTAGTATAAAAACTATCGATCTGTACGTATGCGAGTATCATAAAACCATACCTACATTCCGGACTGTTGAAAGCAAATTTGTCAGTTCCAAAGACTTATTTCGCTTCGCTTGCTCGATCAATAATAAACAATGTCAAAATGTAGCAAATCAATCAAAATCTCTACATGAGCTATAATACTAGGTGAGCTATAATACTAGGTGGTAGGACTTTACTGTAAAGTTCGTCTAGATAGGTACCACCGCTTTGCCAGCTATTCTGCCGCCAAGCAGTAGTGCGCAAGCACTACTGTGTTCCGGTTTGAAGGGAACTGTAGCTAGTGAAATTACTGGGCAAATGAGACTTTATGATCTGATCTCACAGTTTAGTAATCTTATTACTAGTGTTGGAAATCCTAAGTGGTTTTAGTTTTTAAAAAAAATAAGTTTACAATCAAGCTAAGGATATTTATTAAGATTTACTAAGAACCGACAATAATTAATAGCGTGATTTTATAGAACGTCCGTCGCCTCTGAGCGCTGCCCGAAAAGTGAGCCCGAGCCTTCTCCGTCGCTCGTATATATACTACGCCGCTTGCATCAGCTCCCGAAGTGAAGTATTTTGTAACACGGCCGTTCCTGCTTGCGTGTTGTCCTCAACAGCTGCTTCATCTTCAAGCGGCACATTGTCGTCGACCTCGGCCGTTGTGTCTTCTTCTATAACACAACAAAACATGATTTTAGGACCCGATGTACAGGCATAACGTTGGTAACTGAAACCATTTCAAAATTAAAATGAAACTGTTGCTCAATTCAAAGAAATTTCAATTTAGAGAAATTCAACAGGTACTTGTAATAAACATTGAAAACGGAGACTGCAAAACAACTGTGTTAGAAGCACAAGCGTGCACTCAAGTACAACCAACGCAGTTTTCATAACAATTTTATGAAAAGATGTAAGAAGAAGTAATGGTTATAGGCGCATGTTAGCATTGTAAATAAAGAGAAATAAATGTATTGCGAATTTCAGAATTCCGGACTTCTAAACTTCGCCACACATTGTAATAGAAAACGGCGATAACATTCATAAATAACGTCATACTTTGCAAAAACGGCAACTGTATGACATGGCACTCACAAACCACGTCACACATTGCAAAAACGGCAACTATGTGGAGAGAATAATCTCGTCACATATTGCAAAAGGCAACTGCATGAAGAGGCATAGGCCACCTCACACATTGCAAATAGAGAGAAGGCAACTGTGCGAAATGATCACACATTGCAAATAGAGAGAAGGCAACTGTGCGAAATGATCACACATTGCAAACGACGCCACACAAAGTGCAGTCATCGCTGAGTCACATTGGTGAGACAGATATCCGCAGTGGAGAACGCAGAACAAGCCTCCAGCGTCCATTCGCCCCGCCAAAACACCATGTGATCGGCGGCCGCTTGCGTTGTCTTGCCATAAGACCCGCCGCGAAGTTTCGAGCTACAGCGGTGGGTGGCAGCACATGCAGGACCTTGTAGGGCCCCCGCATGCCAGAGTTCAGCTTTCCCGTAGATTGTGATGACCTGTTCACGAACACAAAATCGCCAACGGTGAAGGTTTGTGACTGCTGACGACCCTTGTTGACATAAGCGTCTTGGAGTTGCTGGTCAGCGTCAGGTAGTGTGGACGCAGTATTATTTGTCACCGCATCTTAACGGTACACCATTGCGAGTTTTGTTTTGAATGAATAACCGGGGATGTACCATTTAAAGTAACAAAAACTAACTTAGTAGCATTAAAAATGTCTAACCTCTTCAGACATTGCTTGGCACTTACGTGTTAACAGAAGCTTCTACCTTGTGCTCGCTCGGTCTCACCTGACCATTAGTAATCATTTGACCTTAGTAATCTATTTCAGTTGTAAAAAATTCAACGTTGATGGAAAATTCTGCCTCACTCAGTCTTTAGAATCACTATACTCGCGTTTTCGCTTGTTTTGTTGAACATAACCTTTGCGAAAAACACCACGAGCTCGAACGGGTGTAATCTCATCAGGTTTCGCATAAATGGACAGAAAACTCACCAAATTCATAGCAGCTGCTCGAATTTAAGGATCAGTAACACCAGCGTGTAACTATCGCTACAATGAACTCGTCACTCAAATCGTTAACCATGCGTAACGTAACAACAAACGTCTAGCGTATTCTGCATACGTAGGGTAGTTATCGGAATTAGTTTTCATAACATCAAATAAAATGTTCGCGATATCTACTCGTATAGGGCACAATGCTTGAATTTGCGCTTGAAATTTGACCAACTACGGTCGTTACTATCCCACTCGTATAGCCACGACCTCGCGTCACCTTTTAGACAATTACCTATACGCGCTAGACACTCACTGTCGTCCCATCTATTTAGTTGGCGCACATGATCAATGTGACCACACAACGAATCAAAATCATGCAAAGACAGATCGAAATTCGACATAAATACATGGTTCGATCTTACCACCATGGCATCATAACATTAATGAGCTTTTCGGTTACTTCACTTATAACCATATCCGCGGTGGGCGGAGGCGTGCTTGAACACGGCACGGACAGGTCCAGACTTGCAGGGTACGACTCGGCGCGCACGACAGACGGCACAGTTAGCGGGCCATACGGGCATACGGCTCGCACGACGCGGCTGGCGTGCCGGAGCATCCGGTGCGGGCGCCGACATGGCGTGCGATGTACTCGCAACAACACTTGCACTGCGTGTCCTGGAAACTTCCAAAACACCTAAGCGGTTTATGAAAATTTGAAGCGGAGCTTCTAAACCAGGATAGACGTTCGAACTCATTCGTTCGATCGACTTTTACGTTTACTAGTCTCGGCCATAGCCACAAAAATTTAAGCGGATATTCTTTAAAATCACGACAGCAAAAGCAAAGCAATATTTAAAATCAGAATAACCAAGTCAGAATTGAGTTAGATCCCACTTCTGATGTTGGAAATCCTAAGTGGTTTTAGTTTTAAAAAAAAATAAGTTTACAATCAAGCTAAGGATATTTATTAAGATTTACTAAGAACCGACAATAATTAATAGCGTGATTTTATAGAACGTCCGTCGCCTCTGAGCGCTGCCCGAAAAGTGAGCCCGAGCCTTCTCCGTCGCTCGTATATATACTACGCCGCTTGCATCAGCTCCCGAAGTGAAGTATTTTGTAACACTAGATTGTGCTGATGTCTCTGGATGACGTGCGCAGTGCAGTGTCACGCGAAGAGTTCCGAGTGACACTGCAGCTGATATGGGCAGCCGTGTCGTTTAAACTAACGGCTAAACTCACGTCAGTTAAAAAGTCGAATTTACCGACCAGATTTTATTTTCTGACCAGGCTTCGGATATGTAGTTTCGAACTAAAACTGAGAGTGGTGAGATCTAGCCGGGAGTACTTATTAGTTACCTACTACCCTACAGTGTGTAAGTGAAGGCAATTTTCCTAACAAAAGCAATGACAGAATGAAGCAGATTTGAATGAAGTACCTACCTACCTACCTAGTAGGAGATCGTTGGTAGGTTGGACATCACGAGGATGCCACTCATTATCCGCTGCACTACTATTATTGCATTACTTTAAACCCTCTAATTTGATATTATTTCGCGCCCATTATTTTCATTATCTGTGCTGACATTACATTGAGAATAACTTATTTTTACATTGTCACCACGGTGACGCAGTAAAATTATAGGTGCGGTACTGTTCGCAAGCATTTATTCGTGGGCTGGACAATTTTTTCAGGAAATAATTTCCGTACGCATTCGTCATTTGTTTGCATACTCGTAGCTATTTTATCAGCGGTAATAAGCAGTTACGTATGAATTCATAGCGTAAATGCAAGTACGTAGCTTAAGTAGAGGTAGTGAGACTTATGTCTTTTTATCACGGGTAGGTTGGTAAATATTTAGTTACAAATATGTTGGTTCAACCTTTGTTACGCTGTCATATGTATTTTAACTTATTTGACGTCGATATGAAAACAGTATATAACCTTATAATTATGTCAATGAACAGAACAGAGTAAATAAAAGATAACGAACGCAAAGCGTATAAAATCGACTTCAGACTTATATGGTTTCCTCATCGATGCCATTGTCAGAACTGGACCACAAGGGAAGCACCAGCTTTCAAATAAAATATGCGTCAAAATTGGTTCGCCCATCGAAGGTTAAGGTAACAAACATAAAAAGAAAATACAGTCGAATTAAGAACCTCGATACTCGAAGTTTTTTTTTTGAAGTGAGTGGAATAGCTCTAGGTAGTAGGTACCTAAGTAGGTAACAGACGAAAATATACCTATAAGCCGCCGGCCCAATCCAACTACGTGGAAAAATATATGACGGGCTAGCGTCTGTCTTTATTTTTAACTGACTGTAATTTCCCGGGATCTTTTGTAAAGTATTTTACACGTAACTCTCCGTGATTTGCTAGCCGATTAGCGTAATTAATTTATTCATATAAACGTAAATCTATCAACTACGATAGATACCATTCTAGCTAGCGAAATGCCTAGCATCATATTATACACTCAGATTTCCATGCTAAAGATGCAGCAACAAAACCGGACCTTAATGGCCGCCACTATTTGTTTGCACTTACGATAAATACACTCAAGCCGATAACATTAAGTATGAAAATATTGTGTTAATGTCCATAATGAGAACAATGAATGAGATTAGAAGTACTAACAGCAGAATGCTAAGCTACTTGTTGTTAAATATCCACAACTGGAACGTACGAAGACACCAACATGACATGACGCACGAACACGATATTTCGTCTTAATATCAACAGTCGAAATAATTAGGTACATCAAATATGAAACTGTACTTGTTTAACTGTCTATCCATCCTCATATTAAGTTTTAACTCTCACGTGAACAATTTTCCTTCCTTCGACATAATTTGCTTTATCTACACTCAATTAACCTGTCGCTTTATCATCATTTTCATATTTATCTCCACTTATCACAACGACGATATTTTCGTAACGCTGAAAACTGAAACACGGTCATGTCATAGAGAATGCGACACAATCTACACGCTAGTTGTATGCAGACCTATTTTTCACTACGAATGAAAAAGTATTAATTAAGTAACTTATTTATTAAATATACTAGTGGCAGCCCATGGCTTCACTTGGATTTACCCCCTATAGGATTGGATTTTCAAAAACTCTTTCTAAGTACCTACCCATGTGCACCCCTACGCCACAAAAAGAAAACATCCTCCATTAAGTCGACTATGATTATGTCCTTGACATTTTGACACCTGGACAATTTAACACTTGGCCTAAAATCATCCTGAGCTGATCCACCAAGGGACCTTTCATGTCAAACTTTAAGCTTACAACTAAAACTTATCTTAAAAACTAGACTTTATCGGCTGCCAGTGGCACTTTTTCACTGACAAGCTATTGAGCATCATTGCCAAAACTACAGACCTAGAATATTTTCGCTATACTCTGTCATTACCCTTAGTCGGTAATTAGGTATTCAAACTTTAGTGGCCTATGATACACATTGTTCTCTTGTAGCTCTACATTCAGCTCAAAATATCTGAACTTGAGTGACACAACAATATAAGCTGTCTGACTGTCCATTGCAGTTTTCACGGTTTTCATTTACTCGTCCGACAGATGAGAATACGTTTATTGGAACTTACTTTACTCGACACGTTCATTGGAACTCACATTTTCATCATTCCAAATTAAGGTTCTTCTAGATTAAAATTTCAAAAACAGCATACTATATACATACAGCCAAGGATAAAATGATATCATAGGAAAATAAGGACTTGTTTAAAAACGTCCGGAGACGTGTTTTAATTTAATGTTTTGGCTAGTACTAAGTATTTTATCCTAAAGCCGTAGGTATAATTAGTTACCTACTAATAGATACACTCCTTTCTACTGAACCATCACCGTTCCACCATTTTGTACCAATCGATGAGTATTCATTATCTGGAGCTGGAGTCAAATTGGAGATAACCCTTTACCATACTGAGAAACTATAAAGTCAACGTAGGTATAGCCAGTCCGACCTCGTGACCCCACGCAGATACAAGGAATAAGTGTTCAGAAAGAGTATGACAAATACAAACTATACGAATAAATTGGTTGGAAAGATAACGATGACTCACTTCTGTACGACGTTGAATTCTACTATAAATTTTTAAGAACTTTTACTTATTTACATTTTAATTTTTGAACTTTGTTTAACTTTGACTTTGTACAGCCGATTCTCTCTCTCGTGCGTTTTCACCCTCTTTTTTGGGGTTGGTAATATGTACGAAGTACAATACGTTTTTGCAACTCTGCACATTCAACTCACTATTCCTCAAAACAGTGCGCTTTTACACGCCGCGACAGATACACGCGCGAGTGGGGGAATCGGCTAAACTAACTGCTGTAATTCTTTGTACCTATTAAAACTTAACTTAGAAACTTTTACTACAACTTTTACTACTTTACCATCAAAGTGTTGTGTACCTCAACTGGGACGCAACACTTCAATTATTGTCTTTCTTGAAATCATGACATTCTTATATTTTGTAGTGTTATACACCAATATGGGAATCTACTAATATACCTACATAGAGTTGGCTCGACTTTTGTAAATAGAATATTTTACACCTATCCTAACTGACTGAGACGTGAAACCATGAAAATATGTTATTACAAAGTAGGAGATATTACTATGTTCTTATTTAGATATGTATACCCAGCTTAGGAATAATAGCCTGACACAGCCTTAGGCACGGAAAATAATGTCGTCGAAATATTCCAACTTTGTGTTTACAATTTCGTGATTCCAAAGTCTATACTGTCACACAACAAACAACAATAATAGAACAAACTTCAGATAACAATTTCCCTTTCGCAGAGCAAACGACGTGTTGTTGGTGTTGATGTTATGCCCTTCCTTGAACTGGGCCAAGGAGCTGACAGACATCGATGTGCTGGGCGCTACTCCCAGTCACTGCACCTACGAATATGCATACGACATGTACGGTGCCCACTGCGCCGGTCTTCGGCTGACCAAGTTGCCAAATCTACGAGGTAGCATCGAAGTAAGCTTAAGCAATACCCGATAACCTAATCTTAGATAAGCAGTTTACCTATTCAAATCTATTGAGCGTTGATTGGCATGTGGAAAATTTACGTGGGTGTACCAAGATGTTTATCGATAGGAAAGTAATGGAACAGTTTACAGAGTTTTTATGAACAGTGCGTTATTTTTATGGAGACGTATAATTAAACGAAATTTTGGCATACTCACCTACCTGCTCAATTAAAAATGAAGTAAAATATCCATGTAGGTAGCTGTAGTTTTGAGTTTTAGATAAGTATTGTTTTGCCAAGGATATTATAGTTACTTAACCAAATCTTAATGCCATAGACCATCTATTGTGTTACCTGCTATGAGTATTAAATCATTTGTGGTAATTTTGGAACTAGTAGAATATAGAATAAGGTCAATAGTCGACTAAATGGAACAAACATATTGTCATTTTTGTTTCAGATTCTTGACTTCAGTGAAAATAAGTTACACGAAATTCATGCCGACACATTTTCTGGCTACACGAGTATAAAGTACTTGTACTTAGCCGAGAACCAACTGTATCTCATTGATGAAGACGGACTGACTTCCCTAACATACTTGGAAACATTAGATCTCTCAAATAACGTTATTTTAGAACTCCCTAAGTCTATATTCCAGCTGCCTTCTCTGAGACAACTCTACCTAAGCGGAAACCCATTATTACACAAGAGTTTTCACAACTTTGTTTTGCCTACACCAATAAGGGCGCCTCTTGAACGTCTGGATTTGTCTGATTGCAAAATCACGAAGTTGCCCTATTGGGGAACTCTTCCTTATTTGAAAGAATACAATATCTCATATAATCCTTTGACTTCGCTGGATGTCATACATTTTGCGGCGATGTGCAGGTTGGAGAAAGTGGACTTGACAGAATCTTTGGATAAAATGAGGCTCTGCAACCTGAGACCGGCAGTGTTATGGTTTCAAGCAGCGCGTATATTCTTCCAGCTAGCCGACTACACCAGGTTAAATACGCAAGGTGTGTTCTAGTGCTGAAACTTTTTAAACGAATTAAAAAAAGAGGTAAAGAACAAAAAACAACCGAATATCTCTATTAGAATAGAATAGAGAAATTCGGTTGTTTTTTTGTTTGTTACTTAAGTACCACTATAGAGTCCGTCATTTATTAATCTGACTTGGATAGAATCTTCTTTCTTTCAGAATAGTCCCATCGAACATTTATCAAAATCGGTTCAATAGTTTCGTTTTTAAATCAAAATATTAACTAGAAAAAATATGCCAACAGTCTATAAAGGCATAAAGACGATTAAAGTCTCGTTAAGTTTTTTTAATAAAGGATATTATATTATTTAGCTTACAGCAATTTCTACATAGGTCTACCTACCAGACGCTACCAAAGGTTTCACGGGAACCCTCTTTTTGTAGCGTAGTAAATACAATAAAAGTATAAATCAACGGTCTGGCCTCTTGAAATTATGGCTTAAAATGTTTTCTTTGTCCACAGAATTTATGAATTGTAGTCCTACAGATAACTCCACTATAGAAATCTCTAACGCAACATATCACAAGTGCAAGAATGAATATCTCCAAGTAAGTTTGTAAAGTTTGACTCATCATTGTCTTTTTATTTTTGTATCATTTTCGGATTTCACTTCACGGATAATCTGGGCAATTCAGTAGCAGCAGGGGTAGGAAAACACCTGAAAGGCATCCTCAACTATAAAAGAAACATAGTAGGTAATATTATACAGCCTTGCCCTATACTTTGAATAGCCCTATACCGGTTTGAAGGGCACTGTAGCTAGTGAAATTACTGGGCAAATGAGACTTTATGATCTGATCTCACAGTCGAGTAATTTTATTACCAGTCTGTGCTGATGTCTCAGGATGATGTGCGCAGTGCAGTGTCGCGTGAAACTCTATCTTTTGGGGTTCCGAGTGACACTGTTCTGTTATGGGTGGCCGTGTTGCTTAACATCAGGTAAACGACAAGCTCGTCACATCATTCATTCATATAAAAAAAAATACTTTTAAATATTTTAAAGTTCTTAAGTTCTCGGCATTTTCCAAACTGAAGAATCGCGCTGAACGACAAATGTATACTCTAAACTAATAAAATGTTGCTCTCATAGCGAAGACAGACGATACTTTCATAGCCAATAGGTAAAATTAAACAACGTTAGCTGCAGTCACCACTTGGATCGGTGACCGCTACAAAAAGTGGTATTTACAACTGAGCGCTACCATGCTTTGGAGGGCAGGTCAAAAACAACAATCGCTAAGCCAAATCAGGCTAGCGTTTAGCTGGCCTAGAAATCTGACTCTATAGCTCCTTGCCTACACGAGATGAAAACTAATAATAATCTATACCATATGCTTCTTTATTCTAAGAGGAGTTAAAATGATTCACAACAAAGTAGGTTTTCTATTGTTTAATGGTTTGATTTTTTAATGAACTGCCTTAAAATTTTGTTTCATTTTTAAATTCAGCTTTTTCATAGAGGTGCCTTTTGCTTTTTGCCAACTTTTATAAGTATTACAAGTATATGAAATAAGAAATAACCACCGATTAGAATCAAGGCCAAGCTTACAAAAGTGAAGCAGAAATAAAAAAAAATTGTGCCGTACTCTCTCTCAAATATGACTAGGGTAAGATATAATCTGCTTAGTTTCGTCGAGAACCGTCTCAAGAGTCACTAAAGCTATTAGCTTTAGATACCTATATCTTCTGATACTAACTACTAATTTGAGCCTAGTACCTACTGTGGAAAAACCTTTGACTTCAATAATTCTTTGATTTACCATAGGCGATTCGTCTATCGTAAATATACAAATTATCTGTGTATATGGTTTGTTATTTACAAGAATTTACTGTCTTCATTCATGGTACCGTGAAGTGCAAAGGGTTGTTTAAAAAATTGGATCAGTTACGTTTTCTTGCCACAGGTACAAAACATAAGATCAACTCGACGAACTTGGTTGACAGTCGGCGGCGGCCTCTGCGGTTTCCTCGTCGGCTTCATACTTCTTCTGTGGCTGATACATCGCCACAACGTCGCTCAGACTAAGACTACGGCTGAAAAGCTAAAGCAGAAACCGAAGGACAATGATCAGCACGCGAGCAAAACCCTTATCAACAATGCATCATTTGCTTAAAAAACCCAATATAAATTGTAATAGTAATGCAAAAAAAAATACTATTACTCGAATGTGAACTTGATGTGCGACATCTGCACAGCGTCATTTCGAATGGCTCGTGACTTGACCATAAATTACTATTTATAAGTCACACAAAAATCATGATCACATAAAGGAAACGTGATCAATGCTTACGTTCTTTTTTAGTCTTAATGTATTGTACCTAACTATGAATATTTTCCTGATCGTATCGTCTTAGTAAATAATGGCAACGTTGTCATATAATAATATTGTTGTATTGTATGCAGGTTCATGATGTTGTTGAACTACATTTACGCGCATATGAACCTTGAAACTCAAAAGTAAAAATAGTAGGTAGGTAAACCTCAAAGTTATTGATGAGTTGACAAAGGACTTGCTTTACATTTTATCGGCCTAAGTTAAGACCAATTTATTTATGACTGTTTTTTTTTAATAGTTGGGTAAAGGTTATCGGATCCGATTTACCAATTGTAATGACTAAAACAAAAAAAAAACATTTTTTTTAGTATTATGTTTACAAACTTCACTTTTTATTTTCATATTTAACGGATGCTTTCTGTCTAAATACTGCACCAATTAAAATTAATAAAATAAAGCGCTGCGCTAATAAAAGCGAAAAGGCTGACTAGTTGTCTAGTATGCTCTTATGTTGTGTGTAATATTCCTCTAAAAATTGTTTTTAGAATAGTAAGTAAGTAGGTATTGTCATGTACCAATTTCTTCCGATGTTTTGTTAAGTTGCAATACATACTCTTGCCAAAGATATTAAACATAAATATTCATAGCAAATAAAAAATAAGTTGAAATGATACTAGTATCTGCTGTATATTTTGTTATAATTATTATAAATATCTGCTAAGTCACTGTGATAGAAAATAAAAGCTTTTTACATAAACTTTATACACGGTTTTTTCATCCTTCCAACTTTCAAGTAGAAAAGAAAATATGTAATTCCATTTGAAAGAAATAATTATATTAAAATAACAAACTCAATTATATGGTCACAAGTTAAAAATATAGGCAATTGTTTGCTAAATTTTTAACTCAACATAATGTTTTAAAAGGTATAAGAAACAATAAAAAGAGACAGGTTAATGCAAATACGAGCCAATCCTTGAGTTGGCACATTCAGCTGTCCTCGTCTACTATCCTTCGAGGACACGAGTCATTGCCAGCTTCAGGTGTTTCCGTTGAATGTTGTCCATGATTCGAGTAATGTTGAATTGTTCTCAAGTGTCTTTTTTTTCACTTTCGTTGACAGATTTCGTTGTTGGCAGCTGTACCTCTTTCTCTTTAGCGAGACGCTGTTTACTGAACCTGCCCATACCCGGCTGGTAAATGACGAGGCTTGGACGGTCCTAAAATGGCAAAAAATATACATTAAAAAAAAAAAATCTATACGAGAATCTATAAACAGAGGCTTTCGTGTCTACTTTGTCTACTGTGACACGGTAAATTAATAATTTTTATTATCACGCTTACGTCTGCTGGGCGATCACATAACTCGATTGGAACCTATAGAAACACAAATATGTATGGATTTGACAGTTTCAATACGCAGTTTATGTGCATAGTTAGTATGGAAATTTCTCCTGTTGCATTGCAATCAAAGTTTCATGATCACTCCCCTTACCACATTTAGCCTGATCTTAAGTGATAATGCGGTTGACAATGAAGCTTGCTCGCCTAGTAGAAAGTCGCCTAGGGCTTAACCACAAAAGATTTAAACAAGCCTTAAACAAGTGTTTAACTACCGTTTTGTATGATTAAACACGCGTTTGACATCTGTCTAAGCCTTGTTTATGTATTTGTGGTAAAACGGCTATTGTTTTTCTGTGTACCCTCGACCGTTCCCTTCACAGACATCTGAATAAATCTGAAATTGGGGCTGATGTGTCAGCGGCCTGATACATTGAATGTATTATTTTTCTACAGGCTTGGCAAACTTGACGTTGGTCATTTAGGAGTATAACCATTTGCGAGTTAATAATTTAATTTTAATATTTTAATGAATGGCGTGATGAGCTAGTCGTTTGCCTGACTTTAAGCGTAAGGGCCGCCCATAGCAGTTGCAGTGATTCTCGGAACTCTAAAATATAAAGTTTCGTGTGTACGCTGCACTGCGCACGTCATCCTGAGGCATCGACACAGTCTGGTAATCGATTTCTAAACTGTGAGATCAGCTGGGCGATCTCGTAACTCGATTGCAACCAATAGAAACACAAATTTGTATGGATTTGACAGTTTGAATACGCAGATTATGTGCATAGTTAGCATGGAAATTACACTTGTTGCATTGCAATCAAAGTTTCGTGATCACCCCCCAGGACATAGTCTCATTTGGCCATTCATTTCGCTAGCTACAGTGCCCTTCAAATCAGAACACAATAAATAAATATTTGTAGACATTTCACACGGCGCTATCTAGCCCCAAACTAAGCAAAGCTTGTACTATGGGAACCAGATAACTGATACAATACTTATATACTTTTCGTTTGTAAATACATACATAGAATACCATATAACATCCAGACACAGAACAAACATCGATGTTCATCACACAACTGTTTGCCCTGGGTGGGAATCGAGCCCACAACCTACAGTTCTGAAGGCAGGGATACTACCAACTGAGCCATCAGGCCAGTCAAAATAGTAGTAGTATTCGTAGTGCTTACACACTACTGTTTGGCGGCAAAATAACTGTCAAAGCGGTGGTACCCATCTAGACGACCTCTGCAGAAAAATTGTGTGCATCGAACATGTCATGAATTAAGAGACTTTAATTGGTTGCGCAACCAAGGATATCAAGTAAGTATACTTTTTTTATGTTATTGAATGTTGTGACGAGCTATTCGTTCACCTGATGTTAACAACACGGCTGCTCATAACAGAACACTGTCACTCGGAACTCTAAAATATAAATTTTCGCGTGACACTGCACTGCACACATCATCCTGAGACATCAGCACAGTCTGGTAATAAGATAATATAATATATGTGTGGACATCTCACACAACGCCATCTAGCCCCAAACTAAGCAAAGCTTGTACTATGGGAACCAGATAACTGATACAATTACTTAAATAGTTTTTGTTTGTAAATACATACATAGAATACAATATAACACCCAGACACAGAACAAACATCTATGTTCATCACACTAATGTCTGTCCTGGGTGGGAATCGAACCCACGACCCACAGTTTAGAAGGCAGGGTTACTACCAACTGAGCTATCGGGCCAGTCAAGATTGCTCGACTGTGAGATCAAATCAGAAAGTCTCATTTGCCCAGTAATTTCACTAGCTACAATACCCTTCAAACCGGAATACAGAAATGCCTGCACACTACTGCTTGGCGGCAGAATAACTGGCAAAGTGGTGGTACCTACCTAGACGAACTTTGCAGACAAGTTCTACCACCTAGTGCCATTTAAAAAAGATCATTACATTACCTTATTTCTTATCCTCCTCTCAGTGCGACGATCAACACTGTCACTCTTTTCCTTTTCTTCAGAGCCTTCTCTGTCAGTGGACTTGCCCCTGTCATCTGTATTCAAAGACTTTTGTCTCTTCAACTTGAATTCTTCTCTAACGAGACTATCGGCAGATTCCATACTGCTGCGCCTAGTCTTTGGAATCGCCATTTCTGTTTCTTCACTAGAATCTCTTTTAGACTCTTCCATTTTCATTTTTTTATCCATGCTGTCAATTATCTTACTCAAATCATCAGTCTTCACTTGCGGCAGTTGAGTGAATGGTTTAATGTCATCGTGGTTGAGAGATTTCGATTTACTGTCTGAAGACATCAACTTGTTAATAGCTGCTTGTTTGTCTGATTTCCCAACTTCACATTTAAACCTTTCCTTTCTTGTATCACTGTACTTTTTAATCTTTTGTTCCCTTGGAGATTCTTTATTTTTATCGCGCTTATCCTTCTTGGAGCCTTTATCGGAATCATCTTCATCATCATGATTAATTCCTTTGTCACTATCTAACTTTTTCTTTTTGTCAGTCACATAATTTGTCGTTGATTTACGGTCTCTGTATGTTTTAGATTCATAAACTGATCCATCTTTGTCATATTCTTCTTTGGATTCATTTTTATCTTTTTCCCAATCCCTTGATTTGATTTTCTTTACCTCATTTTCACCAAAATCTTCTTCCTATAACAGATTTAACTTGGAATCAGTTTACAGAACTGAAATTAAATTATTAGTAATTCAGACAATTCTCTATTTGAATAAGTACCAAAGAAGCTGATGGTGTACATTTTCTATCATTAAATTTTAAAACTTTCTAATGTTTTTTTTATAGCCAGATCCTACTGTGAATAAAATATTAAATTCTATGTTCTAATGACTGATTCAATGGTGTTCTAAGGTCAAAAAATGCAGGAAAAATATCAGGAAACCTTTGAACAAGTGTCACCGCCACTTTTCTGGCTGGCTTCCACTTCTTTCTCGTCGCAAAGTTTACCCGATGTTAGCGTAAAAGTGTTATGCGTTTTCATGATAAGAGCAGGAAAATGTGTATCCCAGTCTGAATCGGTACTTATAAACTCATCAGAGCCATGAGTTTTCAAATCAGTTTTTACAATAGTACTTTTCATTTTATGTTTGTGGTAACATCTCTGTTCACTGAACCAGACGTGATTATTTTGATTGAGTTCACAATTTTCATTTGTGTTTTCATCTTCAGATACATCGCCAGATCTCTACAGAGTTATCAATACATTAACTAGATACTATTTGTTTTAAAAAAAATCTATTGTTTATTGTACGTTATTAATTATTATTACAGTAACAAAAAAATCTAATGCCTATCTACACTAAGTTAGCACTTATCTCTTTAGGATGTACCCAAATGTGTTGCATTAGGTACATCCTAGAGTGCCAACTTAAGAGCTGTCAAACCTTGTACTAACGGACATAAGTATGTGATTATTCATTTCAATTATGTAGTTTATACTATGCAGCATCAACATGTCTTTTTTTTAAACTAGCTAATGCTGTTGGTCTCTATCGACCTTTACAGCGTCACCGAGCGGGAGGGCGGTCGCTTAAGGCGCCCAGCCGTCAAAAGTGGGAGGCAACTAGCTCAAGGGGTGCGAGCCTCGGCTTGGGCCGTTGCCGGGATAAGAGGATCGAGAAGACTACGTCCACTGGAAGAGTGGACCCTATTGAAAGTCGCGACCGTTCTAGCTAACCTACGGGGGGTACGTCGACCTCGCCGGCGGGGTCGGTGTCTGATTGTATTACGCTGGTATCCTATACCGGTGCCGAAAGCGGTACCTGAGCCAGAAGGGCTAGACTAGTCCGGTGATCCTAGCGCAGCCGATACTACGGCTGCTATAGGATCATCCGGGTCGCTCAAGACGTGTCTCGGGCGGCGACGACGGGGTGATCAACATGTCATGTCTCATCATATATCTAATCATACTAGATCAGTTTTGTAAGATAAACAACGGCTAAACTCACGTCGGTTAAAAAGTTGAAATTACTCCGACCAGGTTTCAGACATATTCAATGTCCTTTATGTGGGAACCAGTTACTAACGCAAGCCCCGGCGTGAGTTTAGCCGTTATTTATCTTACAAAATGTGTCAAACTCACGATAGTTTTCAAACTAAAATCTAGACCAGTGATGTGATGTAGATGATAAGCCATCATGAGAAATAGCAATCTTCTATTTTAGTTTGAAAACTATCGGGAGTATGATACATTTTGTAAGATAAATAACGGCTAAACTCACGCCGCGGCCTTCTGTTTCTATGTATTGAGTCTTCTAATCTTATATATTGGTTAAATAGGTTATGTTACATAATTATGCCAATGAAGTATAATAATAATAACGCCCAACAATCACATACATAGCGATATAATTGGCGATTACGTAACTCGATTGCAACCGATAGAAACACTAAATTGTATGGATTTGACAGTTTAGTCTAGGGACCTAACAACTACGAGGAGCCCATTCCCATAACACCCAGACTCAGAACAAGTATTTGTGCTTTCTTTTCTGTGCACAAATACTTATGCTGCCGCGGGAATCGAACCCACCGCCTCCGGGTTATGAGCCGACCTGCTCAACTACCACACCACAGAGGCTGTCGGAGTAATGTTTCTGTATGCCATAGAACCCATATTATGATACAGCAACAGTGGAATAATAATTTTCAAACAGTGTACAATATTAAAATTGCTTTAGTAGCTTTTACTTTAATTGTGTATAAACACAAATTTAAAAATTTACGAAAGTTACATAAATTATTGAAAATGTCTCTATATTTCGTTCGTTTTTTTTATTTTATTTTTTTATGTTAAGTAATGACGTGACGAGCTAGCCGTTCGCCTGATGTTAAACGACACGGCTGCCCATATCAGCTGCAGTGTCACTCGGAACTCTAAAGTATAGAGGTTCGCGTGACACTGCACTGCGCACGTCATCCAGAGACATCAGCACAATCTAGTAATAAGATTACTAAACTGTGAGATCAGATCATAAAGTCTCATTTGCCCAGTAATTTCACTAGTAGTAGTAGTATTTATTTTGGACTAGAATAGGACACTTGAATTCTGTAGGGACACACGTTTATTTACTTTCTTGACGACGATATAAGGGGCGCGAGACTTAATAATAGAGTTGCATAAGAGTATTCAGACGCGTGTCCTCACACACCCCAGGCTTACTCATTTTATAAATATTTTATGAATTACGTGTTCGTTGTTAATAATGTGGTGAAAAGCAACAATAAAACTTTTATTTAACCCATTCCAGTAATGAGGTTATCAATGAACAATAGCACGTAAAAATCAGTAATAGCTGAGAAAAACTTGTACCCCTAGTTCTTACAATGATTATCGTTCCTGTAACTTACCTTTATAGGACCATCTTTGGTTTTCCTTTCAATTCTCATTTTCCTTTTGTCATTTTCCCGCCTGCGGCGCTCGTCTCTCCCGCGTTTGTCTGGCTTGCGAGCTGCTAGATACTCAAGCAAAGGAGTGGATTGCACTTTTTTGTCATTTGCTAAAAATGTTTATATAAATATTAGAAATATTTTGTGCTGATTTTACTGACTATTCTAATAATAGTAATAACGCCCAACGCTCACATACATAAATCCTGGACTCTAACTAGGATTCCCTGCGCCTAGGGACCCAGCAACTAAGAGGACCATGGTTCTACAAAACCCAGTCTCAGTATAAGTTTTTGCGCTTTTTTTGTGCAAAAGTACTTGTCCTGCCGCGGGAATCGAACCCGCCACCTCCGGGAAAACCTGAAGTATTTTGGATTACTTGTCACAATTGAAAATAAAGGCATGTTCAGGTTAAAGAGGTGGATGGATGAATGCAGGTTCCAAAACAAATACAAAATAACATTTATTATATGCAAAAAAATATTCAGATTAATTATGAACAATCCACTTTTGTTGAAGTTGCATTGGAAATGGTAAGTCCCGCTAATATTATATAATGTGAAAGTTTATGAATAATTGTTACCATTAATCTCCGTAGCTACTGAACCAATTTTGATGAAATTTGGAATCCAGATAGCTTATATGCTGGATAAACACATAGGGTACTTTTTATCTGCAGATGAACTCATGTGGCGCAACTAGGAATAAATAATAATAAATTATTTCAAAGTCTAATAATTTTAATAATTAATTAATTTATCCATAAAACAATATTGTAAGTAACATCGATTTTTTTAATTGTGAATCTGTGTCACAAATATTGGAAGAAATTGATGTGTACTTTCTATCTCACAAAACTTTTAAGATGTTTCTAAGAATACTTACAATCATTAACAGGATAAGAGTACTCTAGCTTAGGTTGATTATCAGTTTCCTGGTCTTTATCAAGATTCTCAATAAACTCTTGGAAGATTGGGTCACTTTCTATAGTACCAGTTTTGGGGTCCTTCTTTTTTTTCTTTTTTGGTATCCTTTGAAAAGGGGCATATTCTACAATGCCCACATACTCCACTCCTGTAATATGAAGCACACCATATATAAGTTCTAATACCCTAATCACTATTTACTAGGTGTTTGCCTTCTTTTCTACAGATTATCTAGGTGGTAGGACTTTTCTGCAAAGTTCGTCTAGGTAGGTACCACCGCTTTGTCAGTTGTTTTGCCGCCAAGCAGGGCGGCCATGTCGCTTAACATCAGGTGAACGACTGGCTCATCAATATCATTTACTAACATAAAAAATAATAAAAAAAGATTTATCACCAAATAATTGAACCATCTGGTTTCAGATTCTGAGTTTAAAAGAATTTCATGAATTAGAATTAATTTACATGATTTTATATAAATATTAGATGCTACTGTAAAATATTGTAAAACACTGACTATTAAAGCATTGTTTTGCATTGTATTAGCATCATAGATATTCCAAATAACTCAGTAACTAAAAATATTTATATGTAAACCAATAAACAGGTTACTTATAATATATGGCTGACAGCTAACAATTGAAGGTATATGCTAAAATAACAGAATATAATTATTTGCTTATATGTATATTAATGTGATAAATAATAATAATTATATATTTGCTTAATGTGTTTTTGTTGTTTTTGTTTTTTAAGGTGCATTGTTATGTATTAGTTGGTGTTCAATAAAGTATTATTGTATTGTATTGTATATTAATGAATAGTTAGCTATCAGCCCAGCCCATGTACAGGTACTTAGTCTGTTTGTTAGTTTTAGCAGAGTTACACTAGATACCCTCACTAGGTGGATCAAAGATCAAAACCGCGGGAAGTGGATAGACGCAAGAAGCAAGCAGCAGCTCAAAGTGGTCCTCTGTGGGAAAGGCCTATGTTTAGCAGTGGACATCTTCTACTATTAGAATGAAATTGACAAATATAATCATAAATCATTAGGGTGTTATTGTCATCCAAAGTGTCTTAGCAGAGTCCACATGAATCATTCCATTTTGGGAATGTCCATTAATGGTGTTATGTTTTTATAATGATATATGTTGAGGTTTTAGCCAGTTTTCTTGCCCACCATCCAAAATCAAGTGTATTACTAATTTTTTTAAATCTGAATTTTAGTTTTTAATACAGGTATAATCTAATTTAATTCTGAAAAATTAAGCAATGGAAATGTTGCCTGGAAATGGCGAGGCAAAATCATATGCTGCTTTCCATTTAAAACAGAGGCCTACCCTGTAAAACGCCACTATGGACACTTATCATACGAGTGGTAGCATTGTTTACATATTTCCACTAATCCTTTCATTGTAACCATTTAGTGCAGTGTATGGTATGGCATTATTTCTAAGAACTTACCCCTTTCATCAACAAATACATATCCATCAAACTTGTCTCTAAACAGATAGATATCGTCAACGTTTACAAAGTTTATGTAAGCCCTAGAATACAGGTTGTTGCCTAAGGAAGGGTCTGGTTTGGCAAAGTAGAAATGATCATGTTCTGGTATTGGAGACACTTGTTCCAAAAATGATTCTTCGGTCATGGTAGGGGGCAGTCTCCGCAATATTATCTGGAAAGTAACCTAAACACGTTACACAACCTACATAAACAATGATAAAGAACGTTTTAGTTAGAAACACAATCACTTTGGTCAGTGGCCGTTGGGTTTTTAATTTCTTATCCTTGCTCTTGTTGACGAAAGTTCTGCTGCCTGACTCAGAGTGCGGCTCCTTAGCATCTTGATCTTCGGTCATTTTCACTAATTCTTTAGAAGTTATCCAGTAAAACGCACAGCATTATTGAAAAAACCGTGTCGTGGTGATCTTTTGACATTTCAGCGCACTTCCATTTGTCAATTTTGACAAATGACGTTAGATATAAACTGACATTCAGTTTTTTTTCGTCTGTTTTGGCTCCACAAAAGCGTTTGTGTCTTTAGCCAGTGTCAAGTAAATGATATTTCACAAAGATATGTGTCAAGTCACAGTCGAACGAGACACATGAAACGTTTTACCATCATTCTACCACTTTCCCACACTCATGCTTGTAGTTTAGCACTTAGCACGAATAGAATGCCACCAATTTTACCACAAACACTAAAAATAACAATATAGTGGTATAATGATGGTGAAACGTTTCTTATCGTGTTTTTCCGAAAGCTTCTGTTAAAATTGCCAACACTTTACTAGGAGTATGACTTAACTTTGACTTGATGACTTGGACTGTGACACATTATAAATATTAAATTAATTACTTGACACTGGCTAAATACACAAAAGTGTGGACCCAAATCTAAAACAAAAGTTATATTGTTAGCTGACAGCCTGACAGGCACAGCTCTCGGGAGAAGTAATAGTATTCTGTGGGCACAGCTTAGCTCATTAGCTAGCTTTAGCTTAGCTGTCAGTTTTTGGCGGGAAAGCGGAAAGATTGCGTCGCCGCATCGTATTATTTTCCAAAACTTGTGTTATTTTCAGTGTTAGTGTATAAAATTGGTGGCATTTTATTCGTTAAGTGCTGGATTACAGACATGAGTGTGGGAAAATGGTGTAATGATGGTGAAACGTTTCTTTTCGTGTTGTTTCCAAAACTCCATAGAAGCTTCAAGTAAAGTTGCCACCACTTTACTAGGAGTATGATTTTGACTAGACTGACTTGACTGTGACTTGACTTGATGATTTCGACTGTGACTTGACACATATTTGCGTGAAACTTGACACTGGCTAAATACACAAAAGTGTGGAGCCAAATCCTAAAAAAAAAAGCTTAGCTGTCTGTGTCAAGTTGTGTTTGAGGTTAATGTTTTGTGATTTTTATTTTGTAATATTTTAGTTTAAAATTAAGGCTTCCAGATAAGCCAGTAGGAAAAGATGTCAATGATTTCTGTAAGAGCGGTTATTGGAAAAACACCATTCATCCTTCATCTTAACGGAAAATCAAAAATTACCGGTCCCACGAGAAAGGCACTAAGCTTTCGTAGTTTAAGCGATAGCACTGAGGCGACTAGCCCAGGAGAAGTAACTGAGCAAAATGTAGATGAATCTAAAACAGGAGGATTCGCTAAGGCCTTTGAAAAACAATCGCAACTCGTTGACAGCAAGGACAGCGAAGAGAATCTTACTTTCGCGTCATTACTCCGCCGTTCGAAGTTAATGGATGTAAGTTCGAGTTTTTATATATATCTTAGCTGTGAACTTCTTTATATACTATCGTTGGGTTTTATCTTACTATATAGAATTACATTAGTAGACTTTTATTAATAACAATCACTGGCCCAACAGATATTGTTCTGTCTAAACCTGTACAAATAAAGTAGTTCATATACTCCCGAATTGGTCAAATTTCTGGGAAACATATTTTGGATTTACATTTTAAAACAAAAATAGTAATATTGGTTAATCAAGCGATGTACTTAGCAATGAACAGCTTTTTATGATACCTATTTTTATTTATTTTATATGTATATGATAGTCAACAAACTTGCCATAATTGTCTAATATTTCCGATTTATTTTAGTTGGGGGACCCAGTTGACAAAGTAGTGACCGGTAAAATATTCCATGTTGTTGAAGATGATCTATACATTGATTTTGGATGGAAATTCCACTGCGTCTGCACAAGGCCCAGCAATCGCAGTGATGAGTATGTTAGAGGTGCCAGGGTGAAAATACAGATAAAAGACTTGGAACTTTCTTCTCGGTTCCTTGGTTCTAGTACAGATTTGACCCTTCTAGAGGCTGATTGTAAGTTACTAGGTCTTGTTTCGACCCCTCTAAGACCAACAGTAAATGCAAAATAGTATTTAGTATGTAGGGTATATTTAGCTGTAATAAAGTAAGTAAATTGTTGTTTTCAAAAGTACTTTTTGGATTTGTGTCCTTCTTTTTAGTATTAAGCTATTAGTTACTAACTATAAATGAATTAAAATGACTGTATACCTACTGTTGTTTTCTCAACTTTAAAATATTATACTTTGATTTTCATGCATTGTTGTTTGTTATAGTCAACAGTCACTGATAAATATATAAATATTTTGTTGAAATACTGGAGAATAAAAGGTGTATAAGTAGGTATCAGTAAGGACAACATAAAAAAAAATATTATGACTATGAGTTAGGTAAATGATAGAACATAGGTTGCTGCAACAGTTTTTTAATTGACAGTAATACATTTGGACAACATCAATAGGTAAGTCAAATGTTATTATATCCATTCTAATACCATTATTATTAATTGAAATTCATTTCAAATATCTAGTTATTGTCTTAATTTGAAAAATTATGTGGTCATTTTACCATTCCTAAGACATAATTAGAATCTATACATATTTTCTTCACTTGGTTAGCGACCAGTTTCTAGAATTTTATAAATTTCCATGAAATCAATGGAGCTATTTTCCAATATTGACCACTCAACCTATAGCTTCAGCTACATGCTATAATTGATGTAAGTACAAACTTTCTTAAAGCTACAATATTGACTGTATTATCTCACTTTTCAATTTATCTGAACATAATTTATGAAAAAGTATTAGTTTTTGTTGTCATCGGTCAATCTTCAGGACTGTATTTAAGTGTCACACACATAATAAGTCCTGAAGATTGACTGTTGATGATGGAAACCAATACTTTTAAGTACACTACACTAAGGAGGTACATCTACCATTTTATTGTTTGGTGTAAGTAAGTAGTTTATTGTATTTTTGGTTAATAACGTTTTACTATTTATCAATTGGAATGTTGAAAATACATCCAGAAAGTGGTATTTCTAATACCAAACAGAATCTTACAATCTAATAGATTCTAGATATATAGCAAAGATAACATTTTGTAATAAATACTTTTATATAAAGTTAGACCTATTAATGCTCTATCACTCATAAAGAATACCTGCTGTAAATTACAAATAATCAACATGTAAAATGGATACAAAGCTTAAAAAAGAGATAAATTAACAAAAAATATCACTTGAAAGCCTATAAATATCGGGAGGGTCATTGATTTTGTGAATGTTTATTGTATGAAAAAAAAATCTGAAAAAAATTGCACATACAATAATTGAGTACAAATTTTAAAAAGCAAAATGCATTTATATTAATCATTTTGATCTTCCATTGTCTCCTTATTTAAAGTGCAGCAATTCATATTAGGTACATAGTTCTTTATTTCGAACCCCTAAATATGCACATTGTGTTGATTTAATCAAAACACAATTGACTCACTGTATTATTTTTGGTAGAACAAATAATAAAATCACATTTTCTACAAATAAAAAATATAGTTACCAAGAAAATAAATATGAGAACTTTTAAAATTGATTCAATTCCATTGTAAATGAGATTCAATTTTATTGAACTTTGTCTCCGTTTCTGGTGACTATCTCCTGAATGCTCGGGTCTTTGACGGCATCATCGGCGGTGGCATCAGGTTTCGCTTGCAGCAGGTCATCTACGTTGGTTATGGGTTCCGCGGGCTTGTTTTCTGGGTTCTTTAACTCCCATTCCTTGAGGTACTGCACCACGGCGGTGTGGCCAAAGGTCTCCGCTTCGTTAGAAGGTCGGCTTCCCCAGCGATCGCGCGGGTTGTGTGGTACGCCGCATTGCGCAAGCAAGAAGTCTACACATGACAAATGCCCCTCCGCGGCGGCCAAGTGCAACGCCGTGCGGCCATCGTAATCGGAGAGAGTCATGTCCATTCCGGAAAGGTGGTGCCTAGAAATTGAACCATTTGTAATGTAATATGGTAAGGTGAAGACTCATTCGAAGCGCTCGAACAGCTTGTGAATAAATGGTCTATCTACTGGCTGCGTATTCGTGTAGAGCCAATACTTTACGGATATTAAACAAGCTTCGCTGTTGAATAAAGCATACATTGGTGACGATGGATTATTAACCCCTTTAAATACGCGAAACTCAATGATGACTATTTTAGAACAAGGCCGTGACGTTTCAAGCAACACTACAAATAGCTGATAGCCGCGTACTTGTAGAATTGATATTTTAGTTTGAAGGAGTCACCGGTTCAGAAGGAGTTGTTTCAGAGGTTTCTGATTTACTGGCGTGAGCGCTGACAAAAACAAAACATTCTTATAATGCATGCAGAAAAATGCTATCGCTATGTCGACTAAGCGTTGTGTCTTACCTTCTCAAAGCGCTAAGATCACCACTTGCAGCTGAGAACAAGAGGTTTACAATATTGAGACCAGTAGTAGATTCGAACTTGTAGCGGCGGGGGTCCTTCTTGTGACTTGCATAACGAATGTTATCGTATTTGTGGAAATTAAAGCGATTGATTAATTCCTGAAACAAAGGAGTTAATATTAAACCCTCAACCCATTGATAAGGGTATAATAATATTAATGTTACAAGGATATATACTTACATCACAGAATTGCAACCCTCTGCAGCTGTTTCCGAGCGGGTCGAGCGGGGGTGACCAGGTACAGATTCCCATTACATTAGGTACTACTATCAGCATAGCTCCAGACACTCCCGATTTTGCGGGAAGTCCAACTTTGAACGCGAATTGTCCAGAGTAGTCGTACATTCCACAGCTATGCATCAAAGAGAGAACGTTGCGCACTGAATCCGGACGAAGTACTTTTTCATCAGTGATTGGACAAATGCCTCCATTTGCAAGCGTCGCTGCCATGATTGACATAATATCACAGTTCGCTTCCATTGAGCAACACTGAAAATGATGCAGTTGAAACGTTAGATAACTGATGACCACGTCATTACGACGACTATACTAAAAATATGATTTGGTGATTAACGTACCTGGAAATAGAAGTCCATACACTCCCGAAGGTTAGTTTTTTCGGGATAACATTTGTGCTCCCGCATATAGAAGCCAAGTGCATAATTACGGTCGGCAGCTTCTCGTTCGGACAAAAATACTGCATTGTTGAAACCCAAGACCTCGTTTCCTGCGAGCCGGCTGAAGAATGACATAACGTAGTCGAATTTTTCAGCGAGCGTCATCTCAGGCTTGTCCAGGCTCTTGAGTAAAGAGCAAACCAGGATCGCCCCCGCGTTGATCATAGGATTATGTGGCTTCACTATCGACATAAATCAAACGTTATTAGCACGATGTATTATGATGCGTTTTATGTTCATTTTAACATATTTGCTATAAGAACATGCTCTGATAAACACGGCTGTTAATACGTACTGTTATAATCCAAGACAAGTTCATTGAAGTTTCGACCGCTAGGCTCGGTGCCAACATATTTGTGTACCGTGTCGGGGCCCAGGGTCTCGAGAGCCATCGCATAAGTCAGCGGCTTGCTGCACGATTGTAGAGTAAATGGGACATTCACATCACCTACGCAACACGCGTACTATTACAATTTAGCAGGAAATATTAATTAGAATGAGAATTGAAGGGGTGAGAATAAAAAGGATTTAACTGATTTTTTTGACCAAATGACTTATGGGTATCGTTGGATTCAGCGTGAAATTATCTTCAATAATACATTCTCAAAATACTGAAATGAGACTTAAACCTCGAGATTTTGAGTCTAAAAATGGTTTATCTGTCACCGGAATACAGTACGCTTAGCATAAAAACATTACTTTATTTCTTTTATTATATTATATTTTTACAGTAATTGTATGAATTAGTACTATATTTAGTAATTTTAAATAGAAATAAAACATTTTCAAGCAACTGAAACTTACATAAACCTTTTCTATTACCTTATAAGCACTCTACATAAAAATGACGCCGTTAACTTTTAAAGTCAATTTTCTCGAAACTGTCAATTTGTCAGTTAAATCCTTTTTATTCTCAACCCTTCAATTGAGAATACTTTTACATCTGGCGTAAATAATCTTACCGATTGAAAACCTTTGCCCATCTATTGTACACACGCTGATGCCCCAGTTGTCGGCACTCGCTCTGGCTAACTGAGGAATATAACTAGCGACTTTGCCGTCGGTATTGCTCTTAGCACTCCAGTACATTTCCTCTATGTCTTTGATGAAATCTTGAAAATCTGGAATTACGAACTGGCTGCGGAATGCTCTTGTTATCAAGACTATGTTGGGCGAGATTACTTCCTTGAACGTCTTCCTATCAAGCTTCAGTGTCTCTGGTGAACCACCTTCGAAGTTAGACTCCTTGTGAACTTTGTATAGGTTGTGCATGACTTCTTTAACACGCGAATCATTCTTTCTTATGCCAGTCGTTCTCAAGGCCTGCAAAAAGAGCGTTTCATATATATCACCTGACGCAAGTTTTTTTTTGTTAGCATATGCAAGCAATTAATGACTTCACTATTTTAACCATATTTCTGCACCATTTCATGTCAAATGTGCTTTGCGATTTACAGAAACAGTTTGAAACTACTATCATGTTAAGAGCTCATTAGCTCTGCGGCATTGAATTGAAATTACATAAATAATAAGATCTGAAGTGGTCCACTTACGGCCAGAAATTTTCCAACGGGAAGCAGACCTGTGTCTTCATTTTTGAACATTTCAAATAACACATCATCTGCATTTTTGTGTGGTCCTTCTCGTGCCCTGCAGCAGAAATAGAAGGAGTAAATATTTGGTGTTAACAAATGTTTTTTGCTATTGCATGCAATAATATTTGTGCGCAAAATCTATTAGAATCATATTGCTAATGGAGATTTAATAAGTTTGGCATACTATGTAGATCGGATGGTTATGTGTAACAATAGGACGTGACGACGTGATCTAATAATAAAATGTCGTAGGCAGATGTTGACGTCGCGACGGGTGTGTCTGCTGCGGTGCTGCGACGTGTAACCGCCACCGATCATGCCACACAGACCAGTCCATGCTGTTTACAATATCACGTGTTGTTATAAATCTAAGAAACTAATGAATGCCAAGAAAAGTTGTTTTTCTGTTCTGTGATTTTACCGAATTGACAAACAACGCAGGCTCTCTACAAATATTTACATAAATTAAAAGAAAAATTCCTACGCTAAAATGCAAAATTACAAATTCTACATAATTGGAGAACCTTGGAGAATTTAGCCACTGCCCTACACTATGAGTATGAATGACTATGGATTGTTTATATTTTACTTGATAAAGAGATAGATCTTGGAAACAATAATTTCTGGAAGCGATTATTTTAAAGCATACTACATCACTTTGGAGCTATCGAAGCCAAAGCAAAATTGTATTTAGGTTGGCAACTAATAACCAAAAGAGATGTCCCATAACTGCCCCAGAGTAGTTCCTATTAAAATGACAATAAAAGCCACAGAAACTACACAAAATTAGACAAAATGAATACAGAGGTTATTATAGGAGCTTAATGTTATGTATAGGTAAGGCTATTGGGGAAAAGGTTATTATTTTATATAATCCGACTTTTATTGATTCATCATTCGCAGCGTATGGTAAAGCTACACAATAATACAAAAATGATTTTTAATTTTAAAATCTCACTTGATAGAAGAAACAATTCAATGAAGTCATAAAGCGAAAAAGCAAATCTACATAGAAAGTTCAACTTGACCGAGACTATGATCACTTTTGTGGGGCAAACATGTGTGAAAAATCCATTCCTAGGCACCTTGTATTATATTAATATACTACAATAATAATGACTGGATTTTATCTGGCGTACATAATAATTATGGGACTTCTAAAGCTGTATCTATCAAATAATCTATATTATACCCACTAGAATTAGACGACCTATACATATTTATTTGGTATCAGAAGTTAAACCTAACTACTAAATAGAGATGGGCCGGGCCGATCGATTCGACTAAATGTCCTAGCTGACCAGTCGAAAAACTGGACTTTTCTGCTCGTCATTTTTTTTATTCTGTGGTTAATGTCATATTTTGCCAATCAATCTACTACTCTAAACTTTTTAAATTACATATAGTATAGGTACCGCCTTAAATAACCACCTAATCGGACAAGGGGATCCCTTGGGGATTCCAAGGGGGCCCCTTGTGAGATTAGTCTTCTAGTCAGCAAACTGTAGTCGGCTGATGATCCTACAAATTACATGTCTTTGTTTTATTAGATATTCATTATGATTAATATAGACTATATCACTCCAGAATTTGTAAATTTAGGCTTTCAATGCGTGTTAGTTGCTCATTATTTATCATAAATAATTAATTAAAATGTGATGGTAACACAAGCGATCAAAATCAATTTAATGATTGCTTAGCCCCGCCTGATAAACGAAGGAAGTTAGCTCTTGGAATTTTTGCCCCTTCCTTATACGTAGACATTAGACACAAAATAAAATACACAACACACTTAATAGTAATATGACTTCCACAGATAATAAATATAATTTCTAGTACTATTACTATTCTACTTAAATGGGAGCAAAATTCAAAAACATACAAAGAGTTATGTTGGGTAAATCGTCAAAAATTAAATTCAGCATTTCAATTATAATGTCTCAGCTGTAATGTCTCAGTGTCTATCTATAACAACTGAACCACTAGCAAAAATATTCTACACTAAAAGAGCTAAAGCATGCAAATTGCAAACACACATTCAAGCCACCCCTATACTCACGATGTGGGATCGACGTTATTGACGAATGAATACCGTCTGCACCATGTGGAATGAACAAATACATATTTTAGGAGACAATCTTATCAGTTGCAGTGATATAAATGACACCGCCCTACGAAAATGTCATGGTGATATAACACAAACGTAGACTCATTTAGCAGCTGTTAGTCACAAGAGTGAGGAAGAAACTATTGATTTCGAATACTTTTAGCGCCAGATTCTGACGATTACGTAAGCTTTACAGTATACATACACTGAAAATAATATTTAACCAAACTGCTGCTGTTGATTTGACAAAACTGGTTTCATTTATAAGCCAACGATTTAACAACAGATACAACTGCTTTTGGTTAGGCATTACTCAAGTTATGTAGTCACTTTTTTAAGGTAGACGAAAGTTAAGTTACATATAACAAAGTTTTTTTTTTTCAGTGTTATGTACAATTAATATCTCGTAGTTTCTGTAAATTATTTGAAAACAAATTATGGCTCCAATTATTACACGATTGATCATAAACGCACTAGAAATGTCTCGGGTGAATTGAACTAGCACCCGGCAGGCGCCGGCCAGAGTTAAAATAGATCAATAAGAGTGGACATGAGTTTATTGACGGCAATTTGTTTTCAATTAAGTGTCAGCACTTGTGCATTGACGGCCAATAATGCATACCTCGTCATGTCGACTGATTGGACCGCATAAAAGTGGGGTGCTGAGTTGCGCCATTTCTGTAACGACAAAAAATAGAAGTTGATTCATCACAGAACCTTACATTTAAAAAAGAAAATAGGGGCCAAGAATCCATCACCGTAGAAGAGACACAAAAGGACACTCACATCGTTTTTATCGATTATATAGTTGGGTCTCACTTGACTGTATTGTCTGAAGCAGACGCACAGCGGCTTAACGGGGCTCGTGAGCCGGCGGAGTTGGCGCGCATTCATGGCTGCTACTGGACTTCTCCGAGACCTTCGAACCACCCTGAGTATCGGTGGCGAGTGGCCAGTAACGCCGGCGTTGTAAAGTGCACCTCCAACGCGCAGGCGCCAACTGACGCCGCCTTCACGCTCGTGCCGCTTATCTCGCCGTAACTGTTTACTCAGTTGTGACGTATCTTTTACGGGAAATTCTAATAATCATGTCACGCTGGTCTTCTACTTACCTGTGACACCTCCGCAAAACAAATTATGGCTAGTTTGGCCAGATGTTTGCCGATGGAGGTGGGGCACTAAGTAAATTTGTTTGATCAATGAAAACAGATGGCTTGTTTAGAAACCAACACGAGGTTTGCCTTGCCTCAACGCTGGTTGCCATTGTGCTACTGATAACGATATTACAGTATTCGATTTTTAAGGAAAAATATTTGAAAGTATATTTGCACAGGTTCATATCATTCATTATCGTGATGATAATGTCCTGAAATAGTTTTTGTGGATTTTTTTTTTTGTGTACTTAACCTATTGTAATGTATGGAATGAACCTCATATTATATTACTTTCTGCTGGGTGTTGGTAAAGGTCGTGGTTTACTTCAATTTTGAGAATGGTATAGAGCCGTCCGGTCGTTTTGTCTCCACAATTATTTTTTTATAATTTATGTTGGTTTTATTTTTATGTTAGTGAATGTTGTGACGAGCTAGTCGTTCGCCTGGTGTTAAGCGCCACGGCCGCCCATAACAGAACAGTGTCACTCGGAACTAAAACACGGAGTTTCGCGACACTGCACTGCGCACATCATTCTGAGACATCAGCACAGTCTAGTAATAAGATTACTCAACTGTGAGATCAGATCATAAAGTCTCAATTGCCCAGTAATTTCACTAGCTACAGTGCCCTTCAAACCGGAACACAGTAGTGCTTGCACACTACTGCTTGGCGGCAGAATAACTGGCAAAGCGGTTGTACCTACCTAGACAAACTTTGCAACAAAGTCCTACCACCTAGATTGGTGCAGGATTTCTAAGGAATGTTTTCTTGTATTTTTTTTTTCTATAACATGTGACCCCGTGACCTGCCCCGGCTTTGCACGGGCTAGTTAGTTTTACGCTCTAACACTGTCGAAGCGAAAAGGAAAGACGTTAATGCTGAATGGGTGGGACGGCAAAGCGAGGCAGGCCTAAAAACAAATAAAAAAATCTTGCATATAAATTACTACTAAAAAGACATTTATCTCAGTTAAAGTTTTATTATTAAGAATACTTCGAGCTTAGGTAGTTGCATAATTATATTAAATATGTAGAATACTAGTTGCGCCCCGCGGTTGCACCCGCGGATAAAAGGTATTTTAATTATTTGCTCATCCCACGGGAAAAATTCATTTTTCCGGGATACAATGTAGCCTACATGTTAATCCAGTGTATAAGCTATCTTGGTACCGAATCTCATCCAAATCCATTCAGCCGTTTGAGCGTGAAGGAGTAACACACATACAAACTTTCGCCTTTATAATATTAGTGTGATGTGATGTAATGTGATATCTATAAATTTGAATTACTAGAAAAAAGTTAAAAATATCAGTAACATGTTACATGCATGATGCAAATTTTGTACCCAGAGAGCGGTGATTGTTTGTTGTGATGTATAATACTTAGGTCCGTATTACAGAACGATGCTCAGTCATCGATCGGTCCTCAAGCAGAGATTTCATTCACTAATTGATCACTTTATGAATGAAATCTCTGCTTGAGCGACCAATCAATGACTGAGCATCGTTCTGTAATAAGGACCTTAGCGTGCGCCTAATGCGGCTCAGAAAGGATCTTTGAATAGAATATCCTATTTTATTGTCAACAGGCTTAATAATTTGAGAGCACTATACAAATAAGTACCAAATACCTTGACCAACGTAAATTATTATGAGAGACCTCAAAAAGGATCATCACCGACCGTGAAAGATCGATCGAGTTTATAATATCTAAATAGGTAGTTTCACTTATATACATAGTGGAAAGCTTAAACTCCAACTGGAAGGAAAAAAATCCTAAATAGATTAATTTTCTTTAAGGTATATACACATTTCTTTGTTGTAAACTATATTTTTTAACGGTCTAAGTGCTTTTAATCTTTATACTAACTATTACTAGACGCCACTAGCTACACTACCTAGTACAAAATAACATTTGGGTTGTATACTGGCCGATTACCTATACGCGGTCCAAATCATCTAGCCCAATAAAATTAGGTACAACTGAATAAATCTTTGAATAAATTTCGTACCTGCGAAAATATGAAAAACAATCAGCCTGTATTTTAGCTGTGATGTATTAAAATATCGTGCAAAGCTTTCATGATTTCAAAATAAGAATTGATAAACCTTTTTGCTGTTGTCTTATTTTTTTTTAATTATATAAACACGTGTAGATTAGTGTAAAGTAACAAAAATACTAACGTTAAACAATACTAAAAAAGTTTATTTACACATGAAACAAACAACCTACCTCAAAACCATTTTCACATTCCATAACGAAATCGTCAAATCCACCGTTTAAAAAAGTGCGCACAGTGAAAAGCGCTGGCGTGAAAAACTGCGCCTGCGCCGCGCCGGTGCTCTTGCGAACTGACGCGGCGCGGAGTTCGCGAAACGGACCGTTCTTCCGCACTGAGCCATTCTTCTTCAACACTGGTATAAATATACGACCAATGAGAGTGCCAAACACTATTAGCCTGGATCTATCTACGTAGATATATTTAGCGGACAATATTACAAACAAAACATCAGTTGGAGTAGTGCGACATAATGAGTTCATGTGATTGCGTGGCGAATATATAGTTTTATTTTTTGTTTTGTAATAAAATTCATTGTTACGCCTATAGTTATCTTACGCATATTTGATTCAATATTGCATTTCAATAAATACTTAGCATTAACTACCAGCATGGTTAGTATTTATCAAACAATAATAAAAATAATAATAAATATCATAAACGTCGCCTAGTAGGTACTTATGTGTCTTAGACATGAACATAGCTTTTTGACAGTCTGCTATGAAAGTAGATCTAGACAGATCGTCTTGTTTTATCATTTATTCTCTGTTCCTAGGAGTGAAAAAAACATTAATTAGTGCGGTGCTTTTTCAAATGTAAGTCACTGGTAATATTTTGTTCAGCTGGCGTGGTGACAGGTTCCAACTCAAACTCCCGGAGAACTGATCAAATCACCGACTTGAACTCCACTATCGAAATTTTTTGACCTAAAAGTGCAGAATGATTTTTATCCTGTTCCTTAAACTATACTGCTATCTGCATAAAGAAAAACGTGATGATAATTACAAGCGGCTGGTTCCTTGAATTCTTTAGATTTCCAAGAATTTAGGTTCTACTGCTGTTCAGCAGTAATTAATTGTTGCATACCTCCAACGGCTCCCCGCGGTTCTGACTAGCAACCCTACCGCGTAACCGTTCTGAAAATCGGCTTCGCCTGCCATCCTGCACGCGCCTGGAGGTGGCGAGTTCGATTCCCGCGAAATTAATTGTGCAAAGAAAAAAAATTGTATATACTTGTTCCTAGTCTGGGTATCATGGTCCTCGTAGTTCCTGGGGTCCCTAGATACAGGTAATGCTAGTTATGGTCCAGGATCTATTGTATAATCGTTGGGTGTTATTATTATTTTTATTATTGTAAACATTTGTGTGATGAACATCGATGTTTGTTCCGTGTCTGGGTGTTATATTGTATTCTATGTATGTATTTACAAACAAAAAGTATCTAAGTATTGTATCAGTTATCTGGTTCCCATAGTACAAGCTTTGCTTAGTTTGGGTCTAGATGGCGCTGTGTGAAATGTCCACACATATTTATATTTATTTATTTATATTTATTTATTAAACGTAAGCACTAACCAACATAAACGGTGATAACGTAACTTTGATAGCTATGCAAAAGGCTTTATATATTACATAAATATGCAAGTTACATGGTTACCTAGCATTATATGGTCATAACAAAAGTGTTAGTAAGCCCACACAAAACTGCTGCTCGTTTGAACTTAATTTGAATTGAACAAAATTTCTATAGGATATACACTAATTAAATGTTTTTTTTAAACAAAGTGGCCTTATGTATTGAAATGTTATTTCAATACATAAGGCCACTTTAAAATATCTCATTAGTACGTAGATAACATTTTAGTACGAGAATATCATAATAGGTAGTAATTAATATGGACACTATATTACAAATTACAATTACTTAAAGCGATCAAACGGTATCACATTATCCAACTGTTGCCATTGCCACAGACTGTATTAAAAGTAAACTCCTGGCATTACGTCTATCTGCTTTTTGCTTTGCTCTCTGATTTGCTCAAAGCCGCAAACAGGCGTTGACTATTTGTCTTTTCGAGCAATAACAAGCATTGCTCGAAGATTTGTCTTCAAATACAGCACAAAACTGCTTTAATATTTTGAAATGAAAATAAAGTGTTGTTATTCTCCTTTTACGCTGCCACTTCTTACCTAAAAATAAAAGATTTGATTCTATTATTATTTTAAGATATTTATCCAATTGTCATTATTTTTTAACACGTGCAATAACTGATACTATTTATAATGTATACTACCCTTGCTAGACTTGCTTGAAGCTTCAGCTTTGTCTACCTACTAGAACACACCACATGACACTTGTGCATTTCTATTAGCTCGTTTCTGTGTCAATCACTGTGCAATGTGCACGGTGCTTCTATCCATATCTATACACGGTGGAATTTAATTCACTCTTTTCCTTAAATGTATGTACTCAGACCATGCTATAAAATATTCGTACATGTTCCAATTAAAAAAAAAAGGTTTGGTTTTAGTATTTAGTGCCTCTTAAAATAACTGCATGACAGCCGAAATGACTATTTAATGGTACACACAGTGCAGGCACAAGCTTTGTAAATGTTTCGTAGGCAATAAAACATTTGCTGTGTTCAATGTCACAAGGCTTTTCTTTAGAATTTAAATATATTATAGGAAAAGAACGAATTAAATACCATCTTGTATATATGTAAATATATTTTAATTTTTTGGCTTGTTCATTTTGTAGCCCTATCATGAATAGAGCATTGACCTTTTCGGCATACCTAACTGTCCGCCATTTTGGTAAAATCATGATTTCGAGGGCAGTAGTAAAATAGATGTCTATTGATAGGAAATAGTAGGTGTTCTATAAAAATCGCCTAAGTGATATACTTTCTGAGATATTTGGGTTAGAATATTTTTCTTTATACTTAACGATAATATATTTGCAGTGCAACACTACGATAGAATTAGTATCAGCCTCTGTAGTGTGGTGATTGAGCAGTTCGGCTCTTAACCCAGAGGTGGCGGCTATGATTCCCGCGAGTATTTGTGCATACAAAACAAGCGCAAATACTTGTTCTAAGTTTGGGTGTTGTGGGACCATGGTCCTCGCAGTTCCTGGGCCCCTACACAGGGAATCCTAGTTAGGGTCCAGGATGTATATGATCTTTGGGCGTAATTATAATTACTTAAAAATATTACTTTAATGTTACAATATTTTTATTAAACTTAATAAATGCGGTACTTACTTACATTTTATAATAAACAGCTTATCAATAAAACAATATTCTAATATTAAAATTTATATTTTTGTGTTATTATTATTTCGATTTAATAGTTACAATAATCCTCCGACGCCACTATATTAAGTTCAATGGATCTACCATAAACTAAGTGATTATTATTATTGGGATATTATATCACTAACTACAATAATAAGATGTTACAGTGCCTATTTAGTTTTATATAGCAAAATCGAAAAGCTATTTTATATCCCTTATAATAACTACATGCGCCGCGTCGCGTTTACAACCCGCGTGGTGAAAATTGTCTATCTTATTTTTTTCTTTCATAAGAACGTTCTTCTGACAATAATAAACACAACAAAAAAAGAATTAGCAAAAATGTTCCATCCGTTCACGCGTGATGCGATAACCAAAGGAAATAGAGATTCAATTATTGGAGAGCCAATTATCAGAAAAATGGTCGAGTAATAAAATCGACGAGTATATCGATTTTATTACTCGACCATTTTTCTGATAATTGGCTCTCATAGCGAACCAACTTTAAAAGCTATCCTGCCTCTTGACAAAAGTAACGTAGACAGGCCCTGTAGTCCTTAAAACTATATCGGCAGTAAATTTCAGGTCTTCAGTCTTAGTGTTTGGTAGCAACGCAAACTTCCTCAATATTTCTGACACTACTGATTTCATCTCCAACATGGCAAATTTTTGTCCTGAAAAAATATTTCATAATCTATAGGTCATCGCGGTCAGTACCTATATAGTTCAAATGGTTTTTTTTTGTAGTATCTAGGCAGTGTTTAGGTTTAGTTATTATACCATTGTAGTATTTATTTGATAATGAACAGCTGGTTGCGGCTTCGTCTCATGAAAATTTACACTTTATCTCTCGAACTATCTTATAAATCCTATGTCCTTTTCTAGGATTAAAACTTTTTCAAGATTGGTTCAGGCGTTTACCAACCAAGGTACCTTATATACAGAAACTATGTAACGATATACAAGGATTCGACTTAAATTAACATTATAATTAACATTAATTATTGTGATTAGAATTACAGCTACATTATTTAACTATGTAGATACAGAATGTACAATATTTAAAATTTATGACTCCCAAGTTAATTTTTCTACCAACATTTTATCTATTTTATTGAATTATTGTTCCTTGTAAGTAATCACATGATAAACCAAGCAAAAATGCATTGAATATCTTCGGTAGCTTTAATATAATAGCTGGTAAAAATCATTACCTATCAGCGATAGTGGTGGAAAATATAAACATGTCTCCAATCATTATTGCCGTGATCTGGTCACCTATTGATTGGTTTATTTTAATTATTTATCGACACTTACCTATGCAGTTTCTCGGGCCAGCGCTAAACGGTATGTACGCGTATGGATGTCGGTTGGAACTGTTCTCGGGCAGGAACCGATCGGGGTCGAAGATCAGCGGGTCCTTGTATATGTGCTCGTTACGGTGCAGGTCGAATATGTGTATGACGCAGTTAGTCCCCGATGGTATTAAGTAGCCAGCTTAAATATAAACAGCATATGTTGATTATTTCTTTATGTAGCTTTAAAAACCGGCGTAAAACGGCGGAACCAATTTGAAATTTAATGTGTAGTTGGTATTTTAGTTAACGATGTCTTAATATATGTACTTTAGTCAATAGATTATTAAAGCGAAAGGAAAAATAGTTCATTACGAACTGTTTTAACACTTATATAGTACCGGTGCTAGAACGAAAGCATGGATACTCAGTTTATAGTGACACAAAGAAATTAATAAAGTTCCCATGAGACTAATTGTAATAGATTTCTCTGCATTCACCTAACTTGACTTCTTCACTCAGAATACGTCCTATAAGTGGAACTGGCGGGTAGAGTCGGAGCGATTCCTTAATGCACCGTTCCAAGTAGCGCATTTTCGACAGGTCCTCGATGGTGGTATTTCGCCTTGAGTCTCCGAAGATCTCCTTCAATTCATCTACTATATTGTTCTGTAACGTGAACAACATAATAATTGTATCATTACATTCACATCTGGAAGACGTTCATTGCTGAACATAGCCCTCCCTCATAAAACGTCATTTTGGACGCTTATCATAGGAGGTTTGCGATGTCACCACGTTTTTAATGTACCGTGGTGAATGCTGCTACTCATTTCCTGGGTATTCCCTTAGCTGGCTTTTATGGCACCCACGAAATAATGGAAGAAGATGAGGTGGTCCTATTCTTACTGCTCGTAATTGTATCAAGAACCATAATTGATTCAGTATATTTTAAAACTAACATTAATTAATTTATATGACTTTGCTCTGAGTCTAATGTACATACGAAGCTATTAGTAATTTTATTTTTGACTTCCTCACTGAAATAAAATACCATAGATTAAGAAATTTTGTGAAAATTAGGTAATAATAATAGAAGCCCAACGATCACATACATAGATCCTGGACCCTAACTAGGATTCCCTGTGTCTTAGGACCCAAGAACTACGAGGACCATGGTCCCACAACACCCAGACTCAGAACAAGGGTTTTTTATGTGCACAAATACTTGTCCTACCGCGGGAATCGAATCCGCCGCCTCCGGGTTATGAACCGACCTGCTCAACCACCACACCACAGAGGCTGTCACACTTAATATACTGCATAAACATTCAATATAATGTCTACAAAAACATACATTGTCTTTTCTAATCATAAAAATTCATGGACATATTTAAAGGAAAGCTTCATCAATACATATTATGTAAAAAAGTTTATATGACACACGGTTACATGAATTTGAATTTGATATCATGAATTTGAAAAAATAATAATTTCAATCTTCCTTTATTTCAGAGTTTCATTTGTTTTTCCAAAAAAGAACCTACTGTTTACTGGCGAGTCCTTTTTTCAAGCCAGACGATAGGAGGGTTAAAGTTAGGAGATGATGGAGAACGATACGCTCAGTGCAACATTATCGGAAGAAAGCCTTATGGTGGAGGTTCAGTAACTGTATAAGGGGGTTTTTGCATAGGGGCACTACATATTGTGGAAAACGGGTCCCTGACTGCGGCATGGTTCGTAATGGACATTTTAGATAGAATCGCAGCGTGATGCCCTTTGCCCCATATATCGGAGATTTTTTAAGTTTAATACAAAATAATGCTCTGCCTCACACTGCAGCGATAGCTTTGGGTTATCTTCGAGAGGCCGAAATCTATGTTTTGGTTAGCCAGAACGCATTCCGGATCTACAACCTATAATTGAACGCGTATGGGATGAACTTGGAAGACCAATTAAACTGCGAAAACTACAAAAGTGCACTGGAAGAAGAGTGAAACCAAATGCCACAAAATTCATTGATCACTTAATAACAAGCATACCGAGAAGGACGCAGGCAGTTTAATCAGCCCTAACATACGGCAAAAATACTCCATACTGTGAAAACTCTTTTTATTTTGCACTTTTACATGTGATAAGAAAAAAGGGTTAATTCCACAAACATTATTTTTGAGATTTGTGTTTGTGATACCTTTATGTTTTATTTTTAGTGTGTTAAGTTTTTTGTTCAAAATGGTGGTAAATTAAAATCACAATAAATACAAATGAAATGAGGTTCACTACATATCAATACAGCCAAATTAATTAAGATTTGTGTAATGAAGTCTGAACCTAATTTTAATTGATACTACCTTGGTACTTCATTGGTAAAAGCTATTTTCTTACGTATAACAAGTTGTGCCTAGTTGTGTCGTGGGGAGGAAAACTTCCCTTTGGCACAACAGCTAGTGCCTTAGGGAATATCAGTTCCCCTTGACACTATTGGTAGGTAGTGTCACGCAGTTGTACCACGTCACGGAATTGTCTTTTTTGTAGCGTTCCACTAAATATGTCCATGATGTATTGATAGTAAATACCTACGCTTTTGTTAGTTTACCTGAATATTCTTGTTATTAGCAATAACTATTAGTAGGTATGTTAACCCACAAGCTGTAGTGTCGTGACCCTGGAAACAATGCGTTCAATTATTTTATTGTAATTATTAATTATGTAACATATAACTATATATATATAAATTACAGTTTACAAATACTAATAGTAGAAACATTAAAATTAACATGAGATTTTTTGGCGGGAACGCGAAAAAGATTGCGTCACCGCATTGTAGGTATTATTTTCCAAAACTTGTGTTATTTTCAGTGTTAGTGCATAAAATTGGTGGCATTTTATTCGTTTAGTGCTGGATTACAGGCGTGAGTGTGGGAAAATGGTATAATGATGGTGAAACGTTTCTTTTCGTGTTGTTTCCAAAACTCCATAGAAGCTTTAAGTAAAGTTGCCACCACTTTACTAGGAGTATGACTTTGACTAGACTATAACTTGACTTGATGACTTCGGCTGTGACTTGACACATATTTGCGTGAAATATCATTAACTTGATACATTATCAATTACTTGACACTGGCTAAATACAAGGAGGTGTGGAGCCAAAACAATAAAAAAAAATTAACATTAAATATATTTGTAAACTGTAATTTATATTTTGGGTTCATATTTAGGTCGTACATTGCTGCAGTTGACGTAAATTCAGAGATTTAGTAAATACTTAAATACAGCGGCAAATTATTAAACGTAACATATTTCTTTTTTTGTAGAAATGGGACTGCTACTTTTTTTTTCTAATATTGATATAATATACGGGCAGTTGTTAGATAATTAACAATAATCTTACTTCAAACATGAATGTGTCCACCTCTTCTTGAATCCCTTTACCATCTATGATACCTTTCTTTTCTGCTGAGATAAGTAGATCAAGCATAGCTGTTTTCCGTTTTTTATAACACATTTCACTATTGTTATCTTCCTTAATATCATCGATACTACTCCCGTGTGTGTTTACAAAACTTCTTCTAAAGTTTATAACTTTTGTAGTGAAATTGTGAATGATGTTCAAATATTTCTTCTGAAGTCTACCGGTCGTGGATAAATAATACATAAAGTCTAAATAAAGATACGTTCGGGTAACTCTATGGACTATTACGTCTCCAAGCCCGCATATCGCATTTTTGTACGATTTTCCAGCAGAGGTTTTATCTTTGTTTAGCTGCGTGCCCATTGCAGTTTCTGCAATCATGACAGTCTCAGTTAATATTGATTAAAAAATCCTCAAGCGTTGATTTTATTTCAAACGTAAGTACTTAGTTACCGCATATTGTTTGTAGTGTGAATTCTGAAATAACCTCTACCACATTTACTGGTTTTCCCTCAGTTTTTTCCAGAACATCAGCTAATCGTTGGCCATTGTCTTCAAATATTGTACAAAACTTGCGCAAAATATTAAAATGGAAGGCAGGTGTTAAAATTTTCCTTCGAGTTTGCCATTTCGCACCTACAAATGTATTTATTTTTTATTTCAGTATTCTTTGCTGTTTAGCCATGCGTACTATGGTATTTTAATATTAGTTTATTTTGTTGTAAGATAACTTTAATAATAGTTTTACTTCAGACAACCCTTACCATAGCTCACAAGCAAACCATCCTGTAGCCAAGGCTTTAAAAACTCGTAAAAGAGAAACTTATTATTGTGTTTCACACTTGAAAGTATCACCTGTAAATAAAAGAGACCTTCAAATAGAAATAATAAGTCTGTTCACGATGACGTCACGATATTTTTATTTATACTGGCTGGCTCGGGAGAAGTAATAGTATTCTGTGCTGGCAGGCCAATATGGACTAATTGGTAGTCTCTGTTTAACATGAATATTTAAATAAAAAAGTAAACCTTAATACTAGTGGCTCTATGAGAAGTTTTCATGCCGGTCCATTTTGAAAAAAATTCATAAATAGTATCGAAAAAAATTACATATCGAACCTGCTCACAAAATTTCACAAGAACCGGTTGAGAAATGTGTCCTGTTGACGAGAACAGCAGACATATCCGCCGGACATACGAAATAATTTCTGATCAAGCTGAAACGAAGACGCTTTTCTCGTGCTTCGCGCTCCCCCGGTGAATAAAAGAGAAACCGTGTGTTACTAAATGACACGAGGAGCTAGTCGCTAACCTGATGTTAAGCGACACGACTGCCCATATCAGTTACAGTGACACTTTTGACATTGATCATTTACGATCGAGTGAAGTTATTCATTATATGTATCAAATTAATGATGCTACTCAAAGTCATGCGTAAGAATAAATAAATAATTATATCTAAAACTGTAGCTTATCTTAGAGGAAAGACGACTCTTGTGAGGCGTTTTCTGGCGAGCCTCGCTTTAAGAGATCCGCGTGAAACTAAAAAATTGACTACCTTAGATTCCAATTGGTTTTAAATCCATATTTTATGTAACAATGTTTCTACAGCTATGTAAACATTGATGGCCTTTAAGCCTTCATTATCACAGTGGCTAAATGTCACAGATCACATGATCACAGTCAAGGATTATTATTATATATGTTACGTCAACTGTGATATCTAGGCCATAAAACGTTTTAAATCAGTTTATAACCTACATTGTACACGTTTATTGTAAATATAAATCCTGATTAATCTAAAATTTTCAATTTTGATTTGATCGAGATGTTTATTTTCATATATTACTTCATACCTCAACATCGTCTGGATTAAAAATGCAGACTGCACCAAGAGGATACGACCAAAGTCTCCAGATTGTACCCCAAGTTTTATAAAAGTCTCTCAGCAACAGGAAAAGCTTTTCTAAAATGACAAAAAGAAGGTTTATGTTCTAACCAGTTTGTGGACATGGTGAGTAGATAACATGAAACGAGTCACTTTAGTAAATTGTGCATTTATAATTGTACGACTACGTATTCTATTCTGTAATATACTAACAAACAACAAGGTAATACTTGGACGGACTAAAATTATCCGGAACTAATAATAAAAATTACTGTAAATGGTCAAATATTAATAAATTTTTCTCAAATATCTACCATAGCGTAAATGCACTTTCATAAGCTAAAGTTAAATAAAACCGTTTAATGAAAACTTTTTTCATCATCCACCTGCATTCTTCAGTCTACTTGTGAATGCCATGCATTGATGTTAGGCCGGAATTCCACCTGCAAGAAAACTTTTGCAAATAGTGTAACCGAAGCGTAAACTAGACGTAGACGGTCGGACATTTCTTGCCGAAGTTTTCTTGCCGGTTGAAATGCGGCCTCACTGTGCAGAAATATCGGGAACTAACAAATGATCCCAATAAACGGTCTCATAAATACTATTAAACAGTTAAATATTCGTTAATGTGGAAAAAACAATAAAAATAAAGGTTACCTACCTCGAGAGTGTAATAAAACAAATGCATTTCCAGCAATGAAAGAAATTTTAGGTCCCGGGACTTTAAGCAATAATCGAGCCCTACGATTATAATTGAAGAAAATGTGAACGGAAATTAAGAAAAATAATATGAACAGTAAAAATATCAACATTTTGTTGAAAATTCAATGCACAAACTAAACCTTCAACTGCAAATTGCTACTGGCTTGTAAGGGCTTCGTTTGATGCATTTCTCCCAACAATCTTATCAGTTAAATAAATATAACAATAGGTTGTACCTAGTAGCCTTTGAGGAAATAGTTTTGATATAACAACAACATAATTTGATAAAAATAATCGAGAGCTAGCACACAATGCACGCATATACTTGTAATTTTATTTTTATCTTGTTAGTGAGTATTGATTAAAATGTTTTTTCTTTATTTATTTCATTCAATGCGGATTGCAATTAACATATGATACTTTAACATATGGTAGTATAACTAGCGGCCCGTCCCGGCTTCGCACGGGTGGACATTTATATTTTAAACATAAACTCACAGTAAATGCAGAATATACCTAAATAATAATGTATTTAGCAATAGTGTGTCGCTGGCTCCCTTTGGGTACGGGACTTGATGATTGAAAACAAAATGATAACAGAATAAATGACATCATAATTTTTAAAAACACTTACGTTTAGAGTATCGGTATACTAACAATAATTATAGTTACAGTATAGTTAGTCTTTATAATATTAGTATACATTATCTTGATTAATAGGTACCTATAAAACCAGTTTATTTTTAGTTAGTCCGCAAGCACTACTGTGTTCCGGTTTTAAGGGCACTGTAGCTAGTGAAATTACTGGGCAATTGAGACTTTATGATCTGATCTCACAGTGGAGTAATCTTATTACCAGACTGTGCTGATGTCTCAGGATGATGTGCGCAGTGCAGTGTTGCTCGAAACTCTATTTTGGGGTTCCGATTGACACTGTTCTGTTATGGGCAGCCGTGGCGCTTAACATCAGGTGAATGGCTAGCTTGTCAAATCATTCAGTAACATAAAAATAACTTGCCAAGAGGGCCATGCTTAGTAACTTAGGGCCCCTTAGACGTGAGCTTAAATTACAAACGAAAAAACGTAATTATTATATCAATTAAACATTTAGAAAATTGCCCTTAGAGAAAAGTTCAATAACCTTAAAAGTGAACTGGGACCTCATAAAATTTGGTACAGTTCTTTCCGCTAATAGTTTATCAGTTCTACAAAATTTGCGTGGGACACCTTACTTTCATTTTAAAAGACCTATTCAATATTTTTTCAATATTTTATACTCACTTTACATACGATGACTTCTATCAAATATAAAAATTAAGCCACCTCTTAAATATACATATCTGTATTCATTTATTTTCAAAATGGTAATTCCTATTCAACGATATAACGAGAATGACCGCGTTACGGTATACCAAATAAAAATCATCTCCTCTTTACACCTATGAGCTACCCTTATATATGTATTACAAAATACTATCGGTCTTATTCATAAAAAGTTATCGAGGCTTTATAAACTTGTATTACACATATACTATAATATTAATATATTAATATTATGTGAAATTTGAGGTCTCTTAAAATAAAATTAAACGTTGCTGTTCAAAATTTTACGTTACACACCAGCTGCGTGAAAATTTGCACGACTGCAGTAATAGATAGATACGTTAATAACTTTAGAATAATAAGCATATATAGGGATCATAAGGATGTAAAGGATTCAGACGGACAGACATGACAAACTATTAAAAGCACTTTGTTCATATGATATTATAATAAAGTAACGTTGCATTGCAATATTATCTTCCAGGGGCTCATTATGCAAAGGATCAAAATGTTATCAACTTATTAGGAATACATTGGACTTTGCACAATATTTCTTATGTACATGGTACTATCAATTAAGTTGCTAGATAAGAGCTGTCCACTTATGACCACATCGGCGTCATGTTAAAGTCAAAGTCAAAAGATTTATTGCAAATACGCTATTTTTAGCACTTTTACAAGTCAAAATTATAATAGGCACATAATTAAATTTATTTTACAAAGCATATAAAATTACAAAGCTTATATTCCGTCACATCTTCCTGGAACACAAGTTAAGGCTGGCGCGGCGGCGAATTCTGCTGAGCAGCTAAAAAGGCGCAAATATAGTAATCTTGATAGCGGTTTTATATTTGCGCCTTTTGCAGTTGAGACACTGGGGCCTTGGGGACCGAGTGCTCACCAAATTTTTAAAGACGTTTCGAAACGTCTGGTTGAAGCCACGCGTGACCAAAATGCTGGCCTCTACTTCGGCCAAAGATTGAGCATTGCCATTCAACGTGGCAATGCTGCCAGCATAATGGGCACGTTGCCTACTGGTAGTGGTTTGTTTGATTAAGTTCCCTTTTTATTGTTTTATGTTTATTAAATAATATTATGTTGTAAATTACAAAGTGCTTATTGTCAAATAATATATAGCCCATTACATTATATGAGTTTGAAAAAAAAAAGCAGTTCTCTTTTTGACTACGTTACGTTATGAAACTTATACACCTTATTATACCTTCTCTACAGATTAATGGTATTAGTATTACCTACTCCCTCTTTGCATTCAACTCTTTGGTTTTAAACGAGGCCCTGAACTAAATCTTTTCACTCGCATCGATTAATATATATACTCAATATAATAATAAACTTGTGTTATTTTAAGTGTTAGTGCATAAAATTGGTGGCATTTTATTCGTTAAGTGCTGAATTATAGGCATGAGTGTGGGAAAGTGGTATTATGATGGTGAAACGTTTCTTTTCGTGTTGTTTCCAAAACTCCATAGAAGCTTCTGGTAAAGTTGCCACCACTTTACGTATGAAGTATGACTTGACTAGACTAGACTATGACTTAACTTGATGACTTGGACTGTGACTGGACTTGACTTGACACATTATAATCATGATATTAATTAACTTGAATTATTATCAATTACTTGACACCAAACAAAAAAAACCCTACTTCTACATATTATATTTAGACGGTAAAGCACCGAATTCGCCCTATTTAGATGTGAAGTCTAAGGTCCGTATTACAGAACGATGCTCAGTCATCGATCAGTGCTCAAGCAGAGATTTCATTCATAAAGTGATCGATTAGTGAATGAAATCTGCTTGAGCAGCGACCGATGACTGAGCATCGTTCTGTATTACGGACCTAAGTGAAGCAACGTTCGCTGTTGCCTCACATTGTAAAAGTGATCGCTACAAAAAGTGGTATTTACAACAGTGCGCTGCCATGTTTCTGCAGAATGCGATCCACTTGTTATGTATGTTATCGTAAGACAATAGTTGTTAACCCGAGTTAGAAGCCTTTGAGTGGCCTAAAAATACTGACACCATAGCTAACCACTTTGTTATTTTATGTAAACGAACGACGTCTGGTGACTTAGAACTCAAGCAGCCTTATTAATAAACACGAACTAGCTTAAGATTAGTCACACCATCTTTTGTTTCTTTCGATCCAGCTAAATATTCCAGTAGCAAAAAAAAAAAAGACAAAAGCTGAAGGAACTAACCCGAGACTAATACCTGTTTATTAATAAGGCTGTAAGTGATAAAATCTTCCATAGCATATGGCACAGTAAGTGTATCTACTACAATGAATCTAATCCTGAGACTTCCAGCACATTCTAGTTAATATAGTTACGCGCTCTTCCAGAAACGTCTTACCACTTAGTAAATCGCCTGCACTGTGATTTGATGAATGGAAGCAAGGGTAGGTGGCCACCTGCCAATTCACACTTCCACTGCCAGTTTCGTCAATCATTAGTATGATTGACGAAAATCATCAGTGTCTACTACTGCTACTACGAAAATTATTCAGATAAACCGAGATAATGTTCGGAATAATTACAGCTAATGAATAAAGATTTAGTACGTCCGCACCCAAAAAGTACGTTAAGTACCCAAATACTTTTTTTGCCTTTGATAGCCTGGCGTTTGACCACTGTCTCACCTGATGGTACCTAAGTGGCGAAGCGGTCGTCGATGGAAAATACTTGCCAAAAAGATACCGACTCACTTTTGCCTCAACTTCCAGATTATACCTAATTTTCAGAAAATTGAAACGCTGGTAAGTTTGATGCATAAAAGTAGCATGTTCCATAATCGAACTGCTTCCATAGTAATAGAAAAGTTGTAAACTAAAAATCTATGGCCCAGGTTTTCTAATATAAAGTATTTTGATGACCGCAAAGACGAATTGGAAACGTGATGAACATAAAAAAAATTTTGAAGGTAGCGCGGGTAAAAATTATGAAACAGTACATGATTAACACAGCATTTCCGACAAATACCTATGGGAAGAAGTTTGAGCTTAGTACGGCAAGCATACAAAGCATATATACACCAGCACAAGAAATCAAGGATTTATTATTGTCCAACTTAAAAACCCTCTTTAATTGTACCGTGATATCGATACATCATAAATGAGTAGGTAATACAATATGTACCTAGTACCTAGGGTACTAGAACCTATACATTTTTAAAATATCCTTAAATAAATATTATTATCGTTTGACAAAGTTAACGTATACAGGTGCCACGTTTCTCAAAACTAGATCGGCTGCGAACTCAATATCTTCGTGATGAGTTACTGGCTCCAATGCAAACTTTCTTAATATTTCCACGACGGCCGATTTCATTTCCATCATTGCAAATTTTTGCCCTAGAAAACAAATGCAATCATTATTTTACATGTCCTATTTGTCTACGCTATATCTACTGTAAAAGTTACTTAGATTACGTAATGTTTAGATTTGTTAAGAGATTTCACCTTCATAGGAATTTTCCTTACTAAAGCCAATCACAAAACTAGAATAAAAATATAGCTGAAAAGTAGATATAGCGTGGAACTTTGTACAGTATTAAAGTGTTTAGTGCTAATATTTCTTACCTATGCAATTTCTGGGGCCAGCACTAAAAGGAATATAAGCATATGGATGTCGTCCGACACAGTTTTCAGGCAAGAAGCGGTCAGGATCGAAGACCAAAGGATCTTTGTACAGATCCGAATTCCGATGCAGGTCCAAGATGTTGATATGGCATTGCGTATTTCCTGGGACCGTGTAGCCACCTGTAACAACAGGTACTTACGTACTAAGTACTATGTACTTAGTAATTCTGAATGTTATTATCTACTCGTAAATATATAAAACTCAAAGGTGACTGACTGACTGACATAGTGATCTATCGCACAGCCCAAACCACTGGACGGATCGGGCTGAAATTTGGCATGCAGGTAGATGTTATGACATAGGCGTTCGCTAAGAAAGAATTTTTCGAAATCCCACCCTTAAGAAGGTGAAATGGGTGGTTGAATTATTTTCCCATAGGCCACGCCGCGGGCGAAGTTGCGGGCAGAAGCTCGTTATTATATAATATGGTTAATTATCATGCAACACGCTGCTATAATTGACATATACCATTATTTTCACATGTACTAGAATCTAGAATGAACAAAAACTCAGATTAAAGTAAACTTGGTCGATTGGCCAATTGACCGCCGTCCCAGATGTAACATTGAGAAGTATATCATTGTTGGTACGATTGGAACTGAATTCTCCCATTGATACAACTGGTTCTCTTACTGGATACTTACTCAACGTAACAGTATCGTATATTTTTCGACTAATGAAATGCACTGGAGGGTACAAGCGCAGAGACTCCTTGATGCAACAGTCCAGGTACTTCATTCTAGAAAAGTCCTCCATGCCGGCAGGTTTAGTAGAATCACCAAGTACTTCACGCAGCTCGTTGTATACTTTGTCCTGTAAAAACCATTAGATATAGGTTCCAGACAGTTGAAAATTGTAGAAGTTATTGGAAAGTAAATAATGTTTAGGTAGCTGATATTTGATGACATTCAATATTTGGGATGTCGAAGAAGAGTTACGTTGCAGACATAAAAAAGTTTGAATCATGTTTCAATTTAAGTTATGTAGAAATAAAAATGGGCCAACATGGGTACTGAATATAATTAATAAAGAGAACACAGAGTGGAAGATAAAGTGAACACTGTTATTTCGACATTATAGTTTATTTTAATGCAATAAACTAAACGCAATAAAGGAATAACGCAATAAAGATTACACAGGATGTAAACAAACAACTAAGCATTTTGAAGGTCTAGAGGAAGATAATTCAGGTTACGTTATATATTTAAAAAAAACACTAGGTATAGATAACCGAATAAAAACATGAGAACCAAGCATTGTCATAAAGTTATTTTCTGGACTGAGGATAGACTCAAAAACTTTTAACCAAGTAATGTAGTAATAATAGTAGGTACTGTAATTAAAATACTTCATATTAAGTGGAGCTGTTCCAAAGCCTTGAAAATAGCATATATCGAAGAGTGAGTTAATTCTTGCAAGTACCAACTTGCATTTGGCTCGTTTTATTTACTTCACCTATTGTCTATCTATTACTATATAATATGGCTAAAGTATACCTGAATGCTTCTGTCGTTCGCCAACGCCAATAAACAAAACGTAAGTCCTGAGGCCGTCGTGTCATGTCCCTGGGAACAAGAGATATTGGTTGTATCTAAGATGTCTTGCAGCCCGATTCACAAGCTGTCGTAAAGATTCCATTTCAAAATCTTCACTATTTTCATATATTTCACTTTTTAGTCAAAGACATTTCAGGATGGAAGAGGTGGAGAGTGTAGATTTCTATAATATTTCGATAAACTCTATACGTAACATATACGTAACAAAGTACAATTTTAATGCAGAGGAATTGCGAGTGAGATCTGTAGTCTAAGCAGCCGAAACTGATATGATTCATAAATATTTATTGTTTTGTTATTTACCTCGAACATAAATGTATCGACTTCTTCTTGTATCCCAGCAGTATCGATTTGACCATCTTTTTCTGCTAACAGAAGCAAATCCAACATAGCAGTCTTACGTTTGCGTTTGTAAACTATGTCGTCTTGATCCTCGTTCTCTTCAGGTATCTGTACACCGTGTTTGTTGACATATTCTCTTCTGTCCTTGATTACCCTTTCAGTGAAGTTGTGGACGGCATTCAGGTGTTTCTTCATGGCTTTCCCTGCACCGGTTAAATTGAACAGAAGGTCAGAGTACAGATATAGTCGTATAAATCTATATACGAGAATTTTTCCAAGGTCGTATATGGCCTCCTTGTAAGACCTCCCCACGCCACTAGTCTCTTCGCTGAGTTGCGTGCCCATTGCAGTCTCTGAAACAAAAATACATTCAAGAATAAGTTTAGTACGTAACTGGATTGAATTCTTTGGAGTATTTTATAATGTGTGTAGACCCTTCACTTCGTATTGTCATGAGTGGAATAAATTCAGGAGTGCAGTATATTTTACGCTTTTTAATAATGTAATTTTGAGATATTCATATTCATTTATTTGCATTCATGTACAATTTATATAGTTATTACCTCAGGTTTTAACAACTAGTTGTAATTATGTAGTAGTCATACATGAATCCTGTAAGGTCGCTTGCTATGATTACCTACGTCATAGGACGCTTGCAACTGTGTCTAAAAATAAATTTTAAATATAAATAGATATGTTAATATTATAGATTCTTCAAGCATTTAATTATTAAATTAATGACCTATTGAAGCAACTCAATAGATATTATGTAATTCAAATCAATAAATTTATTTCAGTCTTTTTCTACTACCTAATCTTTTCAAAAGTTAATCGCGTTGGTTCAACGTAGATAAAACAAACAAGCACATTGGATAATTGGATAAGTACATAATATGTAGTGGGTTGGTTTATCACTGCACAATTTTTATTTTTATTTATTTTTATGAAACTCCTGGATCAAATAATAACACTTTTTTTTAATAGGTGGCCTTTTAACTTACGAGCAAAAATTTCGAAAGAAGTTGAAATTGTTTTTTAACTTCTTTTATTTCGTTGGGGATTATACAATAGATAATTTCTCATCAGACTGAGAAGTACTTAGCTATTTACCTTTGAGTATAATTCATAATATGAACTAATAGTCCCCTTGAAAATGCATAATTAGTTAATTATATATCTGTAGGTTGTCTAAAAAAGATCGTTTCGCGATATGCCGACCATTGTATTATTTGCATTATTGTTACCTAATTATATTATTCTGTTTTTTGTATTGTTGTTGTAAGTAATATAATAAAATAGCTTCAATAGGTAGGTACATATTCGGTTATCTATTGGTGTGTGCTCTGCTTTGAGTTCTTTAAGTATTTATAGTAGGTACCTTCCTACCGAATCCCCGCCGGGACACGTCTTGGGCGACATGTACGGGGTTTATTATTTTTGTATATGTTTGGGGTACGTATTAACTGTAAATAAAGACAGTCTGGAACTAGCAATCGTTAGGTATCTTTTATGGCACCGTTACCTAGGATACCAGCGTAATGCAATGAGATACCGACCCAACCGACAAGGTCGACCTCCGTAGGTTAGCTAGGACGGTCGCTACTTTACATAGGGTCTTCTACCAGTAGACTTCATGTCCCGGCGAAGATGGCCCTAGCCGAGGCTCACGCGACAGGGGTGCTCTTGAGCTATAGTTGCCACCCACTACTGACGGCTGAGCACCTTATGCCAACGCCCTCTCGCCCGACAATGCCGTAAAGGTCGGTAAAGACCAATAGTCTGTTCAAAAAACCTACCTACCTAAGTAGGTATAGAAATATGTTAAAATTAATACATTCAGATTTTACCGCAAATAGAGTGTAATGTAAACTCTGAAAGAACAGGCACGATGTCTACAGACTCGCCGGCAGATTGTTCTAATCTCTCCACCAAACGTTGGCTGTTTTCTTGAAGTACGATCATAAACTGTCGCAAAATGTTAAAATGAAAAGCGGGCGTGAGCAGTTTTCTACGTTGCTGCCATTTTTCTCCTGGAAAAGAAAATCGATATAAAGGATACCTACAAGCTAGGTTGGCTATCACGAAAGTACTATCTAAATCTTTATCTGATTACCTATATAAACACGAAACTTGTGTGTGTATAGATTAACACTATCAGTCCTGGGTACCGCAAGTGGGTTTTGGTAGACAAGGCGCACAACTCGCACAAGGCGAGGTAACAAAGTTATGGGCCTCACAGGACTCGACGGAACCATTTTTAGGAGGACTGTGAAGGTGTTAATAATGTAGGTAACGATGGGGTTTTTTCGAACATCTGGAGCTGGTGGTCGGTACCGGTTGTTTGTATTATTTGTTGGCTTCAGATTTTGTGATAGGTGAGATTTTCTTTTGGTCAGAATTACTTCAATTGTGCGGCTTTACCTTTAATCTTAGAATATACACGGTGGAATTTAAATCACTCTTTTCCTTAAATGTATGTACTCAGACCATGCTATAGAATATTCGTACAAGGTCCAAATAAAAAAAAAGGTTTTGTTTTAGTATTTAGTGCCTCTTAAAGTAACTGCATGAGAGCCAGGAAGGTCTATTTAACGGTACACACAGCGCGGGCACCAGCTGAGTGTTTTGTAAATGCAATAAAACACCTGCTTTGTTCAATAAGGCAAGGCTTTTCTTTAGAATTTAAATTTGCAGTATTTTGATAATACTTAGATTTAAGTTTTATTTCATAAGCACTTTTTTATTTGGTAATATGGGAGCGTTCTATAGCATGGACTGAATACATACATTAAAGGAAAAGAACGAATTAAATTCCACCTTGTATAATAAAAATAAACATCAGCTTACCATTGCTGACAAGTAATCCATCACGTAGCCACGACGTTAACAAAGTGTAAATTTCACTTTTGTCATTGAATTTTACATTTGTGGTTATTAGCTGAAAATATTAGGGGAAATTGTTAAGGCAGTACCTACCTACGGTCAAAGAATTTATATCTCTTAAAAATTTACAAAATCACACACACAGAGAGAGAAATATAATTTTATATTAAAACTAAAAGACAGAAAATATATTCCTTAATTAATACTTAATCATATGTTATTTTAATTTGACATCGTACTGTAATTGAATGGCTGTAGAAAGTTGGAACTTACTTCAATGGAAATCTGAAAATAGAACTAGTTTTTTTAATAATTTGACAGCTGTGAGATGATTACGATTCTCCCTAGGGCTGAAAAGTATTACTTTCAACCCGCTCCTTGGGCAACTTCAGACCTACTTTCCGAGTATGAGTAATGAAAAAGATAGAAATCATTCCGCCTATTGGGAACGGATTGGGCTGATGACGATATCAGTATGACCAAAAAGGTTTTCACACATCAACAGCCGGAAGACGTCCACTGCTGAATACGCGGCTACCCATTCTCTGACTATTCTTTTAGCCGGCTCTTAAATTACGGCACCCACGGGAAGAGATTGTGTTAGTGTGGCCTATTCCCACGCCACGCACAAAAAGATTATCGGTGAATAAAAATAACCCTGGACGAGTAAAAAAAAAACTGTATAGCTACCTAGGGTGTAAAAATATCAGTTAAATACCTCTACGTCCTCCGGATTGTAAATATTAACAGCGCCGAAAGGAAAACTCCAAAATCTAAACATCCCTTTCCATTTCTTGCTCCATTTTCTTCCTAACTTCATCAGCTCCACTGAAATTTAAAATGACGAGCATAACTTCAAACTATAGCTGCTGCCATTAACTTTGCGCTCGGTGTACTACAGTTTATTGCGATAAACAGTAGGCATCCTATATCCTTCCCCAGGCTTTAAACTATTTAAATAATCAGATATGTAAAGGCATACAGACAGAGTTACCTACTTTCAAATTTTAAAATTTTGGTGGGTAGTTATCGATTACGGATATGGAACTCTATAGGTTATACATACCTACTATGCATGGCCTGATTCTGTGCTCTTGTCAAGAGATTATTATTATTATCTTTTAAGTTTCTCGGATCTAGTCCGGGCATTTGGAAGGCATTGATGGGCCATTGATTATGCCAATATATAAGAAATATGTACCTCAAAAACCCCCCGATGCATAAAATCAGACGGATCGGACCAACGTTCAAAATGGCCGCCATCTTGAATCCGCCATCTTTGATTTTCATGACTACCATCAAAAAGCCCCCATCGTCCCCTATGACATTTGGTCAAGCACTCTCCGCCTAACTCTTACCGTTTCCGATTTATAAGCGTTTCCATTTTGTATGAAATTTTTATTTTTTGTATGAGACCCATTTATTTTATTTTTCCAAAATTGTCCCAGGGTTTTATACAACTTTAGTTAAAACAGGACATCCATCCGACTTGTAGTTTCCAAGATCCGTTGAGCAGTTCCATCTTGGAGACGACTTTCTGGTAATGTCAGATTTTTCTCATACTCACCTGACCCATCTCTATCCACCCTCGTACTTGATTTTTACCCACCACGCCTGACGGCTGAGATCAATTCTGTCAATATATATCTATCTAGGTATCTATCTATCTATATGGGTGGGTGTTTAGCTTTATCATGTTTGAGACAGATGATAACTTGCCACCCTCTAAATGGGCTATCGTCGAGAAGCCGAAAAAGCTACATTGATGAGTGTGGCTTAAAAAGAAGTGGTGTCGAAAGGTGTGCTGCACTTTCAAAGAACGCCACTCTCAGCTTTAGGCCCTACTCTGGAGCTTAGGTTTTTTGCTCTTGGGATTCCACGCCTGGACAGCCGGTAAAGCAGTCAGCTTGGATTAATAAGCAATCATAGCCCTGATCTATGATTGCTTATTAATATTATGGATATCTATCAAACACATATTATATATAGTAGTTTTTTGGAACATTTCACTATCGACCGAAACTGAAGTTACATTTAGTTGGGAGTCGTCGAAAATTCATTTCATGTAGATAAGAAAAGCTTTAGAGCAAAAAACACAAGAAACTCTATGATTAACATACATTTGAATTCACGTGAATTTACCTGGATTAACTATTACTTCGAAAGCATTTCCGACGATGAAAGCATCATTCGGCCCAGGAATTTTCCTTAGCAAACGCGCTCTTTTATTATAATTAAATAAAACATGAACTAAAATTAGAAGTAATGCAAGTATTGATAAGTAAACAAGCATGTTGGTAAACAGACGTCCTCACTAGCACTTATTATAATAATCACTGACGGACGAAACATGAAAACATATTCAGATAAACCAAGATAATATTCCGAATTATTATTGCTAATTTGTAAAGTATATTTATAGATAAGTATTATTATCATGCATTATGGATACTGCTACCGAATGTATTCTGAAGCACTCGTGTAAGGCTCTGCCAAATAATATTCGTAATTTATAAATCTAGCGTGCTGTGAATGAGGTTCAAATAAGTTGTATTTATGTATTTGTTTTGCATGGGTAATTACATAATAGAGAATAAAGTCAAAGTATTTATTTTTTACAACAAAACAAAAACAGTTTCTTATTATGCTAATCAATGACGAGCCAGTCGTTCATTAAGCGACACGGCCGACCATAACAGTTGCAGTGTCACTCGGAACTCTAATATAAAGTTTCACGTGACATTGCACTGCATGTGTCCTGTGACATCAGCAGTCTCGTAATAAGACTAGTATCTAGTATCTAGACTGAGATCAGATCATCAAATCTCATTGCCCAGTAATTTCACTAGCTGCAATTTTAATTACCTTGCATGGTGGCAGAATAGCTGGCAAAGCGATGGTACCTAATGAACTTTGTATAAAAGTCCTACCACCCAGATTACAAGTTATAGGCAATAGATAAACAGACCAAATTATTCACCCAATCTTTGCGGTACACTTACTTTATTAACCTTATTATCTTATCAGAAACTACCGCAAGCTATATTTACATTGCGTTGTTGCATAATTATTGTTCTTTAAGTTTCAACATTAGTTTAGCCGTGGTATGTATATAAATTATAAGACATACCTATTACGCTAGTAAGTACTTAATGTTGGTCTGAAGCGGAAAATTCAAAACATGCGGTTTTTTACTTTTGTAGCTAGCCCATCATCTGTTATGTTATAGTTAACAATAGCGGATAGAGGATTTTATCTTTTACAGGGTAGGTCTCAATGGATCCCTCTTAATATATGAGGGGTATAGAATCAAATGCAGCTACGAGCACAACCTTCAATTGAAAATTTAAGCTATCTTTGATGTTTGCATGCCGTTTTTAAGCTGACTTTGACCCCAATGCAGATTTTTAATCTGGGTTTTGTATTATTTTAAGCTGGTTTCGATGGTTCGGTTTTATTTTATTTATTTTTATTTTTTGCAAAATTATAAGTTGAGATCATAAACAATTGACAGACCTATATTTTTGCATTCATAGGTCAGATAAAAAAAAATGCAACTAGCTGCTTTTGATTCTATACCCCTCATATATTGCAGCCAGAAACGTCCGTGATCGCTACTTTCAAATAAATATTATTTTGAACTCCCATCTGATCCAATCAAAATGTTAGAAGAACTTAAAACAAACGATAAACGCTGCCAGAATACGTCCTTTTGAGATTGAATAGATATTTTTGATGACAAAAGTGTTAAAAGAAATAATCAGTTGCTTCTTAAAAGTTTCTGCGCTCCTAGTATCTATATACTTTAATTTTTCTGATCATATTGTTTTCATTATTACGTAGTCTTTTTATTTCGTTTAGAGACAATGGCAGAAATGTCAAAAAGACAGTTGCCACAAAAAAAATATTTTGGCAGAGAGCTAGTTTATTTGTGTAAGTCAAGTCTATAGATTTTGGATTATTTACCGTCATCATGACGTGTTTCAAATAACTTTTAAATATTAGTAAGCAAAATAAATCGCACATCATCAATTTATCATGCATCTAAAGGACCCATTCACACAATGAACGAAACATATTCATCTGCAAGTAATGAAACCATACCAAAGAACACACAAAGTGTTCATGGTGCAAGTAAGACTCGCTACTGAACTTCTTTTACCTAAAGTGTACACCTCCGTTTGTCGTTGGCGCACTATTCATTGAATAATTCATAACTGGAATGAAAAGTTGTAAACAACACACTATTGATAGAAGCTTGTTAAAGAGGTCGTGATTTTCCAGCAGCTGCGTAAAGCGTCCGGGTTTGGTCGCGTTAAAGTGCTCCTCAAAGAATTCGCCGGCGACGTGTACTCACTCTGGCGTTATGGAGCACCTTTCCCTACATTCCTCAAACTAATTGGATCACTGCTGTTATGTCTATTAGTTATAATGCCTCTGGTGTACCCGATCTTCGTGGCTGCAATCACATATTTTACCTTTGAAGGCCTGTTTCTAAGGTAGGAAATTGTATTTTATTTTTCACAAATTTAATAACGCCTACTACTTAAATTTTAATGCATGCGTGCGTTTTAACTTCCGTTTATAATAATTTTATAATAGGTGCATGATCTTACAGGGAACTGCTTTATTGCTTTTTTGTCGTTTCATTTTAACTGTATTGACATCATTCTATTGGCATTTGTTGCTGCTGTCTGCCTGTAATTATAAAGTGTAGGTAATTTTACAACCACAAAACATGAGTTAATTAAGACACTAAGTTAAGAATGTTTAATTTGTACAGTAGTAGCATTCATTATCAAATTACCAATTCCATAATTTCTATCAGCTGGTGGTACGACCAGCCATGGCGCTTCCTGCCGCATCACATCTCGCGGCGCGCTGTTTCAATGGCGATCCGACCTACCTGCGGAACCGAAATGTGGAAGGTACGGGAAGTGCTGACCAGAGGCGTCCTTCTCGCGCATTCCCTGGCTACGTCCGTCGACTATCTGTGTGTCATGCAGGGACTACTGGATGAAGCGTAAAGGGACATAACGTAGGTATATATAATGCTATTCGCTCACGAAAACGCTCTCCCAGGGCAGTAGCTAGAGTCGAATTTGAGGTAGAGCAGCATTGGCTACAAAAAAATTATCATAATAATTGATCTGCCTCCAAAGCACGGGCTCCTAAATCAATCACCTTCACCATATATGTCACTGACCTCTAGGTCAGTGATGTAGGTATATTCAGTAGCTATTCGTAGACAGATAATTTCTGTGACAGAACATGAGCATGGATCTAAGATTTTTTATCTCAAACTATGAACAAACAATTGACATCAATTCAATTGTTCCTGATAAATGCTTTAATATTTTTTAATTTATATTAGTTTTTGTTATTTTTAAGGTAGGGCATTGTGATTTCAAGGTAGTGCATTGCCCCACAATTCCCCCCCTAGCGCATGCGCCCTCCACTCGGGAAGGTGCCCCCCTACAAAATGGTGGGGTGCGTAGACTACCTAGATACTAACATTCACTTTTGGGTATGTGGTCCTGGCGTTAGAATAAGGCCACCACATTTGTTTCCGTGGGTGCCATAAGTAGATACCAACTAAGGGAATATTCAGGTAAGCGATAGCAGCATTCTCCGTGGTCTATTGTGATCTACTGCGATCACCAAGACACCTGCCAACCGTGGGCGAATGGGGGAGGGGCCTGAGATGTTCAGCAGTTGACGCTTCTTAACTATGGTAAATACTCATGATGATCATCATCATTAACCATAATGATAATGATAATGATGAGCATTTACTAACCATCTTTAGCAAAAGCTAGCATGAACCAAATTATGATGCTAAAAGCCCGGAATATCATTTCACTCTATCTACATAACTTCCTACATTTACGAACACAGAATATTTTTATTTTATTTTACATGTCTATGTAACGGACTTATACAGTAACAGACAAGCATTTGTTTCGCATACCTCCCCTAAAGAGTTAAGTCAAAATAATCTGTGATCGGTTCCCTTATCATAGTTATCGCGCTTCGTGAGTGTTCGTGTGTTACACCAACTTCCACGTCAAAGTTTATACCTATATACTTCTAACAGATCATGATACATAAACCCCCTCTGTATCACAAAGACGAATTTATCTAGGCGTTTTAGCTTCCACTTGAGATTGCACTGAGGTATCGACTATCGATGGAAAGAAATACGATGGTTAAGTAACCGGTCCCGCAGTCTGTTGTAGGAGCTCGCAAGCGACGGACCGTACCATGGCGTTAATCACGTTTATCGGAATTCTGGCGCTCTGCCATTCGTAAGTTTCTAACGTTTGTTTACTACCCAAAATCATAACACCCTGCAATAATGACGTATAACGTAACTTGGATTGTAACCACATTTATACTGCCTACTGGTTATTAGTTTTAGTTGAAAATTTTGTCACCAGAACGCAAAAGGTTCGTGAATTACTGCCGCCTGCTTTCATTATATTTGGACTGTTGTTCTTTTGCTGATACGTGACCTGCCTGGTTAAGTTTCATTTATTATAATCACTATCTGCGCTCCGCGGTCTTACTCGCAAATAATAAAGTAGCCTAAGTCTGTATTAATCCACTATATAAGCTATGTATTCCTAATTTCATCCAAATCCATTCACCCGTTTGAGCGTGAAAGAGTAACAAATATCCATACATACATTTTTTTTACTTCAAACTTGTCTAGCATTTGACCATGTTCTCACCTGATGGGAAGTGACGATGCGATCGAAGGTGTAGCATGCTAGCCAAGTAAATACCTATTCACTCTTCTCTTGAACACGCCCGGGTCAAATTTCGCCGGAAACACAGACGCTGGAAGGGCATTCCATTCCTTAGCCGTTCTAATTAAGAACGTGGAATCGGACATACATACATACATAGGAACTTCCTTGTTTATAAAATTGATAGCATTGGTCTGTGCAACAGTATTTTAACGTTACCATTGTCAGATGGAGTTCAAACCATATATCGCCTCGCAGACCAATGTTTGCCTAGAATGTAACTTAAACATTTTTTTTTTGTATATCACCGATTCGACGATATGGTCGCTAAAAGACAGAGTTTTTTGATTTTAGAAACAATAATTTAAAAACACGCTTTTCTAACCATGTAATGACCATTTTGTAAAATACGGGTGGAGTTTTAAAACATGTGTCAAAATAAAATAAGCACTAAGGAGTATTGATATCAACTTCAAAAATAATGTCCTACCCCTTTTTAACCCCGTTAGGGGATTTATTTCAATAAAATACGTAACACGTCTTTTATCATTAAAGATTTCTGTTAAAAAATCTTTATAAATTTTTCATCAGCTTGGCGATCACGTAACTCGATTGCAAGCGATAGAAACACAAATTTGTATGGATTTGACAGTTTGAATACGCAGTTTAGTAGGAAATTTTTCCTGTTGCATTGAAATCAAAGTTTCTTGATCACCCCGGCCTAATATGTTTACGGTATAATTTTGTTATTGATATTCTATCTTAAATCATTTTAGCTAAGTATAAGTATACCTATCTATTACAATAATCATGCAAACCTTTACAAAAAATTTGCAAATAAATAGAATATAATAGTATAGAAAACGTTTAAATCGGGTCGTTGCGTTTACCTTCCAACTTTCACCAATTACAGTTTTTGAAGTAAAACTTCTTTACGCACGCTTGACTTACGGAGTGTGTGAATGCAAGGCAAACGGATGTTGAAGTTGGTTCACGTAGATCGCCATTGTCAACATAACAAAGTAAAAAATTTGTATTATTATGTTGGTATGTATGTCCGGTAAAATGAAAATTTACAATTGTCAAGATGGCGATATTAACATTAAACAAAGCAAAAACCAAGTTATACCGGCCGATAGATGGAGCTAAACCCAAACGTTTTACTTCGATCTTGTGGTCTATCTAAAAAAGCACACGCGTTTTTTTTTTATTACTAACTAGCGGCCCGTCCCGGCTTCGCTCGGGTGGACGTTTATTTATTAAACATTTTATAATATACGAAAAACAATGTATCACGCACCGGCGCCATCTACTTAAAATGTTGGTTTGTCCTGAATTTTTCCTGAATTTTCTTTGCTATAAACCTCACGGAGTCCGAGACCTTTCCAACGAATGCAAAACCGTGGAAATCGGTTCGTGCGTTCTGGAGTTATAGCGTCATGAAGGAAAAACCGACTTATTTTTATATTACTAATATGATCGAACAACTCATATTCCTAACTATAGATTAAATAATTAAAATTTCTTCTAATACATTTTTTTTTTTATGCTACTGAGTGATGTGACGAGCTAGTCGTTCACCTGATGTTAAGCGCCACGGCCGCCCATAACAGAACAGTGTCATTCGCAACCCCAAAACAGAGTTACGTATGACACTGCACTGCGCACATCATCCTGAGACATCAGCACAGCCTGGTAATAAGATTACTAGGCTGTGAGATCAGGTCATAAAGTCTCAATTGCCCAGTAATTTCACTAGCTACAGTGCCCTTCAAACCGGAACACAGTAGTGCTTGCACACTACTGCTTGGCAGCAGAATAACTGGCAAAGCGGTGGTACCTACCTAGACGAACTTTGCAACAAAGTACTACCACCTAGTAAATATAGCGAGGAAAGGTATTAATTAGTATATAATATGTTTCGCGTATTTCAGAGGCCTTGCTGGCTACACCAAATTTCCTGAGGGTTTTACTTTTGGTGTAGCAACAGCAGCACATCAAATAGAAGGCGCTTGGAACGTGAGCGGTGAGCCTGTTTACCACTTTATTTAGCTATCAATACTCTGAATCACCTTTATCATTTCATACTGAAGTGGAATTAAACATGTCATTCATTTATCTTATGCCCGTCAATCAAATGTTTATCTTTGTTCATGTATGGAAGTATTCTCCCTCTCGATACCTACTACTCGTATCTCTTCTATATACAACTCTCGTGTTAAAGTTTTTTTTAACAAAACCACTGAATCAGCCTGACCGATCCCTATTAAATTTAGTTTCAAGTATATTCAGCAGGTCTGATAATAGAACGTAAATTATTTTTCACAAGTTGTGCCTCGCGGTTTCACCCGCGGATAAAAAGTTTTTTAATTATTTGCTCATCCCACGGGATAAATTTCACTTTTCCGGGATAAAATGTAGCCTATATGTTAATCCAGTGTATAAACTATCTTGGTACCGAATTTTATCCAAATCCATTCAGCCATTTGAGCGTGAAGGAGTAACAAACATATACACATACACACAAACACACAAACTTTCGCCTTTATAATATTAGTGTGATAATCACCATCACCGTTTTTCATCACCACGCGATTGTTAACGCAGGGCGCAGCTAGTAATAAAAAAAATTAATATACAGGTAAATCTGAAAATGTATGGGATCGTTTATCCCATACTTCGCCGGAAATGATTGCTGATGGCACCAACGGAGACATCGCTTGCGATTCATACAACCGCTTACACGAAGATGTGCAAGAGCTTGAATATTTAGGCGTAGACTTCTACCGGTTCTCGCTCTCCTGGGCCCGTATCCTGCCCACGGGACGTATTGATCGTATCAACCCTGACGGCATTAGATACTACAACGAACTACTTGACGCTTTGGCTGAGAAGAATATTGAACCATTAGTAAGAACTCTAAATATTTTTTATCAACTTACACTTTTTCAGTTATTTAGCACCTTTAACCGATTGACCATTCAACTTTACAGGTGACTTTGTTCCACTGGGACTTACCACAGACCCTGCAAGACCTCGGGGGGTGGGCAAACCCTAAAATGATCGATTACTTCCGTGATTACTCCGATCTCTGCTTCAGGGAATTCGGTGATAAAATTAAGTCTTGGATCACTTTCAATGAACCCTACGAAATTTGCGAAGATGCTTACGGTGACGTCAAGAAGGCCCCTGCGATCGATAGCCACGGTGTTGGAAACTATTTGTGCAGTGACACTCTTTTGAAAGCTCACGCTGAATCTTACCATCTCTACAACGAAGTTTACAGACCTAAACAAGACGGAAGGATTATGATCTCAATTAACTCTATTTGGTATGAGCCCAGCGACCCTGAAAATGCGGAGCAAGTCGGTTTGGCTGAGGTTGCTAATCAGTTCAAAGTAAGTCGATAACACGAAACCATTCCCTATTCTGTATTAGTACCATATTCAAAGCACACTCGGTAAAGTGCTTTTAGTGGCCTTACATACTTTAAATTCAACCTATACACTGCAGTATAAATCATGGAACAGATCTGTGGTGTAAATAAGGTCTTTTTTGCAGTTTGGTTGGTTCGCCCACCCCATTTTCACAGAAGAAGGTGGTTACCCTGCTGTGATGATCGAAAACGTGCGGCGTCAAAGCGAAGCTGAAGGCTTGCCCAAGCCGCGCCTGGAACAGTTCGACTCGTACTGGATTCAGAGGATTAAAGGCACTTCTGACTTCCTCGGCATTAACCATTATACCACGCATCTAATCACTGGCGCTGGATTGGACCCTGTTGCAAAGTCTCCTTCGTGGCTGAAAGATATTGGTGGTGTCACGAGTATGGATGTTGGTGGTGAAACTGCTTCTGAATGGTTCAGGGTAAAAAAAAACTCATCAGATCAATCGATACTTAACGCTGTGGCGTAGGTAAATACGGCTTAAGTATATTGATTTGTATTTTCCAGGTCGTACCCACTGGTTTTGGCAACTTGTTGCGCTGGTGCAAGAGCTCTTACAACGACCCACCGATTTACATCACTGAGAATGGATTCTCTGACCGTGGCACACTAGAAGACTACGGCCGCATCAAATATTTCAATGCAAGTACAAAAAGCACATGGAATTTTAGGTTCTACCTGTTACGTAATACCCTTTCATACTAGCTGCTTACACGTTACATTATATACCAGCTAGTACTTATACACTTATATTCACGAGTAGATCATGACACTCAACCTAAGTGAAGTTTTAAGTTTAAGTTATTAGCTGAGTGAAGAGTTGAAGACTTCAAGTATTACTATTTATTCTCCTTCATTCAAATTGTATTAGAGCAAAGTAGGTACTAATCTAACGTTTTATTCCAGGATTATCTATCCGAGATCTTAAATGTAATTTATGATGACGGTGTTAAGATCCTCGGCTATACAGCTTGGACCCTCATGGACAACTTCGAGTGGAGAGCCGGATTCTCGTAAGTTCTCGTACTGTTATGTCCATGGCTCGTCCAACATAGATGCCTTTACCTTACACAGAATAGATAATAGTACTATATATTACAATATTGCTTAATTAACTAATAGGTTTGTAATTATTACATTATATAAAGTTAAATGTTGACTCACTGACTCACTTAGAGAATTGATTGAAGAGATGGGAGGTGATGGAGAAAAAGTGACTATAGGTTCGCGTAGAGGAGGGCGAGTAACCGACGAGAAAAATCTGACATCATCGGAAAATCGTCTTCGAGATGGAACCGCTCGACGGATCTCGGAAACCAAAAGTCGGATTGGTGTCGCCTTCTAACTAAAGTTGGAGGAAACCCTGAGAGGATTTTAGAGAAATAAAAAAAAAATGGGGTTCCCATACAAAAAAACTAAAATTCCATACAAAATGGAAACGCTCGTAGATCGAAAACGGTAAGAGTCACGCGGGGGGTGCTCGACCGAATGTCGTAGAGGACGTTGGGGGCTTTCCGACGGTGGTCATTAAAATCCAAGATGGCGGATTCAAGATGGCGGCCATTTTGAAAGTTGGTCCGATCCGACTGATCTTTTGCATCGGAGGGTTTTCGAGGCCGCAGATTCCATATTTGAAAAAAAAATTTCGATTCCGCCATTTTTAAAGGTGGCCGCCATACAAATTTTTTTTTACAAATTCAACGCATCGTTTCTCGATACCTATGGGAAAGTTTGCGATCGTTCTTTACGATTCGTATAGACGTGGTAGTTTGAAATTCAAAAATATTCAAATCCTGGTCTTTCGACCTTCCATCATCGCGACCGTCAACGGCCTGGCTAAACGGTACCAGATAGGTCACGTGCGATTTAAGGAATGTTATAGCAAACCTTGAGACGATTTTAGGGCAGATAAAAAAAATTCAAAATGGCGGAAAAAAAAATCCGCCATACAAATTTTGACCGGAAATGACGCCGAAACCGTGATACTTTAGTACTAAGAGCTCAAACTAATATTGTTCGGGAGCCCAAGGAGAAGAATCCGGATTATTTTTTTTTTCAAAATGGCGGAATTTTAGGTCACGGCGGAAAAAAAAGTTTCACCGATCCGGATGAAAATCGATATCTGAAAGTTCCATAGAATGCCGATCAACATTATGAAATCAAATTTTGACTTTCGCCATTTTTTAATATGGCCGCCATACAAAGGTACTTTTATCGAAATGTACACTTTCCTTTTTGGAGCCACGAATACCAATATTTTAGAAAAGTCGTTCCTGAGGATCAAGTGAAGATACAATAGGGGTCAAAATGCAAATATAACAAAACCGATTTTTTCAAAATGGCGGCTACAGTAATATCGACTTTAAGAAAACGTTATCCGATCCAGATGAAAATCGATATCTGACTATCCCCTTCGATTATTAGTAGGAATATGGAAAAAAAATTTTGATTCCGCCGTTTTTCAATATGGCCGCCATACAAAGGTACTTTTATCGAAATGTACACTTTCCTTTTTGGAGCCACGAATACCAATATTTTAGAAAAGTCGTTCCTGAGGATCAAGTGAAGATACAATAGGGGTCAAAATGCAAATATAACAAAACCGATTTTTTCAAAATGGCGGCTACAGTAATATCGACTTTAAGAAAACGTTATCCGATCCAGATGAAAATCGATATCTGACTATCCCCTTCGATTATTAGTAGGAATATGGAAAAAAAATTTTGATTCCGCCGTTTTTCAATATGGCCGCCATACAAAGGTACACTATACCCCCTACTTCCCTCGGAAATCGCGAGAGATAGAGGGGTCGACCTTGAACTAAAGTTTGCGTGCTTTTTGGTAACCTTTCAAATCTGTAAAAAAAAATACAAGTTTCATACAATTTTTTTTTTTAATCTTAAGAAATTCGGGCCGCGTTCGGGTTCCGCGCGAATCGCGAGAGACTTTCAAGGAAGTTCATACCAGTTTTCAGCACCGTTTCGAAGCTGAAACTGTAAACTATTTTTGAATGTAAAAAAAAAGTGGGGTTATCGCTTTAGATTTTGAATTACGGACCTTTTTTTAAAAAAAAAACTAACTTCTCAACGGATGTCGGTTAAGAAAAACTAAATATGCAGATTTGTTGCAAAAAAATCATATATTACGATGCAATATTTTTTTACACACCGGTCAATAGTAATTTTATTTTTAATCGATTTTTAAAGGTATTATTTCATGCGCGGAACGAAGCACGCTCTTAATAATAGTATCCGTAGTAGGTACGTTGAAACGATTCGACTCTATTGTAACGGAGCCAAGGTTGACTTTACTATACCGTTACTTGACCATCGCTCCTATTGCATTCGGAAACTGATGGCACCACAAAAGCTTACTCCATTGGTTGGTTATACAGTATGACTGGTGAGATGCGAACGATACTGAAGGAGAGCACTCGGTAAACGATTGTCGTTATGATTATGTAATATGTCCACACATATTATATTATATATATTAATAAAATTAGGTACTTAATTTTTGACCAAATTGCCCTATAAATAAGTGAAGTATGGTGAATACATTCCCACATTTCACAAAAAAGCACCCCCGCCACCCCGTCCGTCTCAACCCGCTGTCCAGTCGCATCACCGGCGCCTGCCCACTGCGTAATTAGTGTGATCGCAAGCGCCGACAGATGTGTACATCCGGTTTACCGCTTCCTACTTCCGCGCCCGCAACAATACGCGTGTAATCCTTCGTGTGTCGTGCGTGTGTGATCCGTGATAAAGGGTGTAGGTATTCAGCGGGTGGGAAACATTGGTGTTCTAAATAACTGTTTCGTATTTTATCGAAGGAAGACTGAATAATGTGTCATACTTAAACGTTTTAAAAAGTGTGATGAACGACATGTAGTCACAAGGACGTGAGTACTTAAGTAGTAACTTCGAATATAGCTGGACAAGTCGTAGAGGGCCTGTTCCGTGACCGGCTTGCTCTCCGGATCTCACTGCATTAGATTCTTACTTATGGGATGAGGTAAAACTATTTGTGTACGCTACAGAGTATGTAAACAGGGAAGAATTAAAGACTAAAATCATTAGTGCATTTAAAACTGTTAAAAGTGATTCATTCGTTTTGGATCGTGTGAAAGACAACATGCGTCAGCGTGCCGAGCTGTGCTTCACGCGAAGAGGTGCACATTATTAAAAAAATTAAGGTTGTAAATAGGTAGTAGTACGATTTAGTTTAATCGTTGTAAATAACTATCATTCCCTTTTTTAAATACGCCAAAAATACCAAGGTAAGTCAATGCGTATTCAGTTCATTTTGATTTAAGTTCGTCTTAAATACAAATTATTTCAATTTCTAAAATCAACCTAATTAATCAACAAATTGGTGATTATGTATTTCTGCCTGATTAAACTATGAATGGAGAACGGACCATAGCAGCCTTATTAATAAACGGGTATTAGTTTTGGGTTAGTTACTTCAGCTTTTGTCCTTTTCTTGCTACTGGAATATTTAGCTGGATTGAAAGAGACAAAAGATTGTGTAACTAATCCAAAGCTATTTCGTGTTTATTAATAAGGCTGTATGTACTTCTTCATCGCAGGTTGCAGGTTCCGTCTTTTTCATTTCCCCTTTATCAGAAGAGTACCGCCATACTTTAAGTTTACTTTAGTTTTAGAGAATGCGACACAGAATCGACACCAATGTCGCGAACCGCATAGATCTGTAGGTATAGGTATCTATCTATACAAAAGCGCGGCGGCTCAGCACCCTTACCGCGTTACCGTTCTGGGAATCGGCTTCGCTTGCCATCTTGCACGTGCCAATTTTTTTTTTACAAATTCAACACATTGGTTCTCGATACCTATGGGAAAGTTTGCCATTGTTTTTTACGATTCATATAGATATGGTAGTTTGGAATTTAAAAAAATTCAAATCCTGGTCTTTCGATCTTCCATCATCGCGACCATCAACGGCCTGGCTAAACTGTACGAGATAGATCATGTGCGTTTTAAAAAATGTTATAGCAAACCCTTGGATAATTTTAGGGCAAATAAAAAAAATTCAAAATGGCGGGAAAAAAATCCGCCATACAAATTTAGACCGGAAATGACGCCGACACCGTGATACTTTAGTATAAACAGCTCAAACTAATATTGTTTAGGAGCCCAAGGGAAATATATCGGAATTTTTTTTTTTTCAAAATGGCGGAAATTTAGGTCACGGCGGAAAAAAAGTTTCACCGATCCGGATGAAAATCGATATCTGGAAGTCCTATTAAATGATTATTGACATTCTGAAATCAAATTTTGACTTTCGCCATTTTTTAATATGGCCGCCATACAAAGGTACTTTTATCGAAATATACACTTTCCTTTTTTGATCTACGAATACCAATATTTTAGAAAAGTCATTCCAAAGGATCAAGTGAAGATGCAATAAGGGTTAAATTGACAAAACCGATTTTTTCAAAATGGCGAATACGGAAATATCGACTTTAAGAAAACGTTATGCGATCCAGATGAAAATCGATATCTGACTATCCTCCTTGATGATTAGTAGGAATGTGAAAAACAAATTTTGATTCCGTCATTTTTCAATATGGCCGCCATACAAAGGTAAACTATACCCCCTACTTCCCTCGGAAATCGCGAGAGATAGAGGGGTTGACCTTGAACTAAAGTTTGCATGCCTTTCGGTACTCTTTCAAATCTGTAAAAAAAATTACGCGTTTCATACAATTTTTTTTTAATCTTAAGACATTCGGGCCGCGTTCGGGTTCCGCGCGAATCGCGAGAGACTTTCGAGGAAGTTCATACCAGTTTTCAGCACCGTTTCGAAGCTGAAACTGTAAACTATTTTTTAATGTAAGAAAAGGGGGAGGTTATCGCTTTAGATTTTGAATTACCGACATTTTTTTTTTTAAATCTAACTTCTCAACTGATGTCGGTTAAGAAAAACTGAATATGCAGATTTGTTTCAAAAAAATCATATATTACGGTGCGATATTTTTTAACACACCGGTTAATATTTTTTTTTTTTATTATTGATTTTTAAAGGTATTTTTTCATGCGCGGATCGAAGCATACTCGTAATAATAGTAGAGCCGTAGTAGGTACGTTGAAACGATTAAACTTAGCGACACGGACGTAATACATCGGTCTCAGTCTCTCTTATAAGAAATGTCTGTAGGTGAGAGGAGAGTGACCGGTGTAATCTCGAACGCTTCTGACATATAAATGAAAAGACACGGTACTAAAAGCAATACCAATTTCGAAGTGTAGGGTTAAAGATTGCACTTGATTGCAGCGTGTGAGGGCCCTGGTTCGCATTCACACAATGCTGATGAATTTTGTAGGAGCTTTTAATATTATTTTTTAAGTCGAATAACACGAACCCCGCGGGTCGCTTGATTTAAAATATATAACACAATAACATTATTTTTTTTATAGGCAATTGTTTACCACATTTTTGCAAGCGTCATGTCAAAAGAGAAAATGATAGGTAAGGATAACTATGTATGGGAATTCCTCACCTTAATTATGGTTAACAAACCATAATGCCAATAGGTAAGGAATTCCCATTCACTGACCATTCACTGACTCTGACTTTAAAGCTTACGAGATGTTTCTCGTAAGCTTTAAAGTAAGAGTCAGTCAGACACGGTACACGGCACGGTCCAAATAATTTTTTTTTCTTCTGTTGTGGCATCGCGCGAATACTGCGTTGCTCAGTCGTGGCGGCTCTTGGTAGCGGTGCGTGAGGGCCCTGGTTCGCATTCAGATAACGCTGACAATATATTTTTTTGTAGAAACTTTGTTTTGTACGGCCGCTCGCGGCCCGCGGTGGTTTGACTAAAAAAAAGAGACTTTTCGACGCGAGAGACTTTCAAGGAAGTTCATACCAGTTTTCAGCACCATTTCGAAGCTGAAACTGTAAACTGTTTTTTAATGTACATAAAAGGGGTTATCGCTTTAGATTTTGAATTACGGACCAAAGTTTCGCTTGCACAATCTCTCCTTCTTCCAATTCTCGACTATGCTGACGCCTGCTACCTTGACCTTACTGAGGAGCAACTCAATAAACTTGAGCGTCATCAAAATTACTTACGATTTGTTTTCGGTCTCCAAAAATATGATCACGTCTCAGTTGCGTTCTAAACTCAAGTGGCTCGCAATACGTCTTTGCCGGAATACTCATATCCTGTCTCTTTTTTTTTATAATATATTGTTTAATCCTTCTACTCCCCACTATTTGAAGGCTCGATTCGATTTTCTTTATCACTCCCACTCCAACTCTATGTCTCTTAGGTCATCGGAAAACCTCCTTCCCAAGCCCCCGGTACGTCGTACTTCGTTCTACGACCACTCCTTCACAGTTCAAGCTGTTAGATTGTGGAATGAACTCCCTGTTATCATTTGACGCGCTCAATCACTTTTCACTTTTAAATATCAAGTCAAAAATTCATATTTATCTAACCTGACTCCTTACTAAATAAACTGTGTTCCTTTTAACTGGTATAAGTATATATATATATAGATTTAATAATTCCTGTATTGTATGAATTTCGTTGGTGAGACAAAGAGTTATCTATCTATCTATATTGTACATGTATATATATTATGTATCAATGATTTAGGTATATGTATTTTATTATTATTTATTCTTATGTATTATATTATTTGAGTATAGGTTAGTATATAGTATTTATTTTCACCGCCGTCCTCGCTCATAGTGTCTCATATCTCTGTCCATAAAAAGGTTGTCTGGAAGAGATCGCTCTTAGCGATAAGACCGTCCATTGTACCTTATTACGTGATTCTATTTTCTACATGTTTATTTTTGGTGTCAATAAAGCGTTTTGTATTGTGTTGTATTGTAAGTAGTTAGAACCTTGACTTTATTACAAAACGCCGACTAATTGAAGACCAGCTGATAGAGATAGTCCATGGCTTAAATCAATATTTACCATAGACATATATTTACCATAGACTAAATACGAAAAAAGTTTGTTCATTTGGACCACATTTATTCACACGATCCTTTTTTAACGTTTTCTTATATTTAGAATTTTTGTTTTCGTCTATAATATACGTGCATTGGCCTTGGAAAGCTTATTGTTTGCATATTTTTAAAGAATAAATAATCAGTACATAAATATGGCATTGCTTAACGCGCGAAAATTGATATTTCTGTTTATTGTTGTTATAACTAACTGTAACTATAGTAAATATCGTATAAATGGAGCAACAATAGATATGTTTTATCAAAGACCAACACTACCTCAAAATCGTCTAACAAAGAAGGTTTGATAACCCAACATTGGCGTTTAGTGCGTAAATAGTTTTTAATCTTAAAAGTCTCATTTTTCCACCACCGTGGCGCTAGCAAGTGTCGTTTTTTTTGCATTATTTAATAAAATGTTCATAAACGTATACGAGTGAAAGAAAAGGGAAATGATACAAAGACGAAAAATATGTAGAAAGGATAGAGTTTATAATTTTGAAAGTTATTAGAAACAATAAAAAAAGCCAAAGCTTAATAAATATCAGGATAAATATTTGAAAGTAAAGAAGAATATATTTGTAGGAGGCCCAAATACTTTCGGATGGTATAATTTTTTTTTTGTTTTTTCTTTCAACACGCAAGGCGAATTAGGCGCAGCTGCGCGAATACTGCGTGGCCCAGTGGTGGCGGCTCTTGGTAGCGGTGCGTGAGGGCCCTGGTTCGCATTTTTTGTAGAAACTTTGTTTTGTACGAACTTTTTTTTAGTTAACACACCGCGGGCCGCTCGCGGCCCGCGCACGGGGCATAATACTAGTTACATTATATAAAGTTAAATGTTGACTCACTGACTCACTTAGAGAATTGATTGAAGAGATGGGAGGTGATGGAGAAAAAGTGACTATAGGTTCGCGTAGAGGAGGGCGAGTAACCGACGAGAAAAATCTGACATCATCGGAAAATCGTCTTCGAGATGGAACCGCTCGACGGATCTCGGAAACCAAAAGTCGGATTGGTGTCGCCTTCTAACTAAAGTTGGAGGAAACCCTGAGAGGATTTTAGAGAAATAAAAAAAAATGGGGTTCCCATACAAAAAAAACTAAAATTCCATACAAAATGGAAACGCTCGTAGATCGAAAACGGTAAGAGTCACGCGGGGGGTGCTCGACCGAATGTCGTAGAGGACGTTGGGGGCTTTCCGACGGTGGTCATTAAAATCCAAGATGGCGGATTCAAGATGGCGGCCATTTTGAAAGTTGGTCCGATCCGACTGATCTTTTGCATCGGAGGGTTTTCGAGGCCGCAGATTCCATATTTGAAAAAAAAATTTCGATTCCGCCATTTTTAAAGGTGGCCGCCATACAAATTTTTTTTTTACAAATTCAACGCATCGTTTCTCGATACCTATGGGAAAATTTGCGATCGTTCTTTACGATTCGTATAGACGTGGTAGTTTGAAATTCAAAAATATTCAAATCCTGGTCTTTCGACCTTCCATCATCGCGACCGTCAACGGCCTGGCTAAACGGTACCAGATAGGTCACGTGCGTTTTAAGGAATGTTATAGCAAACCTTGAGACGATTTTAGGGCAGATAAAAAAAATTCAAAATGGCGGAAAAAAAAATCCGCCATACAAATTTTGACCGGAAATGACGCCGAAACCGTGATACTTTAGTATAAAGAGCTCAAACTAATATTGTTCGGAAGCCCAAGGAGAAGAATCCGGATTATTTTTTTTTTCAAAATGGCGGAATTTTAGGTCACGGCGGAAAAAAAAGTTTCACCGATGCGGATGAAAATCGATATCTGAAAGTTCCATAGAATGCCGATCAACATTATGAAATCAAATTTTGACTTTCGCCATTTTTTAATATGGCCGCCATACAAAGGTACTTTTATCGAAATGTACACTTTCCTTTTTGGAGCCACGAATACCAATATTTTAGAAAAGTCGTTCCTGAGGATCAAGTGAAGATACAATAAGGGTCAAAATGCAAATATAACAAAACCGATTTTTTTCAAAATGGCGGCTACAGTAATATCAACTTTAAGTAAAAGTTATCCGATCCAGATGAAAATCGATATCCGACTATCCCCCTCGATGATTAGTAGGAATATGGAAAAAAAATTTTGATTCCGCCATTTTTCAATATGGCCGCCATACAAAGGTACACTATACCCCCTACTTCCCTCGGAAATCGCGAGAGATAGAGGGGTCGACCTCGAACTAAAGTTTGCGTGCTTTTTGGTACCCTTTCAAATCTGTAAAAAAAAATACAAGTTTCATACAATTTTTTTTTTTAAATCTTAAGAAATTCGGGCCGCGTTCGGTTTCCGCGCGAATCGCGAGAGACTTTCAAGGAAGTTCATAGCAGTTTTCAGCACCGTTTCGAAGCTGAAACTGTAAGCTATTTTTTAATGTAAAAAAAAAGTGGGGTTATCGCTTTAGATTTTGAATTACGGACCTTTTTTAAAAAAAAAAACTAACTTCTCAACGGATGTCGGTTAAGAAAAACTAAATATGCAGATTTGTTGCAAAAAAATCATATATTACGATGCAATATTTTTTTACACACCGGTCAATAGTAATTTTATTTTTAATCGATTTTTAAAGGTATTATTTCATGCGCGGAACGAAGCGCGCTCTTAATAATAGTATCCGTAGTAGGTACGTTGAAACGATTCGACTCTATTGTAACGGAGCCAAGGTTGACTTTACTATACCGTTACTTGACCATCGCTCCTATTGCATTCGGAAACTGATGGCACCACAAAAGCTTACTCCATTGGTTGGTTACACAGAATGACTGGTGAGATGCGAACGATACTGAAGGAGAGCACTCGGTAAACGATTGTCGTTATGATTATGTAATATGTCCACACATATTATATTATATTAATAAAATTAGGTACTTAATTTTTGACCAAATTGCCCTATAAATAAGTGAAGTATGGTGAATACATTCCCACATTTCACAAAAAAGCACCCCCGCCACCCCGTCCCGTCAACCCGCTGTCCTGTCGCATCACCGGCGCCTGCCCACTGCGTAATTAGTGTCATCGCAAGCGCCGACTGATGTGTACATCCGGTTTACCGCTTCCTACTTCCGCGCCCGCAACAATACGCGTGTAATCCTTCGTGTGTCGTGCTGCGTGTGTGATCCGTGATAAAGGGTGTAGGTATTCAGCGGTTGGGAAACATTGGTGTTCTAAATAACTGTTTCGTATTTTATCGAAGGAAGACTGAATAATGTGTCATACTTAAACGTTTTAAAAAGTGTGATGAACGACATGTAGTCACAAGGACGTGAGTACTTAAGTAGTAACTTCGAATATAGCTGGACAAGTCGTAGAGGGCCTGTTCCGTGACCGGCTTGCTCTCCGGATCTCACTCCATTAGATTCTTACTTATGAGGTGAGGTAAAACTATTTGTGTACGCTACAGAGTATGTAAACAAGGAAGAATTAAAGACTAAAATCATTAGTGCATTTAAAACTGTTAAAAGTGATTCATTCGTTTTGGATCGTGTGAAAGACAACATGCGTCAGCGTGCCGAGCTGTGCTTCACGCGAAGAGGTGCACATTATTAAAAAAATTAAGGTTGTAAATAGGTGGTACGATTTAGTTTAATCGTTGTAAATAACTATCATTCCCTTTTTTAAATACGCCAAAAATACCAAGGTAAGTCAATGCGTATTCAGTTCATTTTGATTTAAGTTCGTCTTAAATACAAATTATTTCAATTTCTAAAATCAACCTAATTAATCAACAAATTGGTGATTATGTATTTCTGCCTGATTAAACTATGAATGGAGAACGGACCATAGCAGCCTTATTAATAAACGGGTATTAGTTTTGGGTTAGTTACTTCAGCTTTTGTCCTTTTCTTGCTACTGGAATATTTAGCTGGATTGAAAGAGACAAAAGATTGTGTAACTAATCCAAAGCTATTTCGTGTTTATTAATAAGGCTGTATGTACTTCTTCATCGCAGGTTGCAGGTTCCGTCTTTTTCATTTCCCCTTTATCAGAAGAGTACCGCCATACTTTAAGTTTACTTTAGTTTTAGAGAATGCGACACAGAATCGACACCAATGTCGGGAACCGTATAGATCTGTAGGTATAGGTATCTATCTATACAAAAGCGCGGCGGCTCAGCACCTTTACCGCGTTACCGTTCTGGGAATCGGCTTCGCTTGCCATCTTGCACGTGCCAATTTTTTTTTTACAAATTCAACACATTGTTTCTCGATACCTATGGGAAAGTTTGCCATTGTTTTTTACGATTCATATAGATATGGTAGTTTGGAATTTTAAAAAATTCAAATCCTGGTCTTTCGATCTTCCATCATCGCGACCATCAACGGCCTGGCTAAACTGTACGAGATAGATCATGTGCGTTTTAAAAAATGTTATAGCAAACCCTTGGACAATTTTAGGGCAAATAAAAAAAATTCAAAATGGCGGGAAAAAAATCCGCCATACAAATTTAGACCGGAAATGACGCCGACACCGTGATACTTTAGCATAAACAGCTCAAACTAATATTGTTTAGGAGCCCAAGGGGAATATATCGGAATATTTTTTTTTCAAAATGGCGGAAATTTAGTTCACGGCGGAAAAAAAGTTTCACCGATCCGGATGAAAATCGATATCTGGAAGTCCTATTGAATGATTATTAACATTCTGAAATCAAATTTTGACTTTCGCCATTTTTTAATATGGCCGCCATACAAAGGTACTTTTATCGAAATATACACTTTCCTTTTTTGAGCTACGAATACCAATATTTTAGAAACGTCATTCCAAAGGATCAAGTGAAGATGCAATAAGGGTTAAATTGACAAAACCGATTTTTTCAAAATGGCGAATACGGAAATATCGACTTTAAGAAAACGTTATGCGATCCAGATGAAAATCGATATCTGACTATCCTCCTTGATGATTAGTAGGAATGTGAAAAACAAATTTTGATTCCGTCATTTTTCAATATGGCCGCCATACAAAGGTAAACTATACCCCCTACTTCCCTCGGAAATCGCGAGAGATAGAGGGGTTGACCTTGAACTAAAGTTTGCATGCCTTTCGGTACTCTTTCAAATCTGTAAAAAAAAATTACGCGTTTCATACAATTTTTTTTTAATCTTAAGACATTCGGGCCGCGTTCGGGTTCCGCGCGAATCGCGAGAGACTTTCGAGGAAGTTCATACCAGTTTTCAGCACCGTTTCGAAGCTGAAACTGTAAACTATTTTTTAATGTAAGAAAAGGGGGAGGTTATCGCTTTAGATTTTGAATTACCGACATTTTTTTTTTTTTTAAATCTAACTTCTCAACTGATGTCGGTTAAGAAAAACTGAATATGCAGATTTGTTTCAAAAAAATCATATATTACGGTGCGATATTTTTTAACACACCGGTTAATATATTTTTTTTTTTTATTGATTTTTAAAGGTATTTTTTCATGCGCGGATCGAAGCATACTCGTAATAATAGTAGAGCCGTAGTAGGTACGTTGAAACGATTAAACTTAGCGACACGGACGTAATACATCGGTCTCAGTCTCTCTTATAAGAAATGTCTGTAGGTGAGAGAAGAGTGACCGGTGTAATCTCGAACGCTTCTGACATATAAATGAAAAGACACGGTACTAAAAGCAATACCAATATCGAAGTGTAGGGTTAAAGATTGCACTTGATTGCAGCGTGTGAGGGCCCTGGTTCGCATTCACACAATGCTGATGAATTTTGTAGGAGCTTTTAATATTATTTTTTAAGTCGAATAACACGAACCCCGCGGGTCGCTTGATTTAAAGTATATAACACAATAACATTATTTTTTTTATAGGCAATTGTTTACCACATTTTTGCAAGCGTCATGTCAAAAGAGAAAATGATAGGTAAGGATAACTATGTATGGGAATTCCTCACCTTAATTATGGTTAACAAACCATAATGCCAATAGGTAAGGAATTCCCATTCACTGACTCTTACTTTAAAGCTTACGAGATGTTTCTCGTAAGCTTTAAAGTAAGAGTCAGTCAGACACGGTACACGGCACGGTCCAAATAATTTTTTTTTCTTCTGTTTTGGCATCGCGCGAATACTGCGTGGCTCAGTCGTGGCGGCTCTTGGTAGCGGTGCGTGAGGGCCCTGGTTCGCATTCAGATAACGCTGACAATATATTTTTTGTAGAAACTTTGTTTTGTACGGCCGCTCGCGGCCCGCGGTGGTTTGACTAAAAAAAAGAGACTTTTCGACGCGAGAGACTTTCAAGGAAGTTCATACCAGTTTTCAGCACCATTTCGAAGCTGAAACTGTAAACTGTTTTTTAATGTACATAAAAGGGGTTATCGCTTTAGATTTTGAATTACGGACCAAAGTTTCGCTTGCACAATCTCTCCTTCTTCCAATTCTCGACTATGCTGACGCCTGCTACCTTGACCTTACTGAGGAGCAACTCAATAAACTTGAGCGTCTTCAAAATTACTTACAATTTGTTTTCGGTCTCCAAAAATATGATCACGTCTCAGTTGCGTTCTAAACTCAAGTGGCTCGCAATACGTCTTTGCCGGAATACTCATATCCTGTCTCTTTTTTTTTATAATATATTGTTTAATCCTTCTACTCCCCACTATTTGAAGGCTCGATTCGATTTTCTTTATCACTCCCACTCCAACTCTATGTCTCTTAGGTCATCGGAAAACCTCCTTCCCAAGCCCCCGGTACGTCGTACTTCGTTCTACGACCACTCCTTCACAGTTCAAGCTGTTAGATTGTGGAATGAACTCCCTGTTATCATTTGACGCGCTCAATCACTTTTCACTTTTAAATATCAAGTCAAAAATTCATATTTATCTAACCTGACTCCTTACTAAATAAACTGTGTTCCTTTTAACTGGTATAAGTATATATATATATATATAGATTTAATAATTCCTGTATTGTATGAATTTCGTTGGTGAGACAAAGAGTTATCTATCTATCTATATTGTACATGTGTATATATTATGTATCAATGATTTAGGTATATGTATTTTATTATTATTTATTCTTATGTATTATATTATTTGAGTATAGGTTAGTATATAGTATTTATTTGCACCGCCGTCCTCGCTCATAGTGTCTCATATCTCTGTCCATACAAAGGTTGTCTGGAAGAGATCGCTCTTAGCGATAAGACCGTCCATTGTACCTTATTACGTGATTCTATTTTCTACATGTTTATTTTTGGTGTCAATAAAGCGTTTTGTATTGTGTTGTATTGTAAGTAGTTAGAACTTTGACTTTATTACAAAACGCCGACTAATTGAAGACCAGCTGATAGAGATAGTCCATGGCTTAAATCAATATTTACCATAGACATATATTTACCATAGACTAAATACGAAAAAAGTTTGTTCATTTGGACCACATTTATTCACACGATCCTTTTTTAACGTTTTCTTATATTTAGAATTTTTGTTTTCGTCTATAATATACGTGCATTGGCCTTGGAAAGCTTATTGTTTGCATATTTTTTAAAGAATAAATAATCAGTACATAAATATGGCATTGCTTAACGCGCGAAAATTGATATTTCTGTTTATTGTTGTTATAACTAACTGTAACTATAGTAAATATCGTATAAATGGAGCAACAATAGATATGTTTTATCAAAGACCAACACAACCTCAAAATCGTCTAACAAAGAAGGTTTGATAACCCAACATTGGCGTTTAGTGCGTAAATAGTTTTTAATCTTAAAAGTTTCATTTTTCCACCACCGTGGCGCTAGCAAGTGTCGTTTTTTTTGCATTATTTAGGGTGGATTCGACCAAACGAGAGTAAATTTTATTCTTAGAATAAATCGCCATTTGTTCGAGAGTAAATCAATTTCACATTTTACCATCTACAATTCTAAGAATAGCAAGTCTATTCGAGTATTATTACTATACTACCGTTTTTGGTGGAATAACAGAGTTATTCCGAGAATATTTTAATTCAAAATAGACAAAGATAAAAAAAAGACGTCCGACCATGTATTTTGTCATTTACTTTCCTACACTATAATACGACAAAAGCGAGTTGATATGACATAAGCTTGAATACCGTGTCGTTGTAGAACAACAATTGTTAACTGGGTAATAGATTCGTTCATCGTTTATTCCGCTATTCGCGTATAGTAATTCTGAGCGTAGCTAAACTTAGTATTGCGTGGAAAAACGAAGAATGAATTACTCGAGTATAATATCGTGGAATAGATTTATTATGGTATAGTTACTCGTGTTTAAATCCAAGTTTGGTCGAATCCACCCTTAATAAAATGTTCATAAACGTATACGAGTGAAAGAAAAGGGAAATGATACAAAGACGAAAAATATGTAGAAAGGATAGAGTTTATAATTTTGAAAGTTATTAGAAACAATAAAAAAAGCCAAAGCTTAATAAATATCAGGATAAATATTTGAAAGTAAAGAAGATATATTTGTAGGAGGCCCAAATACTTTCGGATGGTATAATTTTTTTTTTGTTTTTTCTTTCAACACGCAAGGCGAATTAGGCGCAGCTGCGCGAATACTGCGTGGCCCAGTGGTGGCGGCTCTTGGTAGCGGTGCGTGAGGGCCCTGGTTCGCATTTTTTGTAGAAACTTTGTTTTGTACGAACTTTTTTTTAGTTAACACACCGCGGGCCGCTCGCGGCCCGCGCACGGGGCATAATACTAGTTACATTATATAAAGTTAAATGTTGACTCACTGACTCACTTAGAGAATTGATTGAAGAGATGGGAGGTGATGGAGAAAAAGTGACTATAGGTTCGCGTAGAGGAGGGCGAGTAACCGACGAGAAAAATCTGACATCATCGGAAAATCGTCTTCGAGATGGAACCGCTCGACGGATCTCGGAAACCAAAAGTCGGATTGGTGTCGCCTTCTAACTAAAGTTGGAGGAAACCCTGAGAGGATTTTAGAGAAATAAAAAAAAAATGGGGTTCCCATACAAAAAAACTAAAATTCCATACAAAATGGAAACGCTCGTAGATCGAAAACGGTAAGAGTCACGCGGGGGGTGCTCGACCGAATGTCGTAGAGGACGTTGGGGGCTTTCCGACGGTGGTCATTAAAATCCAAGATGGCGGATTCAAGATGGCGGCCATTTTGAAAGTTGGTCCGATCCGACTGATCTTTTGCATCGGAGGGTTTTCGAGGCCGCAGATTCCATATTTGAAAAAAAAATTTCGATTCCGCCATTTTTAAAGGTGGCCGCCATACAAATTTTTTTTTACAAATTCAACGCATCGTTTCTCGATACCTATGGGAAAGTTTGCGATCGTTCTTTACGATTCGTATAGACGTGGTAGTTTGAAATTCAAAAATATTCAAATCCTGGTCTTTCGACCTTCCATCATCGCGACCGTCAACGGCCTGGCTAAACGGTACCAGATAGGTCACGTGCGTTTTAAGGAATGTTATAGCAAACCTTGAGACGATTTTAGGGCAGATAAAAAAAATTCAAAATGGCGGAAAAAAAAATCCGCCATACAAATTTTGACCGGAAATGACGCCGAAACCGTGATACTTTAGTACTAAGAGCTCAAACTAATATTGTTCGGGAGCCCAAGGAGAAGAATCCGGATTATTTTTTTTTTCAAAATGGCGGAATTTTAGGTCACGGCGGAAAAAAAAGTTTCACCGATCCGGATGAAAATCGATATCTGAAAGTTCCATAGAATGCCGATCAACATTATGAAATCAAATTTTGACTTTCGCCATTTTTTAATATGGCCGCCATACAAAGGTACTTTTATCGAAATGTACACTTTCCTTTTTGGAGCCACGAATACCAATATTTTAGAAAAGTCGTTCCTGAGGATCAAGTGAAGATACAATAGGGGTCAAAATGCAAATATAACAAAACCGATTTTTTCAAAATGGCGGCTACAGTAATATCGACTTTAAGAAAACGTTATCCGATCCAGATGAAAATCGATATCTGACTATCCCCTTCGATTATTAGTAGGAATATGGAAAAAAAATTTTGATTCCGCCGTTTTTCAATATGGCCGCCATACAAAGGTACTTTTATCGAAATGTACACTTTCCTTTTTGGAGCCACGAATACCAATATTTTAGAAAAGTCGTTCCTGAGGATCAAGTGAAGATACAATAGGGGTCAAAATGCAAATATAACAAAACCGATTTTTTCAAAATGGCGGCTACAGTAATATCGACTTTAAGAAAACGTTATCCGATCCAGATGAAAATCGATATCTGACTATCCCCTTCGATTATTAGTAGGAATATGGAAAAAAAATTTTGATTCCGCCGTTTTTCAATATGGCCGCCATACAAAGGTACACTATACCCCCTACTTCCCTCGGAAATCGCGAGAGATAGAGGGGTCGACCTTGAACTAAAGTTTGCGTGCTTTTTGGTAACCTTTCAAATCTGTAAAAAAAAATACAAGTTTCATACAATTTTTTTTTTTAATCTTAAGAAATTCGGGCCGCGTTCGGGTTCCGCGCGAATCGCGAGAGACTTTCAAGGAAGTTCATACCAGTTTTCAGCACCGTTTCGAAGCTGAAACTGTAAACTATTTTTGAATGTAAAAAAAAAGTGGGGTTATCGCTTTAGATTTTGAATTACGGACCTTTTTTTAAAAAAAAAACTAACTTCTCAACGGATGTCGGTTAAGAAAAACTAAATATGCAGATTTGTTGCAAAAAAATCATATATTACGATGCAATATTTTTTTACACACCGGTCAATAGTAATTTTATTTTTAATCGATTTTTAAAGGTATTATTTCATGCGCGGAACGAAGCACGCTCTTAATAATAGTATCCGTAGTAGGTACGTTGAAACGATTCGACTCTATTGTAACGGAGCCAAGGTTGACTTTACTATACCGTTACTTGACCATCGCTCCTATTGCATTCGGAAACTGATGGCACCACAAAAGCTTACTCCATTGGTTGGTTATACAGTATGACTGGTGAGATGCGAACGATACTGAAGGAGAGCACTCGGTAAACGATTGTCGTTATGATTATGTAATATGTCCACACATATTATATTATATATATTAATAAAATTAGGTACTTAATTTTTGACCAAATTGCCCTATAAATAAGTGAAGTATGGTGAATACATTCCCACATTTCACAAAAAAGCACCCCCGCCACCCCGTCCGTCTCAACCCGCTGTCCAGTCGCATCACCGGCGCCTGCCCACTGCGTAATTAGTGTGATCGCAAGCGCCGACAGATGTGTACATCCGGTTTACCGCTTCCTACTTCCGCGCCCGCAACAATACGCGTGTAATCCTTCGTGTGTCGTGCGTGTGTGATCCGTGATAAAGGGTGTAGGTATTCAGCGGGTGGGAAACATTGGTGTTCTAAATAACTGTTTCGTATTTTATCGAAGGAAGACTGAATAATGTGTCATACTTAAACGTTTTAAAAAGTGTGATGAACGACATGTAGTCACAAGGACGTGAGTACTTAAGTAGTAACTTCGAATATAGCTGGACAAGTCGTAGAGGGCCTGTTCCGTGACCGGCTTGCTCTCCGGATCTCACTGCATTAGATTCTTACTTATGGGATGAGGTAAAACTATTTGTGTACGCTACAGAGTATGTAAACAGGGAAGAATTAAAGACTAAAATCATTAGTGCATTTAAAACTGTTAAAAGTGATTCATTCGTTTTGGATCGTGTGAAAGACAACATGCGTCAGCGTGCCGAGCTGTGCTTCACGCGAAGAGGTGCACATTATTAAAAAAATTAAGGTTGTAAATAGGTAGTAGTACGATTTAGTTTAATCGTTGTAAATAACTATCATTCCCTTTTTTAAATACGCCAAAAATACCAAGGTAAGTCAATGCGTATTCAGTTCATTTTGATTTAAGTTCGTCTTAAATACAAATTATTTCAATTTCTAAAATCAACCTAATTAATCAACAAATTGGTGATTATGTATTTCTGCCTGATTAAACTATGAATGGAGAACGGACCATAGCAGCCTTATTAATAAACGGGTATTAGTTTTGGGTTAGTTACTTCAGCTTTTGTCCTTTTCTTGCTACTGGAATATTTAGCTGGATTGAAAGAGACAAAAGATTGTGTAACTAATCCAAAGCTATTTCGTGTTTATTAATAAGGCTGTATGTACTTCTTCATCGCAGGTTGCAGGTTCCGTCTTTTTCATTTCCCCTTTATCAGAAGAGTACCGCCATACTTTAAGTTTACTTTAGTTTTAGAGAATGCGACACAGAATCGACACCAATGTCGCGAACCGCATAGATCTGTAGGTATAGGTATCTATCTATACAAAAGCGCGGCGGCTCAGCACCCTTACCGCGTTACCGTTCTGGGAATCGGCTTCGCTTGCCATCTTGCACGTGCCAATTTTTTTTTTACAAATTCAACACATTGGTTCTCGATACCTATGGGAAAGTTTGCCATTGTTTTTTACGATTCATATAGATATGGTAGTTTGGAATTTAAAAAAATTCAAATCCTGGTCTTTCGATCTTCCATCATCGCGACCATCAACGGCCTGGCTAAACTGTACGAGATAGATCATGTGCGTTTTAAAAAATGTTATAGCAAACCCTTGGATAATTTTAGGGCAAATAAAAAAAATTCAAAATGGCGGGAAAAAAATCCGCCATACAAATTTAGACCGGAAATGACGCCGACACCGTGATACTTTAGTATAAACAGCTCAAACTAATATTGTTTAGGAGCCCAAGGGAAATATATCGGAATTTTTTTTTTTTCAAAATGGCGGAAATTTAGGTCACGGCGGAAAAAAAGTTTCACCGATCCGGATGAAAATCGATATCTGGAAGTCCTATTAAATGATTATTGACATTCTGAAATCAAATTTTGACTTTCGCCATTTTTTAATATGGCCGCCATACAAAGGTACTTTTATCGAAATATACACTTTCCTTTTTTGATCTACGAATACCAATATTTTAGAAAAGTCATTCCAAAGGATCAAGTGAAGATGCAATAAGGGTTAAATTGACAAAACCGATTTTTTCAAAATGGCGAATACGGAAATATCGACTTTAAGAAAACGTTATGCGATCCAGATGAAAATCGATATCTGACTATCCTCCTTGATGATTAGTAGGAATGTGAAAAACAAATTTTGATTCCGTCATTTTTCAATATGGCCGCCATACAAAGGTAAACTATACCCCCTACTTCCCTCGGAAATCGCGAGAGATAGAGGGGTTGACCTTGAACTAAAGTTTGCATGCCTTTCGGTACTCTTTCAAATCTGTAAAAAAAATTACGCGTTTCATACAATTTTTTTTTAATCTTAAGACATTCGGGCCGCGTTCGGGTTCCGCGCGAATCGCGAGAGACTTTCGAGGAAGTTCATACCAGTTTTCAGCACCGTTTCGAAGCTGAAACTGTAAACTATTTTTTAATGTAAGAAAAGGGGGAGGTTATCGCTTTAGATTTTGAATTACCGACATTTTTTTTTTTAAATCTAACTTCTCAACTGATGTCGGTTAAGAAAAACTGAATATGCAGATTTGTTTCAAAAAAATCATATATTACGGTGCGATATTTTTTAACACACCGGTTAATATTTTTTTTTTTTATTATTGATTTTTAAAGGTATTTTTTCATGCGCGGATCGAAGCATACTCGTAATAATAGTAGAGCCGTAGTAGGTACGTTGAAACGATTAAACTTAGCGACACGGACGTAATACATCGGTCTCAGTCTCTCTTATAAGAAATGTCTGTAGGTGAGAGGAGAGTGACCGGTGTAATCTCGAACGCTTCTGACATATAAATGAAAAGACACGGTACTAAAAGCAATACCAATTTCGAAGTGTAGGGTTAAAGATTGCACTTGATTGCAGCGTGTGAGGGCCCTGGTTCGCATTCACACAATGCTGATGAATTTTGTAGGAGCTTTTAATATTATTTTTTAAGTCGAATAACACGAACCCCGCGGGTCGCTTGATTTAAAATATATAACACAATAACATTATTTTTTTTATAGGCAATTGTTTACCACATTTTTGCAAGCGTCATGTCAAAAGAGAAAATGATAGGTAAGGATAACTATGTATGGGAATTCCTCACCTTAATTATGGTTAACAAACCATAATGCCAATAGGTAAGGAATTCCCATTCACTGACCATTCACTGACTCTGACTTTAAAGCTTACGAGATGTTTCTCGTAAGCTTTAAAGTAAGAGTCAGTCAGACACGGTACACGGCACGGTCCAAATAATTTTTTTTTCTTCTGTTGTGGCATCGCGCGAATACTGCGTTGCTCAGTCGTGGCGGCTCTTGGTAGCGGTGCGTGAGGGCCCTGGTTCGCATTCAGATAACGCTGACAATATATTTTTTTGTAGAAACTTTGTTTTGTACGGCCGCTCGCGGCCCGCGGTGGTTTGACTAAAAAAAAGAGACTTTTCGACGCGAGAGACTTTCAAGGAAGTTCATACCAGTTTTCAGCACCATTTCGAAGCTGAAACTGTAAACTGTTTTTTAATGTACATAAAAGGGGTTATCGCTTTAGATTTTGAATTACGGACCAAAGTTTCGCTTGCACAATCTCTCCTTCTTCCAATTCTCGACTATGCTGACGCCTGCTACCTTGACCTTACTGAGGAGCAACTCAATAAACTTGAGCGTCATCAAAATTACTTACGATTTGTTTTCGGTCTCCAAAAATATGATCACGTCTCAGTTGCGTTCTAAACTCAAGTGGCTCGCAATACGTCTTTGCCGGAATACTCATATCCTGTCTCTTTTTTTTTATAATATATTGTTTAATCCTTCTACTCCCCACTATTTGAAGGCTCGATTCGATTTTCTTTATCACTCCCACTCCAACTCTATGTCTCTTAGGTCATCGGAAAACCTCCTTCCCAAGCCCCCGGTACGTCGTACTTCGTTCTACGACCACTCCTTCACAGTTCAAGCTGTTAGATTGTGGAATGAACTCCCTGTTATCATTTGACGCGCTCAATCACTTTTCACTTTTAAATATCAAGTCAAAAATTCATATTTATCTAACCTGACTCCTTACTAAATCAACTGTGTTCCTTTTAACTGGTATAAGTATATATATATATAGATTTAATAATTCCTGTATTGTATGAATTTCGTTGGTGAGACAAAGAGTTATCTATCTATCTATATTGTACATGTATATATATTATGTATCAATGATTTAGGTATATGTATTTTATTATTATTTATTCTTATGTATTATATTATTTGAGTATAGGTTAGTATATAGTATTTATTTTCACCGCCGTCCTCGCTCATAGTGTCTCATATCTCTGTCCATAAAAAGGTTGTCTGGAAGAGATCGCTCTTAGCGATAAGACCGTCCATTGTACCTTATTACGTGATTCTATTTTCTACATGTTTATTTTTGGTGTCAATAAAGCGTTTTGTATTGTGTTGTATTGTAAGTAGTTAGAACCTTGACTTTATTACAAAACGCCGACTAATTGAAGACCAGCTGATAGAGATAGTCCATGGCTTAAATCAATATTTACCATAGACATATATTTACCATAGACTAAATACGAAAAAAGTTTGTTCATTTGGACCACATTTATTCACACGATCCTTTTTTAACGTTTTCTTATATTTAGAATTTTTGTTTTCGTCTATAATATACGTGCATTGGCCTTGGAAAGCTTATTGTTTGCATATTTTTTAAAGAATAAATAATCAGTACATAAATATGGCATTGCTTAACGCGCGAAAATTGATATTTCTGTTTATTGTTGTTATAACTAACTGTAACTATAGTAAATATCGTATAAATGGAGCAACAATAGATATGTTTTATCAAAGACCAACACTACCTCAAAATCGTCTAACAAAGAAGGTTTGATAACCCAACATTGGCGTTTAGTGCGTAAATAGTTTTTAATCTTAAAAGTCTCATTTTTCCACCACCGTGGCGCTAGCAAGTGTCGTTTTTTTGCATTATTTAATAAAATGTTCATAAACGTATACGAGTGAAAGAAAAGGGAAATGATACAAAGACGAAAAATATGTAGAAAGGATAGAGTTTATAATTTTGAAAGTTATTAGAAACAATAAAAAAAGCCAAAGCTTAATAAATATCAGGATAAATATTTGAAAGTAAAGAAGATATATTTGTAGGAGGCCCAAATACTTTCGGATGGTATAATTTTTTTTTTGTTTTTTCTTTCAACACGCAAGGCGAATTAGGCGCAGCTGCGCGAATACTGCGTGGCCCAGTGGTGGCGGCTCTTGGTAGCGGTGCGTGAGGGCCCTGGTTCGCATTTTTTGTAGAAACTTTGTTTTGTACGAACTTTTTTTTAGTTAACACACCGCGGGCCGCTCGCGGCCCGCGCACGGGGCATAATACTAGTCTACATTATATAAAGTTAAATGTTCACTCACTGACTGACATCATTGATTGAAGAGATGGGAGGTGATGGAGAAAATACGACTTTAGGTTCGCGTAGAAGAGGGCGAGTAACCTACGAGAAAAATCTGACATCACCGGAAAATCGTCTCCGAGATGGAACCGCTCGACGGATCTCGGAAACGGTGAGTCGTTTTCTCGTCGCGTTTTAACTAAAGTTGGAGAAAACCTTGGGACGATTTTAGAGAAATAAAAAAAAAGGGGGTTCCCATACAAAAAAACTAAAATTCCATACAAAATGGAAACGCTCGTAGATCGAAAACGGTAAGAGTCACGCGGGGGGTGCTCGACCGAATGTCGTAGAGGACGTTGGGGGCTTTCCGACGGTGGTCATTAAAATCCAAGATGGCGGATTCAAGATGGCGGCCATTTTGAAAGTTGGTCCGATCCGACTGATTTTTTGCATCGGAGAGTTTTCGAGGCCCCAGATTATATATTTGAAAAAAAAATTTCGTTTCCGCCATTTTTAAAGATGGCTGCCATACAAATTTTTTTTTACAAATTCAACGCGTCGTTTCTCGATACCTATGGGAAAGTTTGCAATCGTTCTTTACGATTCGTATAAACGTGGTAGTTTGAAATTCAAAAATATTCAAATCCTGGTCTTCCGACCTTCCATCATCGCGACCGTCAACGGCGTGGCTAAACGATACGAGATAGGTCACGTGCGTTTTAAGGAATGTTATAGCAAACCCTGGGACGATTTTAGGGCACATAAAAAAAATTCAAAATGGCGGGAAAAAAAATCCGCCATACAAATTTTGACCGGAAATGACGCTGAAACCCTCCTACTTTAGTACTGAGAGCTCAAACTAATATTGTTCGAGAGCCTGAGGGGAAGAATTCGGAATAATTTTTTTTTCAAAATGGCGGAATTTTAGGTCACGGCGGAAAAAAAAGTTTCACCGATCCGGATGAAAATCGATATCTGAAAGTTTCATAGAATGCCAATCAACATTCTGAAATCAAATTTTGACTTTCGCCATTTTTTAATATGGCCGCCATACAAAGGTACTTTTATCGAAATGTACACTTTCCTTTTTTGAGCCACGAATACCAATATTTTATAAAAATCATTCCTGAGGATCAAGTGAAGATACAATAAGGGTTAAAATGCTAATATAACAAAACCGATTTTTTCAAAATGGCGGCTACAGTAATATCGACTTTAAGAAAACGTTATCCGATCCAAATGAAAATCGATATCTGACTATCCCCCTCGATGATTAGTAGGAATATGGAAAAAAAATTTTGATTCCGCCATTTTTCAATATGGCCGCCATACAAAGGTACACTATACCCCCTACTTCCCTCGGAAATCGCGAGAGATAGAGGGGTCGACCTTGAACTAAAGTTTGCGTGCCTTTTGGTACCCTTTCAAATCTGTAAAAAAAAATACAAGTTTCATACAATTTTTTTTTTTTAATCTTAAGAAATTCGGGCCGCGTTCGGGTTCCGCGCGAATGCGAGAGACTTTCAAGGAAGTTCATACCAGTTTTCAGCACCGTTTCGAAGCTGAAACTGTAAGCTATTTTTTAATGTAAAAAAAAAGTGGGGTTATCGCTTTAGATTTTGAATTACGGACCTTTTTTAAAAAAAAAAACTAACTTTTCAACGGATGTCGGTTAAGAAAAACTAAATATGCAGATTTGTTGCAAAAAAATCATACATTACGATGCAATATTTTTTTACACACCGGTCAATAGTAATTTTATTTTTAATCGATTTTTAAAGGTAATTTTTCATGCGCGGTTCGAAGCATACTCCTAATAATAGTATCCGTAGTAGGTACGTTGAAACGATTCGACTCTATTGTAACGGAGTCAAGGTTGACTTTACTATACCGTTACTTGACCATCGCTCCTATTGCATTCGGAAACTGATGGTACCACAAAAGCTTACTCCATTGGTTGGTTATACAGTACGACTGGTGAGATGCGAAAGATACTGAAGGAAAGCACTCGGTAAACGATTGTCGTTATGATTATGCAATAAAATTAGGTACATAATTTTTGACCAAATTGCCCTATAAATAAGTGAAGTATGGTGAATACATTCCCACATTTCACAAAAAAGCACCCCGCCGCCCCGTCCGTCTCAACCCGCTGTCCTGTCGCATCACCGGCGCCTGCTCACTGCGTAATTAGTGTCATCGCAAGCGTCGACAGATGTGTACATCCGGTTTACCGCTTCCTACTTCCGCGCCCGCAACAATACGCGTGTAATCCTTCGTGTGTCGTGCGTGTGTGATCCGTGATAAAGGGTGTAGGTATTCAGCGGGTGGGAAACATTGGTGTTCTAAATAACTGTTTCTTAGGCCCGTATTTTATCGAAGGAAGACTGAATAATGTGTCATACTTAAACGTTTTAAAAAGTGTGATGAACGACATGTAGTCGCAAGGACGTGAGTACTTAAGTAGTAACTTTGAATATAGCTGGACAGGTCGTAGAGGGCCTGTTCCGTGACCAGCTTGCTCTCCGGATCTCACTCCATTAGATTCTTACTTATGGGGTGAGGTAAAACTATTTGTGTACGCTACAGAGTATGTAAACAGGGAAGAATTAATGACTAAAAACATTAGTGCATTTAAAACTGTTAAAAGTGATTCATTCGTTTTGAATCGTGTGAAAGACAACATGCGTAAGCGTTCCGAGCTGTGCTTCACGCGAAGAGGTGCACATTATTAAAATTAAGGTTGTAAATAGGTAGTAGTACGACTTAGTTTAATCGTTGTAAATAACTATCATTCCCTTTTTTAAATACGCCAAAAATACCAAGGTAAGTCAATGCGTATTCAATTCATTTTGATTTAAGTTCGTCTTAAATATAAATTATTTCAATTTCTAAAATCAACCTAATTAATCAACAAATTGCTGATTATGTATTTTTGCCTGATTAAACTATGAATGGAAAACGGACCATAGCAGCCTTATTAATAAACGGGTATTAGTTTTGGGTTAGTTACTTCAGTTTTTGTCCTTGTCTTGCTACTGGAATATTTAGCTGGATTGAAAGAGACAAAAGATTGTGTAACTAATCCAAAGCTATTTCGTGTTTATTAACAAGGCTGTATGTACTTCTTCATCGCAGGTTGCCTTACTTTATGTGCTCTCGGATGTCATAGAGTAAATGGCCGAGTACCAAACCGCGTTTGGTACAGTTAAGTGCATCATGTATATTGTAAAAGCGGCCATACAGTAACTGCATGTCGTTACGATGTATTGTTTTATCGTTTGAAGACTGATCTGAAGTACAACTTTTGACGAACGTTAGATCGTAGCGTGTCTGTATCTGTTGTCTGGCATGAATTGGCTACTTCTTACTTGTATTTACTAAGTTTTAGACAAAGAATGTACACATCTAAAACATGCGTGCTAACAACAATAAAAAATCAAACAAAAATAACAGAAGCAAGTAAATTTTTTAACTAATAACAATGAAAAATAACTGAAGACTGTACTTTCGAAAAGCAACACGCATGTGTTTCGTGTACAACGTAAAACTCACACAAACTCATGAAGCTGCTAGACGAGCGCGGGTGGGAAGTGCGGGGTGCGCGGGCGGTTTCATCCCCGAACCGCTTCCGCGTCCCTCTGACTGCACAGCCATCCACCCTAACTTCCGAGAGCTCATAAAGTTTTTTACCCTGTTACAAGGTCTTGGCGTAAACAGTACAATGTGCAGGTAACGGTATAACCAGAAATGGTACAAAGGTACGGTACCTACCTATTCTATTCTGTGGTAAGGTTAAATTTTCTCAGCAGTCAATTAATATTTATTTTTCGAATTATTCGGAAACTGATGGCACCACATCACAATAGCTTACTCCATTGGTTGGTTATTAATACCATGAAATCAGAGTTTTGGCGGATTCATTTGTTTTATTATACAGAATTTGAGGGAAATGTTAGTTTTTTAGTTTTTCAAACTCATGCGGTACCAAATGCGGCCGACATTTGCATTAAAAAAATCTTATTCATTGTAAGTTGGTGTGATGACTTGAATATTTATTTATTTATTTATTTATTTATTAATCTAAGATTCACAGCTTATTATATCCGTTCCGCTATAAAACTGTTACATGCTATGTTGCCCTTAAGCCATTTTGAATCTACATTTTGTACTTCGAACATAATATACAGGTAAGCGAGGTAACTAACTATTACATAAAAAATAAATACATGAAAACTTTTGGTTCGAGGTAGGTAGGTAACTAAAAGGAGAAAACAATATTACTTACGCTAGGTTCAACATTAAAATATAGGACTACTAATAGTTAACAGTAAAATCGCAAAATAATACAGGTAGTACTAAGTGGGTAGGTAGATCGGAAAATAAAAATAAAAATAAAATAATAGTAACAATACAACAGTTTGGGCTTATTGATGTGTGTGTATTGTGTTAGTAGTGTGAATTGGTGTGAGTAGGCGCGTGAGTTGTACTATAATCAGCAACATCTATGTAATAACAATGTTATGTTCATGCCGTAATATATATATAAATACTTATTACTTGTATGCTGATGTAACTCGTGAGTGAGCAGATTTAATGTAGACCTACCTACGGAAAAGCATACATATCAACTGCAAAATAAACATTATTCGGTCTGTAGGTCTAAAATTACTAAAATTGTAGGTAAAATTATTCTGTCTACCCAATTATCAAAAATTAAAATTGAAATGATTTATGATTACATAAGTATTATTATTATGTATAACCAGTCAATATCGCGAACCGCATCTGTAGGTATAGGTATCTATCTATACGAAAGGCGCGGCGGCTCAGCACCCTTACCGCGTTACCGTTCTGGGAATCGGCTTAGCTTGCCATCTTGCACGCGCCAATTTTTTTTCACAAATTCAACACATTGTTTCTCGATACCTATGGGAAAGTTTGCAATTGTTTTTTACGATTCATATAGATATGGTAGTTTGAAATTTAAAAAAATTCAAATCCTGGACTTTCGATCTTCCATCATCGCGACCATCAACGGCCTGGCTTAACTATACGAAGGTCATGTGCGTTTAAAAAAATGTTATATGTATGTTATAGGGTTATAACCCTTGGACGATTTTAGGGCACATAAAAAAATTCAAAATGGCGGAAAAAAATCCGCCACACAAATTTAGACCGGAAATGACGCCGAAACCGTGATACTTTAGTATAAAGAGCTCAAACTAATATTGTTCGGAAGCCCAAGGGGAAGAATTCGGAATATTTTTTTTTTTCAATATGGCGGAATTTTAGGTCACGGCGGAAAAAATGTTTCACCGATCCGGATGAAAATCGATATCTGGAAGTCCTATAGAATGCTTATCAACATTCTGAAATCAAATTTTGACTTTCGCCATTTTTTAATATGGCCGCCATACAAAGGTACTTTTATCGAAATATACACTTTCCTTTTTTGAGCCACGAATACCAATATTTTAGAAAAGTCATCCCAGAGGATCAAGTGAAGATACAATAAGGGTTAAAATACAAGAACAACAAAACCGATTTTTTCAAAATGGCGGATACGGAAATATCGACTTTAAAAAAACGTTATCCGATCCAGATGAAAATCGATATTTGACTATCCTCCTTGATGATTAGTAGGAATGTGAAAAAAAAATTTAGATTCCGCCATTTTTCAATATGGCCGCCATACAAAGGTACTTTATACCCCTACTTCCCTCGGAAATCGCGAGAGATAGCGGGGTCGACCTTGAACTAAAGTTTGCGTGCCTTTCGGTACCCTTTCAAATCTTTAAAAAAATTACGCGATTCAATCAATTTTTTTTTATCTTAAGAAATTCGGGCCGCGTTCGGGTTCCGCGCGAATCGCGAGAGACTTTCAAGGAAGTTCATACCAGTTTTCAGCACCGTTTTGAAGCTGAAACTGTAAGCTGTTTTTAATGTAAAAAGGGGGGGGGGGGGGTCATCGCTTTAGATTTTGAAATACGGACCCTTTTAAAAAAAAAAAAAACCAACTTCTCAACGGATGTCAGTTAAGAAAAACTAAATATGCAGATTTGTTGCAAAAAAATCATATATTACGATGCTATATTTTTCAACACACCGGTTTATAGTAATTTTATTTTTAATCGATTTTTAAAGGTATTATTTCATGCGCGCATCGAAGCACACTCGTAATAATAGTAGCCTTAGTAGGTACGTTGAAACGATTCGACTCTATTGTAACGGAGCCAAGGTTGACTTTACTATACCGTTACTTGACCATCGCTCCGATTGCATTCGGAAACTGATGGCACCATAATAGCTTAACTCTATTGGTTGGTTATTAAAGTTCGTATTACAGAACGATGCTCAGTCATCGATCGGTGCTCAAGCAGAGATTTCATTCGCTAAATGATCAATTTATGAATGAAATCTCTGCTTGAGCACTGATCGATGACTGAGCATTGTTCTGTAATACGGACCTAAAAGTATGAAATCAGAGTTTTGGCGAGAATGCCGAAGTGTCGTGTTGTTGTTTTTGCATTATTTGTATTCAATTTCGATGCGTAAGGTTAAAAACTGCGTAGACCAGTAGTGGCGGCACTTGATTGCAGTGCGTGAGGGCCCTGATTCGGATTCACACAATGCTGATGATTTTTGTAGGAGCTTTTTAATATATTTTTTTAAGTCGAATAACACGAACCCCGCGTATCGCTTGATTTAAATTATATAATACAATAACAATAATTTTTTTATAGGTAATTGTTTACCACATTTTTGCAAGCGTCATATCAAAAGAGAAAATGATAGGTAAGAATAACTATGTATGGGCATTCCTTACCTATTGGCATTATCGTCAACATCTCGTAAGCTTTAAAGTAAGAGTCAGTCAGACACGGTACACGGCACGGTCCAAATAATTTTTTTTCTTCTGTTTTGGCATCGCGCTATTGATGCAATCTGCCAGTGTCATGTTAGATTTAACTTTTCAATTAAAAGTGGGGAAACTTAAACGCGCTAAATTGTATTTTGAGCTTACAAAATTTGAAATATTTTAGAAAATGATGGGATCAGGAAAGTATGTGAAGGAAAAGTGTAATAAAAAAACAGACAATAAAAATAATGGAAAGGATAGAGTTTATAATTTTGAAAGTTATTAGAAACAATAAACAAAGCCAAAGCTTTATAAATATCAGTATAAATATTTGAAAGTAAAGAAGATATATTTGTAGGAGGCCCAAATACTTTCGGATGGTATATAGTTTTTTTTTTTTTTTTAACACGGTCCCGCGGCGCAACCGCGCGAATACTGCGTGGCTCAGTCGTGGCGGCTCTTGGTAGCGGTGCGTGAGGGCCCTGGTTCGCATTCAGATAACGCTGACAATATATTTTTTTGTAGAAACTTTGTTTTGTACGGCCGCTCGCGGCCCGCGGTGGTTTGACTAAAAAAAAGAGACTTTTCGACGCGAGAGACTTTCAAGGAAGTTCATACCAGTTTTCAGCACCATTTCGAAGCTGAAACTGTAAGCTGTTTTTAATGTACAAAAAAGGGGTTATCGCTTTAGATTTTGAATTACGGACCAAAGTTTCGCTTGCACAATCTCTCCTTCTTCCAATTCTCGACTATGCTGACGCCTGCTACCTTGACCTTACTGAGGAGCAACTCAATAAACTTGAGCGTCTTCAAAATTACTTACGATTTGTTTTCGGTCTCCAAAAATATGATCACGTCTCAGTTGCGTTTTAAACTCAAGTGGCTCACAATACGTCTTTGCCGGAATACTCATATCCTGTCTCTTTTTTTTTATAATATATTGTTTAATCCTTCTACTCCCCACTATTTGAAGGCTCGATTCGATTTTCTTTATCACTCCCACTCCAACTCTATGTCTCTTAGGTCATCGGAAAACCTCCTTCCCAAGCCCCCGGTACGTCGTACTTCGTTCTACGACCACTCTTTCACAGTTCAAGCTGTTAGATTGTGGAATGAACTCCCTGTTATCATTCGACGCGCTCAATCACTTTTCACTTTTAAATATCAAGTCAAAAATTCATATTTATCTAACCTGACTCCTTACTAAATAAACTGTGTTCCTTTTAACTGGTATAAGTATATATATATATATATATATAGATTTAATAATGCCTGTATTGTATGAATTTCGTTGGTGAGACAAAGAGTTATCTATCTATCTATATTGTACATGTGTATATATGTATCAATGATTTAGGTATATGTATTTTATTATTATTTATTCTTATGTATTATATAATTTGAGTATAGGTAAGTATATAGTATTTATTTGCACCGCCGTCCTCGCTCATAGTGTCTCATATCTCTGTCCATACAAAGGTTGTCTGGAAGAGATCGCTCTTAGCGATAAGACCGTCCATTGTACCTTATTACGTGATTCTATTTTCTACATGTTTATTTTTGGTGTCAATAAAGCGTTTTGTATTGTGTTGTATTGTAAGTAGTTAGAACCTTGACTTTATTACAAAACGCCGACTAATTGAAGACCAGCTGATACCAGAGATAGTCCATGGCTTAAATCAATATTTACCATAGACATATATTTACCATAGACTAAATACGAAAAAAGTTTGTTCATTTGGACCACATTTATTCACACGATCCTTTTTTAACGTTTTCTTATATTTAGAATTTTTGTTTTCGTCTATAATATACGTGCATTGGCCTTGGAAAGCTTATTGTTTGCATATTTTTTAAAGAATAAATAATCAGAACATAAATATGGCATTGCTTAACGCGCGAAAATTGATATTTCTGTTTATTGTTGTTATAACTAACTGTAACTATAGTAAATATCGTATAAATGGAGCAACAATAGATATGTTTTATCAAAGACCAACACAACCTCAAAATCGTCTAACAAAGAAGGTTTGATAACCCAACATTGGCGTTTAGTGCGTAAATAGTTTTTAATCTTAAAAGTTTCATTTTTCCACCACCGTGGCGCTAGCAAGTGTCGTTTTTTTTGCATTATTTAATAAAATGTTCATAAACGTATACGAGTGAAAGAAAAGGGAAATGATACAAAGACGAAAAATATGTAGAAAGGATAGAGTTTATAATTTTGAAAGTTATTAGAAACAATAAAAAAAGCCAAAGCTTAATAAATATCAGGATAAATATTTGAAAGTAAAGAAGATATATTTGTAGGAGGCCCAAATACTTTCGGATGGTATATAGTTTTTTTTTTTTTTTTAACACGGTCCCGCGGCGCAACCGCGCGAATACTGCGTGGCTCAGTCGTGGCGGCTCTTGGTAGCGGTGCGTGAGGGCCCTGGTTCGCATTCAGATAACGCTGACAATATATTTTTTTGTAGAAACTTTGTTTTGTACGGCCGCTCGCGGCCCGCGGTGGTTTGACTAAAAAAAAGAGACTTTTCGACGCGAGAGACTTTCAAGGAAGTTCATACCAGTTTTCAGCACCATTTCGAAGCTGAAACTGTAAGCTGTTTTTAATGTACAAAAAAGGGGTTATCGCTTTAGATTTTGAATTACGGACCAAAGTTTCGCTTGCACAATCTCTCCTTCTTCCAATTCTCGACTATGCTGACGCCTGCTACCTTGACCTTACTGAGGAGCAACTCAATAAACTTGAGCGTCTTCAAAATTACTTACGATTTGTTTTCGGTCTCCAAAAATATGATCACGTCTCAGTTGCGTTTTAAACTCAAGTGGCTCGCAATACGTCTTTGCCGGAATACTCATATCCTGTCTCTTTTTTTTTTATAATATATTGTTTAATCCTTCTACTCCCCACTATTTGAAGGCTCGATTCGATTTTCTTTATCACTCCCACTCCAACTCTATGTCTCTTAGGTCATCGGAAAACCTCCTTCCCAAGCCCCCGGTACGTCGTACTTCGTTCTACGACCACTCCTTCACAGTTCAAGCTGTTAGATTGTGGAATGAACTCCCTGTTATCATTCGACGCGCTCAATCACTTTTCACTTTTAAATATCAAGTCAAAAATTCATATTTATCTAACCTGACTCCTTACTAAATAAACTGTGTTCCTTTTAACTGGTATAAGTATATATATATATATATATATAGATTTAATAATGCCTGTATTGTATGAATTTCGTTGGTGAGACAAAGAGTTATCTATCTATCTATATTGTACATGTGTATATATGTATCAATGATTTAGGTATATGTATTTTATTATTATTTATTCTTATGTATTATATTATTTGAGTATAGGTTAGTATATAGTATTTATTTGCACCGCCGTCCTCGCTCATAGTGTCTCATATCTCTGTCCATACAAAGGTTGTCTGGAAGAGATCGCTCTTAGCGATAAGACCGTCCATTGTACCTTATTACGTGATTCTATTTTCTACATGTTTATTTTTGGTGCCAATAAAGCGTTTTGTATTGTGTTGTATTGTAAGTAGTTAGAACCATGACTTTATTACAAAACGCCGACTAATTGAAGACCAGCTGATACCAGAGATAGTCCATGGCTTAAATCAATATTTACCATAGACATATATTTACCATAGACTAAATACGAAAAAAGTTTGTTCATTTGGACCACATTTATTCACACGATCCTTTTTTAACGTTTTCTTATATTTAGAATTTTTGTTTTCGTCTATAATATACGTGCATTGGCCTTGGAAAGCTTATTGTTTGCATATTTTTTAAAGAATAAATAATCAGAACATAAATATGGCATTGCTTAACGCGCGAAAATTGATATTTCTGTTTATTGTTGTTATAACTAACTGTAACTATAGTAAATATCGTATAAATGGAGCAACAATAGATATGTTTTATCAAAGACCAACACAACCTCAAAATCGTCTAACAAAGAAGGTTTGATAACCCAACATTGGCGTTTAGTGCGTAAATAGTTTTTAATCTTAAAAGTTTCATTTTTCCACCACCGTGGCGCTAGCAAGTGTCGTTTTTTTTGCATTATTTAATAAAATGTTCATAAACGTATACGAGTGAAAGAAAAGGGAAATGATACAAAGACGAAAAATATGTAGAAAGGATAGAGTTTATAATTTTGAAAGTTATTAGAAACAATAAAAAAAGCCAAAGCTTAATAAATATCAGGATAAATATTTGAAAGTAAAGAAGATATATTTGTAGGAGGCCCAAATACTTTCGGATGGTATAATGTTTTTTTTTTTTGTTTTTTCTTTCAACACGCAAGGCGAATTAGGCGCAGCCGCGCGAATACTGCGTGGCCCAGTGGTGGCGGCTCTTGGTAGCGGTGCGTGAGGGCCCTGGTTCGCATTTTTTGTAGAAACTATGTTTTGTACGAACTTTTTTTTAGTTAACACACCGCGGGCCGCTCGCGGCCCGCGCACGGGGCATAATACTAGTCTAAATATATATAACTCAAAAGTGACTGACTGACTGACATAGTGATCTATCAACGCACAGCCCAAACCACTGGACTGATCGGGCTGAAATTTAGCATGCAAGTAGATGTTATGACGTAGGCATGCGCCAGGAAAGAATTTTTCGACATTCCACCCTTAAGAGGGTGAAATGGGTTGTTGAATTATTTTCCCATAGGCCACGCTGCGGGCGAAGCTGCGGGTAGAAGCTCGTTTCTAATAAAACGCAGTTACCAGCGTCTCTGTTTCCTGAAAAATATAATCTGGAGTTTTCAAGGCAAGAGTGAAGCTGTATCTTATAGACAAACATGTACCACTGTTGACCGCGTCGTGTCTTACCATCAGGTGTGATAGTGGTCAAATACAAGCCTATCAAAAATCTCTTTCTTTAAAGGCTGAGTCCAATCACAACTTGCGTGTATTTAAGGGGGTCAGCAGTTGAAAACCGCAGATAATATTTTGTCATACTGCCGAGCCGGTTTTGTTGGCAGGTAAAAAAATTACTGACTGCAGGCTTAAAACACCAGTCTGGTCGTTTAATTGGTAAAAAAGTATTATCGCTGAAAATTTGGAGCAGTATGTTTGCAAAGTATTGTTTTGGGTGTCATTTTATCAGTTTTACTAACCGGTTTCGATAATCGTAACGTATATCTAACTACATATCTACTTATTTTAATTCGAGCATTCATTGTGTGTTTTGAGCCACAGATAATAATAATAATAATAATATGTGTGGACATTTCACACAACGCCATCTAGCCCCAAACTAAGCAAAGCTTGTACTATGGGAACCAGATAACTGATACAATACTTAGATACTTTTTGTTTGTAAATACATACATAGAATACAATATAAACACCCAGACACAGAACAAACACCTATGTTCATCACACAAATGTTTGTATCGTAATCAATTTAGCTAATTTTTGCGGCGGAAACACAAGGCCTTTCTTACGACTATATATATACGTCCATATTTTATGGGTACGATACAATTACCACATAGGTACAGTACTTTTTCTATGAACAGATAAATATCGATCTACTAATGAAAAAAAAACGCTTTGGTATAACTAGCTTGTATGTAGGTATACCTATATAATTATATACAAATAGGTTATTATGTATAATATAATAGGTCTTTACCTATGAAATTGCCGTATTGCAGTACAGACTTTTTCAAACAAAAAAAAGTTTTGATTGGCTATGAATTCCAAATTCAAATTAATTTTGTTTTAAAAATATGACATTCTATTTACAATATAAGTCTTTTGTTTATTGATTAGCGTTGTATTTTCATTACATTTCAACATTTTTCCTCATAATGGATACTTTGAAATTTCGTGTAATTATGGAATATGAGTTCCGTCGTGGCACCAACGCGGCACAAACGACACGTAACATCAACGACGTTTACGGAGAGAACTGTACAAACGAACGTACAACCCGTTATTGGTTTGCTCGGTTCCGTTCTGGGAATTTTGACATGAAAAATGAACCTCGTGGTCGTCCGGAAACTTTGGTCAACAATGATGAATTAAAGGCGATTGTGGAAGCTGATGAATCTCAATCTACAGCTAAGCTGGCAACAGCTTTTGATGTTAGCATCAAAACAATATTGGTCCATTTGCGACAGATTGGCAAGATAAAAAAGCTTGATAGATGGGTGCCCCACGAACTTAACGATCGCCAGCGCAACGTACGCGTCGAGACTTGCCTTGCGCTGCTTAACAGGCACAGAAATAAAGGAATTTTGAACCGAATTGTTACGTGCGACGAAAAATGGATTCTTTTTGACAATCGAAAGCGCTCAGCAAGTTGGTTAGATCCTGGTTCGGTACCAAAGCAATGTGCAAAACGAAAAATGACCCCTAGAAAGGTGATGGTCACAGTTCGGTGGTCTAGTGCTGGTGTGATTCATCATAGCTTTTTACAAAACGGCGAGAGCATTACTGCAGATGTGTACATTGAAGAACTGACCACAATGATGGCGAAACTCGCACGTCTGAAACCAGCTTTGGTCAATCGGTCGTCTCCACTGCTACTTCACGACAACGCGCGACCCCATACTGCACAACAGACCGTCTCTAAGCTGCATGAGTTAGGTTTGGAAGCTCTCACTCATCCGCCATACTCACCAGATCTTGCGCCTACCGACTATTACTTTTTCCAAAATTTGGACAACTTTTTAGCGGGAAAAAAATTCAATTCCCGAGAGGCAGTACAAAACGCCTTTGAAGAGTTTGTTGTCTCCCGTCCTGCTGATTTTTTCAAGAAAGGCATCCATAAACTGCCACAGCGTTGGCAAAGATGCATTGATTGCAGGGGTGATTACTATGAATAAAAGAAATAAATAAGTTCGAAAAAAAAATACTTGAACTTTTTTCAAACAAAACCGCAATTTCATAGGTAAAGACCTAATATGTATAATAACCTATTTGTATTGTATATTGTATACTTATAAATAGTCCCGTAGATGTGACGGTTGGAAATAACTCCAATGTATCCTTTACCACATACTTTTATTAACATAATCACATGATCAGTAAGTAATATGTAGCTACATAATCCATATACCATCTTGTTTGTCCCGTACCAAAACACAGAGTATCTTATCTCTACGGGTGCCAACTTATTGATGCCATTTCTGAGACCTTTCACCGTAGTAGGCGAAACGGTGTTGCCGCTACAGTCCTATACCTAATTCTTTCACGGCTTTCAGTATGTTAATATCTTTCCTATGGCTTATCTTAGGTGCAATATTATTCTATCTAAAGCAATGTCAATCTAACCGTGAATCTAACTAAGCACATTATGTTTGTCAGAAATTGGTATTGGTGCGTCCGCAGCGTGTCACTTTCCATATAGCATAAGTGCCTACAAAGCTGGTTCTTTGAAAGAACAAAGTTACAGGAAAGCCACAACGAGGACAAGGATTCAGTTCTGAAGACCGCGACGGACAATTCCTTTTATAAAATTCAAGTTAGGGAAATCCCTAGGTAAAAATTATAAGCCCCATTTCACTTGTTCACTAACAAGTCCTATATAAATATAGTTATATTCCACCGCTTTGCCAGTTATTCTGCGACCAAACAGTAGTGCGCAAGCACTGCTGTGTTCCGGTTTAAAAGGCACTGTAGCTATTGAAATTACTGGGCAAATGAGAATTTATGACCTGGGGGGGATCACGAAACTTTGATTGCAATGCAACAGGAGAAAATTCCATACGCTTAGCTAGTCACGTCATTCCTCCAAAAAAAAAAAGGCGACATCAGTATCTGGAGCTCGGGACAAAGTATTGCAATTTATGCTGATTTACTAATCCAAAATGCATTTGCTGTCTTAGTATTTATCATGATTTTAAAAGATATGTATCATGTAATCTTAGCATTTGGACTGTATAGGTCATCGCGGTACATAGTCCAAATATTTTTTGTATAAGGTAGTGTAGCTAGTAGTATTTAGTACTAGTTAAAAGAATAAAGGCACTTTGCCCAATAATATTTTATTAATGAGTTTTTGTTTGGAAGCTTGGTGAACGTGCGTTGCCGGGGAGGGTCAGCTAATTTTATATAAATTATTACGCTAAGAAATAAAACAAGTCTTTTTTTTTTATCTTAAGCAATGACGTGACGAGCTAGCCGTTCGCCTGATGTTAAACGACACGGCTGCCCATATCAGCTGCAGTGTCACTCGGAACTCTAAAGTATAGAGGTTCGCGTGACACTGCACTGCGCACGTCATCCAGAGACATCAGCACAATCTAGTAATAAGATTACTAAACTGTGAGATCAGATCATAAAGTCTCATTTGCCCAGTAATTTCACTAGTTACAGTGCCCTTCAAACCGGAACACAGCAGTGCTTGCGCACTACTGCTTGGCGGCAGAATAACTGGCAAAGCGGTGGTACCTACCTAGACGAACTTTGCAATAAAGTCCTACCACCTAGTAGAAGTCAATGCTTAAATTAAAGTATATGACGATGATAATATGAAATGGTTTCCGCAGCGAGCGCTTCGGTTTCTACCACGTGGACATCACGGTCCCGGAGCGGCCGCGTACCGCCAAGCTATCCGCTGACTACTACCGCCAGCTCATCGCCACCAGAGAACTGCCGCAGGACGATCGCTTCAAGGATCCCGCTGTAAGGACCTGCTAGACAATACTGCATGTCGGCTTTGGCGTAGTTATAAAATTTGTATTTGGTAGGTGTTAAGAGTGAATTATTTAGGGATCCTCACCTTGGAATGAATCACCTCAAGGAATGGGAGGGTTTTGGATTTCATCACTGGCAACATTAGCATGGGTTTTTTCCTTCAGACAAAATTAGCATTAAGCTTATTTTTATTAGTAACGTAATTATATACGTAATTATATAACCATAGAATAAATAATAGTATTTGTGAGCTTTTAGTAACCTATTTATTTATTTAAGTATATATTAACTTCTACAGGCACGAAAACAATAAGGACTGGGGTCGGTGGCAAAACTAACAGCGGAAACAGTAGTTAGATTAAAAGTTGCATGAATGTACTTACATCAAATAAAAATAAATAAACATTCGTAAATTATTGTTGACCAAAATTTCGTTTTATTTTTCTGCAGAGAAAACCCAGGATAGAGTTATAGGTTGAAAAGCAGAATCAAGCTTGACTATTATTTAGGTATGAAAGAATGAAAACTATAATCGGTATTAAAACAAATATTTATTTAATTCATATTATAAGAATATCGAATTATTTACAATGAAATTACAGTAAACAATTATATTAACTTGACACTTAATTTCATTGTTATAACATTGATACACGTTACATACACTACATAGAAAACTTGCATCTGCTATCAGACTGAAAAGATATGTTTGTAAAATAAAGGCTACAACTTAGAAATAAAGGTAGTTTCGATACATTGTTCCGGATATTGTCCGTCTGGCGAGCGACGCCCGCTGTCGTCGACATGGAATGTTTCTCGGAGTGTCAGGAGCCTCCGCAAGCAAAGTGTCCCATGCAAACGATTTCATGTCTAGTTATATGTATCATTGATATCAAATATATGTATATATAAAATATTATTCAGAAATTGAAATAGAAGACGCTAGAGTGTAGCTTCTTTGAACATCGGTTTTCTCCTATGCTTACAAAATGTCAAGATAGACAATTAACAGTTAAATGAAGCCCACACAAAATAAAAGTTACGATTTGTTTCGTTTCTGTCCTTTTCGTTCTTATTCCTATATCGATGTGAACGATAAAGACTTCTGAAAAGTAGAAATTGCGTTTTTTTTATTATTTACCTGATCGTTTTGAATCATATTTTTCATTCAAAACGATCAGGCAATTATTAGGCTAGGCTAACTAGGCATATAGAACACTTCGCAATTCACTTGGGAGCGAAAAGGGGCAATACACGTAACTTATAGATAGATATTCGAGAGTTTCACAATAGGCTATTTGACTACTATATTTTTATTACATACATAAATAATATACCCCAAAAAATAGATAACTGTGAAAACAAAACTTGAATATCTCAAAAAATGACTAAATTACAGGCATTTTAAAATACAGAAATAGAAAGAGACAACTCAAACACGCCGTGACGTCAGTTACCAGTCCTCACAGTAACTCATTACTAAGCTGTGGTAGCTCTACATACAATCTTTTTTGGCATGTGACGTCACAAGTCATGCCTTCATAGTAGCTGTGAGGAAGCTCCACACGATCTCTGTTTTGCGAGAAAGGGACAGGCGATGAAACTTTAAAAGCGTACTACTCCGTGATTAATTTACCGATTTTACTTATTTTTACAATGATTACATTCATTTTTAACCTACTTTATGAAAATAATATTTATTTGTTCATTTTTAATAGTAGTCAAATAGCCTATTCAATGGGGGATTTCCTGACAGCTGAAGAAACGTAGTTCTACAGCCAAAGATAGATGGCGCTGACGAGACATGGTTCTCGGAGACATTTTCTAACACGGCTATAATAGGCTTACTAATTTGTGTTGTAGAAGAACGAAAGCATAGGAATACCATGGCCAAGTATTTTGTTACACAAACAATAACGAAAATAAGCATGATGGAACTGATTTAAATTTTTTTTTTAAATTACGACTACTTTCATTCAAAATGTTCAGAACTACAGAGTAGCTAATACTATGCAGAACCATTTCTAGTCATTGCCAAACGGATTTTTATGAACAATTTTTTCTTTTTAATAATGCAATGAAAAAGAAAAAATAGTCAGGATACCTCCCACTGTATGTGCACAGTTCCTATGGAAAATCAATTTAAAAGAGAATTTACTACAGGACTTCTTGTTGTTAAACTCGTGTCAGCAATAGTGTGCGCTCATTGGTTGATGACCATCAGGCAACCAACGTTCGAGATAAGTTTGACAAACTTGCGAGAAACCGGAGGTTAATGCTGCCTGTTGTATTGCTATCAAAGTAAAGTGATCACCCCCTAGGAAGCGACCTGACGTGCGAGGGTCTTCCCCACCACTCGCGCGGGAAGCGAGGAGGGCAATGAACCGAACAATATGAGGACCATCGATATTAAACCTGCCATACATTGACATACACAACTCAGCAATTCGAGCTCCTAAAATCTTTTTTATTATTTGATGATGGACTTAGGATTGCCGAAAATTGGTGCCTTACTTTGCACTGTCGACAGTGATTATGCTATTTGGCGCACGATATTTTTTTTGGTTACAGGCAAAGCATCTAAAGTCTAAGATGGGGCATACTTGCCTAGAGGATACATGTTCACTCTTGGCTTGAAAACTCCCAAAACGTATGGACACAGTTACTGATGTGTCCACAGTCAATATTTGGCAGGTTTTACACGCTCTTAGACAATAATACACAACGAATACAAAATAAGTAGCATACGATAAAATGGATCTACAGAATACAAAATCATATGCATTTTAAACCCAGCACCGTTACGTCTAGTTACAATAGTTACACAGATGCAATTATTGATATTTATCATAAACAGAAGATTATAATAAGTCTTAGAATAATAGTACATTTACTAATATGGCAAAGTTTTCAATGTAGCATTTGATAAAAGGCCTAATTTCGATACAGTAAAAGCTAGCCGTATTCATATTACACTCATGCAAAAGTTCTAAAGACTAGGTGGGCTAAAACACAATTTTGAGATGTTAATCGACACTTAAAAATAGTACAAAATATAGAGTATAATATATTCTGACTGCTCACCGCTCACTTCGCATTAACCTATAGTTAGGATTACCGTAGAAATAAAGTATATTGCTCGTAGGTACTTGAATAAGGCACAAGTTGCGTCACACCCCGCTGTAGCAAACGACACTACATTATTTAATTATATTACCCTAAAGTTAATTAGCTAGCTGCACCACACATCCATAGTGCATAGGTAAGTGACATCGTATTTTGCAGTCGCGATCGCCTCGGAGTTAAATTTCCGGTCGAACCGTTGCCAGCGTAATTACCTATTCCACGATTAACTATGAAACTTAACATCTATTTTATAATCTCGAAAAATACACAAGGACGGTGTAAGTCGACAAAACACATCTCTACCTAATAAGTAGTACATTATCTGTCAAATTACTTTTATCTCAATAACCAATAGAAAATTGTAGAAATATTTCAAAATTATCTAAATTACAAACAATAAATATATTTCTAATAGAGTAAAGGCACAATAAGGCACTGTTACCTCAGGATGTTATCACAATCTTAATCATACCATAATAATCAATTACATCGATAATAAGTAGCGATTTCCGATAGTCTCGATGAAAAGATTAAGGAAACCTAGAAGGTACACAATAACACATATCCGCCGCAACGCTGCGTGTTTCTATGAGGAAAGACGGCTTGCGGCTCGCATTACTCTATGACTAGCCACTAGTCCACTGCAGTCATGCCGACATCCGTGACTTCGTGAGCTAGGGCTTACTGATCAACAATCCCACGCCACGCCTTGTATCGATCGATCGTAATAACCCAGCACTTGTTCACAAGAAACAGTTACAACACCACAATAACAATACAGAAATTTTGATTAGTACAAAAACAACTCGAACTTTAGAACACGCGCCTTTATAAAGGTTGTAGAGCAGAAGCAGACATTTCTATTGCTGTGTCACTTCCACTACACTTTCCACTTAACGGCGGAAGTGGGAAAACAATATTCAGTCAATCAATTACATTTTATATTTCGAATAATATTATAAAATCATACAGCAGAGTTACTAGAAAAATAATAGGTGTAAAAATGAGCAAGAGACTGCATATCGAAAGACGCATTCACTTTGCTTTCCCAACGGCGCGCGTTATGCTTATCTTTATATAATACCGCACTTATTACGGATGCAGAATTATATTCACATATCTGTTTCATTCGGATAAATGCAGAGACAGAGATAAAATTAATTCTGCACAATAAGCGAGCACATTACAACGAACAGATGAAACGACGCAACAAAATAATTTAACATTTTAATTCATTGTTAAATGAAAGGAAGACAAAAGGGAAGCGTTAGAGCGTTCCTGCTTCGTAATACGAATCATAGCACCAATTAACTTCATATTAGAAGAACACAGACTCAGCGGTCAGAACTAGAAAGTGATGTCAAGGGAATAAATATCGCTAAATCTTACCACCTGCATTATTTTCGGTCAATCAGGAGCAAAGTTTTAATAGCAACGCATCTATCTAGTTTAAAGATTAGACACTCCCAATGGTAGAAAAAAAAATGGTTACAACGGTATGATTTCTCCGATTTCATATTATTTTATTTCCTTCAATTTCTAGTTCTAATAAGAAGTGTTAGAAAAAAAAAACACATTCTTAGATAATAAAGTTCCCAGAGGTTTAAGTTAGATTTAAATTATTAATAGCCAAAGATGGCTAGGTTGTAATCAAAATACAGTGATTACTATAGTTACTATAGGAAATAAAAAAAACTGAATTGTTCTTCTATCTGAGCAATGAACGCCCTAACTTGCTTACACCGTTTTCCCTGTTCGCTGATGATATAACTACACTAAAAAGCACACATTTCACCTCAGTCCATTCAGTTTCGTACGCTATTGTCATTTTATTGAAATTTACACCTTTACCGAGTCACCGACACTGTGTATATGGTCGACTGTAAGCGGTAAGTACAATATAGTCTTACAACAAGTTTGTAAGTGGTGTGCTTAGAGCCAGGTCAGCACGTCGGGCTTGCTCGTGTTGGGGTTGATCAGCGACTGCACGTCTTCGAGGAGTATGTCGTTCGTGAACTCGTTCAACTGGAAACACAAAACAGGCTGTTATAATTCCTGCATCAATCTTGGTACTTATATCCTAGGGGTATGTTTCAATGGGGAGGAAAATAAAAGTAAGTATGAAGATTGATCAGACCAAAATACCAAGCGAAATAAACCGGCAAGTTGCATCTTGCATCAGTCATAGTTCGTTTAATAAACGACCTGATTGCTCAGCATCCTGAGGTAGATGTATTTTACACTAAGCTCGACAAGTTTGTGGATGTTTGTTTAAAATTTTTAAGTTTGAATTAGTATCTAAGAGTATTTATGTATTTTAGACTAATTAATAGGTCTCTGTGCGATTTGGCATCGTTCTGTAAGCACAGAGAGTACCTACTTGAACTCAAATAAATAAATAAATAAATAGAAATGGTAATAATAAAACTCATAGTTTAGGCAGATGGTGTTTTTAGATATGATCACTTTGTATCGTAGGTATTTGCCTACAATATTTAATGTTTACTTGTAATTTGGAAAAAAAAAAAACATTTTGACGAGTAAACGACTGAAACTATCTTGATGAAAGGTATATATAGTTTATTTTGGTATGAAACCTACATAAGGGCATAGGATCAACTTCTTATTGCGTTGAACTGTAGTCAACGTGAATAAAACAGCAAATAAACAAGCACAACAAAAATAACAACCATGAAAATCATGATTAAATTTTTTTCAATCTCTGTGTTAAAACTCACCTGCAAAGAAGGCACCAAATCATCAGTAGATGCGAGGTTATCCCCGAGCGACATCTCGGACGAGTCCATAGCTGTGCCGGCCTCGCTGGTGCAGTCCATACGGTCGTCCATGGTCGCGAGGAAGTCCTCCGGCGTGTGAGGCATTGAGTACGAGTGTGGCGCCATCCCCAGCCCACTGTCAGCTGACTCCTGCCTCTGGTGCTCCGTCAGACCCGAGAGAAACGGGTCTAGAGGGAGCTCGGTACTACCCACCGCGCCTGTGCTACTCGCGAGAGAAGATACGATCGATGACGCCTGTCGCGCCATCAATTCTTGCTGGAAAGTCACATTTTTTAACTTTACATTAATAGAATAGAATAGAAAACATTTATTCAATACTTGCCTAAAATTAAAGTACAAAACAGGTTATATTCATATGAATAATATATACATAACGAATAAAAAAAACCAAAACAAGTATCGAATGGGCATCGACTCTGCATATTGCTAGTCGTCGTAGACTACGCTCATTTTCAGTCTAGTCTTAGACCCAGATATGGATTAATCAACGCAAATCTATTTAGTGAAAATAATCGGACTAGTAGCAGGTAAAACTCGTGTACTGAAAGGTTCCGGCCCGATAAATAGGTTAATCCTGTCATTAATTCGCTAATTTGTTCCTAATTATCGAAATTAAGATGGTTGGTTTAAGTTTTTCTGGGTATAAGTCGGGCGGTTGAACAGAAAAAGTGATTCTGTTAGGCTTGCTAGTGGAAAGTTACAATGTACCTATATTAAAGAACGAGGTTTAGTTTAAATTCGCAGAGGGTTAAGCCGAGCTCCAGGTTTTATTTTGAAAAAATCCATAGAATGGACTAATTACCCCACAAAGTTATCGTTGGTGGTTTTTCACACAAGTAAAAATGACTATACCAAACTAACATTCGTCTTTTGATCATTCTACTACATTCTAGATATTCACGGTTTTTGAATTTATTCCATTACTTGTGCTAATACTTAATTTATCCCAATTTTATTATACTTATGTTATATACTGTTACTGCTATTTATAACAGTTAATGTATAAGTTTAAATAAATTTACACCTTTAAGTATGTTTTTACATTATGCTAAACTTTTGACCTTTGAATTAGTTAGAATTAGTTTTAATAATCAGTCAGCGATAGAGCTCGTACACAGAATTAGCACTATAACTTCGCTCGTCCAGAGCCGAACAAAACAAAAACCCGACTTGCGTTTGGTGATCTTTAGTAACGCTGTTTTCGCTTCCATAATATCATGATCGAATTCTAAGTAAAAGTAATGTCACCACAAGGCGCTACATAGGCAAAAGCAAAACTATGACTATGAAATATGAAGGTACTTTAGTACAGTCAGTTGTAAGTAAAGATTTGACGATGAAGTAGGTAGGATAGTTGGAACTTTGGAAGTGTTATTACCTGGAGTCTGATTTCCTGCTGGCGCTGCTTGAGGCGGTCCCTCTCGAGCTGCAGCGACTGCAGCCGCTTCTGCTGGCACGCGGCTTGTAGCGACGCGTTCCAAACGCCGGCGCCCGGCGCGCTTGACGTCGGCGTCCGTTGCAAGTCTTGCGCTACAAAACAATACACATTGACAATTATACACCAGTATTTGAAGAGATGCAGAACTATATGCTCGTAATACTGTCAACGAGTTGTTTCCCAACTGACCAATCACACATCATTAGCCGGGTGACGTCCACTGAACCTAGGACTCGCCCATGAAATGCCACTTTAGACTCTCATCATGGCAGGCGTCTTGGTGATGGTAGATTTTAATGCACCGAGGAGGATGCTGCTGCCCTTTTCCTGGATATCCCCTTAGGGGCATTGCTCACACGATCAAGAGTAGAGGCAGCGTTGAGACGCGGACGTACGAGCGGCGCGCCGTATCTAGGTTCTCTTAATAAATAAATGGCAGTGCGCTCATATAATAGCGTCGTGGTACTGGTGAGGTAAAGGCGCGGCGGGGTCGAGGTTGAGCTGGGGCGGGGGTGCCAAGTGAGCTATGTTTGTTCTACTCGTCTTCATCTTCTGACGACGACATATTGTATGCATAGTCGCCTGCGCCTCGACTCCACATTAAGACCACGCCTCGACTGGGCCGCGACGCTACCGCTACGTCGCCTCGACTTAGCGACAGTGAGCGACGCGCCTTAGCCTGCTCTGACAGCACCCACGGGAAGAGATGGGGCGATACTATTCGTACACCGAGACCACACGCTTGTGTTTACGGATCATTATAATATAAAGTAACTCAAAAATGTGATTATTGGCCAGTATATAGTCCAAATGTTTTTTTTTGTAGTAGTAGTAGGTAGTTTTTAGTATTAATCATTATATTATTGTAGTATTTAGAATATATTCAAAAAGATCAGCTTTGTGAATTTGGAAATTGGGCAACGGGTTACACACTGTTCCCGTAAACTGATAAATCAGGGTAGATCACGGATTTAACGCAAACGCGGGATGAGAGGAATGCGCGAATGAGAGGGGTGCATCTACGTGAAAATTAATGAATGAACTAATAAAAGTTTATTGGGTGTAGATAGATAAACGTTACAGATAACGCCATGTCGTTAGGTGCGACGACCATCTATGTGAAACGCTGATGCAGATCACTGAAGACAGCTTAGGAGTGCAACAGAAGCAGGCTAAGTCCTTTCTTTACTAAGACTCGCATTACTGAACAATATTTTCATAATGCTTCTTGTTTCATTCACAAAAAGACCAAATAGTGAAATCTCTATTTGAGCATAATCGACGACTGTTATACGAGCCTTATTGTACAACTGGATATTTGGTATCCATGTAACCAATTCCGGGCCGGAAGTACGGACGGGCCGAGCGATTTTAGTCGCGAATTCCTACACCTTTATAATTAACGACATATAATTGTTTATTTTTTTCCAATGTGGCTTCGATAATCTTGTTTATCACAGCTAACTCTTGCAGTTCGTCCAGTTCAATTAAGCCTAATTTTGAATAATTAAGTTCTCGGAAATTATAGCTTAGATTGAAAAAATAAAAAATACGTATTATTCAATATATCTTGCTATACAATATTCCTTCAGAGAAAAAAAAAATAGTAATGTTCAGCATTTGCAATGTTGTCATTTTTACAGAGCAAAATCACCGACTTGATCAATATATTTTTTTTTCATTAGATCAAAAATGTTAATGGTAGAACCCTGACCAACTCTTACAAAAAGAAGTGCCAAAAATAAAGTGTAAAGCGATGTTATACAAAGTTTTACTCGGCTAGATGATGTCCAAACATACTATTTAAAACTTTGCGGCACCGAAAGGTGCTGAAACATACTCGTTTACTGATTGAAGTATTTAATTTATAATTGACCGAATGAACGAAGTGAACGAATTCTCTGCTTCAACTCTCGAAATTTGTTTTCACATGTCTGGACCTCGGGAAAAGTAATAGTATTCTATGGTCTGGACTCTGGACAGGTCGTAATTTTCATCTAATCTTGACGAAACTTGAAATACAGGTTTTACAATTTCATGTAATTTTCCCAAAAAGGGGGGAAGATTGCCGCCGTGCCATTTACCGGCCGATTTTGGTAATATTTGGCAGAAACATTGGGTACTTAATTCTAAACAAGTGTTTCAAATATGAGCAAAATCTGTCAAAAGGTTATTAAGTAGTTAGGTAGTTGAGTGGCCAAATAAGATCATTTTGGCAGGAACATACGTTAGGTAGGTACACAATTCTAAACACGATGATTTAAAAAAGTGGATCGACATGACGTACTGAATAATTACTTACCTATATCCTAACAGTAAATAAGTAGGTGCTACTGTTCGCATAACTACTAGTAAATAAAATGAGATAGGAAGCATTCAGAAAAGCATTGATAAAACTGCGCCGTGTTGCCAGATAAAACTTATAAATATAACCCCAGGTCATATTACAATACATATTTGTTATCTATATACAGGTGTAAATTAAATAGTATATCTGAAAAAGTTACCTATGTTTCGCGACAGCAGGACATATATCGGCTACGCGCCCGACCTCTCAGTCAGTAGAATGCCTGCAGTAGACGTTATCGCGTTGTAAATGTAAATTAACTTACGTATTCTAGGGTCGAACCAGGATGTGGTGCGGGCAGCATGATTTATGAAGTAAATTTCTCCTTCTGGCGTCGCAGCCTGCTCCCAGCCGTCCGGCAGCGGCCCTAGTGGATCCGTCGTTGTGTTACTACTTGTACTCTTCGCTGCTGAAACCAATCAGAGGTACCCAATCAATCGAAGTTTAAATCGACAGGAACAAAGGGAATGTAACCGTGATCCTCTCAACAGCGATTAGTTGCAAGTGGATTAAGAACTAAGACGTACGCGCACGTGATTAGGTATCGGTGGACATCGGGAAGGTCATCGAGAGCTCGTTCCAAGAAACAATGGCGCCAGAAGCGCGCCAGCGCTGCGCCCGCGCGTTGTGCGCCGAAATGAATCACTTCGTCGCGGATGTCTCCGACATCAGCCTCCCTCGTGCTCGCTCACGCTTTGTACACAATTATACACAGGCAACAAACAAGCGATCATTCATAAACAACCCGCTGCTGGGCCAGGCTAATTGGACGTCAATATCACCGTCATTAGTAAAATTATCTACCTACTGCGGGATAGAAATAACTTTTGAATCATACCGCGACACGAACATGAATGAATTTTGAATGGATAAATCGTGTACCGGGATCTCATACATAATGTAACGCTCGATTGAGATCGGAGGTTATTATGTATATGATACATTTTATTAACATTAAATTAGAATTCAAATGGTTTCAAGTTTTGGTAAGCACAGAGCCGAAATGTTGTTCGGCGACATTGACTGGTTCTTGAGCAAAGTGATCGCCACGTTGACTAGCGAGCATCAAGATAGCCTCTTTATTAACAACGAGTGCAAGCGAAGGCGGTGTGTAAATTAGTTAATTACCCATTATTTACAATGGCCATTACTCAACACCAGCAGTCGACAACAGCGAGTCGGCGATTGACCGCACAGCCGGCAGCGGCAGCGCACGCGCAGCGACCAGCGTAATGACGGCGGCGGCGTGAGTTACGTCAGCTAGCAATGCGCTTACATTCTGCTTTTTGTACATAATACTATTTACCACTGCTGACTCTGTTGCAATTGTAACATCTGCTTTGTATTTTTTGCTAATTAATATTGCCAATATTAAATTTTTACATTAAATTAGACTATAAGGTTCCTCAGTGGGTATATTCTGGCAGGATCGCATAGCACCATTCGTCCATCAGTAAACGTAAAGCTTTCCGCTTATTTCTCCCACTAACTCATCGTACTGTCCAGTATAGGTACTGGATACTTACCTACCCTTTCTAGGTAGGTACTTACCCACTTATAGAATTTGTATATAGAATAATAACAATAGTTCGTCATCCACCCAATAATTCTTACAGCTGGGACACAGGTCTTCTCCCACATGGAGAGCGTATAGCTTCTGTTGTAGCAGCCATCAGCTCTCCATTCGACTCTGCGGCCCGAATTCACCATGTTGGCCAAATGGTGTATGAATAAATGCAAGTAATTTGACCTATTTCCCAATTCGTCCTGCTAATTCACCTGGACAAAATCTAGCCATCCCACTAGATGACAGAAACCGTTTATCCTACTTATATTGACCTAAAGTATCTGCAAATCTAATTAATATCAAAATATCAGCCGATTCAGCGCTGACCTGAGACGTTATGCCATTTCAAGATTTCTCGGTGATAGTATAGGTAGGTGTAGTTGATAATAGATTTCATTCAATATAAAAAACAACGTTATTCATTAAAGGATATGCAACTATGATAAGTAAATTTCCAGCGTCTTTTTTGTCTAGACTTAACCTAGTGCCAACTGCCAAGCCAATATTAATTGTATATACAATAGTTATAAGAAATACTCAACCTGACCTTATATTATCAACTTGAGACAGCCCGCGGTTTCACCCGCGTATTCTACACAATGTCCACGCCATAAGGGTTGATTTACTAAAACCTTTTCTTAGTATCTCTACGCTATAAAAGGTAAGTAACTCTCCAAACAAGTCTCTAGGTTCAGTTGCATAAGCTGCACATTGTGTCAGTCAGTCACTCACAGGATATAACCTTTTATTAATAAGTACATTACAGTATTACTCATTGAAATATTCCAATCTTAAATCAATAACATAAACAAAGCATAACATTTATACCTAATCATAATTATTAGATAGAATTAAGTAAGTATGTATGTTGGTATATAATAATAGGTCTTTACCTATGAAATTGCCGTATTGCAGTACAGACTTTTTCAAACAAAAAAAAGTTTTGATTGGCTATGAATTCTAAATTCAAATTAATTTTGTTTTAAAAATATGACATTCTATTTACAATATAAGTCTTTTGTTTATTGATTAGCGTTGTATTTTCATTACATTTCAACATTTTTCCTCATAATGGATACTTTGAAATTTCGTGTAATTATGGAATATGAGTTCCGTCGTGGCACCAACGCGGCACAAACGATACGTAACATCAACGACATTTACGGACAGAACTGTACAAACGAACGTACAACCCGTTATTGGTTTGCTCGGTTCCGTTCTGGGAATTTCGACTTGAAAAATTAACCTCGTGGTCGTCCGGAAACTTTGGTCTACAATGATGAATTAAAGGCGATTGTGGAAGCTGATGAATCTCAATCTACAGCTGAGCTGGCAGCAGCTTTTGATGTTAGCATCAAAACAATATTGGTCCATTTGCGACAGATTGGCAAGATAAAAAAGCTTGATAGATGGGTGCCCCACGAACTTAACGATCGCCAGCGCAACGTACGCGTCGAGACTTGCCTTGCGCTGCTTAACAGGCACAGAAATGAAGGAATTTTGAACCGAATTGTTACGGGCGACGAAAAATGGATTCTCTTTGACAATCGAAAGCGCTCAGCAAGTTGGTTAGATCCTGGTTCGGTACCAAAGCAATGTGCAAAACGAAAAATGACCCCTAGAAAGGTGATGGTCACAGTTTGGTGGTCTAGTGCTGGTGTGATTCATCATAGCTTTTTACAAAACGGCGAGAGCATTACTGCAGATGTGTACATTGAAGAACTGACCACAATGATGGCGAAACTCGCACGTCTGCAACCAGCTTTGGTCAATCGGTCGTCTCCACTGCTACTTCACGACAACGCGCGACCCCATACTGCACAACAGACCATCTCTAAGCTGCATGAGTTGGGTTTGGAAGCTCTCCCTCATCCGCCATACTCACCAGATCTTGCGCCTACCGACTATTACTTTTTCCAAAATTTGGACAACTTTTTAGCGGGAAAAAAATTCAATTCCCGAGAGGCAGTACAAAACGCCTTTGAAGAGTTTGTTGTCTCCCGTCCTGCTGATTTTTTCAAGAAGGGCATCCATAAACTGCCACAGCGTTGGCAAAGATGCATTGATTGCAGGGGTGATTACTTTGAATAAAAGAAATAAATAAGTTCGAAAAAAAAATACTTTAACTTTTTTCAAACAAAACGGCAATTTCATAGGTAAAGACCTAATATATTACGTAGATACCTACTAAGTATTAAGTAGTATTTATTACCACAGAAGACTACCGCTACTGGTGAACATAATTTAGTATAAAGTTCAGGTATTGTAAAGATAAAACGGGTCTATTCGCGTACAAAAATTAAACTTATACCGTGTTACCAAAATTCATAAACAAGGCTTAGACAGATGTCAAACGCGTGTTTAACAATAAAAAATAGAAAAAACACTTGTTTAAGGGTTGTTTAAATATTTTGTGGTTAAGCCGATAAAAGGTATAAGTTCAAGTATATACAGTTCATCAGTCACGACTAGACATAGGATTGCCTTCCGTCCTCCCCAATATATTTAGGGATTGGGGACTGTCAAACTGCCACTACCTGTACTATCAATGCTCAAGCAGAAATTTCATTCACTAACTGATCACTTTATTAATGAAATCTCTGCTTGAGCACCGATCGATGACTGAGCATCGTTCTGTAATGCGCACCTATGTTTATTAGGTACTATCAAGGATATATACAGTTCAAATAAAACTGTAAGGTCCAATTTGAATACTATAATCGACACTAAAACCAAAACTGTAATTTGTAGCTGGAATGATAGCTCACTTTTGAACTGCATAAGGTTGTGGGTTCTTTTCCCACCCAGGACAAAAATTTGTGTGTTGTGTCTGAGTGTTATATTGAATACTAAGTATGGATTAACAAACAAAATGTATCCAAGTATTGTACGAGTTATCTGGTTCGCATAGTACAAGCTTTCTTAGTTTGGGGCTAGATGGCGCTGTGTGAAATGTCCACAAATATTTATTATTATAATTTATTTCATATTTCGTCTGTCAGTCTGGGTTTCTGTCTGTATCATGGCCGTTGAGTTAATTTCAAATGAAACTTGAGTATCTCTCCGTAAGAGCCGGCAAAGGCATATCCAGACAATGGGAAGCAGCATTCTCTTCGGGTTACAGTTTTTTCCAAAATTACGATTGTACTTTAGCTCTGGGGGTTATCGCGAAACTTGGAATTGCAATGCAACAGGAGAAATTTCCATACTAATTATGCACATAAACTACGTATTGAAACTGTCAAATCCATACAAATTTGTGTTTCTATTGGTTGCAATCCATCGTGATCGCTAGCAGCTCTTTTTCCATATTGTTAGAAATTTCATAGACAATACATGTTTGTACTGCGACTCAGAGCCCTTCATTGGCTACAAGTACTCTGTGCCTTTACCATAATATGATAACTGGTTACAACTCACACAAAGGCTTAAAACTATTAAGCCATTCTCAGAAACCGTCAGGTATAATACCTATTTAACAAAACTATGATATTATTTTAATAGAATTTGTGCAGTCATGTACAAATTTGGGTGCGTCGCGTCATGCGACAGATATTCGAGCGTTTGTGAGGCGCTGCGTTATCGCAACATCCAGATTAATGAGGAACGCGCTGTGAAAACACGATTATTTGTATTGTCACCTGATCTACATACATGTTTGTAGTCTGAGATAATGTGAGATGGAGCTGTCGGGTGTCGGTCGGTCACAGGGCTCGGTGCATCGGTGCCGGCGCGGCGCGTCGTGTACCGCTGCTACATGTGATTACGTGACTAGGTCACGTACTGTGACAAGGAGTAAAGCGCCGATATATAAAAGAACGAACACGTCCAACACAAACACGCTGATACGATACGAAACCGATTTTTGTTTAAAAATAAATGTTTACTATACATTTTTCGGTTGGATTTCTGATAAGTTTCATTGATAAATTGATAAAGCCAAATGCTTATATATCACATTGAAGCGAGTTAAAAATCAATGATATGAGAATGTGTTTTCAACATAAATGCAGCATGTTACTCGTAGAGTAACGCCCATCTAGCTAGGCACTTAATACTGATTACTGATTCAATAATTGGTATCGGTAGTTAGGTAAGGTACCAGAATAAATATTGTAGAAATTAGTAAGTGTGGGATTTTGCGATAGATACGGTACCTAAATAATACAATAGTTAAGTCACTTCCATTTTTCTCTTTATTTATAAAATTGTAATGTATTGTTGGTAGCTACCTACTTATTTCCAATAAAGTATTTTTTTTCTTTCATCAATTATTTATAAATATGTAGAAACTTTATTGGTTTAAGTGTTAGTAATATTAGTTTATTAAGTTGAATATTGTACTGTTTTTATTAATTAATATATTTATTGACTTTATCAAATGAATTAACAATAACTAAACTAAACTAGACCTAAAAAACTAAACTATACTTAAGAACTTAAAATAAATAAAAACTAAAAATTTATAATAACCCGTTAGTAGAGGGGAAATTTCCCAGAATGCTGGCAGCATTACCACGTTGAATGGCAATGCTTATTTTTTGATGATGATTTATTATGATTTGATTTATTTGTACTGTTTGTTTCTCCTAAACATTAAAAAAATAAAATAAAGTGAAGAACATGAATCAGAATGAACAATAAAATATTGAAAATATCGTCGCTGGTGGTGTCTGAATTCGTCATACGGCAACTGACAAAAGAACACGTTTTTAAATAATATTGTTTTGATGAAAAATAGATGTGAGGTACGGTGCGTGTTGTAAACAGTGGAGTATTAGATGGTGGACCAGCGCCGCGACGCGGATGTGTCGCAACGCAAAGCGCTGAAAGGCAAAGGCGCGCCAGGGCCGAACCGCGCGGCGCCGCTGCCGGCACCAATGTATTTTCCGAACACCTTTCAACAGTTTCAAAGCTGATCTCGCATCGACCGACGGAAACAACGCGTTAATTCCCGTCATAAAATCAGTTTTAGAATTCGGGTTATTTACTTGTTTTTATTTTAGTTTCATGATAATTTTAAACCCGACTCTGTGGCCAATTAGATCACGTGAAACGGAATCGAGACGTAGAACTCTGTTTGTATCTTCGAATTGCATCTATTTATGTTTACAATGGAAGGAAATCGTGTTTCCCATTGTGGTGATTTAATTTAATAATCATTTATGTAGTCAATTTGCCGCAGTTTTTGTTTAGTTTCTATCATATTAACTACCTATAAGTTACGTTCTCTATAGTAGGAGGTACCTACTATAGAGAAATAAATTCAATATGGACCGCGGAATCTGCAATTAAGGATAAACATATTCGAAAAGGCGAAGCATTCATTAGCCATGAAGGTAAAATAAAATCGAATAAATGGAAAATCCCTGCTAGATCATTACTGGTAAAAGGTAGCATGAACGATAGCTTGAATCCCGTTGACGTACATCAGTTCTTTTTTTTACTTAGTAATTAATTACATGTATGTTATTGTGGAACTTCTTACATTACAGTATTATTTAAATGCAATAAATGCAAACATTGAATGAATTAGAACATAAGTTTAATTAATATGTTTGAAATGAATGAATGTAGTGATTTTAGCGAAATTCCCCAAGTTTCTTATTGTTAGCGCCCTTAAAATATCTTTAATCAAACTTATAACTTCATTGACAGATCGTATTTAAAAAACTCGTAGCTTCCAAAATATAAAAATTGAGGAATATAGAGGAAGGTTAATATTGATAGGAAGCTACTTCCATGATGACGATGCCAACATGTGTGCCAAACGACTCTACGGAGGAATCAAAAAAGTTTCAAATGGGCATATTAGGATAAAGTTAGTAATCTATCTATACATATAAAATGTAAAGTCCTGACTGACTAACTGACTTATATATCAACGCACAGCCTAAGACGTAAGTATAGGTATCCACTAAGAAAGGGTTTTTCGAAATTCCACGCCTAAGAGGGTGAAATGGGTGGTTGAATTATCTATGAAAAAAATTCTTCTTCATTTCCTATAGTCAATGCGGGCGAAGCCGCGGGCTGAAGCTAGTTTTCATATAGGTACAAAGTACTAAATTCTATGACTGTAAATATTTACCAGGTGCTGTGGTTAGGGATGCCCTCGCCGCGACTTGGGAGAGCAATGTATCCGTGCTCTGATGCTGAACTCCGGCAGCCACTGTTTGAGCCGCGAGCGACTTGCGCGGGTCTTCCCACGTCGTCGTCTTGGTTATGTGACTGGAAATAAGGAAACATTTTGATTAGACATAGGTACTAATTTAACTGTTTTGTGTAAGATTTATTGTTTTTCTATGGACAATCAATCTACAGGTTGAACGTGGTCTGATCTGGCTTTGGCAAAGCCTTATAGTCGTAGAACAAAAAAAAAAAACGTCTTTAGTTTAGCTCCATCTATCAGCCGGTATAAGTTTTTGCTTTGTTTAATGTCAATGTCGCCATGTTAACAATTATAAATTGTCATTTTACCGGAAATACCAACATAATAATACAAATTTTTAACTTTGTTATGTTGACAATGGAGATCTACGTGAACCAACTTCAACTTCCGTTTGCCTCACATTCTCCAGCTTACTCCTCAAGTCAAGCGTGCATGAAGAAGATTTACTTCAATAAACTGTAAGCTAAGCAACAACCATCCGTAGGCTGAGTGGTCGTAAAAGTAAGCTTCTATCAATTAAAAAATAATAATTTAGACTACGCACTACATACTTATTTTCTCAAAGGACCATATGCCAGAGGGCATTCTCTTTTAATAATGGCAAGATAGGCGATATAATTCGCTTCCGGCTGCGGAAGGACATCTACATTTACAAATGGAAGGTCTGCATCTTACGACAAAATTCTGCATGTTTAGTCTTTGCTATTAGATAATCAACTAAAACGAGCGAGTCTAAATACTTGTAGCTTGATATTTGTGCAGAATTAATAACGAGTAGACTGAATTCGAAAACGTTTCGTTTAAGGAAATTGGCTGGTCATTAATAAATATATTAATGGAACTGTCGATGCTGTGTGAGTTTCCTTATTTTGTTGTGTTCAAAAGCACAAAGGATAATAACGAAAAAATTAAAAGTTAGTTCATTATAAACCCGTTAGCGACATCAGCAGCAACACCGTGTGAGCCGAATCTTCCCACTTAGCGGTCAATGTGACCAATTTGTAGACAAACCGGACGCGCAATGTACGCGACCCAGTGAATAGTCGCTGCCACCGACCGCCATGATGAATGACTCTTTTACTTTCTTTACGCGGAAAGTAGGCAGACGCTACATCACCAACCGAGCCGCTCCGGCGCTCGCGGCATCTCTCTTGATAGTTAGGTATATTAGTATGTTTGTACTACAGATTTAATCGCAGGTAAACCGTAATTGATTTTTTATTACCGGCTAATGCTTTTTGGTCTCTGCCGACCTTTATGGTGTCACGGGGCTTAAGGCGCCTAGTCGTCAAAAATGGGAGGCAACTAGCCCAAAGGCACCCCTGGGATGCGAGCCACGGCTTGGGCCGTTGCCGGGATAAGAGGATTTTTTTTGAACGAGCTAATGCTGTTGGTCTCTATCGACCTTTACAGCGTCACCGGGCGGGAGGGCGGAAGCTCAAGGCGCCCAGCCGTCAAAAGTGGGAGGCAACTAGCTCAAGGGCACCCCTGGGGTGCGCGCCTCGGCTTGGGCCGTTGCCGGGATAAGAGGATCGAGAAGACTACGTCCACTGGAAGAGTGGGCCCTATGGTATGTCACGACCGTTCCAGCTAACGTGAATCTAAGAAAATAACTATAAACTAGAATCGTGATGAAAGGAACTAATAAGTAAAGTTTGGGTACCTGCGTAACATCTATGAGCCACGATCGGAAAAGGAGCAGGTTAGCAAGTCTCTAGTATGAATGAAATGAATCGGAGCGTGAGAGATAAATTATGGGATTTATGAGCGAATGTAATGAAGAAAGCTGATAGGGGCACCGCGACTAATCGATCTGAACGGTACGGTAATGAACTTGGCCGCTAGCGCGATATCAACTGTTTCCGATGTCACGGCGGTCGCCGGCATCGGCAGTCGGCACCTGCACTGTGCACTCTACGCACCTGCCACTTATCATTACAGCATAAATGCGTTATTGCATTCTAGGAAAATATAACCTTTGACTGAGACCGCAGATGGGGCATTAACTAAGACCACCCATTGTACTACCTGACTCGATCATTCGTGCAAATTGTACTCTGAGAAAAACTGCTGAGAGTCACCGCACCCGGTGTTGGTTGGTTTAGTGTCAGTAACAAAGGAAAACAACTTACTTACACGTGCATGAAATTAATTTAATAAAAACAATATAGCAAAACTAAATTTTAAAATCGATCTACCGATAAAATGAAAATAACGCAATGTCTAACGGGTAACGGGTTTCTGTAGCAAAAACATACACAAACTAGAACATCAACAAGAGATTGCGTAAGTCGTCTTTATTATTCGAAGTTCAATGGATTATTTACATTTGAGTCGGAGGTGAACGTATTGTCTGAATCCATAGCACTTGGTATCTTAGCAGTTTAATTACGTAACTTTATACTTAGATACACTTCACTATTAATGCCCGTATTATTACAGAACGATGTTCAATCGGCGATCGGTGCTCATCCTTCACAAAATGATAATTTTATGAATGAAATCTTGACTTGAACGCCCATTCACCATTGGGCGTAATTCTATGGACGCATGTATTATTACGACAAACTGATCCAATTTTTATTAAAAAAAATTATACTTTATACTTGTACTACTAAGTACTAAGTCTCCTTATTTAATTACGTTATGTGGATAGGTACCAACAGGCACTATTGGTAGTGTCACGCAGTTGGGCCACGGATAAGTCACGTTACCTAGCTATTTTCTTAAACCCGAATAAATCTACGTGCTTTGCAACGTTACTTTGCTTGAATCACGCCACTTCAGTAAGTAGGTAATCATCAGCAATTCGCCCGTCCCTCTGGGAGGGGAGCGGGCGGACAGGTGTGTAATTACAGCCAAACCTGCAACCGCGCGGGGGATGTCTCGGCTTGCATAACAAGAACCAGCTATATGTACATCATGACACACATTACCATTAAGTAGGTATTCCGTCACGTCAAATGCAGACTTGCCATAACCATGAATGATACACGGTACGCCCTAAACCACCGACCGACACGATATGTGAAAAGATCCGGTGCCGAAAGAATCTAAATATGTACCTAGGTTTTAACTTAGTTCCGGATATTTTTATTTAATTTGAACTTATAACGGCCAGCGATTATTAATTGTTAAAAATTACCAACACAAAAACAAGAGGAGTTTGAGAAATAAAGATGTTTAGCTACGCTTTAAAGACGCTAGTTGGTATGCTATATTAGGTTAGGTTTGTTGTTGGCTGGACTGCAGTCGCGACCCCTTCTCGCCCCGGTACGGCGGACGAGGGCTCACGGGGGGGTTTTAGTGGGTTCGAGTCCCACATACCCACCACGAGGGTGGTGGCAGGGAAGTTCGAGGGCATTTCCTCCCCTCAAAAAAAAAGGTTTGTTGTTGTTGCCACTCACAGAATTATCTCCAATTTACTGTTTTTCTCCATATATATTTTAGGGTTATTTAGACCAGAGTCCCAACATACAGGCTCCGTGCTTAGTTTAGGGCTCATAGTAAGTGTTTGAAGGAAATGTTTATTATGGCACTGTAAGTAGCAAAATGTAGTATTTCATTTTTGCGAATCAATTATCTTATCTTACCTGTACTACTAGGCTCAGCTATGTCTTATAGATAATACCTACTTATAATACCTATAACCGCGGTACTGCGGCATCAACTATTACAATTTACGAATAGGCAAGTTGCGCTACGTGACACAACAGTTAGAATTTGAATAATAATCGCTGAACAATCACCAGCCAGATGACAAGTATTAAGAAACCACACGCCATTTCTCCCGCTCGAAGGCCTTCCACTCTTGCACAATTACTTTATTGTCGGCTTGTCGGCGCGGTACGCGATCTTTAGACAAAGATAATATCCAGTCTGTACAGGGTTGGTTCTATACACTATAATTTTAATTCGACTCCAGTGGCGTTAAGATTGCGTTCATCTACCTTGTAACGGC